>OY856411.1:838608618-839879868 GCA_963693085.1 Alisma plantago-aquatica | reverse complement strand
TTAATAATGATGCATTGAAATCTGAGAAGAGTGGAGGAAGGTCAGTGATGTACTCTATGATTAATGCATTCAACCAGGATATTGACAAGGCAAACCTTTTTGAACTTCCAATGCTTGGAGGTGAACTATTCATGTGCAATATGAGAGGAAACTTGAAGACAATAATGTAAAAAAACTGGTAGAGTGTTGGTGAATGATGATCAGCTACAAATATTTACAAATGTGCATGTGCATGCAGGGGGTTTAGAGTTAAGTTAACATGCACCTCTTACTATAGATTGTTCAAAAGAAGTAGCAAAGGAAACATTTTGGGATGATTGGAAAGGTTACTAAGATGTTATCAAGGAGATCTAGAGCATGTAGGTAAAAGGAAATCCTATCTATATCTTTTGCAAGAAACTAATTAATACTAAGGTTGCTTTGATAAAGTGGGCAAAATCTAAAGTGAGTATATCAAATATGCTCATCGATACAAAGAAAGAATGTGGTCTAATAAGAGAAAGACTTCAATTATATCCCTTGAACAAAGAGTTGATTCAAATAGACGAAGAGTTGAAGAGAATGCTTGAAGAACTAAAAAAGTCAAAAGAAAAGTTCTTTTGGAAGAGAAGTATAAAGAAGTGGATGGAGGATGGGGATAGGAATAAAAATTTATGTCATTCTATGATGGAAATAAAAGAAGAAATTAATACTAATTCTATGCTAGTGAATAATGTTAGGAAAGAGAGAAAGAAATAGGACCTTGAAGTATAAGGCATTGAGCTTTATAGTTCCATCTATAATAAAGAGTTCAGTAAAGACCTTAGAGAAGATAGCATAGAGTGGAGGTTCACGTGTATAGGTACCCCACCAATATTCGCATAAGGAGAGTGAATGAACAAGATATTAAAATGTACTATGGAATATTGGCATAATAGGTCTCATGAGTTAAGTGGTTTTAATTCTTTTTTATACAGGAAGGCGTGGAATATTATTAAAGATGATTTTTTTATTATGTTGAAAGGTTCATGGATGGAGGATATATGGTTATGAAAGTTAACTACTCTTTTTCGGTTCTCATTCCAAAGAAGAAGGTTATTGTGTCTCTTTACAATTTCATACTTAGTACTTGTTGCATTGTCCAATAACACATTATTGCTAAAATTTAGATTTATATATTAAAGTTGGTAATCCCCTACCTCATTTATGAAAATCATGGGGCCTTTGTTTCTAGAAGGAATATTAATTATTTTACTTTTTGTCTAGAGCATGTAGGTAAAAAAAATCATATCTATATATTTTATAAGAAACTTATTAATACTAAGGTTGCTTTGATAAAGTGGGCAAAGTTGAAAGTAAATATATCAAATATGCTCATCGATACAAAGAAATAATGTGGTCTAATAAGAGAAAGTCTTTTATTCTATCCCTTGAATAAAGAGTTGATTCAAATAGATGAAGATTTGAAGAGAATTCTTGAAGTACTAAAAAATTCAAAAGAAAATTATTTTGGAAGAGAAGTAGAAAGAAGTGGATGGAGGATGGTGATATGAATGAAAATTTATATCATTCTATAGTGGACATAAAAAAAGAAACTAATGATAATTCTAAGCTAATGAATAATGATAGGAAAGAGAGAGAAATAAATAGGACCTTGAAGTATAAGGCATTGAGTTTTATAGTTTCATCTTTAATTAAGAGTTCAGTAAAGACCTTAGAGAAGATAGCATAGAGTGGAGGTACAAGTTTATAGGTACCCCACCAATATTCTCATAAGGAGAGTGAATGAACAAGATATTAAAATGTACTATGGAATATTGGCACAATAGGTCTCCTGAGTTAAATGGTTTTAGTGTTTTTTTTTCTATAGGAAGGTGTGGCATATTATTAAAGATGACTTTTTTTATTATGTTGGAAGGTTCATGGATGGAGGATATATGGTTCGAAAAGTTAAACACTCTTTTATGGTTCTCATTTCAAAGAAGAAGATTATTGTGTCTCTTTATGACTTCATACCTAGTGCTTGTTGCATAGTTCAATAACACATTATTGCTAAAATTCGGGTCTATATATTAAAGTTGGTAATCCCCTACCTCATTTATGAAAATAAATCGACCTTCATTTTGAGAAGGAATATTAATTATTGTACTTTTTGTCTAGAAGGTTCTTGCATGACTCTAATATGTTGAGAGGTATAAGAAATGGTTTTCTCAAGTTGTATGGGTACAAGTCCTATGATAGTGTTAGATAAGAGAAAGTGTTGTGGAATATGTAATAGTTGGGCTTCAATGACATGCAAATTAACTGATGAAACAATGTGTGCACACTACTAGTTTTTCTAACTTTCTTAAATGGAACCTCAACTGGTATGTTTCAAGGTGGGAATGGTTTGCGCCAGGGTGATCCACTATCTCCTATCCATTTTTACTATTGTTATGCAATACTTTACACATACGATGAATATAACTCAAACAGTAAGGAAAGAACATCTTCTACGGTGCAAGAACTCAATGTTTGTAACAAGGTGAGTGAAGGGGAGGGAAAAGTAAGGGAGGGTAGTGGGAGCGAAGGGAGGGGGCATATTTATGTTAGTTTATTCGGTAGTATGAGGAGCGGAATGGAAGGAGAACACAAAAGACAATTTAAAAATAAAAATGTTTGATGACGTTGAACATCAGTGATACAAAACTGAGACTAGTTATTCTTTTTTATATTGATTGTGGTTATACAAATTATTTCCTCTATATTTTTTATTTGCAATAATCTTTCCCTCTATGCATTTCAATTCCCTCCATGGTTCAAGATTTTCCTCCATAGTCCCCACATTTATTATAGTTATCTATATTTAATTTATTTTTTATGTTTGTAAGTTTGATAACGTCAAAATTTTCAACTTTCCTACCAAAAATATTTGAAATTTTAAGTTTCCTTCTAAGACGAGAAAAAAGTTTTTTAAGTTTTATTTATATTGTTTTTATTTTTTTCTCATTTTTCTTCAAATCAGCCTTCAACATTCTATATGTTCCTCTAATGATGCAAAATATACACAAATGACTGCATCTTCTCAATTCCCATTGGTTTTGTGTTGTACTGGTTTTTTCCACCATGTTTTTATGTTTTTTCTCCACGTTGCATATTTCGTATGACCTTTCTAATTGATATCCCACCTTGTCTTTTCCATTCCCCTTGTCTCCACTCCAATTTAGTGAGGAGATAAGTGGTTAAAAAACACTTAGTTCTTTCCCCTTCATTCCCCTTTGTCAACCTCCATTCTTCTCCCTTCCCCATCACTTTGTCCAACCAAATAGACTAAGCCTTTACTTCTCCTCCCCCCTCCATTCACCATGTACCAAACTAAACCAAAATGAAGGTGATGAGTCACCTTATTTCTGTAAGCAAAGCCTAAAGTCTTATCATGTATGAGGCATCTACTTAATGATTTTATTGGAGAAACTAGGGTACATATTAATGTCAACAAAAATCACTTGTTTCTCTCAAAAAACTTTCACAAAATGGAGGAAAGGATGAAAGAGCCTATGGGATTTGAGATTGGGGAGTTCCTACATAGTAACTAGGGTTCCTTGTAGTAGGTGGTAATATAATAGTGAAGAATTTCTCTAAATGTATTGACAGTTCATATGAAATGAAAAATAGGTTGCCCTTGCAGAAAATTTATATTCTAGGTATGTCAACATTGACTAAAGTGGTTGTGGAAGGTTCTCCCATATTCTAACTACAACAGGAGAGATCCCAGAGTTTGTTCTTGACTATACAAAGAGGAATATATCTAACTTATTATGGGAAAGTGAGTACCTTCCCATGAGGTATGCAAGGGTGGCACTCTCTAAAGATGAAGGTTAGCTAAATCTAAAAAGTCCAAAAGTTATAACCAAATGAGTGACACTAAAGAGGGTATTAACTACCAGAATGCCAGTACTTTTAGGAAAATGAGTATGAGGAAGAGATATCCATGTGGATTGAATTTTATTCCAAAGACAAGAGAAGGATACCCATGAAAAATAACGGTAATGGCTTTCATGTGGAAGCATGTAAAGTACTTGTTTGATCCTTATAAGGTGGGAAGATAGAAACTTCAAGAAAAAAGTATAGATTCATTGGAAATGTCAACAATGAAGGTGGAGAAAACAATATCATGGAATATGTATGTTTAAAAAAGAATGTTACAAAATATTTCCTTTGTGTCTATAAGATTTTTATTAGAGACTTGTCTAAGTTATATAAATTTCATACGTACAACCCAAAGTGAGCATTTCATGCATGGTACATGATGATGGGAGGAGTGATGCGATGATTTTGAGTCGCATTTATAGACTTGTTTGATAAGTGTTTTATGCATTTATTAGTCATTTTCATGGTTAATGTTGCATAATTCATTCATTTTGGTCTATGCTACTTCTTTATGTCAAATTCCCTTTATTTAAGCATTTTGAGTATTAATTATCAAAAGAATATATTTTGTGTGAAATTATGTGGTATCGTGTGTTAATTTAAGGAAAAACGAGTATCTGCTGCCTTCGATACCATCGACGGTGGTCGATACCATCGACCAGGCCTCAGGTTGCTAGCCGCAAGGAGCATCACAGAGTCGATACTATCGACAGGAGAGTCGATGGTATCGAGATACCTTCAGGTTGCTAGCGAGAAGATAGTCGATACTATCGATGAATGTCGATACCATCGACAAGTGGAGCTACAACGACGGTAAAAGGACAAAAGCGACGCCTAAAGAGTCGATACCATCGACCTGCGTCGATGGTATTGAGCTAGCATCAGTCACGATAAAGAAAAGAAAAGAAGACCAGCCGATACAGTGCATCGTCGATACTATCGACTCGCGTCGATGGTATCGACGCCGTTAGATATGAGTTTGTTTCAGATTGATCTTAATCGGACGACTGTGATTAATTGCCGACCTAATTCGGGAAATATACCTAATGACGACGCCCCAGTGGAGGGGATCACGTCATTAGCCGATGCACACATCCCGAGGAGGTGTGGAGAGAAGGACGGAGCCCAGAAGCACGCCCCAGCTGATCTAGACACTGAAGAACATGATTTCCACCACCGAAAGGTGGGAGAACGCATATTCCACACCAAGGATCACTTGGATCTTCTCCGTTCAGGGGTTTTACCACTCAATCACATTTTTCTCCATGTTGCCCTTTTTCTTCCCCACGTTGTATTCTGAGATGAACATGCGAGGCTAGTCCCCTTTGTCTTTAGGACCGGGAGTAACTCAAGAATATATTGTATGACAATTTTATCGTAGTAATTCATATATTATCTCTTGAATCTGTGGTATAATTTCATTTTCTCCAATATATTGTTATGCTTGATCACCATAATAATAATCTAATACCCTTAATTACTTTGAAAAAAGAATTAATGGTTGAAAAGAGACGGAATTTACATTAATTGACAAATCCCTTGAATAAGGTGGTGTAAGGTTAATGGTGGATACTGAGAGATCATTTTTAATGCACCTAGTTTAGGGTATAGGTTACTATGACGGTGGAACCGACCTAAACATAGGTAGTGAATTGTACCACGACAGTGGGCAATTATGATTTCAATCCACTACCCGGATAGAGAGATAAGTTTGGATGACTAAATAGAATTTAATACAATGAAAACCCGCGGTGAAACCGCAATCCTAAAGATCTCCATTTTGAATTGATTAAACCAAACATTTAATCAATTTCTTTGTTTTCTTTCATTTTTATTTTCTTTTAATTTTAACAACAACTCTCAACTTTTTAATCGGCTTAGCTGATCGCAAGTAGTTAGTAAGAGTCTCCGACAATTTCACGTATCCCTGAGTTCGACTCGGGCCTCACAAAGGCCTATATTACTTCGATGCGTTCACTTGCGTTTCTGCGCACGGTAAAATTGCGTCAAGTTTTTGGCGCCGTTGCTGGGGATACGACGAATTGTCGGCACAACGAGTGCTACAAGAGGCCACTCTAGGCCACATTTTTTTTCTTTTTAAAAAAATCTATAATCTATCTTCTAAATATTTGCAATCGTCAAGCACTGTACTAAATTTAATTTTTCTATTTGCAGGTATTGTGCATGGTGCAGACGTGTAGTACAGACTACACGAGGCAAGCACCAGAGGTTCCGTTGTCGGGATCAGAAGACGAGGACGAGCATAATCAAGACCATATGGAGGATATAATTTCTGAACCCGAACAAGAAGAGATGGACGAGCCACAGACAATATGGGAGAAGATCAAGGCTTCTTCCTCATCCGCTTCCAAAGGGCCGATCAAGAAGAAAGCAGCGAATATTCTGACATACAAGATTGATCCGGCTTTAATCAAATTGGTGAAGTCGAATGCTTTCCATAGGCTCAAAAATGAAGACCCCATCACACACATAAGTCAATTTTTCGAAAATTGTGATATGATAAAAATAGACAGATTTCCACAAGATGTGCTCTACTTGAAGCTTTTCCTGAGTTCTCTAGCGGGAAATACGCGCGAATGGCTACAAAACTTGGACGATGAATACATGGAGTCTTGGGACCACATGGTGGAGGTTTTCTTTGAGAGGTTCTTTCCGCCCAAGAAGACCAATGACATGATCAGAAAAATCCACAACTTCACCCAACAAGCAGGAGAGACTTATTCCGAGACCTGGGAAAGGTTTCAGATCATGCTCAGGCGATGCCCGCATCATGGGCTTGATAAGGAGACACATGTCAATATCTTCTATTTTGCTCTCTCCGAGCATGATAGAAGCAACCTTGATTCAGCCGGTTCTGGATTCTTCTTGAATAACACGGACACTAGATGTTGGGAGATCCTAAAGAATATGGCTAAGAAACAATCATGGGGTGAAAGAGGCACCATGGAACAGGTACGAGTGGCAAGTGAATCTAAAGAAATAAAGGAGCTGAATGAGAAGATGGATCTTCTCGCAAAGAAACTGCTTGCAAAGGAGGATACTGAGTCCGAGGATGAGGCTCAAGTGAAATTCATGAGGCAGCAACAAGGCTATAGGAATAACGACTATTCATGGAGGAAAGATAAGAAGTTCTCCTGGAAGGATCCAAATAACTTCTTGCAGGATCCAGATGCTAAACCCCATCCAGTAGCGGAGGATAAGAGCACAAAGCTTCTCAATCAAGTCATAAAGCAAAATCAAGAACTCATGGCTACTTTCGGCCAGCAAATAAAGCAACAAGGGGAGTTCATGAACCAATTTGGGCAGACACTACAGAGCCATGGGGCTCAAATGAGAACAATAGAGACATCTATGGCACAGATGGCTACAGAGATAGCCCGTTTGAAGAAGCCGGCACATCCGGGATTCCCTAATATTCTAGGAGGAAACCAACAAGCGAAGGCCATCTTGCTAAGAAGTGGCAAGAAATTGTTAAATCCCAGGGCTGATGAAGCAAGCAAACCCCAAGCTAAAATTGTAGGTGAGGCCACTGAGGAGCTGCCCATACCGGTCACAGAACCAGTTGATGACATAGCAGTGGATGCTACTGAAGACCCGATTGCAGAGGAGGAGGATCCTCAGAAAAGGACACCCTATGTGCCACCACATCAAAGGGCACAGGCTGTCCCGGTCCCTTATCCGAATAGTGCTAAGGCAAGGAAGGTAGACGCCCAATTCAAAAAGTTCTTAGACAGTTTTAGAAAGCTTTCAGTCAACATCCCTCTATTGGAAACTATTGAGCAAATCCCTTCTTACGAGAAATTTCTGAAAGACATCATCACTAAGAAAAGAAAAATTCCGGACACTGAAGTAGTTGTGCTGAAGGAGCAGGTGAGTGCCTTTATCATGGGCACATTACCACCAAAGAGGCAAGATCTGGGTTGTTTCAACATTTCATGCTATATCGGGAAAGTCAAATTTGGTGAGGCATTATGTGACTCGGGAGCAAGCATCAATTTAATGCCCCTCTCTACATTCAAGAAGTTGGGATTAAAGGAGTCACGGAAAAGCAACATGACAATTCAATTGGCGGATAACTCTGTGGTGAAACCATATGGGATTTGTGAAGATGTGCTTGTGAAAGTGGATAGATTTGTATTTCCTGCAGATTTTGTCGTCATGGAGATGCAAGATGAACAAGGCAATGAGCTATTACTCGGAAGACCATTCCAAGCTACAGCCGACATGATACTCGAGATGGGGAGAGGTCGGTTGACCTTGGGTATAGCCGATGACCGATTTGAGATGGTCATGCCTTCCAGTGCCACTTCACCTAAATCCAAGGAGCAATGCCACATGGTAAAACATTTTGATAATACCATCTCACTTTGTCTAGGGAAGCCATTTCTAGATATGGCTCATGTAATGACCAAGGTGGATAAAGGGACTTTGGCTGTAGACATCATGGAGCAGACCAAAGTAGTATCCCTTTGCAAGGCTGTCGGGTTCCCGAATGATGAGGATGAGGACATTCCTCCCTCTACGGAGGATGATGCCATAGCAAGTTCAGTTTTTGATGCATATCCAGAATTACCACTGGAGGCTTGTTTAGTCAATATCACTCATGATTGGATGAAAAGAAAATCACTCAAGGAGTGTGCCAAAATGCTTCAAATGCTTCCATGCTTCTATGCGAGGTATTATGAAGATTTAGGTGAACTTCCCCCTCCGCTTCAATCATCCTTGATCAACCCGCCAGAGTTAGAGTTAAAGCCACTGCCACCGCATCTCAAATACGCCTTTCTAGCTGAGGAAGAAAAGTTACCTGTGATCATTTCTGCATATCTGAGTGCGGAAGAAGAAGACAAATTGTTGATAGTGCTGAAGAACCACCGGGGAGCATTTGGGTGGTCTGTTGCAGATATCAAGGGGATTTCCCTATGTTGTGTCAGCATAAGATTCGGCTCGAGGAGGGAACCAAGCCGGTGATCCAACCACAACGTCGACTGAATCCGAGCATGATGGAGGTGGTGAAGAAAGAGGTGATTAATCTTCTCTCCGTAGGTATCATATATGTGATTTCAGACTCGACATGGGTGAGTCCCACGCAGGTAGTCCCTAAAAAGGGGGAATAACTGTCACTCAAAATATTTTAAATGAACCTGTCACCACCCGCTTGGTAACCGGGTGGCGAGTGTGTATTGATTACCGACGTCTTAATGCCGCTACACTAAAGGATCACTTTCCTCTCCCATTTATTGATCAAATTCTAGAGTGCTTAGCCGGCCGATCTCATTTCTGTTTTCTGGACGGGTATTCAGGATACAATCAGATTTCAATTGATCCTAAGGACTAAGAGAAATCTACTTTCACTTGTCCCTATAGAACTTTCACGTATCGCCGCATGCCCTTTGGATTATGCAATGCACCCGTGACTTTTCAACGTTGTATGCTCGCCATTTTTTCTGATATGGTAGAACGCTGTTTAGAAGTCTTTATGGATGACTTTTCGATTTATGCTTCTTCTTTTGATGAATGCCTTTATAATTTGGATAAGGTGTTACAGAGATGTGAGGACACACATTTGGTCCTCAACTGGGAGAAATGTCATATGATGGTGAGTGAAGGGATAGTGCTAGGACATAAAGTGTCTAGCAAAGGTTTGGAGGTAGATCCGGTTAAAATTGAAGTAATTTCTAAATTCCCCCCACCAAATTCGGTAAAAGGGGTAAGAAGCTTCTTATGACAAGCCGTATTTTATTGTCGATTCATAAAAGATTTTTCAAAAATCGCCAAACCTCTATCCGAGCTTCTTGAGAAAGATGTTGTTTTTTATTTCAATGACAAATGTTTACACGCGTTCAACGTGTTGAAGGAGAAATTGATTTCCGCACTGGTTGTTCAAACACCGGATTGGACTAAGCCGTTTGAACTCATGTGTGACGCTTCGGATTTTGCTGTAGGAGCTGTGTTGGGACAGCGGGTGGACAATAAACCCGCCGTGATATTTTATGCCTCTAAAACTTTGAAGGATGCCCAACTAAATTACACAACTACTGAAAAAGAATTGCTTGTCGTTGTTTTCGCTTTTGAAAAATTTAGGCAATATTTAGTTGGATCGAAAGTAGTTGTTTGGACTGATCACGCCGCTATTAAATATTTGATGGAGAAAAAAGAGGCCAAACCTAGATTGATTAGGTGGATCTTGCTCCTACAAGAATTTGATATCGAAATTAAAGACAAGGCGGGGATTGAGAATGTTGTAGCGGATCATTTGTCTAGGTTAGAGAGGGTAGATGAAAAAGACTTACACATACCCATAATCGAGACATTTCCAGATGAACAATTGTTGAAAGTGAATTCTAAGGATTTGTGATTTTCCTATATTGTGAATTATCTGGCCTGCAAAATCATCCCAGAAGATTGGACATATCAAGAGAAGAAGAAATTTTTCCATTCTCTATGATATTATTTTTGGGATGACCCCATTCTTTTGAAGCAATGCAGGGATGGTGTCCTACGTAGGTGTGTACCTGAGGAGGAGTACGAGAGTGTTCTTCACCACTGCCACACTCTACCTATGGGCGGACACCATGCGAGCTCTCGTACGGTTGCCAAAGTATTGGAAAGTGGCCTATATTGGCCTACCTTGTTTAGAGACGCCTATGAGTTCGTGAGGCAATGTGATTCCTGCCAAAGAGCAGGTAACATTTCAAAGAGACAAGAGATGCCCCTAAATGTTTTCCAAGAGGTTGAGGTATTTGATTTATGGGGTATAGATTTCATGGGACCCTTTATGTCCTCAAATTCAAATTTATATATCCTCTTAGCTGTTGATTATGTGTCGAAGTGGGTAGAGGCAATACCCACACTGACTAATGATTCTACTGTAGTGTGTAGGTTCGTTAAAGAAAATATCTTCTGCAGGTTTGGAGTGCCCCAAATGATCATTAGCGATGGGGGTACGCACTTTAGGAATCAAAGGTTCTCGGCATTGTTGAAGAAATACGGGGTAAAACATAACATTGGCACCCCGTATCACCCAAAAACTCAAGGACATGTGGAGGTCTCCAATCGTGAAATTAAGAAGATTTTGGAGCGTACGGTGGCTTCCACGAGGAAGAATTGGAGTGCCTTACTACCGGATGCATTGTGGGCATACAGGACGGCATACAAGACACCTATAGGCACTACGCCTTTTAGGTTGGCGTATGGTCGGGCTTGTCATTTACCGGTGGAGTTAGAGCACAAAGCACACTGGGCACTGAGAAAGCTCAACTTGAGTTATGATGAAGCGAGGAAGAAGAGATTACTTGAATTAAATGAATTGGACGAGCTGCGAATGACTCCATAAGAGAACTCTCGGATATACAAGGAGCGCACTAAGTTGATCCACAATCTCCACATTCAGATGCACACCTTCAAGAAGGGAGATTGGGTGTTGTTGTTCAATTCAAGGCTGAAGTTGCATCTTGGGAAGCTTAAATCCCAATGGAGTGGGCCATTCACGGTGGAAGAGGTCAAACCACATGGCGCAATCATGGTGCGCGATGGTGAGACTACATTTTTGGTGAATGGACAGAGGTTGAAGCTATATTTTGGTGAAGACTACACGAAGAAGGTGAATGAGGTCAAACTCATTTCACTTTCAGATGCATGATGTGCTTCAAGTCATCTAGTCTAAGACGTTAAATAAGGGCGCTTGTTGGGAGGCAACCCAACCATTGGTACCTTAATTTCGTTCCTTTACATTCATAGTTTGATTTGTTTTAACTTAGTTTTTAGAGTAAAAAAGATACCGTGATCATTTTCTACATGTGCAGGGCTGGGGGTACAGGTTGGCGACTACAAGAATCGCACGGCGTCGATACTATTGATGGCCTCGTCGATAGTATCGACACACCAACAGGTTGATCGCCAAGTCAAGGTCGATAGTATCGACATGCCAGTTGATACTATCGAGATCTCTGGAGATTTTCAGAAGAAATCATCTCAGTGATGTCGATACCATCGACAGGCCTGTCGATAGTATCGACTTATTTACACACAAAAGGCGGCAGCCGGCCTCGCGAGGAGTTGCCCTAATAAGAGAGTCGATACTATTGACTCTCGTCGATAGTATCGACGCGCCACGTCAACTATACGCGAGGAAAGATCAACGACGATCGCAACAACAAGGAAGTCGATCCGGGGGACGGATCGATACCATCGACTCTCGTCGATAGTATCGACGCGTCAGCGATCCGGGCCCCGCAGATCCAACCATCGACGACCGTCAATACTAGCGAAAGTGCGGATTGTGCTACATGCGTCGATACCATCGACCCGCGTCGATGGTATCGACGGGCACACAGCAGCGCCGACGTCAGTTATATAAGGAGAGGTCATTCGTCAGATGACGTCACACCTTCAACGAGTTCTTCCTCCACTTGCGCCGAGCATCCACTAGAGAAACCGGAGCCTAGTTACGAGAACCACGGAGCACAAGTCTTCACCGACCTTCTACGATCTGCACCGAGCTCCTTCTTCTACTTCTCTTTCTTCCGCAATCATGGTGCATGGTGTTGGTGCATCGTCTTCACGCGCAAACCCGATGGACATCCCAGAGTTCATGCCACCTCCGACCGCATCAATCTCATGCCCACGGCTGATCCATCCATCCGTGGAGGTCAAGAAGATCTATGAGGAGATTCTAAAGAGGAAAATCGAGCCGACCCGTTATGTTGAACGGGAAACGATCCACAACTTGGGGTTTGAGGCAAATCTCGCCTATGTCTTGAAAGGGAAGGCGAGGCACATGAGCATGAGGCTAGATGAGATGGAGTTTCACGCTGACGGCCAGCCGTTCTTCAATGAATGGCCTACTTACAAGGAGCTGGTGGCAGAATTCATGGCATCGTTGGATGTGTGTGTCGTGCCAAATGACATCGTAGCCACAGACCGCGAGTGGATCAAGGGCCAGGTGTCTTTCTGGCTGTACAACAATGAATATCATCTTACACTCTGTCAGTTCAATAAGATTTACAACTGGCATCATTCGCCAAATGACTACCGACGGCCGGACAACCGTACCGACTACGGCGCGATCTTCGCCGAGCTTGTGACGGTGCCGCCGGGCAAAGCTGTGAGCTACCACAACACGGCGATCACGGATTTCGAGCATCCATTCGTGCAGGTTCTTCACCGCATGATCTGCACCACATTATTCGGCCGTGGTGATCTCTCTCAGCAAGTTCCAGGAGACGAACTTGTTCTTCTTGAACAAGCTTTTGAAACGCCAAGAATGCAAATGGGGCGCGTTCTTTTTAACACGTGTGTTGGCAGTGAAGAGGAGTACACGGAAAGCTCCAATTCATTTTGGAGGGCTTATCACACAGCTGGCCTCTTATCTTGGGCTGAACTTCTCATCCTTGACTCCTCTCTCTAGCCGAAGCAAGGTTAACCTCCAACATTTGCACTGATCGAACCTTATCTTGCTTCGAGATGGTTTGGCGTACGCATATTGCCACGTCAACCAAGCATACAATGAATGCTCGCTTCCCGATCCAGTCTTCAACATCGAAGGGGCACAACACTTCTGATGGCCTATCATAGCCATCGCTGACTCCGATGAAGACGGCAGCAACAACGATGATGACAACAATGCTGATGAGGATGACGAGGAAGAGGAGACCTACACCCCCCTTCGGGCTCGAGTGGCACCACGGAAGCGTCCTCGGATGCATCCAGGTGCATCTTCATCATCACAGCCTCCTCCACCACCACCGCCCTCGCAGCCAAGCGAGGATGTCTATTCTATGTAGGGCATGTATACTATGCTGCAAGACATACAGCAGATGCAACAACATCATATGGCGATGTACACTGGTATTCAAGACACTACAAACCGGTTACTGGACAATCAACGGGGAATGTTCGAGAACGAGCGTCTTCTCCTCGACAACCAACAACAAATTCATGATCGGTTGCAACAGATGGAGATGCAACAGGAGCCCTTTTACGACCACTATTGGAGCCAAAATTACTTTGGAGGTTATCCACAACCTCCACCTAGGGCCCAGTTTGATCCAAGCTTCCAGGAGGAATATCCGTCTTGGGACCCTACGGCTCCGCAGTACCCGCCTCCACCTGAAGAATAAAAGCGGTATCTCTGTTCCAACCTTTAAGATTGTTTTTGACTATGAGGCCATAGTCGAATTCAAGCTTAGGGGAGGGTGTTGGAACAACTCTATCTTTTATTTTCTCTGTTTTTTAGTTTTCTTACTTTTGCTTCTTGTCATTTGTTTCCTGCAATTTTAGTTTGTTTGTAGGATCCACATTCTATCTAGTGTAATCATGGATGTCTTAAAATTTTGTGTCATCTCAGTTGCATGTGCATGGAATTAAGGGAAACTAAAATTTTTTGAGTGTTCGCAAGCTTGAGTGTTGTTTAAACCCTGATTACCTGACTTAGAAAATGATTGGTTTTGTCAACTTTAAAACAGAAAATCACAAATGTACATTCCTAATGATTCATGAAAGTGGATGGAATTGGTTGTTTGATCCTAAACTGACCCAATGATAATGAGACTCTAATTTGAAGTAAGAGAGAAAAACATTTTAACTACTACACAGGTCAGTAAGGAGGGACACATAATATTTTTCAAAGGTTCAGTCAACTAGTCTTGTGATCTTTCCACCTCATTGTTTTTCACCATCCACCAAGATTTGGAAGTAAAGTACGGTTTTAACTCTTTTTGACTGCATGGCATTTAGATAGGACTTGCATTGCAACCACCTTCATATGTTTTGCATAAAAAAATGAAAAAGATGAGAATAGGTGTACATGCACATCACCTTTAGGTGCATGTCATTTAGTTGCATTCATAACTGTTATGCATAAAGTATATCATGTACCTCATTTATTCTTTAATGGTGAATTAAATTGTTCCATACCTTCCAAATAGTGTAAATATTCAAGTTATGCAGGAAAAAAAATAAGCCCAATAAGTGTATATGGACAATTATGGATATAAGGGTTTGAAAAGAAAAGAAAAAAAAGAGAGAGAGGTTATTTTGAAGCAACTAGAATAAGAAGGAAAAAGGAACTTAATTTCACCTGCATTTCAAGATGAGTGAGTACATGATGTAGCTTAATTAGATATCCATCTCGTTTTGAGACGGATTGTTAGTGCATTCATCATACCACCCAATCTTAGGCATTAGGGCATCTTTCATGTGCATTTGCATCAATTAAGGCATTTTTGTTTTATGCATGTTGAAACTGTATAATATTTCCACTTCTTCCATGAGCCACCCATTTCGTCCACCCGTTGCTCGAATTGGTAGGCCACTGTGAATTTCTCCTCACTATTGAATATCAGGAGAACTGTTTCCATTTAGATGGTAGTTAGGGCGAGCAACGTAGTATAGGAGATCACAAGATGCACTATGTCTGGACCGGCGAATTTTATTATGTTAACTGCCTTATGTGAGAGTGTTCATCAGTTTTGAGGTCAATATCTTTTATGGATGATTATTTTCGCCTTTAGGGTAATTATCATTTTGTGGTTAGCGAGGGCCGGTATGTGAATGTCCAGTGGGAGTCATATGGGATGTTTGTTGTGATGTTTTATTCTTTAGTTGACTCTGGCAATTTTATTCTAAGGTTTAGTTGCTCGAGGGCGAGCAATGTTCAAGCTTAGGGGAGTTTGATGCGATGATTTTGAGTCGCATTTATAGACTTGTTTGATATGTGTTTTATGCATTTATTAGTCATTTTCATGGTTAATGTTGCATAATTCATTCATTTTGGTCAATGCTACTTCTTTATGTCAAATTCCCTTTATTTAAGCATTTTGAGTATTAATTATCAAAAGAATATATTTTGTGTGAACTTATGTGGTTTTGTGTGTTAATTTCAGGAAAAATGAGTATCTGCTGCCATTGATACCATCGACGGTGGTCGATACCATCGACCAGACCTCAGGTTGCTAGCCGTAAGGAGCATCACAAAGTCGATATTGTCGACAGGAGAGTCGATGGTATCGAGATACCTTCAGGTTGCTGGCGAGAAGATAGTCGATACTATCGACGAATGTCGATACCATCGACAAGTGGAGCTACATCGATGGTAAAAGGACAAAAGCGACGCCTAAAGAGTCGATACCATCGACCTGCGTCGATGGTATCGAGCTAGCATCAGTCGTGATAAATAAAAGAAAAGAAGACCAGCCGATACAGTGCAGCGTCGATACTATCGACGCTGTCAGATATGAGTTTGTTTCAGATTGATCTTAATCGGACGGTTGTGATTAATTGACGACCTAATTCGGGAAATATACCTAATGACGGTGCCCAAGTGGAGGGGATCACATCATTAGCCGCTGCACACATCCCGAGGAGGTGTGGAGAGAAGGACAGAGCCCAGAAGCACGCCCCAGCCGATCCGGACGTTGAAGAACACGATTTCCACCACCGAAAGGCGGGAGAACGCGTATTCCATGCCAAGGATCGCTTGGATCTTCTCCGTTCAGGGGTTTTACCACTCAATCACGTTTTTCTCCATGTTGCCCTTTTTCTTCCCCACGTTGTATTTTGAGATGAACATGCGAGGCTAATCCCCTTTGTCTTTAGGACCGGGAGTAACCCGGGAATTCATTGTATGACAATTTTATCGTAGTAATTCATATATTATCTCTTGAATCCGTGGTATAATTTCATTTTCTCCAATATATTGTTATGCTTGATCACCATAATAATAATCTAATACCCTTAATTACTTTGAAAGAAGAATTAATGGTTGAAAAGAGACAGAATTTACATTAATTGACAAATCCCTTGAACAAGGTGGTGTAAGGTTAATGGTGGATACCGAGAGATTGTTTTTAATGCACCTAGTTTAGGGTATAGGTTACTATGATGGTGGAACCGACCTAAACATAGGTAGTGAATTGTACCATGACAGTGGGCAATTCTGATTTCAGGCGACTACCCAGATAGAGAGATAAGTTTGGATGACTGAATAGAATTTAATACAATGAAAACCCGCGGTGAAACCGCAATCCTAAAGATCTCCGTTTTGAATTGATTAAACTAAACATTTAATCGCTTGCTTTGTTTTATTTCATTTTTATTTTCTTTTAATTTTAACAACCACTCTCAACTTTTTAATCGGCTTAGCTGATCGCAAGTAGTTAGTAAGAGTCTCCGACAATTTCACGTATCCCTGAGTTCGACTCGGGCCTCACAAAGGCCTATATTACTTCGACACGTTCACTTGCATTTCTGCGCACGGTAAAATTGCATCAAGGAGACACACAATCATTTATTATATCATTATAAATTTGCAAGGGAAACCTAGATCCTGGTATGCAAGGAATTCCATGTGAAAATAGAAGCATAAGATGAGTCAAAAAAGATGTTGATCAATGCAAGAAGCATAATAATAGTATATTGTTGTATGTTGCCCGATGCTTTCGTATCTGGACCAAAAGAACAACAGAAAACATGGAGGTAGTGTCCCAAATGTAGCTAGCTTGGCTGCAAAATACTGTAAATGTGTCAAACATAGATTATGTAATCATATAGTTGTTTAAGGTGTTTGTTCTCCTAGGGGTGTAGTGTGGGGTTGCATGCATCTCTTTAACCTCCTATATTTTTTGAAGGACATCATTGTATATTTATCTAATTCTTATTTATAGACACTATATAACATAACATATATCATCACTTGAAGAACTCATGTAACCATTCAACTAACAACGTCTTATGTCAACAACACTAATTTATCATTGGCTGGGCTTTTTGGTGAAAACATTAGGTGATGACCATCTCTTACAAGCACAAACATTTTCCTTGGTTGATTTTCTTAGATGAAAATCATCTAATGAATGTAAGGATTGTGTGTTTCCTTTTCTTTCACCTAAATATTGCTTGGACAAATTCAGCCATTAGATCATCAAAAAACCATATCCACCAAGTATGACTCTAATCAATAGGTACAAAAATACATGCATAAAAGTCTAATTGATGTACATGTTAGGATATTCATTTTATTTTCCTCATTAAAAATAAAAAGAATGAATCAAGTTTAATAATATAAAGTCAAACCTAAACATGGAAATTTTCATTTTCAAGAAATGGGCATAATAGGACCTCCCAATCAAAATGCTTTCAAATGCACAACTGACCTCCTCAAACTAGTTACGCCATATGGGATCTTTAATGCATTTCCCTTCCTCATTAACTGTCTCATGTCACTTCCTCCCTCATATACTATTTATGCAAACAAACTATTCTTTCAAAGACCCAATAGCATGAAAAGATTCCTTCTCCCTTCATGTCCCTTCTATAGGAGCTTGCTTTGATGTCATATTAACTATCTCATGTCACTTTTTCTTTGTTATCATTTATCTAGTATTAGTAGCATGAAGAAATGATTCAATAGTAGTCTAATATCCAACCTGTCTTGCCAGTTCTGACCTTAGTACTTGACCTTATTACTTATCTAATTTTGTACCTCGAATAAGAGGATAAAATCATAGTCTCTTAGTGTTGTACTTGGCCTAAAAAAATCCAATGGGTCCTACATTCGTGGAAAGAATGAAAAAGCAAGAATAAAATGATAAGTCAATAAAGTTCGGAATTGTCACCCAATCTTATCTGTAAAACAAGGAAAAAACAAAGTTTTTGATTAAATTAGTGGGAAAACATATAAAAACCAAAATTTGACTCCACCCAATGGTGGATAAGAAAGGTATGCATTAATGCAGAGATTGAATTTGGCTATCTTATTATGAATGGGGAAGGTGTTAGCACTCCCATATCACTCGATGAATGACATTGCAACCTTTCTAGTTATATCAGATAAAAATGATGGTGATCGAGATTGTTGTTAAAGAAAATGGCAGGAAAACTGATAAAAAACAATTTTTATTGTTGATGGTACCTTTGGGGCTGGAGACGGTCGTAGCATTCCCATAATAGCCCTTAAGGTCCTAGTTTTAGGTGTGTTGTGGTCCCAGTCTCCTCAAGACCTCTCACGATAGAGATCTACTATTTTTGGTTAGGATCAATGCATAGGAAGAGAGAGAGAGGCGAGAGAGATAGATTTAGTAGAGAAAGATCGGATATTTGAAAAAGAGCGTGCAAATATGAAAAGTTATGACTTCTCAGAGCAAGAAATTTTTTTTTATATGAATGTATGAGAGAAAGTAGCAGTTATTGTTCTATAGCTTACCAACATTATTAGAGCATTTGGTGTTAGAGGAAGGATCCTTTGATCACATGTAGAAAATAAAAGAGGGACATAGACATTTCTTTTGCTTCAGGAGTGAGGAGAGGGGCCTAAATACATTGGGTATGGGGTCTATTTATAAGTGGATTTTAGGGTTCAAGATTTTTATCAGAATCTTCTAGAAGAGGCAGTGGATCACCGGGATGCACCCTATGGAAGGGAATGTGGATTAAGACGATCTGCCATGTGTCATGCAGTGGATGGCTGCAATCATCCCCGTGTCTCACAGTGGAAAAAGATAGTCTCCCATTTTCTGATTATATTCAAGAATGTTTTGGAGAAAATTAGGGAAAACTTGCACCAGAAAGATAAGTCAGAGTTGTCTCTCATATTTTCCTGGAAAAGCTATTGAAAAGGGAACATTTGGCTCTAGACAATACAAATGGGCAATTTGTGAAAAATCACCTATTTAAAGAGGAATTGATGAATAATTCCACTTTCGGTCTAAAGAAAGTTACTTTGTAGAAGGGCCCAAACAAAGTGAAAGTGGGTGAAAATGGATAGATTATATAGGTAGAAAAGTGTGGGAAATATGGATTTTTTTGGAAAAAATGGTAAAATATGGAAATTGGAATGAACTGCATCAATAATTAGAGAATTAACATTTAAGTATGATTTCTATTGATTACAAAAAATGGGGTTTCAATAGTTTTCCCCTCTAATGGTAGGGTTTGAGACAAGAGTGAAGCTTGAGCAAAGTCTGACTCCCATTTTTAGTCACGAAAGCCAAAAAGGTTGGAGTTGTCAAGGAAGTTCTGACAAACCTTGTGGAGGTGAAAAATAGATGTGATTTGTGGTTTGCCAGAGCTATATAAAGATCAAGAATCTATGATCATTGAGGAATAGTGGCAACTGCTCTTCATATAAAAAGATCTTAAGAAATAGTCATCATATCTTCTCTTTCTACACATTTAAGTTTTAGTCTTTTTAATTTTTTTTAGTGGGAAAATTTAAGGTCATGGCCAAAACTCTTAAATGGAACAATATGAAGAGTTTGCATATCAAAATAGGACTTAGATCATTAATATTGGTGGTTGCATTTTAGATAACATTTACATATTTAAGGTTACCATTCTTGCCAATGGTTGTATTAGTTAGTTGCCTGATTGATTGAGGCATCTGAGAGAGAACTGATATTGAGTGTCTTAGCCATTATCCAATGAAAGTTAGTCTGCACGACATGTTGCCTTTTATCCCCTAGAGAATCAATGCTCCTTGACTTTATAGTTCTTAGTCCTAGAAACTAGAGATCCGAGCCACAACCCAGGGTCGTGAGGTGGGATTGGCAATTTGATTCAGCTTTGAGTCATGATCTAGGATATTCAAAGATTTCAAAATATGGGAGTGGGATTAGTTCAGTCTTAGTTCATGATCTAGAACCATAGATTGATGTAGAAATGAAGGCATAATTAGTTTAGTTTTAGGTCATGAGCTAGGACCATAGAATAGATGTGACATCAAACAAATTTTCACATTTTAGGTGGTATTACAACCAATGATTGTATTTGTCCATTGTATGCTCTAACATTACCATATTTTTAGAATGTGCTCAAGATAGGTAAAGTTGGGCATTAGACAAATTTCTAGATCCAAGGTGGAATTTACAACCAGTGATTCTATCTATCAATTATCTAATGCTTAGAGCATCATCTAGCCATTCAAAGAGTTCTAAGTTGCTTGTCAGGATCTTGGAAAGCATTGTATTTGTTGTTTTATGTCTTCAAACATGCTCAAGATGGATATTTTGGGTATCAAACAAGTTTCTGGATTTAAGGTGACCTTTGAGACCAGTGATTGTATCGGTCATTTGTCTAATCCTAAGAGCATCTTCTTCTATCGATAAGATTGATAAAATTGATAAGATTGATAGGATTGATGTGACAAAGTGAATTTTAGCATAAGTATTATTTAAATACAATTTTTACCTCCTTATGTTCACTCATGACCTCAAATTAATTTTCCTTGGATAATCACTTTTGATACTCAAATTCAAAATATGGTGATCAATGTGAACTTTATACACATTATAACACCACAAATTGGATTCATTCATCACTTTGTCCAAAGAAGCAAATTGGTCAATCTAAATTCATCTTTTGGTTCTCAAACGTTTTCTAAATATTCTCCACATATTTTTTAAGCTATGATCCAAATTGCATCTCATTTGGACATTCCTATGATTTCCTATGAATTATTGAATTTAATGTGTTGAAAACCCTTTATTTGCCTTTTTATTTTGACCTTTTCCACCTCACCGATCCAAGGCTCGCTTGTGGGACAAAACCCGGCCCTTGGATCTACTTTCCCTCAGATCCCAGCTTGATCAGACGAACAAGCCATTGTCATCTACCTCCCGCTGATTGCGGGGAGGAGACAATGGAACCAAAATGGTCAATCAGCCAATTAGAGCCATGTTTTGAAATACTAAGCAAGCCAAAATCCCCGCCTTGCATTTTCAAACTCATCAAGCCCTTTTTGGACCGGGTTTCTCACATTGTTGCACTTCCAAAACGTGTTCTTTGCTCTCCTCTTTCACTCTGGTGGCTATGGCTGCACCTAGACCTCGACCTAGCTCTAAAACCCCACCCTAGCACTAAAGAAGGCCCCCTAGGTCTGCAACAATCATGCCTCACTCAAAGACATGACCTCACACGCCCTCTCGACATTCTCGACACCCTTTTTTCTCACCCCTCTCCTACTATCAATGCAGCACTGCCACCCAGCCCTTATGGGCATTTCTCAGCCTCGGTTCGCCACCCAAATCCACCACCACCATCACTTTCGCAAGGTCCCAACGTTACCGACCGACTCCTCGCCCTCCTACACCAGCTCCTCCTACGCTCGAACCGCCTCCACATAGGCAAGGTCATCCACCGAGTTTCTAGGCTAGCATGAGACCTGTGTGAGTGGAGCAGAAAGGAACCCCCAAACCACCCGTCCAAAGGGAAATAAACCCGACCTATGGACCCATATGATCCGCTGATAAACCAATCAATCTAAGAGTGAACTAGCCAAAGCAAAGATCGAATTGGTGCACCTCAACCAACAATCCACATGCCTACATGGGCTGATCTTATCTGCCTGATCAAGTGCATCCAATGGTCCCCTTTTTCCCGATTAAAGGTATTTTGCTCCCTCTCTGACAAATAATCATTTAAATACTCAAATCTTGATTAAATCATAGAAATTGCATCGTAACTCCAAAAAATACAAATAAGTAGTCCATTTTGATCAGAAAAACCCAAGGACTCGTTAAAAAATTCTTTTGAAGCCTAATTATTGATATATTTCTCTGATATCCCTAAATCTAGATCCTTTACTTATAGTTTTATCTAAATGACTCCATAAGCATGATTAGATTTTGGAAACCCTAATACTTGATTCTAATGTTTAACTTGAGACACTAAAATAATATTTGACTAGACTAGACCTAACCTTGTTGCCTTATCTCCTTTTGAATATGAAACATGTACCTTGAAGATAATATTGATGATGAAATCTTATAATATTTGATATATTGATCTATTTATCTAATATTTGATCCCTGACTTTACTCATTATACTAATCAGAACTTGATCTAATATTGAACACCAATGATGCTAATCTATCATGAGGATGATCTAATAACTTGCATATTAACCATGATAATTAGGGTTAACCCATGTACCTAGAATACCTAGGTGGGTCATTCACACTTGAAACATAATTGAAACTTGAATAATGTTGAAGATCTTGATATTGTTGATCATAAGTGAATGACCTAACCCCAAGGTAAAATAGGAATGAGTAACCCTAATCTTGAATCATGAAACATGATATTCTAAACAACATGTTCTTGACCCTTGATCCAATCTTGATGATTTAGGATCTAACTCAAAGGGTTGACCTACTACTTGTTGAGATCTATACTCAAAATCCTCAATGAAAGGTATGCTATTATACCTCCTCTTTGGTTGTATTGAAGATACTTTTTATGTATCTCTTAATTGTATACTTGGCTATATACTTGGTTGAGATACAGTTCCCTATTGATTAGGATTATGTATTTCTTACTATATTTTGAGGCAATCTGGAAAACATAAATGATAATGCCCAATATGACTGCCGGTATATTGATGTTGATAATGTGGATATTGAGTACAAGTGACCTCCTCATTTGGAGGGTGGAACTTGTACCTGTCAAATGATATTGAATCTTGTACATGTTGATCAACCTCCTACCTCATATGGAGAGGAGACTAGTGACCTCCCCCATCTTGTTGGGGCAATGTTGTCACACAAAATATATAAGCATGCTTCTCGATTATAGGATAATGGGAACTCATAATAAAATTCGAATTGTTTGAAACACACAACTTGTCAAATAACTTTTGGTTTTGGAAATTGCTTGTTATACTTTTGAATATAAGTCCTTCCAAGTATACTCTTTTGATATAAACCATTTTACTTAATTTTGATAGCGTAATGTGCAATTGCATGATTGTGTCTCAATTTTCTTGATTTTAGACAAAACATATGGAACACTGACTAGATCGCTTCCGCACTCTATATGCTCTGATGACAAGGATATATCGGCAATATCTCACAATTGGATTAGTTTGTTCTCTATATCTCCAGTTTTTGAGTCATTATTTCTTATTATATATGTTAGTGTGTGAGATCCTATCGGGCCACTCAGGGATGGGCACTTCAATCCTTTTACCACTGTCTAGGCAGTGGGATTGGGGTAAGAATGGTTCTCTGACAATTGAGTTCCAAACAATGTTCATGATTTAAGGTGGCCTTCATGACCAATGATTGTATCGATCAATTGTATATCTTCAAGAGTGCTCAAGATAGATAAAATTGGGAACAAGACAAGTTTCTAGATTTAAGGTGCTCTTTACAACTAGTGATTGTATCTGAGAACTATCTTCTCCCTAGAGCATATCTTATATACAAGATAGTTCAACAAGATAGGAGTAAGATTTTCCTACTGCACATTGGGCTTTGATCAAGGTGCCTATCCATGATAAGGATTTAAATCAGGAACCTACCCAAGTTAAGGGCTTAAACTGGAGGGAATACTTATCTTAGATATGCTAGGTCAAGGGTGCCTACTAGATGTAGGGATTATATAGGAGGAAATGCCTATATAGGATAGGGTTTATGGAAATGCCTCCCTTAATGTAGGGCTTTGTTGGGAGTACCTATATAAAATAGGACTTGAGGTTATGTCTAACTAAATGTAGGGCTTTAATCAAGGGTGTTGCCTATGTAGAATAGGATTTTCAAAAGAGGAGATGCCTATTCAAGATAGGGCTTGAAAGCATGCATGTATTATTGTCAAACCGATTCATGAGCTTTGAATTTGAGTAGCATGGTCTACAGTACAAGATTCATGATCTAGATGATAAGTAGGCCTCATGGGTGGCCACGATATTAATTTGTGAGTGCCTACATGGTGTAGGTCTTAGATAGTGTCAATTCCTACCTGAACGTAGGTCTTTGAGAAATGAAATTCCTATAATGGATAGGGCTTGAGAGTAGGGATATCTACTGATAATAGGGCGTAAGTCTAGGTGACTCTCTGAGCACATGTCTTTTTGGTTAGAAAAGAAGGTTCCTATTCAGGATAGGGATTTGAAGCAAGAAGTGCATGTTCTAGATAGGGCTTTGAAATTGGAAAGTGCCTATTTCTTGTAGGGATTTGAAAGTGAAAATGCATATTCATGATAGGGCTTGTGAAAGAAAGGTGCCTACTCAGGGTAGGGCTTTTGAAAATGCCTATTTAGGATAAGGATTTTCAAAGAAAGGTGCCTACTCAGGGCAAGGCTTTTAAGGCAAGGTGCCTACTCAGGGTGGGGATTTCTAAGGAAATGTGCCTACTTAAAATAGGTATTTTGAATGCTATGCCGTTCCTACTTAGGGTAGGGTTTTTAAGGTTAGGTGCCAACTAAGGGTAGGATTTTGAAAGTGTAAAGTTCCTATTCAAGATAGGTCTTTCAATAGGATTGTCTACTCAGGGTAGGGATTGAAACAATGAGTGTCTATTCAAGATAGGGATTTTGAAAGCTGGGTGCTTACTCAGGGTAGGGCTTTGGAATACATGGTGCCTTCTCACAGTAGGGCTTTAAAATGGAAGGTACCTACTTGGGGTAGGGCTTGAAGTGAGGAGATCCTATCAGGATAGGGCTTCAAAGTCAATGATTTTCTACTCTAGGTAGGGCTTGAATGTGGGTTGGTAAAGTTTAAGGTCTTCATATATGACTCAAACATAGGTGTCACCAAAAAGGAGAGGAGTCTATTCAGGATGAAGTCTAAGGTCTTGATCTAGGATCCAAACAAAGGTTGTCACCAAAAAGGAGAGGAGTATGTTCAAGATAAGGTATGTGGCCCAGTTTAAAGTCTTAGTTCCAGACCCAAAAGAGATTTGGAAGTTAAGTTGTAATTGGTCCAGATTTAGGTAATGGTATCGAACCCAAAAGATATTTGAAGATATCATCTATAGAAATGGTCATGATTGTGGATTCCTAGAAGATTGTAGGACTTTTAAATTGAGGAAAAAGATCAAGCAGGTGTGCTTCCACAAATCACATGGTTAATGACTCTAGGTCATGCTTTACATGTGAAGTGTCATGCATGTTTTGTTATCCCTCAACTCTAACTATCTTAAATAGATGGAATATCATTACAAGACAATTGAATATACTAATAGTCTGGAATCAAGGACCAACATTTGGTGATGCGACCTTGATGCTACATTTCTAATAGGTCTCTAGTCATCTATGCAAGCAAATCAGTGCATCATGGTTTGAATGTTGAGGCTTGAAGCCATTGCATGGTTGTCATCACTTTAGATGTTGTATAATGGTTGCTCTATTGTGAGAGAAGTGTTTTGAGGAAACATGAGCTTATTGTAGTTGGGTTTTCATTCTGTAAGGTCTTTAGACTAGACATCATTTTCTAATTCGGTAGCTATTGTGTGGATAGCATGCCATGAGAGGCCATCATAACTGATAAAAGGTAACCCAAGTTCATGGGTCGTAGGTCTATCTTGGAGAGTAGTTAAGGTTTTTGTATCTTAGGAGATGATGTACCTTGTCAACTCTTGCTCTAAAGATGTATGCAAGCATTGTTAGAGATGGATTTTTGTTAGACTTTGTCTCTGTACTAAATAGTTCATCTTGCCGTTGTTGTCTGTAATCTTCTACCAACGGTTCCCTGGTGGACTCTGCTAGTGGGTATATGTCATGATTGTTGAAGGAGGACTTCTTAATGTTGGAGTGATATGCGATATTGATGCATAGTAAGAGACTATCATCTGAAATTTCCCTTCTTCATATGTATTTTTTGAGTCAAGAGATCATCATGATTTGAATTATGGAGGTAGCATTTTGTCCCATTATTTTGTTTCAACGGTTTTGAATTCTTCTTTTGACATTAATATGATCATGTTATCCAATAAGAAGTTGTTTTTAGGTTGATTTTTTATTCAACTTTTCATTTAACTTGTCATGGTTTGTGGATACTTATGTATCTATTTACCATGGAAGATGTTAGAATTTGACCCTTGGATGGTTTTTGTTGTTTGTTAGTTTTTTTTCTTCTTTTGGGCTTAGGCTACTGGTCAACATTCAGGATTTCTATAATGAGACCCTTCAATGAGTTGGTGGTACCCCGTGTTAGTTAGGAGGCCTGTCATTAGATGTTAGGGGTGGTCATGTAATCGTTGTATCTCATCTAATGGAAAATGACAAGTACCCTACTCACCCTACTTTCCAATTTTCAAAACTGGAATTTAAGGTGATATGAAACCGCAAGCATATTTAAGCTTGCCCAAAGTATTCTATAAATTGGTTGGTTCTTCCCTATGATTGATCACAACAAGATGTACCACTATGGGAACATTCATTTAGGTGGATTTGTTTCTCAACCGGATGTTGATTTCATGCTTGACTCGAGTTGTGCCATGTTGCGTGCATTCAAGTGGAAATTCTCTACCCAGTTCGGTTAAGGCACCAGATGCTAGAGAAACCCCTATGGACTCTATTCTTGACACTTCTTGGTGTATGTAGTGCATCACAAGCATGTATCCACATTGTAGGTGTCCTTTGGAGTTAGTTTTTTGCACTTGATCATTTCACATTTATGTCCAAGGGCATTGATGCATAGAACCTCCAAATGGGAGTTTTAGAGTCCAATGTTCATGTAGGACATGTTAATAAAAAATTCCCCATAATCATATGTCCAAGTTCAACTGCCCTTTCAACTTCATAGTTGATGTATGTTTGGTTAATTCTTTGTTTTTGTGGACATTTGTACTCAAAGTCTTAGGATGGGAACTTGAATTCCAGATTAATGGCAGTTTCCTAGATAAGGATCCCCATTTATGGTCCCCAAGCTAGATATTGTAAGACATGGACTTTGTTGTAAGGGACCAAATATCCTTATCATCTACTCCACCATTATTTATCGAGCCCTGTGAGCATGGGGTTCCCACATTTAAACACAAAGTTCATGTTGGGAATGGCCCCTATACGTGTATTAGGATGTCCTGACTTGGTGGGTCTTTTCCAACTCACCTCCAGTGTGCTCAGCTTAAGAAGTTGTAGAAGAAGAGATTTGTTTATTTTGAGGTTTTGTGTGAGTTTAGATGATTTCATTGATTGGGTCCTTTTTATGGGTGAGATTATGTTTGTCAACAATTGGGGCCTCAAAATAATGGTCATTCTCCTTCCGTCCTAGGTTGCATGGTTCTACTTTTACCCTTCTATCCCAAGGTGCATGGGGGGACGCTCCTAGGCACTTAAGTAGATTAAGTGGATTTTTATGGTTTATTTTCATTTTAAAATTTTTCTTTTTTTTCATTTTGAAATATTTTGGTGAGTTTTTTTTAAAAATTTTCTTTTTTCATTTTGTTGGTTTTTTTAATAGAAAAGTGGTTAGATAGATCTCTCACAATCCTATGATTCTTTGGGGCTTATGACAATTGTGTGTCTTAGTGCTCTTTGGTAGAGCTATGGCTTGAGTGGATGTTCGATCAGCTTTGCGATTGCACCCACTGGTGTGTTCCCATTGTGCTCTGGCATGAGTAGTGACTACACCTTGGCTTTGGTGATAGGTTATGGAGTGAATTATATAAGGGATTCCACTTGGACCTAACTGACATCAATTAGGTCTTGAATGTCATGCTTAAGGGCTATACACAAGTATGTTGGGTGCCCCTTGTTGTGATGGAAATCATAGTAAGTGTTGGAAGTGTAGCTTTTTGGTAGGGGATTTAGGGGATTCCTTATGGTTGAAAACTTCAAAAGATACTCAATCAATGTAAGAATGCTACTGCAAGAGGCCCCTAAGGGTGTGAACCTTCTTTTTGGCTTCTGTATTAGTATCTCCTCTATTAAAATGGTGGGATCAATAGTCACTTCTGAAAATGTACTCCCTTTCATCATGCATCGGTAATCATGCGTTGTGATCTTCTGGTAATGACCTCTGAAGGCATCAATTTCTGCTATCGTGACCTCTAGATCCCCTAGTTTCTGCATGATTTTTGTCATATTATGATCAATAGATTTTCAGATCTCTGAGTGGACTACAATTGTCAATGTTGCGACCAAACCTGGATGAGGCGGGTACTGGTATGGTCCTAGAACTAGAGCATAGTTTCAAGATGGAGGTGGAGAGTACGTTGTGTGATTGACTACATTAGATCTCTTCTTCCAAGCTAGAATTTTGGTCTTTTAACCCATTTTATCTTTTGGATTTATACCTTGATAAATAATGACTTTGGATTGGCCACTTGATTCTTCTATCTGATCAAGTAGTTGTCTTGTAGAGTGAGTATGTGTGTCATATATGTCTCCTAATGTTGATGCTCAGATGTAACATTCTTGTGTTAGAATACCCTTGGCGGAATTCGTATAAGATGGTGTAGTTGTTCACCATATAGGTTGTATGATGACGATGGTTGTGCATGACCTGTAAAGGAGAACACTTGTTTCTTTGGATTTGACTGACCCATGTTATCTTTGAATGTTTGTTTGCTACCAAAATTGAGTGTCTGTGATTCATATTTCATCATCTCATTGTGAATGTTGGATGGGTCATGCGTCGACTTGAGTCTTCATATGAGAGTCTTAAACTAGTGTGTCAATCTCCTCACCAGTGTTGGATTGTTTGTTGGTGCTTGTCATCTCAAGAAGCTCTTTCCATAGTTGTCAGTAAGAGTTTTCTTCTCGAAAATTTTGTGGCGTCCTCCTCTATGTTGAAGGTGGAATGATTGATTATTAGGCCCGAGAGACCAATCGGGAATATGTCCCTTCCGTAGAAAGGAGTTGAAAATGGATGAAACATGGTTGTAGCAAAGTGCTCTTTGTGTTAGGCAAGAGGATTTAACATATGAAATTTATGTTTTTTGTATCCTCAACATTCTCGATAGGAATAAAAAAAAATTCCCCTTGCCTGGAAGAGGGTTCCAAAAATCATGATAGACAATGGTTAACTTGCCCCTCGCATGGAGAAAGATAATGTCAAAAATATGGAGGTTCACCCTTTGTTTGGAAAGGGATTTTTCATGTATCAATGCAGATTGTTAGATTTAATGATATGACGAGAGGACCATGCCCCTAGATTGAGTGATTTGGAAGGATATATCCAGTCTTGTCATGAGGTTTGTCCAACATCATTGTGATAAAGCATGATGATCATGGTTGTTGGTTGAAGAGGGGTGAAATTAAGATGTTATGTAGGGACAAGGTGACCCACTTGGGGCCAAAGACTATGGGTAGGGATCAATGTGTGAGGTTTCTTTCTCCTATTAAGTGATTTTATGAGAGAAATTCTCACATGGAAAATAGGAATCCAGGGATAAGGTGACCCTTTCTAGGCTAGAGACTATGGGTAGATATGAGTATGTGAGATTTCTCTATCCATGGGGAAGATCTTATGAAAGAAGTACTCACAAGACAAATGGCATGTCTAGTGGCAAGGGGACCCATTTAGGGATAGAGATTGTGGTTGGATACAGGTGTGCGGGATTTCTCTCTCCTCAGGGGAGATCTTATGGGAGAACACTCACAAATAAAAGTGGTGTGTTGGTCTAGTTTTAGGTCATGGTCCCAGACCGTCAAAAGATATGAAGTTGAATGTGTGGTGATGCCCCCAGTTTAAGTTTGTGATCCGAGATGGTATGGATATGAGCATGAAAGCCAGGGTTATGGCACAATTTTAGGTCATAGAGTGGGACTATATGGATGTGAAAGCGAATGTGCATTTATGATCTAGTTTTATATCATGGTCCAAGACGCTCAAAAGATATGAGAGTGAAGGTGCACTGATAGCCTAGTTTAAGGTCATGGTTCAAGAATGTGGTGTAGGGTAGATAAAGATGGGAAGACCACGTGCTAGTGGGTTACATCTTATCCAAGTTGTAAATCCCTTTGGATCAAGTAGAATTGACATTCTTAGGGGCATGGCTTGATATTTTGGTCAAGATTTGGCATTTATATCAAAGATTTACAGATTGAGTAGCCTTTTAATGTAATGGTGAAGCTTCATTTCAACGAGGATTAATCTGAGTTAGAGTCCCTTCGAGGAAGTATGTTCTTGAGTAAACATGAGCATGAGTGATGGCTCATGATAAGATATCACAAGCGGGCATCCTTTTAGCGTGAATCAAATCAGAAGATTTTTGAAAAGGTTTTCTAAGATTGAAAAGGCTTTCCTTTTTTTTATTTGAGATTTGATAATTTTTTCAACTCTTCTTTTGTAAATGGTTCAACTTTGCTTAGTTTAAGATTTTCTCCTTTGTGAAAAGATTATTCTTTTTGGAAAGTTTTGTTCATTTTTCTTTTAAATAGATTGTTCTTTTTGGAAAGATAGGTTTTCTTTTTTTGAAGAGATTGTTCTTTTTGGAAATAATTTATTCACTTTTTATTAAAAGATCTTTCTTTTTGTTTGGAAATGGTTTTTCTTTTTTTTGTTTTGAAAATATTTTCTTTTGGAATGAATTTTATATGAAAAGAATTTTTGTGGTTTTTTGAAAAGACCTCTTTTTTCATGTTTTGAAAATATTTTCTTAAAGAGTTTTTAAATATTCTTTTTTGTTTTTGAAAATATTTATTTTTCTTTTTTGGTTTTAAAAACAATGTTACTTTTTTTTTGAAATATTCTTGATTTTTTTAGAAAGTTATTATTTTCTTTGAAAGGAAAACTAAACTTCTATTTGGAAAGATTGTTCAGTGAAGATTATTGAATGAAGATTGTTGGATGAGATATCATTTGAGATTGTTGAGGATCATTGAAAGATTTTCAAATTCAAAAAGATCATGGATTAAAGATTATTGATGATTGAGATCGTTTGAAATCATTTGGTATCCTTTAGATCATTGGATATTATTAGCCTGTGATTGTTGGAGAACATGTGAGATCATAAGATTTTTGATTGGAGATTGTTGTTTTGATAATGCTATTTTAAACATGAGGATGTTAGAAAATGGACAATAACTGGACATGGTGATTACAATCTTAACACATAATTATTTCAACAATCTAAGAATTATAAAAGCACTCAACAATCTTAAAAGTTGTAAAATAAGCAACCACATGATGCATATGTAGAAGATAAAGCCCCCTTTTAGCCCATGAGTTTATATGTAATTTTATGTTCTTACTCAAGCATGAGTTATATTGAAGGGGTTGGTCCTTATGTTCTTTGTGGCAAATGATGCTCATCACAGGGATTACCCAAGTTCAACAGATATGGGTATTGCTCCCTATACACCATGTGACTATGGCAGCCAGAATAAGTCGTGAACTCTAGGAGTGGGGATGTATTCAAAGCCTTTAGATGTCCAACTTAACACTGTGTCGGTACCTTTATTGGCATCCCATATCATTTTGAGGGATCCAACATGAGGTTGGCACCTGTTCCATGACACATGGCTTTGTAGGTGTGAATTGTGCAAGTGTAAGATTTTAATATCAACCGATGTAATTCTACAATAATAAAGCATGAAAGATAAATTCTAGGCACATAAGGAAACAATCATGAAATTATCAAGAAAGAGAAGATCATTCTCATCACAAAGACTTCTCTCATCATTTTTTCCCTTTCCTTATTATGTTTTTAAAGTAAATAAAAAGGAAATGAGAAAGAAAAAGAAAAATGGGTGGGAAGCAGAGGATAAATAAAGGGGAGCAGAGAATGATCCTAAAAGGGAAGAAGAGGCTACCCTAAAAGTTTTGATTGATAAAAAAACATGGTAGTTGTCATACTACCAAAAATTGAAGCGTTGCAAAAACCAAACCAATTTTTTTGTTGGAGGAACATATGATTCTTCTGATTTTAATAAGATCTAGGAAAAAAGGCGGAGATAAAGGAAAAAAACTTTCAATTTGTTGGTGGAATGAGTATTGCACTGGTTGTCTGTAGGGTAAATTTTGAATTCTTTTTTGAAACTTTTTATTGGTGGAATGCTCCAATCTACAGTAAAATAAAATTCTTTTTAAAAATCTCTAGTTTTTTTATTAAAAATAGAAGAAATAGAAAAAATGAATGAAAAAATAGAAACCTCAATCGATCGAAAAAACATGAAATGAAAAAAAAGGAAAATGTGACTTAGATCACCTGACAACTCCTCAACAGAGTCATCAATTTATTGTACTTGGCTCAAAAAATTTAATGGACCTTGTTTTTTTTATAAGAATTTCATGGACATTGTTGTCATAGAAACAACAAAAAAGAAAGGACAAAATGATAAGCTTGAGTCGCCACCCGATTTTATATTAAAATAAGGAAAAAACAAAGTTGGCGTTTAAATCAACATGAAAACACATAAAAAGCTTATTTTGACTCCACTCAAGGGCGGATATGAAGGGTATGCATTAATGTAGAGATCAGATTTGGTGGTCCTATAACGAGTGGGGAAGGTGTTAGAACCCTAATCTCGCCTGATTAATGGCATTACAACCCTTTTAGTTATCTCAGATAAAAATACTGACAATTGAGATTATTGTTAAAAAAATGACAGTAAAAATGATAAAATGTAATTTTTATTGTTGATGGTCCTTTTGGGACTGAAAGATGGTCATGACTTTCCCATCATATCCCAAAAGGTCCTATTTTTTAGGTGTGTTGTGGTCCTAATCTCCTCAGGACCTTCCACAATGGAGATCCATCATTGATGATTAGGAGCAATGGGTAAGAAGAGAGAGAGGTGAGAGAGATAGAATCAATAGAGCAAGATCACATATTTGAGAAAAAGTGTGCATATGTATACAATTATTATAGCTCAGATCTGACAATAGTTATTTATATGGATATAATAGAGAAAGAAACATTTATTGGTGTGCATCCTACTGGAGTTAGCAAAGTAGTTGGTGTCAGAGTAAGGATCCTCTAATCAAATGTAGAAAATAAAATAGGGAGATAGTCACTTATCTGGTTTTAGGAGAGATGAGAGGGACCTAGAATATGTTGGGTCTGGGGGTCTATTTATAGGGGGATTTTAGGGTTTGAACTTCTGGTTAGAATCTTCTAGAAGAGGTAGAGGATCACCATGTTGCGCCCCACAGAAGGTTGTGATCCACCCGTTGTTCCCCAGGTGGAAAAGGTAGTCTCTCATTTTCCCACTAATTTTAGGAATGTTCTGGCAAAAATTAGGGAAAACTTGCATGGAAAGATAAATCAGAGTTATCGGTTATGATTTTCCTAGAAAATCTAGTTGGAAAGTGAATATTTAATTCCAAATGATTCAACTTGGCAATCTGTGAAACATACCCAATTTAAGGCAAAATTGAAGAATAATTGCACTTTCAGTTTGAAAGAAGGTTTCTTTGCATAATGGCTTAAATTGGGTGAAAGTGGGTGAAAACGAATATATTAAAATAGGCAAAAATGTGGGAAAATGTGAAAATCTTGATGAAATTTGTCACTAAACAAATAATTATCATTGAAGCATGATTTTCTACTTAATGAGAAAAATGGGGTGTCAACACTTAGTGATAGCAAGTAGAGGAAACCCAAGTCTGTGAAATTCAAGTGAAGGGATCCAGGAAAGTAGAGAAGGGAACAGGGAGATGAGAAGGGAATATAGCAATCCGTGCATCACTTGGAGGTGGTTCATGATGGAATTCAGACTTCACAGTCGAGTGTTGACAGAATATTGTGGTGACAATATAGAATCATGTAGTTCTTTTGTGCTTGCATTTGCATGATCCATTGGAATAGAGAAAACTCACGAAATTAATTAGCCAATCACAAAGAACTCAATAAGTGACTTTTTTCCTCTTTAAGAGAAGCGACTTATGAGTGCCCTGCTCACTCAATAAGGGGAGTCACTGGAAGGAAGCCTCCTCTTTTCTGCAGAAGAAGACTTCTGTAGTTAGGTGATTCCTTGATGGGGTTGGGACACAATAACCCTCTTCATTTCTCATTGTCAATTAAGGAAATTGATATATGGTCAATAAAATATAAAGATAAGATAATTATAACTAGGATCCATGCATTTTTAATAAAAAATTTTTTGTTCTAATGAAGTTAATTTTCTATCTAGGTTAGGTTTTCCAAGGATATATGACAAAGTATTTTTCATGGAAAAATGTGTGATTAAGTATCATTCTCACCAATGTGATCATAAAGAAAGTGATGTTAAACCTCTATATTCATTGTTTTAGTGTGATGTATAGGATCATTTGTTAAGTTAATTGCAATAATAGCATCACAAATGATAGCAGAAGAACCAAATGATATATCAAAATATTGAGCATTTTCTTCATTCAAAGGAGTTGTGAAAAAACTACCATAATTTATCTAGTCACTTTGGTCATTGGTAGAGACATTGTACTTTTATTATTGGAGATACAAGACATAATCAAGGTCTAAGAAGGAAATGAGTTCCATATGTTAATTTTATGTCACATAAGCACCCATCATAATTGGCATCAATTAAATAGTTAGACTAAAATCATGTGTTTTGGGATTGAATACACCAAGGTTATAAATTGTTATAGGTATCTATTAATCCCTTTCACCATAATAAAATGATATTTACTAGGGTTTAATGAAAACTAGGAAATAAGAATTTAATAAACATGACATACTTTCAAAATATAAAGTAATTCCAATACTAGCTATATAGATCTTATCATCTGTACTTAATGCATTCTCATCATTATCAAACTTGACTAACTTTGACATGGGTTTATCGATTATCTTACAATTTTCCATCCAAAAGTGCTTATGATTTCACTTATATAGTCTTTTTGGTTGATGAACTTCCCATTAGAGGTTTTATTGATTTTGAATCATAGGAATAATGTTAGACCCCCCATCATGCTCATCTTATATTCACTACGTAAATAAAACTATTTTTCTTACTAAGATAGCCATTAGTAGCACAAAATTTGAAGTCATCAAAAAATATTTGAATAGAAAGTAAATTGTTAGGACTTTCTAAATAAAGTAGGCCAATGTTATAACCTGGGTTTTGACATGTGTTTACATAATTGAAACGAAATTATTTCAATAGAAGGGACATATTAGCAATTTGTATGCTTTGCTTTTAAAAAAATGGCTTTCCTTTGCAAAATTCCCTTTTGCTATGAATTTTGTGGTTTCCTACTATTTTTATTGATCTAATAATGAATACAAGGGAAAAGGAAAAGAAGAAAATACAATAATAAGAAAAAAGGCAAAAGATAAAAGATAATAAGTGATATACTTATGAGAAATGTGTGGAATTCCCTAGAAAGTGGTATGAATGGCCACTAATAATTAGTTTTCATTTGCACCTCATATTTAATAAGAAGAATAGTCAAAATAAATATAATAGAAAAGAGAGAAAGAGAAAAGGGTTGTTTTAATGCATAAAATGTGCCTTATAAGAGGAATACTTGCATGTTAAGAAAAGCATCCTTTCTTTTTGAGATTTGGTCTCAAACTTTGCCCACGATTAGATAAAGTCATTATAGACTTTCTTTAAAATTTTGGAAGAATAAGGAGTTCTCATGTGACAATAGTAACTAATTTAAGGATATGTTAAAAGAGCAAGATTTGGCTATATAGATTGTTCCAATAAACCCCACAAATTGAATAGAGGTGGAAAAAAATGTTAATGAGTTCCCATAAGTAGTTTAAGGAATATACCAAAGAGGGGAACATAGAATAATCTAGTTTTTGAGTAATAAGAATTTGAGAAACAATTTAAGCATTGGTTTATCCAAAGTATACCATAAAGGTATATACTTTCTATTGCTTTTTGGTGGGTCAACTAAGTAAGATTGGTAATTGATCATAAACACACATGTTTCTATATTGGAAGGATATTGGATATTTTTTTTACTTAATGACTATTCATATTTGTCTCATGTGAATAGGAAAGATGCAATTAGCTTGTGGAGCCACATTATACCATATATGGAAACCAATATGAAGATTGTTGTACTTTTTCTTTTAAAGTGATTTAAGTCTTTCCATCCATCGAATACCCTGCCCAAGGAGGAATCAAGATCCAAAACCCTACCTCTCTCTTCATCATGTTACACAGTAGTAGACTCTAAAAAATATGTATCACATATATAATAGGGGGGTTGTCAGAGTTCCTCCCTTCGCCAAATAGAAACCGAGGTCGTTGTTGGCAAGGAGGCCACAAGAGGACTCTTCCCCCACGAGCAAGCTTGGCGATGGGTCATGAATAGTCAGACAATGCCACCTTGTTATGAGTACACAACCAAGGAACCACACACCATTTTGAACAGTTGTAAAATTTGGTGGCTGAGATATGGCACGACATGCTTACATCCACATGACTAGGTTCAAAGAGGGTACGAGTCTTAGACCTACTTTTTCGTATTGACACCGCGCCAGCACGCCACCCATAGAAGTAGGGTTTGCAGGCCGTCAGCCACTAGGTCATGCTGAAGGTGGCGAGCACAAGGAGTAAGATGGAATGGGTCTCTAGACAATGGTGATGGGATACCAGGTAGGGGATGTTGCATCACGAAAGGGTAGATGGACGACTTGCTGCTCCAACACTGATTGTGATGCATGCAACGTACATGCACGGAGGTGCATCTGTGCGAGAAGGAAGAAGAGGATCGTGTGGGATTGACCATTATATCCCTCTAGTGAGTGAAGAAATGACCCACAACACGAGGGAAAAATAGTCATTGCATTATAACTAAGCCCCGACCCCAATAAGGTATGCTTAAACAGATAAGTTGCCTACGTGGCACTATTCTATTGGTCAGAACACAATGATCTTAAAATAATTATAGAAAATAATTGGTAAGTTTGATGAAGACAAGTTATAAATGAAACTTCATCCGAAAATGCAAGAATTAAAATAAAAATATAATCCAAACCTACATCTTCCTCTAATTCAAAAATTATTCAAAGTTTCTATCTTTAATGTGTTAAATGAATTAAAACCTTAATTTCTAAGTTTTGATGATTCTAATATGTCCAATTGATCTTAATAATCAAATATTAGGATTTTTAGATAAAAATGATAAGTTGAATATAATTTAAGGTTAATAACTCATGAAATGTTAATTAGGGTTTCCTTAAGATCAAAAGTCCAATTAATGTTGAGATTAGGGTCTGTAGCGTATAAGAGCATGAAAAGTGATAATTAGGGCTTAGAAAGACAAAATCCTAATGAAACCCTAAATTGACCCAAAACCCTTACTTGGAACCCAACTCAGTCATTAATGGTAGATTATGGATAAAATAATAATACACGGGTAATTATGCTTTAATTTCTGGGTAGTTGCTAGCTTTCTTGCTCTTGTTATCTTTTGGATGGATATCAACAAGTTACTCAGAAACAGGTATGTGGTTATGCCTAAGATTACTCAATTTAGTATCCTGATGTTTCCCGAAGTGAGTCAGATGGATTGTAAATGAAATAGTTGCACGTTTATTTATTTCCTACAAACTATAAGTCACTATGGCTATCACATTATATAGACATAACTAGCTTGAATCCTAAGCCACCTTTGGATCTATGATATATATGGAAATTGATGGGTAAGCCCATGGGGTAGAGGATCATCAAAAGTCCTCTGCCTAAATAGGGGAAGACTCATATGGCACCAAGTACCTGCGGGGAGAAGGTGGCCTATGTCCACTACAGGGACAATACTCATAAGGGTTCGACAGAGAATGGATAGATCAGGGTTGAGTAGTAATGATTAAAATGTTAATCTTGATTTTGTAAACAATAATTGTTGTGATTATGTTGTTACAAATAAATGTGAATATTTTGTTTCCCCCACATACCAATATAACTTGTTATACTTAGTTTTGTTTTCTCAGTGTTTTAGGATAATCTGCTATCATTTATACAAATATGATGGAAAGTGGGCATCCCGAAAGAAGACACCAAAAGAAAAGAAATTAATGTAAATATGGAGGATTTAGTTAGTTAGCTTTATTTCATGTTGCAAACTCTAGACAATCAAATCATGTAATCCATGTATGGAAAGTTTATCTTATACAAAAACTTTTCAATCTAGTGAACATTTATTCATTATTTCTAGTTATTTGATAAGCCTTGATCATGTATTTATGTTAATGGCCCTTGTCCTCTTAGTCCACCTGAATAGGGGATAAAAGGGGTATGGTTCATTACATTTGGTATCAAAGCCTAATTTACCATTTAACTTCTAATTATGATTAATTTTTTAGGTTTCTATAAAGCCCAAAGGAAATTATTAGAGTGTTTTCCAAGGACAATGGTGTCTAGAAAGGACCATGATCTGGGAGCTTGCAATACTTTCCTCCGCACTGCTAGTTGGCTTACAAGGACTCCTGAGCATGTGCATCCGACCTTGCTAAAATCAGAGGAGTTTACTTGAAATAACGTACCTCTAGGATTTCTCATCTACTTTCTTCAATTCTCTAACCCCTTCACTCAATAAATCCTAAACATCTATAACTTCTCTCTTTATCTCTTTCGAGTACTAGGGTTATGAGAATTAATGATTAAGGCATCCTCCTCCAAATAATAAAATGCATGTAAACAAGATGTTATGGACATAATATTAGAGTGTTTAAGAAAACCCTCTAATGGGATTGAGAGTTTGACATAGGATTAGAGGATTCAAGTACATGTGCTCCTTCTAAATGAAGTAAAGATAAGATGTGAATCTATAGGAGCCTCAACCTCTTCGATGATCTCTAGTGCTAGGACGGTTATAGGGTTAAATCCTGAGGGAGAGTGGGACCTAAAAGGAGAAGGTTGTGAACCTATATTCCAAGACATGAGGATTCATAAGAGATATTTGTATGATATGTCCTAAACTAAACTACCCTGAGTGGATGAGTTGAGTTGCTACATGCATGATCCCTAGAGGCTCGACTATACATGGGATGTCCCGGGAAGGACCAAACCCTTGAGATGGAAAAAGAGGCTACTTGCATAAACGTGAGTACCTATCATTTGGGTGAAGGAAAGAGAGTCCCAAGGTCCTGGAGAGGTACATAATGGTAATATGTTATGAAGCCTCGTACTCAAATTGGTAGTTTCTTGTGTAGGACTCTAAGAGATCTTTACATGAAAGAGAAAGTTAGAAAGAAAATTCCATATCATGTTTTGGTTCTGTACTTCTTGAGCGGCTAAGTCATGCAGTTGGGATGACCAATGCTAAGAAGGTAAGCCCAAGGTTCCTAGACCAAAGAGGGGTAGTGGCAGTATCTAGTGCATATAATGCTCATGAGGTTGATTGAGTTCAAGCATGGAACCCCCTCAAGTTTTGTGTTAAGTGAAACCCCACCTATGATATATGCTTGATGAGCCACTCACACATGCTAGTCTAGTACTACCATATTGTCATATGTACGTAAGAAACTTCTCTAACCATGGGAGATGAGGAATGAATATGACATAACGGAAAACTTAGAAATGGTTTAACAGGTTCTCCACTCGCTATTGGTTAACCACATGCATGAAATATGATAAAGGAAAGTGACTATCTAACTTTAGGATGAATAGTAATAAGGAACACATCCTAATATGAGCAAGTGGAAATAGGAAATGTGCCTAAGGGACGTGTTCTCTAGTAGTAGTAAAACTTTAGTGTTGCATATGTTTTGTGAACCTTGGTACTTCCAAGTAATAGTTTTATTCTGTCCTGGGAAAGGACCCTCCCTATAGGAATGAGTTCATAAATTAGTTTAAGAATTGAGATCACATTAAAGGTCACTTAAAGACCCGAGAGGTTAAGGGAATGAAACGCAGAAGAACATATATTGAGTAAGATTATTTGCACCAATGTGAAGCATCTCTAAGGGACATGAAGTAAAGTCACCATGGAAGTGACCGATAGAATGGGACCAAGCCCAGAAGGGTAGGGAGCCTGAACCCAATGAAAAGAATAGATGGACAATTGTGTGAGCCCTAAGAGATGATGGAAATTAGGGTGAAAGGATTTTAAAGTATATAAGGTGCTCAAATATTGTCAGGGAAACCACAAGAAAAATGTGGGTCGATATAAATTAAAGTTATGACATCTCGATAGAACCCTAAGTCAATCCTAAGGTCAAGAAGGGATAAGACTAATAGGAGTAGGAGTGATTGATCCCTAAATGCACAAGACCATAGGGTTGGGAGGTAATAGATATGTTTGACCAAGGCCCATAGGTTAGGAGGTTGGCCACCTTCACGAGTTCATGTGGCCCAAGGGGTAAATGTGAGAGACATGCTCAAGATGCATAAGGATGAGAACACTCCAAAAGTACTAGCTAATTAGAGACTTGGAGGAGATGACTAAGGTTAGTAAGAAAAGATATAAGAAGTCAAGTAATAATGAAAATGCACCAGCCCAAGAATGAGGATGGCTCTTAACTTCAAGAATAAAAGAATGTAGAATGAAAAGCATGCATGGTTTAGAGTCATGCTGACAGGATTTCAACTTAGATCTGAAAAAATGGTAAACTGTGATGCACCATCTCTACTATTGAAATGGGATGAACTTTGTTTAGACTACAATCAAATTCTTATTTCATCTCATTATGAGTGTGAGGGATGAGACATATACATGCCATATTAGGAATGAAAATGATAAGTAATTAAGTTGAAATCCTTTTAGGATATTTGAGAATTTGAGAAGTCACCACACCATTAGGAAAGAATATTGAATAAATGGTTGGGGAGATTAGGTGAGCAGGGTAATCACCTAATTAAAAGCTCAACTAAGGATACAATTATCAAGTGGAGTTTGAATTCTATAGGTTAAGTTTGAATTTGGTAATCAAAATAATAGATGCAAGTGAAAGATCTAGTGGGGGAATGAATATATGTTTTGGTACTTCAAAAAATTTAAATTACAAGTTAAAGTTCAGAAGAGATAAATAAAGAAACCACAAGAAGAAGGAGGAAACAAGGAAGACACTTCAGTGTAGAGTGGTTCCAACCTTTGAATCAAATGTTGTCAATCCACTACCCAATTGTTTCCAATTGGTATTTTAGAAGTGATTTATTTTATTTACCTCGCAAGGATGTGACAATATAATACAATCACCTTTCACCTCCTTGAAATAGCCTTCACCTTGAAGTAGCCTCAACCTCCTTGGAAGAAGCCTTCTTGAAGTAACTTCAAGCCCTTGGAGCAGCCTTCACCACCTTGAAGTAGCTCCAACGCCTTGAGGTAGCCTTCACCTAGAAGTAGCTCCAACCTCCTTTGAAGTAGCCTTCTTGAAGTAACCTCAAGCGACCTTGGAGCAGCCTTCACTATGTTGAAGTAGCTCCACCACCTTGAGATAGCCTTCACCTAGTAGTATCTCCAACCTCCTTTGAAGCAGCCTTCTTAAAGTAACCTCAAGCACACCTTGGAGCAGCCTTCTTTGTCTTGAAGTAGCTCCAAGCAACCTCCCTCAGACAACCTCCTACACTTGGAGTAGTCAAGGAGAACAAATACAATACAAAGGATATATATTGGAAGAAAGAAATACCTAACCAATAAAGTATATATTGTGTCTTTATTCCTATATCAAGCGTATAGATCTCCTATCCACTTAAGATGGATGTTGCTCTGTGGTGGCTAGGAGATCTTAGTTGTAGGACACAACTTTAGAGTACAAGGAAGAAGATAGCAAGTGATTCTCAGCTTTTTTGGTCTCTAGAATGATTGCTCAAGTGTAGTCTAACATACTCAATTTTGGATACCAAATCTATTTTGACCTATATTCATGTTTTACCCATAACTTGAGATCATTTGTAAGGTTTCCATTCATTATGAATTTTCACTCTACATGTTGATTTAAATCATCATGGAACCTGATTCAGATCTTTCTCCAATTGATTATTTTATTATTATACTTGTATAACATATATTTACTAGACAATCCCTCAATTTGGCCTATTGAATCACCTTGATGCCAATTTGAAACATTAATTCCTAGATACCTTGATTTAGCCTCAAATCCACAAAACACTCCTTATTTCCACACCAATAGCTTGAAATCAATCTATTGGTCAATTTAACATATATTGAACTTATAATAGTTAATGCAAAAGAATTTAATGGACTAGGTAAAGCCGAAATGTGGAGTTAGTAATTTTATAGCCTAGTCTAATAAAAGTTACACCCATGGTTACAAACTCATGGATATGGACTTTTCTGTTTACAAGTTATCAAATAATGAAGTTATTAGGAAAATGGAATAGTACTACTTTAATAGGAAGCAACTAATTCAATGTTTAGGAGTGTTTTAACAATTAGCATCACACTTGGAGCCCTAGAAGAACCATCATTCTTCTCCTTCCCTTGTAATGTCATCACTTACTGAAGGAGTGGCGATCCGTGCTCCTTAACCAAACACCAACCCCATCCTTCTCTCTCTCACGACCAGAAATAGACCACAAACCCTAGAATATCTCCCGTCCTACTAAAGTGCTACCCAAACCCCTCTCTAGCAACAGATCCCATTGCCTCCATCTTCTGGCCATCTCGGCAACTGACAACCCACCGCCTACAGATCAAGAAACGGTCATGATGCTATGTGAATTGGCCAAAACTCACTCAAGCAGTTGATGACCATGATGCCTCCATCCCCTAGAACCAGACGTCAAGGAATCCTAGCACTGTGTGAGTGGAAGACTCTACAAACATACATTCATCAACCTACAACCAATCGAGTAATTGTCGTAGATGCACACCACTCTACGGGCTCCATGACCTATCTTGCTCGTCTCCTCCTGGTCACCAGTCACCACCTTCACCTCCGCTACAACCTCCTCCACTATAGATTGCAAGGATAAAACCCCTCCTTCAACCATCAACGTTGCCACCCACCTGACATCACGACAACCAACCTTGATTTGCAACTACTTCCTCCCCACTACCCACATAACAGACCTCCTCACCACACATCAGATCGTGGGACTATTGATACTACATCCTTTCTGACCCTACTACCTCCTCAGTTTGCGCCTCAGATTGGCCACCACGCCTGAATCTGATCGACCTCTCCAGTCATGCAAAACCACCATCATGGTTCCGTCCAATTCTACCTAGACACGACCTACAATGGTGCCCTACAACACCCTGGACCATGGGCAGCCGCCAAGACACAAAACTCACTAGGAAGTCAATCTGCCATTGCATACGGAGGCGCCCAGGGAACCAACAACATATAGACTATAGTTCTAATTTCACCTCAGTTGGACTCATCCCTCAACTTTTTCCCTCGCCAACAAGGAGACCCAATGACCTGGACTAGGAAACCACTACTATCGAGTTCAGATCTCAGCCACAAACCCACAACCACCACCACATGACCCAGCACCATCCAACTTGGTATGATGACGTGAGGCACCTGATCTCAACTGAATACCAAAGAAATTCATCCCTTAGCATAGTGGTGGATCCACATGGACATTAGGTGGGGCACGCGGCCCACCCTTTATTCCAAATCCTTTATAAATTATGAACAAAATCAATCAAATTTATATGGAAATGTCCATTGGTGCCTCACCCCAAAGTACTGGTTATGCTTTGACAATATATAATGCCCCACTCTATTGTAATTTTTGGCTACACCACTGCCTTGGCATCATTGATAATGATGTATATAAGCAGACTCCTACTTGCATATATGTTGCATTAGTTCTATAACAGAGAAAGAAGTGATCCTTAAAACAAGTTTCAACCTTTATTTTAGTATGTTTGTATATTCCAATGTTTAAATATGGAAATATGAACCTTCAAATATGTAGAAGCATCTATAACTTCTGGTATCATAACAATGCATACATGTATCTTGATATAGACATAAAAAATATTGCGAGTGAAGACTAATATATGTAATTAGTGTAAGATACTTCAAACCTAATGCCTAAAATGCCTAAATGATAACTAGGGCAAGCCTTAACCTAAAAACCTAGTCACTTTAGTTAATTGAATAGTTTTTTGAACTTGATAATATGTACATATGATAGTAAGTGGAGTAATTTCAATAACGTCCACAAAGAAAAAAAACTTAGATACAAGAAAGTAGATGTACTTAGATTTATCTAATTCATATGATTTGGATTATGAGAGAAAGAATAGATATAAGGAAGTATTTCCCAAAATAAGTAAGGATAACCTATACATATTTATACCTACTTGGATAAAGATGGATTGTAAAATGAAAATGTATGTAAAAACCAAAGATCAAAAATATATTGGGGCATTGGTAACCTAATATAATAACATGAGGACAGTATGCATGATCACAAGAGTTTGAATATATTTATTATATATATAACCTACTCATGATAACAATTTAGTTTAAAAATAAGACCTAGACATGGACCATGTTAATATATAGTAGTTTTATAGAAAATCAACAATTTCAATAATACAAGCCTTGCTACTAATTCAACCTAAATATTTTATAAGGGTATCTTGATAAATAGTGTCTTGTAAGTTAAGCATCTTAAAACCTAGTTATTTTATGAAATTGTATCATATTAGAGAAACAAGAATATTCCAAGGAATTAATATGGGAAAAATATGATGTATTTGATTATATACTATTAAATATACATAACTTAGTTGCAAATTTAGAAACAATGTTGATGGAAGATATGAATGACGCTCCTAGATAGAAAACTCTAGACGGAGATAAAAAAATAAAAATTTAATACCAATTGATTCCAAGCCATATAGTGCAAATATTACTCTACATTCGTATATCTCTCTTTTGATTTGAATTCTTGAAGCTGAATAATTGGAACTCACAATTTTGCTTACTTTGATTCAAAGGTACGAAATTTCTATTTAGATTTGGAAAGTTATTTCCCTCATTGATTGCATGGTAAATTTAGATAGGTTGATTGGCTTAAAATTTTGTAAACCTTAGCCTTCCTTATTGAAATCCACCAACAATAAATTTTGGAAAATTGTAGCACATTGTTTAAACGTCAAAAAAGGGAAGGTGTAACGCTTCCACAACTCTATGCAGAGAGAAGGACATGAGGTCCCTCAGTATACATGGAAATGCAGTTGGTGTGTTGTCATTCTCATGAAGAGAACATATGGTTTCCCCAACAACATAGAAATTGACAAGTGTTATCTATTGAAAATTGAATGACTAGTTTCAAATTTTGGATATTGATTATTGTTGAATTTGAAAATGCATTGCCACCTTTTGATACTTGCCTATATTTTTTATTCCTTTGCATTTTGTCATATAAATTCTTTGTAGATAGGTTGATATTGTTTTAGTTTCCAAATAATGGTTGTGTACTAGCTTTGTTGACCCCAGTTTCCCTTATTGGGGCCCATATGTGGTTTTTGTTCCTTATGAGAACTTGGGCAGGTGACCTGAGAAGACATAGAGGAAATGTGCAAGAGTTGCCCAATATTGAATAGTAGATAGCAATTTATGCCTACTTTTGTAATCTTATTTAAATCTTTTGAGACTCGGATGTTAAACATAAAAAAAGAGATTCGTTTATAATTTCAAATATTATTTTATAAATATTCGATCAAAAAAACTGGGTCGTTACAACATGGTATTAGAACCTATAAATAGTCTGCATCATGCATGTCTCTTGGAATTTAGGTTAAGTTAGGGACTCAAATAAAATAGTTCAAACTTTTTCAAGAAAACCTTAGCATCATTGGCTCAATTATAAGAATATACCTAGACTACAAGTAGGATACACTAAGAGACTAGAACGTGGGGTATGTACCTCAATATAAATTCATGAAGCATATTTAGTAGAGGAAGAAGTGTTTAAGACACATGTATGAAGACTTAGAATGTGGTCCTTGGAATATTTGAAATTACTACTATAATTGCACAAGGTGGGAAGAGTACCCTAGAGTGCCTCTTTAGTTAGATACAACCACAAACAATTGTAAAAGAAGGAAATAAAATTTAGGAAACCCTAGCAAGAATGGTAAATTTCACATAATTGATAACTTCTATTTCGAACCCTAATATTTGAATTCAACTCGAACAAAAAGGGTTATATACAATCATCACTAACTTTGGTAATATTAGTATGTCGACACATATAGAGGAAAAATATATTATAAAAAAATGAGTTCATGTCTACTCACATTTAATAGAGAGGAAATAACTGATAAAATTTTAGGACTTAGATTCATTACCCTACTAATACAACATGTTTTAATTATTTTTTTACCTCACCTAGAACCCCTAGAAAATATTAGTGGAGGATAGGTCCTCCTTTTCTTTTATATATATAGTTATGACATTTTCAAGGAAAAATAATAATATAATAAAAATAAGAATTAAATTTGCATCCTAGTCCATAATAAATGGTCAATAGTAAAATCTGATAAATATTAGGACCTCTTGATTTTGAAACTCCTAATTTTCATAGATAGATAAAACTTTGGGTAATATATGTTTAACTATGAATTATATTGATGCAGGACTCTACCCGATGTCTAAATTCTTGACCCAATAAAATGTGACATAAAGATTAGTGACAATAATATTAAGTAAAATTTGATAAGCTTGTCTAAAGATAACTTTAGTTCATTTAATACTTTTTGGTGTAACACAAAATTTTCATATTCATTATTTAGATGCTTAACCTAGAAATATGTATCTAGAATGATTACATGGACCAGGCATCACTAGGTACTCACATGATCTTTTATATTTCGTAGAAATCGAAATTCTCAATATGTGTTCAGTAGTTGGGAGGATGGAGTAATATTCATTGAATGTTGAGATGAGGTGATTGTGACTTGGTTCTCAAGTTGAATTTGGCTATATATGGTTTTGTATTCGTTATAATAATGTATGTACAAAAAAACACAATCTTTATAGAATTTTATTGAATATTTCTCAAGCTAAGTCACAATCAAGTAGGTATGACAAGAACCCTAGACTTGAAACCTAGAGTTAGTAAGGATACTACATCGTAGCTATTACACCTATTTAGATTTCTAGTTGAATCCTTTAAAGGGATGTAGAGTAGTATCAGACTAACCATTGATAAACCAATTTTGGGGACGAAATCATCTTTAAGGAGTGGATAGTTGTAACATACTCAATTTTTGATACCAAATATATTCTAAGCTATATTTCATGTTTTACCCATAACTTGACATTATTTGTAAGGTTTCCCTTCATTCTAAATTATCACTCTACATGTTCATTTAAATCATCATGGAACTTGATTCAAATCTGTCTCCAATTGATTATCCGATTATTCTCCTCATGTAAGAGATATTTACTAAACAATCCCTAAATTTGGCCTATTGAATCACCTTGATGTGAATTTGAAACATTAATTCCTAGATACCTTGATTTAGACTCAAATCCACAAAACACACTCGATTTCCACAATAATAGCTTGGAATCAGTCTATTGGTCAATTTAACATATATTTAACTTATAATAGTTAATGCAAAAGAATCTAATGGACTACAAAGCAGAATGTGGAGTTAGCATTTTTATAGCCTAGTTTAATAGAAGTTACACCCACGGTTAAAAACTCATGGCTATTGACTTTTTCATTTACATGTTATCAAATAATGAAGTTATTAGGAAAATGGAATAACATTAATTTAATAGGAAGAAACTAATTCAATGTTTAGGAGTGTTTTAGCAATTAGCATCACACTTGGAGCCCTACAAGAACCCACATTCTTCTCCTTCCCTTGTAACATCAGCAGTTACTGAAGGAGCGGTGATCTATGCTCCTTTATCGAACACCAACCCCATCCTTCTCTCTCTCACAACCAGAAATAGACCATGAACCCTAGCATCTATCCCATCCTTCTTAAGAGCTACCCAAACCACTCTCCAGCAACAGATCCCATTGCCTCCATATTCTGGCCAGCTCAGCAACTGACAACGCGCCACCTATAGTTCAAGAAACGGCTGTGATGCTATGTGAATTGGCCAGAACTCGCTCAAGCAGTTGATGAACGTGGAACCTCTTTCCCTTAGAACCAAACACTAAGGAATCCTAGCACCGCGTGAGTGGAAGACTCTACAAATGCACAACTATCAACCTGCAACTAGTCGAGTAACTGCCATAGATGTGCACCCCTCTGTGGGCTCTGTGACTTATCTTGCTCATCTCCTCCTAGTCATTGATCACCACCTTCACCTCTGCTACAACCTCCTCTACTACATATTGCAAGGCTAAATCCCCTCCTTTGACCATCAACGATGCTACCCACCTGACATCACGATGACCAGCCTTGATTTGCAATTACTTCCTCCCCACTACCCACACAACATACTGCATCACCACACCTCAGATCATGAGGACTGCTACTACTATGTCCTTCCTGACCCTACTACCTCCTTAGTTTGTGCTTCTGATTGGCCACCATGCCTAAATCTGATTGGCCTCACCAGTATGTACAAAACCACCATCATGGTTCCGTCCAAATCTACCTAGACACGGACAACAATGGTGCCATGAAACACCCTCGACCATGAGCAGTCACCAAGCCACATACCTCACTAGGAACATGATCTTCCATTGCATACGACGGTGCCCAGGGAACCAACAACATACATATTGTAGTTCTGATTTCACCTCAGTTGGACTCATCCCTCAACTTTGTCCCTCGCCAACAAGGAAACCCAATGACCTGGACCAGGAAACCACTTTTACCATGTTTGAATCTCAGCCACAAACCCACAACCGCCACCACATGACCCCACACCCATCCAACCTGGTATGATGACGTGAGGCACTAGATCTCAACTGACTACCAAAGAAATTCATCCCTTGGCATCATTAACAATGATGTATATAAGCATATCCAACTTGCATCTACGTGAGCAGTAGTTCTGTAAGAGAGAAATCAGTCAGCCTCAAAACAAGTTTCAACCTCGATTTTAGTAAGTTTGTATATTCCTGTGTTTAGATATGGTAATATGAACCTTCAAATCAGTAGAAGCATCTATAACTTCTGGTATCATAATGATGCTTACACATATCTTGATATAGACATAAAATGATATTGAAAGAGAAGATTAATATACATAATTAGTATAAGATACTTCAAACCTAATGCCCAAAATGCCTAAATGATAACTAGGGTGAGCCTTAGCCTAAAAACCTAGTCACTTCAGTGAATTGAATAGTTTTTTGAACTCGGTAATATGTACATATGATATGTAGAATATGGTTATCATGGTGATTTGTCTGAATATATTCACTATCTCAAAACAATAACACATACAAGAACTAATAAGTAACTAGATAGTAAGTGGAGTCATTTCCATAAAGTCCACAAAGAAATAAAAACTTATATACAAGAAAGTACATGTACTTAGATTTATCTAATTAATATGGTCTGGATTATGATAGAAAGAATAGATATAAGGAAGTATTTCCCAAAATAATTAAGGATAAACTAGACATATTTATACCTTCTTGGATAAAGACAAATTATAAAATGAAAATGTATGTAAAAACCAAAGATGGAAAATATATTGGGACATTGGTAACCTAATCTAATAACATGAGAACAATATAAATAATCACAAGAGTTTGAATATATTTATTATATATAACCTAGTCATGATAATGACTTAGTTTATAAATAAGACCTAGACATGGACCATGTTAATATATATAGTAGTTTTATAAAAATCAGTGATTTAATAATACAAATTTTGCTACTAATTCAACCCTAAATATTTTGTAAGGAATCTTGATAAATAGTGTCTTGTAAGTTAAACATATTAAACCCTAGTTATTTAATGGAATTGTATCATATTCAAGAAAGAATAATATTTGAGGAACTAATCTAGGAAAAATACTTTATATTTGATTATATAACATTAAATATACATGACTTAGTTGCAAATTTAGAAATAATGTTGATGGAATATATGGATGAAACTCCTAGATAGAAAACCCTAGACATAGATTACAAAAGAAAAATGTAATACCAATTTATTCCAAGCCTTATAGTGACAAATATTCCTCTACATTTGTAGATCTCTCTATTGATTTGAATTCTTGAAGCTGAATACTTGGAACTCACAATTGTGCATACTTTGATTCAAAAGTATGAAAGTTCTATTTATATTTGGAAAGTTATTTCCTAATTTATTACATGCATAATTAGATAGGTTGGTTGGCTTGAAATTTTAGAAAACCTTAGACTTCCTTCTTGAAAGCCACCAACAATAAATTTTGGAAAATAGTAGTGCATTGTTTAAAGTAAAAAAGGGCATGCTTGTTCCCAATGATCTAGTGGAATAACACTCCCGTGACTTTGCACAGAGAAAAGGACATGAGGTCCCTCAGTATACTAGGAAATGAAGTTGGTGTGTTGTCGATCTCATGAAGATAACATATGGTTTCCCCAACAACATATCCAATAACAAGTGCTATCTTTTGAAAATTAAATGACTACTTTCAAATTTTGGATATTGATTATTGTTGAATTTAAAAATCCATTGCCACCTTTTGATACTTTCCTATATTTTTCATTCCTTTGCATTTTTTCATATAAATTATTTTAATATAGGTTCATATTATTTTACTATCCAATTATTGATTTTGTACCAATTTTTCTGCCCCGATTTCCCTTATTGGGGCCCATATGTGGTTTTTGTTCCCTATGGGAACTCATGGGTAGGTGACCTGAGAAGACATAGAAGAGACGTGCAAGGGTTTCCCACTGTTGAAGAGTAAATAGGAATTTATGCCTATTTTTGTAATATTATGTAAATATTCCAAGACTCTGATGTAAAACATGATTGAAAAAAATAGATTTTCTTATGATTTCTGATATTATTTTGTAAATATTCGATCAAAAGATTGGGTCTTTACATATAGCTTGTGTACTATAGGTGTCCTATAGTTGCCCCTATATATAGGAATAGTCTGTAGGTGACTAGGGTACTTTAGGGGAGAGTCTAGAGGGTTCTAGGACGAGATATAGCCGTTAGGATTGGAAAAAGTTAGGTGCAACAACTAACTTTCTTGAATGTGGAAAGAACAATCCAGAACCCAGTTTGGTCGACAAGTTTGTCGACCGACCATGTCTCGGTCAAGACTTTCTTCAATTGAGCCTGGGTTGAATGCAAGTGTATTCCAACGGCTATCCCAACTCCCGACTACTCGGTCTAACGGTCATATGCTTTGGACTGAGGTTGATTCGGTCGATTATATTCTTGATAGAAAATGACTTTAGAGCACAAATGTGTAAGATTTTGACCGGTGCTTTCTATACTCAACTGAGGTGGTTCTCGGTCGAAAATATCTTTGATCGATGGGGTCTCGGTCGACTAGTTTCTCAACGGAAAGTGTCACTGGTGCAATGTTTTTGAGCCACCTATTAAATCATTATTCTAATGAAGGATTTAATGGCTCTAGCATCTAAGGGAGACCCTGACATAGGGTTTTGTGTGGATAGGAAAGATCTAACGCTTGATTTACATGATATCTATGTACTTGTACATTATATACTTGTACAAATTTTTACATTGAGTACAATCATGAAAATATTAAACATTTAAGTGCATTGATCTTCAACTATCCAAGTAGTATAATCTCCTCATTTTCTTGATCCCTAAAATAATCAAGTAGCACATTAGATCCATAAGAATGAAATGTTTGTCATCATCAAAACAAAGGGTATGCGAATGTCCAATTCATCCATTAGCAAGAGTTGAGACACCAAATAAAGGTAAACCAAGTATGACTTGTTGACCGATCTTGAACAACCCATTTAGATGACCTAGATTTAGATGAGATGAAAGGCTTGATGAAGAAATCCCGGACACATCTCTTGGTGTATGGTGGAATCTAGTATGACAGTCAAATTTGAGTTCCTGAGGTTTCACCCTTAAGGACTTAGAAGATCATGGTGTATGGTTCACCCTGGAACCATCAAGATGATTAAAGACTTATGACGATAGTTCAAGTGTCCTGGAATGAAAAGAAACATAGCAACATATGCAGCCAATTTCCTTACATGCCATATGGTTAAAGTTGAACACCAACAACCTGATGGGTTACTACAACCAATTAAGATTCCTGAGAGGAAGTGAGACCAGATCACAATGGATTTCATGGTGGGTATCACAAAGACAAAGAAAGGTCATGATTTATTATGGGTGGTGCTAAACTGCCTAACAAAGTCAGTATTGTTCCTTTCCTTAAAGGGTACTGCCAAGGCGATAGACCTAGCTGAACTATATGTTAGGGAAATAATTTTTCTGCATGGCATTCCGAGTTCAATTATCTAATCGTGACCCTAAGTTCACTTCAAAGTTATGGAACAAGTACCATAAGAACTCAGTACAATATTGAAATTTCAGTACAATCACCCCTCCAGACTGATGGATAGTCAGAAAGAATGATCCAGACCTTAGAAGACATGTTGAGAGCATGTGTTCTCTATTGACGTGGATCATGGGAGTAGTACTTGCCCCTAGCTGAGGTTGCTTATAATAACCATTACCAGGCTAATATCGGGATGCCTCCGTAAGGAGCTCTTTTTGAGAGGTTGTCGTCCACCACTTCATGGGATGATGTCAGTGAGAAGACCTTGTTGAGGTCAAAGGAACTATAGTGGTATGATGAAAAGGTCACTTTGATCGAGCATGGATTGAAGAGAGCCTATGATTGACAGAGGTCGTATGTTGATGCAAGGTCGTACTTAACTATAGGTGACTACGTGTCTCTTAAAATGCAACCCCTATGACCTATAGTTACGAACAGAGGAAAATTAAGTACCGGATATGTGGGTCTGTTTGAAATCATAGCTTATCATTTAGCCTTACCCCTCTATATAGAATGATGCATGATGTGTTCCACATGTCCAATCTAAAGCTCTATGTGAAGAATCGAAGCCATGTGGCTGAGCATTGAACCTATTGAATTCCAAGGGAGGCTGGCATACCCTGAGTCACCTATGAGGGTATTGGATACCAAGGTGAGAGAGCTCAGGAACAAAATATAGAGATGGCAAAGGTTCTTTGGATGCAACATGAAGAGGGTGATGCCACATGGGAGCTAAAGGCGGACATGGAAAAATCCCATTCTGATTTGCTTGTATGATTAGTCAAATTTTAAGGACAAAATTCCTATAAGAGGGGAAGGATGTTATAACTTGGTTTTTTACATGTGTTTATATAATTAAAATGCAATTATTTCAATAGAAGGGATATATTAGCAATTTGTATGCTTTGATCTAAAAAATGGTTTTCCAATGCAAAATTTCCATTTTCTATGAATTTCGTGGTTTCCTACTATTTTTATTGATCCAATAATGAATATAAGGGAAAAGGAAAAAGAAGAAAATACAATAATAAGCAAAAAGGCAAAAGATAAAAGATAATGAGTGATATACTTATGATAATTATGTGGAATTCTCTAGAATGTTGTATGGATGGCCACTATTAATTAGTTTTCATTTGCACATGGTTTCTAATAAGACGAATAGTCAAACTAAAGATAATAGAAAAGAAAGAAAGAGAAAAGGGTTGTTTTAATGCATAAAATGTGCCTTATAAGAGGAATACTTGCATGTTAAGAAAATTATCCTTTCTTTTCAAGATTTTCTCTCAAACTTTGCCCACGATTAGATAAAGTCATTATAGTCTTTCCTTAAATTTTTAAAGAAAAGGGAGTTCCCATGTGACAATAGTGACTAATTTATGGATATGTTATAAGAGAAAGATTTGGCTATATAGCTTGTTCCAATAAACCCCACAAATTGAATAGAGGTGGACAATAATATTAATGAGTTCCCATAAGTGGTTTAAGGAATATATTGAAAAGGGGAACTGAGAATAATCCAATCTTCAAGTAATAAGAATTTGAGAAACAATTTAAGCATCCATTATCCAAAGTATACCATAAAGGTATATACTTTCTATTGCTTTTTGGTGGGTCAACTAAGTAAGATTGGTAACCGAACATAAATACACATGTTTCTGTATGGATATTTTTTTTTACTTAAGAACCATGCATACTTATTTCATGAGTAGTTGTCATAACCATAATAGGTAAGAGGTCATTAGATTGTGGAGGCACATTATACCGTATATGGAAACCAATATTAAGATTGTTGTACTTTTTCTTTTAAAGTTGTTTAAATATTTCCATCCATCGACTACCCTACCAAAGGAGGAATGGACATCCAAAACCCTACCTCCCTCTTCATCATGCTACATAGTAGTAGACTCTAGAAGATCCATATCACCTATATAAGAGGGGGTTGGTGGAGTTCCTCCCTTCACCCAAACAACAGTCGAGGGCATTGTTGGCAAGGAGGTCGTAGGAGCGCTCTTCCCCCATGATCATGCTTGGCGGTGGTCATGAATAGTCCGATAATGCCACCCCGTTATAAGTGCACAACTAAGGAACCACACACATTTTTGAATGGTTGTAGAAGTCGGCGATAGAAATATGGCACAACGTGCTTACATCCACATGACCAGAATCAGAGAGGGTACAAGTCCTAGACCTACTTTTGAGGATTGCTATCGTAGCAGCATGCCACCCACGAAGTAGGGCTTGCAGGTCGTTAGCCGCTAGGACGTGCTAAAGGTGGCGAGCACAAGGAGTAAGATGGAACATGTCTCTAGACAATGGTGGTGGGAGACCAGGCAGGGGATTTTGTAGCACAAAAGGGCAGATGGCCAACTTGCTGCTCCGGCACCGGGTGTGATGCTTGTGGCGTATGCATGTAGAGGTGTGTCTACATGAGAAGGAAGAAGAGGATCATGTGGGATTGACCATTATATCCCTCCGATGAGTGAAGAAATGACCCATAAGACGAGGACAAAATAGTCATTGCATTATAACTTAGCCTCGACCCCAATAAGGTACGCTTAAAAGGATAAGTTGCCTATGTGGCACTATTCTATTGGTCAGAATACAATAATCTTACAATAATTATAGAAACAAATTAGTAACTCCGAAGAAGACATATTATATGTGAAACTTCATCAAGAAAATGCAAGAATAAAATATAATCCAGACCTAGATCTTCCTCTAATTCAAAACATGTTCAAAGTTTCTATATTTAATGTGTTAAATGAATCAAAACCCTAATTTCTAAGTTTTGATGATTCTAATATATCCAATTGATCTTAATAATCAAGGATTAAGATTTTATTAAAAAAAGTATAACTTGGATCTAATTGAAGGTTAAGAACTCATTAAATGAGATTTGGATTTCCTTGAGATCAAAAGTGCTATTAATGTTGAAGTTAGGGTTTGTAGCCTATAAGAGAATGAAAAGTGATAATTAGGGTCTAAAAAGCCAAAACCCTAATGAAACCCTATTTTGACCCAAAAGCCTTACTTGGAACCCAAGTGAGTCATTAATGGTAGATTTTTGATAAAACAACACATGGGTAATTATGCATTAATTTTAGGGTAGTTGCTTGCTTGCTTTCTTTTGTTATCTTTTGCATGGATATCATCAAGTTTCTCAGAAACAGTTATGTGGTTATGCCTAAGATTACTCGATTTAGTTTCTCAATGTTTCCCAAAGTTTTCCAGATGGATTGTGAATTAAATAGTTGCATGTTTATTTATTTCCTACAAACTATAAAGTCACTATGGCTATCACATTATATAGACATAAATAGCTCGAATCCTAAGCCATCTATGGATCTATGATATATATGGAAATTGATGGTTAAGCCCATGGGGAAGAGGATCATCAAAATTCATCTACCTAAATAGGGGAAGACTCATATGGCACCAAGCACCCAGGGGGAGAAGGTGGCCTATGTCCACTACAGGGACAATACCTGTAGGGGTTTAATGCAGGATGGATATATCAAGATTGAGTAGTTATGATTAAATTTTAATATTGTTTTTGTAAACAATAATTGATGTGATTATGTTGTTATAAATAAATGTGAATATTTTGTTTCCCCCACATACCTGTATAACTTGTTATACTGACCGAGTTTTGTTTTCTTGGCATTTTAGAATAATTCGCTAACATTTATGCAAATATGATGGAAAGTGTACATCCAAAAAGAAGACACCAAAAGAAAAGAAATTAATGTAAACCTAGAGCATTTAGTTAGTTATCTTTATTTCATGCTGCAAACTCTTAACAATCATATCATGTAATCCATTTATGGAAAGTTTATCTTGTATAACCACTTTTCAATCTAGTGAAAATTTATTAAATATTTAGGGTTATTTGACAAACCTCGATCCTATATATATGTTAATGGCCTTTGTCCTCTCGGTCCTCCTGAATAGGGGATAACATGGGCAAGGGGTCGTTACAGCCAACTTTTCCAATGTCATAACCCTTTTCTAACAGAAGTTGTTTGGTTTCTCACACAAAACATAGGGGTTGGGGGCTTGTTTGATACCTTATGAAGATGAAAAACTTGGTGAACTTTTGTAATTCTCAAAGATGAGAGGTTGAGACACATAGACTTCCTCAACTATTTCTTCATTCTAATGTGCACTTTGTACATCCATTTGATATAATAGGAAATTTTTATGATTAAGCAAAGATAATTACTTTCTAATCGATCCTAATATTTGACATTTATGCATACATTTTATCAAACCAATAATTAATTATTGGTTGTTTTCTTGGGAAATCAACCTAGTTTTTCTTTGATAACCAGTTAGCCTTTGTTTAGAACAATTAATTTGTGCTTGTTCTTTCTATCTTGAGATATTGGCACTAGTGTCTACACTTTTTTCTGATCAAATTGTCATTACTCCACATGCATTAGTATGATCTAATGACTAGTTTTTAAGTGCCTCATTTATGAAATTTGGCTAGAGTTGTGAGAGAAATGCATTATCATCTTATCCTTGAAGGCATATCTTGTTTTGGAATTCTCAATGGGGTCAACTAAGTGGAGATCCTTAGTATAGAACTCCAAAAACCTTGGGATTGGAACTTTCTTATATCTGATGTTAATGATGACGTCATTATCATCTTGTCGGACTACCTTTTCCTTTTCATTTTTTAATGACTAGTTCTTTAAGTCATATCACAATATCACTTAACTTTCATCTCAATAATGTAGTATCATGTGGAGGGGTTAGTTTCAAGAAATTTGATATGATTATATTCTCCTAATATACCAAGTATCTTATTATAGACATAGTGTTGTACTCAACCCAAAAAATCACAATCCTTGTCGTGAAACAACAAAGAAAATAAAAAGAAAATGATAAATCAATAAAGTTTAGAGTCGCCACCCAATTTTATTTGTAAAATAATAAAATAGTGGGTGTTTAGATCTACGAAAAATAAAAAAGGCCCAATTTTGACTCCACCCAAGGGGGGATAAGAAAGGTATGCATGAATTTAGAGATCGGACTCAGGCAATCTTGTTACGGATGGGAAATGTGCTAGTAACCCATCTTGCCCAATGATGGTATTATAGCCTTTTCAGAGATCTGGGATAAAAAAATGTTGACCGATGATATTGTTAGAAAAAATGATGGTAAACATGACAAAAGAGTGTTCATTAAGTTGGTAAACCTTTGGTGTCAGAGATGGTCGTGGTTTTCCCATCATAGCTCTAAAGGTCCTAGTTTTTAGTGGTGTCCTGGTCCCAATCAGCTCAGGACCTCTCATAGAGGAGATCCATCACTGGAAGTTGGGACCATTGTGTAGGGAGATAGTGAGGTGAGAGACATTCAATACAACAAGATGTATATCTTTGAACATGATATGTAGATATCAACATTTACAAATCAACTAACTATAGTAATGAGTGTACCAGAGAAAGCAACAATTGTAATCATTTAGTAGCTTATCGGCATTAATAGGGCAATCAGTGTCAGATGAAGAATCCTCTAACCACATGTAGAAAATAAAATAGGGAGGTACTTTGCTCTCTATCTTTAGGAGAGACAAAAGCTGCCTGGAAATTACAGACGGTGTGGGGGTCTATTTATTGGTGGATTTTTGAGTTTGGGCTTTCTAACTAGAAGGTTGTGGAAAAGGTAACAGATAGAAATGATGTGTCATGAGTCATGACATGCATATCAAGGCCATCCACCACATGGCACACAACAGATCGCTCCGATCCACCGAGTGGCTCAGGTTGGATAATGCTGAATTTTTAATTTATGGATATTTTAGATATGTTATGGAGAAAACTTGGTAAAGGATGATTCCGTATGAATTTTAATGAAGAATCCTCTAACCACATGTAGAAAATAAAATAGGGAGGTACTTTGCTCTCTATCTTTAGGAGAGACAAAAGTTGCCTGGAAATTACAGACGGTGTGGGGGTCTATTTATTGGTGGATTTTTGAGTTTGGGCTTTCTAACTAGAAGGTTCTGGAAAAGGTAACAGATAGAAATGATGTGTCATGAGTCAAGACATGCATATCAAGGCCATCCACCACGTGGCACACAACAGATCGCTCTGATCCACCGAGTGGCTCAGGTTGGATAATGCTGGATTTTTAATTTATGGATATTTTAGATATGTTATGGAGAAAACTTGGTAAAGGATGATTCCGTATAAAAATCAAATAAAATAATGAAGGAGAGAGAAAAAGCCATTAATTTAGGATTATCCTTCATTATTATCCAGAAGATATGTATTTTCATATGGATAAAGGCAATTAAACATCCATTGGGGACAAGGGAATATTTTATTTAAGATGATTCAGTTGTGGAATTTATGAAAAAAGGTCTATAAAATCGGCAATAGTGGGAAAATTGCACTTAATCCAACATAATAGATTTTCTTTGCAAAAAATCCCAAACTGGGTAAAAGTGGATGAAAACAAATGGATTAAATAGGTAAAAATAATGTGAGAAAATATGGAAAAAGGGTGAAAAGGATTAAATGTGGAAAATGTAGGGAATGTGGAAAATGTGTTGGAAAAGGGAGAAAAGGTTACAAAAAGGTGAAAAGGATAAAATGTGGAAAAATATGGAGAAGGTGGAAAAAGGATAAATATGTCAAAATATGGAAAAAGTGGGAAAATGGGATGAATTCCATCATTAACAACATAATTAGCACTAAATGTGAATTTATATTGAGTGAGAACAAATGGGGTGTCAATAGTTTGCCCCTCTCAATGAAAAGTTCGAGATAAGAGTGAGAACTGCAAGTTTAAACCCCATTTTTTGTCTCGAAAGTTCAAAAGGGTTGGACTCGTCAAAGATGTTTTGACAAACCTTGTGGAGGGTGGAAAGTGTAGGTGATGTCTTTTCCTTATAGGATGAATTAATGAAATAGACTTTCATAAAAAGGATAATATTGGGCATAAATGATTTCTCCAAAGTAAGGGCAATCTTTCAATGAGGTACTTACCTATATCTGACCACTCATTCATTCCCCTAGAGTTCTGATGAGCCTTAAGAGGTTTATCGGCAGCAAAAGTGACTATCATCTTTGCTTATAGTTCTTATATCAGTATATTTTTTATTCTCTAAATAACTCATGCCTCAGTGAGAAAAGGTGGATGTGAAAAGTGAATAGGGTAGCAGTTTGTCAGAAGTAATTAAAATTAGGAGCTTATAATCATTGAGAATCATGGAAATTGCCTTTTAAAAATTGGTCATCATCTCTACTCTCTTTTTACACGTTTTTTTTGTAAATGGAGGAGTGCACCAAATTAAGGTTTGTTCTACAACCCTAAAAAGGTAAAATGTGGTGAGTTTTCTTATTTTTAATGGGCTTTGATTGCTTAAGATTGACTATTAGGGTGTCAGACAAGTTCCGAGTCATAAGGTGACCTTTATGGCCAATGATAGTGTTGGTCAATCATCTTCTCCCTAGAGTATGTGTGATCTTACAGGATAAAGTTCATAAGAAGAGTGCTAAAATAAGTTGAGATCGGGCATCATGTGATCATCTAGCGATACGACAGTCTCGGCAATGTGTTTCTTCACTGGTCCATCATATTTTACCCTAGATTGTCAATGAGAGATTGTCTACGATTCTCCATTTCACACTTGATTTGATCAAACTTCTTTTTAACTACATTCCCACTGAGAGAGTATCACCATATATGAAAATGATGGCATATGTGATCTTCTAAAAGCATCTAATTGGATGTAGGGATTAACGATATTGATATATGTTTAGGAAATGATTGGTGTACTCTCAAGTAATGATCTTAGATTTTAAAAGATTTAAAAAGACAATCACTTAACTGATTCAATTTTAGATCATGATCTAGGACCAAAAATATGTGGATATATATGAGCATAGGATTGGTTCAGTTTTAGGTCATTATCCAGGACCATCAAAGGATTTGGAAATGAAGGCATGATTAGTTCAGTTTTAGGTCTTGAGTTAGGCTCATAAACTGGATATTAAACAAACTTTCAGATCTAAGGTGACCTTCATGATCAGTGATTGTATCAATTAGTAGTCTGCTCTGTAGAGAGTTCCACCTTTCAAAAGTGCTCAAGATACATAAGGTTGGAAAAAAGATCTAGATCTAAGGTGGCCTTCACAGCCAGCGATTGCATTAGTAAGTTTTTTTTTATCCTTAGAGCATCATCCACCCCTTCAAAGAGTTCCAAGTTGCTTGTTAGGATATTTGAAAATATCATATTGATTATTCTAGTTCTTTAAAAGTGTTCAATATGGATGAGATTATGAACCAAACAAATATCCTGAGTTAAGGTGGCCTTCACAGCCAGTGGCTGTAGTGGGTTAATCATTTGTTGTTTAGAAAAATCACAATTCTGTAGGATAAATTTTGTGGGAAGAGTGCTAAAAAGATAAGATTGGGCATTAGGTGATTATCAAGTGATAAGGTGGCTTCCATGACATGTTCCTCCACTGGCTTATCATTGGTCCCCCACAGTGTCGATGAATGATTTTTGTTGACTCTCTAGTTCTTACTTGGTTTTATCAACCTTCCTTTTAATTGCATCCCCACTAGGAATGGTTTATTTTTGAATTAAGATCATGTCAGATTAGATATGAAGATACAAGGATCTTTTAAGATATTATATAAAAGGATCAACAAATATGGAGATGACAACATTCCACAATCATTTAAAAAGATCCTACCAGATATAGGGATCAATAGAGAATCAATATGCCATTTGAAGCATTTCAGGTTTCTTGTTAGAACATCTGATAACATAGTCTCAATTGTTTTAGTTCTCCAACAATGCTCAAGATGGATAAGTTTGGGCACTAGAAAAATTTCCAGATTGAAGGCATCCTTTCACAGCTAGTGATTGTATTGGTTAATTGTCTTCCCCCTAGAGCATTTTCTATATTTATAAGGTTGATAAGATTGGGATCCAGACAAATTTCCAAAGTAAAGGTAGCCTTCATGACTAGTGATTGTGTTGGTCATTTTTCTTCTCCCTGGAGAGATACTTGTTTCCCAAAAGTTCTGAAGATAGATAATGTTGGGGGCCAAACAAGTATTCAGATTTAAGGTGGCCTTTACGACCAATGACTATATTAGAAACTTGTCTACTCCCTATAGTATATCTTGAATACAAGATGGTTCATCATGATTGGGGCGGGATTTTCCTATTGTGAATAGGCCTTTGATCAAGGGGCCTATCTATTGATATGGATTTTTTAACGAGTTCACACTCAAATATAGGGATCTTTATGGTGTGCCTACCTAAATGTAGGGCTTGAGTTCAAGGAGACACCTATTCAGGATAGGGCATGAATGTGGATGCCTATTCAGATAGGACTTGGTTCATGAAGAATGCATATTCGATATAGGACTTGTCAGATCATCAAAGTCTATTGGTGTATGCCTTATTGGGATAGGGTTTTAGCACATGTGAATTAGTATTAGATTTAATCATGAGCTTTTGAATTTGAGTAGCATGAACCATAGTATGTGATTTAGGAACCATATGATCCTGAAGGGCGATAGAGGGATTAATGTGGGAGTTCCTAAATGGTGTTGGGTGTGGATTGTGTATATTTCTACTTGAACATAAGTCTTTACTAAATGCAGTAATGATTTTGTATAGGACTTTGGCATGGGAGGTGCCTATCAATAGTACTTCTTAAGTGTGTGTGGCTACCTGAGCATATGACTTTATGGTTAGAAGGAAAGGTGCCTTTTTAGGATAGGTCATGTGCTCCAATTTAAGGTCTTTGTCTAGGACCCAAAAAGGATTTGTTAATGGGACTGCTCTATTATAAGGTCTTATTTTAGGATCCAAAAAGATTGGAAAATGAAGTTAGATTAGTTTAAGCTCATAGTCTAAGACCAAAAAGAGATTGGAAGATAAAGAACATTATTGTTTCAATTTTAGGTCATGGTCCAAGACCTAAAAGATTGGAAGATACATGACTGGTCCAGTTTTAGGTCATGGTCCAAGACCCAAAAGGATTATCAAATGAAGCAAGTGATTGGTCCAATTTTAGGTCATGGTCCATAACCCAAAAATATTGGACGAAATGTGATTGGTCTAGTTTTAAGTAATGGTTTAGGACCCAAAAGAGATTGAAAGTGACCATCCATAGAATTTTTCATGATTGAAGATGCCTAGAAAAGTGTACGAATTTTAAATCAAGGCAAAATCTCGAGAAGGTGTGCGTCCACCAATCACATGGTTGATGACCCTAGATCATGCTTTATCTATGTATGTAGTATTGACATTTGAATTCCTTATTTTCAATAGTTCTAGAGGTAAGGAATGTTGCTGCAAAATTGTTGATGACGTTAACAATTTGGAATTAATGTCCAATGTATCATTCAGCCTGCTTTTGTAAGTGGTATTTGTGTTGCATTTCTAACAGGTCTTGGTGGCCCTATTAAAATTGATCAATGCATGTTGCTTTTAAAATAGAGGCTTGAAATTTCTTTGTGGTTCTCACTAGTAGAGGTTGTATCATATTGGATTTCCTACAAGGGAAATGTTTTAAGGAAAGATGAGTTCTTCGTAGATGAGATGTCCTTTTACAGGTTCTTGGGACCAAATGCCCCTTGCTGGTTTGGTAACTATTATGTAGAGAGAATGCCATGTGAGGCCATATTAACTGATAAGAAGTAATTAATGTTTGCGGGTTGTAGATTCATCCTAGAATGTAGGTAAGGTTTGCAACATCGCAAGAAATGTGTGCCTTGTTGGGCTCTTTCTATGAAGATGTATGTTGTTGGAGCTATACTTTAGGTATATTTTGTGTCTTTACTGAACAATTTATCATGTCTTTAATGCCTATAACATTCTACCAATGTTCCCCTGATGGACTATGATAGTGGAGATATATCATGATTTGTTGAAGTAGACCATCTGATGTTGAATTGAACTATGATACTAACATAGAGTGAGCCATTATTTCCCTTATTCATTCATCTTTGTCAAGACAAGGAGTTATCATGATTTGAAATATGGTGGTAGTATTTTGCCCCATTGTTTTGTTTCAAAGATCTTGAATTCTTTTTTTGACATTAATTTGATCATGTTAGTTGAAAAGGAGTCCTTTTGAATTTGATTTTAGATTTGCATTTTTTATTTGACATACAATGGTTTATGGCTTCTTAATTTTCTATTTACCATAGCATATGTTAAGATCTGAACTTTGGAGGTTCTTTTTTTTCTTTTGGCTTAGGCCACGAGTCAACATTTAGTTTGTTTGGATTGAGACCCCTTTGGCGAGTTGGTGGTAACCCATGTTATTCGGGAGGCCTATCATGAGATGTAAGGAATGGTCATTTAATCATTGTTTCTTGTATGATGGTGAATTAAACTACCATTCTCACCCTACTTTCCACTTTCTAGCACTTGAGTTTATGGTGAATTGTGATCTTAAGCATGTTTCAACCTTGCCAATGTCTTCTATGAATAGGTTGGTTCTTTTCTTGGGATGATAATAGACATGTGTATAATTATAGGAAGATCAGTTTAGGGTGGATTTGATGCTCCATTGTATCTTGAATTCATGCTTGTACAACTAAAGTTGTGCCATAGAGAGCATTCAAGTGAATTAACCTAGCTAATTGGGTTAAGGAGTCGGGCATCAGGGACATGATGAATGCATATTCATTCTGGATTTAGCTGCATTTTCAACTTAGTTTTGCACTCAGTTTAATCACTTAAGGTTAGAACTAGCTTGCATTTAGGCTTTCTCAATTTTTTGATAATTTATAAGGTTTTGATCCAGATTTTGGGTTTTCATGGTAGACTTGAACTTCATTGCTTGTGACGAGTGTAGAAGGTGGTGGTCTAGTTAATCAATGATCTTAGCATTCATTAGGATACATTGTTGACCAACACTTCATTAGTCAGAAGTCTCATCAACATAGGCGTGACGACCCACATCAATACCCTCTTAGTTGCTTTACCTTACCCAAAAATCTCATCGACCAATGAGAATGTGCCCGATGAAAAAACTGCTCGGTGGGATTTCCGCACACTACCCGATGGAAATCCATCACTCATTGAATGATGATCCTCTTTCCAGATGAGCGACCAATGTCCGACAAGAACTCGGTGCCCGATGGCCATTTTGTGTGACATTCTTATGCCTCATCCCTTGGTGAGAATCCTACAACCAGGTGGCTCGATGAGAATCATGCAACCTAGCGGCCCAATAAGAATCTTACAACCAGTCAACTGACAAGTGTTCTACACTCTAGCCCAAAAACAAACCTCTAACAAAGTATTGAAGGGTCATGTCTCTTTATCTACCTCTCACCGCCAACCCCTCGTGTCTGTGGTGGTTGTACAAAGCAGCTAGGAAGGGTCCTAAATCCTAAGCACACACCTATAAATAGAAGGCGAGCTATAAAGAAAAGGATCTGCGACCATGCTGCCAGGAAGTCATTTTTTCTCCGCATCACCTTTCTCTAGCCTTCGTCGACCCCTCCATTGGATGACTTCATCGACCTACCAGTTGACCGGATTCCTACCTTGCCAAGATTCTAAGTCTCTGACCTAAAAAGAATTCAGTATGAGGATGTCCTCCATCATCGTCGACCGACCTCGATTGTGCCTCCATAGTAGCATCTACATCCGCAAATAAGAGAGATCATTGGTTTTGAGTCCCTCTATGACAAATATCTAGGAGGTGTTCTTATTGATGCTTCGATGTCTTCATTATAGAGCTTGAAGGTTCGTTGTTACACATCACGACTGGCATTTCCTCTCCTTAATAATGATGACTTCTTCTCTCTTTTTCCTTGGTGCCTTTGTATTTTCTGCCATGAGTGGGTAACCCTCTCGCTAGGGTGTGGGGATAGCCTGCTACCTCATTTTTCTTTCCTTATTGCAAATACTATTATGGATCGATGTGTGTTTTGAATTGATCATCTTTGTTCTTATATTCTTACTTGATCACCAAGTTTTTATGTATATCAGATCGTGGGTGTAGATATCTTTGAACCTAAGATGTAGGATATCAATTGATTCATGTTAAACCCTTGATGATAATTTTTTATAGGTGTTTTCTGGGGTGATAGATCTATGATGTCTAGGTGATGCAATGTAAATCTTAGATTGATATCTATATAGGTATTAATCCTAATGCGAAAATGGGGATTTTCTTAGTCTCAACATATATATTTTCATGCTTATCAAGATAGAGCGAGAGAGAGAATGACAGGTAGCATGGTGAAACCCATTCCACCCTAGTGTTCCATCCATTGATGTATCTAGACTTTAATTTAGCATTTTTGATTTACAATCTTAGCATAACAAACAATCAACCATCTTTATTTTGAATATTAGTTCTTCCAGGATCAATTAATCCTTAAGAATGTTGTCCTTTGGGTTTGATCCTAAACCATATTGTGATAACATTTGTCTTCTTGTATATGGTGAATATTATACATTGGTTATGGTAAACTCTAGGGATTTCACCCCTGGTGAATTTTCAAGTCCAATATCACGCACGTCATGACACCCCTGTAGGATCTATCATCAACACTTCTTGGTGTATGTGATTTGTCACAAGCATGTATCAACATTGTCGAGTTTATTTGGAATTAATTATTATTTTGATCATTTTACCGATCATGGATGTCATTCTTAGTAAGCAATTAACCACTACCATATGTCCAAGTTTGGGTGCCCTCTTGGCTTCAAAATTAATGTATATTCTATTAATTCTTTATTGTTATGATAAATATGCTTAGAGCCTTAGGATGAGAACCTAAATAGTGGATCAATGGGAGATTCCTAGTGGAGCTTCTCCATAATTTGTGGTTCCCATGCTAGCTCATCTATAATGGTGAGATGTGAACAATGCCACAAGGGAACCAAATCTCCTTATCCACCATTTTACATGTCTTTGTTGTGTCCCATGAGTAGGATCACTACCAAGTTTTAACATTAAACTTCATGTACATAGTAACTCCTAAATTTGTTTTAAGGATGTATTGATATTGTGGGTCTATTACAACTCACCTGTGGGTACTTGACTTTAGAAGACCAAGAAGATGACACTTGTTGGTTTTGAGATTTAGTGTCATCCTACAATTTTAGTTTTAGATGATTACATTGATTGGGTAATTTTTATGGCTGAGATTAGGTTTGTGAACCATTTGGGCCTCATGATAACAATTGTTCTTCTTCCTTTACATGCCCTATGGTTCTACTTTGACCCTTCCTATTTAGGATGCATAAGGGGATGTGTATAATAATGTGGGCTCTGATCTCCAAACACAAAAGATAAACATAGCGGAAGCGATTCGATTAACAGCGGAATACGAAAATCACGAGAAATTAAAACTTTTTGAAAATGAGATCTTAAAAACCTGAAACTCCTTTTATAAAAGTAAGATGAACTGTTTACATCTCTAATAAATCACTTCTCAAGTGATTATATACGTCATGATACAAAATCTCAAGATTTCAAAATTCTCAGATCAACAAACTCCTAGGACCTGAGTGTACAGAGACGACATAAGGCTATTCTGACTACAAGACTAGACATCACAGTGTTTCCACCTGAAGTCAATGCTGCTCTTGAATTCGCTACTGTTGCTGCTGTCCACATGAAGATCGGTTCCTTCGACCTCGACGTCCACCTAAAGGTAGAAATCTACGGGGTGAGACAATTTTAAATAATTGTCCCAGCGAGAGTTATAACTCTTTTCCAGAAGCTTTATTATAGCAACCAAGAATAACATAGGCAATAAAAGCTCTAAGGTAATCCGCAGCAGATTGTTATCAATTAGAACAACAACATTTAAGGAATATGAAAAACATGTATACTAAGTAATGTATCATCAACCAATGTATTTCGTGGTTTTACCTAAGCAGATATGCTACGCGGTTGATTATGCTTTACAAACATCATTATGCCCTACGGAGATGAGGTATACCGCTCATACTCCAACCGATCACTATTAAGTCGCATCGGTATCATACATAGGTCATCAAAAGAGCCGGATTCTTATGATCTCATCTTCCTCAGTCAGTATGAGGATCAACATGCAGGACATCTAGTGTCTCTGTTACAATAGCTTACCAGGGTATTCTGGTACTTCGCTATTAGAGTCACAGTGGCATTCTGTAATCTCTTCGCCATCGAAAGATTTCTTGTTTATCTCTCATCGATGCAGTATAAAAGATTTCCTTGGGAGATTAGTGTACATCACCCCGGCATAAACATATAGTGAAGGATTGATAGAATAAAGATACATCTACATCAATTTCTTCACTAGGATGTAAGGAAATTCACATCCATATTATCCCACATATTCAAAAGTATGTGCTCCAGGAATTCCCTTAGGAAAACTTGTTTCACCATAATTTAATTCCTGACAATGATGGATCTATGATCAGGGCTCTACATGATATGATTATACTTGATTAGTTAGGTACATTTCAGTATTCTTTTATCATCATACATGTTTTCAAACATTAATCATTAGCATAGCAGCTATGGAGAAAGAATACTAAATGTAACAAGTCTAACTCCCATCAATTGTCATTTCTCAATATTCTCATCACAAGTCATCTCTTAAAGCATGACCTTGATGGTATTCATGGCCCTCACAGCCTATCAATCTCATAAGATGCTATTAACAAGGCATCAGGATATATCACCATTCATAAAGCTAACAACATTCTTTCAGTGAATATAGTATCATCATCCATACCTGGATATGATCATTCTTATGAAGAAACCTGCATGGTTAAATCAACTGATAACAGTAAATAACTTATTTAAAGAAGTTGTATCTCCCTACTCATACAAGAGCTAGGTTTCCCTAGTTTTCATCAATTAGGGTTTACTATTCACATTACATGTCATCACCCTATAATTAGGGTTTACTATTCACATTACATGTCATCACCCTAGAATTAGGGTTTACTATTCACATTACATGTCATCACCCTAGAATTAGGGTTTACTATTCACCTATTGGTGAATTGATCTCTTAACATCACTATGTATGAGAAACATCATCATTAAAGTCCTCAGGTAAGATTAAGATTGATCAATTATCATATTTAGGGTTTCCATGATCTCATCTGGTGGATCATACCCTAATCATGCACATTCATGTATATTGAAGGTATTTTACTTGAGTTTCCATCATAATTGGTACTTTCTCTCTCCTATTACTAGTATATGGTGATTACACCACTCTCGATTTGGTTAGATTAAGTCCTCTTTGATTAACATAGACCAAATCACCATTATTGAGTGATTAGGATTTGGTTAGGACAAAGTATCACTCAATTGAACCTTTCAAGGGCATTTTGGTAATTTACCCATTGACCATCATCATGGGTCAATTCATTAATCATTTGGTCCCTTAACATCTTAGGTTACCATTAGGGTTTAGATTAGATCATCATTGAACCTTTTACACTTTCAAGTGATTAAGTATAATCAACCTTGAAGGTCTCCAATTGGTTTAGGGTTTAACCTTCAATCTTCAACCCATTTGATTCTTTAAATGACCTTGAACTCGTTTAACCTCAAACGACCTTGGACCCATTTGAGCCTTAAACGAGTGTGGACCTTCTTGACCTTAAACGGTTGTGGACCCATTTGAATCCAAACGGGTGGGGACCCATTTGAGTCTAAACGGGTGTGAACCCGTTTGAGTTCAAACGAGTGTGAACCCGTTTGAGGTCAAACGAGTGTGAACTCATTTGGGCTTAAACGAGTGTGGACTCATTTGGACTCAAACGAGTGTGGACTCGTTTGGGCTCAAACGAGTGTGGACTCATTTGGACTCAAACGAGTGTGGACCAACTTGGGTTCAAACCGCATGAACATAAAGGTAACACATAGGTTATATTTGAATAGGGTTTCTTATGTTGAAGCCTTTAATTGATCAAGGCCATGTTAACCACTTATAATTTGAGTCAATTAGGATGAGCCTCAATCAATTGGACTCCAAAGTGACCCTCAATTGAAAGCCAATTAGGGTTAAGTCTAACTCAATTAGGGTTTCCAATTGGCTAATCATCAATGTTCAACAATATAATTCAAATCAAAGTTGAACCTATCAATTGACCTCCAATTGGGCCCAAACTTGGCTCAAACGGTCTTGAGGTCGTTTGGATGATCTCCAAACGGTCTTGAGACCGTTTGCCCAAAGTTTGACCAAAAATTAAGTTGATTTGATAAGGGTTGAGTCCTAATTAAATTACCAATCAGCACTTTTCATCAATTTATCAATATCTTGTGATTGGATCCTCAAACCATCAAATTTCTTTAACCCTAGACCTCCAAACGGTCTTGGGGTGTCACTAAACGAGTATGAGATCGTTTGGATGAACCCCCAAAGGGGTTTGAACTCGTTTGGGTCCTTCAACCCAACACTCAACAAAATCTATATGGAAAACAACAAATTTAACCCGATTAGGGTTAGGGTGTTGAAATGCCTTCAACTCTTAATTGGTTAGGAATTAAATCATGAATCTTGGTAGAAATGAATTTCAATATATTATGAACAGGAATCCCAAACGGTCAACACTTGGTCAACTCCTTCAAACGGGTTGGAACCCGTTTGCCCAAAGATTCAAGTTAATTAGTTTAGAAAACATCACTTAATTCAATTCGATTGTCTAATTGATTAGCCTTCAACCTACGATTCCTTTGGAGTTAACCCCTCAAATTTGGTGGGTCATTAGCCTACATAGTTGTGAACAGATATCCCAAACGGTCAATGCTTGGTCAACGCCCTCAAATGGGTTGGAACCCGTTTGGCCAAACCGACCTATTGAACCCGTTTGGATTGAAACGAGTGTGAGATCGTTTGACCTATTGGTCCAAGATCGTTTAGTAAAGTTGGATAAGGACCAACATAGGTATTAACGCCCCTTGTCTTCAAGCTTGAAACCAAGGTCTGTTCTTCATGAAAAAGATTGCAAGGGTGCAAGGAAGGATGGGGAAGAAGAAGAACTAATCATAGAAAACAAGAACAAAGATATGCATAACAAAGCTAAGGGTTAGAGTTATAAAACCCGCCTTAAGGTCGTTCCTTGAGCTCCAAGCTTCCAAGATTGAAGTATTTGATGGTGTCTTGAGCTCCACAGGTCGGCCAAGGGTTTCTCTCCAAGGAAAGGTTGGGAAAGATGGCTAGAACAAGAAAGCTAAGTAAGAAAACTATCAAACCAACCTTGTAACATGATATCCTCCATGAATTTGAGCAAGATGATGATCAAAGATTACCTAGAACTGCTTGGCCGTTCTCCTCTTCTCCAGAGCTCTGTCCTAAGTCTGTCTAAGCAAGGAAATAAGAAAGGAAGTGAAGGAAACGTTCCTTTACAAACAAAGGAAGGGTGAATATATATCTTGGGGTCATTTCCAACATAAGGACAACTAGTTTCTCCTTTTCACAACTAGGTCCTTCCTTTATTTTAGGCACGTCCCTCCTCTTCTTTTCTAAGGTAAAACTCTTTCTAAAACCAAGAACTAAAGGCAAGGAAGGTCAACTTATCACTAAGGTACATATGTACATAAGGATCTCCTTACTTACATCTTGATGATTTAATTACAAAGGTGTTCCTTATTATATGATTATTCAAAGGAAGTGCCCCCTTCATCATTATTACTCTAAATGATGTCAAAAGTCATAAAAGATGTTCTAGATGGTGTATTTTATAAGTTGAACCCCATATTTGGGTAAATTGCACTTTAATCCAAATTAGGGTTTTTAAGCACAAGGATCATTCCACAAGCTGTATCTTGCTGCCCAAGCTGGGGAAATCCATCTTACCTTATCATATTTACTCATATTATGTCTCATTACCAGAGGAACATCTTAACTTGTGAAATTTGCAAGTTACACCCTTTAACTGGGTAATTTGCACATAGGCCCCTGCATTACTAAATAATTCTACAACATTGTTTTAAAAAGGACAGAAATGAAAATGTATGTTCCTTAGGAACTTAATTACATGCCAAAAGATAATCACAAAGATTTAATTACATATTTAGGCAAAACACCTATGGTTAACTCATAACCCAGGTCAGGGATGTTACAAATCATCCACCCCTTACAAGGATTTCGTCCTCGAAATCGATAAAACATATTAAGAGAAAAGAGTAGGATATTTCCTTCTCATCTCTTCCTCTAGTTCCCAAGTGGCTTCTTCAACACCACGGTGATTCCAGAGAACTTTTACAAGACTTGTTTCTTTCTTCTTTAGCTTTTTAATTCTGTTATCAAGAATTGACACCGGTCCTTCCTCATAAGTTATATCTTCATTAAATTCTACTTCCATAGGTTGTAGAACTGACTCGGTATCGGGATGACATTTCCTTAGCATAGAAATATGAAACACAGGGTGTAGTTTTTGTAATTCTGATGGTAACTCTAGTCTATAGGCTACCTTTCCAACCCGTTCAATGATTGGATAAGGCCCTATAAATCTAGGAGCTAACTTCCCTCTCCTTCCAAATTGAAAGACTCATTTCCAAGGCGAGACCTTGAGATACACTTTGTCTCCAACCTGGAACTCCAACGGTCTACGACGCTTGTCAGCATAAGATTTTTTCCTATCTTGTGCAGTCTTAATCTGTTGTTGTATTACTTTAATCTTTTCTGTAGTTTGCTGCACAAGATCAGGACCTAACAATTGATGTTCACCAATCTCATACCAGCATAAGGGTGATCTACAACGTCTGCCATATAAGGCTTCATAAGGTGCCATATTAATACTATGTTGATAGCTATTGTTATATGCAAACTGTATCAAGCTTAGGTGCAGATCCCAACTTCCTGTGAACTGGAGAACACATGCTCTCAACAGATCTTCTAAGGTCTGTATAGTCCTTTCTGACTGTCCATCCGTCTGTGGATGAAAGGTTGTACTAAACCTTAACCGGGTGCCTAGTGCCCTATGTAGTTGTTCCCAAAAATGACTTGTGAACTGTGGACCTCTGTCAGAAACTATGGTGACAGGAACTCCGTGCAAACGCACTATCTCTTGAACATATAACTGGGATAACTTTTCAGCAGAATAGGTTGTTTTGACATGTAAGAAATGTGATGTCTTAGTCAACCTATCAACAATTACCCAAATGGAATCATGTCCTTTGTTTGTTCTAGGTAGACCAACAACAAAGTCCATGGTTACATGATCCCACTTCCACTGTGGTATGGGTAAAGGTTGCATTGTTCCTGCAGGCTTCTGGTGTTCAGCTTTAACTTGCTGACACACTGGACACCTCAGAACAAACTCAGCTACGTCCTTCTTCATCCCAGGCCACCAATACATATCTTTCAAGTTTCGATACATCTTGGTGCTTCCTGGATGCATAGCATACATTGAAGAATGAGCTTCTTCCAGGACTAACTTCCTCAGGTTATCTACATGTGGTACTACCATCCTCCCATGATAGCATGCCACTTGATCATCTGATTCATGAAAACCTTCTCGCTTCTCATCACCATACTCAGATCTGATCTGCTGGACTACAACATCAACTTGTTGTGCCGCCTTAATCTGCTCTCTTAGGGTGGGTTTGATATGCATCTCAGCCAACAACCTGACAATCCATGACACCTTCATCTGTACATTGTCTTGTCTTAAGGAGATAAGCATATCTCTCCTAGGGCATACTAAAGAGTTTAATTGTGCCCTATCAGAGGATGATGTTACTGATTTCCTACTCAAGGCATCTGCAGCTACATTGGCTTTTCCTGGATGGTAATCTATTGTGCAATCATAATCCTTGATTAACTCCATCCAGTGATGTTGCCTCATGTTAAGCTCATGCTGAGAGAAGATATACTTAAGGTTTTTGTGATCTGTGAAAATATGGAATGTCTCTCCGTAGAGATAATGTCTCCAGATTTTCAGGGCATGAACCACAACAGCTAACTCTAGATCGTGTGCCAGATAATTCTCTTTGTGTTTCTTAAGCTATCGTGAAGCAAAAGAAATCACTTTCTTATCCTGCATTAACACGCATCCGAGTCCATTCTTGGAGGCATCACAGAAAATTATGTATCCTTTTCCTTGCTCAGGTAACACAAGCACAGGTGCACTTGTCAACCTCTCCTTTAACAGTTGAAAAGACTGTTGACACTTATCACTCTAGGTAAAAGGAACATCTTTCCGGGTTAACTTGGTTAAGGGTAGGGCTATAGAACTAAAATTCTTAATAAACCTTCGATAATAACCAGCTAATCCCAAGAAACTTCGAATTTCCGTTGGTGTCTTCGGTTGTTCCCATTATAGAACAGATTCTACCTTTGTAGGGTCAACACGAATACCCGAGGTAGATATCACATGTCCAAGAAAAGATACTTCCGGAAACCAGAACTCACACTTGCTAAACTTAGCATATAGCTTATGTTTTCTTAGCAGAGTTAGAGCCTGATAGAGATGTTGTACATGCTGCTGAGCATCCTTACTATAAATTAGAATGTCATCTATGAAGACGACAACACACTGATCAAGGAAAGGTCGAAAAACTCTATTCATGAGTTCCATGAATGCAGCCGGTGCATTGGTTAGTCCAAACGACATAACCGTGAACTCATAGTGACCATATCGTGTCCTAAAGGCAGACTTGGATATGTCACTATCCTTAATACGTAGTTGATGATATCCAGACCTCAAGTCTATCTTTGAGAAGACTGTTGCACCATGCAACTGGTCAAAAAGATTATCAATCCTTGACAATGGGTACTTATTCTTTATCGTTACTTTATTTAATTGTCTGTAATCAATGTACAACCGCATGGACCTGTCTTTCTTTTTAACAAACAAAATTGGAGCACCCCAGGGTGAAGTGCTCGGTCAGATGAAACCCTTCTCAAGCAACTCTTGAAGCTACTTCTTGAGTTCTGCCATCTTAGCAGGCGCCATCCTATACGGTGTCTGGGCTATAGGTTGTGTATCTGGAATCAAATTGATTTCAAAATCCATTTCCTGAGGCGGTGGCACACCTGGAAGTTCTTCAGGAAATACATCTTCAAATTCCCTGACTACAGGAACTTCAGCAGGGTTAGGACTCTCCATGGTAGTATCTACCACATGGACCAAGAATGCATAACATCCTTGTCTCATCAACTTATCAGCAACCATCGCTGACACAAGACAGGTGGGTGGAATCTTTCTCTCTCCTTGAAAGATCCATGTGTTGCTTTCATCAGCAAACACAGCCTACTTGGATTCACAATCCAAGACAACCCTATACCTTTCCAAGGTATCCATCCCAAGAATTATATCAAAACCTTGCATATCAAGTGGTATAAGGTCCACTTGAATGCAATGATAAGAAAAGAAGAGGATGCAGGGAGAGCATACCTCCTGCAAAATGACAGACCCACTCAACGGAGTCTCCAAAAACAAGCTATCTGCCCTATGACTAATTGTCATATTGCAGTTATGAATCATTCTCTGAGTAACAAAGGAGTGTGTAGCACCCGGGTCAATCAGAACAGATACAACGCAAGATTTAGACATATCAGAATATAAAAGTTCCATCTGACCTGCCACTCCCCATGGATTGACCACTGCATCTGGTGGGTTCATAGCATAGAATCTCGCTGTCGCCTGGTGTTGAGGTGGTGTTGATGATCCAGCTTGAGACGCTTGTCCACGTCCTCGAGCTGCTCCTTGAGATTGCCTTCTCTGTGATCCTTGTTGACTCTGTCTCTGGGGCTATGTCACACTGACAGGCCTAGACCTACAGTCCTTCATCAAATGTCCCACCTTCCCACAGTTGTAACAACTCTTCCCCAGTTGTTGTGGTCTGGGTGGTCCTGTAACTGACATTGATGCTGAACTGTGAGTCTCTTGTAGTGGTAGGCTTCGTCCCCTGCCTCTACTCGGTGTCCACTGTGTCTGAGCACTAGTTCTGGGTGGTGGAGATGTAGGTGCAGAGAATCTAGGCTTCTTAAAGTCTCTAGATGAAGAACCCTGGAACTGCGGATATCTTTTATGGGTTTGTCTCTTCTCGAATACGGATTTCTCTATCCTTCAGACTGACTCAACGAAGGTAGAAGACCTCTCCCGATTCTCTAGGGCAAACACGGGAGTAGTCAAGTCGGCGTTTAAACCCTTCTCGAACCTTCTGATTCTTTCTTCTTCTGTGGTAGCCATGTGCGGACAAAACCGTAATAACTCCATAAACTTAGCTTCATACTCGCTAATGTTCATCATGCCTTGCCTCAATCTCTCAAACTGAGAGATCTTCTCGTCTAGGAAGGTCTTTGGAAAATATCTATTGATAAATTCCCGACGAAAATCCTCCCACGAGATCTCCACTCCAGGCCTCTTCTGCTCTTCCATGGTCCACCAATGACCAGCACTTCCCTTGAGAAGATAGACACCATGTCTAACCTTCTCAACTTCTGGGATGTTGAGGATTCTAAAAGCATTCTCCAACTCGGTTAACCACAGATCGACATCTGCAGGATCAGCTGTTCCAAAGTATTCGGTTGCTCCGACACGACGAAGTCACTCGAACGTCTTACCGATACCTTGTCCTTCAGGCTAGGCAGGTGCCCTAGGTGCAGGCATGGGCATCCTATCGGTGATGTGTGTCATAGCAGTCATAAACTGCCCGAACATAGTTTGAACAGCTGGGTTTCCCATGTCAGCTGGGTCAAACTGAGGTGGTTCTCTGGGTGGCTCAGGTACATGTTGCTCTATTTCTAGGTTCCTTGCACCTTCTCGAGGCGCAGCAACACTACTTTCGGCCTCATACTCCTCCTGTGGTCCAGACATCCTTAATTATCTTCTTCTCCTAAGGAGCAGAAGACTCTATTAGATAAGAAAGAAGTAATAAGGATAGACTTGACACTCTAAGTCCTATGTCTCTGTAGACTCAGCGAACCTAGAGCTCTGATACCACTTAATTGTGGGCTCTGATCTCCAAACACAAAAGATAAACATAGCGGAAGTGATTCGATTAACAACGGAATACGAAAATCACGACAAATTAAAACTTTTTGAAAACGAGATCTTAAAAACCTGAAACTCCTTTTATAAAAGTAAGATGAACTGTTTACATCTCTGATAAATCACTTCTCGAGTGATTATATACATCATGATACAAAATCTCAAGATTTCAAAATTCTCAGATCAACAAACTCCTAGGACCTAAGTGTACAGAGACGACATAAGGCTATTCTTACTACAAGATTAGACAACACAGTGTTTCCACCTGAAGTCACTACTGCTCTTGAATTCGCTGCTGTTGCTGCTGTCCACCTGAAGATCGGTTCCTTCGACCTCGACGTCCACCTAAAGGTAGAAATCTACGGGGTGAGACAATTTTAAATAATTGTCCCAACGAGAGTTATGACTCTTCGCCAGAAGCTTTATTATAGCAACCAAGAATAACATAGGCAATAAAAGCTCTAAGGTAATCAACAGCAGATTGTTATCAATTAAAACAAAAACATTTAAGGAATATGAAAAACATGTATACTAAGTAATGTATCATCAACCAATGTATTTCATGGTTTAACCTAAGCAGATATGCTACGCGGTTGATTATGTTTTACAAACATCATTATGCCCTGCGGAGATGAGGTATACCGCTCATACTCCAACCGATCACTATTAAGTCGCATCGGTATCATACATAGGTCATCAAAAGAGCCGGATTCTTATGACCTCATCTTCCTCAGTCAGTATGAGGATCAACATGCAGGACATCTAGTGTCTCTGTTATAATAGCTTACCAGGGTATTCTGGCACTTCGCTATCAGAGTCAAGTGGCATTCTGTACTCTCTTCACCATCGAAAGATTTCTTGTTTATCTCTCATCGATGCAGTATAAAAGATTTCCTCAGGAGATTAGTGTACATCACCCCGGCATAAACATATAGTGAAGGATTGATAGAATAAAGATACATCTACATCAATTTCTTCACTAGGATGTCAGGAAATTCACATCCATATTACCCCACATATTCAAAAGTATGTGCTCCAGGAATTCCCTTAGGAAAACATGTTTCACCATCATTTAATTCCTGACAATGATGGATCTATGATCAGGGCTCTACATGATATGATTATACTTGATTAGTTAGGTACATTTCAGTATTCTTTTATCATAATACATGTTTTCAAACATTCATCATTAGCATAGCAGCTATGGAGAAAGAATACTAAATGTAACAAGTCTAACTCCCATCACTTGTCATTTCTCAATATTCTCATCACAAGTCATCTCTTAAAGCATGACCTTGATGGTATTCATGGCCCTCACAGCCTATCAATCCAATAAGATGCTATTAACAAGGCATCAGGATATATCACCATTCATAAAGCTAACAACAATCTTTCAGTGAATATAGTATCATCATCCATACCTGGATATGATAATTCTTATGAAGAAACTTGCATGGTTGAATCAACTGATAACAGTAAATAACTTATTTAAATAAGTTGTATCTCCCTACTCATACAAGAGCTAGGTTTCCCTAGTTTTCATCAATTAGGGTTTACTATTCACATTACATGTCATCACCCTATAATTAGGGTTTACTATTCACATTACAAGTCATCACCCTAGAATTAGGGTTTACTATTCACATTACATGTCATCACCCTAGAATTCGGGTTTACTATTCAGCTATTGGTGAATTGATCTCTTAACATCACTATGTATGAGAAACATCATCATTAAAGTCTTCAGGTAAGATTAAGATTCATCAATTATCATATTTAGGGTTTCCATGATCTCATCTGGTGGATCATACCCTAATCATGCACATTCATGTATATTGAAGGTATTTTACTTGAGTTTCCATCATAATTGGTACTTTCTCTCTCCTCTTACTAGTAGATGGTGATTACACCACTCTATATTTGGTTAGATTAAGTCCTCTTTGATTAACATAGACCAAATCACCATTATTGAGTGATTAGGATTTGGTTAGGACAAAGTATCACTCAATTGAACCTTTCAAGGGCATTTTGGTAATTTACCCATTGACCATCATCATGGGTCAATTCATTAATCATTTGGTCCCTTAACATCTTAGGTTACGATTAGGGTTTAGATTAGATCATCATTGAACCTTTTACACTTTCAAGTGATTAAGTATAATTAACCTTGAAGGTCTCCAATTGGTTTAGGGTTTAACCTTCAATCTTCAACGCATTTGATTCTTTAAATGACCTTGAACTCATTTAACCTCAAACGACCTTGGACCCATTTGAGCCTTAAACGAGTGTGGACCTTCTTGACCTTAAACGGTTGTGGACCCATTTGAATCCAAATGGGTGGGGACCCATTTGAGTCTAAACGGGTGTGAACCCATTTGAGTTCAAACGAGTGTGAACCTGTTTGAGGTCAAACGAGTGTGAACTCATTTGGGCTTAAATGAGTGTGGACTCGTTTGGGCTCAAACGAGTGTGGACTCATTTGGTCTCAAACGAGTGTGGACCAACTTGGGTTCAAACCGCATGAACATAAAGGTAACACATAGGTTATATTTGAATAGGGTTTCTTATGTTGAAGCCTTTAATTGATCAAGGCCATGTTAACCACTTATAATTTGAGTCAATTAGGATGAGCCTCAATCAATTGGACTCTAAAGTGACCCTCAATTGAAAGCCAATTAGGGTTAAGTCTAACTCAATTAGGGTTTCCAATCGGCTAATCATCAATGTTCAACAATATAATTCAAATCAGAGTTGAACCTATCAATTGACCTCCAATTGGGCCCAAACTTGGCTCAAACGGTCTTGAGGTCGTTTAGATGATCTCCAAACGGTTTTGAGACCGTTTGCTCAAAGTTTGACCAAAAGTTAAGTTGATTTTATAAGGGTTGAGTGCTAATTAAATTACCAATCAGCACTTTTCATCAATTTATCAATATCTTGTGATTGGATCCTCAAACCATCAAATTTCTTTAACCCTATACCTCCAAACGGTCTTGGGGTGTCCCTAAACGAGTATGAGATCGTTTGGATGAACCCCCAAACGGGTTTGAACTCGTTTGGGTCCTTCAACCCAACACTCAACAAAATCTATATGGAAAACAACAAATTTAACCCGATTAGGGTTAGGGTGTTGAAATGCCTTCAACTCTTAATTGGTTAGGAATTAAATCATGATTCTTGGTAGAAATGAAATTAAATATATTATGAACAGGAATCCCAAACGGTCAACACTTGGTCAACTCCTTCAAACGGGTTGGAACCCGTTTTCCCAAAGATTCAAGTTAATTAGTTTAGAAAACAACACTTAATTCAATTCGATTGTCTAATTGATTAGCCTTCAACCTACGATTCCTTTGGAGTTAACCCCTCAAATTTGGTGGGTCATTAGCCTACATAATTTTGAACAGATATCCCAAACAGTCAATGCTTGGTCAATGCCCTAAAATGGGTTGGAACCCGTTTGGCCAAACCGACCTATTGAACCCGTTTGGATTGAAACGAGTGTGAGATCGTTTGACCTATTGGTCCAAGATCGTTTAGTAAAGTTGGATAAGGACCAACATAGGTATTAACGCCCCTTGTCTTCAAACTTGAAACCAAGGTATGTTATTCACGAAAAATCTTGCAAGGGTGCAAGGAAGGATGGGGAAGAAGAAGAACTAATCATAGAAAACAAGAACAAAGATATGCATAACAAAGCTAAGGGTTAGAGTTATAAAACCCACCTTAAGTTCGTTCCTTGAGCTCCAAGCTTCCAAGCTTCAAGTCTTTAATGGTGTCTTGAGCTCCACAGGTCGGCCAAGGGTTTCTCTCCAAGGAAAGGTTGGGAAAGATGGCTAGAACAAGAAAGCTAAGTAAGAAAACTATCAAACCAACCTTGTAACATGATATCCTCCATGAATTTGAGCAAGATGATAATCAAAGATTACCTAGAACTGCTTGGCCGTTCTAATCTTCTCCAGAGCTCTGTCCTAAGTCGGTCTAAGCAAGGAAATAAGAAAGGAAGTGAAGGAAACGTTCCTTTACAAACAAAGGAAGGGTGTATATATATCTTGGGGTCATTTCCAACATAAGGACAACTAGTTTCTCCTTTTCACAACTAGGTCCTTCCTTTCTTTTAGGCACGTCCCTCCTCTTCTTTTATAAGGTAAAACTCTTTCTAAAACCAAGAACTAAAGGCAAGGAAGGTCAACTTATCACTAAGGTACATATGTACATAAGGATCTCCTTACTTACATCTTGATGATTTAATTACAAAGGTGTTCCTTATTATATGATTATTCAAAGGAAGTGCCCCCTTCATCATTATTACTCTAAATGATGTCAAAAGCCATAAAAGATGTTCTAGATGGTGTATTTTATAAGTTGAACCCCATATTTGGGTAAATTGCACTTTAATCCAAATTAGGGTTTTTAAGCACAAGGATCATTCCACAAGCTGTATCTTGCTGCCCAAGCTTGGGAAATCCATCTTACCTTATCATATTTACTCATATGATGTCTCATTACCAGAGGAAAATCTTAACTTGTGAAATTTGCAAGTTACACCCTTTAACTGGGTAATTTGCACATAGGCCCCTGCATTACTAAATAATTCTACAACATTGTTTTAAAAAGGACAGAAATGAAAATGTATGTTCCTTAGGAACTTAATTACATGCCAAAAGATAATCATAAAGATTTAATTACATATTTAGGCAAAACACCTAGGGTTAACTCATAACCCAGGTCAGGGATGTTACAAATAACTTAAATATATTAAGAGGATTTTTTATGAATGTTTTTCATTTTGAGAATTTTTTTCACTCTTATTTTGAGTTTTGTTTTGCTTTTTTCATGATTTTTTGTCATTTTTATGTTTTTAAATAAGAATAGTTAGATAGATCCTTCAGGATCCCAGAATGCTTTAGCGCTAGTGTAAAATGTGTCTCTTAGTGCTCTTTGGCTGAACTCTGGATTGATTGGAGGCTCAATCAACTCTAGGAACGCATCTGTTGGTATGTTCCTATTGTGATATGTCTTGATAAGATATTCAATCAATTATGTGGATGCATCTAGCTCTTTGCTGAAAGGATCTGGAGTGATTACTATAAGGGCATCCATTTGAACCAAACTATCCTCGATTAAGTCTTGAATGATGTGCTTGAGGACTATACATGTGTCCTTATCATGTCCTAAGATGCGGTGATAATCACAATGAACATTGGGATTGTATTTCTTTGGAAAAGGATTAGGACGATTCTTTAGGGATGGTAATCTCACAAGATGCTTGTCTAATGGGAGAGCCTTACTAAGAGAGACCCCTAATGGTGTGAACCTTCTCTTTGGCTTCTATTTTAGTATCTCCTCTTTAATAACGATGGGAGCAATAGTTGCTTTTGAAAATGTAATTCCTTTTGTTATGCTTTGCGAATTAAGCTTTGTGATCTTTTGGTGGTGACCTCTTAAGATGTCTATTTATGCTATATTTATCTCTAGATCTCCTAGTTCCTTCTTGATTTCTACTATGATCAATTGTGTGTATGAACTCTAAGAAAACTATGGTTGTGAATGTTGCAACTAAGCTTGGATGAGGTGGGTACCCATATGGACCTTGAACTAGAGGATAATTCCAAGGTGGTTGTGGAGGGTACATTGTGGGATTCTCAACATAAGGCCACTTCTTCTATGTTGGAATTGTAGTCTTATGACCTTTGTATCTTTTGGTCTTCTACCCTGATAACCAATGACCTCCGATTGTTCATTGGAGTTTTCTATTTTATCACTCATTTGGCTATGCTATAGAGTGATTGTGTGTGTCATGGACGTATCTTGCTTTTAATGCTTAGATGTAACATTTTTGCACTGGTATACTCTTGGCAAGAGTCATAAAATATGTTGTAGTTGTTCATCTGATAGGTTCTATGGTGAAGATAGTTGTGCATGACCTTCAAAGGGGAATGAATACCTATATAACTGCTTGGCTTGACCCTTGTTAGGTTTGATTGTCTTCTTGCAGATGAACTCGAGTGCCTTTTTGAGCTATGGTTGATCAACCCATTGTAAGTATTGGATGGATCAAGTGTTGACTTGAGCATTTGGTTCATCATGAGAGTCTTCAACCAGTGTCTTCATCACCTCACCCATGTTGGATTTCTCATTTGTGTTTGTCATCTCAAGAAGTTCTTTCTAAAATTGTCATTATGCATTTTGTTGTTTGAGACTTTTATGATGTCCTCCTCTTTGTTAAAGGTAGAATGGTTAGTTCTTAGGATTGGGAGACCAATTGAAAATATGCCCTTGTGTGCAAGGAGTTGATATGGGAAGAAATAAGGTTATAAATAAACTTCCCCTTGCTTTAGGAAAGAGGCTTAAAAAGACACCATTAATGTTTTTTGAGTCCCCAACATTTCTGATCGGGTTGTGAGGTCTCATCTGTCACAATGTATGGTCCTGTGGGACCAAAATCCATGTCAAAATTTATCTAGAGTGCCCCCTACTATGTGAACATTATTGATGTTGAACATACTAGGGGATTCCTACAAACATGATTAACTTTGGATCTGGGTGAAAGTGACTATTCTTCAACCATGTGCCCTGTCCTAGTGTTCTCCATCACTAATCTTCATAGAGTATGAGTTTTCATAGTAGGATCAAGCCAAATAGTTTTCTATCGTGTGCCCATAATCAGGATATATATCCTCTCCTTTATATTCAGTATATTAACAACAAGAAATGCAAAATCCTTACTAAAAATTTCAGTTTATACTAATTGTAAATGATTTTGTTGGTTTTATTTATTCATAGCATCCATTTTTTTATAATTAGCATTTTCATATTAGCACTTCATATCAAGTACCATCCCTTCCTTTGGCATCCATTAAGAAAGAGTATAACTCACTCTACTTGGTCTTGTAAAGGTCTAACCATTAGCACGGGTAGGGAACTAGTGTGATCCATCCATCCTTAGCCTCAAACCTACCCCCTCCCTCATACCTGATTGCGTCAACATTATCAAGATATATGTATTTAGGTTAGTAACATAAACATGAGTGTCAATTGAAAATAATTATGCTCTTTTATCAACAAACCTCCTTTAAATAGAGGCATGTGATTACATGGTGTAAGCAGGTTTAATAAAATGCTTGTATAAGATGTACATGTGTAAGGAAACTAAGAGACATTACAAGGTAGGAAATTAATTAACAATAACACCCTCCCCTTAAACTCAAGGTGGATAAAAAATGAAGAGTTTTTTAATAATCTTGTTTTAATTTGATGCAATGTGCGTCATTGAAAAGAGGTCTTCAACTTGATGTGTAGAGTTTATGAAGAGTAAAGTGATGATGCCAGTTACATGTTTACCTCTCATGAATTGATAGTATATATCTATGAGCTTATTCCTATAATGGAAAATTGGATCACAAACAATTCATATTGTTCTCTTGTTGTCGCATAACATAAGTGTAGTGTTAGAAATGATAACACCCATATCATTTAAATGCCAACGAGTGTGCACTATTTCTTGAGTAATGTTAGATGTAGCTTTTTAATCTAGTTTGGTGGAAAACGAGAGACAACATCAGATTTCTTGCTCCTCCATAATAGAAAGGATTGCCAATAAAAAGAAAAAATATAATGGTGGAGCATTGTGTGGTTGGGTATCCTGCCCAATCATCATTGGTGTATGCTCATATGATAAGGTAACATGAAGAGATCATAATTAGAGACCATGTAATTGTTCCCCATATGTAACATATAATACAAAGTACATCATCATAGTGGACACCTCAAGGAGAAGATCAGAATTTTGACACAATGCTATGAACATTCAAATGTCAGGATCAGTGATGCACAAGTATAGCAGTTGTCTGACTTGTTGATGATACCTTGTAGGATCATGCCGAGGCTCATCATCGGTAGGTCTCAATTTTATGAAGTTGAAGAGGTGTTCTTGCAACCTGTAGGTCATATATCTTGGTATGCTTAATAATATTTATGCAAACTTTTGTTGAAAGACCAAAATTCCTTTCTTCTCCAGGCCTGAAGTTTTCCAAGGTCCTTATTATGAAATTGTTTGGTATGATAATGTTGTAATTCATTAATTCCTACTGCATCATCTCCTGTGATAATCATGTCATCTACATACATGAATATCATGACCCATACTTGAGGTTTTAATGAGCACAAACATTGAATAATCATATTAGCTTTATGTGTAACCTACATAGGTGATGGCTTGTCATAAACAATCAAACCAGGACCTAGAGCTTGCTTGAATCCATAAATGACTTTATGTAGAAGACAAAAATGAGATTTAGGTACTACAATTCCATGTGAGGAGCCATGTATACTTTTTGTTATAGTTCAACATATAAAAAAGTATTTTGAAAATACATCCGATATAAAGATTATCGACGGGATGTTGCAATAGTAAGAGGAATTCAGATGGTGGTCAAGTGAGAAACTAGAGAAAACATTTATTCATAGTCTTTGCCATACTTTTGAGTGAAGCCCCTATCAACTACTTGTTCTTTTCATCTTTGAATTGCACCATCATCCTTGTTCTTGATCTTGTATATAAATTTTTAACTAATAAGTGAGGAAGTTTCTCATAGAGGAATAAGATCCCAGGTTTGTTGCACTCAAAGGCCTAGAGATATTTATGCATAGCATTCTTCTAGTTAATAGAACCAAAAGCTTCATGATATGAAGATGGAAGTGGTGAAAAACTTGTGTATTCTAAAGAGTAATTGGTGATCACTAAATAATCATAGTTTGGATTGGGCCAGTATTTGCATTGGAATATCTTGTAACCCACATTTGTGTCAGTATAAGAAATGTTATGTGGATCATCAAGATTATATTCATGTGTTGTGTCATGTGATTAGTAGGAGGATCCACATGGGAAGAATCAATACTCACTAGTGGTAATGTGGTAGGAGTCTCAATAATGGTATCCTCAATCCCAATGGGATGCTCAACAGGGGTAGATTCAGCCATGGGGTTTGTGGTAGAAGTTGTTGTGGCATTAGATTTTTCATGAGGGATGATGAACAATTCATGAAGAAAGGTGATATTTGAGTTTGTTGAAGTGTAGTAAGGTGTATACTCAATAAATTTAACACACATCAGAAGGATATAACATGAATATTGTGCATCAAGTTTGTGTTTTTTGTGTTGAGGAAGAAGTACAAAACAAGTGCAACCAAAAACATATAGGTGGGTGCAAGATGGTGTTGATTTCTCATTTGATGATACCCCCAGGTTTTGAGTGGTAATCAAATTGATGATATAATTAAATGTGAGGAAGGCCTCAACCCAAAAGCATTGGGGAACGCTAGAGCCAATGAGAAGTGCATGAGTGCCTTCAAGAATTTGTACGTGCTTGCACTCTATCACACCATTATGTTCATGGATGTAAGAACAAGATTGATGGAATATGGCACCTTGAGAATTGAGGATCTCAAGCATGATATGGTATGTTTCATCCTCTGTTCTATCTACAAGAAAAGCATGAATGACTTAATTATTTTGGGGTTTTAGTTCTTTTGGTGAAGGATTGGTATATGTGTGGAATTTTATAAAAGGTTTTCCATGAGATAGACACAAGTAAATTTTGTAAAATAATCAATAGAAGTTACATAATATTGAACCACTTCCAATGTTGAATGTTGTAGGTCCTCAAATATTGTAATGAAAAAAGTATTTTTACTTTCATTGGTTGAGTATAAGAAAGGAAGATAAATATCTTTTCCAAGTTTGCAACTTGTGCACTCTTTTACTTGAGTGGAATTAAAAATTGATCCAAGAGCATCGTAACTAACAAGGCTACTAAGATGGTGAGGATTTGGAAATTTCTTTCATTTTATGTAGAAGTTGTAATTGAAAAATGATTATTTAATATAATCCTATAAATAAATAATGTGGCTATCTATAATTACTCTTGAGTCCTTTGGGACACCAAGTAAATAAGTTGTGGATCAAATTCAGTAAATATCTTTTCTTATGATCCCTTTCATCTATAATACTACCTTATAAAGTTTTTTGTCCTCAAAACTCCTTTTCCTTTTTTTTCATTTTTTTGTGGAGTTTATGTACAAAAGTAGAAAGGAAAAGGAGGAAAGCAAGAAAAGTAGACACGTAGACTTGTGGATATATATAAGGATATGTTGTAAAATGTATCTACATTTATAGTATTTAACACAAGATTGATGGTTATAGATCATACTAAGTTGCAAATAGTAAAAAAAGGTTGAATTAAATGTTTGATAAATCAATGATTGTGAACAATAGGGTGGAATAAGTTCTACCACCACTACCTATCACTCAATCTCTCACTGCATCATATTAAGCATATAGATACATATGTATATATATACATCTCTCTCTCTCTCTCTCTCTCTATATATATATATATATATATATATATATATATATATATATATATATATATATATATATATATATATATATATCAGGTTGGGAAAATCCCCCTTTTGGTGTAAGGATAAAAGCCCAGTCACATATCACTCTAAGCTCATCATCATGCTACCTAGAGATCTTACATCTATCACCTCAGAAAACACCTATCCAAAATTCTCATCAATCATTTAATTAGAATCGAATCAATATCCGAGATCTTGGGTTCAAAGTTCTGTACATACAAGATCATGAAAAATATGTAAACTTGTTGACTAGCCAATCATAAAATGATTGATTCTAAACATATAATAGTTCATATAGAAATAAATGCAAATGCAAGAGTTAAATTGGGTAGTAGGGCTACTGCCCACAGCTTAACGAGAGGACGACTTGATCATGGCAGCAGTAGAAGAAACAACAAGAGAAAAGGAGAAGAAAGGTAGGATCACATAAGAAGAAAAGAGCAAATCTATGGTGTGTGAAAGCTTGTCTTCATGATAGAGATGTATGGTTGATGGCAAAATAGTTGGTCCACACTTAGACATTCGTCAAAGGTGGATCTAGGGTGTCATTATCCTTCTTCAATGTCAATCTTACTGCTATGAGGAGAGAAAAGTGGGCTGATGAAGGTGGAAATTGTCAATCGATGGATAAGGGTGATGCGATATAGGCCTCTTTCAAGGTCTGGTCCTTGGAGCCTTGGTGGAGTGTAGATGCAAGCACCTTCGGTTCACATTCGTCAACCAATGGATGAAGTCGATGGATGTTGAAGGTCAAAGGTGGGTTTGCGTAGAGGTAGCCTGGTAGTGCCAATGGAAAATCCCTTCTATGTGGGTAGTCCTCTTCTATTTATAAGTGTAGAGAAGAGTCTGGAACCCTCTTAGCCACCCTAGAATTAAATCTTAGTTGCACTAGAGTTGAAGAGTCAGTGGCGGAATGGAGAAGACAAGGGGTTCCCGGTCTACATAGAGGCCATCAATATATAAATGGTCTCACGATGCTCAACAACGTCATTGGAAGAACAAGCAGTCATGCCATTGGTTGTAGTGGACAGAGCTTCCTTCGTAAGGTAGAGTTAGGGTGACCATTGGAAGGCAAATGCAACATTTCCTTTGGGTGTTGATGCAGGTTAGCCATTAGAAGGCAATATGATGGGTGATCATTGAAAGGAACATGCATAGCTAACATTAGCAGTCAATGTGGGGGTTCCTTGGGTAGGCAAGCAAGTAGGAAAGCCTATAGAAGAGGACCATCAAAAGGTGGGTCCAGATGACCATTGGAAGACAAGTCTAGACAACCATCAGTTGTCAACTGATGGTTGTATAAAGAGGCCAAATCGAAGGTTGGGCAGACTGAAGTAAACCCATCATGGGGGGATATTGGCGTAAGGTCAAAGGCCTACATTGATGGAGTATCAACTGATGGCATGATAGATCTATGAAATTTGATGATCTCATAGATGTACTGCAAATTGATGCAACTTCATTAACCAATGGAGGATTGGATTATTGAAAATATGGTTCATTTAATCAAAAGTTTCTAGGACAACCTCCTACACTCCTATCATGTAATGAAGTTCAAACCTTCCACTAAAACTAGGAGTTTGATTCAATGCCTAATAAACTATCATAAAATGAAGAAAGCCTAAATGAAAGCTAGTTCTAAGGTACAATAATGAAAATGAGTGCAAAACCATGCTTGAAATGCAGCTAAATCTAGGATGAATATGCATTCATCAGCCACCATCCAATGTATCTTGAGCTCGGGGGAGGTGTGAAGGGCACATTATCTTGCTTCTTCAGTGCACATTGTGAAGCTCCTTCCTAAGAGACGAACACCTACATCATCACTGTGGTTTCTTTGTTCTTTCTCTCTCCCACACGTTAATCTTTCTTGTTGTATCCGACATCTCCTTTGGTGTCGCTATCCACATTGTAGCTTTTTACCATTTGGGTTGAATGTCTATGAGACCGGATGATGTAAGGGCTCCCTGACCTTCCTGTGATGTATTGAAATTCACACTATAGGGGTTCAAAATTAGGGTGTAACTTTGAATGAGAAGATATTTTTTATTTAGGGATTGGTTCCTCCATGCACTATATCAAATAAGAATTTAAAAGGTCTTCTCCCTTTGTTTGGGAAGTTAAGAAAAAGAGTATTCCTTAGCCTCTTGCAATCTTCTCATGCTGAAAGACACTTGTGATAGACTCCTTTTTTAATTAACTTTTAGGTGGTGGAACCTACCCCTAGCCTTGACAAGATAGACAAGTTCATTCAATTTTGACATAAAAATGTACTTTCAAATGCCATGGTAAAAAAGGAAAAAAATGTAAATATGGTGGAATTGGTGTTCCTTAGGGAAGCGCTCCAAGATAATTATTCAAAAGAGGATGAAAAGGTGGGGGTTTGAGTGGTTGATCAAGATTTAGGTAGCCCCTCTTGGTCTGATGATAGTGCTCAATCAATCCCTCTTTCTCCCTGGGGCATCCTCTCAAGTAGGGTTCCCAAACTGAAAATGTTGGCAACATCTATGACACCCTAGTTTCCCTCAAGTTTGAGAATCTTCCCCTAAGGCTTCTTGCCCCTTAGAAGCCATGAGTGATCACCAAGGACAGAGCCTCATTTTGATATCTCCCCATTGATCACAAAGTTGGGAATAAGTTATGATCCAGTTTTAGGTCTTAGTCTATAACCAAGGATGTAGTTACGAAGTGAACAAGATGGTCTAGTTTATGGTCATAGTTCAAGACTATTGATGTGAGCATGAAAGGAGACAAGTGGTCTAGTTTTAGGTTATAGTCTAGGACCTTGGAGATGGGAGGACTTGACATTAACAAGTGTCATCTCAGTCAATTTTAAATAATTGTCTCACTTGATGGGGTTTTGAAGGAAGGGAGCCTTTTTTGTAAAGAAAAGACTTTACTCTTTTAGAGATCTCATAATAAGTTTTTTTTTAAAAGATCTATTGGAATCTTTTAAATGATTATCGAATTTGAAAAACTAATTGATCTTTTTTTAAATATGGTTTGATTTTTGAAAGGATTGTTAATATACAAAAAGATTGTTTGACTTGCAAAGATTGTGAATCCCTTTTTTATAATATTGTCCAATTTTGAAAGGTTATTAGTTACAAATATCATTTGGATTTCCAAAGATTATTAATCTTCCTAGATTGTTTGATTTTGAAATATTGTTGATCTTCTTAGAAGATTGTTTGATTTTGAAAAATTGTTAATATTCTTAGAAGATTGTTTAATGTTGTAAGATTGTTGATCTTCTTAGAAGATTGTTGGGTTTTGAAAATATTAAACTTCATAGAATATTATTGATTTAGAAAAGATTGTCAAACTTCTTAGAAGATTGTTCAATATTTAAAGATTAGTAATCATTATGAGGATTGTTTGGATTTTGACTTCCTAGATTGTTTGATATTTTTAAAGATTATTGATCTTATTAAAAGATTGTTTAATTTTAAAAGATTGTTAATCTTCTTACAAGATTCATATTGTTGGTTAAGAGATTGTTAATGTTCTTAGAAGATTGTTGGTTTAAAAAAGAATGTCAACCTTCTTATACGATTGTTTTATTTTGAAAGATTATTAATATTCTTAGAAGATTTTTTGTTTCAAAAAGATTATTAACCTTCAAACAAATTGTCAAATTTTGAGAGATTGTTGATCTTCTTAGAAGATTTTTGGTTTTGAAAAGATTATTAATCTTACTATAAGATTGTTGGACTTTCACACAAAAGGGGTTAGTAGTAATTTCAAACTTCTCAATAGCAAAAAAAAGATATATGTATACAAAGAAAATGACCATCTACTTTTAGCCCATGAATTTAGATCTGCATCGCATCCTCACTCAAACATGACTACATAGGAGGGGTTGGGCCTTATATTTTATATGGGTAGATTGTTGTAATATCCTTAATTTTGGTGTAGTAACATTATATGAATACAAGGTTGGAATTGATAAGTAAATTCCTTAATTGTATTATTCATAAAGTAGTAAAGTTATTCACTTTGTGGCATGTGTCCAACCCATGTCCCAAATAAGGCTTATGAGACTAATTGCATTGAAAATAGGTCCTTGGGGAACAAGACAAAGAAATCAGATATTTTGTGTATAAATGAATAGAAATGGCTTAATGAATTATTGAAAAATAGAAATATGAAATAATAAGCATGTCTACAAAAGAAAATAAGATTAATGATATCCTAGATAATTAATTGAATAATTATTTAACCTAGTATGACAACACAATGTTTGAGGCATCAAACAAGTATTTCCGGACATAGCTTTTGGTATAGTTGAAGATAATCCCAAAAAGAAGAGAATTCTAGAACTTGAGAGAAAAAGGATATTCCATGAGATAATGGTATTGTTTAAAATAAGTGTTTATAAAAGAAAGTTTTGTATATGAAAGACATCCCATTAAATCTCGACTTATTAGATATAGATTGGGGAAGGCATAAGTGAGTTTCAATGGAAGAAGGATAATTTATTGCAAGAATATATCAAGAGAGACAATAAAGAATAATCTAGGATTAAACGATGAAGTGTTTCCTAAACAGATGTAAGTGATTAATTATCCAATGTGCATCATATAGTTATAAATGGCTTATTTTTGCCAAATCCAAATCTTAATATGAATGTGGTGGTGTCTCTTCGTGACCTCTGAATTAATAAGAATAAAATCCAAGAGTTTCATTTAAGGGAAAAGAATGAGAATGTGTTTAATTACTTTATAAATGATATTCCTTACCTTTAGTTGGAGAGCAATTGTTGAATAAAAGAGACAACTTTTTAACGCTTAAGGAAAGGTGATTATGGTGTATTTATAGAATGTGGTAATGTCAAACATAACTTGCCTTTTTACTCCAAGGGAAAGAGAAGGAAGGCAATGAGAAAGGAGGAGGTGTGGGTATATATATAGAGTAAGGATGCATGCCTAGCCAAGGGATCCTTAATCTCTCTTCCTCATCCATCCTTGCATACCTCTCAATGACTAGACCACCCCATAAGTTCTCTAACTTCATATAGGTTTTGTCATTAACATTATTGAGATGGGATGCCTATATGAGAGCAGAACTTGCTTGACTTCCACATAGGTATCATTGAGGAAGGAGATGAGAGGAGAAGATCTAGTGGGTGGTACTGAGGGTATATGAAGGTGCAAAGTGATATGTTGGATATTGCAACTGACCGCAAACCCCAGAACGCCCACCATAACTGAAAGTTAGGTGTGCTCCAATCTCTGAACTTATGGATGATGACTCTTCATCCTCCGACACTCAATCTCCATCATAAAGGCTCGACGTCAACCTCTATTAGATGTACGCTAGAGTTGTGATGTTGTAAGGTGGAGAACCACAAAGTACTAACCTTGCATAGGACTTGGAGTACAACCAGGGGTTGTCGGGGCACTTCCCCACAATGGCATCATGTGTGGAAGGAGTGTCATGTTGTACGAAGGTGAAAGGTTGGGGAAAGACGATGCAGTGAATCCTTTCTTACGCGGCTCGACAGTAAACCAGTAGGGTCAGAGTAATAGCATTGCTTGAGGGGCAGTTCAGGCCAGTGGGTCAAAGTCTACCTAGTTGAGCAGCTGCAAGGCCCCAGTTTGTGCCAACCAATGAGGGCCCAACACAGTGCTTAATTAATAGGTAATTTTCTTGATAATACCAAACATCTAGAAAATAATGTACAAATTGCTAGGATTATCCAATTATAGCACTATTATATATATCAAAATGATCAAGAAAATGAGAGGAATGTGAATAAAATATACTTGAGACCTAACTCTGATCCCAATTCTAAAAGTGGTCTTGGTATGTGCTAAAATGGTGGTTAATGCATAAAAATCCTAGTTTGTGATGAATAGGTTGTTAATCATGTTAAATATGTTTCCTTGAAATGTAAACTGATGATGTAGAATGTAATGGTAGTTTAACATGATCATAATAATGATAATAATGATAATTAGGATATCTAAAGTGTATAGTCATGCATATGAAGAATTAGGGTTAAAGGTCCTAACTTGCTATGTTGTTAGTATCTATGTGATCATAATGAAAGGATATGTTGGATATAGTAATTTGGGTTTCACCTAATGTTTAACATGTGATGGAAATAGGCCCCTTATTCCTTGTCTAAACCCTATATCTTAGATTATGGTAGAGTATTGTTTGGTTTGAATAATATGATGGTGACACTTTAGGATTTACATAGATGCATATTAAATGATTGGATTCCTCTTTTCTTGCTTGATTGAATGATATACTTATTTGCATGGTTTCACAAAAGGTATGTGGCTACAACTATGACTACCCACCATATAGTTTTATGGTGTATTCATAGGATTTATCGAGGTTTGTTGAAATAAATTGTAGAGTGTTTATTTACATTTTGTTCAATTATAATGCCACTATGTCTATCACATTAATTTAGATATCATATTCAGAACCCTAGATAGGCTGATGAATATCAAGGGGCGATGCACACGAGCCCTGGAAGGGACAGTGATCACACCCAAGATAACATATCCAATAAGGACCAGAATATGTAAATAAAATGTGAGTTCTTATTTGCAATATTTGATGTGTTATATGTGATTATCTTAGTCACATACATTATGGCTGCACCCCACATATACAGTATAGACATATGTTGACCATGTTTTGTTTGTTGGAGTTTTAGGTATATGATAGATATGATAAAGGACATGAAAAATATGATGAAATATGTTGTAGGTTTTAAAGATATCAAGGAGGATTAGATAGATGAGCACTTATTCACAATATATGAACCAATTCTCATGTAAAGTGTATGTAATTCCTTTGAGGAGTAACATTATATATTTTTCAAATAATATTTGTGAAATTAATGAGATTATTTAATATTATTTGTTATTTGCTAAATCTAGTTCCATGGGAAGATATGTAATAGATCACAACTTGGATGTCTTTCCTTAGTTGGGGGATGTTGAAAGTGAGGTCCTTACATTTGGTATCAGAGCCCCAAAATTTTCAAATAATATTTAATAATTTATAATTTCAAGTAATCGATAGAAACATGAGGGAATTATTAGGAAATGATCCAAGATTATGGTGTCTATAAAGAATCACGACCCGAGGGCTGGCAATATTTTCCTTCACACTGCTAGTCAGCTTACGAGGACTCCCAGGCCTCTATGAATACTTCCTATCCAAAGTCAGAAGATTATGCCTAAAGTAAAATACCTTTATATTTTCTTCTCAACTTGATTCGTCTTCTTCTCATCCTTTGGCTTAATAAAGCCTAAAAGGAACTTACCTCCTCATATCAAGTTACGGTTGAGAAGAAGTAGGATTAAGGCATCCTCCGCCAATTAATGCACATGTAATGTGGACATAATGATAAAGTAAAGAAAAATGTTTTATGGTTTTTCCTTTACAAAGGTAAACCCTAGTTGGAACCGGGGTTGTCTAGGAAAACCCTAGTGGATCAAGGGACATGAAAACCCTAAGATGAGGGTGTAGTCTATAACCCAAAACTTATTTTGGAAAATGGGAGTAGTGTGGGTAATAGAGTAACCCTACCCATATGAACCCTAGTCAGGGTAAAAAGAATAAGAAAAATATAAATGCGTTGAAGTGACCCAGTCTTCTATGTATACGATTATGTGGATCAATGCATTAATGTAAAGATTTTTAAGAAACATAAGCAACCATTGGTTACATAAAAATGAAAATAGGAATTAGGGTTGGTGTCCCGACCGGGGTGGGTCAACCCAAGAGTGGGAAAATGACCTATGAGGGAGGAAAAGCCCTAAAACCGTGGGGTCAGGTTGTGGCTAGAGATCCTAACCTACTCATGTGATCCATGAGGCACCCAAGGTTAGGACCTTCCCTAGAAGGGTGAGTTGACCGATCAGTTTAAGAAGCAAGGTAACCTTGAATGTCACCTAAAGTTTGAAAGGTTAATTATACAAAATATTGAACCACACACATTCTTTGAACATAAGTATGCCATCTCCGAGGGACACAAGTTTCAATGCCTAGATTGGGAAGACCAATATGGTACCAAGCCCCAGATAGGGAAGGTGACCTGAGGTCAAAGTGTGGATGGACAAGCTCTAGATAGGGAAGATCATGAAAATGGTCAAGCCCTAGATTGGGAAGACTGGTATGGAACCAAGCCCCAGTTAAGGAAAGTGACCCAAGTCCATTATGTAGATGATTATGACCAAGCCCCAAATAGGGTGGTCAAAAAAATATCAAGCCCTAGATAGGGAAGGCCGACATGGCACCAAGCCCCAAGTAGGGAATGTGGCCCGAGTCTAATACTGGGACATAAAGTGAATAATGTGTACCCCCTGAGAGAGATGAAGGAAATTCAGGTTAAAGAATTACATGAGAAAATAATGTGCTTAATAATTTACAAAGTCATGATATCTCAATAAAACCCAGACAGGGTAGAACCCTAAGTCAATCCTAAGGTCAAGTAGGGAGGATACATTATACTGATGAAATTATGAGGTGACTGTTCCCTAAATGCATAAGACCATAGGGCCTGGAGGTAGCCAACCATGTTTTCTCGAGGCCCATGGGTCTTGAGATTGAACACCTTCATGAGTTCATGAGGCCCAATGGTTAAATGTGAGAGGCACTCCTTATGTGCATGAGGCCCATGAGGCCAAGAAGGGATCACCGAAAAGGTACATGTACCCCTAGAGACCTTGAGTAAATAACTAAGACAAATAAGACATGAGATGTAAAGGTTAAAGATATAAGAAATCATATAAGAATGAAATCTAAAAGGGAATCATGCACAAATTCAAGAGTGAGAAAGGCACCAAACTTCATGAAATGTAAGCACATTGTAGAATTAAAAGGGGTCACTACAACAAACATACTCATTAGCGGCCTTTTAGAAATGCCACTAAAAAAAAGCCAGTAAACAGGTTTAGCGGCATTTTTTGACATTTAAAATAATACCTCTAGCGCCAATGCCACTAGGAAGATAGTGGCTTAAGTTGTAAAAGCCACTAAAGGTTTGTCTTTAGTGGCTTTGAATAAATGCCACATAAAGGCCACTAAACCATCATTTGGCATTTATAAAAAAGCCACTATCCATCAATTGGCTTTTATACAAATGCCACTATTTTGTATTATGTTGGTGTATGAAAATGTTCTTATTGAATTTAATGGCGTATAAAAAAAGCCACTAATGACTACTAGTTATGTATTACTAAATTTAATTGGCTTAGTCATTCAGTTTTCAATTCATTATCATTATTTCTAAATGAATGCCAATTGTAGACGAACTCACTTTTCTGAAAGTATGAATATTTTTTATTTATAATCAATTGAGAATTATATGGGGAGGACATTTTACCTTTCCCCTTATATTTAATACAACACCAATGATATACTTTCATTCAACATTTTACCTTGCCCCTTATATTGAATTACATGGGGAGGACATTTTACCTTGCCCCTTATATTGAATACAACACCAATGTTTACTGCTGCATTTTATGGTTTGCAAAATCTTCTTGCTGAACAACGTGACATACATGATGTCTTCAACATTGATGGAGCTGGCTCAGCAACTGCTGTTGTATCTGGTCTCATATTGCCTGGTTCCTTGAGATGGAGAGTGTGGAATATGCTCCTTGGTTCTGCACTTGGATATGCCTTTTGCTTTCCACTCGGATGGGCCCATCTGAAACTTGTAGAGAAGGAAGCTGAGAAGAGTGTAGTTCCGTTGGTCTCTGATTCTGGTGAGTGATGCAAGAAGCAGGGTGGGTGTAGTAATTGAAAGTCTTGAAAGTAGCCTCAGAAAATACATGTAGCAAGGTGTAGTTGGCTGCTGTGTTCAGGAATCATAGCAGCAAGGTAATAGCTAAGTCCAAAGCCTCAACCTAAGTCCAAAGCAAAAAGTTAAACAAAAAATACATGTATCCTTGTTCTAGATGGTTAAACAAAAAAACCATGCAGAAGGTGCTTGTTTAGTGTAAAGCAGCAAATAATAAGGGCTTGTTTAGTGTAAAGCAGCAAATAATAAGGGAAAATAATTTACCTGCTGACTCATCTCAACAATGCCACATGCATTATCAACAATAGGTGCAAACATATCCATAGTCAATACATATGCAACAGTACTCAACATCCCCATGGTTGCAACAACAGTCCCAAAAAGACCACATGTGGGATTTCCAATTTCATCTACTAGGCAGAGATGATAGATACACTGATCTCCAGAACTGGAAGAGTTATAGATTCTAAACCTCTGGTGCAACAAGTGGCCTAATACAGAGCAGCTGCAACATTCATGTCGAATCCACCAATAGACTAACTGACAAATGGCCAAGCAAACCTTTCTTTCTTGCTTTGCAGTTTCATTTTCCTTTGATAGCTTCCTCTAAGGGCCTAATGCAATTTCATGCTCTTCTCAGGTTTTAGCTTTGAAATTAGAAAAAACCATTACCAAAACAAACTTTCAGGAATTGTTAATTCTTCTTGCAAGTTGTAGCAATAGAAGTGCAATGTTCATAAAAAAATCTCACTAGTACATGATTACAGTTAGCATGACAGTACATTGGTTCATTAAATTAAAAAGAAATTTACATTCCATCTCTATCAAAGCAATGTTCATGTTACATTCCAGCTCTAGTATGTGAACCATCAAAGCTAGACATAGCAGAATAGAGATTTACCTATCTATACAACTCAGATGTGTAGAGTGGATGGTTGGTTGGCATGTTCCTAGCTTGTAGCACATAATTCTTTTATCATTGTTTCATTATCCAATATATAAGTGAACAATATAACAAGGTCGATAATAATCACACCATTCATATTTATATACACTGCATTAGCAATCAAACAACTAGATTAGAATAGGAATTAAAACAACAACCTATATATGAAGGTGTAAGGAATTTGACAACCAATCACATCATTTTTCTATATTATTTTTCCCAATCCTAGTGGTTCTCAGGAGTCTGATTATCGGATTGCCCATCAGTTTTGCAATTGGGTCATGGCAGATATGAGGTGAGGAACTACCACATTTAGAAACACCATCACAACTCTGAATAGACTCTACTCACAATAAGCAAATAGGTTTAAAAACCTTAAACTAGAGGGTAGGATAAATAGATGTAGCCTCCTAGAAGTTTAAAGAAAAACATGTGTGAAATAGACACCTTAACTGAAATGTCTAAGTATATTATTGTAGTTCCTGCAATATACAACAATTAGTTTGTAAAATATGTACTGACATCAGTGAATTAGGCAATAAATATGGGGCATGTGCATATGTTGTTTGATATGTCTTCCAAGATGTTAGTAACTAGTAAATCGTGTTATGTAGGACTTTAAGGTGTTGAGAAAGAATGGAAGAACATACCTGATTGAATTCCATTGAATGATGTGCATGTTCCAAGCCTTTCACCTTTGCAAGCATGGTATAATACTTTAAAAATGAGGGGCACAAAGTCCTCAAAACAAATTTAATCCAATTTCCAGAATTGAATGCATCCAATCTAAATATCACATTTTGGAATCTGAAGGACACTACATTTCAGATGGCACTGAGCATAGCTTGAAGTTCAGCTTGAGCAATGATCCAGGAACTTGGGAAAGCTGTGTAAGTGAATATCACTTCAAAGATCGTTGCTGAATAATCTTTGTATTTCCTGAACCCTGGAGAGTAAAGACACAAACAATTAGGGAGAATATTACCACATTTGATACAATGGTTACTAATATGTAATTCGTCTGTAATGGAGTGGTAGCACTCATGATATAGGGAGAATATTACCACATTTGATAAAATGGTTAACTTCATATCTCATAAAATTCATGATGCAGTGAGTTTAGAAGAGTTTCAATCTTTAATGGTACCATATCAAACAATTTTATGAACTTTAAGTAGGACAAAAATAATTGATCTTGATGGAGAATCTCATTCACCTTCATTATTTTATTCAAGGTAGAATATATGGCATGTATACAGTAAAATGAGCACTGGAAGTTTGTGCTTCATTTGATCCATATCCATATTTCAATCATCTACATTTCTAAAACCACGCCTTGTACAACCACAGTCCAATAACTGGTGAACTATAGTTTTTATGCATTTGTACAACCACTCTCCACACCTTGTACAACCACACCTAAGACACAAGCGGAGCAACATAGAACAATCCAGATAAGAAAAATGAACACAACGACATATAGATTTGAGCCCAACAAAAATAATGGGACGAAAAACCCATACATATGCTAAGGAGTCAAAATTCAAAACTTACAACAACTATTGATGGCTTGTCCGACTGCCCAAGGATCCCATGGGACACATCCATTCCTAGTATAATAGTTGGCTCTTGGGAGATCTTTGGCATGGATGGAGGATGCTCAGCTGTGGTGAACTTCTCTGCACGCTGTGACACCCGCAGGCTTATTCAGGATCTCATTCGTTGTGGAAACATGAAGTGTGTTGTCAGTAAAATCTTTTTATGTATTTCGTTTCACTAATTTAAACGAAATACATTAAAAGATTTTACTTACAATACCCTTCATGTTTCCACAGCGAATGAGATCCTGAATATGCCTACGGGTGTCACATTCCGCAGAGAAGTTCACCACAACCATGAGATTGGCCTTTAATCTCCAAGTATAGAGCTGCAGTTAGCATAGGATAATTACCATAGTTATTGGCTTTTAGGGCCTGCATCACAACCACATGTTATAGAAAGGGTATTATTTTAGATGGAGGGGGTAAAGGAAAAAAGACAAATATACAAATGTTGTTTTAACAATTAAGGGAACAGGGAGGAACCCACATTACTAAGAACACCCATTCTTTCTTGAGGCTTCTGCCTAGACTTCTCAACCAGAGAAGACCTCTGAAATGTTGACAATGACTTAGTGTGCCTCTGCAAAAGGAAAAACACCAAGTTATGTTAGTTAGTGGCCAAAAACAAACAAATAATTTATTAATTAAACTGGCAGAACAAAACACCAGGCTATATTATACTAAGTACCAAAAACAAAACATTCAAAAACAACGCAGTGAGAAAACAGAACATCACTCGTAGAAGTAACACACCTCAATAGGTACATAAGTGGGTCACTTGGGCCTCCCTACATTAAGGCAAGGCAGAGGGTATGGCAAGGCAGAGGGTCTGAATACTTGAGCTCTATCTGATGATGTTTTCTAAAATAATTAGAGACAAGTAGTGTCAGGATATTACTTGTTTCATTCTAACAACTCAAATGAAATACCCAGAAGGTAAGATCTGAGATCTCAAGTGATGTGAGACCTCAAGATAAACATCGATGTCGCCTATATCTATGTGAGGGCACATATCTATAAAAAACTTGGAACAAATTTCCTTGGAAATACAAAAAATATTTATGCATGGCAGATCTATGCTTTCAGGAAATGGGTGGACGTATCACATTATTCCCAAAAACCATGTACATATAAAAAATACCTTTGCCTACAAAGTAAAGATTTCAAAAAAGTATTACTACATAACAAATTGCCCTGAAAAGAACCAATAAATATATGAATAGTCTCATTTAAAATGTTGCAACAACTAGTCTAGGATTCATCAAAATGTTGGGTGGAGCTTGAAGATTGTAGTGTGGTTGCTAGAATCTTGATCCCTGTAGTGTTAAGATATCTTGCAGCATGTGATCAAGTAATGAAAGAAAAATTAATATGCCATAAGAAATATATCATGATCTGACATGATGCAAGTTGGATATGAAGCCCACAAATATGAAGCACCCGCAATATGCATTCCTACTTATATAAGCAATTGCATTCCAAGATATTATCAAACAGAATCAAACCTGCATAGGTTGGGAAACAAAAAATCATGGTATATGATGTGTGGCTCGCATACAAAAGGGACAATCACCCTTTTACTGCAGTAGTTTTTACTTTAAAAAAGAATTATTCAGTCCACATCACCCATCCACATTAGTTGTAAATTTTGAATATCCAAACCATAATAATACATTTACTAGCTGAGTAATTACAAAATGGAAAGAAATGGATCAAATAATCGTAACTCATTTTCAACTAAAATTTTCATCCGTACCCACAAACAAGAAGCTAAAACACTGCTCATAGATAAAAACCACAAACCAATCATAATGCGTGTATCATCCATAATACTAAGATTCTCCATAACAAAATTAAAAGTAGGACAAAACAAAATAGGATTGTTATTTGGCAACATTGTATACGACAATGGACATGAACCACCATTACTTTGGATCAGATAGTATCCAAGAATGCAATTAAATTTAAACTTCATGTCCTGCAACAAATGGAAATGACTTTAGATACTACTTTTGTTTTCAATTATGTAACAGTATAAGAAATACTGTATGCTCACCTTGGAAACGTATGTGTTTTCGGCCATGCTATGATGTTGCCAACAACATCATCAACAGATTGATATTGATCATAAGGTCTAACTAGAGGATCATTTCCCAACAAAGCAACCTCTACAAAAACAGCAACAAATGATGAGCCTAAAATTGCACCTCCCACCCTTTTCATGGGGTCAACCTCAGAGACTCGACCGAATGCAATTCTAGCATCTGGATCTATAAAACTCAGCAGATACACATCCTAGAAACAAAATACAGTTTACATAACAAATTTATATAAACGTAAAATGAAGTGCAATTCACAGTAATACAAACATCCTTGTCCCTTCTTAAATGATGAATGTCTTATATGGAGTGGAGTTTGCATTGGTAAGTTTGTATGTACAATTATTTTATTTTTGTCATAAGTCCATAAAAGTCAACATGGAAAATAATTGATACCACACATCTTGTATAAAATGTATTCATACTTGGCCAGTGCCAACATGCTGTGCTTGATTGTTTCCTGCTCTAGTTAAGGCAAGTAACTCCTCTAATTTTTGGTTGAATTCATCCTTTTGTTCTTGAAGTTTTGCATCAAATTCCAACCGTTGTTCTTCAAGCTTATCCTGGAAATGCTTCCTTTGTGCTTCTTCAGCTTCTCGGGATTTACAGTTCTTGCCCCAGATATCAGAAGGTGATGGTCCAAGTCCATAACCACGAACATATCTTGGTCTCTCTTCTCCCATAACATGCCTATAAATTTCATCTAAAGTAACATCAGGTTGTTTTCTTCGCAGCTCTTCTCCTACCTCAGAAAATTTTTCCTACATACAACAAATCATACGAGATGCAATTTATACCATATATATACCTCTATGAAATTAGTATATGTAACATAATACTATAGGATATTATGTTTTGTACCAAAATTTTGGCAGAATCAACATCAACTATGATCCCATCTTTTTTACGATGAGTTTTCTCAAAACACATTATGGGATCCACTTCTCCGCCTATTTCCTTCTCCATCTTTATCATTCAAACAAGGTTATTGTAAACATCAAATTAACAGATGCCATCAAATTGTCTAAATGGATCACAACAATTACTAACTTACATCATATTTCAGACATGCAAACGACTTGGTTCTTGTTGTGTGGCTAACCTTTTGAAATTTTCTGCTTGTCTTGTTAGTTATAGACTTCCTCTGTGGAAAACATTGGAGTATTGTGCATAGTAATTATCTGTGCGGTACTGTAAGTATCAATGAATAGAAAAAATAATATTACCTTTCCTTTATTACTCCTCCAATAATCGATAAGAAATTTCCAATGTGACTTGTCCACGCGGGGAACAACTTGTTCAAGCTGTTGTTTGTATGGACTACCTTCTACGAAGTATAGTCTCCTTAACTCGCACTTGTGGTCCTTCCATTTCTTTCCTAGTCTCTTCATTGTCCACTCCTTCAGATCTGAATCCATTGTGAATTTACTCTACCGACATAAAGGATATCAACTAGATGCTTCATTTAACCATTTAAAAATAAAATTTAATAATATACCTTCACAAAATTCCATATAGAGTCTTTTTTATTTGCTAGAAATTGTCTCCAGTCCTCATAGTTTAGTGGACAAAGATTGGGATCCCCTGCAATGGTTGTCAGAAAACTTGATAAGTGACATTGGTTTTCACCTACCGGTTGTCCAAATTGATTTTTCTCAATGGGAATTGGATCGTCGGGCTTTCTTTTGCAAACTTTCAAACATTGTGTTCGGCCATGTGATCGATGTTTTTGACCTAAGCATTCATTCATAAAGGATAAAATATATATATGCATAATTATATATGATTACATGCATCACTATAAATACAACAATATGAATGAAATGATTACCTACCCCATCATAAGGTGTTGTTGTAACATTCAATGACTCAACATGGTGATCAGAGATGTCATTTTGGTCCATGTTATCAGGAAATACATTGCTATTTTGGTTACTGGCAGCTCTATTCTCTACAATTCTTGAATGAATAGACACGGAAGCATTGAAATTAGTCACACAGGGTAGCTATGAAATTCTTGATCTTGTAACTTTATCGCCACTTTCTTTGTTCTGCTGATTTTGGAACCTTGTTCCCATCTCCTTTTCAGTTGTGCATGTTTGAGAGGATTTCAAACCACCAACCATATTAGAGTCTTGGGGAGACGTGGCTGATTGGGAATTTTTTGCAGAGCTAGCAGCAGTTTTATTGATTTTGTTTGCTCAATGTTTTTGACCTAAGCATTCATTCATAAAGGATAAAATATATATATGCAAAATTATATATGATTAAATGCAACACTATAAATACAATGATATGAATGAAATGATTACCTAGCCCATCAAAAGGTGGTGTTGTAACATTCAATGACTCAACATGGTGATCAGAGATGTCATTTTGGTCCATGTTATCAGGAAATACATTGCTATTTTGGTTACTGGAAACTCTATTCTCTACAATTCTTGAATGAATAGACACGGAAGCATTGACATTAGGCACACGGGGTAGCTGTGAAATTCTTGATCTTGTAACTTTATCGCCACTTTCTTTGTTTTGCTGATTTTAGAACCTTGTTCCCATCTCCTTTTCAGTTGTGCATGTTTGAGAGGATTTCGAACCACCAACCATATTAGAGTCTTGGGGAGACATGGCTGATTGGGCATTTTTTGTAGAGCTAGCAGCAGTTTTATTGAATTTGTTTGCTCTATCATTACGAATTTCAGTTGGAAGGGAAGCTAGATTTTTTTGGAGCGATTTGAGGATGACATGTTCAAAGATTGCCAACAACCATATTGAGTAATGCTAGGTAAATGAGTCGCCGTACAGGAGTCATTGTTGTTGTTCTTATCATTGCTTGCGGCTGTCATGTTATGGCAGTTGTCACTGTACTGTTCTCTCATCCTGAGTATATCAAGTCACATAAAAATGAAGACATTTAGAAAAATATTGTACAACATAATAACAATTTTATTAATAATATTTAAAAATGAAACAAAGATATTTAATCAAATATAATTATAAACAACAGTAAAGACAAGGATAAATATGAATAAGAATAATGTCAGACATGCAAAATTGATACACCTAGGTAGAGCACAATGTGCGACAGAAAATTAAAGAGATACATTGAGCCAAAAAAGGCTTATTTAAGTCAAATATTAATGACAAACAAAAAGAAACATTGGCTGCTATTTTGTAATCTTCTCATTCAAAACAGTCATCATCATCACTTTGAGATACACTTTCATCATCCTGCTGAATTCGGGATTGGTCTTTTTCAGTTGTTGAACTAGCAATAGTAATTCCTTCCATATCCAATATAACTATGTCACAATCAGTATCTTCATCCTCTGATGTCAGTGATGGCCCATCTCGAGTTTCACCTTGCACATAAGCTTCAACATTCTCAATACAAGATTGTTCTTCCATGTTGAACATATCCCGTGGGGCAATCTTTACAGCAAAATGCCACCCTTTTGTAGTGACATCTTCTACATAAAATACTTTTCCAACTTGAGATGCCACTACAAATGGTTCTCCTATAGTTTGAAGGCGTCTCAAATTAACAAGAGTCAACCCATGTTCATCATGCTTGATGCCCCTCGTTGAGTAGATGTCCACCCAATCACACTTAAATAATGTTACCTTAAAGTGTTCATAATAATTGAGCACAATAACATCCTTCAAAACACCATAGTAGGTTACATCTCTAGTAATTGGATTGCGGTCATTGGTTTTAGAATAACAATTAGTCTTAGCTACCAGAAAGACTCCACTATTTTGTGTTGTTCGATTTGCATCTTTTGCCTTGGTATGAAATTTGTGACCATTGACAACATAGCCCTTGTACTTAATGGCCAGTTGACGTGGACCTTGAGAAAGAAACTTGATTTTATCATCCACCATATCTGTTCTTAGGAGTGTCTCAATCTAACAAAAGAAAAGTTTGTTAGACTTTATTCATGAAGCATAACTAATTTAATTACCACAACTAAACTTAAATGTTCCTTAAACCATTCATCAAATGAGTTACTATGTATTCTCTGAACCTCCTTAAGGACTTCTGAGGATGTTTTTGCCTAATGATATCATAGTGCATCCTAAATACAAAATATGTGCAATATGTTATTGGAATATGTTATAGCATTTTATTAATAGAAGACAGTTGACACTAACTTACTTAATGTAGGGTTCAATTGCTTCACAATTGAATAGTACATACTTATGGGCTTGTTTCAATGTATGTTCGTCCAAGACACATGTTACCATTTTACCAATACCACGACCTACTATCGAGAAAATAGACCAATCATCACTATTAAGTGTTGGCTCATTTTCCAAATTTGCTTCGTCAGTGTCGTTTCTAGTTGGCCGATTTAATTTTGTTTCAACTCCATCCAAGTATCTTGAACAAAAAGTTAGACACTCTTCAGCTATATATCCTTCTTCTATTAATCCTTCTGGATATCTTTTATTATGAACATATCCTTTTAGGGTCATCAGATACCTGATAACAAAGTTGAGGAAAGTATTATGACAAATTACATTCCAATAGGTAAAGTCATCACGACATGTGAAATGTTACCTTTCAATTGGATACATCCAACGATACTGAACAGGGTCGACTATCTTAGCTTCATAAGAGAGATGGACTGATAGATGCACCATTATGTCAAAAAAACATGGAGGGAATATCTTCTCCATCTCACAAAGTGTAACAGCTATTGCATTTTCTAATGTAGAAAAATCATTTGGATCTATGACTTTAGTGCACAACCTTTGAAAATAGCGACAAAGATTAATAATACATGACTTAGCATTCTTACTGGGCAAGGACACAGTGACAGCTAATGGCAAAAGTTGTTGCATCAGCACATGATAATCGTGACTTTTCATTGGTAGCATCTTCTGATCCTTCGGTCGTGCACATCTAGATATATTAGATGCATACCCGTATGGAACTTTGACAGATTTTAGAAGGTTGCAAAATAATATTTTTTCATCTTTTTTCATTGTATAGTAAGCTGGAGGTAGGATGGTATATTTACCAACAGTTTTTGGATGAAGTGGAAATCTGATTCCCATATCCTCCAAATCCTTCCTTGCATTCAAGTTCTCCTTACTTTTATCCTTCAAACCTAGGAATGTTCCAAAAATACTCTCACATATATTCTTCTCAATGTGCATGACATCAAGATTGTCCCTTACAATGTTAGTTTTCTAATATGGTATCTCAAAAAATATGCTTTTCCTTTCCCAATTGTGTGTTGAATCCTTACCTCTTGGCCTTTTCTTACCAACTACAGTTCTTCCGTCCTCCAATTGTGACAAGATTTGAGCTCCGGAAGGAGGTTTAGGTGGACACCTAAATTCTTGCTCACCGTCAAATGCCTTTGCTTCTTTTCAGAATCTGTGGCTAGTTGGCAAAAACCTACGATGTCCTCTGTAGCAAACTTTACGGCTATGTGGCAACCAATGTGAGACAGTATCTTTATTACAATAGGGACATGCTTTGTAGCCTTTAGTACTCCAACCAGATAGATGTGTATATCCTGGAAAATCACTAATAGTCCATAATAAAGAAGCACGCATCAGAAAGAATTCCTTGGTTCCACCGTCATATGTATGTACACCAGTATCCCATAGTTCTTTCAACTCATCAATCAATGGGTGCAAGTACACATCTATATTTTTGAGTGATGCTGGTCCAGGAATGAGTAGGGACAACATAAAATATGGTTGCTTCATGCACAACCAAGGAGGTAAATTATATGGAATAATCACAACATGCCATGTACTGTAAGAAGCACTCATTGTCCCAAAAGGATTAAATCCGTCAGTTGCAAGTCCCAATCGAATGTTTCTAGCGTCTGCAGCAAATTCTGGATGCATCACATCAAATGTTTTCCATGCAGGTGAATCAACCGGGTGTCTTAACTTGTCATCTATTTCATATTCTTCTGCATCCCACCTCATTAAGGATGAGGTTTTTGATGACATGAATAACCGCATTAGGCGGGGTATAAGTGGAAAGTGTCTGAGCACTTTGATAGGTATTCTCTTGGGTTTTTTTGCAAGCTCGTTATCATCATCTGGGATTGTATTCGGTTTCCATCTTGATGTTCCACATGTATCATAGACGTCTTTATCAGCAGAATCCTTCCAAAACAACATGCAACCATTTGGACAAACATGAATCTTCACATAATCTAAGCACAACCCTATAATTGTCTTTTTTAGCTCATAAAATGAATTAGGTAATTGTTCTCCTTCTAGTAGCATCTTCTTAAAGAACATAAGAAACATAGATGATGCTTTCTTACTCAAGCCATTAAGACAAACCAGGTGATAGAATTCTAGGATGCTAGAAAGTTTGCTATATTTCTTACACCCTGGATATAATTCTGTCTCAGAATCCTTTAACAAGATATAAAATTTTTTAGTATTGAAATGTTGATAACTAGATGGCTCCACTCCTTCTGTATTTCCATCTCCACTGAAACTCGAAAAAGTATCATGCAACATATCTTGTAAATTTTCAGCATTAAGGAAATCTCCCTGATCAGTAGGAGCATCCATTTGAACATCGACATCTTCACCATGAAAAGTCCAAGAAATATAGCTTGGTAAGAAGCCATGCCACAATAGATGGCTCGATGCAGTCTTTCTGGTGACCTGGTATACATTAGCACACTTTCTACATGGGCATACAATCTTGTCTCCAATCGATGAATGTTCAAAAGAAAAATCCAAAAATTTTGATACTCCACATAAGTATTTACTGCTCATTCGGTCATCCTCTGCTATCCAAGACTTATCCATTCTATAAAAATAGTAAAATATATAACATATGAGTAAGTATGTCATATTAAAAAAGACTATACAATATGAGAAAATACTAGTGTAATCATGGACATGAAGTTCACGTGAGCCTATCCGACTAGGCGGGCGCCCAAGCATTTTTGAAATACTTATAATAAGGATAAAAGAACATAGTTATAATAAGGATAAAAGAACATTTATAATGAAATTTATCAGTAATTTGTAACATAATAGGATATGCATATTTCTTTTTTGTTGTTTGGTTTCGAATGTGTCGTTAGATAGGATGGATTTGTGAATTTGGAACATTCATGGGAACACACACTTCAGTTATAAGCATTCATGTAGCAACTTTCAGTTCCATTCATTAATCTCTTTTTACATCCATATACAGGGGTGTACCCCTAAACAGTAACTAAATAAAGGGGTTGATGTACCCCTAAACATGCGTATAATTAAAATAACTATTAATATAGACACGTCTAGATAGATAGACAACTAAATACTACACCAACATGGTCCCACATCAGTAACTTTGAGGACTTATCATTGTGGCGATCTTCTCCTGAAGTTCAGAAAAGAAAGCACATGTGAGTATTGATTGCTTTCAGACAAAAAGTGTAAACACAAATTTTTTGTCTTGACAATTATATTTGTTAATTGGACCTAACGTGGTATTTTTGATGATTGTGCTATGTCGCGGAGCTCCTCACTGTATTTAGACAAATCTGAACTGATAGGGCCTCATCATCAGATTCGTCCAAGCTGATATCCTCCATTGTGCGCTCATACCGCTGTAGATGATTGGGGGTCTCGCAGTTGATGTTGGTTATCCACACTTTGATGGTATTATGGCCAACTGGGTGGAGAAAAAGCATGTCGCTACGGCCCACTAGCATCTTTCTAATCCAATCACGCCAACTGGATTTTGATACAAGATTTCCCGCCAAATCATACTCAACCTTGATAACATGTGAATAATTGCCAAAATTTAGGGTCACTTCACCAGGCCTGTAGTGTCTTCCTTTTAGAAAACGCCAATGTTTGGGTATGGCTAGTTGGTTTAAGGAACGATCATCTAGGATGATGTCCAATTGTTCTTCAATAGGGAACGTTAACATTGGCATAGAGGCCCAGTTCATAGTGACTGTTGTGGGTGGACATAGACTGCATAATATTAGTATTATCAAATTGTAAGTACATATAACGATGTTATATATTTTCAGAAAAAGTTGTATAACATCAGTTAACCTTTTATTACTTGTCATAACCAACTTTATTGTGGTAGACATGATAGCTTGAAAAGAAATCTAATAGAGGAGATCATGTCCTATATCTTTGCAATTGGTCCAATGTTCACTAATCCTTCTTTGAGAATTTCAAGGAAGTAACTAGTATTTTCTATAATTTGATGTATGTTGGTATTTCATAAAATGAGGTGACACTTATTATCTATTTTTTGAATCAACACTCATATTTTAGATTATCAAAGAGGTTAATGGTGTCTGGCTTATTTTGTATAGGTGTGAGACCTATTTAATTTGGAGTATCCATGCACTACTATAGAAGGTGTGAGACCTATTTAAAGAGGTTAGTGGTGTCTTTCCACATTCTTACTATAGTCTTGTACTTCTGTGTTTATCAAAACACTACTACAAGATATCTTATCATCTTATTATTTTGATAGTACCACAAATTTTATGACAACAAGGATTCATCTAAAAATTGTAAATTTTCTAAATGAGTTATGTGAGGTTATTATTCTTTGACCTATATGTAAATGAGATAGATTGCTGCCTCTTTAGTTTTATGAGTACATGACACTATGTTTGAAATAATTTTTAAAAGGATAAAACAACATACTTATAATAAGGACCCAGGCACATTCTAATCATTTTGAAGTGAATCAGAAAATGAACAGGAGCCTGGGTCCTATCCGCTAGTATCAAAGGAGAATTTGTAAACCTCAAAACCAACAACATGGTTTCCAAACCTACAACCTCATCTTCTACAAGCTCACCTTCTACAAACCTTTAGAACATATACATCCAAAAAGTATCAATGACTGCACGTATCACTGACTGCAAAGTCTATCATGCAGCTTGCTTGGCACATGAAAGAGAGACATGTTCAGTTGTATTGGCCCAAGTGGAAAGCAAACCCTGTTAGGGATAGGTCTAAATCTGACTCACAAGCACTATTTGGCAAATTGTTTGGCCAAAACTAAAGTAGGCATACAAATTGTGGTCTTCCCTGAACTAATTGCATTGGATGTACTAAAAATGTTATGCCCCACACAATAAAGTTGTAACATCAAAAAAGTCAAACCTAAAACCAGAAATGCACAGTGCAAATTTTAGCACGATCGTGTATGAATGCAAACCAATACTGAACTGAATTAGGATCAATCATAGGGATTGGTTAACTAAATTACCATTGACATCTACTTGTTTAGAAAATAGGTTAAGCCAAGGTCAACACACATTAACAACCATAGTAAAGCCTCATCATGATTTAAAGACCAGTTGCAGAGTCCTAACACATGTATCAATGACTGCAAAGTATGTCATGCAACTTGTTTTACACATGAAAAAGAGCCATGTTCAACTACATTGGCTCAAATGGAAACCAAACCCTATTAAAGGTAGGCATAAATCCTACTGATGGCCAGAATTTGGCAAACAACTTAGCTAAAAATGAACTAAGCATACAAAATGTGGTCTGGCCTGAATGTATCAGGATTATGAGATGAAACTACAACAACAATAATATGACCCAAATTGAGGAAAATGTGGCATGAAACGAAGTGGTGGTTCATATCCATGGAAAAAATCATATCAATCCAATCCATATAAGAAAAACACAACTAAAGCTAAGTGTGGGAAAAAATCAGTAAATATTAAGTTAAAATCTCTATTGAAATCCTGTATAATTTGCCTTAGGAAAATATTTTGTGCCCAATCAGTAAATCTTAGAGGACTTCAAAGCCAAGTATTAGATTATCTGAATCACCACTCATATGAATAATGTGTGTGAGATAATCCTTGAGAACAACATAGGATGGGACCTGGATGCATTCTTGCAACTGCTACCTAAGGAATATGCTGAATCAATTAGCATGGTTCCTTTCCAACTCACGGTTACAAACAATATGTAGATGTGGTGGCTAAACCGCTTGAGATCCTTTAATGCTCACTCAGCCTATTGGTTTGGTGTCATTGTCATGAGAAATATCAAGAACAAAGGAGGAGCAACCTGAATAGATTATCCACACTGATTTGTACTTTGAGGTGGCTATAAAAATGTCATATTTTCTCTGGTGAGTGGCTACCGAAATCTTAGTTACAAGAGGGAGGTTAAAATATAGACACTACATAATTGGAGACATATCCCCATCAATGGATGAAGCAGGGAAATAATACAACACATGATCAATCAATTCAATGGGACTAGGGAAGTGGTAGTCTGTAGGTTACATCAGGGTTGAATGACTCAACCCGCAACTGGTTTGTAAATCAGCCCGCACATGATGGATCAATTACTGTAGGTTTCTCACAACTTCTCAACAGCAGGAAGAAATGTTGGTCGATAACATTTCTACCCAGAGATGGAATGTGATTCCTAAAGGTAAGATTCATGTCAACAAGGACGCTTCCATTACAATGATGGTGGGAGTTGTCTTAAGAGCAATCATCAGAGACGTGAGTGGAAATATCGTGATGACAACATACCTCTTCAAAAAGTTGCAAAGCTTAGAAGAATTGGATGAATGGAGTCCCTCACTCGAGCTCACTGGCGTCGGAGGGGCATAGTCAGTCTGTGGCGGTGCTTCAGGTTTGCTCGGTCCAAATAGGTGGCAGATGAAGGTTCCCGATTGACGACAAAGACCGCGCACAGCCGGCAAGTTGCACTCCTCCACTTGCAAATGGCACAGAGCAAGCTGCCACCAGTCTCCACCAGCCCCTAGCTAGGGTGACGATCGCCAAGGTCGACGCTCCACGTGCTGGTCTGAGGAGTGGAGAGTTGTATCAATCGGTTAATTGGGAAAGAGCAGAGCGCTAGATCGGACTATCACGATTTTTTGGAGCGCGAAGTTGAAAACTTGGAGTGGGAAGTAAAAATTGTGTTACCAATTAGTTTTCTAATTTGGTATGGCAATTTCAAATTGCCACTAATTAAAAATAAAAATGCCTTTAATGTTATGTCCTTTTTAGAAATTCTATAATAGGTGGTTTAGAGGCATTTTAATAAAAAATGCCTGTATATTAGAAAGATAGTGATTTTTTTTATAAAAGCCACTAGAATAAATGCCACTATTGGGTGATTTTGTTGTAGTGGGTAATCGTGGTTTGGAATTATTGTTAAGGATAATTCAACCAAAATGTGAAATTTTAAGATAATGTGTGGGCACACCATCTATGCTCTTGGTATGGAATGGAATTTGTATTTGGGATCCAGTCAAATGTTTATTACATATTATTATGAGTGAGGGAGATTGGGTAGACAACCGTTGTGCTTTAAATTGACATATAAGAATGAATACTCTAAGTTGAGTTTAATGAAATAATCTAGGGTTTGAGATGTTACTTCCCCTTATGTGAAGATAAATGAACAACAAGTTGGAAACCTAGGTGGAAAAATAATCACCAAGTGAAAGGAGAAACTCAAATGAAAATGTAATCACCAAAAGGTGATACCAAGGATTTCAATATACCTTGAATAGAATTCATCTACCAATCTTGGTAATAATGTGAGGAATTAGCGTAATCAATAAAAAAAGTTAAGGATATGTAAGTAGGGTTGCTAACCCTAAGTTTTGAGACTAAGTTGAGTTATGATTCACCTTGACCTTATTAGGTTTGGATTTTGGGGACAAAATTCCTTATAAGGAGGGGTGAATGTAAAATCCTCAATTTTGGTAAAATCAAATTATATGAATATAAGGGTTGAATTGATAAGTGAATTCCTTAATTATCTTATTCATAAAATATTAAAGTCATTCACTTTGTGGCATGGGTGCAAACCATGGCCGAAATGAGACCCATGAGACTATTTGCATTGCAAATAGGTCCTTGGGCACAAGACAAAAAAATAATAGATTTTGTGTATAAATAAATAGAAATGACTTAATGAATTGTTGAAAAATAGAATAATGAAATAATAAGCCAGTATACAAAAGAAAATAAGATTAATGGTTTCCTAGATAATTAATTGAATAACTATTTAACCCACTATAGAAACATAATGTTTGAGGCATCAAACAAGTATATCGTAGCCTAGCTTTTGGTATAGTTGAAGATAATCACAAATAGAAGAGACGTTTATGATTTGGGAGAAAAAGGATATTCCATGAGATAATGATAATATTTAAAAATATTTAAAAGGGAAAGTTTTGTATATGTAAGACATCCCATTAGATATAGATTGGGGAAGGCATAAGTGTGTTTCCATGGAAGAAGGATAATTGATTGAAGGAATATATCAAAAGAGAGATAAAAGCATAATCCATATTTTGATGATGAAGTGTTTTCTAAATAGATTTAAGTGATTAATTATCCGATGTGCATCATATAGTTATTAATGACTTATTGTTTCCAAATCCAAGTCTTAATTTGAATGTGGTGGTGTCTCTTTGTGACTTTTAGATTAATAAGAATAAAAGCCAAGAGTTTTATATAAGGGAATAAGGACAATGTCTTTAATTAATTTCTAAACAAGATTCCTTGCCTTTAGTTGGAGACCAATTATTGAATAAAAGAGACATCTTTTTAACGCATAACAAAAGGTGATTATGGTTTGTTTATAGAATGTGGTAATGTCAAAAGTAACTTGCCTTTTGACGCAAAGGGAAAGAGAAGGAATGCAATGAGAACAGAGAAGGTGTAGGTATACATATATGTATGAAGGATGGATGCCTAGACAATGGAGCCTTCATCTCTCTCCCTTTCCCCTCCTTGCATGCCTATCGACGGCCAGACCACCCCATAAGTTCTCTGAATTCATGTAGATTTTGGCATTACCATTATTAGGATGGGATGCCTATATGAGAGAAGACCTTTCTTGATTTCCACACATGTCTCCTTGAGGAAGGATATGAGAAGAGAAGATATAGAGGGTGGTTCTAAGGGTAATTGAAGGTGCAAAGTGATCTCTTGGCCATTGCAACTTGTTACAAACCCCAGAGCACCCACCATGACCAATGATCAGGTGTACTCCAATCTCCGCAGTTATGGTTGATAACCCTTCATCCTCCTGCTCTCGATTGCCATCATAAAGGATCAGTGTCAACCTCTACTAGGAGTACACTAGAGATATGACACTACAAGGGGGTATCAGGAAAGTACTGACCTCGCGTCGGACTTGGTGCACAACCACAAATGTTTCAGACACTTCCCTGTGATGGCGTTGTGTGTAGAAAGAGCACTGTGCCATATGAAGGCAACATGTCAGGGAAAGGCGATGCAGGGAATCCTCGCTCACGCGGCTCGATAGTAGACCAATCGAGCTAGAGTAACAGAATTGCTTGAGGGCCGGTTCAGGGCAGTAGGTCACAATTTGCCTAGTTGTGTGGCTGCAAGGCCCCAGTTTGTGCTAGCCAATGAGGGGGCGCCACACTGATTAATTACGAGGTAGTTTTGTTGATAATAACAAACATTTAGAAAATAATGTATAAATTGCTAAGATTATGAATTTATAGCAATATTATATATAAAAATGATCATGAAAATGAGAGAAATGTGAATTAAGTATAGTTTAAACCTAATTCTGATCCCAATTCTGAAAGTGGTGTAAATATGTGCTAAAGTGGTCATTAATGCATAAAAATCCTAGTTTTGATGAATAGGTTGTTAACTATGTTAGATATGTTTCCTTGAGATGTAAATTGATGATGTAGGATATAATGGTAGTTTAACATGATCATAATAATGATAATTAGAATATCTAAAGTTAATTATAATGCATATGAAGAATTAGGGTTAAAGGTCATAACTTTTTATGTTGTTAATGAACTTAATTAGATCTAAGTGATCATAATGAAAGGATATGTTGGATATAGTAATTAGGGTTTCACCTAATATTTAACATCTGATGGGAATAGGGTTTATACCCTTATTCATTGTTTAAAACCTAAATCCTAGATTAGGGTTGAGTAGGGTTTGATTTGAATTTATATGATGGTGACACTTTAGGATATACATACATGCATATTAAATGATTGGATTCCTAGTTGCTTGCTTGATTGGATGATATGCTTAAAGTATGATTCAATAATATGCATGGTTCTACAAAAGGTACCTAGTTACAACTATGAGTACCCTCAATATAGTTTGTCGGTGTTTTCTGAGGATTTCTTGAGGATTGTTGAAATAAAGTGTTGAGTGTTTATTTACATTATGTTCAATTATAATGGCACTATGTGTATTACATAAATTTAGATATCATATTCTGAACTGTATGTTGACAAGTATCAAGGGGGGATGACCACGAGCCCTGGAAGGGATGGTGATCATGCTTAAGACAACATATCTAGTAAGGGCCAGAATATGTAAAGATAATGTCAGTTCTTATCTGCAACATTTGATGCTTTATATATGATTATCTTTGTTGCACACATTGTGGTTGCACCCCACATACACAATATAGCAATATGTTGACCGCATTTTGTTGGTCAACATTTTAGGTATATGATACATATGATAAAGGGAATGAAGAATAAGATGAAAGATATTACATGTATTAAAGCTACCACGGAGGATTAGGTAGATGAACATTTCTTCTCAATATATGAACTAGTTCTCATGTTAGGAGTATGCAATTCTTTTGAGGAGTAGCATTGTATATTTTTGAAATAATATTTGTGAAATTATAGGAAATTATTTACTATTATTTGTTATTTTCTAAATCTGGATCCTTGTGAATATAGGTAATGTATTTCAACTTCAAGATCTTCGTTAATTGGGGGACGCTAAAAGTGAGGTCATTATAATGACACTCATCGAGGGGGTAACCTTGATTCAACGGGTAAAGGTACTTCTTCAAATACACCTAATGACCACATTGACCATAGTCAGTTGTGAGTTCTAGGAGAGTGGGGGTGTTTTCAAGGCCTTTAGGTGACCATCTTAGCATTGCGTCAATGCCTTTACTTACACCCTACATCACTTGTAGGGATCCAACGTAAGGTTGGCACTTGTTCCATGATTCCTAGTTTTGTAGGGCTGAAAATTGCTAGTGTAAAGTTATAAACTTTTTTAAAGCTAGCTCATAAGTTATGAAAGCAAGTCATATAAAAATATGATAACAAAATTTCATAAGAAGGATCAGATTTTATTTCCATCCAACATCTACAATTCCTTGATTTTTCAATCTTTATTTTTTAAATAGAAAAAGGAATTAAAATAAGAATGATGAAAGGGAAGTGAACACAAAACCCTAAAAGGGAAGTGTGTCTAAACCCCTAAATATTTAGATGAAAAGAAGGGGACACAAGAAAACAATCAAAAACAAACTGACAGAATGATAAGAACAGAAAGGCAGGGTAGGGGCCCAGATAACCTCAATCTGTGAGAAAGAGGTTGGCAGATCAGTGGGATGTGCTTCCAAACCCCAAAATTGATGCAACACAGGAAAATAAAATCAGAAGAAGAAAGGGGAAAAAGGCATGATTGTAAACACACTTTAATCTCTACAACAATATAATGATGATTTAAATTTATCATCTTGGTTCCCCAACTGAGTCTCCAGTCCTTCATACCTGACCCATAAAAGATATGGATGATTCCTATCCTTTTTATGATGAAACTTTGTTCGACGGTCACATAGAAATTAAACACATGTGTTTAGAGTCGACACTGTAAGCCATGTGCACAAATCTTGAATTTGTAACTCAGACACCACCCTGTAAGTATATGAGTGTGTGTAGTATAATTGAGGTCATCCAAGGAGCAGGGTGTTGTTAAACACAAGAGTATTAAACTTCAACAATCTAGATTGGTTTTAAAAGATGACTTGTATTAATACAAATAAACTAAACATATTAAAGAGAATGAAACTAGATCATGGATCACTTGATTCAACGATTTCAGTTAATTAAAGGTTTTTTTATAATAGAGCTTCACATCAATATAATAACATGAAGAACAATGAAAATGAACTATACTAGAAATAACACAAGGGTGGGTTGTATCATATGTCCACCTCTTGGTACTATAAGACAAACCTAATTTCATATAGCCCTTCCGTGCATATACTAAATTTCAGAATACAAAGTTTGCTCCCCAACACTTCCCAGTCACATCCGTGGTCAAGGAAGTGTAGTTGAGGTACATCTCAGTACTCATGTGCATATCTTCCCAAATAATAAAAAGAGAATAAATCAAACATATAATGTGGCCAGGAAAGCATGTAAGAAGAAGTCAACTCTGATGAACCTTAGAATACTGGAAAAACTTGCATTATATGTGAAATTTATGTTCAAACAAGTTATGACATGGGAGTTACTCCCCGATGCCCAAGAACAAGGGCATCCATGGATATGGAATGCATATACAAACAAGAAAAAATAGTGCATGACATAGTAAAAGAGAGAAAAGAACAAAAATCTTCAAAGAAGTAGCGAAACTATGAACTCTAGCTAAAAACACAATTTTATACTTTCTACAACACTTTCTCCAGCAACATTCTCTCCCGAGCGGCTGGAATGGAGAACAAAGATCTTTGATGTAATTGTTGAAGAAAAATTGGAGAAGATGGTTCTCTCTTGAGTAACCACTTTTTCCTGTCCAAAATTGCCTTCTACTCTTCTCTAGATGTCTTTGGCTTCAAAAGTCCTGTGATAACCATCCCATGTTGGTTTTGTTTGTATTTAAAAAGCATGAGACAATTTTATTTTGATTTGAACTGCAAGTAACATGATGTGTTGGTAAGTCAACATGATGTGTTACTTGTGGTTTCCAAAGTGGAACTACCTCTATCCAATATGACATAGTGAGTGTTTGGCCAACGTGTCATGTTGCTGCAAAGCAGGGAACCGTAGAAGCTTCTAGAGTTTGGGGACATGGCGTGTTGGTTGGTCAACACGATATTTTTCTACAAGTCAGGGAATTCTGGAAAGACTAGAATGAGAGGACATAACATGTTGGTTAGCCAGCACATCATGTTGTTGAGATCCAGTGACTTGTGACTTCTTTGTATCTAAGGTTACACGGCATGTTGGTTGGCCAACACGATGTGTTATTTTATCTCTTGTAGACTACACTTTTCTTGTTATGGATACGCCATGTCGGTTTATCAACACAACATTTTCCTATCATAGTTTCTAGGAATTCACTTAAAACTTTGGGGAATTCTTGGAAAATGTGATGAAGGTTGAATTGTGGTAAATTCACCCCCACTTTGGTGTCAAATAATAGTACTTGCAATTTAGACCATGGAGAGAGTAAAGAACTAAAAATGTGACGAATCTAGCATGATTAAGAGTTTTTTTTGCGTAAAACTTGATTTGCAAAAGGGACCCAAATCGGCCCAAAAAATGAAATAAAATATGCACATCAATAACAATGTTTTATATGGAAAATAAAGAAAATATAACTGATCATTGAAGCCATGATGGAAAACTAAAATATCTTTCAAGTCTAGATAGATAGGAAAATAAAAAGAAATAGGAGAAAACTAGATAAATCAGGTATGACGATCTTGTTATGAGTGGGGAGCGATTAACACCCCATCTCATACAATAAACTAGTATCGAGTCATTTTATGTGATTGAGAAGAAGAGAGTGAATCAAAATAATAAAAGTAGAAAAAAAGGAAAATGGTAAAAGCTATATTTTTATTGGTGGGCAGACTTTTAGGAATGGAGATGTCAACATCCTTCCCACGATTTCCCAAAAGTCTATTTTTATTTAAATTCGGGTTCTAATCACCCTATAGGACTAATACATAGGACTAGAGGATGATTAGTAGGCATGGGATAATAATAAGATATGATTCTAGAATATTATAATAGAATAACGGAGAATTACAACAAAGTAGTTATGACAGAACAATTATATTAGAGGAGTTATAGCATATTAGATTACCATTTTAACAGACTACTTGTTAGCATGAGGAAGTGTCATAGAAAGTATCCTCTGATCACAAACAAAGTGGAAATCAAAGACAGACGTAGTTCAATCCTCTAACTTCAGTAGGTTTCATAAGGGCTCATAATATGATGGATATTGGAGGGGAGTATTTATAGGTGGATATTAGGGTTTGGGGTTTTGGACAAGACATTCTAGAAGTGGCAGTGGATCACCACAATGGTCCACTTACATGGGGTGCACACATTGAGGCAATCTACCACGTCGCATGTGGCGGATGGCTCAGATCTACCGAGTGTCTCTATTAGATAAATTTGGTTTTTCAAATTTCCAGTAATTTAAGAATTGTTCTGCATAAAATTGAAGAAAATTTTGGAGAGAGATAACTTGGGATTATCCCTCAGATTTATCATGAAACTAACTTTCCATGGAAAAGGAATATTTTATTCATGATAATTCAACTGGTCAGTTTATGAAAAAGATCTTATAAAAAGAAGAATTGATGAGAAAATTGCACTTTTAATATGAAAATAAGGTTTCTTTGTAGAAAGGTCCAAGATGGGTAAAAGTGGGTGGAAATTGGTGTAGTAAGTATGCAATAAATTTGGAACATGTGAGAAAATACTAAATGTTGAAAAGGGGTGGAGTGTGGAATGTAATCCATCATTAGCTTGAGAATTATCATATATCTTGAATGTCCTTTGATTGATAAAAAATGGGATGTCAAGACAAACTTAACCATTTAGGGTTTATATCACACTTAAACTAATATGGTGTATTACAATGAACTCACCTTTACAATTTATGTTCACATCATGTGTCAGCGATACATACCTACAACCTTCTAAACACTTTAGTCCAAGGTTAGACTGGCCCATTGCACCTATATTATTATTTAGAGTTGCAAATATAATGGTATATTTCTTAAATTTATTTCAATATTCCATTAGTCATTGATCATATTTAAACTACACTACTCATGACTAGGTTGATGCATGCCTACCTTGACCCTTCCTTGCACTAATCTATATATTGGTATTGTGTTTAATTAATAATAACCAAGATGAAGATGTGTTGGTGTAGAAATTCACTCTATAAGTGGTCCCTCTAGACACAATGGAAATGAAGGACCAAGCAATCTGACCCATTTGATAAAAGTAATTAGAGCCATGCAACATGTAGTAAGTAGCCATGCTTATAATTTCATTCACCATCTCATCTTATAGTAATGTGAGGCTATATCCACTTTTTTTGCACTCTTCACTAGGGCTTGTTAAGGGAACTACATTGAGAATAGCCATTATTACACCACAATCACCTATAGAAAATGCACCACTATGATATACATGTATTAACTCTTCACTTGCAAGTAAAATATGATACAATAGTACTTCTAACAAATGTTTTACATCCATCAAAATAAGATGCATACATGATACACTCACCTTTGATCATCCAATGAATGCATACTTGACTTCTCTAGTTTTCACTAAAACCATCTTTTTATTCGAATTTTTGGCATCGAGACCTATGATTCGTAAAAGACATTCAATCCTTAGCTACACACATAGATACACACACACCTATATATACATATATATACATATATATATATATATATATATATATATATATATATATATATATATATATATATATATAAGAGAGAAAGAGTCTAAAATATTGAGTGTGCTGAAGATGCAATACACTCAAGTTGTATTTCATCATTCATCATTTTTTTCTTAAAATATAAAACATTGGGTGTAAGGCCCCTGAACTTGCTTAATGAGTTGAATAAGATTAATTACCATAATTGAATGACTATAACCCTAATATAACCTTGTTATATGGTTTGAAATCATAATAAAAGCTTAATTTTCAAATTTGGTCCAATTTGGACACTATTTCAACAAGTTATGCAATTTTATGTACTTTTTGGACTTTTCTGCAATTTACCCAATTGAAGGGTTTTATTTGCAATTTGTCACATAAATTATGTTTCTTATATGTTATGTTATCATTCTTGAGTATTTTAACCCATGGGGATCCTAGTTGATCCATGGTTTGAAGGTGTTTTCATCAAGGGTATTTTAGGGTTTACCCCTTCATGGATGAGCTACTTTTAGTAGCTATCAACTAATGAATTATGTGATTGGCTAGAAAATTTGACAAAGGAAAGATAAGCAGGTCTATACAGATATTGGGAGAGCTTCTTGTGTGTGTGCTTGAATATTCTTAATAATTTAAGGCCATGGACACTTGGATGGATACTAGAACTTCAACTTTTTCTTTTTCTTTATCTTAAAGTGTCATATACTTATCTCCAAGAACCAAAACGAGCCAATTGCTCTCCACCACTTCCCTCCTTCTCTGACCTTCGTTCTCCCTCTGTGCTACTGTGAATTTTTCTGCCCAAGGAAGAAGAAAGTGGGGATCTTCTTGGAAAAAATTCTAGGGTTGTAATTGATTTCCTTTTTAGATCTAAAAATCTTCCTCCTAGCGATCTTGACCTAAAAGTGTAAGTATTACCTTATTTACTCCATTTATTTATTTTCTCTTCTTCCTCCTATATCTCTCCAGGTCGGAACCCTGCTGTTCCATGGTTAAAGTGGCCCTAGAACTCAAAACTCTATCCTTCTTGTTTCTTTTTCTAGGGTTTTGCTTCTTTGTGGAGAGAAGTGCCTATTTGACCAAGTTCAGATCTGAATCTAGGGATTTCTTGCCTTATTTGCTCGATATTCTTGCTGTTTGGGATCTGACCTACTCTATAGAGGCGAGTTATATAACATTCTTCACTTATATTGCTTACTAGAAGCTTGTTAATTCATGTTTATGCTTTAATGTGATGATCTAAGCATAAAGAAACCATGCTTGTTTAGAATTACGAATTTTTTTGGTGTTCCCTATTTTGTTCCAGTTCTATATGAACTTGTAAACATGTGTATTCCCTTTATAAGGTGTAACATGATCTGGGACAGGTTGATAGCATCAACCTATGGTTCTAAGAACAAAATAGTTTATGGTTCAAATTAGGGTTTTGAAGTTGTTTCCTTCCCTATCACACCACCGATAGTCATACCATTCAATAGACAATGGTGTTGCTATCTTGGCAACTGATGTTCGTGATCAAGGGTGTCAAATTTAGGGTGACAACCTATGGTCAACCCCTTAGGCCAGGTTTTGGCTCAATAAGATATTTAATTATCATCTACTAAGTATTCTAATGATGTTATCAATCGATGATGACATTAGCTTAATATTTGATGGTGTTAACTGAATGTATTACTGATCTAACAACCCGTGGTGACCTAATGATCACAATTAATGGTGGATCAGGTCATCATCATATATGATGAGTTAAAAATGTAATTGTAGATTTGACTAAACCTTAAACTAACGGTTCCTTGGTTCAATTGATCTAATGGTTAGACCTATACTTCAATTGATAACCTTGAACAATGAACCTGATCCAATTAAATAATATTGGATGCTTCCACATCCAATAGATTAGAATAAATCACATGGTATTATATGTGGGTCTTAGTGATGATAATTTGATGTTCCAAATCCATTAGTTTTTAGTCTTACCTTTTCCATCATATAGTTATATTTGATAAATCACTATAATAAGTGGATGTGTAACTTCCATGTGATCTAGCTTGTTATACCTAAACTTAATGTAATTATATGATGTTGATTGGTTATAATCCGACCGCTTGAATGATTAATGTGATAATGAATTACACTCTTCTTATGTTGAAACCACAATGTAGTATTATTTGAATATCATATTGCCTTACCATGTTAATATCTATGGACACATATGTGCTAATGATCTTTTGAGACTTGTTTAAGGCATGGAATGATGAGGATAACCTTACTACGAATAATGTGATGGTCTTAACGACCTTTGGGCATGTTTGAATCCATGATTGAGGTGAAATCCTCTACATGTTCCAATAAGGGTTAAAACCCTTGAACTTGTGATAAGATATTGGTATCTTGTAAACGTATGATGATAAGTACGTTCCATTAATTTTCAATGAATGATATCATGTGTCAATGTGATTAAGATTTTTATCTCAAATGTTTTATATCTTTTGAAGTTGTTATACATATACTCTTGTTAGAAAAAAATTAAGGTTTGAATGTCCATTTGTATGATTTAGCCTTAATTCACTCAATTGGCATAACTAATTAAGTGAAAATCTAATCATGTAGTGCTCTGTGCCATAGATCTATCTGAGTGTCAAAATTTCCAGATAGTGAAATGAGAATTCCAAAGGGATACTCGGAGTGCATACTGATGAGTATGTGGGGTGCTTGTCATCCTGAATTCAAGTGTTAGGGAGGATGACAGTGGTCATACCTAGCCCTTAGTTTGAGAATGGTTGCGTTCATGTCTCGGTTATTATATATATATATATATATATATATATATATATAGAGAGAGAGAGAGAGAGAGAGAGTCAGGCTAGAATACACTCGAGTGTACGGATCACATGAATACACTCAAGTGTGTTTGCATATCAAGACTATTTTTTGCAAAATTTAAATCGTTGATCTTCACCGTCATACTATAACTAGGTTACATACAAATTTTGAGCCCATTTGGATGAGTGTAAGTCACTCATCCAAGGGCAACAAAATCGACGCGCGAAACTAATTTGAAATGTATAATTTTTGCGGTCTTCATAACATGAGCTATACATATCCAAATGTGCTCAAATTTTGCGTATGAGTTGTTCACGAGATGTTTAAGAAGATCAATGGATTAGATTTTCAAAAAAAATATTGCATCATGAAAAACTACTTGAGTGTATTCCGCTCCAGATACACTCGAGTGTATTCAAGCCTGACTCATATATATATATATATATATATATATATATATATATATATATATATATATATATATATATATATATAGAGAGAGAGAGAGAGAGAGAGAGAGAGAGAGAGAGTCAGGCTAGAATACACTCGAGTGTATTCGGAGTAGAATACAGTCAAGTAGTTTTTCATGATGCAATATTTTTTTCAAAAATATAATCCGTTGATCTTCTTAAACATCTTGTGAATAGCTCATATGCAAAATTTGAGCACATTTGGACATTTATAGGTCATGTTATAAAGACCGCAAAAATTATGCATTTCAAATTAGTTTCACGCATCGATTTTGTTGCCCTTGGATGACTGACTTACACTCATCCAAATGGGCTCAAAATTTGTATGTAGTCTAGTTATAATATGACGGTGAAGATCAATGGTTTAAATTTTGCAAAATATGGTCTTGATATGCAAACACACTTGAGTGTATTCGTGTGATCTGTACACTCGAGTGTATTCTAGCCTGACTCTCTCTCTCTCTCTCTCTCTATATATATATATATATATATATATATATATGATGAGATTGGAGGACAACTGTGGTTGTACCTCGGATGGTAGGGTATGCGTACCCACCTCCTTTCACTAATGTCATGACCTATACTGTAACATACTGAATTTTAGGAACAAAGTCAATCTTGAACTATGATGCACAATTTTCCCTAAATTTACTCACATTTACAAACAAGTCCTCTATTTGATTAATTATTCATTTTTTTTAATTTTGATGTAACTAGTCCTTGATTGTATTTCTTTTGTCCAAATAAATTGATTCTTCTTTTAGAGAAAATAACTAATAAATGGTCCCTCTATTTTACCTACTGAGTCATCTCGACGTCAGCAAGTACAAACTTAAAGTATGTGTACTTGAGTACCTTGAATTGACTTTCACTGATAAAACACTTTCAATCTCACTAAGAAAAGGCTTTGGAATCATATTAACAATTGGATCACTCAATTTCGAATTGATAACAGAAATGTTATAGTCAGTTGCGATATAGTCTAATAAGTAGCATTTTATAAAATAATACATGTCAAATTTATAGAAAAATCGATGCATTATTCATTAGCTATTCAATTGAAAATTTTAGTAGATAATGTATATAAGAGAGGTAAGGAATCGACTTTTAGAGTTTGATAGCTTTGATTGTAATATCAATTAAAAATAGAAAGTATATAAATAGTATTAAATTTATTAACATCATTGACACCTTTTTATACTATGGTCACTTAATTAGGATTTAATGAGAGATGTAATGATCACCGTTGTGAATATCTTAGACTAGACTATATTGGCCTTTTCGTATAAGTAATAAATTCTTAGTTGCCTGCAAACTGAAACGTGAGATGACAAAGAGATGCATTAGGAAATTAATTAAATAGACTCTATTCATCCACCTCTCACTCTGGAGAAAGGCGATTGATACGATCCATATTCTTCTAACTGATTAAGACAATCGCATACCCTTTTAGTCCCACAAAACGTAGTCGGGCACTGACAGTTATAGGAAGATAAATGAGTTCTCCAAATATCTTTTCCCTGTCTGCTATTCGGGGAGTAATTGTTTGTGCTTCGTCGCAATAACCGACTACATTCAAGATTGTCTTAAACCCTGAAACATATTGCTCTCTGTACTGCTGAGAAATGGCTAAATAGCTATAACTGGTCGTCAGTCTTCTTCGCCCTGCCTTACTCCTCGTTTCCTCTTCATTGCGACTCTAGCAATGCCAATCCCTCACCTATATCACCACCCCGATACATAGCACTCAGCACCAGATCAGACAGACCTTCAGCGCCTTAGACACAGACAAATCAACCCTCTCTTTTACACCCAGACTCCATTTCAGTTTTGCAACATGGTAGATCTGCAACCATGTGTCAAAGTTGCAAATCCCATCGCGACCTCCAGAAGCGCCACCGCCTACTACGAACTGCTCACCGCCGTCATCCCACGCCCAGTTACTACCACTGCTGCCCTGTTACTCCTCATCTACCAAAAAACCAATCAACTCCTCCATCCTCGTCAACTCAGCAGGCCTCAACTCGCCAGCAAGGAAATCTGCCGATTCGACTCCTCTGCCTCGCTCCCCACCTGGGCCTGCAAAGCCATGTTGGATCACGTTGCTGCCCAGAACACCCCATGACTTGTTGCCTTATAGCTTCACCTGATCGGTGCGCCACTTGAACCAAGCTTAGCATCACAAACAACAAGGGAGTCGATCCTAACGAATCTGGCGAGGACCTCCATGCTTGGCTCAACTCCTACTGTGAACCAGTGGTTGGCCCCTTCCTCCTCCCTACAACCTGTTGCCTCTTCTTGTACGAGATAATGCAGTCATGGTCATGACCTATACCAGCCTAAAAATGGAGTCTCCCCTAGACAGATACTAAGGAAGTCGATAATTGGATCAGATCTGCTACTAGCATATTGTCAAGGGAGACTAATGCTAGGTTCTGAAGCATTTTAATCCATCACTGATTTTGAGTAAAGAAGAACATATTCACTGATGTTGTAGGTCAGTACTCTTGATGATTTGATTTAATTTCAGAACTACATTAACCTGATAAGAATGATGGTTGGGCTAATACTATTGGGTAGTACATATACCTAACTAATCTTGTAAGAAAGCTGATAGCATACCTATTAGTACATTAGTAGTAGTTAAATGAACTTCATGATCTCAGAATTAATGTTTACTGTAATGTCTCGTTTCAGAATCTATTAGTAGCGGTATTCTATCTACCCCTTGGTCTACTGTATGTCTGTAGTAGAGTCTTTATACGTACATATACATCTGCTCATATGAGTATTTGGTCTATGGCTTTTTCTAATCGTAGAGACTAATGGATACCTACATAATGGGTTAACTCGTAAGTTGCAAATTATTATAATAACTGGTTTAATGACTTGGTCGTGCAACTTAAAAGCATGTATGTATAGGTACGTGATAGTATGTTAATATAAGTATAATAGACATATAATGTTTTGGGACCTTATTTAATTAACACAATTATATAAAGACATCAGCTTACTAGATCCATTTCAGATGCACATATGATGATTCACCATGTTACCATGCTGATACATATACTAGTCTAATAGTAATACAAGTATTTACACTTGAAGGATCTTTATGTAATATTTGTTTCATGAGATCTGTGAATACGAATAAGGATTGTAATAATTTATTTAATACTTATATTGTGAACAATCGTATACAACTCCATAATACACACAATTAGGCATATGTATATAGTAGAGTATTAATTTAGTACATTGTAAGTGAGTTCATCTTGTATTCCAATCAAAATTTGTGGAACTTTTATAATTTATAACATTATATCACATGGAAAACTTTCAAATCATTATGAAACTTACTTTGATAGAAATAAAATATTTTGAGATGGTCAATAACATAATGTGGTGAAATTGATTGTATATGCAATACAAATATAAGCACTAGAGAGCATGAAACAGGTAACATAAGAAATGGTAAACCTAGATGGGAAAATGTAATCCTAATTAAGACAAATTGAACAACATTGATTCCAAGTCAAATGGTGACAATATTATTATTCTCTGTAGCTACCTCTTCATAAATTCTTGGAGACACATTATGATTATGCAATCCTTAGAGCCCTGAATAATTGAGGTACTAGATTCTCTACTTTGATATTGAGTTGTTCATTTCCCTCTTGAATGCCTTGTACATTATTTAGTGGTGAACCCTATACTTTTTTAAGCCTTTCCTACCTCTTTGAAAGTTCACCACCTCAGAGTGATTATTGTTTAAATGCATTGAATATTATAATAGCACTTGAATTGATCTATTTAGAGTTTTGACTCCTTGGACATTGGTCCCTTTGCTCTTTGGCCCCTTAGAGCTTTAGCTCACTTGAGGTAGGGTACGTCCGCCCGCCCTGTGCACATGTGTAATGGATTAGTTGTCCCCCAGTCGACTGGTTAACATAGTAATTAGGCTCAATGTTGTTCTTTCATAGATGATTGAACGTAAGGCATTGTTGCCCTTGAAGGAAATGATATGATAGTGCTCAACCTTAATATTCAAAAGTTGATCATTGCAAATATTTTGATAATTTGGTATCTTGAACTATTTTGAATAGCCTTATAAAATTTGATCTTGAAATACAAACATTAAAATATTGTTATTCTTGATTTGGCAAATTTAGTCCACAAAATGTTCCTTACCTAGATTTGATATTGCCTTGATTTATACATAGAACCTATATTTTGCAAATAGCTCGATATAGGAATTTACTACCAACTTTGCTGACCCTTTGTTTCCCTTCAATGGGGTCCATGTGTGGTTTTGTTCCCTTTGGGAACTCATTGACAGGTGATGGATGGAAGAGTTTGAAGAGACATGCACTAGGTAGTCCTCCGTTGAAGACTAGATAGGAATGAATTTTATTTCTTTAACTTGTAATCATATTTGTAAGCTTCCGTGACTTTGATGTACATGCATGAATGTAACAAAGATTGTCTATGTTTTTGATATTATTTTGTACATATTTGATCGTAAAGATCGAGTCTTTATAAGATGGTATCAGAGCCAAAAACGGTCGACACTCATGTATGTCTCATATAATTTAGGTAGTTAGGAACATAAATTGAGTAGTGAGGACCTAGATAAATAGTTCCAATTTTACTAGCCCTAACTACCAAGGATAGAAATAAAAGCATAAGTGGTCATATATGTACCTTATCCTAGAAGTACTTAGAATATAGTTCCATTATCTAGTATATTTTGAACTCTCTATCTATGCATGGACTTATTTTGAGTTGATGAGAAAAAAGAATGAGGTATATGTGTCTACTTTTGCAATGAGGTCTAGTAGAACATCACTTTGACCCATAGATATACAAATAGAGTGCTCTTGATTATCTCATTAGTTTGGGACATTAAAAAATAATTATAAATATAGAAAATAGAATGAATAAATATCATTAGTCCTAAAATCATTTGAATTTATGTCAATATTGTAATGTATGAAAAAAATCATTTCAAATATTGTGAAAAAAAATGTCGACAATCTTAAAAAAATTTTGAATAATATAGGCTACTTTATAATTGTATAGTTACACCTTTGAGGAAAAGAAATTATCTAGAGAAGGTATGCCACTTGAAATAAACTCAACACTAGATCCACATAAGTAGGAAATTGGAAAAAAAATATAGCGAATATAAGGTCACTAATAAAAAAATTACAAATTATGACACAATATAAACACCACACAAGCATTAGAGGTATATACATTGGATTAAAATTGATAAAGTATTAGGCTTATCCTTGATATATGTAGTTTGACTAATAAGCTTGTGGAGAAATTTCAACTTCTAATGACAATGACCAAGAGTCACACATGGAATATTTAAACTCTCATATAAGAATACGATGCTAAAACTTTATAGACTAATTATCATTAAGCACTAAATTCATTGATAGATATACTTTCCAAAATAGCATTTGCACCTAAATATGTTCACTAAATCCAAGGTAGACGTAAATGAATTGGCTGGTCACCCGTAATAGGACTATGCTAGTAGAAGGATAATTATGATTAGGTATTTGAATAAAAGTGATATGAGTAAACGAGCATAGTATGCTGAAGAGTTATTGGATTAGACCCTAGTAGGAAGAAGAGTATTAAAAAGGAGTCAATTTCGGGGACGAAATCCCTTAAAAGAATGGAAGAGTTGTAACATACTGAATTTTGGGAACAAAGTCAATCTTAAACTATCATGCACAATTTTCCCTAAATTTAATCACATTTACAAACAAGTCCTCTATTTGATGTCTTATTCTTTTTTTTTATTTTGAGGTAACTAGTCCTTGATTGTATTTCTTTTGTCCAAATAAATTGATTCTTCTTTTAGAGAAATAACTGATAAATGGTCCCTCTATTTTACCTACTAAGTCATCTCGACGTCATCAAGTACAAACTTAAAGTATATGTACTTGAGTACCTTGAATTGACTTTCATTGATAAAACACTTTCAATCTCACTAAGAAAAGGGGAATCATATTAACAATTGGATCACTCAATTTTGAATTGATAATAGAAACATGATAGTCAGTTACGATATAGTCTAATAAGTAGCATTTTATAAAATAATACATGTTAAATTTATAGAAAAAATTGATGCATTATTCATTACCTATTCAATTGAAAATTTTAGTAGATAATGTATATAAGAGAGGTAAGGAATCGGCTTTTAGAGTTTGATAGCTTTGATTGTAATATCAATTAAAAATAGAAAGCATATAAATAGTATTAAATTTATTAACATCATTGACACCTTTTTATACTATGGTCACTTAATTAGGATTTAATGAGAGATGTAATGATCACCGTGTCAATATCTTAGACTAGACTATATTGGCCTTTTCGTATAAGTAATAAATTCTTAGTTGCCTGCAAACCGAAACGTGAGATGACAAAGAGATGCATTAGGAAATTAATTAAATAGACTCTATTCATCCACCTCTCTGGAGAAAGGTGATTGATACGGTCCGTATTCTTCTAATTGATTAAGACAATCGCATACCCTTTTAGCCCCGCGAAACTTAGCCGAGCACCGACGGTTATAGGAAGATAAATGAGTTCTCCAAATATCTTTTCCCTGTCTGCTGTTCTGGGAGTAATTGTTTGTGCTTCGTCGCAATAACTGACTACATTCCAGATTATCTTAAACCCTGAAACATATTGCTCTCTGTACTGCCGAGAAATGGCTAAACAACTATAACTGGCCGTCAGTCTTCTTCGCCCTGCCTTACTCCTCGTTTCCTCTTCATTGCGACTCTAGCAATGCCAATCCCTCACCTATATCACCACCCCGATACATAGCACTCAGCACCAGATCAGACAGACCTTCAGCGCCTTAGACACAGACAAATCAACCCTCTCTTTTACACCCAGACTCCATTTCAGTTCTGCAACATGGTAGATCTGCAACCATGTGTCACAGTTGCAGATCCCACCGCGGCCTCCAGAAGCTCCACCGCCTACTACGAACTCCTCACCGCCGTCATCCTACGCCCAGTTACTACCACTGCTGCCCTTTTACTCCTCATCTACCAAAAAACCAATCAACTCCTCCATCCTCGTCAACTCAGCAGGCCTCAACTCGCCAGCAAGGAAATCTGCCGATTCGACTCCTCTGCCTCGCTCCCCACCTGTGCTTGCAAAGCCAGGTTGGATCACGTTGCTGCCGAGAACACCCCATGACTTACTGCCTTATAGCTTCACCTGATCGGTGCGCCACTTGAACCAAGCTTAGCATCGCAAACAACAAGGGAGTCGATCCTAACGAATCTGGCGAGGACCTCCATGCTTGGCTCAACTCCTATTGTGAACCAGTGGTTGGCCCCTTCCTCCTCCCTACAACCTATTGCCTCTTCTTGTACGAGATACTGCAGTCATGGTCATGACCTATACCAGCCTGAAAATGGAGTCTCCCCTAGACAGACACTAAGGAAGTTGACAATTGGATCAGATCTACTACGAGCATATTGTCAAGGGAGACTAATGCTAGGTTCTGAAGCATTTTAATCCATCACTGATTTCGAGCAAAGAAGAACTGATTCACTGATGTTGTAGGTCAGTACTCTTGATGATTTGATTTAATTTCAGAACTACGTTAACCTGATAAGAATGATGGCTGGGCTAATACTATTGGGTAGTACATATACCTAACTAATCTTGTAAGAAAGCTGATACACACATACCTATTAGTACATTAGTAGTAGTTAAATGAACTTCATGATCTCAGAATTAATGTTTACTGTAATGTCTCGTTTCAGAATCTATTAGTAGTGGTATTCTATCTACCCCTTTGTCTACTGTATGTCTGTAGTAGAGTCTTTATACGTACATATACATCTGTGTCATATGAGTATTTGGTCTATGACTTTGTCTAATCGTAGAGAATAATGGATACCTACATAATGGGCTAACTCGTAAGTTGCAAATTATTATAATAACTGGTTTAATGACTTGGCCGTGCAACTTAAAAGCATGTGTGTATAGGTACGTGATAGTATGTTAATATAAGTATAATAGACATATAATGTTTTGGGACCTTATTTAATTAACACAATTATATAAAGACATCAGCTTACTAGATCCATTTCGGATGCACATATGATGATTCACCATGTTACCATGCTGATACATATACTAGTCTAATAGTAATACAAGTATTTACACTTGAAGGATATTCATGTAATCTTTGTTTCATGAGATCTGTGAATACGGATAAGGATTGTAATAATTTATTTAATACCTATATTGTGAACAATCGTATACAACTCCATAATACACACAATTAGGTATATGTATATAGTAGAGTATTAATTTAGTACATTGTAAGTGAGTTCATCTTGTATTTTAATCAAAATTTGTGGAACTTTTATATTTTATAACATTATATCACATGGAAAACTTTCAAATCATTATGAAACTTATTTTGATAGAAATAAAATATTTTGAGACGGTCAATAACATAATGTGGTGAAATTGATTGTATACGCAATACAAATAGAAGCACTAGAGAGCATGAAACGGGTAACATATGAAATAGTAAACCTAGATGGGAAAATGTAATCCTAATTAAGACAAATTGAACAACATTGATTCCAAGTCAAATGGTGACAGTATTATTATTCTCTGTAGCTACCTCTTCATAAATTCTTGGAGACACATTATGATTATGCAATCCTTGGAGCCCTGAATAATTGAGGTACTAGATTCTCTACTTTTATATTGAGTTGTTCATTTCCCTCTTGAATGCCTTGTACATTATTTAGTGGTGAACCCTATACTTGTTTAAGCCTTTCCTACCTCTTTGAAAGTTCACCACCTCAGATTGATTATTCTTTGAATGCATTGAATATTATAATAGCACTTGAATTGATCTATTTGGAGTTTTGACTCCTTGGGCATTGGTCCCTTTGGGCTTTGGCCCTTAGAGCTTTGGCTCACTTGAGGTAGGGTACATCCCGCCGCCCTGTGCACATGTGTAATGGATTACTTGTCCCCCAGTCGACTGGTTAACATAGTAATTAGGCTCAATGTTGTTCTTTCATAGATGATTGAACGTAAGGCATTGTTGCCCTTGAAGGAAATGATATGATAGTGCTCAACCTTAATATTCAAAAGTTGATCATTGCAAATATTTTGATAATTTGGTATCTTGAACTATTTTGAATAGCCTTATAAAATTTGATCTTGAAATAAAAATATTAAAATATTTTGTATACTTGATTTGGCAAATTTAGTCCACAAAATGTTCCTTACCTAGATTTGATATTACCTTGATTTATACTTAGAATCTATATTTTGCAAATAGCTCGATATAAGAATTTAGTATCAGCTTTGCTGACCCTTTGTTTCCCTTCAATGGGGTCCATGTGTGGTTTTGTTCCCTTTGGGAACTCATGGGCAGGTGATAGATGGAAGAGTTTTAAGAGACATGCACTGGGCAGTCCTCCGTTGAAGACTTGATAGGAATGAATTTTATTTCTTAGACTTGTAATCATATTTGTAAGCTTCTGTGACTTTGATGTACAAGCATGAATGTAACAAAGATTGTTTATGTTTTTGATATTATTTTGTAAATATTTGATCGTAAAGATTGAGTCTTTACAAGATGGTATCAGAGCCATAAACGGTCAACACTCATGCATGTCTCATAGAATTTAGGTAGTTAGGAACATAAATTGAGTAGTGAGGACCTAGATAAATAGTTCCAATTTTACTAGCCCTAACTACCAAGGATAGAAATAAAAGCATAAGTGGTCATATATGTACCTTATCCTAGAAGTACTTAGAATATAGTTCCATTATCTAGTAGATTTTGAACTCTCTATCTATGCATGGACTTCTTTTGAGTTGATGAGAAAAAAAGAATGAGGTATATGTGTCTACTTTTGCAATGAGGTCTAGTAGAACATCACTTTGACCCCTAGATATACAAATAGAGTGCTCTCGATTATCTCATTAGTTTGGGACATTAAAAAATAATTATAAATATATAAAATAGAATGAATAAATATCATTAGTCCTAAAATCATTTGAATTTATGTCAATATTGTAATGTATGAAAAAAAATCATTTCAAATATTGTGAAAAAAAATGTCGACAATCTAAAAAAAATTGAATAATATAGGCCTCTTTATAATTGTATAGTTACACCTTTGAGGAAAAGAAAGTTTCTAGAGAAGGTATGCCACTTGAAATAAACTCAACACTAGATCCACATAAGTAGGAAATTGGAAAAAAATATAGGGAATATAAGGTCACTAATAAAAAAAATTACAAATTATGACACAATATAAACACCACACAAGCATTAGAGGTATATACATTGGATTAAACTTGATAAAGTATTAGGCTTATCCTTGATATATGTAGTTTGACTAATAAGCTTGTGGAGAAATTCCAACTTCTAATAACAATGACCAAGAGTCACAAATGGAATATTTAACCTCTCATATAAGAATACGATGCTAGAACTTTATAGACTAATTATCATTAAGCACTAAATTCATTGATAGATATACTTTCCAAAATAGCATTTGCACCTAAATATGTTCACTAAATCCAAGGTAGACGTAAATGAATTGGCTGGTCACCCGTAATAGGACTATGCTAGTACAAGGATAATTATGATTAGGTATTTGAATAAAAGTGATATGAGTAAATGAGCATAGTATGCTGAAGAGTTATTGGATTAGACCCTAGTAGGAAGAAGAGTATTAAAAAGGATTCGAATTCGGGACGAAATCCCTTAAAAGAGTGGAAGAGTTGTAACATTATGAATTTTAGGAACAAAGTCAATCTTGAACTATGATGCACAATTTTTCCTAAATTTAATCACATTTACAAACAAGTCCTCTATTTGATGTCTTATTCATTTTTTATTTATTTTGAGGTAACTAGTCCTTGATTGTATTTCTTTTGTCCAAATAAATTGATTCTTCTTTTAGAGAAATAACTGATAAATGGTCCCTCTATTTTACCTACTGAGTCATCTCGACGACACCAAGTACAAACTTAAAGTATTTGTACTTGAGTACCTTGAATTGACTTTCATTGATAAAACACTTTCAATCTCACTAAGAAAAGGCTTTGGAATCATATTAACAATTGGATCACTCAATTTCGAATTGATAACAGAAACATGATAGTCAGTTACGATATATTCTAATAAGTAGCATTTTATAAAATAATACATGTCAAATTTATAGAAAAATTGATGCATTATTCATTAGCTATTCAATTGAAAATTTTAGTAGATAATGTATATAAGAGAGGTAAGGAATCAACTTTTAGAGTTTGATAGCTTTGATTGTAATATCAATTAAAAATAAAAAGCATATAAATAGTATTAAATTTATTAACATCATTGACACCTTTTTATACTATGGTCACTTAATTAGGATTTAATGAGAGATGTAATGATCACCGTTGTCAATATCTTAGACTAGACTAAATTGGCCTTTTCATATAAGTAATAAATTCTTAGTTGCCTGCAAACGTGAGATGACAAAGAGATGCATTAGGAAATTAATTAAATAGACTCTATTCATCCACCTCTCTGGAGAAAGGTGATTGATACGGTCCGTATTCTTCTAATTGATTAAGACAATCATATACTCTTTTAGTCCCGCGAAACGTAGCCGGACACCGACGGTTATAGGAACGTAAATGAGTTCTCCAAGTATCTTTTCCCTGTCTGCTGTTCCGGGAGTAATTGTTTGTGCTGCGTAGCAATAACCGACTACATTCAAGATTATCTTAAAGTCTGAAACATATTGCTCTCTGTACTGCCGCGAAATGGCTAAACAGCTATAACTGGCTGTCAGTCTTCTTCGCCCAGCCTTACTCCTTGTTTCCTCTTCATTGTGACTCTAGCAATGCCAATCCCTCACCTATATCACCATCCTGATACATAGTACTCAGCACCAGATTAGACAGACCTTCAGCGCCTTAGACACAGACAAATCAACCCTCTCTTTTACACCCAGACTCCATTTCAGTTCTGCAACATGGTAGATCTGCAACCATGCGTCACAGTTGCAGATCCCACTGCGGCCTCCAGAAGCGCCATCGCCTACTACGAACTCCTCACCGTCGTCATCCTACGCCCAGTTACTACCACTGCTGCCCTGTTACTCCTCATCTACCAAAAAACTGATCAACTCCACCATCCTCGTCAACTCTGCAGGCCTCAACTCGCTAGCAAGGAAATCTGCCGATTCGACTCCTCTGCCTCGCTCTCCACCTGTGCCTGCAAAGCCAGGTTGGATCACGTTGCTGCCCAGAACACCCCATGACTTGCTGCCTTATAGCTTCACCTGATCGGTGCGCCACTTGAACCAAGCTTAGCATCGCAAACAACAAGGGAGTCGATCCTAACGACTCTGGCGAGGACCTCCATGCTTGGCTCAACTCCTACTGTGAACCAGTGGTTGGCCCCTTCCTCCTCCCTACAACCTGTTGCCTCTTCTTGTACGAGATACTACAGTCATGGTCATGACCTATACCAGCCTGAAAATGGAGTCTCCCTTAGACAGATACTACGGAAGTCGACGATTGGATCAGATCTGCTACTAGCATATTGTCAAGGGAGACTAATGTTGGATTCTGAAGCATTTTAATCCATCACTGATTTCGAGCAAAGAAGAACTGATTCACTGATGTTGTAGATCAGTACTCTTGATGATTTGATTTAATTTCAGAACTACGTTAACCTGATAAGAATGATGGTTGGGCTAATACTATTGGGTAGTACATATACCTAACTAATCTTGTAAGAAAGTTGATACATGCATACCTATTAGTACATTAGTAGTAGTTAAATGAACTTCATGATCTCAGAATTAATGTTTACTGTAATGTCTTGTTAATTGCTAGGGTTTAATATGTATCACATTGGTTGATTAACCCTTGTTTTGTCTTTACACTACATAGTCCTTACTTGATGCAGACTTATGAAAATTATGCAATTCTACATGATGTTACAACTTATTTGCTTAACTGCTTAGTATGCTTAAACTGTTCAATCTATTCATATTGCTTATTCAATACCCTAACTTCTCAATGTATTTACTATTAATTAATATGTTATAATCAATATATGTTGAAGAGAGTTATATCTCTTGTTGGGACTGGGTCTCACCCGTGGGTCACCACATTTTTTTAGGTGGTCACGGGAAACAAGGTCGAGGTCGTGCTGTGGAAGAGAACCAACCTGGTGATAAATAGATTCAGAAGGTTGGTTAGTTATAGATGTTAGTAGTAGAGTCCTAGTGTCATCCCTATACTCTAAGGTCTGTGTATGGGATGTGTTTTCTAGATGATATACTTGTATCGACACGAGATTTTGGTAGTGTGCCAATGTTTGTAAATATATAGCATGTACATGTGAAATATCTTTTGTATGCAGGATGTGACTGAGGTCTTTGGACCCATATGTAAATACTTGTTACAATATATTAGAATGGAATGATGGACCTTTTGTAAATGTTATAGAGTTTATTTACATTGTTGGGTTTGGTTTTAATTATCTCGCATATTTTTACTATGTGATTAATTAGTAGTTGATTGTGTTTTATGTTTTGAGAATATCGTTTAGCATGACGAGGTGTCATAGTTAATTTGGTATCAAAGCTCTAGGTTTACTAAGTCTACAGGGACATATGACTTAGGTTTGAGTCTGTTCTTATGTATCCAACATATCTGATCATAGTTTATGCTTATGCAGATATGTTTGGAGTACATGAAGAACACATTGAGAGTAGCTATGTTGCACTAGGAGGAGGTGCTAGGAGGCAGGCATGCGGTGAGAGAGTGCCAGAAGAAGTGCCAGAGCAGCCCGCAATGCCTCATCTAGACCCAACAATGATGACCAATCCTGAGTTTCAGTCTATGTTTAAACAGATGATGGCAACAATTACACATATCACTGACAGAGCACTAGCACCTCAAGCTAGGGCAGCCATCTCTAATGTGGAGTCCCAAGGTGTTGGGAAGACATTTGAATGTCTTAGATGTGTTAGGGTGATTGAATATGCAGGTACTTCTGATCCAGCAGACGCTGACATGTGGTTGACTGAGCTGGAAAAGGCATTCAAAATCCTAAATACCGCTGAAGAAGACAAAGTTAAGCATGCAGTATACTTGTTGAAGGGTAGTGCTGGCCACTGGTGGGCCATAGAAGAGTAAAAAAGGCGAAGAGTTGTGATAGGATGGGAGGAGTTTTAGAGGGAATTTTTTAGCCAATATTTTCCAGAGACCTACGTAGATGAGAAAATCTCTCAGTTCGAGAAGATTTCTCAGGGAGCTATGACTATCAATGAGTATGAATCAAAGTTTATGGAACTTCTGAGGTTCTGCTCACACATGGCAGCAACAGACAAGGAAAGGATCTGAATATTTGAGAAGGGTCTGAGTATTGAGTTGACTACTACACATCAGCCTTGGAGAACAAGGAAAGGTTTTCCGCCTTTGTGGAATCTATCAGGAGGATTGAGAGGTCTGCCATAGAGAAGTGTGAAGCTAATGCTAAGAAGCGGCCTATGCAGTTTCAAGGGCAATCATCTGGAGGCTTTATGAAGCCAATGTTTTTCCCACCTCCGTCGCAAGTAAGGTCAACCTTCACTGAACCAAGATCACATGCACCGTCATAATGGACCCCGAGTAGGGGAAGAGGTCACAATTTTCCACCGACAGGAGCTCGCAGTTCATCATCAGTCTCAGTTACACGGCCGCTTAGACCACATAGTGATAATTGAGTGTGTCATCAATGACAGGGCATATTAGATGGAATTTCCCTATTTCAGTTGAGGAGGTGACTCAGCAGCCAAGGCAGAATCAATAGGGATCACAACAATGACAGTTTGATACTGGTAGTGGAAGAGGACGTGATCAGGCATCCCATGCAGGATCCTTAGGACAGGCGAGCAAAGGACATGGACAACAGTAGGCGATAGCAAGGTTCTATGCCATGACCCAGCCGGAAGTAGTGGTCAATCCACGAGTCATGACAGGTCAGATGGAATTATTTCATTCTGATTTGTCTACTTCTTGTTTCATATTTGTGTTAGTAGATCTGGGTGTGACACACTCTTTTATCACCAGAGAGGTGATGTGTAGTTGTTATCTACCTGTTAGTCTTAGATCTGATAGCCTGCGTCTAGAGACTCCTTTGATTGATTCCACCAAGTTGCGGGAAGTGTGCCCTTCTTATGTTCTTTCTTCTTCTAGACACAACATTCAAGTGGATCTTTTGCCACTTGACATGCATGGTTTTGATGTAATCTTAGGAATGGATACCTTGGAAAAATACAAGGTAGTCTTGGAATGTAGTACTAAGGTGGAGACGTTCCATGATGGAGATGTATAGTGGATTTTCTAGGGTGATAGGAAGATTCTTCCTACATGTTTGATGGCAGGTATGACAACTAAGTGGTTGATGAGACAAGGATGTGAGATTTCTTAGCTCATGTTGTGGATACCAAGGTGGGAGGTCCTAGTATCCAAGAGGTACCAGTGGTGTGAGAATTCGAGGATGTCTTTCCTAAGGAATTTCCTAGCATTCCCCCTCCTAGAGAGATTGAGTTTGAGATCAATCTTGTTACTGGAACACAACCCATAGCACAGTCAGCATACATAATGACACCAACTGAGATGCAGGAGTTAAAGAAATAGTTACAAGAACTATTAGAGAAGGGTTTTATCAGACCGAGCACTTCCCCATGGGGTGCTCCCATGTTGTTTGTTAAAAAGAAAGATGGTTCAATGAGGATGTGTATAGACTACTAACAGTTGAACAAGGTGATAATAAAGAATAAGTATCCTTTGTCGAGGAATAATGATCTTTTTGACCAGTTGAGAGGTGCCACTATGTTTTGAAAGATAGACTTGAGTTCAGGTTACCATCAATTGAGAATTAAGGCTGATAACATATCCAAGTCAGCCTTTAGGACTAGGTTGGTCATTATGAGTTTGTGGTTATATCGTTTGGGCTAACCAATGCACCTGTAGCTTTTATGGATCTCATGAATAGGGTTTTTAGACCTTATCTTGATCAGTGTGTGGTCGTGTCCATAGATGATATCCCGATATACTCCAAGGATAGTCAACAACATGAGTAACACCTTCGCCAGGCATTGACTTTGTTGAGGCATCATCAACTAAAGGTATTTCTTTTCATAATCCAAAGACTATCAAAGAAGCATAGTTTCATTCCCCAAAATAGACCCCAAGGGAAGTACCCACTGTATAGGGTTAACTTTATAATAATTGTTGTGTCCATTTAATCACTTTAAGAAAATTCATGACATATTTCATATGCAACCATGGAATGAATTAATTAGAATTTTAAGAATACAATGTATCCTAACCAATATTTTACTTACCAAACATTTATTTCCTTCTTCACATTTCATGTGTCTCATTAAATATCAAATTTTCACGCACTCAATTCCTATATGTTCAATGTTTGACAAGTTCAATATCGGTATGGTACAATAGCTAATTAATTTCAATAATTTTGCAACCAATCAAATTGAACAATAACACATTTCATTTCCTAATTGTCAGGACAAGAACCATGTTGAAAAGCATGAAGCCAAACTTCCCTAAAATATTGTTGAAGGATTCATTTTTCACCAAATTGAGTTTGTTCCTTAGAACCAGGGTCATAGTTTAATGTAAGTTCTAAAAAAACCCACACCACTCAACTCAGGTGCTAAATAGCTCAAATTCTTACTCTAAGAATTGAGCTTCTTCAAATCAATTCAAGCTACAAGAATTCAAACCATTGGTTACAAACCCTAGCATAGCACGATCAAAAACAAAGATGAGAAATGAATAAGATTTGCAATCTCTTTGATCCAATTCAGAGGGAGGTAAGGTATTAAAAATAAGGAAGAAGAAATACCATGAAATATAAGCTAGAGATGATGAAATTACTTTATTTCATAATAGTTAGGAAGTGTAAACCCTATTTTTATCTTATAGCTTCAACTACTTCCAAATCCTACAACCTCCCTATCTCTCTCTCAAAATTTTAGATCTCTAAATGTAACATATTGAAAGGTGTTTGGATCTTATTGGTTGCATATAAACCAGTTCATGTGTTTGGGACAATTATTTTTAACCCCTAATGCATTTTTTTTATTTTGTTTTCTAACTATGGTTGTTGAGGAAATTTCTTACTTAACAAAAAACTCTTGAACTCCAATTTGTATGGTCGATTTTGTTTTACCTAGATTATACAACTAACCATGTTTTACTAAATATATTTAGTTGATTCAATATCTAAAATTGACATTTTGCTTCTTAAAAATCACAAAAAAATTATTTACTTTTAGGTAAGTATATATAGATTTTATTTTGTCATATCATAGTCACCTCATTATATCATATTTTGTAAAGAGTTTCATATTCATTTAGAGTCATGTAAGCAATCTATTTAGGAAACCCAGAACCCTAATTTCTACAAACTAGGATTTTCATTATAACCTTGATAATCAAATCTTTTTATCCAGAAGAGACATTTGTCTCAACATCCCTTAAACATTGTCCTAAATACTGAATGAAAACAAAAGTCATAATTAATGTTCTCTATGAGTGTCTTGACCTTGAGTCACCTAGGGAACATCTACCATGCTCAAACAGTCATGCTACACTCTCTATGTAATCCTACTAATCTAATAATCATAAGAAATAATCTAACATACATGTTTTCAAGTAGTATACAACATAAATAAGAGAAATATTAAAAACTATGATTTAAGGTAACTCGGTAATGGGTCCTTAAATAAAGTATCACAGTATGATAAATGTAACATGTGTTGTTGAAATTTTGAATATGGTTTTCTAATACTATCAGCAATATCCACAATGACAATAGTCGGAGCATGGATTCCCATCTAGATCTTATCAAGGAACATACCTCATCAATCCTTAGCCTACCTACAACCTACCACAGGTCCAAGAGCCAAGCTATTCCCTCCTTTCGTCTACCTAAAGGTTGTCACTTCATTCTCTTTGTGGGCGCAACATGTCAATACCACTCCAAGAAATCCAACATCAGAATATATGTTGTCAACAAATCATGCAAGACATTATAGGTAGCGGTCTAGAACCGATCTTCGTTAGTTTTGGAGGCTGAGCTCTAGGGTATCTTGAAGCCCTCGGAAAGAACATAAATTAGTTGAAACCTATCATCTATTCAGATGCACAATTGGTTGTTTGGGCCTTGAGTTTTCATCACCCTATGAATACCTATCTAGCCCCCATAAAGTGACTGATTGCTCAACTCTTTATCTCTATGGGAAACCCTATCTTTCCTTCATCTTGCTCAATCATCACATGGTGGTTGATGGTGGAAATCCCTCATTAATTTCTTCTTCCTCTATAGTTTTTTAGGTGTAATATGCAACTGGCTATCAGTGGATACCTAAGTTTGTTTGGCCAATATTTGGTCTATAGTAGAGATCAAGATGAATAGAAACTAAATCTCTATGGTATTTGCAAAAAAAGAAATCTTGATCAATTTCTTAATAGTGATGTAAATCACAATTTCTTAATAGTGATGTAAATCATTAAATAAATGGTCTCTTGGCATCGAAATGAAAATCTAAATCTAAGAATACTCATTTATACAATAGACAGTAAGGTAACATGCTCACTAGCCAATGAGGACAACAATATACAACCATGTATCGGGCTATATGCATTAAGATCAAACACTTTAGAGAATCAAAGCAAAATATTTTGGTGAGCTTTCAAAGGAGGGGATCCAACAGATGTGTTGATCTTGTGGCTAAATGGTCGTCTAACCAAGTTGGGGATCAAGGGGTATGCAACCACTAACCTGAATTCACTTCCAAAATCTATTAGGAGGAACTTGAGAAGCTCCATGTAACCATTGATCCTAACTTGCTTTTTCTTGTGGCCAGGTGGTGGGATAATTAATAACCCTTGGTAACCAAAAGAAAAATTAGAATACAAAGTTTACCTTGAAGTTAAGTTTGGTTTATTTGAGGCATATGCATGATATGTATACTAAAATAAAGTTTAAAATGGAATTAATAGCCATAACATTAGGTAAAGAAAAAAAATACATGATTAAATGGTACACAACTAGTAGAAAATATAAAATATAATATGAATAGTTAGTTTAGAAGGTTTGACTCTTTGATAGGGATCTAGAGATGTTAACATGTTTTATATGGATAGTAGAGTATTTTACCCAAGATAATTGGTTTAGTTGATTGACCATATAGTGGAGGGTGTTGTATAATTGTTTGTAGAAGATGAGTTGATAGAAAAGGCTTGAGATCAATAGTTGGTTAGTAAAAGGGTTAAGTAAATTAAGTAGTGTAGTAGAGTCAGTGGGACCAAATTAGAACATCACTACGAGATGAGGGTCTCTACTAGGACCCACAATAGATCTGCCCTTGATGATCAACTAGAAACCTTGGTAGGGGTCAACTAGAGGAATGATAATGATTCTAGGTAGCTACTTGGTAGGGCAAGTAGCAACTAATTTATTGATGAATTAATAGCTTAATAGACTAGCAAATGAGGATATGGAGACAAGTCGCAATCTAGCACATAGAACCTGACATGTCCTAACCTAGGTTGAATATGAGCATATAGATTGACATGTAAGTTTATTTAATCCTATCATAATATAAAGAAATTCTAAATCTAAGTTCTTAATATTGTGATGGTGATATTGAGAAAATATAGGAACAATAGTGAAAACATACCAAGAGAAATAAACCCTACATAACTACAACTACAGTAAGTGTATGGATTCATGTCTTCTTCCATTTTCTTCCTAAATTTAGTACACAATAAATATAAAATATATGAATGAATATATTCTTCTCTCCTCCCATCTTCTCCTTAATGTTGTAGGTTCAAGCTACTTACATGAAGAATAGGAATTCAACTTGTTAAAGTGGAATTTTTTATTTAATCCCAATTCCAAGCATTGTGAGATAAAATAAACTTCTTACAAGATTAATAAATATGATGTTGGTGGAACTTTCTACATATCTATAGTTTTTAAGAAATAAAAAAATTAAATACCAAAAAAGTTAGTTTTGAATAGGTACATTCCCCTTGCCCAAATCCACCATTGAAGAATAACATCCTCTATGGAAACATGAAAGATATTTGACATATCAATGATATCTCTTGGGATACCTTATCCTAAGGTATAGGAAAGAACTTGGTATTCAAAAAGTGTATAACTAGGTTAAGTATGGTGTGCAATCTTTAGGACATTTCCAATGGTAAGGAACCATTGTGGAATCATATCAAACACATACAAAATAAGAATGTTTTTCTACACTATCTGTGACTCTAGGTCAATGTTGACTCTAGGTCTAACTTGACCAAACACTTGTTTTGATGATGACTAAACCATTCCACTTATTTGTGTTTGATGCTTCTACTAAAATGATTTCATATTAGGTATAAACACACTCCAATTGAGCTAACTTGCGCATCTCAACTTAGAGAAAAGACAAGTCAAAATCAATGCAAGTGCACTTTTGTAGAATATGATGTAAAACCATTAGAATCATTTTGTATATCACTTGTAATGATTGTATGACTTGTAATTTAGCTTAGAAAAATTACGAGCACTTGAATTGGATATTTAAGCACCTTAATGATATTTTCTAAAATTCATTATAGGATGCTTGTTGGTTGAGTTACAAACTTGATCGATCCCTTATTGCATCTTTAAAATGTCATGGTTTGGTCGAGTTTCACACTCAGAGAACTCGACTGATCCTTGCACTAGGAAAAGTTGATTTAAGTGATCGGTCGAGTTTCATCTAGGATAAAATCAACTGGTTGTTCAAATCTGCTTTGTCATATAGTGCAATCGGATGAGTTACCTACATTGAAACTTGACCGATCGCACTGTACGAAAAAGTATAGAAAAGTGTTTTTAATTGTTGGAGTGTTGCAAAACTAAAAAAATATTTGTTGCAACAACCCAAATAGATAGAATTCGTCCTTAAGTATTCCCAAAGATTTCTAGACATCCCCAAGTATAAATAAAACCCCTTGGGATTCATCCCATATTTAGCCTAGCACTATGAAGGTCCCTATTCTATACTTGAGTGCATCCTACAACCTCCTTCTATCTCTCTCTAAGCTTAATCATTCACTACATTCATTAGAGTGAGTAGGATATTTGTAAAAGAGCTAGTCCTACATGTATATCTTGTGAGGCTCTCACTTCCACCACCTCCCAATCTCTCGTTTCTACCATGAAGATGAAGATGAAGATGAAGATGAAGGTTCTCTCTCTCTTGGCTAATAGAGGTGAAGAAGAACAAGGCAAGATGTCCCTTGGGGAAAGCTTCTCCTTGGTGAATGTGAACTCAAAGGCGGAAGATCTAAGAAGAGTGGTTAATTCCTCAAAGGTCAAAGACTTATGCAAGAGTGCATAAGTCTTTGGTGAAGGTTGAAGACTCATTGCAAAGTGGGTAAGTCCTTAATGAGGTACAAGACTCTTGGTTGGATAGGTAAGTCCTTTGGTAGGTTGCTAGCTCCCTTCTCCTCAAAGAGAAAAATGGGTAACCTTGTCCAGGAAAAGGTAGGTCAGTATTGTAAGTCTTATGATGGAATATAAGAGTGCAATGGTTAATAAATCCTAGAAGTTGACCTCTCTAGGTAGTGGACTAACTTACTCCTAGTTTGGAGAATGTTACCACTCTGTATTGCTTGTTAATTGGTGCTTGTTCAATCTCTCTCATCCTTGCTATGTGTGTTTAGTTGCACTAAAATTCCCATATTAGAAACATTATCTTGTTAAATAATTTGAAGGTCTAATGAGTTTTATTTAAGTGCATTCATCTCTATTCACCCCCCTCTAGAGCAAATCGCCCATCCTAGGATCCAACACTGCCAAACCAGACCATATATGGTTTTGACAATGTATCGTTCATGCATAGAAATATACTTTTCTCTTGTGCTCTATTTCATATTGGTAGAGGGATGAATATATCTCTCTAGAATGACCAGTGGGAAAATGGGAAAATTGCTTGATAATGTGATTGGTACAAGTATTAAACTCATCCATCATATGCTAATTTTCAAATATTACCGACACTATCCATAATGGCAACAATCCAAACATGGATGCTCATCAAGATTTTATCAATGAACTAACCTCAACTATCCTTATCCTACCCACAACCTACCCTAGGTCCAGTAGCCAAGCTATTCCCTCCTATCTCCACCTGAAGATTGTCACTTCATCCTCTTTGTGGGCGTAGCATTTCAATACCACTCAAAGAAGTTGGTCATTGTAATCCATTTCGTCAATAGTTGGGGAAAGACTTTGTTGGGTGGTGTTCTACAATAATGATCTTTCTCAATTCTAGAGGTCGAGCTCCAGGGCATCTTGAAGGCCTTGGAACTCTGTAAGAAAAAAAAATGGCTAAACTCTATCATCTATTTGGATGCACACTTGCTGTTTGGGCCTTGAGTATTCATCGCCTTAGTAATCCATCTATATCCCCCATCAAGAGACTAATTGCTCAGCTCTCTGTGGGCAATCCTATATTTTTGCTAATCTCGCACAGTTATAATGTGGTGGATGATAGCATTGAAAAGCATTAATTAATTTCTTCTTTCTCTATAGTTTTCTCTGGTGTAATACCCCATTAGCTATCAGTGGAGATTGATATTTTTTTTTACAATATCTAGCATGGACTAGATCCCATAATGAATAGAATCTAATCTCTACGATCTTTGCTAAAGAAAATTTTTGATCGATTTCTTAATAGTGATTAAAAGCATTGAATAAATGGTCTCCTGGCATCAAAATGAAAGTTTAAATTTAGACTACTCATATAAATAACTGAATTAAATTAGAATACAAAGTTTTCCTAGAAATTATGTTTGGTTGACTGGAGGCATAGGTATGACATGTATACTAAAATAAAGTATAAAATGGATATGCAAGCCCTAACTTTGAGTAAACAAAAATTACATGATTGAATGGTACACAACTAATAGTAAAAATAAAGTATAATATGAATAGTTAGTTTAGAAGGTTTGATATGTTGATATGGCTCTAAAGATGTTAACATGCTTAATTTGGACAGTAGAGTATTTTACCCATGATTATTTGTGTTTTTGATGAACCATGTAGTGGAGGGTGTTGAATAATCATTTGCAAAAGATGAGTTGATAGAAAAGGTTTTAGATCAATAGTTGGTTAATAAAAGGGCTAAGTAAACTAAGTAGGCTAGTAGTCACAGTGAGACCAGATTGGAAGATCACTACAAGCTGAGGGTCTCTACTAGGACCCACAATCGATCTGATCTTGATGATTACTAGAAACCCTAGTACGGTTCAACTTGAGGGACAAAATGATTCTAGGTATGCTACTTGGTAGGGGAAGGAGCATCTAATTCACTAATGAATGAATATCTTACTTAACTAACAAATGAGGATATGGAACCAACTCGCAATAAAGGACATGGAACCTTTTATATCCTAGCCTAGTTCGAATATGAGCATATAAATTGACATGTAAGTTTATTTAAACCTATCATAATGTAAAGAAATTCTAAATATGAGTTTTTTATATTGCTATGATGATATTGGGAAGATATAGGAATTATAGTGAAAACATAACAAGAGAAATGAACCCTAGATAACTACATCTTAAGTAAGTGTTTAAATTCATGTCTTCTTCTCTTTTCTTCCTGAATTTCGTACATAGTCAATATGAAAGATATGAACGATATATTCTTATCTTCTCCCATTTTCTCCTTAGTGTTTTAGGTTCAACCTAGTTACATGAAGAATAGGAAACCAACTTCTAAAAGTGGAATCATGATTTTATCCCAATTCCAAGCATAGTGGGATATAATAAACATCTAGCAAGATTAATAAATAAGATGTGGGTGGAACTTTCTACCTATCTACAATTTTGAACATATAAATAGTTTTGAATATTAACAAAGTTACTTTTGAATATGTATATTCCCTTTGCCCTAATCCACCATTGAAGATTAACATCCTTTATGGAAACATGGAAGATATTTGCCATATTGATTCTATCTCTTCAGATACCATATGTCAACCTAAGGCAGTGGGAAGTTAGTATAAAAAGTGTAGATCTAGACTAAATTGGGGATTGTGTGCAAACTTTGGAACATTGCCAATAGTAAACTATCATTGTGAATTTTGATGGAATAATAACAAACACATACAAAATAAGATTGTATGGTATGAACTATCAAACATGACCTTAGATGGTTCTGGAAATGTATCATTCAAACATAGTGATCTAATTTTCTCTTATGTTCATTTTCATATTGGTAGAGGGCTGAATATATCTTTCTGGAATGATTTGTGGGTAAATGGGAATTTTTTTTGATAATGTGATTGGTACAAATCATAAACACAAAAATGATCTGGGTATGATAAAAAACTAGATTACCATGTAAAAGGTGTTGGATGTCACATTTCTAAATTTCATGAAATACAAACTCTAGAAGATGTATGCAGAAATTTAGACTCATAATGATGGTTGTTTTTACTTTGTCAACCTCACAAAGTTTTAAATGAAGGGTGCTTGGTAAAGTTTTTGAGCACCCCAACTAAAATTGTATTTGGAACATTGTCTTTAGAAAGCTAATGTACCCCAACATTTCCTTATTCATGCCTGGAAGGTGCTACATAGAAAGATGGCAACTGAGGAGGGTCTTAATATTCGGGCTCCAAATTGGCTTCTAGAGGTTTCATGTTCAAACATAATGAAGAAAGACATGAACTCTTGTTATGGAACTGTGATTTTGTGTATGAAATATGGACTATGGCTCATTCAATACTAGCAGTTTTTCCTACAGGCATGGTTGATCTGTTAACTCTCAAGAATTGCATGTGTGGACAATGAGAAACCATTATTGTGATCCATGTGTGGACACTGAGAAACCATGTTATTTTTAAGGGAAAAGAAATCTAATTATACATATGGATATGAATCATTCATGCTTGTGATAGACTATATATGTATGAATAGTTCATGCTCACGTCTATTTATCGTATACTTATTGATACCATTTTTCATAGTAAAAAGGAGTCACACACTTCATGATAAAAAAACTAATTTTTTTAATTTACTATCCTTATGATAATTGTTCGAAACTAAGGTTTACTTGTGTTGAATAAACTATTTTATAGAATTATCATGGAATATTGAATTTATCCTAAAAATATTACATGAAATACTTATCAAAATCCCAAAAGATGAGATGCAAAGACATTAGTTTACCTATTTTTCCCCTAAATTATAGTAATGGATTTTTACTTTAAACATTTATTTGATTACTTGTTCCTATTTCAATGTAATTCCAAACTTATAATCTAGGATTTCTGTATGCATATTAAACTATTGTGAATTTTGATTCAATGATAAAACATCTAAAATATAAAAAACTGAGCAACTTTGTATACAAACTAGAATATGAAAGTGGAAACTGATCGGTTAAAATATATATATCTAAGTAAAAGAATAGTAAAGTACATGAATGATTAGTGTATAAATTCTTCAAACACATTAGAATCCATTATAGAGACACACTTCATGAAGATGGAAACATGCATAATGACTTACTGAGTCTACAATGAGGTAGTTGGAGAATAGGGTGTGGGGGATCGAGGTGAGAAAGGACAATTTTATTAATATATTTAGGTACCCAATATAAAATAGAGATTCTGGTGGTACACAAATTTACATATAGTTTAGTTTCAACATAGGGATTAGTCTCTTGTGGAAATAGTGACGTAGATAGTGCATTACAAGTGCTTGAATCTTTTCTTGAGAACCCTAGTTTTGTGGAGGTGTGAAGATATCTTGTTAGCTTATATATTCGTTGATCACACAAGTAGGAACTCTGTTAGAGGTTGGGGAGCTAATGCACTAGTCCTAGAGTCATAGACCTACTCTAAGCCTTGTGAAGCGAGGTCACTTGTAGCAAGTCTTTCACGTGTCATTGCATGTGTTTTTATTTTTGTATTGATTGGAATAAAAGAATAATAATTTTGATTCTAGTTTATTTTCTATTTGAATTTACTATATTGTCCTATCAAGATTGTATAAACACTAGCTACCTACTTAAATTGTTAATGCATTGAATAGGTCACACTCTATTAAACATCATTTTAGGTACATGTTAGCATCACTAAGAGGATGTAGAAGGTATCTATCAGCAACTGAAACAGCTAGGGTGCTTATAAGAGTAGCATATTAGAGAGTGAGAGATATTAAGCATATTTACATGATCAAAATGATTTTCAAATTTTTGTTAAAGATATGTAATATCTACCTTAATTTATGTTATAAATTCTCTAGTATGGTTTATGTTGTATTTGTTTAATGCATGTTGCATGTTCAGAGATATGATATTAGTGCATTTGATATTATTGTTAAGTAAATCCTTAACAAATTTAAAAATAAGTGTGGATCATAGTTTTTCCAAGATGAAAGGTTCATTTTTACTCACGCTTGGGTGTGCCTCTCTAGCTAGTGGGTTGGGTCATGTTATGTTTGGTATCAAAGAATTGTTTTATTATAAGATAATTATAGGTAGTTGGTATGTAGATTTTCTCTCTCTTTAAATTGTCTTCTCATATGCATACATATATATATATATGTATATATATGTATATATATTGATATGCATATGGAAGGAATGGAACAAAGTAAGTTCAAATAAGAGTCATGTTCACATCCAATGGCTGAAGGAATAGAAGAGAGGGATGGTGTAGTACAAATAAAATGTCTAACATGTTCTTGGAGACAAAGGAAAAGTATATGAATTTAAAGGAATCATCACCATCATAAAACATGGATCTCGTGATATTATATGAGATGGTAAAGAAGCAGGATGGAACAAAATTCTCTAGATCTACAGTTCAAGTTGTGGTTGATGTGTGAATCCTGTAATGCAGAACATGTTTGATCGGATGGAACTATATGAGTCTAAGAAGGATAATCATATATTACCTTCAAGGAGATGTATATATGGTGGTTTTTGGGTGTGAAAGATAAGCAAGTAGTATCTATGATGACATGGTTCATAGTGGATTTTTAGTTAAATTAGTTACCTCCCACATTTTGAGCAATAATATTAAGCAATTAGAATACAATATGCTTTATAACACTGGTTAACTTATGTCCATCTTGTAGTATATTATATCGAGAAGTGTAGGAGATATGAAGAATTTTTAAATATTGAGATATAAACATCTTTTTGAAAGATCTAGAGGGGGGTGAATAGATATTTTTTGATAATTTAAAGTTAATTGAAACAACTAAGCACTCAACCAAAGAAGGAGGGGGAAATAAGGAAGACACTTTGGTTTAGAGTGGTTCCAACCTTTGAATCAGAGGTTGTCAATCCACTACCCAATTGTTTTCAATTGGGATTTTGAAAGCGATTTATTTTATTACCTCACAAGGACGTTATATAAAATACAATCACCTTCCACTCGAAGTAGCCTTCACCTTGAAGTAGCCTCAACCCCTTTGAATCAGCCTTCTTGAAGTAACCATGAGCAATCCTTGGAGCAACCTTCACCACCTCAAAGTAGCCCCATCACCTTGAGGTAGCCTTCACCTAGAAGTAGCTCCAACCTGCTTTGAAGAAACATTCTTGAAGTAATCTCAAGAACTCCTTGGAGTAGCCTTCACTTGCTGAAGTAGCATCAAGCAACCTCCTTTCAACATCCTCCAACCCTAGGAGTAGTCAAGGAGAACAAAATACAATATAGAAGAAATAGATTGGAAGAAAGAAAATACTTATCCAATGAAGTACAACACTTTGATCCTATATCAAGTGTTTAGATCTCCTATCCACTTAGGATGAATGTGGCTATATGTGGTGTCTAGGAGGTTGTAACTATAGGAAACAACTCTAGAGCACAAGGATGAAGATGGCAAGTGAATTCTAGCTTTGTTGCTCTCAATAGTGGATGCTCAAGTGTAGCTTAGATATTGTGTATGCAAGTGGTGATTTGGGTGTCCTACAGCCTCTACTATTTATAGGAATGGTTTACAAGTGATTAGGGACGTTGTAGGGAGTTTCTAGAGTGTTCTTAGTGCTTAACTAGCCGTTAGGTGTACAGTAGTTAGCTAGCAATTGCTAATTTGTTTGTGCTTGAAAAGAACAATCCAAAACCTTACTCAGTCAACAATTTGGTCGAACGAGCTATGTCTCGATCAATATTCTCTTTGACCGAGCCTGGGATTAAGGCAAAAGTGTTGCAACATCTATTTTCAACTCCCAACTACCAACCAATCAGTCTAACGGTCGCAAGCTCTAGACAGTTGCTTACTCGGTCGAGAATATTTTTGACCAAAGATTATTCTAGAGAACAATGGTGTAAGTTGTTGAATAGTGCTCTCAAGTTTTACTGAGATGTTTCCCGGTCAACAAGAACTTTGATCGAGTGTGTCTCGGTCGACAAGTTCTTCGACTGAGGGTGTCCCTATTTTAGACTTTTGAATCACCTACTAAGTGTGCGTTTCAATGCGTTTTGGTGACTCTAACTTTGGGGGAAACCTATCTAAGGGTTATAAGTGGATAGGGAAGAACTAAGCTCGATTTACATGATGTATAAGTACTTGTTCATTATATTTTTGTACAAGTATTTACATTTGGGAACAATAATGAAACCATAAACAATTGAGCATATTTGTTCTTCAATTTGTGTTGATCTCCAATTATCCACTTAGTATGATCTCCTTATTTCCTTGAATCTTGAAATACTCAAGTAGCATGTTAGATCCACAAGAATGAAATGTTTTTCATCATCAAAACAAAGGGTATGCTAATGTCCAATTTAGCCAACAATCTCCCCCTTTTTGAAGATGACAAACATTCCTAAAATATAAACAAAATATTTGAAATGAAATGAGTTTCATACATGTGATGTTCCTGAGATGAATAGGATATTTTGATCTCATAAAATGTGTGTTCATGGAACATGATATCCATATCATAAAATATTTTACTTTATTTTGCTTTATTTTATTTCTCCCCCTTTTTCATTTCAAAAAGATAATCATAAGTCAAAATCAATGAGACTCCCCCTCAATTGATTACTCGCCCTTAATGCTTACTAAAAAATGTCAAATTTAGCCACAATTTAAAAACCAAGATTAATTTCTCAACCATTTGCAATGGATGTTAAGCCCTGAAATGATATGAGATACCTTTAGGCTTATGGTGGGATCAATAAATATATTTCTCAACCATTTACAAGGGATGTTAAGCCCTGAAATGATATGAGATTCTTTTAATCTCATAGTGGAATCACTAAATGTATCTCTAACCAAATACAAGGAATGTTAAGCCCTAATTGGTGTAGATAATTTAATTTAGAGAAAAAATATATGCACATTATAACCAAAATTTGTGAGCTTAAAAATACTAAGGTACTTCAAGTTAATTAATTATGAGATAATTTTGAGAATAATCTTTTTATTCGACAAAGAATTTATTATAGTGTTCACAAATTTGAGAGAAATACAATCATTTTTCCTTTTGATATTTTCCTATGAATCATGTTCATTCTTTTACACATAGCACATTTGAGAATTTTGCAACATTACCTATGCTATTAGTTTTACCTTTGAAGCTTTCTCCAAATGTGGCCTTGTTTCCATTTGCATATAAGTCTTCTCATTTCCAGTCATATTTGGGGCAATCTTTATAGACCTACAAAGTATAAAGTTTGGTCCCCATATAGTGGTACTTTTGATTAGGATCATTTATGAAGACTTTTTGGAATAGCTAATTGGAAAGAGCTTAACAAGATTGATTATAATCACAAGTTTATTGATAAAATCTTTACAAAATGATACTCGGTCAAAAATTTGTTCGACCGAATGATATTTCAGTCGAGCTATTTGTGTCATATGGAATGATTTGCCACAAAATACATTTTTGAGAGAACCACTCTTGGTTGACTATCTTTTCGACTGAAGAGAGTCTCAGTCGAGAACTTTTTTGACCGAGAGGGTTTCTGTGTGTTGTATCAATTTTTAGCAAAGCATGTTGTTATTTCCAATCAAATCATACAAAAAATATGCAAGTTAAAGCTTTGTTTAGTTGAGACAAGACAATTTGATTTTCAAATTATGTTTTAGATCAAATCTCAACTAAGTGTTACACATTTCTAAGTTTTTGGAACCCAAACTAGATCCTTATCTTTATTTTTCTTGTAAGAGTATGAAAATGAATAATGTCCAAGATGTAAAAAATAATGACAATAGATGAAGTCAATTTCATTTCTATTTTTTAACATTGTATTCATGAGATGGATTGTTTTTAGGTACATATATGACTTTGGTTTTGGGTTCTTGAGTCTTTTTAGGTCTAGGTTTTTGGTATGATTTATCTTTGGGCATATAATCTAGGCCTCTCCTCCCAATTTGGCCAGATGAGTCCTTTAGGATTTTATCAAGAACGTCTTTGTTTTTCAAGCTACTAATATCCTTTTGCAACTTAGCAATTTCATCCATTCTCTTTTTGATGTGTAATTTTGCTTGATCTAGATTAGATAACAAACTATCTCTTTCTTTGACAATAACATCATAATATGAATGATTATATAGAATAGGTTGAGTTTGAAGATCATTTATCTTGGCAGGCAATTCAACCTTTTCTTGGCAAAGAAAATTATTATTAGTTTCTAGAGCAAGCAACCTAATATTGCAATCATTAATAGATTATTTAAAAGTATCTTTTTCAGACATAAGACTTTCCTTTTCAAAAGTAAGATCATTCAATTTAGCATACAAATCTTCTTTGGTTTTTGTAAAACTTTTCAATTTCTTTTTACAACCAACATATTGTTGGGTTTGATGGGGAGGCAGAGAAGGCAGCGGAAACGAAAAATCTCTCCCCCAAACCCGGAACAAGGAAATGCATCAACGTCTATACAATAGGAAAGGGTGGTTTGTGGAATTATACCTTGTCCCGAGGCTTGCTCGACGACAATACCTCGCGCCTTATGCGGTCTTCACCTCCGGTCTTGGACGGTGTATGTGCAGCTCCTGGTCGCACCGGGACTGACAGGATTGACATTTGTCCTCTGAGTGGCAGAAACCTCCCGCCTCTGAAGTAGTCCACATGGACCACCTAGAACTCCAATCTCCTTGTCCCACAAGGAATTGGAAGGAGTCACACCCTCCTGTCGGCATACTAGTCTCCAACACACTTTCCTGCCACCAGTCACTTTCTACAGTTATCCTTCCCTTGTTGTGCCTCCCTTATTGGGTAGCACTTGCTCGGGCTCTCTCAGTTACCAAAACCAGAGAGAACGACAACTTTACAGAGCAACTGGTTGCACTGCGTTGTACTTTGAGAAGCCCCCAATACCCCTATATATAGGAGGGTCATGGGATAGGGTTCTCCATCTCGGGCAATGCGGGACTAAAAGCAGGAGTAGAAGGGTTCGAGATTATCCACAAAACAACCAACTCACAACCTGAACCGATCGTTTCACAACTGAAACGGTCGGTTGGGGACCTGAACCGGTCGGTTGGGACCCATGAGCCAGTCGGTTCATTTCTGAACCGGTCGGTTTGTGATCCTAATCAGTTCCCGATTGACTTTCTTTCTTTTGTTTCTAATTGGTATGAAATACCAATCCTTGTTCCAATCAAATTGGGCAAGTGAAATGAAAGGAAAATTCTCACCAATCCTACTTTCCCAACTTGCTCGGTTGCAACAGTTGAACTGATCATTTCAACACTTGAAGTAATCGTTCCACTTGATCCATGAGTCGATCGACTTACTACCTGAGCTGACTGGTTCACCAAGCTCAGTCGACCGGTTCATCACATGAGCCGATCGGTTGGGAGTGCAGATTGTGCAGAATCAGTCAATTGCAATTTCAATCAATTTGATACTCCAATCAATGCATCCAACACATTGAACATTATGATATTGAGCTATCAATTAATTGAGTGTTTAATTGAACTACTAAACTCCTTTAGTAATCAATCTAAACATTTTTTGTGGACAAAACTCCTCTTCTAGGTTAAATCCTATGTGTGTGACCCTACAGGTCAATTTCACGTTGGTAGTGAAAGTCCATAACACTTATGACTTCACAAGCAAAGAGCGGTGCCTAGTCACACATCAGTGCTACCCAAGTGAAATAAAAAGTTGGAGAACAACTTTCAATCCTACAATCCGTGAATGGTGTTACAGTGAATGTATAATTCCTTTGTCACTGATATCCTGAATGAACTCGAGGCATGGAACAGTCATCCTGTCGACATTCATTCACTTTCTTGATCTCATAGTAGATTGGAAGAGATATGTATGACATTAACATCACATACTGATTCACACATGCGTGTGCACGCCTATTTCAATCCTACTCATCAAGTGGCCTTGGATATCAAACTCCCTCAGGTTGGACAAATCCCATATCTATCACTCACCCCTCAAAAGCCCCATGTGTCAAAGCCACCCAATCATCACCTTTATAACAACCCATGTTTCAGGACTGCGTTTGATGATGTCAAAGTGTGCCCAATGACATGTGTTGAGTGTAGTGATTTCAGGTCAAAGAATCACACTCACCACCATCACTGTGAGTACTGAATGTGACTACCATGTCATGGTTCCATGTGTCAAACTCACGGTGGGTCTGTCCGGTACACTTGTTCTCTAACAAGTACCTATGTGTTTGGTTTGATATCTCTATATCATGACTAATGAGATTATGTCATCAACCAACACCACAATCTAGCCTTGTGTGTCATTGTTGTCTATCTACCTTCCACAATGACATCCGACTACGGACATAACAAGAATGTACAAACTCTTAGCATCCGTATGATCTAATCGTTCAGGTCCTGAACCTGAAGGCATACGTCATTGAGTACTGTCATTCTCTAGACATTCAATCTGTTCTGTCACTATCTCATATGACTGAACCAGAAAGAATTGGAAGCTTGCCTTTTGATGTTTATCAAATCAATCTTAATGTATCCCACCAATCATCCTATGATTGACTCTTAGGGTATACATACCAACAGACTCCCACTTTCACTGTGAGCCAATCACCCTTGAATCATATTCATAGTGATCTTCAAACATGTCCCACATGTTACTGTGCTCTTGTGTGAACATAGTGAGTTATGGAAACACCTTGCCAAAGTCAGTATTAATTGCATGTCTCACATATCTTCATTGTACGTCACACGTATGAGATGGAGTTGCCGTAATATCCGATCTAGTATTCCTTTGCTAACCTTTAGCCACATTGCATGATCAAGGATTCCATACTTGTCATCAATGATCAGAATATCTATAAGTTCATCTCATGAACTTCCAGATCCATATAGTATCTATTGTTGTTCTCTAACACATAGATACTCGACATTTCCTTTTTAAAATGGTTTTATTGGAACACTTCCAATTATCAACAAACTTTCACTTTTATATATCCTATATATATTTTGCAATTAATTTTCTGTCCTTTCGGAAGTTCGCATCAATGTAACTCTTTACATTGAACTCTTCCTTATCTTCATATAAATAGTACTTCCCAAGTACTTATCAAGTTCTCATGGTATTCCAGTAACCCTTACTGGAAGTAGACAGACATCCACTCGTCATGTCCCACATACGAGTTATCAGGATGAGCACATCATATTGTCATGTCCTACATACAAGATGATGAATGCATTTTATTCTTGCCATGTCGATACATGCAAGGTAATGGGATGATTACATACATGATGGATCCATATCTATTCTTAGTGTTCCCATTCTTCATAAGAATTGGACATGGTCGTGGGATACTAACTCCATGTAACATGGACAAGTTTTCTCCCACTGAATCTGTGTACACTGAACCCTTCAGTACATATTGCCAATGTATGCTCTCTCTTTTCCAGGTCAAGAGATTTTCGAGAACTATCTCTATAGATCTCTATTCCTATCATATAGGAAACATATCTATCTTCCTTAAAGATAATTTCCACTTTGGATTTCCATTCTAGAACATTTTCATTTCACATCAACATGTGGAATGTGAACACGCTCCCACTAAATCACAGATCCCTTCTTTATCTTTTACATATCAGTCAAACCCTTTGACTATATCATCAAAGTAAAGATCCAATTTTGAGTTTCTTGTACTCAATCAATCACATTGATTAGTCCATTGTAACTTATAGACTTCATTTGCATTAGTGGATTCATAAACCTTATAGGTTGTGTCACGTACACATCCTTGTTTTATTCCTTATAGGAATGTGGTTTTAGTATCCATATGCCAAATGTATTAGTCATTAAGTTGAAATCAACAAGCATCATCCTTCTCAAAATGTTATCCATGTGTCTTAACTCTTAAGACTTATTTGCACTTATGGATTTTATTCCAATGGGTGGTACCATCAAGGTCATACCTTATGGTTCACATGGATGTCATTTAGGATGTAATGGTCATAAACCATAACTCAAAATTAGGTTCCTCATATTCATCTAGATAGTTGACTCATCACATGAACAACTCATCATATAGATAATTGAGGTGTATCTGTCAAGGATATAAGAACTCACAACTCCTTGTGATTCTCAATGTCCTTTATTAGTGTGGGGTATTCTTTTATTAAGAAGAATTCAGTTATTTGATAATCATTCTCTAACTCCTTAGTGTATGATTCCTTCTTGATTTAGACATCACCATGCCTTAATCATGAGTTCACTATGATACACTATCATAATCACTCAAAAGGATCTCAAACATTTGGTCCAAGTATTTCATTCATTGATCTCATCAAGAATTAACACTTTACCAAATTTGTCCTTCATCTATGATAATCTTGAACACTTCAAGATATTCATATTGGTATTTCTCTAAACACCATTTGAAGTATGAGCATTTGCTCCAATAGGCATGTAAATACATCACATGTATCATACCTAACATGATAATCATTCTCCCACTACCTTTAGTGAAGATTTATTAATCATGTCCAAGATATTCATGTCTCTAACTGATTCTCTAACCAAAAGAGTCTAGATTTATCCATCAAATGGAAACTAGAAATGAATTTCTCATGATTGATGCTAATTTGATTGTTTGAGTTATCTATAAATTTTAGGTATCATTTTATATTATGCATATCAAATACCACAAGATAAATAAGGCATTTCCATAAAGATCATATCTTTATAAATTGAAACATCTCTTTATTGATTGCCATCATTGTCATACAATATGCAAAAATAAAGTGTTTCTATCTATTGGCAAATATGAAATAGCAGTTCATAACTGTATTACATGCCTTATAGGCTGAAAATAAACTAAAGTACTCCTATCTATGGCGGCAACACTTGCCCCAATTATGAGTGCTTTACACTTTACATCTTGGTATCATATACCTCAAAAGTGTTACAAGTTTACTTTTATGACACCTTTAAGTAGAGACGTCGGTCACCTCCTTCTTCTTTTGTTCTTCCAGATAGAGAGGAAAATTCCTTTTCCAATGTCTTGGCTTTTGAAAATGGTGGCAATTGCCTTTCTTGGTCACGCCTCCCTTGGCCTTGAGAGCTAAAGACGACTTGGGCTGCTGGCTAGCATCAAAACCTTTCTTAGCTTTGCCCTTGCCCTTGCTCTTAGACTTGCCTTTCTTGCTCGTGATCACCATCACAAACTTAGGCTTGTCCTTCTTCATCTGTATCTCGGCTGTCCTCAACATGCCCAACAACTCTGACAGTGGCCTATCAAAGTTGTTCATGTTGTAGTTCATCACAAACTGACTATAGGATTCTGGCAATGATTGTAGTATCACGTCAGTAGCCAACTCTTGGCTCAGTGGAAATCCCAGTCTTGTCAGGTTCTCCACATACCCAATCATCTTGAGTGTGTGAGGACCAACTGGATCTCCTTCTGTCATGACGCACTTGAACAGTGCCCTTGAGACGTTGTATCTCTCTTGTCATGCCTGATCTTCATACATGTTCCTGAGATGCTAAATGATCTCAATGACACCCATGTTCTCATGTTGTCTCTGCAACTCGTGGTTCATAGAGCACAAAATCAAGCACTTTGCATCAATGGCATCATCATAATGCTTCTTGTAAGCATCCCTTTCTGCCTTTGGTGCATTAGGAACAGGTTCCTCTGGAATTGGAGTATCCAGGACATAGAGCTTTCTCTCTTGAGTGAGAACAATTCTCAATGTCCTATACCAGTCGTGGAAGTTTGTCCCATTTATCTTGTCCATTTCAAGGACCGATCGCAAAGAAAAGTGATTGTTGTTTTTTTGCCATTTGTACTACAAAAGGAAAATATGCAATTTTAGTCCAAAAACTCATTTTTGACTTATTTGATTGATTTGAAAAGTTGACGATATAATTAGGCCTTTAATTAATTATCGCTCCCACTATTTTACTTCAAATTGATAGCCCTCACCATCAATTTGGAAGATTGCAGCGTACAACCTTCTAGTGGGCAAGATCTTGAAATCCTCTAAGTCATGGACCAGCTTGGGCTGTCACCCACAACTTAGATCTCTCAGGTAGGGAACTCTTGCCAATTGCATCATATGCAACTCTTGATAAGATGTCATATGCAACTCCTTGCCATGATCATCTCCATGCCTCAAGGTGCTAGATCCTATCTAGGTCACCTTGTTAAGTCCGACCCAAAGCCAAAACAATGAATATGCACCCTGCTTGGGCAGACCCACATATCCATCCTTCACGCTTCCACGAGATAGACGGTGCACCAAGATTGGGCGTGCCCACACTTGGTCGATCAAGCTTTTCACGTGTGTCGCATTTGGAAGGCATCTAAAAACTTAATATTTAATGAGGGATTTGGTTTTTATATACATATACATATCCAATTACCACAATATATAGTACGTATCATATACATGCTATATCCCACAGAAAACATGAAAAATGATAAAAGCGATGATTATGGCCATCCTAATGTGATTCCTCGAGCCAAGAGGAATCACGGTCATCTAGGTCTACATCACATGCAACCTATACAAGATTAACTTTGTGCTTTGCCTTCCGAGTAGATCAACTCATCACATGAGTGGTCTGCTCGATCCGGTCGGTCGTCTGGGTGCCACCAGCCGATCGGTTGGATCCTCCAACTGTTCGGTTCGCCTGGTCGTCGTGCATCTCATCATGGCCGCCACCCACTCGTCTCGCTCCTCAAACCGGTCATCAACCAATCAGCTCACTCCTTGAACCGATCGTCTCGAACGTCAACTGATCAGTTCACGCCTTGAACCGATCGTCTCAGCTATCATCAGGATGTCCTCCATTCTTTGACATAATAGGAAATAAAATTATATCCTATTTTACATTGTAGAAAGAGAAACCTCGAGTTACATTCGAGGGGAGCAAAGGTAGGAAAGAAATCTCAAATTATTTTGAGTTACATCAGGAATAGGAGAAAGGGAAGATCGATGCGTAGACCGAGATGCAAGCAACCACATACAACCATACACAGATAGGGTTTATTGGCCATAACCACGCTATACATCCACCCCAAAACTCATTTAAGGGTGACGCGTATCGAGTGCATTCATAATACATATCATATATGTAAATTGGGATTTGTGGATTTAGGATTAGACATGCATAAAGACAATTTTATTTGCATCGTATGCAATAAATAAAGGCGACAAACCAAAATCGATCATATCGATATTCCTAAAGTATAGAGCAGTTGACGTGGTTCTGATACCACTGTTGGGTTTGATGGGGAGACAGAGAAGGCAGCGGAAACAAAAAAATCTCTCCCCCAAACCCGGAACAAGGAAACGCGTCAACGTCTATACAATAGGAAAGGGTGGTTTATGGAATCATACCTTGTCCCGAGGCATGCTCAGCGACAATACCTCGCGCCTTGTACAGTCTTCACCTCTGGTCTTGGACGGTGTTTGTGCAGCTCCTGGTCGCACCGGGACTGACGGGATTAACAGTTGTCCTCCGAGCGGCAGAAACCTCCCGTCTCTGAAGTAGTTCACACGGACCACCTGGAACTCCAATCTCCTTATCCCACAAGGAATTCAAAGGAGTCGCACCCTCCTGTCAGCGTACTAGTCGCCAACACACTCTCCTGCCACCAGTCACTTTCTGCAGTTGTCCTTCCCTTGCTATGCCTCCCTTATCAGGTAGCACTTGCTCAGGCTCTCTCGGTTACCAAAACCAGAGAGAACGACAACTTTACAGAGCAACTGGTTGCACTGAGTTGTACTTTGAGAAGCCCCCAATACCCCTATATATATAGGAGGGTCATGGGACAAGGTTCTCCATCCCAGGCAATGCAGGACTAAAAGCAGGAGTAGAAGGGTTCTAGATTTTCCACAAAACAACCAACTCGCAACCTGAACCAATCGTTTCACAACTGAAACGGTCGATTGGGACCCATGAGCCGGTCGGTTCATTTCTGAACCGGTTGGTTCGTGGTCCTGATCAATTCCCGATTGACTTTCTTTCTTTTGTTTCTAATTGGTATCAAATACCAATCCTTGTTCCAATCAAATTGGGCAAGTGAAACGAAAGGAAAATTCTCACCAATCCTACTTTCCCAACTTGCTCGGTTGCAACAGTTGAACCGATCGTTTCAACACTTGAAGCAATTGTTCCACCCTGTCCATGAGCTGATCGACTTACTACCTGAGCCGACCGGTTCACCAACTCATCCGATCGGTTCATCACATGAGCCGATCGGTTGGGAGTGCAAATTGTGTAGAATCAATCAATTGCAGTTTCAATCAATTCGATACTCCAATCAATGCGTCCAACACCTTGAACATTATGATATTGAGCTATCAATTAATTGAGTGTTTAATTGAACTACTAAACTCCTTTCGTAATCAATCTAAACATTGTTTGTGGATAAAACTCCTCTTCCAGGTTAAATCCTATGTGTGTGACCGTACAGGTCCATTTCACGTTGGCAGTGAAAGTCCATAACACTTATGACTTCACAAGAAAAGAGCGGTGCCTAGTCACACATCAATGCTACCCAAGTGAAATAGAAAGTTGGAGAACAACTTTCAATCCTACAATCTATGAATGGTGTTACAGTGAATGTCTAATTCCTTTGTCACTGATATCCCGAATGAACTCGAGGCATGGAACAATCATCTTGTCAACGTTAATTAACTTTCTTGATCTCAGAGTAGATTGGAAGAGATATGTATGCCATCAATATCACATACTGATTCACACATGTGTGCGCACGCCTATTTCAATCCTACTCATCAAGTGGTATTGGATATCAAACTCCCTTAGGATGGACAAATCCCATATCTATCACTCACCTCTCAAAAGCCCCATGTGTCAAAGCCACCCAATCATCACCTTTATAACAACCCATGTTTCAGGACTGCGTTTGATGATGTCAAAGTGTGCCCAACGACATGTGTTGAGTGTAGTGATTTCAGGTCAAAGAATCACACTCACCACCATCACTTTGAGTACTGACTATGACTACCATGTCATGGTTCCATGTGTCAAACTCACGGTGGGTCTGTCCGGTACACTTGTTCTCTAACAAGTACCTATGTGTTTGGTTTGATATCTTTATATCATGACTAATGAGATTATGTCATCAACCAACACCACAATCTAGCCTTGTATGTCATTGTTGTCTATCTACCTTCCACAATGACATCCGACTAGGGACATAACAAGAATGTACAAACTCTTAGCATCTATATGATCTCATCGTTCAGGTCATGAACCTAAAGGCATACGTCATTGAGTATTGTCATTCTCTAGACATTCAATTTGTTCTTTCACTATCTCATATGACTGAACCAAAAAGAATTGGAAGCTTGCCTTTTGATGTTTATCAAATCAATCTTAATGTATCCCACCAATCATCCTATGATTGGCTCTCAGGGCATACATACCAACACATATTTATCATGTAATTATTCAATACTGGTGACTAACTCTTCTTTAGATAAATCAATAAGACTTAACTCATTTGCTTCTTCATTTTTTGTTGCAATGAAACATCTTACAGTGTCTTCTTTGGTTATGAGACATTCCACTTCCTCTCCACTCTTGCTATCATCACTTGAGTCATCCCAAGCTACTTTGTAGGATTTTTCTTTCTTCTTGAGAGAAGATTTCTTTCTCCTCTTGACTTTGGGACACTCATTTTTTAAATGTCCCTTCTTACCACATTCAAAGTACCTAAGCGAAGAAGAAGAAGTAGAAGAATTTTTGTTAATTTTAAACCTTCTATATTTCTTACCATATATAATGAGTGCCTCTTCTTCACTATTTTCTCCACTTGTTTCATTATTTTCTATAGTTGATGCCCGAAAAGAAATGTCCTTCCTTTTCTCCTTCTTGTGTTTGGCTTCCAATCTTTCTTATTCTTCAAGAGTTACCTCATGAGTCTCTAGATTGCTGCTCCATCCTCATTGTGGTGAGATTATTAGCTTCTTCAATGGATGGGCTTGTATCTTGGAGGTAATGATCTAAGAATTTTGGGCACTTGATCTTATTCACTTATATATTTTCCTAATGCACTTAAACTGTTAACAATGGATGAAAATCGTGCATACATTTCACTAATAGATTCATTAGGTCGCATACAAAATTGGTCAAACTTTTGTTTAAGCATATTAATTTTGGTGTTTTTAACTTGGGTAGTTCCTTCATGTGTTATGGAGAGTTTATGCCATATATCATAAGTTGTATCACATGAATATATTCTATTAAACTCACTTATAGAAATAGAACAATATAAAGTGCTTACTGCCTTTGCATTTAATTGAACTTATTTTACCATATTTGGATCCCATGTTGCATATTCCATCGGGGAAAGTACATAGGGAGTATATACCATCCTCCAAAGGTCCAAGCTTATTCCTTGGAGGTAAAAAATGCATCCTTATCTTCCAATAAGTGTAGTTGCTTCCATCAAATGGTGGTGTCCGGCTCACATAAGTTTCTTCAAGGTTGATGTTGTGAAGTACACCGTCCCCCATTCTTCAAGACATGTTATGGCTCCTTGAAGACCTGCTCTGATACCAATTGAAAGATCTAGAGGTGGGGTTGAATAGAGATTTTTGGATAATTTAAAGTTAATTAAAACAATTAAAGCACTCAACCAAAGAAGAAGGGGAAACAAGGAAGACACTTTGGTTTAGAGTGGTTCCAGGCTTTGAATCAAACATTGTCAGTCCACTACCCAATTGTTTCCAATTAGGTTTTTGAAAGTGATTTATTTTATTACCTCACAAGGATGTTACATAAAATACAATCACCTTCCACTCAAAGTAGCCTTCACCTTGAAGTAGTCTCAACCCCTTTGAAGCAGCCTTCTTGAAGTAACCACGAGCAATCCTTGGAGCAGCCTTCCCCACCTTGAAGTAGCTTTACCACCTTGAGATAGCCTTCACCTAGAAGTAGCTCCAACCTCCTTTGAAGAAAGCTTCTTGAAGTAATCTCAAGAACTCCTTGGAGAATCCTTCAGTTGTTGAAGTAGAACCAAGCAACCTCCTTTCAACAACCTCCATCCCTAGGAGTAGTCAAGGAGAACAAAATACAATGTAGAAGAAATAGATTGGAAGCACTAGTACAGAAATGACATATAATGTCACATTTGATGTCGTCGATTGTTTTAGAAAAACTGACACTAATAGTCTACGACGTCGGTGTATGAACTCAACTAACACCTTCATGTGAAGACCGACTGATTTACAAATGACACGAGTATTGCTTTTCTTTAACGCCTATTGTTAATAAACCAAACCGACGTCCAAAATCACCCGTGAAATACAATATTTCAGCGAAAAAATTTGCCTCCAAAAACTTTAAATTCCGCGTCAATTGTGCAAAATCCGACGACACATGTTCCGCGCCAAGCCCCGCAAAAGTTTGTATCCCCTCATATGTCATCGGTTTTTTATTAAAGAACTGACGACTAAATATCCTTTATGAGGAAAAATTCATTCCGTTATTTATCATCGATTTTTGAAGAATAACTGACACCCCAACTTATGAGCATTGTGCGAGATAGACTCTTTTTCTTCATTGTTTAGTTCTCGACCTTCTCCCCCCATAGCTAGGTCTGGCAATTTTTCTGCCGCCTCCCCTTCTCTGTTCACCACCTCCATGCGCCGCCACGACGAGCTTGAAGCTACTCGCCGCCTCCGCTCACTGCCAGGACGAGATTGAAGTTTCTCACAACAGAGCTACTAGTAATGTCCAGTTGTTGGCCGCCACTACCTACTCCTATCGCCGCCACCACCTACTCCAGGCAGAGCGAGGAGCCTTCCTCTAGCCGCCTTCATCTGCTCTAGTCACCGCCACCGGCCACCTCCTGCACCTCTAGTGCCAACGACCTTCATCTCTAGCCCGGTCAGCCACCTCCACCTCTGGGCGCTGCCACCATAGCCTACAATTCGATCCAATAGTCCAGTGAGTGGTTTAATCAGTACTAGATTTGAACTTAGGGTTAATAATTCCATCCTTGTGTAGTTGATTAATATTGAATTAGGGTTTAATAATGAATGAATAAACATAAAATGGAAGAATTGATTGAATTAATTGATTAGGATGATGATGAGGATGAGGATGAGGATGATGATGAGGGATGATGATGATGAGGATGATGAGGGATGATGACGATGCTGATGAGGATGATGATGGAGATGATGATGATGACGATGATGATGTCAAGGATGATGATGATGATGATGATGATCATCATCATCATCATCATCATCATCATCATCATCATCATCATCATCATCATCATCATCATCATCATCATCATCATCGTCATCATCATCATTGTCATCATCATCGTCGTCGTCATCATGTGATGATGTGGGATGATGATGAGGAGGAGGATGATGATGACGAGATGATGATGTTGGGGATGATGTTGAGGATCATCATCATCATCGTCGTCGTCATCATCATGTGATGATGATGATGTGGGATGATGGATGAGGATGATGATGATGATGATGAAGATGATGATGATGATGATGATGATGATGATGATGATGATGATGATGATGATGATGATGATGATGATGATGATGATGATGATCACGATGATGTTGAGGATGATGATGATGATCACGATGATGATGAGGATGATGATGATAATGATGATGATGTGATGATGATGATGACGATGATCATAGTCATCATCATCATCATTATCATCATCATCCTCATCATCATCATCATCATCAATCATCATCATCATGTGATGATGATGATGAGGATGATGATGATGATGATGGATGATGATGATGATGATGATGATGATGATGATGATGATGATGATGATGATGATGATGATGATGATGATGATGATGATGATGATGATGATGATGATGATGATGATGATGATGATGATGATGATGATGATGATGATGATGATGATGATGATGATGATGATGATGATGATGATGATGATGATGATGATGATGATGATGATGATGATGATGATGATGATGATGATGATGATGATGATGATGATGATGATGATGATGATGATGATGATGATGATGATGATGATGATGATGATGATGATGATGATGATGATGATGATGATGATGATGATGATGATGATGATGATCATGATCATGATCATGATCATGATCATGATGAGGATGATGATGATGATGATGATGATGATGATGATGATGATGATGATGATGATGATGATGATGATGATGATGATGGTGACAATGATGTTGAGGATGATGATGATTCATCATCATCGTCATAATCATCATGATTATCATGATGATGATGTGGATGATGACGATGAGGATGATTGATGACGATGATTGATCACGATGATGTTGAGGATAATGATGATGATGACGATGATGATGATGATGATGATGATCCTCATCATCATCGTCGTCATCATCATCATCATCATCGTCATCATTATCATGATGATGATGTGGGATGATGACGATGATCATCGTCATCATCATCATCATCCCACATCATCATCATCACATGGTAATGATGATGACGACGATGATGATGACGACGATGATGATGATGAGGAGGATGATGATGATCCTCTTCATAAATCATCATCATCATCCTCATCCTCATCCTCATCCTCATCATCATCATCATCATCATTATCATCATCATCCTCATCAACATCATCATCATCAATTATTTCTCCGTCATGAATATGAAATAACCCATGTTGTTGTGTGTTGTTAGTTTTTACATTTATATTACTTTCTCTCAAAATTTTACATTGTTATAGGCATAATGGCTTGGGCCTCTACCCCAATGTTACTATTCCCTATTGAAGAATATTTGGACATCATTCTAGACGATCGTTCATTAGCACAACTCACTATACCTAAACATTGGTGTTATCTAAATGGAAGACGCTACACGACTGGTGAAGTGACCCAAAATTTTGGAACTTCAATATCTATTTTCGAGGTTAAGTATGATGTTGACGAAAATCTTGTATCCACATCCAGTTGGTGTGAGTGGGTTGGGAAGATGCTATTGGGCTGTAGTGACAAGCTTTTTCTTTGATCGGTTGGCTATAATACCATCAAGGTTTGGATAACCAACATCAACAACGAGATGCCCGATCAACTGGTCCGATTTGAGTACTCGACAGGGGATAACACATATTTGGAGTCATTCGATGAGGAGAGCACACTTGATTTCCCTTCTATTCCTACTGTTGGTACCATCCATTTCCCTATAACCATCAGTTCATATTCGTCTAACAATGACGAGCTCCGCGACACAGCAACATCAACAAAGTAGGTCTAAGCAACAAATTTACTTTCTCGTATATGCACATGTTTAGGGGTACATCAAGCCCCCCTTGTTTAGCTACTATCATGTTATTTTCTAAACTTAATTTGTTGTCATAATTAGTATTTTGATAACATGTTCAACTTTGAAAGACACTTATATATATATCTGAATGAATTTTTTAAAATTGTCTTATCTATATACATGTGTTTGTGAAGATGGAATGAATGAATGTTTCTATGTGTGAATGTGAAAAGAGATGAAATGAACAGAACTGTAGGTTGTTAAATGTGTGTGAATATGAAATGGAGGAATGAAATGGAACTATAGGTTTCTACATGTGTGTGATGAATCATATTTGAAATTTAATGTGCTTATTATACATGTGTGTGAATCACATGATCCATATAATATATAATTGTATACATCATGTCAATATTTGTAGGTTTGTGGCATGTTGTTGGCTGAAATCAAAGGGATGTTGTAAACCTGCAGTTCAGAACTGAACTGCAGGTTCTGCATCCTACTGACCAGCCGAACAATAGGCCTGGGAGCTGATAAGAAAAAAAAACATCAACATTAGTTAAATACTGAAAACTGACAACAAATGCTTAATTGTGTCGATTGTTTGCTATAAACTAACACCTATGGTCCGACTGCTGGTGCTTTTGGGTTAAATTGTAATTGGGAACAGTTTTCTATCATCGGTTATGTAACTGACGTTGAAGGTGTCTACTTTTCGTGTCACCCACTTGGGTGTCGCTTCAAAACGGACGACAAAAGGCTTACTTAACCGACGCTAAATGTGTTATTTGTACTAGTGAAGAAAGAAAATACTTATCCAATGAAGTACAATGCTTTGATCCTATATCAAGTGTTTAGATCTCCTATCCACTTAGGATGGACATGGCTATATGTGGTGGCTAGGAGATGGCTAGGATATTGTAACTATAGGACCCAACTCTAGAGCACAAGAATGAAGATGGCAAGTGAATTCTAGATTTGTTGCTCTTAATAGTGGATGCTCAAGTGTAGCTTAGATATTGTGTATGCAAGTGGTGATTTGGGTGTCCTAAGGACTCTCCTATTTATAGGAATGGTTTGTAAGTGATTAGGGATGTTGTAGGGAGTGTCTAGAGTGTTCTTTGTGCTTAACTAGCCGTTAGGTGTACATTAGTTGGCTAGCAATTGCTAATTTATTCGTGCTTGAAAAGAACAATCCAGAACCCTACTCGGTCGAAATTTTGTCGACCGAACTGTGTCTCGATCAAGGTTCTCTTTGACTGAGTTTGTGTTTAAGGAAAAAGTGTTGCAATGTCTATTTTCAACTCCCAACTGCCAACCACTCAGTCTAACAGTCACAAGCTCTAGACCGCTGCTTACTCGGTCAAGATTATTTTCGACCGAACACTATTTTAGAGAACAATTGTGTAAGTTGTTGAACAGTACTCTTGAGTTCGATCGAGGTGGTTCTTGGTCGATAAGAACTTTGACCGAGTGTGTCTCGGTTGACAAGTTCTTGACCGAGGGTGTCCCTATTTTAGACTTGTGAATCACCTACTAAGTGTTTTGGTGACTCTAACTTTAAGGGAAACCTATCTAAGGGCAATAAGTTGTCAGGGAAGACCTAACGCTTGATTTACATGATGTCTAAGTACTTTTACATTATATTTTTGTACATGTATTTACATTTGAGTACAATCATGAAAACATAAACAATTGAGCATATTTGATCTTCAATTTGTGTTGATCTTCAATTATCCACTTAGTATGATCTCCTTATTTCCTTGAACCTTGAAATACTCAAGTAGCACATTAGATCCACAAGAATGAAATGTTTGTCATCATCAAAACAAAGGGTATGCTAATGTCCAATTTAGCCAACACTTTTAAGTGGTTGGATGAACAAAAAGGAAAAGTTAGGTTAGTTAGTTGAAGAAGTGTTTGTGGAATCAAGATCTAGTGAATGATTCAAACACATTGAAGTTAGGAATATGAGTTGATATTTTAGGAGAGGAGGACCAAATGGTGGTTGTCCAAGTGAAGGTCGTAATTTTTCTTTTAAGTTTGTTCAAGGACTTTTGTAGAACAAGATCTAGATCACATGTTGTGGTTTCTTCCGATAGTAGGGTCAGACATAGTCATAGATCACAAACATCTCCACCTAGGTAGATGCCCTCATCAAGACCATATAAGTTCATCTTCATATGTACCATGTCCATGTACATATGAGTCAACACTATGTGGCACATGGGGTAGGTCACATTTTGGGCAATGTTGAGAGAAAAAATCCAAAGTTGTTTTATTGTGGTTAGATAGGACACTTCAACAAAGATTGTCCTAAACTTCAAAGTAAACTAAAAGATACTTCCTAGTCTTAGTTTTAGACATTATTGACATTCACTTAGCAGAGGAGAAATTTCTCCTATGCCATATGGTTCTAGAGGAGAAGATAACTTTAATGGAGAATGTAGACATGATTGTTGTGAGACCTTGAACCTTGCTTTGTTTTAATCATGCTCCATCTTCCTTATTTGCATGATTTTTGTGGTTATTGTGGAAATATTTGAATTAATGTTTAAAGGAAAAATCATGTAGTGTGATAAAGAACATAAACATTCTATCATATGTGAATCTACATTTAATTTTTGGTTGAATGAAATTTTTGGGTGTTTGGACTTAAAAATAGTGTATCTTATAAGGTTTGATCTTTGGACTTGGACCAGTTTTCAGCAGTCTCTTTGGGCGGGTCAAACAAGGTTGGGCCAGCTATTTTGAGCATCTTTGCATTCAATGGAGTTGTGGCCACTTTTGGACAAAGCAGATCAAGAGTTGATAGAAGTATGTTTGGTGGTGGTTGAAGTGGGTGTTATTGGGCCACTTCAACATGATTTTGATAGTTAATGCATGTCAAGGTTGGCTTAATGCATGCTCTTTTGTGGTCAAAGCTCACGGTTGTGATTACTTACACAATTTTTTCATAGCTGAAGAAAGGGTTTTCGGTCAATGCAGAGGTCAAAACGGCATGCATATGTGATTAAATGTAATTTTCCACCATCCATGCCATTATATATGTGTTTGCTTTGATCCCAGCCTCTGTTAGAGCATTTTAATTTGGATAATGTTGCTAGAGATGAAATAGTAGGATCCTACAGGAAAAACCATTGCATGTCAATGATTTCTCAAGATTCTCTAATATCAAATGTTGAAATCATCTCTCAAAGATAGTTTGACCCAAATACATGAAATTTTGTCCCTTTCTTATCATATTTCCTAAACTTTTAACATCAATTTACTCTCTTGGATGATTCTAGTCAAGTTCCATGGTTCAAATCCCTTTTCAGTACCTAAAACCTTGTCTTTTCTTCATCTTTGTCCTAGTTGGAGCTAGTGCATACCAAAGTGGACATTTTTGGGTGACTTAGATAAGCTTATATCTAGGGTTTGTGAAAATGCTTTATAGGGATTGTATCTTCACATAAGGAGAGAAATTTAGAACATTCCTAGTAATCTTTATTGAGGCAATTCCTATGTATAATCATTAAATCTCACTAAATTCATGGCAAATGAGCTAATATGATTTTTTGTGAGATTTTTTAACTTAATATGTGGGAACTTTAGAAATAATACACTCTTTATTGTTAATAATGACCTATAATACTTCCATATTTCTAAAATATTTGACCACTACATGCAAATTGCCTCAAATTGTCAAGTTAAGCCCTTTTTATTACTTCGAGCATGCTCAATCATAAATTAGAAGTTATAAAATACAAATTCAATGATAAAACATTACCTTTATAAGATGATGTTCTTAAAAGTGGCTATTATCATGATGTGGCCTTTTTTTTGGTCGGTCAAAAATCATGTTGCTATAATATTACCAAAACTTTGTGTACAAAACATTGCGCCCCTTAACCAGCAGGGATGAAACATCCTAAACAAGAAACAACAAGATCTTAAAAAAGACCTCCAGAAAGGAAGAGGAAAAGAAATCTACATCTGCTTCAAAAGATAATGACCCCAAACAATTGCTATGGGGCAGCAACCAGCATAGCCAGCACAACACTAACAATAAAAACACCATCAAGATGTGTCATCCTAGAAGTCTGAAAGCGAAACATAGAACTGAAGCAGCCGTTATCTTCAAGAAGAGACAGGGATCATCTTCTGCCGCCAAACCTTCAAAATCTTTAGGTCACTATATGGATGAGCAAGCATCCAATAAGGTACCCCTTACTGTTGTGCACTAAGGCACTACATCCAATACCTAGGATGGACCCAGGTCAGAAAGACACCAAGATGACCACCGAGATGCAGAAGAGAAAGCAATAGAATCTGTCCATAAGCTAACCATTAATAAATGTCCTTGAGTTGGGCACTGCCTTTCCTCCACTGGCGTTTGATCCATTCCCTGAAGATGTGAAATCTAGGTAGATGACCAGCCCCTCTTCATCAATCAACAATCACCAGATAACAGACCATGCTCATCTCTGCTACACCAAGGAGACTAACCAAAAGCTCCATCTCTTGATTCACTTAGGAGTGACCTCCGAGGGACATCAGGTCGAACACCTTGAGGGTGCTCTACCTCGTAGAAGCAACACATGGAAACATGAGCCCCAAATGACCTTCCCCTATCATGGACGCTGGAAGCATCGAGGACCTGTCATCAGGAGCCTGAGCTTCTATTTGCACAGCAACAAAGTGTCGAACACATGGAAGGCATTCCTATACACAACAATAGAAGAAGTAAAGGAGGATGAGGAGGAAGCTCCTCCCCCCTTAACCCAACAACCACACGATCTTCAAGCATCTAGAGGCCGATGCCAGAGAGAACCTCCAAGAACCTGGACGGTGTCCATGTTGGAATGGCCACTCCGCCGAGCAAGTCAGAGGACTCGTCACCAGTGAGGAAGCTAGATTCACCATATTCGCCAAGGTAGAGACCCGTCGACCAGCTTGAGGGAGACCCAACTCGCACCAGTAGAGAAGCCACATGAGAGCATCACCTCCAGTCGCTAGGGTGACACGCCAGGTGCCTGCAATTCCATGTAGGATGCCTCAACATTACTCTGCCTATGCCGGTGAAGGGAGCTCGTCGTCGCATCAGAGCAGTTGGCTGACTACCCAATCCAGGACCTTAGTAGCGTGATGGAGCAACATCGATCTACAGATCTGGAGCGGACAACTTCTCTCCATCCACCACGCTTGAGCAGGATGGAGTCGACTGAGTCGAGGTAGCCGAACCTAGCCCAGATCTGATCGTCGCACACGCATCAGTCTGCCCTTTCACCCCGAGCAACTGAGACAGCCCCAACAATGATGCAACTCCTTCCTCCTGAGGTCCACTCTGACTCACTACGCCTCTCCAGGACTGGGGCCAGGGGGAGTAAAGCATCGAGGAGGCGCTCCCTCCCCCCAGTAGTAGTCGCCGGGAGGGTAGAGAGAAGGGAGAGCTGTGAAACCCTAAAGAGAGAGTCTTCGGCTCGATATCATGATGTGGCCTTTGTATGACTAAAATGGTATAAATTTGCGTACACGCATGCATCTTGAGTATGAATCAGGGTTAATTTCTTAGAAAGTTTAATTACTCGTATTGAATTAGAAACAACTAAAATTGATCTCCCTTTTCCATGAAACAGGAGTAATTAGACCAATTAAGCAAGTAAAACCCTAATTCATGTAGTTTCTTTGTGACTTTATTACTTGACTAGTGTTTGGAAGTTGGGGAACGATACGCGACATGTAGAAATCCAGGAATTTTGACAAGATATTAGAGTTGTGTATTGTTGAATATCCATGGTATATAGAGAATATGTATAAGGTATTGTCCCCTCACTGTCCTAAATGGATGTCTAGGTTTGTGCACCTAACACATAGATGTAACTCTCTCCCCCAAAGGCACAAAAAGGGATGATCATTTGTTCATACCGCATTGGGTTCTAGCAGACCCATGCTCTAACTCATATTACTAAGTGGGCAATGGGGCATGTTTAGCTGCAGATAATGCTTGAAAATTCAGCTCGTATCCAACCTGGTTAATTATGATGGATTTTGGGTTAGTTTGGCCCAAACCTATAGACATATCAAAAGGAGGATTGATTCAAAGACACATGTATAATCTATCTGTTAACCCAAATTTTGAAATAGTTCTTGATATGTACATGTAACCATTTTGCTTGATCTATAAAACTACTACAATTATGATTTATTAAGTAAACCCAATAGATGGAAAGAATATCATATAGATTAGGCTTGAAGAATAGATGTCATATCCCATGAAAATTATATTGATAAGAAAAATTATTATTTTGATGATAGTTTGTTTTATTGTGATTATTTTTTAAACCATTCTTCGTAGAATATATAGTAAGTAGCATACATCCAATCTATCTATCAAGTCAAGAGAAAAAATGCAATCTCAAATCAAATAGAGGAGAGATTTACATCTTTCTTTAGCAACTCATTCTCTCCATTTCCCACCCAAATACAAAATGAATGTCTCCTTTTACATCCATTTTACTCACCCTAGTGTTAGATCATTTGCATACTTTTTTTCTATGGGATTCTTCAAACATTCATGAAACTCTTAGAAGTGCTTGGTGTTGGGATACTTGAAAGGAAATTATTTTGGAAAACAAAGAAAAATCAAAGGATAGATGTATTTTTTGATCTAAGGATGTTGGGCATCTTGGACATATCAAGTGGTGGGGAAATTAGCATGATGAATTTGAGCTATTAACATTGGTTGAAAGTATTCATTTGATGGTTTTTTGATTTTGTGTTAATTGATAATGAGAAAAAATTAATTTTAAGTTTATTTGATGAACGCATGCATATCCATCCTAAGTTTTGTCATATTTTTAATCTAGTTTTGCATATAGATTTCCTAGTTTTTCCTAGAATATCTTCAATTAGTTCTTTTTAGATTTAATGTCAACTATAAAGATTTTAATTTTTTTCTTAAATTTGATTGTAGATTTGAAGTTTTATGTATAGATACCAGCTATACTAACTGAGATAAGGAGTCTCACTTCCCTTAAGTAGGTCAGAGTTGAGAAGAGGGTGCCTCTTGCAAAGTGCAGGGCAGCGCCCCGACCCAAAATAGATTTTTATTATGTTAAGAAGGAAGAACGACCAACATTTTTACTCAAGATCATTATCAACCTCCACGATTGACCTCTTCGATTGATATCCTAGTCGAGCTAACTCATTGATGACTTCTAATGAAGCTATTGATGGATGCATTCCAGTCAAGATCTAGGTGATCGAGCTCTACTATCGAGCTCTTAGTGATCAAGATCTACTATCAAACACTAACAATTAATCTATAGCGATCGACTTGTTAATGATCAAGTTCCACATATCAATCTCCTGGTGATCAACCTTCCAATCAATGTTCATTAACCGATGTCTTCCAATTGAGTTCCACCTATTGAACTTCAAGAATCAACCTATTGATGATTGATATCCACTGCTTGATCACCTCCACAATCAATCGTCATTGGTTAAGCTCAATTTATTGATCTTAATTGATCAATGGATGACTCTTCATCTTCTCTCTATTGATGCATTTACTACAAGGTGCCTTATTGCATTCCTATCAGGTTGTTGGTCTTGCTCTTTACCTCCTATGAATGGAAGGTCATTTGCTTCACCTATGCTCATTAGAAGACACAGAGAGGTTGTTGAACATTACCCACTACTCCATCTTACATGAATCCACTACAAGTTCATTTGATCAACCTCAAAAGAGATCAACCAAACAAACTTGATTTCTTGTAGTTTTATCGACCTCGAAAGAGATTGACCAATTGAACTCCACTCCATCTTGATCAATGTGCATTTGTCTTTCATCTTGATTGATTGACCTTGAAAGAGAGTAACTGAATGTCATTCCAATAGCTCAGTTGATTAGTCCATTCTACAACTAATTAACTTGTAGTGTTCTTACACTCCATTCAAGACATTTTTAAGAGAGAAGACAAGCATCTACACATCACGCCTACTCATCCATCTACTTCTACAATTATGGCATTTTTCTCTACATACATTGTGTATCTTGAATCTACCACTAGGAGAGAGTATTCCCCTCACTAGGGAACAAGGAGTAGCCCCTCTACCTAAAATATATAGAGGGGGGTGAATAGAGCTTTTTGGAGTTTTAAAATAATGAAAACAATTAAAACAAAGAAGTAGGAGGAAATAAGGAAGACATAGGATGTATAGTGGTTCCTACCTTAGAAATCTAAGGTAGTCAGTCCACTACCCGATTGTTTCCAACTGAGATTTTGAAAGCAACTTATTTTATTACCTCTCGAGGATGTTACACAAAATACAATTGCTTTCCTACACCCTTTAAGTAGCCTTCACCTGAAGTAGCCTCGACCCTCCTAGAAGCAGCCTTCTAAAGTAACTCCAAGTCCACCCTTGAAGTAGCCTTCACCTGAAGTAGCTTCAATCCTCGAGGCAGCCTTCTGAAGTAACTCCAAGTCACCAGGACCAAACTTCAACACCTTGAAGTAGCTCCACAAACCTTCTTTCAATAGACTCCAACCTAGGAGTAGTCATGGAGAACAAAATACAATAAAGGGAACAAGACTGGAAGAAAGAAACAATGTTACCAATGAGTACAACGCTTTGATCCTATATCAAGCTTATTGATCTCCTATCCACTATATATGAACGTGGTAGTGCGGTGGCTAGGAGATACTAAGGTATAGGACACTAATGTAGAGCTTAAGGAAACTGAATCGCAAGTGAAACTTTGCTTGTTGCTCACAAAGAATGATTCTCAAGTTGCAATGTGTATACACAAGTAATTTGGCTGTCCTAAGGCATGTCCTATTTATAGGAATGACTTATAAGGGCCTAGGGACATTCTAGACACTTTCTAGAGTGTTCTTAGTGCTCAACCAACCGTTAGATGTCCATTAATTATATTGCAACACCTAGTTGTTTAGTGCTGAAAAGTGCAGTCCAGAACTTGTCTTAGTCGAGAAGTTTGTCCACCGAGATTGTCTCGGTCGAGAAATTATTCGACCGAGAGTTGGTTTGGAGTAAAAGTATTCAACGTCTATTGTGACTTTCCAACTACCAACTACTCTCAGTCTAACGGCTATGGAACCTACTCAAAGGTTTATCTCGGTCGAGAATGTTGTCGACCGAGGGCTATTCTAGGGTTACATGAGTAGGTCAATAGTCAGTGTTCATGAGTTAGACTGAGGTGGTTCTCGGTCAAAGATTTTGTCGATCGAGGGTGTCTCAGTCGAGAAGTTAGTCGACTGAGAATTGCTCTGTTACAAAATGTTGAATCATCTACTAAGTGTGTGTAATGATGTGCAATTGTGATTGTATCTTATGGGAGGATCTATCTAAGTGTTGTGAGTGGATAGGGAAGATCTAACACTTGATTTACATGATATCTATGTACTTGTACATTATATACTTCTACAAGTTTTTACATTGAGTACAATCATGAAAGTAAAATCAATCTAAGCATATTTATCTCCAATTTGCATTGATCTTCAACTATCCACTTCCTTTTATGTTTATCCATAAAACACTCAAATAACAAGTTAGATCCACAAGAGTGAAATGTCTGTCATCATCAAAACAAAGCGTTTAATAATGTCCAATTTAGCCAACAATCTCCCCCTTTTTGAAGATGACAAGCATTTCTAAAATATAAATCAAGGGAATTTAAATAGCATGAGTTTCATACTTGAGATTTACCTTATGTAGACGTTCTCTTTTTTATTCATGGAGTGTGTGCAAGTTATTCCCAAAGAGATGTGGAACATAGTATCCAACTCTTTAAGGAATATAGCAACACTTTTATGTGAAGCCAAGAGATTATGAAACTCATTTAATCTTGTGTTATATAATTTTGTTTTTGATTGATATTAATTCTCCCCCTTTGTCATTTCAAAAAGGTAACCAAGCATTAGTATTATTCTTATTAGTACTCCCCATGAATATGATGCTCCCCCTCAATATGACACTCACTTTGAAAATCAAAGGTTTAAAATATGTCCAATGCAAGCCACAAGATTTTATTATCATGACAACAAGCACAACAATCTTGAGAGTATGAGGTGGAAGAGGAGCAAGGGAAGATGGTGGAAGAGAAATGCTGAAAATTTGCACAAGAAAGCACTAAGAGGAGCTAGAGAAGAAAGATTCTAAATTGGTGAGAAGAATGTCCATTTTTTGGCACTATTTATAGCAAAACAACAACCTTCTCGGTCGACGAATTTGTCGATCGAGCGTCCCAACGGTCATTTTTGGCACGCTCCTCTCTAACAGCTAATAGGGGTGTTCGGTCGGGACTTTGAAAAATAGTCGTTACGACGGCTCAGTCGATGATTTTGTCGCCTGAGATGAAGGTCAAGCAAAGAAAAATTTTCGTTCATGGATAGCTTCTAGACTATGTGAAGAGAGTAGTGCCACGTGGATTAGTCAAGTATGGGTTCACCAAGAAATTCTCGGTCAAAGTTTTTTGTCAACCAAGCCCAAAGTTTGGTCCATGTAATGTAAAAAGACTGGGTGCGGTCGGTCATAGAAAAGTCTAACCGGAGGATTCTCGGTCGAGATTTTTGTAGACCGACTAGTCTGCAGTTTTGAGCCTGTAATAAGCAATTAGTCATGGAAATCAAAGGTAAAGATGTATCAATTTATAATTATTAAGAGTTTGGAGCATATATATCAAAGAAGACATCTTCTAGGGGAGTAATAAGTAACTTCTTTCAAATATATTGAAATTGATCAAGTGGGAGCGGTTTTGTAAAAATATCAGCCAATTTTTCTTCAGTGTCAACATGATGAAGAGATATGTGACTTTTAGAAATATGATCCCTTAAGAAATGGTGTCGGATTTCAATATGTTTAGCATGACTATGTAAAATAGGATTATGTGCCAAATTTATAGCACTTGTATTATCACAGAAAATCGGCGTAGATGAAAATGTAAAGCCATAATCATTTAAAACTTGTTGCATGTAAAGAACTTGAACACAACAGGAACCAACCGCCATGTATTCAGCTTCAGTGGTAGAAAGGGCGACTATATTTGTTTCTTACTAAACCATGATACTAAAGCTCTTCCTAGTAAGGAGCAACCACCACTTGTTCTTTTGCGATCAAGTCGACAACCAACATAATTGGCATCAGTAAAAGCTTTTAAATCTAGTGATTGACCTTTAGGATACCATAATCCATAGTCGGTAGTACCAGAGAGATATCTTAAGATACGTTTAATGGCTTGAAGATGAGATTGCATTGGTTTAGATTGAAATCTAGCACAAAGTCTTACGGAAAACATAATGTCCAGTCTAGAAGCAGTTAAGTATAACAAGCTACCAATCATAGCCCTATATAAGGAATCATCAATAGGTTCTCCATCTTCATCCTTGTCAATTTTGGCAGAGGTGGCCATTAGTGTGGTAGCATGCTTGCAATTTTCCATTCCAAAGTGTTTTAATAGTTCATTAGTGTACTCCTCTTGGCTTATGAAAATCCCAGTAGGCGTCTATTTTATTTGAAAACCAAGAAAGAATGTTAATTCTCCCATAAGACTCATTTCAAATTCTATTTGCATTATGTCACTAAATTGTTTGTATAAGGAATCGTTTGAGGCACCAAAATGATATCATCAACATATATTTGTACAACAAGAAAATATGATTCATATGTTTTGAAGAATAATATAAAGTCTGAATTTCCAATTGAGAAACTATTATCGAATAGATAATTTTTAAGTCTTTCATACCAGTTTCGAGGTTCTTGTTTAAGCCCATAAAGTGCCTTTTTAAATTTATAGACATGATCACTTTTGCCAGGGATTTCGAATCTAGGTGGTTGGGCAACATATACTTCTTCTTGGATGATTCCATTTAAAAATGCACTTTTTACATCCATTTGGAATAGTTTGATGTCTTTGTGAGAAGCTATGGCTAACAACATTCTAATAGCTTCAAGTCTTGCTACGGGTGCATAAGTTCCATCAAAATATATTCCTTCTTGTTAATTATACCCTTGAGCCACCAATATAGCTTTGTTTCTTACTACCTCCCTGGCTTCATTAAGTTTATTTTGAAAAATCCATTTAGTCCCAATGATGGTTTTGTCTTGTGGTTTAGGAACTAAGTCCCATACCACATTTTTTGTGAATTGATTTAGTTATTCTTGCATATCCATTATCCAATATTCAGCTTTTAGTGCTTCATTTACCTTTTTAGGTTCAATGATTGACACAAATGCCATATTTACAAAATATCAAAATGATGATTGAGTTTTTACTTTATCATGAGGATTTCCAATGATTAAATCTTGGGGATGATCTTTGATTAATCTAGGAATATGTTGTTGTGTCTCATTTTGTTGATTAGTTTTAGTATTTTGATCGTCTTTTGTGGTTATAGTTAACTCTTCAATTTGATGAGTAATGTCATTTATATCCTCATATTCATTTTCAATATTTTGAGTTGTTGCTTCATGAAAAGTTATATGGATGGATTCTTCAACTTTTCTAGTAGTACTATTGTAAATTCAAAAAGCTTTGCTAGAAGTTGAATATCCCGAAAAGAATTCTTTATGTGATTTAGAATCAAATTTGTCTCTATCGTCTTTGGTATTTAAGATATAACAAGTTGTACCAAAGGTATGAAAATAATCAACTCTTGGTTTTTTTGTTGAAGATGAGTTCATATGGAGTTTTCTATAGATGAGAATGTACTATTACTCTATTTAACAGATAGCATGTTGTATTTACAACTTTAGTCCAAAACAATTTTGGTGTACTATGTTCAAGTAACATTGTTCTAGCCATTTCTTGTAAGGTACTATGTTTCCTTTCAACTATGCCATTTTGTTGTGGAGTGCGTGGAGCTGAAAAATTATGAGTTTATCCTTGAGATGTACAAAATTCTTCAAAGATGTGATTTTAAAATTCCCCACCATGATCACTCCTAATTGTATAGATTTTATTTTGTAATAGATTTTCAATATTAGAGCAAACTTTTATGAATATTTGGAATGTATCATCTTTATTTGCAAGAAAATGAACCCATGTGTATCTACTATAATCATCTACAATGACAAAGCAATATCATTTTCCACCGATAGATTGAGTTCTCATAGGACCAAACAAATCCATGTGTATAAGCTCTAATTATCTAGTAGTGCTAAGCATTATTTTTTATTTGAAAGAAATTTTATTTTGCTTTCCAAAGGTACATGGTTCACAATTTTCAGGTTTATCAAAGGATATTTTAGGTAACCCACGTACAATATCGTATTTAATTAACTTTTTGATAACATGTGAACTTGCATGACCTAATTTTCTATGCCATAGTTGTAAGGATTCATCTTTTGCAAGAAGGCATTTTCCAATAATGGCCTGCATAGAATTAGGCCTAAGTATGTATAGATATCCTATTCTTTTTCCTTCATAAATGATTTCATTAGTGTTTTCAATTAATAATTTACAACAAGTTTTATTGAATAAAACATTATAGCCACTATCACATAGTTGACTAACACTAATTAAATTATGATGTAGGCCATCAACAAGTAAAATATTTTTTATTTGAAGATTTGTACCAATGCTACCTATTCCAACAACTTTTCCTTTTCCATTCTCTCCAAATGTGACTGTTACGCTTTTCTTTTATTCAATTGTTTGAATGGATTTTGTTGCCGATCATATGCTTAGAACATCCACTATCAACCACCCAATCCTATAAAAGAGATAGATTTTGGTTCCCATGGTCCTTTTTGGTTAGAAACATTTAATAACAAACTGAATATAGTTACATGATTTAACAATTGAATGTTTTAAGCTGAACATAACTATATTCGGTCGACAAATATCTTGACCAAAGAGTGTCTCATTCGAAGATTCTGTCGACCGAGAGTGTTGTTGTTTTACAAGTTGATATATGCATGAAATAGTAACTTTATTGGTTGACTATTTGTTCGATCGAAGATATCTCGGTCGAAGATTTTCTTGACCGGGATTATTACTGGTTTTTAAAGTAGGTGTAGGTTTGAGACAGAAACTCCCTTGGTCAATTTTTTTTCTCGATTGAACTCTATGTCGACCGAGATTTTTTCTATTTGTTTTCAGTAATTCCATTTATTCCAATTTGTGCTTAAATTACTTCAATTATGCTAAGGTACTAGTTTATTTAGTTGAGATAAGACATTATGATATTCAAAGTGAAGTTTTAGGTCAAATCTCAACTAAATCATATTCAAGTTTGCTAATTTTGGGGTCTTGGAACCCAAACTAATTCAACATCCTTTTTCTTGTATGGGCATGAGAAAGAATAGTGTCCAAGACGCAAGTAATAGTGACAACAAATGGAATCAATTTCATTTCTCTTTTTATGATTTTGAGTTGAGTTGTTCTTGGGTACATATATGATCTTGGTCTTGGGTTCTTGTGTTCTTCTAAGTTTATGTTGATGAAATTTTCTTTTGGAACATATCCTAAACCTCTCCTTCCAATTTGACCAGAAGAATCCTTTAGGATCTTATCAAGAACATCGTTATTTTTCAAGCTACTAATTTCCTTTTGTAATTTAGTAATTTCATCCATTTTCTTTTTAATATTTAAGTTTGCTTGATCTAAGTTAGATGAAAAACTATCTCTTTCCTTTACAATGGCATCATAATCTAAAGGAGTGCATAAGATAGGTTGAGTTTGAAAGTCATTCAATTTAGTAAGTAATTCAACCTTTTTTTTTGAGAAAGAAGATTATAGTTTGTCTCTAGAGTAAGTAAATTTGTATTGCAATCATTAATTTAAGATTTAAAGGTAGAATTTTTAGAAATAATCCTTTCCTTTTCAGAAGAAAGTTCATTTAATTGATCATATAATTCTTCATTAGTTTTTGTAACTCTTTTTAGTTTCTTTTTACAATCAATTTATTTATCATGTAATTCTTCAATGCTAGCAACTTATTCTTCTTTTGATAAATCAAGTAGACTTACCTCATTTGAGTCTTCATTTTCATCTTCTTTGGCCATAAGACACTCTACATTTTCTTCTCCACTTTCACTATCATCACTTGACTCATCCCATGCGGCTTTGTATGCTTTCTCTCCCTTCTTCTTGGAGGAGACTTTTTTCCCTTTGTTTATCTTAGGACACTCATTTTTGACATGTCCTTTCTTGGCGTATTCAAAACACCTAAGAGAGGAAGAAGAAGAAACACTAGAGTTTTTGTTAGATCTATACCTTTTGTATTTCTTACCATTTACAATAAGTGCATCTTCTTTATCATCTCCTTCACTTATTTCATCACTTTCTTGAGTGATGACTTTTGTAGCTTTTAGAGCTATGTCATTCTTTCTTTTTGAAGTTCAAGCTCCCGTCTTTTTTCCTCCTCTATGGTGACCTCATGAGTATCTAGATTGCCAATGAGCTTCTCCATCTTTAGTTTGGTGAGATCGTTATCTTATTCAATGGATGTCACTTTAGGCTTGTATTTTGGAGTCAAAGATCTAAGAATCTTTGAGACTTGATCTTCTTCACTTATGAATTTTCTTAATGTACTTAAACCATTAACAATAGTAGAAAATCATGCATACATATCACTAATAGACTCATTTGGTTGTGTATGAAATTGTTCAAACTTTTGTTTAAGTATACTAATCTTATAATTTTTAACTTGTTTGGTTCCTGCATGTGTAATAGAAAGTATATGTCATATATCATATGTAGTTTAACATGAGGAAATTCTATTGAATTCACTTACTAAAATAGAGCAATATAAAATACTTACAGCCTTGGCATTTAGTTGAGCTTGTTTTACTGTATTGGCATCCCATGTATCATATTCGATTTTAGGAAGCTCATATGGAGTACACACCATCCTCTAAAGCTCCCAACTGATGCCTTGGAAGTAAAACTACATTCTTCTCTTCCAATAGTTGTAGTTGCTTCCATCGAATGGTGGTGGACGAGATACATGAGTTCCCTCCAGCTTCAAGTTGTTGAGCACACCATCCCCCATCCATCAAGACTTGTTAAAGCTCCTTGAAGACCTGCTCTGATACCAATTGAAAGATATAGAAGGGGGTGAATAGAGATTTTTGGAGTTTTAAAATAATTAAAACAATTAAAATAAAGAAGTAGGATGAAATAAGGAAGACATAAGATGTATAGTGGTTCCTACCTTAAAAATCTAAGGTAGTCAGTCCACTACCCGATTGTTTCCAACCGAGATTTTGAAAGCAACTTATTTTATTACCTCTTGAGGATGTTACACAAAATACAATTTCTTTCCTACACCCTTGAAGTAGCCTTCACCTAAAGTAGCCTCAAACCTCCTACAAGTAGCCTTCTGAAGTAACTCCAAGTCCACCCTTGAAGTAGCCTTCACCTGAAGTAGCTTCAATCCTCAAGGAAGCCTTCTAAAGTAACTCCAAGTCACCGGGAGCAGCCTTCACCACCTTGAAGTAGCTCCACGAACCTCCTTTCAATAGCCTCCAACCTAGGAGTAGTCAAGGAGAACAAAATACAATAAAAGGAACAAGACTGGAACAAAGAAACAATGTTACCAATGAGTACAACACTTTGATCCTATATCAAGCATATTGATCTCCTATCTATTATAGATGAATGTGGTAGTGCGGTGGCTAGGAGATACTAAGATATAGGACACTAATGTAGAGCTTAAGGAAAGTGAATCGCAAGTGAAACTTTGCTTGTTTCTCACAAAGAATGATTCTCAAGTTGCAATGTGTATACACAAGTAATTTGGGTGTCCTAAGGCATGTCCTATTTATAGGAATGGCTTACAAGGGCCTAGGGACGTTCTAGACACTTTCTAGAGTGTTCTTCGTGCTCAACTAGCCATTAGATGTCCATTAATTACATTGCAGTGACTAGTTGTTTAGTGCTGAAAAGTGCAGTCCAGAACTTGTCTCAGTCGAGAAGTTTGTCGACTGAGATTGTATCGGTCGAGAAATTATTCGACCGAGAGTTGGTTTGGAGTAAAAGTATTCAATGTCTATTGTAACTTTCCAACTACCAAATACTCTCAGTCCAACGGCTATGGAACCTACTCGAAGGTTTATCTCGGTCGAGAATGTTGTCGACCGAGGGCTATTCTGGGGTTACATGAGTAGGTCAACAGTCAGTGTTCATGAGTTAGACTGAGGTGGTTCTCGATGAAAGATTTTTTCAACCGAGGGTGTCTCGGTCGAGAAGTTAGTCGAACGAGAATTGCTTTATTACAAAATGTTGAATCATCTACTAAGTGTGTGTAATGATGTGCAATTGTGATTGTATCTTAGGAGAGGATCTATCTAAGTGTTGTGAGTGGATAGGGAAGATCTAATGCTTGATTTACATGATATCTATGTACTTGTACATTATATACTTGTACAAGTTTTTACATTGAGTACAATCATGAAAGTAAAAGCAATCTAAGCATATTGATCTCCAATTTGCATTGATCTTCAACTATCCACTTCCTTATATGTTTATCCATAAAATACTCAAATAATAAGTTAGATCCATAAGAGTGAAATGTTTTTCATCATCAAAACAAAGGGTTTAATAATATCCAATTTAGCCAACACTACCTAGTTTTGATTTACAATTTGCATCTAAACTTATGTAACATTCTTGCATTTTGAATCTGCTATTTATTGCTTGTTCATATGTTTGGGCAATATATGTGCATGTTTATCTAGATTTGGTAGTAGAAAGTTTGAACCTAAAGCCAAGGATATCGATTAGATTATGATTCCACCCTTGTCAAAATTTTATATAGGTGTTTCCCAAGGCAATATATACATGATCTCTAGGTATCACAATAGAGAGCCTAGAGAAATATTTCTCTAATTTTAATCTAAATTCTAAAAGGAGGATTCTACCCAACCCCAATGCAATATGATCATGCATGTTAAGATGTAGTGAGAGAGTGAATTATAGGTAGCAATGGTGAAACCCAATCACCCTAGTGTTTCCATAGCATGTTAATCAAAACATTAATCTAGCTTTTTCTATTCACAATCTTAGCATAATAAAACAAACCAAACTTTTTGTGATAAATATTGGTTCTTTCATGGTCATATTGATCATAAAATTCTTTAAAATGTCATCCTTTAAGATCCATCCAAATACTACAATACAATCATATCCTTCCTCTTGCTGGTGGTGCGTACTATATGTAGTTTAGGAAAAATCTAGGAACTTCTCCCTACGTGAGTGTGCTTGTGTAGTTAATCAAAAATCAATCTCCACCATCATTTGACACTTGTGTAAATGCTTTAGTTCATGATTATTAGATGCTCATTGTTAAAAATTGCCTTCTGGATTTAGAATATTTGCTCCTAGTTTTGAAAGGTGCATTCTTGGTGTCTTGCTATTTCTACCACCCTACTTTAATAGAGGTGAACATGGTATACATTCTATTGAAGGAATATAGATCACCTATCCCCATTGGTGATGATGAAGAAGAAGCACCTTGGAGGAGTGTGAAATGGTGTGGTTGTGGATGCCTTTGAGAAGAAACGGGTGTCTCCTCCCCAACTTCCACTACCTCATTTAGTTTTTGCCAATGAAGGTGTTGAGTGCCCTTGAGTTTGAATATGGGGTCAAGAATCTCTCTTTCCTAGAAGTGAAATAGCATAAAGGGTTTGCCACTATTCTTTGTGAGGAACTTCTCTTTGTAGAAGTATTTGATGTCGATGGAGTTGTTTTTCTTGATAAGTTGAATCTGGGATAGGTCAAGGCCAAGGTACATCATGACTAGAGTGAAGAGGCTCTAAAGTTAATGGTAAGCTTCAATGCTCATTTTATAACTTGGTTATGCATTGCTGAGGAAGAAAGCATCAAGGTTGACATTTTTCTTGTCCAAGGTGAGTAAGCTTCGTAGAACATACATGTCATCTTGTTGTACCTTCCGTCGATCCTTTTTTGACTTAGTGAACCACTTTTGGGTTAGTAGGGGATAGATATAGTAGGTGAAGGGGTGCTCTATGTCATAGATAGAGGAGTGTTGGAAATTTTTGGAGACCCCCGTTTCTAACTTGTTAAGTTGGAACCAAGAGTGGTTGTAGTAGAGGCAACTCAATCAAATTGTTGACCTAGATGATTCTACCCAAAAGTGCATTAAAAGTAGTAAAGGTGAGGAAGTCGGATATGTTGTGCGTGTAAAATTGTAGACACCCCACTTTCCATCAACATCTGGTTCCAGGGAGATAAAAAACCTATAGAGAAGAGAAGAACTCAGTGACAATCTTAGAGTAGGTACACTAGCCATTGTATAATGGGTGGTAACATACTATCCCCTACGCTTCACACATTCGATGAAAGTCTAAGGTGAAGCTTATCTTGGCCATTAATTTTTTATCTCCATAGATAATTGTCTCAACAAAGTGGTTGGTAAGCTTGTTGTGAAGTTTCATCTAGGTGTCATTGACATAGGCTATGGAGTTTGATGCAACATGATTTGGTGCATAACCAAGGTAGCAGATATCATATAAGATCGTCCCTCTTATCATGAATGCTTTGAAATTTAAAAAACAATTTAGTAAAGGGATCTATTAGAATAGTCAATGAATACCAGTGACCTAAACGTTAGAATATTGAAGATGAGAGGATTTTTGTGAAGAAAACACATCCTAAAACCCCTTATTTTATATTCCAATGATGTATTGTATCATTGGGGCTAGTAACACTGACATGATGTCATTGCACTTACTCTAAAAACCATGAGTTTGTGATTTTATGCATGTGATGATAGTGCATTGAACAATGGCTTATGGTGTTAGTGCTACCAACATATGTTTGACACCACCAACCTCGTGCTTGTTGGATAAATATCAACATGTGTGACATTTATGCATGAAATATTGACCTCCAATCTAAAAGCCATGTGGTCATCATCCTCTGGTTGGGTCGATGCTACTAAGAATATTTGTCAGTGTGAGTGACTCAAAATTTGTGACTTATTTTAGCTTCTTGCCAATAGACTCAATTCCACTGACAACTATGTTGGTACCATTAACCTAAATGATCACCACCGTAGTAGAAGTAATTAGTAGGGTGGTGTCACCAAATGTTGGTTGGCTATATTGACCTTGTTCCTCAAATTAATTAATCACAAATGGTGATCGATTGAAATAAATTACTGGTAATACCGACAAAAATTTTGGTGGTATCGACTCTAAAAACTAGAATTTTAATAGAATATGTAAACAGAGTCAATTTCATAGATGGAGAAACCTAAGGGTCGGGGGGACTCTGGCGGAAAAGGCGGCAAAACACGCAAGAACGATCCCGAAGTGGATCGCGGCGGAGCGGAGGCCAATCAAGAAGGCACGGAGCTTCGAGATCGGCATGCTAACAATGAGGGGAACAATAGAGGAGGAGACGTGCCCAAGGGAGTGGGGTTCTCCATCCTAGTAGTCAGACTATAGTTCAACTTTTTCAGCATGCGGGGATCGCAAACTAAAAAGAGCCTATCTGACGAAGGATCTACGCATAACCAGAGGAGAGAAGGTGGTCGTTCATCTGAGGAGTCCTACACAAATACTATGACACAATCAAACCAGAACACCTCCTATCGAGGTGTCGTCATAGGGGGACAGACCGTAGGGGATAGTGAGGGATTTATTGATCGTTTATTTGTGGAGGGGTTGTCAGAGGAAGCCATCACATTGAAGGAGATAGAAGGCACACCCACCATCAATATAGTTCCAGACGTGGAGGAAGTCCTTGTGGCACCATGGAGGTTCGTAGTCGTGGTCCGTCTGCTTGGGGCTGACATTGGCTACATGACCCTACGGGACCGCCTCAAACCTCTTTGGAAGATAACAGGAAGATTCAACATGTATGAGATGGAGAAAGCCACTTCGTTATCCAACTATCATGTCGGTGAGACTATGAAGAAGGTTTAACATGAGGGCCCTGGAAGCTTTTTGGCCTAAATATATTGGTATGGGAATGGTACCCAACCTTCAAGCCAAAAGAAGAATATTCGAATTTGTTTGTATGGTGGGTACGAATCATGGACTTACCATTACATCTGTATGTTCCCACGATGTTCGACTACATTGGTGGAGGCCTAGGTAAGCTGATAAAGGTGGATGCACACACGGCTAGAAGAACCAGGAGCAAGTTTTCCCGGCTTGCACTGGAACTGGATACCACGCATGACCTGGCACAATCTATACTGATCAATAGGATTGAGTACGAGGTTATATACGAAGGCCTCCCTTGGGTGTGCACTTCATGCGGCCAGGAGGGGCACACATCTTGGTATTGTACCTTTGACGATTACAAAACCCCTGGGGAAAGGGACAGGGAACATAAGCGATATGAACAACCGACTCAAGATAATACTTTGAATGAGAAACAGTGGCAAACACAGAAATATAGGAAGGGTGGGAGGAGGAACAATAAAAATAACCAAAATACAATGGTCGTAAACACCAGCAATCCTTTTGCCATCCTAGAGGATGATTATGGGGAGCACATTTCAGAACCCCTTATAGATAAAACCACTAAACGAAATGGTACCTCAGGTCAACCGAAGCGAACTGAGAAAGTATGGAGGAAAAAGAAAGCTGCTACAGAGGGAGACAATGCAATGCTAGTGGATAAATCCAACAATCACACAGTAGTCTACCCGGACATGGATGAAGTAATAGAAGTAGTGAATGTCCAGGCTAATGCAGAGAAAGATATATCGCACATACACAAGCATTTAGTTCAAGCCTTTGTAGTAAACAAAAGCAAGGCCGCCAATTGATGTCACACCAAAGCAATCAGCTGGTAGGCGAATTAAAGTAAGTGGCACAAGGATGAAGAGGTGTGGCTGGCGAAGCTCGATACTGACAAACAAAGCCTTAAGAGAAGAGATTGAGGATATTCATAGTCCAGCAGTGACCTCTAAAGTGGATCCAGGTTCATCCACACAAATGCAGCCTTGTACAACCTGAGAAATGGTTACATAATTAATCAAGAGGGTCAAATTGCAACTAATGCAGGTTAATGTCTACACTAGACTATACAGATTGTTGATTCAGTCATTTAGGCCTTTCAAGCCACTGAAGACTCAATTGGCACGTGAGGCCATCCAAGTTCACAGGAGCTTGGTTAATCATCACCCTCAAACACATTTTCTCTCTCAATTTACTGAGAGGCCGATAGACCTAACGTCTATCCTTAGCTTAGCAGATAATAATAATTGTAATGGTACTGATAATACCATGTTTAATTACCTTTGCTTTAGCTTGTTCTTTGTAAGATCTTCTAGATGAAATAGTTAATAGTGTTTTTCACAAAAAAAGAGTCAATTTCATAGAATGTAGGTTGGTGCGATTGACTTTGTTTCTTAAAGTTACTCACTTGGTGAGCAATTACAGGGTAGAATAAAGTTGGTGCCACTAATATTGGAGTCTATTGATCAACCTCATAGACAGAGATCATAGTAATATACACCAAAGTACAATTGAATATGAGAAATTGGTTGCAAAAAAATGGTTGTTGTAGTAACATTGGGTATGATTGTATACTATAGAAATTCTATATCTTGTGTTCTAGACTTGGTTCCACCAAACATTACTGTCGGTGCCACATACATTGCACATGGTTTTTCATGAAACACTCAAGAACACATTTATACCACTGACATGGATGTTGGTGTACCAACTTGTGAAGCATCTACAAACTCAACAAAGAGCAGTCACATTTCAAATTTGCATTAAAATTATTGTATGGTACAAGCATGGATTCTAGTAAAAGAAAAGCACAATCACAATGAGAGAGCCTAAATTGTGGGTTGCCTCCCAGAAGTTCCCTTGTTTAATGTCCTAGGCTAGAAGAAAGGTAGCTCATTCTGGATGGACACCCAATGATAGTGAATATACCATTGGTGGTGTGTTAGATTATTGTATGAACTCTAAGCCGTCATCCTCTATGCTCTGTGTCTGATGTCCATGGCCTCTCACCACAAACATAAAAAGTCTCTTAGAAAGGCATGCCAAAGAGTAGTTTCACACCATGGTCCTTTTGCATCTCCAAGAAAATGATATTTGTTAAAAAATAGTGTACTAACCTTCACCAAATTATCTTCACAAATTCCCAAGGGATCCAATATGAACTTTGTTTTCAAGTTGAATTGGCATACTAGTGGACATGGGGTTCTTCAATCCCAACTTATTGAACGTAAAGAGTGAAATCACAATGATACTGCTCTTGAGTCACACAATGCATTTCCAAGAGAAGGTTTCCTAATGAAATAAGGAATGTGGAAGAACCCTAGGTCCTTTCTAATTTTTGGTAAATCCCTTAGTATCAAAATGTTCACTTGTCATGCATCACAACAACATTTGTATCTTTAATCTTGTGATTTTTGTTAATGATATCCTTCATGAACTTTTCAGAAGCCAATATATATTTTATCACATCTACAAATAGGATGTTGATATGTAGCTTTATGAATATGTCAAGAAATTTGTTGAACTACTTGTCGACCCTCCTGATATATAGTCTATTAAGGAAGGGAGCCAATCCACTTATTGGTGTTGACATGAAAGGATGGAGGTGTCTTTAGGAGTCTACCTCACGAAGATTGTGGAAAGCACACTATGAGTAAATTTTATACAGAATGATCCTTCTCATGGGCAGTGGAGTTGTAAGTTCTTTGTATACAATCCCCTGTAATGTATGTGTATCTAAAAATTCCCTGCCTCTACTCATGGTCAAAAAATTCACGTGTTGTACTGGATTCTAGGAACCCTCTACATTTTCTAGGAACCAATGATGTGTTGGCTTTTTTTAATTTCAACATCGACTACACACTAAATATTCATTTCCCAAGACTTCTTATCTAATGGCCCTAGTTTTTATCCTTGCAATACTGGTCAGAATGGGATACATTATTCTACATATACTTCATAAATGTTTCCTCAAGGCAGTCTAATCAACTAGGCCCTCCTAAATGAAAATTCCCATGGCTATTTTTTTTTTGGTATTGTTACCCCATATACATTTCTTATTCACATACAAGTGGTGTAAAGTTGTCTTACAAGGTCCTCAATTTCTTTGCTAGAGTGATGACTCATTATTCTGTATAACACTCTTCACTACATGTTGATTTTTGCACTCATTACCTTACGATTGATCCATAAACATATTTTTCATGCTCTCTTGGAATTTGGATTCTCAATTGTTCAAAAAGGGTCCCTCTCTAGATGAGTGAATAATGGTCCTCACCCTAATATGTAGAACATAATACAAAATCTTTGATTGATCAAAGCTAGACATGTTATGTTAAGAACACTTCCTTAAATTATCTTGGTAGTAGTCCCATGCTTTATTATAAGACTCATATAACCCCTTCTTGAAGTTTTGAATCTTTCCCACAAGCATTGTAGCCTTTTAAGGTGGTAAGTTTCTCTCAAATATTTACCCATGAGAGGATCCCATGTATCTACTAAATTTGGAGGTATAATTTCAAATCATTTCTTGTCCTTATCCATTTAGGAAGATGGAAAGATCTTAAGGTAAATCATTATATCTTCCATTTGATCTATTTTGATTGTATCAAAGAACTCAACAAAATTACAAATTTTTGCATGGGATATTCATGCAAGTATCCCAAAAGGCTCGATCTTTCACTAGTTCCACAAGACTATGATCAATCTTGTACCTACCCACACAAATTGTACATGTTCTAATGGCAACCTGCTGATTTGTAGCTAAAGAGGCCCTTGTCCTCTCCCATATGGTTTGTTCCTGATCTGGATATGGGCAACCTTTGGAACTTCACTTCAATCCCCCATAACAATATATTTTTTTCTTTTCTTGGTGGTGGTAGAGTTGGTGTGAGTGTTGAGATGCATCAATAATCTTCACTCGTTACAGGGTTAGTCATAGAATCACACTAACTAGCATATAAGCAATAATTATGCATGTGTCATAGAGTTACTATGAAATTCCATATCTCACAACAAAAGCTTTAAACGTTACGACAATTAGAATTTGTTGACAAAATCCAGGTACCTTGGATTTTTTAGCTCTAGGAGTAATGTAGTAGGACACGATTAGGTTGATGAGGCGATATAGGTGACATGTATTGTCACACCCCGATCTCACACTAACCATTAAACACGAGATTAGGGCGCGACGGAGGGATTATCACATAAACAAATCGCTGAAAACTTTTTCTTTTTAAAACCTCGTAATGATACCCGGATTATTGCTGTAAACTAAAACACAATAAACTATTGCGGAAGCATTTCAATTAACCTGGCTAGAGAACATAAACAAAGTTTACAACATGTAACATTGTTTAACAGAAAGTAAACATAACAGTTAATTTACATCTTTATACACATTCCACAAACATACTATCTCTCACCCACACCATGTCCCAAGGACCGAGGGGAAAGGACTAAGAGACCTCTAACTACTAACTACATATACCTTCTACAGACTAAGCGTTAGGATGAAACGATCCTTCCGATTCCTGATGTTGATGCTGACCTGAAAATGTTTGAGTAGAGGTATGAGCCTACTCGCTCAGTGAATAGCATTTCGCTTAGCTATCACTAAACAACTCATCAGGTTTATAAATTGAAAATAAACATATATACAGTTAAAACAGGGCAGTTCTATTGACATAGCAGATATACAGATAATAATCACATTTCTTTGCATCAACACGTATTTCAGGTAAACGGACAGATATATAAATTTATTGTGATCCTATATGATTACTTATTCATATTATTATTATTATGCCCTAATCATATGCAGTGTACTCTGCATATAAAGATTCGTAGCAAGTTCATGCCACGATCCCACCGTACAAGACTTAGCGACACACCCGGGAAATGCTAAGTCTGACCGCTGTCCTGGTCTGCGTCAGGACTCTCAGGCTCACACGGCCTCACTGCACTCTCAAAAGAGTGTACTCTAGACTCCTCCTCTAACCTGAGCACACAGGTGGAGAGTCTGGGTTACCACCGTGACACACGCGCGGATTATTGTTGAATAACCCCTATATACTCCAGTGCCACCGTGACACACGCACGGATTATTGTTGAACACTGCCTTTATGCCCTCGTGCCACAGTGACACACGCACGGATTATTGTTAAACACGAGTCACCGACCATCTAGACACACGCTAGGTAGGTCGTTTCACCCCAAGGTGCAGACCTCACGAGGGGTTCTACGGTGTTAGGGCACCTATGTCTATTAATTAGTTAACAGATATACAGTTTAACAGAAATATCACATTATGACTGTACAACATGAAATTTCCTCTTTTTCATCATTGATATCATGCATTTCAAGTTCCAATGAACTTAACATACTTTAATGTACATGCTACACTGTTTAAGAGTCATATCAACTAATACTGAAGCAAATAAGCATTTAAAATGAGTTTAATAATGATTTCTGAATGAACTGCCACTCACCCACTTCGGTGTGTTCGTATACACCGAAAAACGCCCACAACCACGCCTAATTCTGCCCTTTACAGCAGCGTGCACGTCGTGCACCTAGGCTGCACGCCGTGCACCTTCAGTGCACTTCTGTTCTACTTTTCTACACCTTTGCACGCCGTGCAAACTGATTTGCACGCCGTGCAAACTGATTTGCACGCCGTGCACCTGGGATGAAACTCGTTCCGCTATCTGTAACTTTGCATGCCATGCAACCTACGCAGAAACGGAAATTGCAGAAATAAAAGAGGAGATTGGGGTCGATTCGGTGGATGATTCTTACCCGAATCACTCCTATAGCTTCGGAATGACCTAGCAAGCAGTTGGCAAGAAGAAAGAACGGAGGGGAAGCATTGTTCGCTCCCTAGACCATCTCCATGGTCGGTTTCTTCGCGGCTGTAGGAGGAAGAAGAAGGTGAAGAAGAAGAAGATGATGCAGCTGGTTGATTTGGCTGGAGAAAATGAAGAATCAAAGAGAAACGGAGAAGGAGGGGCTTGGTTGCCTAGCTTCTCCTCTAGCTCGCTCTCTCCCTCTCCCTTCTCTCTGTTTTTCTCAGGCGCCAACCAAAGGAATGAACGATACGTTCATTCCAAGGTCGGTTAACAGAACTAATAAAGGAAAACTACAGAAAAGGATAAGGAAGGGCGCCCAGGGGCCGGATGTAAATTGCCCAAAAACTTTCCGAAATTACACATAGGTCCCTGTACACTAAAAAGCTTATATCTTTTTACTCGTAGGTCGGTTTCGCATGATTTCTTCGGCAACAGATTAAGCACAAACTTGCCCTCAATCTCAGGACAAGAAAACAAGCTAAGAATACATTAACACTAGCTCAAAGCTCAAAACACTATTAACAAAAGCAAGTACTTATCTTAACATAATTAGTTCAATTATGCACTAACCAAGGTACTTACTGTTAAAACGAAATGTGGGTCATAACAATCTCCCTCCCTTATAAGAATTTCGTCCTGAAATTCCTAAAAGAGAAAAGGAAACTTGTTACGCATTTCTGATTCAAGCTCCCACGTAGCTTCCTCTATATTGTGATTCTTCCACAAAACCTTCACTAAAGATAACTCACGGTTCTTAAGCTTCTTGATTCGGTGATCAACTATCTGTACTGGTCCTTCCACATAGGACACATCTGTCCTAAGCTGTGCCAGATCTGTATCTAATATTTTCTCTGTACCGGGGTGACACTTCTTCAGCATAGACACATGGAACACATCATGAAGATTTGCCAACTCAGATGGCAAATCCAACTTGTACGCTACAGGTCCAATCCTCTCAACAATAGGATATGGGCCCATGTACCTAGGGGTCAACTTACCCCTCTTGCCAAACCTTAACACTCCCTTCCACGGTGAAACCTTCAGATAAACCTCGTCACCAACCTCAAACTCAAGAGGTCGACGTCGTCTTTCTGCATAACTTTTCTGCCTGTCCTGAGCAGCTTTCAACTGCTCCCTGATCACAGATATCTTCTCTGTAGTCATATCGACTATCTCAGGTCCAAGAATTTCTTTCTCTCCAATCTCATACCAACAAACAGGTGATCTACACTTCCTGCCATATAGAGCTTCATATGGGGTCATTCCAAGACTAGAATGGTAGCTGTTGTTATACGCAAACTCCATCAAGCTTAAGTGTTCTTCCCAGTTACCTCTGAACTGCAGAACGCATGCTCTCAGCATGTCTTCAAGAGTCTGAATGGTCCTCTCAGATTGACCATCTGTCTACGGGTGAAACGTTGTATTGAACCTCAGCTTTGTGCCCAACGCACGATGTAACTGATTCCAGAATCTAGATGTAAACTTAGGATCTCTGTCAGAAATAATGGAAACTGGAATCCCATGTAATCTGATTACCTCGTCCACATATATCTTGGCCAGCTTCGGAACATCAAAGGTTGACTTGACAGGAAGAAAGTGAGCAGACTTAGTTAGTCTATCCACAATCACCCAAATCGAGTCTGAACCTCTAGACGTCCTAGGTAATCCTACCACAAAATCTATCGTGATGTGTTCCCATTTCCATTCAGGTATAGGAAGCGACTGTAAAGTACCAGCAGGTTTTTGGTGCTCAGCTTTAACCTGCTGACACACTCCACATCTAGCTACGTACTCAACCACATCTCTTTTCATACCAGACCACCAGTACAGCTCTCTGAGATTCTTGTACATTTTCGTGTTACCAGGATGCATAGCATACATAGAAGCATGCGCTTCTTCAAGAATTTGCTCTTTCAGCTCACTGTTCCCAGGTACACACAACCTGTCATGAAGATACAACACACCCTCGTCAGAGAACCTGAATTCTGACCTTTTACCTTCTGACATATCTTGCATAATCTGCCTCAACTCATTATCACTCTGTTGCAATTCCTTAATCTGATCATAGAAAGTAGGTTTAACCTGCATTTGAGCAATCAACCCACTCTGTCCAGTCACGTTCAAGTCTAAGTTCAACTTTCGCATATCTACAAGCAAGTCTCTTTTGAAACATGCCATAGAAAATGCATTTGCTGTTGAACTTGACTTTCTACTCAAGGCATCAGCTACAACATTTGCTTTTCCAGGATGGTAATCGATTTTCACATCATAATCTTTAATCAGCTCAAGCCACCTGCGCTGTCTCAGATTCAAATCTTTTTGAGTGAAGATATACTTCAGGCTCTTATGGTCTGTAAACACCTGACATGTCTCACGATACAGGTAGTGACGCCATGTCTTAAGAGCATGAACTATAGCAGATAACTCCAGATCATGAGTAGGGTAGTTCTCTTTGTTCTTCTTAAGCTGTCTAGATGCATAAGCCACAACTTTGCCTTCCTGCATCAGCACACAGCCCAAAACTCTCCTGGAAGCATTGCAGAATACTGTATAACCCTTTTCTGCTTCTGGCAAAGCCAACACTGGTGCTGAAGTCAACTTCCTCTTCAAGATCTGGAAACTTTTCTCACAGTTATCAGACCAAACAAACGGTGCATTCTTCCTCATCAAGCGTGTCAAGGGTGATGCTAACACACTGAAGTTCTATATAAACCTTCTGTAATAGCCTGCTAATCCCAAGAAACTTCTAATCTCAGTAGGAGTCTTAGGCTGTTCCCACTGAAGCACAGAATCAACTTTCTTAGGATCAACACTAACTCCATCTCTCGAGATAACATGTCCAAGAAATGCTACCTCAGCCAACCAGAACTCACACTTGCTAAACTTAGCATACAATTGATGTTGCCTCAACAGCTGCAACACTACTCTCAGGTGTTGCTCATGTTGTCCATCATCTCTGGAGTAGATCAGAATATCATCTATAAAGACTACAATAAAATGATCTAGGAACGGTTTGAAAATCCGATTCATCATATCCATAAAGGCTGCTGGGGCATTGGTCAACCCAAACGACATGACCAGAAACTCATAATGTCCATACCTAGTTCTAAAAGCTGTCTTGGGAATATCAGAAGCCTTTATTCTGAGCTGATGATATCCAGATCTCAAATCGATTTTAGAGAAGATTGTCGCTCCACGCAACTGATCAAACAGATCATCTATTCTCGGCAAATGATACTTGTTCTTAATAGTGATCTTGTTTAGTTGCCTGTAATCTATACAGAGACGCATGGTGCCATCCTTTTTCTTAACAAATAGGACTGGAGCACCCCACGACGAAGAACTGGGTCTGATGAAACCCTTATCTAGCAACTCCTGCAGCTGCACCTTGAGTTCCTTCAACTCTGCAGGTGCCATTCTATAGGCTGGTAGTGCTACTGGATGACTACCTGGATATACCTGAATCTCAAAATCAATGTCTCTGACAGGAGGTAAGCCTGGTAACTCCTATGGAAAAACATCAGAAAACTCATGAACCACAGGCACATCATAAACACTGGCGGTGCTCTTCTCTGCTCTGGTGTCAACCACATGAGAAAGGAACGCTTCACATCCTTTCTGTAACATCTTATCAGCTACAGCATCTGATATTATGCACGTAGGCAGAACTTTCCTGTCTCCAGTAAAGACACAAGAAAATTCCCGTAGTTGAAAGGTAGCTTCCTTTTTCCAACAATCGAGTTGCACTCGATATGTCTCAAGACAATCCATACCCAAGATGACTTCAAAATTATTTACATTCAAGGGTATGAGATTAGCAGCAAAGGTATAACATCTAAAAGATAACAAGAATCCGTGACAGAACTCAGTCAAAACTGTTGGTCCACCTAGTGGAACCCTCAACACTAACTCATCTACCAACTCTTGAGTTAACAGATTAAGTTTACCAACTAAAGAACTTCGTATGAAAGAGTGAGTAGCACCCAAATCTATCAAAACTGAAACTGGTATACTATTAAACAAAAGCATCTCTCCTGTAACAACTTGTGAAGAAATTATACCTTCCTGAGGTGTCAAAGAAAAGAAACGTGCTGCCGCTCTCCCTCTGCCACACTATCCTTTTTTATCACTTCTGCCACTGGATACTCCACCACCTCTGGAACCAGAAGCCATAGAATAACTCGGTCCTTCAGCTGGAGGTTGTCTCTGAACATCATAAAACTGAGACTGAGAAGCTTCTGATGTTGCTGGTTGAAGCTGAGGACAAAACTTCTTTATATGTCCTATCTGCCCACATTGGTAACATCCTGTATAATCTAAACCCCAACATTGCCCAGAGTGAACTTTTCCACAGGTATTACATACCCGCATCTCCTGTTTCTGTGGACCAGTCATAGAAGTAGATGATCCAGATGGCTGCTCTCTAGACGCACTGCCCCATCTCCCTGGGCTGTATCCTCCTCTGCCTCTAGAAGTAGTGACATCCTCAGATCTCTGCCTGCCGAAACAACCAAAGCCACGTCCAAGCTTAGAAAAGAAACCTCTACCTCCACCTCTGTATCCACTACTAGATTGCCCTCTACTGAAATCTGCAGATCTTTTCTTAGACTCGGGCACCCTGTCAGCATTCACAGATTCTTCAACTTGTCTCGCTGCCTCAACAAACTCACTAAAGTTCTCTCTGTTCCTCCTGCTAGTAGCAGAAACTGTATGCTGAATTTTTGGCCTTAGCCCTTCCTGAAACCTTCTGCATCTTTCTATGTTGTCGGGAACAAGCTGTGGACAGAAATTCGCTAACCGTGTGAAAAGCGCTTCATACTCAGAAACTGTCATGTTCCCCTGCTTGATATTCTGTAACTGCCTGATTTTCTCATTAAGAAAAGTGGGTGGATAGAATTTGAGATGAAACTCCTCAGAGAAATCCTGCCAGGAAAGCTCTGTACCTCTCCTCTTTTCTTCCACACCACGCCACCACAACTCTGCATCGCCTGTTAAAAGGTAGACTGCATGATTAATCTTCTTATATTCTGGAAGTTCCATCAGGCGAAAGACCTTTTCTATCTGTCTAAACCACTCATCAGCCTCAGCGGGATCTGTGGTGCCACTAAACTCTGTGCCACCTAGCTTCTTCACAAGCTCATAAGATCGCATCAGATCTTTACTGCTGGTAGAAGAAGAATCTCGCCTATCAGCCTTGTACTTTTCTTTGGTCTCCAGGAACATCCTGTACATCCGGGATGCTTCATCCACGTGGTCACCACCACCTGGACCCAAGTACAAAGGATCAGGGCCAACATGGCTCTCGGCCTGATCATCGTGATCAAAGCCTCTTCCTGCCATCTGCAATAATATAACAGAACATTTCCTGTTAGAAAACTACAGATAGAAGAAAGACACCTAAACCTTAATCCTATTGGTCTCTTATCGTCCCCTGACTTGGACTCTGAGTAACTATGTACTCAACCTATGCTCTGATACCAAGATGTCACACCCCGATCTCACACTAACCACTAAACACGAGATTAGGGCGTGATGGAGGGATTATCACATAAACAAATCGCTAAAAACTTTTTCTTTTTAAAACCTCGTAATGATACCCGGATTATTGCTGTAAACTAAAACACAATAAACTATTGCGGAAGCATTTCAATTAACCTGGCTAGAGAACATAAACAAAGTTTACAACATGTAACATTGTTTAACAGAAAGTAAACATAACAGTTAATTTACATCTTTATACACATTCCACAAACATACTCTCTCTCACCCACACCATGTCCCAAGGACCGAGGGGAAAGGACTAAGAGACCTCTAACTACTAACTACATATACCTTCTACAGACTAAGCGTTAGGATGAAACGATCCTTCCGATTCCTGATGCTGATGCTGACCTGAAAATGTTTGAGTAGAGGTATGAGCCTACTCGCTCAGTGAATAGCATTTTGCTTAGCTATCACTAAACAACTCATCAGGTTTATAAATTGAAAATAAACATATATACAGTTCAAACAGGGCAGTTCTATTGACATAGCAGATATACAGATAATAATCACATTTCTTTGCATCAACACGTATTTCAGGTAAACGGACAGATATATAAATTTATTGTGATCCTATATGATTACTTATTCATATTATTATTATTATGCCCTAATCATATGCAGTGTACTCTACATATAAAGATTCGTAGCAAGTTCATGCCACGATCCCACCGTACAAGACTTAGCGACACACCCGGGAAATGCTAAGTATGACTGCTGTCCTGGTCTGCGTCAGGACTCTCAGGCTCACACGGCCTCACTGCACTCTCAAAAGAGTGTACTCTAGACTCCTCCTCTAACCTGAGCACACAGGCAGAGAGTCTGGGTTACCACCGTGACACACGCATGGATTATTGTTGAATAACCCCTATATACTCCAGTTCCACCGTGACACACGCACGGATTATTGTTGAACACTGCCTTTATGCCCTCGTGCCACCGTGACACACGCACGGATTATTGTTAAACACGAGTCACCGACCATCTAGACACACGCTAGGTAGGTCGTTTCACCCCAAGGTGCAGACCTCACGAGGGTTTCTACGGTGTTAGGGCACCTATGTCTATTAATTAGTTAACAGATATATAGTTTAACAGAAATATCACATTACGACTGTACAACATGATATTTCCTCTTTTTCATCATTCATATCATGCATTTCAAGTTCCAATGAACTTAACATACTTTAATGTACATGCTACACTGTTTAAGAGTCATATCAACTGATACTGAAGCAAATAAGCATTTAAAATGAGTTTAATAATGATTTCTAAATGAACTGCCACTCACCCACTTCGGTGTGTTCGTATACACCGAAAAATGCCCACAACCACGCCTAATTCTGCCCTTTACAGCAGTGTGCACGCCGTGCACCTAGGTTGCACGCCGTGCACCTTCAGTGCACTTCTGTTCTACTTTTCTGCACCTTTTCACGCCGTGCAAACTGATTTGCACGCCGTGCAAACTAATTTGCACGCCGTGCAAACTGATTTGCATGTCGTGCACCTGGGCTGAAACTCGTTCCGCTATCTGTAACTTTGCACGCCGTGCAATCTGACTTTGCACGCCGTGCAACCTGCGCAGAAATGGAAATTGCAGAAATAAAAGAGGAGATTGGGGTCGATTCGGTGGACGATTCTTACCCGAATCACTCCTATAGCTTCGGAATGACCTAGCAAGCAGTTGGCAAGAAGAAAGAACGGAGGGGAAGCACCGTTCGCTCCCTAGACCATCTCCATGGTCGGCTTCTTCACGGCTGCAGGAGGAAGAAGAAGGTGAAGAAGAAGAAGATGATGCAGCTGGTTGATTTGGCTGGAGAAAATGAAGAATCGAAGAGAAACGGAGAAGGAGGGGCTTGGTTGCCTAGCTTTTCCTCTAGCTCGCTCTCTCCCTCTCCCTTCTCTCTGTTTTTCTCAGGCGGCAACCAAAGGAATGAACGATATGTTCATTCCAAGGTCGGTTAACAGAACTAATAAAGGAAAACTACAGAAAAGGATAAGGAAGGGTGCCCAGGGGGCCGGATGTAAATTGCCCAAAAACTTTCCGAAAATACACATAGGTCCCTGTACACTAAAAAGCTTATATCTTTTTACTCGTAGGTCGGTTTCGCATGATTTCTTCGGCAACAGATTAAGCACAAACTTGCCCTCAATCTCAGGACAAGAAAACAAGCTAAGAATACATTAACACTAGCTCAAAGCTCAAAACACTATTAACAAAAGCAAGTACTTATCTTAACATAATTAGTTCAATTATGCACTAACCAAGGTACTTACTGTTAAAACGAAATGTGGGTCATAACATGTATACATGGCGATAACCCTTGTTTTATGGTTTTTTTGCCCTCTATCATGAAACAATATGTAATAGTAGAACTATTAATGGATATATCTTTGTATGTGTAGAAGGATTCAAAGGATTTACTAGGAACCATCAATATATTGAGTACATGACTTAGAGTCAATCCATGGAATAGTGAGTATGTCATCCTCCTCAAAAGATATTATTACCTACTACAATTATGGTTAGGGGTAGAGAATTCCTTACCACCTTGGTTGATGAGGAAAGGCTTTTGAGATAGTTTGTGTACTTTATGTTTTGGAAGTTTATTATGTCATGTTTTTATGTCAATTATGAAGAACACATCAAAGGACGATATGTGATTGGGATGCAACTACAAATCTTTGAGTGCCACGCTATTGGAGTTTTAGAAGAAAAGATCTCAACTTATTTATCACCCACAAGTGTACGGGGTCAAATGTAGTCGAGTGTCAAACTCAAGGAGCTAGGTTGGTCAGGCACAGAATCATAAACTTTTCATTAATCTAAGTCAGTTTATAAAAGTTGAATTTGATCACAAGTAAACTAAAGGCAAGAAACAAATAAGACCTTGGTTTAGTTCAGATTAGGAATTAAAGAATCTTAGGCATGGAATCTCACTCACATCATACATAACAACGAAACTAAAACATGCAGTCAACTTTGCAAGGAGATTGTCATCATCATGCACCTCCTAGTGTCATGAGATGGTTCTCTTTATAGCATAGAGTTCCCATGTTTATGCTAGATTCAAACACAATCTGAAACCCTCAACATACTCTAGCCATTCCCATGGCCAAGAACATGTTGTCATGAATCTTACTCCCTACTTCCTCATATATTCTCCCGAATAACATAAGAAAATATTTTAAAAGGTGGCCAACCAAACATAAAAGCAGGAAATCACTATAGGCCTTCATGGAGAAGAAAATTGTCTAACATATGATATAAATTTCATGTTCACATGAGTAATGGCATGGAGCTACTCTCCCATACCCAAGAAAAGAGTTCTACTCGTCCATAATGGAGATGCACAAATACATTGTAGAAATTTTAGAGTTTTACATGATTAAGAGAAGAAAAAGCTAAAGGAAACAAAAGTGTAGCCAAGGGAAAGTAAAACTCCAACTAGAGGATGAGATTCCACCCTTGGAGTTTCTCTGACTCAGAAAATCCTCCTCTCAAGAAGCTTGCATGAGGAGAGAAGCTCTGTTGCACCTTTGGAGAAGAAATGAAGTAGAACGAAGGTTCTTTTATAAGAAAACCTCTTCTTCCACCCCAAAATATCCTTCCTCTACTCTTGAACTTCTCTTGGATGAAAAGTGATTGCAAATGATGAGAGATAACCACCCAAAAGGTTGCATTCCTCTATTAAGAAGAGGGGCAATTGATGCTATTTTCTGTAGAAACTAATAATGACATGATGTGTCATTGAGGAGACACGTCATGGCTCCTTGTGTAACTTGGTGACTAACTACTTTTGGAGAGAAGTACACGACGTGTTTCATGAGAGACATAACATGTGGTTGTCACTAGAGTCGATCAGAGCATAAGGTGTGCATCGTGTTTGATTAAATACATGCCCGTGTACATTGGTAGAGATTCTGGGTTGTTCCCTGGATCGTGAGGACACACTGTGTCTTAAATAAGACACGATGTGTAGCTACTATGCACTTCAATAACTAAGGCTACTAAAATCTTACATGTCGTGTCTTAAATATGACATGACATCTTCTTTATTCTGTGAGCTCTTCTGGAAAGTCACATGTCGTGTCTTAAACAAGACACGTCGTGTGTGATGTTGTTTCTTCAAGAATGAACTCCCAGTCAGCTGCAAATCAAGGGGTGGTCCCATTAAGGTCATATTTGAGTTGGGTATCTCCAATTTGACATTTTGAGCATGTCTCTGCAATCAAAATCATGCCACAAGTAAAATAACTAAAAGATGGCAAGTTGAGTACAATTAGAGACTAAATGGAAGGCAAAATGAATTGAATTTGTGTGCGGATGTGTGCAAAAAGTAGATATGAAATGCACATATCAAATCCCCCTAAGCTTGAACTATTGCTTGTCCTCAAGCAAAAAGAGTATAGAACACAAATAAAGGAAATGTAAACCTCATGTACAGATGAAATGAATTGGAAGATAAAAAAAAGGGTCAAGCCAACCATAATTATCAAATGTGTACTTATAGCCCTAGTTTCAGTTGAAACATCCAAGAAAGAAAATTAAGTTCAACAAGGACCATAATGCATTAAATGAAGCGGTCAACTAGGTAGAACTAGAAGGAACTTGGATGACTAGACCAAATAATCAATGAGTGTGCAATAAAACTTTCATCTATTACTGGTGTAAATGATGGAATCTTATTTAATGTTTGCAAACTTTGGCTCTCCCTCTTCTTGCTTTCCCAAAGGATGTGATGTAAGATTGGTGTTGCTGGCACTTGGCTGGTAATGTAGGCTTATGCACACAAGGAGTGCCAATTAGGGCATTTTACCCTCTTTTAGGACATGTCACCTAACCGTCGTGGCCAGATCGGACTTACACTAGGTTAGTATGACATGTGGGCAGTTGTAGCCATCTTTTATGGGGTAATTAAGGTGGATTTGAATTAGTGGAGGGCTTCACTTATTTTTTTCAGAGTAGAAGAGAGTTAACCAAATTGTAACATCATCTAGATTTGATTCATTTGTTTTGAAAATTTTTAACTGGAAAGGGTGGTTGTAAAATCATTGAGAGTTTGGAAAAATTATCATGTGTTCTAAATAGTGTTGCAAAGTTGACATATTCATAAAATTTGTAACAATTACATGTATTAGGCAATCCAGGATTAAAAGGTGAAATTTCAGGTCATGTGTTGGTGACCATAAGATTTCATTTGATTCATGTATGCTCTTACAAATTTCTTCAATTGGGAATTCTAATGAGGGAGGAACAAGATAGTTCAAACTTATGAAGCAAGTCAGTTCATTACATAGAATGAGCCTCACATCATACTAAAATTTCCAAGAGAGAAACAAAAACTTAAAATAGAAACAGAAACTAGAGATGAAATTAAAGAACTAGAAAGTGAAAAACAACAAAATGACTAAACAATTACATTATCGGCTGGTTGCACCCCACTAAGCTTGAATATTGTAGTGTCTTCACTGCATCAATCAAACTCAAAGAAAATGCAATTGGGTACATGCTATGGAATGACATCAGTAGGAGGGACCAGCTCCCCCAGGACCAGTGGAGAAAAACTGGCTGACAAGATCATCATATTTCAGAATGTTGACCAACATGGGCTGTGGAACAGGCTCGGACTGTGGTGGGAGAGGTGTAGGGTGGTGTGGCTGAGGCATTGGATAGTGGTTCTGAGAGATGTGCCACATATCCATGTTTTGGGCCATGTCGTGCATCACAAAATACTATTGCCCTATGAGGTCGAGGTGGCTATCCACTTGGTCAAACCACTGCTAAACATAGCCATGAAGATACCTAACATTAGGCATCACCCACGAGTACTCTATCTGAGTGCTAGTGGAGGGCGGCAATGTTGTATGCGGCTGGAGTAGTTTGATCACCAGATGGATCAGCTTCATTGTCTTGGTGGCTAAGATCAACATTCCAATTATCTTTGTTGCTCAAGGTGTTGTTTTCCCAATCAGGAAAGTCTAAGTAGTTGTCATTTTCAAAGTATCGTCTGAACTTGGCATTACTGTTGGGGATCCTACTGATCAGTCCTGCAGAGATCATGTACTAAATGTCCACCGGGTTCTTGCCTTGAGCAGCTTCTAGGCCCCTCAGGTCCACTTCAAGCTTAGTGTCTAGAAGTGTAATTATCCCTCCACATATGATGTCCCCAAATTCTCTCTTCTTGATTTTCTTGATGTCCAAGAAATGAGAGAGGATGAAGAAACTTGCATTGATTTTAAACTCATAGACCATACCCCATAAGAAGAATAAACCTTGTCTCCTGCATACGCCTTGTGTTTCTTTTTTGGCGAAGATGCATGTGTTGAGCAAACAATGGAGGTTATGTAAAATGTGGTTGTGGATGGCAGAAGCTCTGGCCTTAGTGGCATCGTGTCACTCATCATCTATTAGTTCGTTCCAAAAAACATCACTTTCAAAGGCGGGAGGGAAAGATATAGCACCCCCATAGTGGCATTCTAAAACCTGACAGAAGTCCTCAAAAGTGATTCTATGACTCCGATCTAGTAGACAGAAACTGATAAAGGAATAGGGCTTGAGCCTCTACTTGGGGGTCTTCCTCACCATAAGAGTACTAAGGAATTCATAGACAAGGCGAGGATAAGTTTACGTTACTGAAAAGCATATGAACTCAAGGCATATTCTTTGAGGTTGTCCTTGATGTCATTCTTGAATCCCAGAGCTTTGATGGTATCTTCGTAGGCAAAACGGGTAGGGAGGACCCTATGTGAGATGAGGAACTGATAGGTGGGGTCTTCCTCTACTATCACCCTAAAATGGGTGGAAGAGATGTAGCTGGAGGTGGAGGAGAAGGCCACGTCACTCTTGCGGGTGGATGTTTGCTTTAAGGGTGCCATTTCTGCTTGGAACGCTACTGAAATGACCTGGAACACAGTGTGTTTGAAAGAGGACACGGCGTGTTTCTGGATAGAAAGGGCTTGCGAGCAGGGGAATTACACGGTGTTTCTTTGGTAGAACACGACGTGTACCTGGGGCTTTTCTGCAAATAGAGGTTGAAGATGGATGCTTCTTCACACGATGGTGGAGTTGCTTTTGGCGTGTCTTTAGGGGTAGATGGATAAGGACGGAAGAGGCGTTGCTTTTATCCTTGCTTGCAAGAAAGGTGTGTGAAGATGGTGGCGGTGGTGCTCCTTGAGCTCAGCTAGCAATGACGGTGGCTTGCTTCTTGGTGTCGTCTCACACAGTGGCACGGAATGAGGGAAAAAGAGGGCAAAGCGTCGAGGAAGTTCTAGTAGAGCACTATGTTGCAGATACGACGGCTGGATTTTGATAGAGGCTAACACGGTGTCAAGTCTTGTTGAGATCGGATGGGGAGAACAACGACAGAGAAGCTTGCTCTAGAGGAGGTGGCGATGGTGCACACGGTCTCTAGGTTGCACACGAATGGATTACATGACTGCTCGAGGGTAAAGTGAGAGTGACAGCTTGGAATTAGGGTTAAAAACCTCTTTTGTTGTCACTTTACGTGGTGTGTCTTTCTAAGGACACGACATGTATATTTATAGAGATCGTCTTCTTGCTTTTGAATGAGCATTTACTACAGACCACACGTCGTATAAAAATTACAACACGCCGTGTGGAATTCCAGACATCAAGGTTGATGTCACCTTCACTGATAATGACACCCCATGTTCAAATAAAGACACGACGTGATACTTTCCAGAAAGATATCTTCATTTGAATGAACAGAAGACATATCGTGTGCATTTGTAAACACGCTATGTACTTTTTATAGATATATATTCCCCGTCTTTGACCTAATAACGACACACCATGTTTAAATAAAGATACGACGTGTGACCTTCCAGTTGAAATCTGCACTCTTTTACCTAATATTCACATGTCGTGTGTATTAAGGACACAGTCTAATTTTCCAAAAAAAAACTAAAGGTTTTGAGAGGTCTATCAGATATGTTGTGTTTGATTAAAAACATGTCGTGTCAGATTCTAGCAAGCTTGTCTGTGATAATACACACCGTGTGAGAAATAATACACGTCCTGTAACTTTCAGAATCTTCATAATTGATCCCTCTGTGGTTGACGATGCATCGTGAAAAGAATTAGACACACCGTGTCTTTGTAGATTTTTGACCAAAAAAATTTCGTCTTTGCTTATACCTACAGACATGATGATACATATTAGTAAGGGTCTACATTATTACATTCTTCCAAGACAAGTTTATTTGGGGAAATTGAAAAAATGTTCTTGATTGGAACTAATAAATGAAATCTAATCCTAGTGTGGGGTCAAATCCCACAAGTTCCTCTATTTAAAGTCCATAGTAAGACTCTTCAGCTAGTTGATCAAGCGTCCTAGAGGGATCAAGAGGCACCCTTGTCAATTTCCTCTCCTATGGTGTACAGTTTGCACCTTTGTCCATTAACTTTGAATGTCGATTGCTTCCCTTATAGCTCCACTGTCCCATATGGAAAGACTTTCAATACCAAGAACAGACCAGACCACTTAGATCTCAATTTCCCTGGAAAGAGCTTGAGTTTGGAGTTGAACAATATAACTTGGTCTCCTTCTTTGAAATCTTTGATCTTGATTCTTTTGTCATGCCATCTCTTTGTCTTTTCATTGTAGATCTCAGCCTCATATGCATCCATTCTGAGTTCTTTGAGCTCCTAGAGTTGTAGAAATATTATCTCTCATGCTTTCTTTAGGTCGTAGTTAAGGAATTTGATTGCCCACAATGCTTCGTGCTCCAATTCTACTGGTAAGTAACATGACTTACCATAGACAAGCTTCAAGGGAGTAGTTCCAATTGGAGTTTTAAAAGTTGTCCTGTACGCCCATAGTGCATTGTCTAGCTTCAGTGCCCAATCTTACCTTGAGTTGGAGATAGTCTTTTCTAAGATAGCTTTTAATTGTCTATTTGAGTTCTCCACCTGGCCTGATGTTTGAGGATGATAAGGGGTGAACGCCTTATGCTTCACTCCATACTTGATAAGAAGTTTTTTGAAGTTTCTTTCATTGAAATGGCTACCACCATCGAATATTATAGCTCTTGGAACTCCAAACCTGGGAAAAATAATCTTCTAGAACAGTTTAATCACTAACTTGGCATATGGTGCTTGAGTAGGGATTGCTTCCACCCATTTGGATACATAATCACAAGCTACTAGGATGAACTTGTAGCTTCATGAGGATGGAAAAGGGTCCATCTAATCTATGTCCCACACATCGAAGACTTCTATTTCCAGGATTGAGTCCAATGGCATTTCATCGCTCTTTGAGATTCCCCCAGCTCTTTGGCAATTGTCACAAGCCTTGACAAATGCATGCACGTCACGTAATAGACTTGGCTAATAGAAACCTGATTGAAGAGTCTTGGTTGGAGTCTTGTTCACTCCAAAGTGTCTATCATAGAGAGAGGAATGAAATTTTGAAATCACATTAGAAATTTCTTCATTGGGAATGCATCTCCTGATAAGTCTGTCTGTGCACTGCTTGAACAATAGAGGATTTTCCCAATAATAGAATTTAACATCATGAAGGAACTTTTTCTTTTGTTGGTATGTGAAGTTAGGAGGAAGTCATCCGGTGGCAAGATAATTTGCAACATCAGCGAATCATGGCACAACAAGAGAATTTACCACATAGAGCTTCTCAATAGTCAATTTTTTGTCGATTGGAACCTTTTCTTCAGCACTAGTGGAAAAACGTGAGAGATGGTCAACAACATTGTTTTCGGTGCCTTTCTTATCCTTGATTTCCAAGTCAAACTCTTGTAATAGCAATATCCAGCGAATGAGGTGAGGTTTGGCATCTTTCTTTCTCATAAGGTACCTTATTGCAACATGATATGTATATACTATGACCTTAGAACCCACTAGATACTGTCTGAATTTATCAAAGGCATAAACTATGGCAAGCATCTCCTTCTCAGTAGTAGCATAGTTGGTTTTTGCATCATCAAGGGTATTACTCGCATAGTGTATGGCATTGAGTTGTTGTTTCTTCTTTGTCCCAAGACTGATCCTATAGCGTAGTCACTCACATCGCACATGACTTCAAAAGGAGCACTCCAATCTGGTGGTTGGATGATGGGAGCTGAATCTATGGCATCTTTCAACTTTTAGAAAGCAATTTTACAGTCATCATTGAACATGAACTCAACATCTTTTGCTAGCATGGAGCATAAAGGTTTTGCAATTTTTGAAAATTCCTTTATAAATCTTCTATAGAAACCCATATGGCCCAAAAAGCTGCAAATTCTTTTACATTGGTTGGCATTGACATCCTTCCAATGGCTTCCACTTTAGCTTTGTCCACTTCAATTCCTCTTCTTGAAATAACATGGCCTAGAACAACCCCCGTCTGCACCATAAAATGGAACTTTTCCCAGTTAAGCATGAGGTTGACTTTTTGGCATCTCTACAAAACTTTAGTTAGATTCAACAAACAATCATCAAAGGAATTGCCATACACACTAAAGTCATCCATGAATATTTCCATTATCTTTTCAATGTAATCATAGAAAATAGCCATCATACACCTTTGAAAAGTGGTGGTGGCATTACAAAGACCAAAGGGCATCCGCCTACAAGCATAAGTTCCATAGGTGCACATGAATGTGGTTTTTTCAAGATTGGGTGGGTAGATTGGAATTTGAAAGAACCCACTATACCCGTCAAGATAGAAAAATAGGAGTGATGATCAAGCCTTTCTAGCATCAAGTCAATGAATGGTAAGGGGAAATGATCTTTCCTGGTGGCTTTGTTTAGTTTTCTATAATCAATGCACATTCACCACTCAGTAATGATTCTTGTTTGTATCAATTCATCATTTTCCCCTTTTATTACTGTTGTTCCTCCTTTCTTAGGCACAACATGTATAGGACTTACCCAGGGACTATCACTTATTGGATAAATAATTCTGGAATCTTTACGTTTAAGGATTTCCTTTTTTACAACTTCCATGTTTAGTCTCCTTGGGGGGTCTATGAATGGTTTAGCATTTTCTTCTAAAGCTATTCTATGCATGCAGATAGATGGGTTAATTCCCATGAGGTCAACAATGGAGTAACCTATCATATTTTTATAGCTTCTAAGTTTGTGTAAGAGTTTTTCTACTTGATCATTGTTCAATTCAACATTTATAATAATCGGGAAAGTGGAGTTTGGGCCTAAGAAAGCATACCTTAACCCCGGTGGGAGGGGTTTTAATTCTACCTATTTGCTTTGGTCTGGGGTGTTGCTTTCCTTGCTCTTATTAGAATCTTCTTCACTTGGTGAGGTCTTCAATCCTTCATGAATTTCTTCATTGGAGATGACATTTTCATCTTCTTCTTCAAGATCATCAAGGGTGGTCTCAACATAATTCTTCTCTTCCTTGATTAGTATGTCAATAGTATCAATAATACAGAGATACTCCTTGGAGTTGGGCACCTTCATGGCATCATATATAGAGAACACAAGTTCTTCATTTCCAACTCTGACGATGAGTTTTCTTTCTCTTACATCAACTAAACAATCTGTAGTGTGTAGGAAGGGTCTTCCAAATAGGACTGGATTGGGTGGGTCCTCATGTATGTCTAAAATTACAAAGTCACACGGTATGAAGAACTTCCCTATATGTCAGGGATGTCTTAAATCACTCCTCTAGGATGCTTGATAGAGATATCAACTAGCTATATTGTCATAGACGTCAGCTTCAAATCTCCCAAGTCAAGATTTTCCCACAAAGATATCGGGATCAAGCTGATGCTAGCTCCTAGATCAACAAGGCCTTAATCAAAAGTGGAGTCTCCTGTCTTGTAAGGAAAAGTAAACGCACCTTGGTCATCTAGCTTTTCAGGCATACAGTTCTAGATGATGGAGCTTAGCCTTTTAGACAACATGACAGTCTCAACTTGACTAGATCTTCTTTTCTTTATTAAGATGTCCTTCAAGAACTTGGCGTAGGAGGACATTTCAACTATGGCTTCAACTAGAGTCAAATTCATATATAACTTGTTCAGATTGTCCATGAAATTATTGAACTTCACATTGTCTTTTGTGTTAGCAAACCTGTGAGGGAAGGGGGCATTGGTTTTTCTAGAAGGATCACCTTGATGTAGATTTGCAGTAGATTTCTTTCTTTGGTTTTTAACAGTTTCCTCAATAGTAGTGTCCACAACCTCTTCGGATTTCCTCTTGGAAGGCGGTGAAGATCCTCCTATGACTGCTCCACTCCTCAAAGTTATAGATTTAAAAGTCTCCTTGGGATTCATAATCGGCTGACTAGGCAAAGAACCTGAGGATGTTCCTTGGTTGGCTAGAGCTTATTGAGCTATATGATTTTCCAACATCTTTGTGTATGTAACAATCCCATCAACCTTAGAAGATAACTGTGTGATAGAATCCTTTAGAAGATTGCCATGTGCCCAGATATCGTCATTCAGCTGCATTTTTGTGGTGATAAAAGTCTCAAGGAGGCTTTCCAGGCTGGATTTCTGAGGCGGAGGATTCACTTGTTGAAATTGATTGAAGTTCATGTTTCTATTGTTGTTGTTGTAACCCGGTGGCTGTTGACAGTTGGCATTCATTAGTTGGCAGTCACTCATAGGTTGTTGACCTTGAGCTTGACCTTACTGTTGGTTCTACAAATTGTTGTTCCTATAAGAAAATTTTGGATGGTCTCTCCATCCTGGGTTATATGTCTCAGAAAAAGGATTGTAGGCTTTCCTGCTATTTAAATTGCCTACGACATTGACTTGTTCTAGTGATTCAGTGGCACTTAGCTGCGGTGCACAACAAGAGGTAGAGTTGTGGCTAGACATCCCACACACCTCACATACTTTCTCGGCTACTTGAACTGACTGAGTGGCTAGCTTTTCAAATTACTGGGTTAAGGCATCAAGCTTGGTTGCAATCCATTCCAAGCCATATACAATATTTTTCCTGCTAGACTTCTCACTTGAGCTGGAGGAATAAAATGGCTTACTGGTCCTTTCTGAACCCCATTGGTTGTGATTTGAGCACCATATCTTCAATAATGGCATAGGCTTCACTATATGACTTGTTCATCAAGGCTCCATTTGCAGCAGCATCAATGGACATGCAGATGTTGTAGAATAACCCGTTGTAGAAAGTTTGCAACAACAACCAGTTCGTTAAACCATGGTGAGGACATAGGCATTGCAGATCCTTAAACCTCTCCCATGTTTCATAGAGCATTTCTCCTTTTTGTTGCTTGAAGTTTGTGATATGGTTCCTTAGCTGGGTCGTCTTGCTAGGAAGGAAATACTTGGGTAGAAAGCCATTTAACAATTCATCCTAGCTTTTGATGGAACATTTAGGCAATGAAGAGAGCCACTCCTTGGCTCAGTCGTGTAGAGTGAATGGAAACAGTAGTAAGTGTATGCTAGTAGTAGTTAGTCACCAAGTTATATGAGGAGACACATCATGTCTCTTCAACAACACGTCGTGTCGTTATCAGTTTTTGTAGAAATTAACAACAATCTCCCCTCATTTTAAAAGAGGAATGTAACCTTTTCGGTGGTTATCTCTTCAAGCACTTTTCATCCATGAGAAATTCCAGAGCAGATGGAGGCAATTTTGGGGTGGAAGAAGATATTTTCTTCGAAAAGCCTTTGTTCTACTTCATTTCTTCTCCAAATGTGCAGCAGAGCTTCTCTCCTCGTAAGCTTCTTGTAACATCCCTATTTTCAGGAGTAAAATATAACCTTTTGTGTAGTTTTCTTCAAATAATATTTTGTTAAGGGCCTTAATGCAATTTGTCCAAAATAGTTTTTCTGATAGGATTTCAGTGCAAAGAGAAACAAGAAAGGGCTCGAAACAAATTTTTCCTTTATATTAATGTGTTGCAAATAGGTGTAATAATGATATGTCTTCCCCTTTTCTTTTATTAAATAAATCTAAAAGTAATGGGAGAGAAAGAGAAAGAGGAAGAAAAGAAGTAAGAAATTCGAAATATAAGAGACTTGGGCAATAAGTATGCTTTTCCTTTTTATATATTTCAAAATAAAACCCCTAATGTTCATTTTCTCTCTCCTATTCTCAAAATTGCCAAAAAGACATAATCACGTGCCCCTTACTCTTTTAATTCGAAAATATGAGATTATGAGTGCTCTCTTGGCATCTTTTGGCCACCTTCCCTTTTTATTTTGTAAATACATAAGAGGGAAGTAATATTCCCCTTGTTTTCTCTCTCCTCCAAGAAAAGTACATAAAAAGGCAATAAATGAGTAGGCCCTGACTTTAAATAAGATGAATAGTTATAAACTCGAATTTTGGATTAAAATTCCACAAAGGAAAGTTCCCCATATTTTATTCAATTAGTGTGTACACTTAAATTAAGATAAGGAACAAAAATATAAAACGTGGACCAAACGTTGAGAAAACCTAAATCTAATTGTCTAGGAATATTCTAGATCGTATAATTAGTCAATGGTTTAAATTTGGAGTCATTTGGAGCTTGTTTGACCCTCCATATAAAATAGGAAAGTTTGATTATAGTTTGATTAGGATTTGCATTTAATGTCTCGAAGTTCCCTATGGTTCTAGGATTTATTTCTCTGTCACACCTTTCCTTTTATTTTCCTTATAAGTGTGCCTTTTCTAACCATCAGATCAAGATATGATGGCGTCGGCATCATCCCCTACCTCCCGCCACTTAAGGCAGGTGGGGCGCCGACAACCTATTATTGCACGACCGATTTCTCTCTCTGTATTCGCTCTCTCCTCGCGATTCTTTCTCCGCCGGATTCTTCGCTCTCTCACGCACCAAATGAGCCCTTACTAGTGGGCTCTCATGCTATATACATGAAACGCCCATTAGGGCTTGGACTGTCCTCTCCGCTGAAAAATGCAGCCGCCTACAGACTCCCTCTCCTCCTCACCTCAGGGTCTTAAGAGCACTACCGAGCCCTGCACAGACCTCCTCCACCTTCAATTTCTCTTCCCGCAACCCGTAACTCCCTGACCTACTCCTCCTTCCTCTCCAGTGACCCCGGCTTCACCTGGCCTCCTTGGTCCACCTCAGATCAATAGAAAGTGTGGTGAGCATCCTTGACCTCTGTCATTTGTCTTCGCATCGTCGTTTTGGCTCAGGTTGTCCCCAAACGTTGTGTGCTATAGAGCTCGGTGGAAGTGCTCACCGGAGCTAGCCATCATGGCTCTTTAGGGCCCCTCCGACCACAGAAATACATGCCTTGACCTCGCCTTGCCTCTACGAGTGTCTTAGAGATCCCTAGTTGAGGTTTCTCTGTTTGTTTGCAGTAGTTTTGATCACAGTTCGTTTCCCCTGTTCTTCCTTGTTCCCCGCTTCATTCACTGCTCTTTGGCCTTTTTGCCTCAAGTGACAGCTACCCCAACTCACTCGTTGTCTCACGGACCCTTTCACCTAGTTTCTCGCTTCCTTGACGGCTTTTTGTCGGGTTTCTATCCTGGTGGTGATCAACGGTCATGGTCGGAGCCCGATCTTGAGCTCATGTGGTCGCCAAACCCCAAGGCTTGGCTCGCTGGCCTCGATTTGGATCCGGGAAGCCACCTAGATGCTTGGGTTCTCAAAATGGATTTCCCTCCATGAGCTCTGATCGGAGAACCGATCTCCATGTACCTGCATTCATCGCTGGGTCAAGGGAAAAACGGGGTGAAGAATCCAGGTCTCAAAAAGACCTAGATGCCCCCGTTGTTTTGATAAATCGATTAACATTGTAGGGGTATTTTCATGTTTTCAAGATTTTGCTTTTTATTGACCACTTATCCACCTGGGAGAAACTCGCGCCTATATGGTAGGATCTCATTGGCCTATGTGGCATTTTTTTCTAAATTATGATTGGTCCAAATTCATAAATTCATAATAAATCGCTCGATGCTCAGAAAAATGAGAAAAAATATGTTTTGAAAATGGTTTTTCGAGAGGAATCCGAATATGTGGTTTTCAGAGTCTAATTTTGAATCGCCAAATGTTGGTTTTATAGGAAATGGAAATTATGGTTTTATTTGGTGAATAAAATGTATAATAATGTGAGATTTTTTGCAAAAAGGATAATTAGGGTTCTCTAACCCAGGATGTGATTAGGGTTTTACCCAACCTAGGAAGAGAGAGAATTCACTCTCCAAGTGAAAAAGTAAGTGGTCCATGCAATTGAACATATAATTTTCTTGTTTTGAATTATTATGCATGTATGAATTTCAATGAATGCCATGTTTAGGTTATTTACAATTTCTAATTGTTAAAGTCAGTAAGATTAGTATATTTTGAGTTGCTTATGATGTATGATATCACCTTCATGAACCATAATGATAATTGCTACCAATAAAGTTTAAAGTAGAGAGAAGAGCATTAAGAGAAAGAGAATGATAAAAATGGGACTTATATAAGTTCCTCATAAGAGAAGAGGCACTTCGGTGCATAAGAGAAGAGGCACCTTGGTGCAACCTAAGAGGCACTTCGGTGCATAAGAGAAGAGGCACATTTGTGCAAACCCGAGGACACTTATATGGGTTGAGATAAAAGAAATTGATCCAAAAGGAAATGCATGTCTTTTAAATGTTCAAATGTATGTTTATTTCAGTTTCAAGTTTTATTAATGGTATATTATGTTCAATCCACTTACCGTTGGTTTTATTGCATGGTTGGGGGTGTGATGCTCGCAGGTAGGAGCAAGCTCATGAGCTAGAAGGCCATCTAAGGAGAAAAGCATCGGTGGGGTGCCAACTATAGTTTAGATCTTTTCTTTGGTTAGATTTGTATATGTGAACCTTATTAAGGATTTGAGATTGATAAATTGTAAATGTTATTTTTTGATGGTTTATGTAAACTATATTTTTGCAATGTATATCATGATTGTGACAATCCCTCCCTGAAATGCCAAGTACCCCACATTATGGATAATGTTGGGGAATAGGCTCTGCTTCCGCTGGTTATGTATGTAACCCTAGGGAGGGGTGTTACAATAATGGTATCAGAGCCAAAATATGGTCGGCCACCAGGCTTTTCTCATGATCTCATGTAGTTTATGTCTTTTTCACAGTGATGGCTCCTAAGAAGAAAGGTGAGAATGGAAAGGTAGCCATGGATGGGGATGAAGGTGAATCTGTTAGCATGGGAGAACAACGAGGATCTCCACGTCAAGAAACCCCCATGGTTCCCTTTGATGTCCTTGTTAGAGTGCTAGCCACTGCCATGGGCAGAGGAGAAGGTCAAGTGGGAACCCTAGGGTCAACCCCGAGCTTTCCCTAGTAGACTTTTTGAAGATCAAGCCTGACTCCTTTGCTGGGGAGGAAGAGGTGGACATGGTGGGAAAAGCTGAGAGCTGGATGCAGCACATGGAACATTGCTTCTGTGACATAGACTGCCCCAACCACTCCAAGGTCCGTTTTGGGATGCATATGCTGAAGGGTGCTGCTAGGACTTGGTGGGAGAACCTACTAGGTTCTCATGAAGATGATGCTCCTCCATTCACATGGGAGGAATTTTCTAAAGCCTTCAAAAACCACTACATATCCGAGGCCATGATCGAGAAGAAGGAGGAAGAATTTTGGAACCTACGTCAACATGGTGACATGACGGTCACCCAATATGCGATGAAGTTACGAATCCTGCAAAAGTACGACTACAACTATGATGAAAGTTGCAAAACCAAGAAGTTCATTCGAGGTCTCAAGCCAGACCTTAGCTTTGCCTTGTCGGGACATGGGCAGCGTACACTCCACAGTGCCCTAGATGCTGCCTTAGAGTTAGAGGATCATCCAGGAAGAGCTTGGAAGAAGGAGAGTCACCACAACAACCACAACTCCAATCACCACCATGACTAGAAGAGGAAGGCATCGGCTGAAGCTATTCCGAACCAACAGGCAAACCAGAATGCAAAGACCCAATGTGCTAAATGTTCCAAATATCACCTAGGTGAATGCAGGTTTAGAACGGGTGTTTGCTATGCATGTGGTGAAATGGGCCACTTAAGGCCTAACTGCCCCAAGTTCCAGAAGAAGGAGCCTAATGTCAACCAAGCACCTAAGGAAAAGAGGCATGCTAGAATCTTTTCTATGGTAGATGATAGTGAGGATGATAAGACAAAGTAGAGTCTAGTAGGATAGTTCTTTTCTTTTCAGAACTTTATCTTTCATGCAATGTATGGAACTGTGGTTTTACATGGTAATGAGAGTATCAATGTTTTATGTTAAAGATATGAAAATTTCTAAGGTGGGTTGCCTAACGAAATTTTGAGGACGAAATTTAATTAAGGTGGGTAGTAATGTAACATCCCTATTTTCAAGAGTAAAATAAAACCTTTTGTGTAGTTTTCTTCAAATAATATTTTGTTTAGGGCCTTAATGCAATTTTTCCAAAATAGTTTTTCTTATAGGATTTCAGTGCAAAGAGAAATAAGAAAGGGCTCGAAACAAGTTTTTCCTTTATATTAATGTGTTGCAAATAGGTGTAATAATGATATGTCTTCCCCTTTTCTTTTATTAAATAAATCTAAAAGTAATGGGAGAGAAAGAGAAAGAGGAAGAAAAGAAGTAAGAAATTCGAAATATAAGAGACTTGGGCAATAAGTATGCTTTTCCTTTTTATATATTTCAAAATAAAACCCCTAATGTTCATTTTCTCTCTCCTATTCTCAAAATTGCCAAAAAGACATAATAGTGTGCCCCTTACTCTTTTAATTCGAAAATATGAGATTATGAGTGCTCTGTTGGCATCTTTTGGCCACCTTCCCTTTTTATTTTGTATATACATAAGAGGGAAGTAATATTCCCCTTGTTTTCTCTCTCCTCCTAGAAAAGTACATAAAAAGGCAATAAATGAGTAGGCCCTGACTTTAAATAAGATGAATAGTTATAAACTCTAATTTTGGAGTAAAATTCCACAAAGGAAAGTTCCCCATATTTTATTTAATTAGTGTGTACACTTAAATTAAGATAAGGAACAAAAATAGAAAACATGGACCAAATGTTGAGAAAACCTAAATATAATTTGATAGGAATATTCTAGACCATATAATTAGTCAATGGTCCAAATTTGGACTCATTTGGAGCTTGTTTGACCCTCCCAATAAAATAGGAAATTTTGATTAAAGTTTGATTAGGATTTGCATTTAATGTCTCAAATTTCCCTATGGTTCCGGGATTTATTTCTATGTCACGCCTTTCCTTTTCTTTTCCTTATACACACACCTTTTCTGACCATCAGATCAAGATCTGACACCGTCGGCATCATCCCCTACCTCCTGCCACTTAAGGCAGGTGGGGCGCCGACATCCTATTATTGCACGACCGATTTCTATCTCTGTATTCGCTCTCTCCTCGTGATTCTTTCTCCCCCGGATTCGTCTCTCTCTCGCACACCAAACGAGCCCTTACTCATGGGCTCTCGTGCTATATACATGAAATGCCCATTAGGTCTTTGACTGTCCTCTCTGCTAAAAAACGCAGCCGCCTACATACTCCTTCTCCTCCTCACCTCAGGTTCTCAAGAGCACTACCGAGCCCTGCACGGACCTCCTCCACCTTCAATTTCTCTGCCCGCAACCCGTAACTCCCCGACCTACTCCTCCTTCCTCTCTGGCAACCCCAGCTTAACCCGCCCTCCTCAGTCCACCTCGGATCAATAGAAAGCGTGGTGAGCATCCTTGACCTCCGTCCTTTGTCTTCACATCGTCGTTTTGGCTCAGGTTGTCCCCAAACATTGTGTCCTTTAGAGCTCAGTGGAAGTGCTCACCGGAGCTAGCCATCATGGCTCTTTAGGGCTCCTCTGACCACGGAAATATGTGCCTTGACCTCACCTTGCTTCTACGAGTGTCTTAGAGATCCCTAGTTGAGGTTTCTCTATTTGTTTGTATTAGTTTTGATCACAGTTAGTTTCCCCTATTCTTCATTGTTCCCCACGTCATTCACTGTCCGTTGGCCTTTTTGCCTCAAGCGACGGCTACCCCAACTCGCTTGTTGTCTCGTGGACCGTTTCACCTAGTTTCTCGCTTCCTTGACAACTTTTTGTCGGGTTTCTGTCCTAGTGGTGATCAACGGTCATGGTCGGAGCCCGACCTCGAGCTCCTGTGGTTGCCAAACCCCAAGTCTTGGCTCACTGGCCTCGACTTGGATCCGGGAAGCCACCCACATGCTTGGGTTCTCGAAATGGATTTCCCTCCATGAGCTCTGATTGGAGAACCGATCTCCAGGTACCTGCGTTCATCGCTGGGTCAAGGGAAAAATGGGGTGAAGAATCCAGGTTTCAAAAAGACCTAGATGCCCCCGTTGTTTTGATAAATCGATTAACATCGTAGGGGTATTTTCAGGTTTTCAAGCTTTTGCTTTTTATTGACCACTTATCCACATGGGCAAGACCCGCGCCAATATGGTGGGCTCTCATTGGCTATGTGGCATTTTTTTTCTAAATTTTGATTGGTCCAAATTCATAAATTCATAATAAATCGCTCGATGCTCAAAAAAATGAGCAAAAATATGTTTTGAAAATGGTTTTTCGAGAGGAATCTGAATATGTGGTTTTCAGAGTTTGATTTTGAATCGCCAAATGTTGGTTTTATAGGAAATGGAAATTAAGGTTTTATTTGGTGAATAAAATGTATAATAATGTGAGATTTGTTGCAAACAAGATAATTAGGGTTCTCTGAACCAGGACATGATTAGGGTTTTACCCAACCTAGGAAGAGAGAGAATTCACTCTCCAAGTGAAAAAGTAAGTGGTCCATGCATTTGAACATATAATTATCTTGTTTTGAATTATTATGCATGTATGAATTTCAATGAATGCCATGTTTAGGTTATTTACAATTTCTATTTTTTAAAGTCAGTAAGATTAGTATATTTTGAGTTTCTTATGATGTATGATATCACCTTCATGAACCATAATGATAATTGCTACCAATAAAGTTTAAAGTAGAGAGAAGAGCATTAAGAGAAAGAGAATGATAAAAATGAAACTTATATAAGTTCCTCATAAGAGAAGAGGCACTTCAGTGCATAAGAGAAGAGGCACTTCGGTGCATAAGAGAAGAGGCACCTTGATGCAACCTAAGAGGAACTTCGGTGCATAAGAGAAGAGGCACATTTGTGCAAACCCGAGGACACTTAGATGGGTTGAGATAAAAGAAATTGATCTAAAAGGAAATGCATGTCTTTTAAATGTTCAAATGTATGTTTATTTCAGTTTCAAGTTTTATTAATGTTATAATATGTTCAATCCACTTACCGTTGGTTTTATTGCATGGTTGGGGGCATGATTCCCACAGGTAGGAGCAAGCTCAGAAGCTAGAAGGCCATCTAAGGAGAAAAGCATCAGTGGGGTGCCAACTATAGTTTAGATCTTTTCTTTGGTTAGATTTGTATATGTGAACCTTATTAAGGATTTGAGATTGAGAAATTGTAAATGTTATCCTGTGATGGTTTATGTAAACTATATTTTTGCAATGTATATCATGATTGTGACAATCCCTCCCTGAAATGCCAAGTACCCCACATTATGGATAATGTTGGGGAATATGCTCTGCTTCCGCTAGTTATGTATGTAAACCTGGGGAGGGGTGTTACACTTCTCAAGTGGAAGGATTGTCTGAGTTGGAGCAACTCTAAGGGTGGAATCTTGTCCTCTAGCTAGAGTTCTACTTCCCCTTGGCTACACTTTTGGTTCCTTTAGCCTTTTCTTCTCTTAATCATGCAAAACTTTGAAATTTTTGAATTGTGTTTGTGCATCTCCATTATGGATGAGTAGAACTCTTTTATTGGGTATGGGAGAGTAGCTCCATGCCATTACTCATGTGAACACGAAATTTATATCTTATGTTAGTCAATTTGCTTCTCCATAAATGCCTACTATAAATTCTTACTCGTATGTTTGCCTGGCAACCTTTTATACATGTTTTATGATTTTTTGTGTTATTCAGGAGAATAGATGAGGAAGTAGGGAGTATGATTCATGGAAACATGTTCTTGACCATGGGAATGGCTAGAGTATGTTGAGGGTTTCAGATTGTGTTCAAATCTAGCATAAACATGGGAATGTTATGCTATGAAGAGAGCCATCTCATGCCACTGGGAGGTGTGTGCATGATGATGACAATCTTCTTGCAAAGTTGATTGCATATTTTAATTTCATTGTTATGTATGATGTGATGGTGTGGTAGTGAAATTTCATGCCTAAGGTTCTCCAATTCATGATCTGAACTAAACCAAGCTCTTATTTTCTTCTTGCCTTTAGTTTACTTGTAATCAAATTCAACTTTTGTAAACCAACTTAGATTAATGAAAAGTTGATGATTTTGCACCTAACTAACCTAGCTCCTTGAGTTCAAAACTCGACTACAGTTGACCCCATACACTTGCAGGTGATAAACGAGTTGAGATCTTTTCTTCTAAAACTCCAACAAGTTTTTGGCATTGTTGTCGGGGAGCTACGGTAACATTAGTGAGAGTAGAAGAGTTAACCAGTAATTGAGACTAAGTCATCATTTCCATATTTCATACCATGATACCTCTTAGCTTTTGTGAATCTCACTCAATTTTTGCTTTTTAGGTTGCATGCATCATTCTAATAGGGGTTTACAGATATCAATCTTTCTAGACCAGGAAATAGAGCGAACCTTTAGTAGCCACAAGAGAGCAAGGAGGAGTGAGAAATCTTCCAGTTTGGGGAATCACATCCTTCAACAATGCAATCTTCACCTTCACTACCACCTTCATCCGATCCTCTTTGAGAATCAGAGATGGAGGACAACCATCCATTTAAAGATTTTTCTATGTCGGCCGCCATTAATATTTGTGGGGCCATAGATAATCCTGTAATAGAGGCCAATAATTTCTCCATCATCCCAACAATCAAGCAGATGATCCAATAGAATCACTTCGGGGGAACTCCTATGGAAGACCCAAATATTCACATAGCGGAGTTTCTGCAGTATATGAACACCTTTAAGATCAATATGTTCCAGCTGAAGAGAAGTACATGGCACATTTTGTGAGAAACACGACGTGTGATTGTCACTGGAGTCGATCTGTGCATAAGGTACACATCGTGTTCGATTAAATACATGCCCGTGTACATTGGCAGAGAGTCGGGGTTGTTCCTTGGATCGTGAGGACACACCGTGTTTTAGATAAGACATGTTGTGTAGATGATATGCACTTCAGTCACTGAGGCTACTAAAATCTTACACGACGTGTTCTTTATTCTGTGAGCTCTTCTGGAAAGTCACACATCGTGTAAACAAGACATGTCATGTGTGATGTTGTTTCTTCATGAATAAACTTTGAGTCAGCTGTAAATCTGGGGAGGTCCCATTAAGGTCAAATTTGAGTTGGGCTATCTCAAATTTGACATTTTGAGCATGTGTCTACAATCAACATCATGCAATAAGTAAAATAACTAAAAGATGGCAAGTTGAGTACAATTAGAGGCTAAATGGAAGGCAAAATGAACTGAATTTGTGTGCAGATGTGTGCAAAACATAGATATGAAATGCGCACATCAAATCCCCCTAAGGTTGAAATATTACTTGTCCTCGAGCAAAAAGTGTATAGAACACAAATGAAGGAAATGTAAAGCTCATGTACATATCTAATGAAATGGAAGATAAAAAAAGGGTCAAGCTAACCATAATTATCAGATTTGTACTTATATCTATGGTTTCAGTTGAAACATCCAAGAAAGAAAATTAAGTTCAACAAGGATGGTAATGCATTAAATGAAGTGGTCAACTAGGAAACACTAGAAGGAACTTGGATGACTAGGCCAAACAATCAGTGAGTGTGTAAAAAAAACTTTCAGCTATTACTGGTGCAAATGATGAAATCTTAGATAATGTTTGCAAACTTTAGCTCTCTCTCTTCTTGCTTTCCCAAAGGATGTGATTTAGGATTGGTGTTTCCGGCACTCGGCTACTAATGTAGGCTTATGCACACAAGGAGTGTCAGTTGGGGCATTTTACCCTCTTTTAGGACATGTCACCTAACCTTCGTGGCCAGATCGGACTTACACTAGGTTAGTATGACATGTGGGAAGTTGTAGCCATATTTTATGGGGTAATTAAGGTGTAGTTGAATTAGTGGAGGGCTTCATTTATATTTCTTAGAGAAGAAGAGAGTTAACTAAATTGTAACATCACCTGGATCCATTCATTTGTTTTGAAAAAAATTCACCGGAAAGGGTGGTTGTAAAATCACTAAAAGTTTGGAAAAATTATCCTGTGTTCTAAATAGTGTTGCAAAGTTGACATATTCATAAAATTAGTTACCAATCACATGTATTAGGAAATCCAGGATGAAAAGGTGAAATTTTAGGCCATAAACATAAGATTTCATTTGATTCATGCTTGCTCTTACAAATTTCTATAATTGAAAATTCTAATGAGGAGGAACAAGATAGTTCAAACTTATGAAGCAAGTCAGATCATTACACAGAATGAGCCTCACATCATATTAAACTTGCCAAGAGAGAAACAAAACTAAAAATAGGAACAGAAACTAAAGATGAAAACTAAAGAACTAGAAATTGAAAAACAACAAAATGACTAAACAACTATGATCGATCGACACCATGCCTAGTTGAAATCATAGCTCAAATGAAAAGGTTGCTGATTTCATATTTGTTTCCCAAATTTAAGAATGAAATTTTCAATATGTGATTATGCTAGAACGTGAAAACAAAGTTGAAAATAATGGATATACAATTTATTTTCTCATTTGAACTTTTGTATGAAATAAATCAAATATTATATCCAAAATATGTATAAGGTCATAAACTTTGGCACAAATAACATTTAACTAAATGAGGTAGACACCAACACACATTTTTTATTATGCATGAGAATATATTTAAATGAATTCATGTAATCACATTTCAATAAAAAATCACATTAATGTCGATATAAGCATTGAAAATAAAGTAGAAATCATTAGTATATCTCTAAAATCATGTCAAATAGTTTTAGAGATTCTAATTTTAAATATATGTAGTTGGTCTTTCTTGTCAACATGTTCAAGGAAATTGATTTTTCTCATAATGGTCATGAAGAAATTGATGTTGGAATTCCATGTACTTATCATGTCTATGCAAGATCAGAATTTTTAATACATTTATTGCACTAGTTCTATCACTATGTATATAGTTATGTATTCGATATCACCAAGATGCATTCAAAATGGAGGCAAATCTAGAATATTAGACTTTAAATTTATAACCCAAAACCCTTGTGATGTCTGCAATGTTATATAGGGTCCAAGTAGTGAGATGGGGTCAAACACAGGGAAGTGGGGATGTCTAATCGCCTAAGATTTAATTCTTACTTAGTTAAGCAAAATTGATTGTAGATAAATGCATAGAAATAGGATAAGTCAAAGAAAATAAACAAAATAAAATAAAGAAATTAGATTCTGACAAATCCTACTAATTGCAAGAAGGAGATCGATGTTGTGTAACCATAAATTAGGTCGTCTATGCACCTTGTTCTCGAGCATAGACAACTCTCCAACACCCTAGGAGGGGACTAACATACCAACCCAACATGTACTATGGTACCTACTCCTATGGGGTTCATCCCAATCACTCTCATGAAGTGTGACTAGAACCCATTGAAAGCCCAATACCTCTTCATAGGCCATGTAAAAACACCCCTAACCATCTTGGATTACCTCTCATGTCCAGACAATAAGGAGCATAAGTAATTGTGAAGGATCTACCTGGAAACTTGAGATGGAAAAATCGATCGGGTTTAGATGAACTAGGATCAGTTACCCTACGTCAGGTCAGAACTCTCCGATCTTGGATTCTAGGAAGATCCTCCCTTCAAATTTGTTTTCTCAGATTTTAGTCAAAACTATCTTCTCTACCCATTCTTACCACTAATATTTTGAGGTTACTAAAAATAGAAATTAATGCAATAAAGAGATGAACAAAAAAAACAATCATAACCAAATAGAGAAGATAGAATAGAGACATACTAGACATGAATATTAATTACTTGCTTAGAGTCAAAGTACATAAATGTGCCAAAAATAGGCTATGTAACCTACAAGGAGCTCAAAAGTCATATACAATCATAGTTGTCACCAAATAAGGATATATATACATTATTTGTACATAAATAAAGGATAAAGATAGAATAAAAGAGGAAGAGGAAGAGATACAACCTATCCAGAAGAGGTGGCACTTACTCTTAGCTCTACATGGGTTGGATCTTGTCATTTGTGTCATCCTATTTGTCTACTAGACTCCTCATCCTTCATTAATCCTCATTCCATTCCAAAAAATAGCTTATGTGGATGGATGGAGGTGGAACCGATGGAAATGAGTGGAAGGGTGGAGGTGGTCGATGGAAGATGGTGTACTTCGATGGAAAATGGGCACAAATTGATGGAATGGATGTACAATATGATCCTCAGCCCTCTCATGCCTTGGAACACGAAGACAGAGGTCTGGAGACCAAATATTGTGTAACCCTTGGCCTGATGGTCTAGGAGGGGTATTTATAGTGGTAGGTGGCATACCTATAAGTGGGGATGGAACCAACCCGATTTTAATGAACCGACGTTAGTTTTGCGTGACAAAGGAAAATGGAAGGATTAAGACTGACCCAATTTAGTAAACATGAGTCAATTTTGTTGCATTGGTTCGTCGGTTGTTGGTTTCCTTTAGTTTTGACTATCGTAAGATGTCATTGAAGCTAGCCATCAGTTGTGACCATCAAAATAGGCCATCGAGGCAGACTTTTGACTTTCTTCTAAAAAATGGTCAATGAGGATGGGCACAAAATTGGGCCGATTTTATTAGACGTAGCCCTATTTCACACCATCGGTAGATAATCGATGGCGCACTCGATCAGAAGGAATGTTGGTGTAACGACCCCGCCTCCCAGTAACCCCCAATTAAGGGAGACCAAGAGGTCAGAGCCATTATCCCAATTAATCGGATCAAAGGTTCGACAAATAATCAGTAATAATTATAAAATTCTACCAAACTATACTGAAGGTTGATATAAAAAAACTTTGCATACCTTTTAAAAACTTTGGATATCTACTACTATCCACATCTTGAATCTATTCTATCTAATCGTCCTCACACTTTATTTCTTATTTTCACAATGTGTCACTTTACTGTTGGCTCTTTTTAGGGTTGTACCTAAAATTCCGACAAACAAAATGTCGGTCAGCATATATGAATATGTTGGTATGTGGGGACAACCAAAATTTCACAAATATGGCTAACAATCTAAATATCACAATCAAGTTAATTAACAAGCCAATTTACGCTTTCAATGTGACATTCTCCACTGCTTTTGCCCTAAACCTGGAATACCCTCTTTAGGATTTCTCTTTTGCCATTGACTTCAGGCCACCTTCTCAATCCCAAGCTTGGTGCCTAGGGTCACCTATCATGGTGCCCATTAGTCATGCAACGAAGACCACCTTCTCAATCCCAAGCTTGGTGTCTGGGGTCACCACTCATGGTACCCATGGGTCTTCCCTCTTGGGCTTGACCTTTTTGCATCATCCATCAGGGTGGCATGTAGGTGAAAGAATACACACTTATATTATAATTGTGATAATCATAGTCACTCTATAGTTCCATGAAATAAAAATCATCCAAGCAGTTATTTTCAAGCAACTGATAAAACATTCAGGAATCGCCATGAAACTAAAGCGATTAACCATAAGCGTAACCACATACCTGATCCAGAGCAACTTGATGTCCAAGCAATAATGATAAAGAACAATCAAATAATCAATCAACAATATCCTAAAATTTATGCAATACATCCAAGTGTTATAGTTTATCCAAAACATTCTTAAGATAGACTTGGATTCCATCTTAGGCTTTCTAGTCCACCTTTAGGGTTTCATTAGGGTTTTAGCCCCCATAATGCTTTTATCACATTTAATTCTCTTTTAGTTCACAAACCCTAATTTCAACATCATAAGCATAGTTGAATGTCAATTAAGTCTAATACATCTCTTTTACACCAAACTACCATCTTTATCCTTTTAAGTCATGTCAAGATCATTAGGCCCAAATATCATCTTTGGTTTCTTTCGAATTGACAACTCATATTTCATTATAGTTCACTTCACATATGAACTCTATTATTGCTAATATCACATTATTCCACTAGAAAACCCTAATTACCAAATTAAGGGTATTCATCCACAATTAGGAACTTTTATACTCAAAATAGCTTAGAACCATCATATTTTAGGTTTATACATGAATTTAAACAATTAAAGCCATTATGAATCATAATTACTAACATTAGGGTTTCAAGGCCCATTAATGCTCATTTATGCACATGGAACCATAAATTAATCCAATTACATGTAGAGTTCATCCTTTTAGATCTTAATGTGTCTTTTATAATCAACAGGTTAAATCAACTTTAATCATCCATAACACCCTTCTCAATACATCAATCATCTTAAATTAGGGTTTCTTAATCATTAATGCATTAAAGCTGATAACTTCCACTACTTTTCGAATTGCAAGAGGAAATATCTTCTAAATCTATTTTTAATGGATTCCTCGCATTTTTCTGAGCAAAATTGATAGATTATACGTACCAATCCAAGTTACGCTATTGCAATTATTTTCAAGCAGTTATTTTCAAGTAGACACGTCAGCAATCCCCATGCAACACGTCGCCCAGCCGAGAACATAACCAAGTTATGCTATTGCCCTCACATAAGTTGTTGGTTCTTCAACCCGCAGAGGGGCAAAATGCTCCAAAGCCACCCGACCTCCTTCCTCCTCGTGCAACCCTAGCACTGCCGACTGCAACAACTTGGGGGAGGGTCTCCTCCTTCCTTCCTAGGATCCTAGGGCACCCGCAACGTCCCCATTGCTTCCGCCGCCCTCCGCCGCACCTGCGAAGGCCCCTAGCTGCGGCCGAGGTGGCCAAAGTCAGACTCGCCAGCCTGCAACCTGCGGCCGACCATGCAGCCATGTTGATACTGCGTAAGGATTAGGATGAAGGGATGGATACTGAGCATCCCCTTGGTGTTGTGGGAGTAGCACGCCTCCATCACACCTCCTCCACGGCCCCTCGTTGCTCCAGGGTTCGAACTACCCTCTTCGCTAGGGTTTGAATGCAAAGAAGAAGGAGAAGAGAGACAGGGATACGTGGAACTCTCTTGAACTCAAACCAAAGGTTCTACCCCTTATATAGGGGAGGGTATCAGTGCCCTAAGATGTTCATCCACAAGGAAACAAGTCCATCTCCCAAAAGGAAACTTATTCCTTCATTGAGAAGCAATCTTCTCTCTCTTAATTATCTTTTTAATAAACCATATTAATTGGCTATTTAGGAATTCGAAAATCATCTCTCTTATTCTCTTTATGCTTGACTTTTAATCCATTGGCACGAAATTCTATTTTCTTAAAGAAAATAATATTTCTTTTTGATAATATCAAAAAGTCATTAATTATGTAGCACATTTTTCTCATATTTTGTATTATTTGAATTTTCTCTTTCTTCTTCTTTATTGGGACTCCTTGGACCCCAAGAAATACTAATATTTTGAAATTCCTTTTTAAGGATATTTATTATCCTTCTAGATGCATCTACATCCATTATTTCTCATTATCTTACTTATTTTATTATTAAAAGATTTCTTTTCAAGGATTTCTCTTTATCCTTTATTCCATTTTTCCTCTTTTCCTATTTCTTCTATAAGAAATCACATAGAAATGGAATTTACTTAATTGTGGCCATTAATTCCACTTTCTAGAGATTTCTATGTATTTCTCATAATTACTTTGCTTAATATCCATTATCTTGTATTTTTTTCTTTTATTTGGACTTTTCTTCTTTTCTTCTCTTTTATATCCATTAATGGATTAATCTAATAATAGGAATCACTAAATTCCTATCCAAAGGGATATTTGCAAAGAAATCCATCTTTTGAAGAAAAGCATACAACCTTTTCAATTAAGTCCATATTCAAAAAATCTTTACAATTCAATTATGAAAACATATGCAAAATTGAGGTTGTAACATCCTTCCCCTCTTATAGGAATTTTTCCCTCAAAATTCCCTCAAACATTCAAACAAATAGGATAAGACTTCCTCATGTCCATCATGGCTCCCATGTGGTTTTACCCTCTCCATGGTGCCTCCCAAGAACCTTCATCATCTCATATTCTTGCATCTGAGTTCTTTCTCACCTTGGTACCTTGTACCCTCATAGGTGACTCAGGAAATTTCAGCTTCTCTCAAAGCTAACTGGGTTCATGGCTCAGCACATGGCTTGGGTACCTCACATAGTGCTCTAGATCGGACTCATGGAACACATCACGTTATCCTGAGGGGTAAGACTGAACATAACCATCTCCACCAATCCATTTCAAAAGGACCCATATATTGGGGACTCAGGTTTCTCAGTTGTAGCTTAGAAGGGTTCACATTGCATATTCTCCCACAATGAACTGCATGTCAGTCTGCTTTGCATCAGCTCACGACTCATGTTGCCCCTGGGCTTCCTCAGCCATCGCATGATCAAAGCGACTTCATCTGCACACACTGTGGTCCTTTTCTGACCTTCACGAGGTCCCCTCACCAACATTATCCCAATGAAGTGGTGACCAACACAACCTCCCTTATAGAGCTTCCTTACATCTCGATACTGTCTATGGTGGTTATCATCACATCTCTCATAGGGAAAGAACTGCCCCCCATGTATCACCCTAAATGAGCACACATGCTCTCATCATACCCTCTTGTATGGATCATATTAACCATTAGTTAGGGGTGATAAGTTGTACTCACATCGAGTTCTTCATGTATCTACATCCACCTTATGGAAGTGAATCTTTAGGTCATATTCAAGAACTTTTGAACTTGCATCCTGGTGCAGTTGAACCATCTCTCTTACTTGTAGTTCAACCAAATCTGTCTCTTGACAGTACTCCCTCTTTCTCTTAGATTATGTCATCTAAGTAACGTGACCTTACCATAACCCATATTGCATCTTGACCTTCCTTGGTCCATGGGAGACTTACCACAACATCCATATTGATGAACTCCCATTCCCTCTCAGGGACTCTTTATCCTCTATATCAACTCACTGGGTTATCGGTGTTCGTCCTTCACCTCCTGGCATGCATGGTGACAAGCCACATGCAACTTCATCTTAGATATCCAAAGTACTACTAAAACTTACCATCTTAGTAGTACCATGGTGTATGTTGAACTTAAAATCATGATCACCTGTATGTCATGATTCCTCAAGATTGATTCCTCGGAAACCCTAAATCACTCTAGTCGGGGTTTCATCACCTTATTTTCCAAAATAGTGCATCTGAGGTTCCACAACCATCCTTTTATCACATCAAGGCCTAGGATGGCTAACCAAACAACCACTAACTTGATCAACAGATCTCGTTACATCTGAGTGTTAACCAAACATATCTCCTTTTTCAAACTGAGGCTAACCTAACAACCTCTTCTAGCCTCAAGCTAAACTAGGCAGCTGCATCTCAACCAGCGCATCCATTACCACCTCACATCCTTATGTATAAGGTAATGTTGAAGACATACACCTCCATGTATTCCACTTATTATCTCATCTCAACTCTAAGTCTATCTTCATCAAGAAAACTCTGAGCTCATCCTCTTAGTTTTCAAACTCAACCTTGTATATATCACAAATTCTACATAGCTCATGATAAAAACATCCTCTCAAGATAACTACCTTTGTAATCTTGGTGTTTGTACAACATCCACACATCCTACACTCCACAAGGGTATGTTATTATCTCCATCCTCATGCATCATAGCAACATTTCCACTCACATTATCTCTATCCTTGGTGTATGGCATGCGTATTGTTCTATCTCTCACTCCATAACAAGAGGAAATAAACATTTGGTTGCAGTCCAAATATAGAGTTCTTCCCATTCCAAGAGTAGAGATGGTACATCCCACATTTCCAGTACACCTACAAATCTAAACTGAAATGTGCCTCGCATGCATCTACATCATGAACATCTCAATATCCAGGTTACTTCCATGAAAAATTGGTCTCGAACCCACTTGGGTCCACACACCATCCTTGGTCATCTCCTCTAGGTCTGTAGGGTGTCGGCACTTTTGGGGTCATCCCTCTTCCCTTATGCATCACAGAGTGCCCTCTTCATTTTCCCTTTGGGTCCCATGAGTTCAGGAAGGTATTCAATCTCCTAACCAATGACCCTTAGACAATGATAGTTGTTACATCCCGACCCCATGGTCATGTGCAACTAGGGAATTAGGAAACTCCTACTTTCATCGGTCTTACCCCTATCTGACCCTAGGATAGACTTAGGATTCTAACATAATACATATCCAACTTGGAACCTTACCCAAGTCTCCATCATCTCTCATGGCATTTGTGGTCTGATTTCCATCCTTTCATAGGGATCATGGTGACCTACCTGCCTTGGTTAGGCCCCATCCCCATGCACTTAGAGATTATCATCTATGGGTCTACATGTTCACTCTTATACTATGTACTCTCCACTTAGCTTCTCAAGATTCTATGAGACCTCTTAGAGCTTCCTCAAACTCAACAAAAGTTGATATACACCCTACAAAAGGGTCCCTCTCCCATGATGGGAGGAAACTACATCTTGATAACAAAGGTCACAACGTCCTTATGTCCAGGGTTTACCTTCACATGAGCATGCTTAGCCCTAGAAAGCTACTAAGGCACATAGCTAACAAATAGACCACCTTCTAAACCATGCTAGGTCTCCATGGTAGGTCCTACTTGTTTCTATTCTTTCACATTGGACCATCATCATACCTACCCATGTCACCAACTTATAGATGAGGGATTCATCAAACATACCCCTTAACTAAGGGGTTTCCTTTTCCTCCAAACATGAGGGGTGCCATGCTCAAATCTATGGAAACTCAAATCTCATCATGAGCATCAGGTACACTAGGCACTACTACTTCCCCTCTTAGTTCTAGGGACCCTAGGTTCACCTCTTTATGCGACAGCTGACCAACTGCATGCTCAACCTTTTAACCACGTACCAAACATGTACGAGGTATAAGATGCGCGTCCTGTCACCATTCTACTTGAGCAACACCTCAGAGTGGAGTCCTCCTCAAGGACAGCCGACTAGGTATAAGGCCTCACAACTTGTTACTAAACCTTTTCAGGGTCTAAGGAACTCTTATTCCTAACCCTAAAAGGGTAAACACCTATACCATAGGCACATAGGTACCAGCAGCCTCAGCCTCTCTCTAGGGTTTGGTTCCTCTGAAGGCAACCAAGATACCATAAGCTTCTAGGGATCATGCATGAAGCAACCACAACCATTCACTTATGTCGCATCATCCTCAACTCCTCAGGGTTCCTCCTAACTTAGAGTCTAAACTTCCAACCTTCTTGCCTGGGTCCTACTCTCTCTCTCTAGATCTTAACCCTACAACAACCTTACTACTGGAGGTCCTCTCTCTAAGGTGGATAAAGCTCACAAGTGTACACCTACATGAGAGAAACCTATGTTTGCTCCAGATTATCCATAACTCTTTATGCTTATCTCATAATCTATCCAACATACTCTCTTGGCTAGGGTTTTAGCCTACTGTCAGCCCTACTGACGTACTTTGGGTGCAACTTTTCCATGATCATATAAGCCCATAGGGTGTCTATATGGTCATCACTAACCTCATCAATGAAGGAGCTATCCTTCACTCTACCATGCACGACCCTTCCCAGGGTTGGGTCACCAAAGGTACTAGGTCAACCAATCTCACATGGCTCATATCGTCATGGGTATCCAAACCAAAAGCATGTCCACTCACACACATGGTCTACCATGACATCTAACTCATCGTTTCATCCCTCTCTAACCACCACTTAGGGTTAGGGTTAGCATCATCCTCAGAGGATGTGCCAAGTCTCTACTTATAATGGAGGTCTCTACCTCCAAGACTAACTCTCTCTACTCATCCTCCTGACAAGAAGGTCGAGCCTCAGGTCACTCCTGAGGGCATGGAAACATACATCATATGACCTAAGCATGCAACTATTCTTTAGTTTATGCTTAAACTATTAAGGTTATGTCCATGACATCTTATTTACATGCTTTTCATTAATTTGGTGGAGGATTCCTTAAACCTTATCAACTTTACCCATACCTTGAGAGGGTGAGGAAGAGAGAGAAAACCTAATCCTTAAAATCTGTAACATCATTTGAGTTGAGAAGGGATGAACAAGATGAGAGAGTCCTAAAGGTATCTTATTTCGAGTCAGATCCTAAGACATTGGCCAGGTAGTCACACGGATCTGGGAGTCCTCATATTCTGACTAGCGGTGCAGAGGAAAATATTACCAACCCCCGGACGTGATCCTTTTCTAGACACCTCTGTCTTTCGAAAAATCCTCTAATAACTCCCTTGGGTGCTACAGAGTTTGTAAAATTTAATAATTACTAAAGATTAGATGAGGAACCAGTGCTCTGATACCAAATGTAATGACCCCGCCTCCCAGTAACCCCCAATTAAGGGAGACCAAGAGATCATACACATTATCCCGATTAATCGGATCAAAGGTTCAACAAATAATCAGTAATAATTATAAAATTCTACAAAACTATACTGAAAGCTGATATAAAAAAACTTTGCATACCTTTAAAAACTTTGGATATCTACTGCTATCCACAGCTTGAATCTATTCTATCTAATCCTCCTCACACTTTATTTCTTATTTTCACATTTACTGTTGGTTCTTTTCAGGGTTGTACCTAAAATGCCGACAAACAAAACGTCGGTCAGCATATATGAATATGCCGGTATGTGGGGACAACCAAAATTTCACAAATATGGCTAACAATCTAAATATCACAATCAAGTTAATTTACAACCCAATTTACGCTTTCAATGTGACATTCTCCACCTCTTTTTCCCTAACCCTGGAATACCCTCTTTAGGGTTTCTCTTTTGCCATTGACTTAAGGCCACCTTCTCAATCCCGAGCTTGGTGCCTGGGGTCACCTCTCATGGTTCCCATTAGTCATGCAACGGAGACTGCCTTCTCAATCCCGAGCTTGGTGTCTGGGGTCACCACTCATGGTACCCATGGGTCTTCCCTCCTGGGCTTGACCTTTTTGCATCATCCATCAGGGTGACATGTAGGTGTGAGAATACACACTCATATTATAATTGTGATAATCATAGTCACTCTATAGTTGCATGAAATAAAAGTCATCCAAGCAGTTATTTTCAGGCAACCGATAAAACATTCGGGAATCGCCGTGAAACTAAAGCAATTAACCATAAGAGTAACCACATACCTGATCCAGAGCAACTTGATGTCTAAGCAATAATGATAAAGAACAATCAAACAAGAAATCAACAATATCCTGAAATTAATGCAATACATCCAAGTGTTATAGTTTATCCAAAACATTCTTAAGATAGACTTGGATTCCATCTTAGGCTTTCTAGGCCACCTTTAGGGTTTCATTAGGGTTTTAGCCCCCATAATGCTTTTATCACGTTTAATGCTCTTTTAGTTCACAAATCCTAATTTCAACATCATAAGCATAGTTGAATGTCAATTAAGTCTAATACATCTCTTTTACACCAAACTACCATCTTTATCCTTTTAAGTCATGTCAAGATCACCAGGCCCAAATATCATCTTTGGTTTCTTTTGAATTGGCAACTCATATTTCATTATAGTTCACTTCACATATGAACTCTATTTATTGCTAATATCACATTATTCCACTAGAAAACCCTAATTACCAAATTAAGGGTATTCATCCACAATTAGGAACTTTTATACTCAAAATAGCTTAGAACAATAATATTTCAGCTTTATACATGAATTTAAACAATTAAATCCATTATGAATCATAATTACTAACATTAGGGTTTCAAGTTCCATTAATGCTCATTTATGCACATGAAACCCTAAATTAATCCGATTATATGTAAAGTTCATCCTTTTAGATCTCAATGTGTCTTTTATAATCAATAGGTTAATATCAACTTTAATCATCCATATAACCCTTCTCAATACATTAATCATCTTAAATTAGGGTTTCTTAATCACTAATGCATTAAGGTTGATAACTTCCACTACTTTTCGAATTGCAAGAGTAATTAGCTTCTAAATCTATTTTTAATGGATTTCTCGCATTTTTCTGAGCAAAATTGATATATTATACGTACCAATCCAAGCTACCATTAATTAGATATGATTTTGCAATAAATTACTTACTTGGACCAATGGGATGTTGACACATCAGCAATCCCCATGCAACACGTCGCCTAGCCGAGAACATAACCAAGTTACGCTATTGCCCTCGCATAAGTTGTTGGTTCTTCAACCCGCAGAGGGGTAAAACGGTCCAAAGCCACCCGACCTCCTTCCTCCTCGCGCAACCCTAGCGCTGCCGGCTGCAACAGCTTGGAGGAGGGTCTCCTCCTTCCTTCCTTGGATCCTAGGGCACCCGCGATGGCCCCATTGCTTCCTCCGCCCTCCGTCACACCTACGGAGGCCCCCAGCTGCGGCTGAGGTGGTCGGAGTTGGACTTGCCAGCCTGCAACCTGCGGCCGACCATGCAACCATGTTGTTGTTGCTGCGCAAGGATTAGGATGAAGGGATGGCCACCAAGCATCCCCTTGGTGTCGTGGGAGTAGCACGCATTTATCGCACCTCCTCCATGGCCCCTCGTTGCTCCAGGGTTCGAACTACCCTCTTCACTAGGGTTTGCATGCAAAGAAGAAGGAGAAGAGAGAGAGGGATACGTGGAACTCTCTTGAACTCGAACCAAAGGTTCTACCCCTTATATAGGGGAGGCTATCAGCGCCCTAAGATGTTCATCCATGAGGAAACAAGTCCATCTCCCAAAAGGAAATGTATTCCTTCATTGAGAAGAAATCTTCTCTCTCTTAATTATCTTCTTAATAAACCATATTCATTGGCTATTTAGGAATTTGAAAATCATCTCTCTTATTCCCTTTATACTTGACTTTTAATCCATTGGCACGAAATTCTACTTTCTTAAAGCAAATAATATTTCTTTTTGATAATATAAAAAAGTCATTAATTATGTAGCACAATTTTCTTATATTTTGTATTATTTGCATTTTCTCTTTCTTCTTCTTTATTGGGACTCCTTGGACCCCAAGAAATACTAATATTTTGAAATTCCTTTTTAAGGATATTTATTATCCTTCGAGATGCATCTACATCCATTATTTCTCATTATCTTACTTATTTCTTTATTAAAATATTTCTTTTCAAGGATTTCTCTTTATCCTTTATTCCCTTTTCCTCTTTTCCTATTTCTTCTATAAGAAATCACATAAAAACGAAATTTACTTAATTGTAGCCATTAATTCCACTTTCTAGAGTTTTATATATATTTCTCATAATTACTTTGCTTAATATCCATTATCTTGTATTTTTTCCTTTTATTTGGACTTTTTTTCTTTTCTTCTCTTTTATATCCATTAATGGATTAATCTAATAATCGGAATCATGAAATTCCTATCCAAAGGGATATTTGCAAAGAAATCCATCTTTTGAAGCAAAGCATACAACCTTTTTAATTAAGTCCATATTCACAAAATCTTTACAATTCAATTATGAAAACATATGCAAAATTGAGGTTGTAACAGTTGGCATCAGAGTTGATCATCAATTGATGGTTCATCTAACGACTTTATTCATAGTCCTCCTACAAAAGGTCAATGAAGAGTTGATGAATGATGCCATGTGTAGGGCTGAAAATGACCCAATTTTGGGGATCCCCAACCGGTTTTATCAGGTTTAGCCAATCAATGAACATGGATTTTTTCATCTTTGCTCTAAATATCAGGAAAATCAATGTCTCTTTAGTTCAGTGTGTGAAGTCCCAAAATTGGTTAGTTGAGCAGCTATATATTCAAGAAGGGATAAATTACAAAAAACCTAAGTATTTAGAGTTATTTGGGCACATAAAGTATCTTATAGCCATAGAACTATAGATAAATACTTTGCATTAATGTCAAAATTTGGGTGTTATTAGCATTGTGTCTATGTTAAAGTCATAATGAACTTCTTTCAGCTAAGGAAATTGAGGACAACAAACTTCTAACAACCATATATTTAGCTCTGGTTGTTGAACCAAGATACTAGTGAGTTTAAAAAAAGGAAATATGAGCCACTAATGCTTCTCCTATCAGCTCTACTAAAGTAGAATCCGCATCAATATAGGCTATGAATTCAAAATTTACAAAATCTAGATACAAAAGACCAAACTTAACAGTTGTAGTAAGATATATTACCATTTGTTTGACTATGAAAGATGTGATTTCTTGGGATTATATTGAAATATTGAAGAAAAAAAGTATAAAGAAAGATGTATTAGCTATAGAGGTTGTGATATATAATAATATACTAATGATGCATATATATAAGTAAGCATTTAGGGATTATCCCTCTTCATATTTATCATTATTAGCGTATGTAGCCATAATGTACATCGCTTATAGTTTTTCATATCAGATTTTTGAAGAAACTCTTTTCTATATTTCTATTGAAAAACACACACACACACACACACACACACATATATATATATATATATATATATATATATATATATATGGGCGTTCATTCGTTGCCCGCGCGGGTAACTTGGATTTTCGCTACCCTGCAGCCAAAAAAGTAACTCTCCTAGCCAAAAAAGTAAGTCTGCTGTCAAAAAAGTAACTATGGTGGCCAAAAAGTAACTCTGCTGGCCAAAAAAGCAACTTTGTACAAAATATACAGCAGATATATATAAGGACGGGTTTTTTGATTTTGGAGGGACAAATGATATTATTTTTGGCCAAAAATTTTTGGAGAGCTAGACAAAATAGTCCTCTACAATTGCGGAAATTTTTTTTTAAAAAAAGTGATGGGAAGGGTGGGCGGGTAGCTACCCGCGCGGGCAATAAAGATGAGCCATATATATATATATATATATATATATATATATATATATATATATATATATATATATATATATATATATATATATATACACATATGAGTTTTTTAAAATTTGAATACTGCGAGAGAATACAAGTTCTCCCATTCGGCTTTTCTAAAATCCATTATCCATTATTTTAACAAAATCACATGAAGAATATAACATTACATTTAAAATAATATCATAAACATAGATGTGTACACGTGAAATATCAACCAATATATTAATGAGTAGTGTACAATCAAATGTCTGATAGAAAACACCATTCTTGGTTCAAAGTAATTGTCGTGATGGCAGTTCCGGAATAGAGTTGTGGAGGATTTTTGGAGCGCAAGCATGGCGATTCCCATGGCCATGTCTGTGGTGTCCGTGGATGGCAAGGTGATGAACAACTCAGAAGAGAGGGTATAGGGTAGTAGGGTTCGATGATCACCCTAGAGTTTCACTGGAACATGCTAATCAACCAGTTATCCAGATTTACGGGGCCTTCTCCAGATTCCTGGTCTGAAGAACAAAACCCGCCACAACTACACAATCAGAGAAGAAAAAGTCGCCTGAATCAAGTACTGGGATCACGACTGATTCAACTACTACTACCAACAGGATACCGGAGGTTATAGTGAATAAAAGATTGTCGTTTCAAGATGTAACAGTCAGTTTTTCTTCTTCAGAACATATCCGTTGCGTCATTCTAGATATCCTATCAAAGTTGTCAGTACAGATATGTGTCAGTAGTGCATGATTGTGGTCGTCCGGAGTTTCTCATCTCCCCTGAAGCATACACTATCCTGCAGCGGCCATGGAGGTACACTCTAATTGTGAAACTGATCGGCAAGCTGATTGGTTATTTAACCCTATGCGATCACATTCGTCTAATGTGGAACCCAATCGGGTGTTGGAAAGTGTATGAACTCAGTCTAAATCATTTTGCTATCTAATTCTCCTCTGAAGAAGACTGTCTTAATGCCTTGACCGGAGGGCCTTATTCGAATTTTGGATGTCGTTTGATGGTATTGCGATGGAAGGACAAGTTCAATTCATCTCATCAACCACTCTTCCATCTACGGTTATTACTTGGGCAAGGATCATAGATCTACCACTTCATCTTTACAATCTAGTAATCTTAAAAAAAAATTGGATCTGCTATTGGGAATTTACCAGGGTAGTCGAGCATACTACCAACTGTACCAAAACCCGCTTTACTAGATTAGCAATTAAATTGAATACGGAATGTCCAGTATCACCGGCGGTGGTTATTTACGGATTCAATAATAATATCAAGTATGAGACGATTCCAGTGTTCTGCCATGGTTGTGGTAGGATGGGACATGACGTTCAACGGTGCTTGATAAGTATAGTGAATGTGGATACTACTACTCCCCTCAACACCAGTGATGAAGCCGGGTTAGATGGGTGCAAGACGACGACCGGTGGCAGTCATTATATGGTAAAAATATTCATACGAGAGAAATATTACAGGGCAAAGAAAGAATTCACATTTGTTGCATAATAAGTATGTTGTTCTTACACAAGAAACTGTTAGGATTTTGCCTCTTATCTAATTAGATAAAAAATAATATCTAACAATATTAGGAAAGTACAATTAATGTTAGACTTGGAGCCAAACATTATTTCCTTATCATTTTGTATTGTCGTTTCCTAATCCCGATAGAATTGTCGTATCCTCTCGTATTGTCTAACCGGGAGTCTCTATCTATAAATAGGGATAGACACCAATGTATATTGGGTGCCAAAGAGCACCGATGTGTGGGGGTTCCAACGTGTGGTAACTTCGGGTGTGCCAACGTAGGACAACATCGTGTGTCAAAACGGGAAGCTACAAAGGATAGCCAAAGAGGGAGAGAACGAGAGCGGGTTACAAGTATCTATTGTGGGTACGGGATTGTGAGGGAGCAACAATCCTTGTAATCTTTTTGAGGTTTCTTAATAGAATTTTGTGGTCTTCTTCGCCAATCATGTTCTCTACTTGGCTATTTATTTGGTGGTTATTGACTTTGTCGACGTGGGCGGTCGTGACTTTTGTTGTACGTGCTTGGTGTTACAACCCCAATGTTTGAGTTCCTTTGCTGAGAAATGTAGTTTCTCATATTAAAGATAAATGAACAAATACTGATGTCTTTTGATTGAATGCATGAGTTTCGGGCTTTATTGGCTATTGGGCCCGATAACAAGGAAATTCAATTAATTAAGAAATCGAGAAAAGAAAGATGTGGAAACCTCTAGAAGGCAAAAAACTTAATCCAGGGATGGATTCCGTGCCCCTTAGGTTCCTTGGGTGCCAAGGAGTCCAAGATTGCGAAGAAAAGACGATAAGAAAAGAAAAGATCAAATAAGTATTTCTTTATTAAGAAAGAAATTTAAAACAATGGTAAAATATGGGAAACAAGTGAAAAGAGGTATAATTGGGTAATCCTTAGTGGAATTTCTTATCCCAAGGATTCCTAATGATAAAAGGAATACTAATGAGGAAAATAAAAGAGAAATAAAGAGAAATCCTCAAAAAGAAATATTTTAATAAGAAATACACATGATAATGAAGAATAATGTATTTAGATGCATCTAGAAGGATAATGAGTATCCAATAAAAAGGATTTCAAAATAATAGAGTTTTTTTTTGGGATCCAAGGAGTCCCAATAAAGAGGAAAGAAAGAGAAAATATCAAAATTGCAAAATAAAAGGATAATGGGAATACATAATTAATGGAATTATGTGGTTTTATTAAAAAGGAGTATTTCCTACTTGAGGAGGATATAATTTCGAGGCCAATGAATTAAAAGACAAGAATGAAGAGAATAAGGGAGAGAAATTTCGAATTCTTAAATATTCATGCAACAAGGAATATCAAGGAAATAGGAGATAATGAAGAGAGAGAGATGGTTGCTTCACAACCAAGGAAAGTATGTTTCCTTTCGAGTTTAGGACTTGAGTCCTCATGAGGCACGCCTTAGGGCTTCATACTCTCCCCTATATGAGGGATACGTGCCTGGACCGAATCTAGAAGATCCCACACGTAGTCCTCCACTCTTCTTTCTCATTTTCGTTCTTAAACCCTAGCCCTGGGTAGCAGTGTGAGCATGGAGGTAGAAGGAGCCAAGGCAAGGTCGATATGGTGGCTTGATGTGCCACGTTGCCGAAGAGCAACTTGGCCATCGAAGCTAGGCCCTGGAGCACGCATATCGGCAGCCGCAAGGCTGCAGGGGCGGCTGCAATAGGCATGGCCGACGAGGGAGAAACTGGCCATCTTGGCCATGGTTTGAGGGACGGTTGTGTGCGCCCGAGCAAGGTGGGGGCAAAGAGAACGTTCCCGGTGGAGTTCGAGCCCAGACTTGGGCAGGAGAGCCACGCCAAGGCCTGCCCTAGGCGGTCGCTGTTGTTGCTTAACCGAGGAGGAAGATGACGGTCGTTGGACCGTTTTGCCCTCCATGGGCTGAAGGGCCGGCTGACTTAACCAGGGGCAAAAGAGACCTTTTTGAAATGTTTCCAAAATCGATCACATTGCATGAGAATCGAATGACGTGGCGGCTTCTGGTTGGTCCAAAGTAAGTGAACTTTACAAAATTCATAGTTAATTATTCGTAGCTCAGATTAGCACGCATAAAATATGAAAGTTGCTCAGAAAATCGAGGGGAGTCCATTAAAAATATAATTGAAGCTTGATTCCTCTTGCAATTCGAAAATAATGGAAGATGTCAACTTTAATGTATTAATGTTTAAAGAACCCTATTTTGATATGAATAATATATTTATAAGGGTTTAATGGATGATTAGAGTTGGTATTCAATTGTTAATGATAAAAGAGAACATTAGGAATAAAAAGGATGAGCTTTGCACGTAGTTGGTTTAATTTAGAGTTTCATGTGCATAAATAGACTTTAATGGGCCTTGAAACCCTAATGTTTGTAATTAGGACTACTAATGGCTTTAATTATTTGATTTCATGTATAGAACTGAGTTTTCATGGTTATAAGCTATTTCGAGCATTAAAGTTCCTAATTTGTGGATAAATACCCTAAATGTAGTAATTAGGGTTTTCTCATGAATAAAAGATGGAATTAATGGCGAATCGAGTTCAGATGTGAATTGGACCATGATGAACTATGAATTGATGATAAATGCATATAATGATCTTGCCATGAATTAAAAGTATAAAAATAGTAGCTTTAATGCAAAAGAGGATTAATGAACTTAATTAATGGTTAATTATGCCTTTAATCCAAAATTTAGGATTAGATGTTGAAATAATTAGGGTTTGTGATCAATTATGTTAAATTAGGGTTTAAAATAGTAAAAAGATGAAGGGAAGCCCTAATTGCAATGGAAACCCTAAAAGTGGACTAGAAACCCTAGGAAGTGAGCTAGATTTAATAGATCTTAATGACATGAGTAATAAAAGGAAACTGTATAATTGTTTCAAGATCTTATTGAATGCTTGCTTGCCTATTGATTGATTGGATTATTTCTGTCTCACATCAACTTGAACAGGTATGTGGTTACGCTTAAGATTATCCCACATTAGTTTTCCGAGGATTTTATCGATGTTTACATCGTGGCTTGAATTAATTGTTGAATGAATTTAATTCATGCAAATTATAATATGAATATGACTATCACATAAGTCATGTGCCTACTAGCTCAGATCCTAGTCCCCTCTGTAGCTTAATGGGTTGACCTAGCACATGAATACCAATGGGGTAGGCCATCCGGTCATTGGATGACTTAGTATATGGTTACCAATGGGGTAGGTCCATCAAGTCACTTTGAGTCAGGAATTGGACTACTCATGGGTAGTGCCATGCGACTCAACCCTAGATATTGATCTACCTATTAGGTAGGATCATGTGGGTTTAATAAGGATCTACCTAGAGAGAGGTAGAATCTCAGTCCACTGTAGGGACAACACAGAGATAGGGGATAGGAAAGGATTGAGTAGTATGGGTTTAAAATGTAATCTTGGCTGTTAAATGATAATTGGATGATTACTTTGTTATCATAATTGTATGATTATTGTCTCCTCCACATACCAGCTTCTTGCTGACCGACGTTTTGTTTGTCGGCATTTAAGTAAAAATGGAAAGAACAAATGGTAAAGTGGCATATGCGGAATTAAATGAGAATTAACGTGCACAGGAGGATTAGTTAGATTAGTATCTTCATGGATAGAAGTTTAGAAATACCAGTTTTTAAAAGGTAAGCAAAGTTTTTAATTTTCTTCCAAGTTACAGTTTAGTTAGTAGAATTTCATAATTATTACTGATTATTTGTCGAACCTTTGATCCTGTTAATTGAATAACGGCTCTGACCTTCAGGTCTCCCTTAATTGGGGGTTACCGGGAGGCGGGGTCGTTACACTTGGGCTGCATCTCGTGTGAGGGGTTTTCTTGGGCTTGAATCTTCCGCAAATCTCTTCAAGTGGTATCATAGAAGGATTCATGCGAGATGATCAGAAAGCATTGGAAGCACAGAAAAACATGACAACGTCGACAACTACTGTTGGAGGTCATCAGGTAGTAAATCTTGATGGAAACATCGTTATGCAACTAGGCAGGAGTGAATCCACGTGTTGTGAAATATCAACGCGAGGTGGAGTCGTGCAATTCACTTGCAAGGGGCAAGCGACAACATAGGCTACTTGGTTCTACCGACTGGTTGGATTTTTTCTAACCAAAAGAGGAGCGGCTGATGAGAGGTCTACCGACATGGAAGGTGTAGATGAAGCAGTAGCATGGGTGGCGGATGTCATGAACCTGAAGATTGCTACATGTATTCAACTCTCACAGGAAGTTTGGTGCGAGATTGCAAACTCGGCTGCAAATTTCAACAGATGCAGAGGCAAAGTTGTCAATTGTTGGAAAGAGGAAGTCGTGGCTGGACCGACCACGCAGTGTCTTCAAGTGGTTGTGACTAAAAGAAGACACAATCCTATGGCATGGGAGCCAAAGATGCGAAGGATGCGGTTCTTCCAACCGCAGGTGGAGGCGGTACAATTTCTCAAACTGTACAATATGATAATCTCTCACCTGAAGGGTCTAGACAGTCATGTCTGGACACACACTCCATGTAGGCGTGTGTGGTGATATGCTTCTGGAAATAGAATCAGCTTCCGAGGGCGGAAGCATAGAAGAAGAACAGGAGCAGACTTCTTGGAGGAGCAACTTCAACGGATAAGATTCAAGGTGGAGATTGTTAGGATTTTGTCTCTTATCCTAATTGGATAAGAAATAATATCTAATAATATTAGGAAAGTACAATTAATGTTAGATTTGGAGTCGAAGACATTATTTCCTTATCCTTTTGTATTGTTGTTTCCTAATCCCTATAGAATTGGCGTATCCTCTCGTATTGTCTAACCGGGAGTCCCTATCTATAAATAGGGATAGACACCGATGTATATTGGGTGCCAAAGAGCACCGATGTGTGGGGGTTCCAACGTGTGGTAACTTCGGGTGTTCCAACGTAGGACAACATCGTGTGTCAAAATGAGAAGCCACAAAGGATAGCCAAAGAGGGAGAGAATGAGAGTGGGTTACAAGATTCTATTGTGGCCACGGGATTGTGAGGGAGCGACAATCCTTGTAATCTTTTTGAGGTTTCTTAATAGAATTTTGTGGTCTTCTTCGCCAATCATGTTCTCTACTTGGTTATTTATTTGGTGGTTATTGGCTTTGTCGACGTGGGCGGTCGTGACTTTTGTTGTGCATGTTTGAGTTGTATCTCGTGTGGGGTTTTTTCTTAGGCTTGAAGCTTCCACAAATCTCTTCAGAAACTGCACATGATGATTCAACAAAAGATACTACAGAGACCGTTGTACTTCAGGTTTCGTTAAAAACACAGGGAAGTTCGACATATGCACAAAAAGTTTGGCATAGGAAGAAGAAACTGACAATCCCAGATCCAGTCATAAACATGGAAATATGGATGTGATTTTAGAGTATGTGGATCTGATGCCAAAGGATATATTAGATGGAAGTGAATAATCTATTATCAAATCCAATCTGATCATGGATGTTCATCATTCTACGATAAATCCGGATGGATATGAAGTTTTAGTACATGGAATTGAGATGAAGTTTGTTGTTCATGTAGAGAATAGAACAAATGATGACACTTCCATAGAAGAAGTTCAAGAAAAGGAGGACAACATCGAATCTCAACCAAATACTTTTTCTTGTAAGATTGGGCGTGAAACAAGGAGTGGTAGTGGTAAGATGAAAATTTCTCCTGACTTTATGCGAAGTCAAGCAAAGAAGGAATCTGAAATAGTCGATGCATTTACCATGAAAGACTAACTAAAAGGCTCTAGTGAGGAGGTATATGAGGTAAGATTATGCTCTGAAAGCTCCTACTTCATCTAGATACAGATGATAGCCATTTGATGCAAAACGGAGTGTCACATCACATAAACTTTGCTACTGATTTGTGCATACAATCATTAAACCACGTGGATAGCAATTTTATGTATGATGTATAGTAACACCTTTAGAGTTTATATACCATAGGGTCACTACAATTTTGTTCTTATTTACATGTGATGTCAGTCCATGTATCCAATTTGTAAAATGGTACATCAAAAGTACCACGGTCAATGTTTGTAAACTCTTGATCACTACTCCTTTTGAGTAGTTCATTAATAAAAGGTTAAGTCCTTTTCAGGAGAAAAAAATAAAGCACCATTCTTTATAAAAAAAATACTTTTGAGTCGCTTGTATCATGTTGTAGGAGTTTATTTGAACAAGAACAAACATTTCTTAGTTGATAAAGATAATCATCATGTTTTACATCTTCAAAACCAAGCGCTCGGGTGATATACACTTTGTCTTTGATTTTGTATTTTAAAACATTCTATTCACATCCAATTGAAAACATGTTATAGTTAGTTGGCTATTTAGTGAATAAAACATATGTGTGGACACAATCCTAGTTGTCGCAGCAAAAGTTTCATCAGAACCAGTTCCTTCGTGTGATTATATAATTGGACCATGTGGCATGCTTTATTTTATACTATATGGTTGGCTTCATCAATCTTGTTCCTAAAGACCCACTTAGTTCCATTTATATGACATTATTAACTGAAATAAATTACAAAGAAATAAAAAGGAGACGGGCAACAAGTTGTGCCGCCAATCCCTTTTGGGTGGCAATTCCATTAACTATTTGTCTAGGAGGTCAAGGAACTAGATCGCATACTTATTTTCTAACATGTTCATCAAGCTCTTGTTGCATGGCTCTGATGTAGTAGTCATCACCAACAATATCATATACAATATTTGGCTCTGATTTGGATACATATTTCATGGTTTCTTGTTCTCTAAAAGAAGACCAACTCTCAACTTTATTTTTAGGATCACTTATATTTATATCATTAGAATGATCGACAACAGGACTAGTAATGGATTCATTAGGTGAAGGTTCTTTACAATGAGAAACATTCACTAGTACAAAAACTACCTCTAATGTCAGTTAAAATGAGCCTATAACGTCGGTTTCTTACCGACACTAAAGTGAGCGACAATACAGTCAAGCGTCTACAACGTTGGTTATTTGGGGACGCACAAACCAACGATGGAGATCCAGCCTCGGTTGCTATGACAAAAGAAACCGACACAGGTAAGAGTCTGTGACGTCAGTTTATATACGACAACTAAAATTATATTGAAATACCAGGTCATATCTGTCACTGGTAAATGTTTATGAGTCGACTGTTTCTACCATAAACGGACGCCGATTTAGCAACTTAGTCGTCAGTTACTGAAATTAAAATTGACGATTAAGTGTTATAGTGTTGGTTTTCTCAATGCAACTGACAACTAGGACCCTATAGACCATTTTGCCCAGCACGTTTGTTTTAGGGTAGTGCTATAATGTTGGTTTTTGACCTAAAATCGATGACTCAGACTTACAATAACAATTTTTTTTGTAACAACTGACGACTCAGTTAATTTTTTTCTTAAATAACAGGTTTGTAGACCTATTGTCTGACTATTTAGCAGGTTGAACTACAGGTTCCATCCTGTATTCAGCTTAACAACATGCCAACAGACCTGCAAACCCTACAATAACAAACACAATCCACCCACATACAAGATGAATTCTTCAATTCCATTCACATCACATACACATATATAATTCTATTCATTCATCTTCACATTCATTCAGACACATGATACTTCATTCACATATGCACCAATTCCATTCTCATGACATGTAAAAACACAATTACACAATTCTCATTGTATTCATTCATCTTTACTTTCACACACATGTATATATCCATCATTCACATATGAACCAACAATTTACTTGCATCAAATTTTCAGTTGCAAGAAGTCATAAGAAACAAATGTACATAGAAATAATGACATCAAAGTTTAGAAAACTCATTCTTTATCCCAATAAAATTCAAAGTTCACATCTTAAAGGAAGTCTTGTGCACATTGTTCTCGTATCTCATCTAGCTTGTTGGCTAAATTGGACATTATTATAATCCCTTTGTTTTGATGATGACAAACATTTCTTTCTTGTGGAATTAAATTTCTATTTGAGTGTTTCAGGCATAAGCATATAAGGTGGTGGATAGCGAAGACTTGGAAGATCAATTTACTAAAATTTCTTTATTTTTATGATTGTAATCAATGTAAAAACTTGTACAAATTTATAATGTACAAGTACTTAGATATCATGTAAATCAAGCATTTAGATATTCCCTATCCACTCACAACACTTAGATAGGTCATCCCCCAAGATAGTATCACAATTGCTCATTGATACACACACTCAGTAAATGAATACATTCAATCAGGGATATTCTCAATCGACAAAAACTTCGACCGAGACACTCTCGGTTGACAAACTCCTCGACTGAGAATAGACACTCCTAGCCATTAGAGTGAGTTAGAAAAGTAGTTGGGAGTTGAGTTGAACGTTGCAATACACTTACTCCAGACTTACTCTCGGTCGACAAATTCCTCGCCGAGAGCCACTCGGTCGACAAATTTCTCGACCAAGAAGGTTTCTGTCTGCACTCTTTAGGATTAATTAACTAGCCGTTACAAATGCAATTAGTGGACACTTAACGGCTAGTTGAGCACTAAGAACCCCCTAGAAAGTGTCTAGAATGTCCCTAAGCACTAGTAGGCCAGTCCTATAAATAGGACATGCCTTAGGACACTTAAACTCACTTGAGTACACAACTTGCATATACAATTCACTTGAGATCACATTGTAGCAAGCCATTAGCAAAGCTTTCACTTGTAAAAAATTTCCATAAGCTATGAATTCGTGTCCTATAGGCTAATATCTCCTATCCACTATACATTCATGTCCATCCACTTTGGTTAGGAGATCAAACGCTTGATATAGGATTCAAGCCTTGTGCTACATTGGTAAAGTTGTACTTTCCTGCTTCGTTCTTATTCCTTCTTATTGCTTTGGTTCTCCTTTGCTACTCCTAGGTTGGAGGCTGTGGAAAGGAGGTTGTTGGAGCTTCTTCGGGTGTGAAGGTAGCTCGGCGGACTTAGGATTACTTCAAGAAGGTTGTCTCAACGAGAAGCTACTTCAAGAGTAAGGCTACTTCAAGGGGGAGCTTGGAGTTACTTCAAGGAAGGCTGCTTCAAGGTTGGTGAGACTACTTCTAGGTGAAGGCTATCCTAAGGGTGAAGATATTTGTATCTTATGTAACATCCTTGCGAGGTAATAAAATACAAGTGCTTTCAAAATCCCAATTGGAAATAATTGGGTAGTGGACTGACTCCCTTAGTTTTTGCTAAGGGTAGAACCACTCTAAATGACGTGTCTCCTTCTCCAAATTTTAATTGTTGTTTCTTGGTTGAATTAATTTTAAAATCATTATAAAACCCTATTCACCCCCCTCTAGTGGCTTTTCATAGCTATCTTGTCATATATGACTTTTTTTGTATCAAACACCTGCAAAGAGAATGACATATGTAATTAAAAAGTTTGACACTTTCATATTATCAAGTGAAACCATTTACTTAAGATGATCAAGACTATATATACATTACATTTTGTATGCATTTGATGTCTATTGCCCCATATTTGATAATCATGTCTATATATCGCATCACGTAGTATCTGCATGTCCAACCACTGTTTTGTACAAGGCACTATAATTTTTTCAACATACAAAATGGTAATAAATAAAAGTAAGCATAGTTGGCATAAATATGTATTGGAGTCAGAAAACTACATCAACATTCTGCCAACGTATTGCTTTCTTTTTCTTATCCACCTTTCCTATATTCTTTTTGAAATTTATTATAGCCCTATACGTTAATGTAACACATTGAATCATATTCGTAAAAAGTTAGTAATAATATATTTTAACTGATACAAACATAAAAATTTACTCGTAAGAATAATGTTTTTTTCATTTCATGTCCTCCAATGTCTACTTGGTCACCCTTAGGATCTAGATAATACAATGTTAACATTGTGGGGACAATAACCAAAACACCCAACGATTATTCCTGAGTGAAAAGTAGGAAAAAAATAAAACTCAAAATCCAAAATGAAATATATTTCTTAAGTCAAAATTATAAACAAAGTAACTAAACTTACTTAACATTGAACAGAGCTATAATCACACTCTTTTTTGCTTCGCCAATATATTTAAATGTGGTAGGGATGCACCAGATAATTTTCATTTTCACAGGCTATGTATTATGAATTTTGTGCACTTATGGTTTGTTTTCATATCAATTTATACATTATTATTATCATTAGCATGTGACACTTAATTGCATCAAATAATTGTACTTTTAATGTTCCTATTAGATTTATTATTGTTGGGAGATTATGTTTGGTTTTTGTAGAATTTCAGGTGAATTTACAAGAAACTATACAACTTTGTACTACCGACTTGACTGTCGGTGGTACCGACACTTGGTCAACAAGGAACAATGAGATCGAGATCACTTGTTAGTACCACTAAATAAGTCAATACTACTGACAACCTTACAACAAAGATTTAGAATTTCTCAAATAAATCTCGGTAGTACCAAAAACTAGTCAGTAGTGCCGACAAGTGCACAAGCGACCACAACTATCAAAGGTGTCAGTAGTATCGACACCCTGTGAGTAGTACCAATCTAGCGAGATCAGGCAGATCTAAAAATTGTGTTTAATCTAACGGTTGGTAATTAAGGACACCCTAAGTCACTTCTATAACTTGGGGGGAGTTCGAACAAACCTAATTATCTCATCCTATTCTATTACACAACAACCGAGAGCCAAGAGAGGAGAAAGGAGAGGAGACGACCATGTTCTGGATGATTCAGGCATCTTTGATGGGTAGATTTGCAGCCAAAGATAGCAAATCGTTACGATCGTCATAGGGAGTCATCTGGAAGAGCTTCTCCAGGATGTTACTTTAGCTTTCTAATGTTTCTTACACTTTTCTTCTCTTCTCCCATGTTCTTGACAATGGAAATCATGCAGGGCTAAACCCCTTGTTCCTTAAGACCCGGGAGTAGTCCGGTTATGCATTGTAATTGACTATTATGCATTAATATATTTTTTCTCTTAATTTCTGGACATATATCTATGAGAACATCATGAATAATCTATGCTTAATCACCACAGGAAGATTAATAGACCATTAATTTCTTTGAGAGAGGGATTAAGAGTTGGAAAACTCATAAATTTAAATATTTTGTATCACAGCGTGAGAAAGGGCTTACAAATGTGAAGAGAATAATCCAAATATTTTGGTAATGCACTTAACTAATAACATAATTGCTATAAGAGTTTAATTGATATTAGCATAGGTAGTAAATTACACTGTGAGAGTGGGTAATTCTTGCTACAAGTCTCTTTGTCCAAGGTTAGGAGAGATAATTATTAATTATATGATGTTAATTGAGGTGAAACCATAATCTTAAGGGATTCACTCCACTTGAGATCAAAACCAGTAATCTTAGATTTATTTTCTACATCTTAAATAATTAAACATTCACTCAAAGTTTTCACCGACTTAGTTGATCGAATCACAGTTAGTAGTAGTCTTTGGAGAGCATTTCCATGAGTTTAAAATCTGGGCCTCTTAGGGCCTATATTACATTGACATGTGTACTTGCGTTTAATGTGTGGTTTGCGTGTATCAAGTTTTTGACGTCGTTGTCGGGGAAATGACAACTCCAGCACTAGGAGTGTTGTGATCGGTCACTCTAGGCCACAATCTTTATTTTCTTTTTATTCTTTCTAAATTGAATATCAAATATCATTTATTCAATCATTAGTATTTGTTCTCACATTATTTTCAACAATTTTAGGTACTAGTGCTTGGGGCAGACTAGAGCTCACGACTATGGCGAGTCGACTCCATAGGGATCTAGTCAGGAGGAGCCTTTACGTAAAGGGAGAGAGTACAGTGACTCAATGGGAGGACTAATTCAAACTCCACCACCGACTACTCCAACACCTCCATCAGAGGAACCAAAATTAGCTCAGATGGTGGACGCAATAGAAGAATAGACTATTTGGGAGAAAATTAAGGCATCCTCCTCAACAGCTTAACTAGGGCCAATCAAAAGACAAGTCATAAATGTGGGAAGCTACAAGATAGATCTTGGGTTAGTGGCATTGGTCATGTCACATGCTTTCCATGGCCACAACACTGAGAATTTGATGATGCACATCAACAATTTTCTAGAAAGTTGTAATATGGTAAAAATTGACAGAGTGTCAGCGATTGTGATTTATCTGAAGCTTTTCCTCTCATCACTGGCAGACAATGCTAAGTCATGATTCTTCAACCTACCATCTGAATCCATTGAGAAATGAGAAAATATGATAGATGTTTTCTTTGAGTGTTGCTTTCTGCCCCAGAACACGAACGATTTGGTTAGAAAAATTTATAAATTTAAGTAGTAGGTAGAAGAGTCATATTCTGAAGTATGAGAGAGATTTCAGAACATGTTGAGTAAGGTCCCTAATCTTGGGATCGATCTCTATGGATAAGTAAAGATTTTCTGTTATAGGTTGCATAAAGGTCAGAGGACCACACTCTATAGTGTAGGAACATGCTTTTTCCTCACACCAAGAAACCCCAGGGGTCACAAGATTCTGAAGAATATGGCTAAGAATCAGTCATGGGTGTAACATCCCTGACCTGGGTTTAGGGATAATCCTATTTGTTTGGCTTAAATAAGTTTCTTAAAACTTTAATATAATTCTCTAAAGTGTTTTGTTATCACGTGACAAACTTATGTTTCAAGTTTGGTCTTGTTTGAATAATGTTTGAGCAATGTTCTCTTATTTTGGACCAAAAGGCAATTTACCCAAGATAAGGGGTTATATTACAATATGTCACATGTTCAACGTGCCTTAAGTGTTTTAACATCATAAGAGAGAGAATAATTCTCAAGTGGTGGCTTGTAGAAATCCTAAAATTCCAAGTTTGAACTTGTTTGAATAATGCTAGTGCCTTGTGCACCAATTTTGGTACAAATTGTAATTTACCCAAAATGTAGGGTTGATATGAAAATTACCACCTCTAGAGTGTCCCTTCTATCTCTTAGAATCATTTGGAGGAAATATAAAGAAGGATACACCATGTTTGAATCATATTTCAGTGATGATACTCTTGGTGATGAAAAGGCCAAGAAAGGGTTGAATATGAAACTCTAATTTGAGTTGTATCGGGTTTTAGACTTGATATGGGAGTGCCTATCGACCAAGGAGTCATAGAGGGGATCCCATATCGGTTTTTTTACTCTTAGAAAAGTCCGTGATGTCCTAAGCACCTCAAGGAGGTGAAGTGTATCATTTTACAACTTCCTTAGAAAAGTTGTATCGGGTTGTGAATAAAGTGGTGATTAAATTGATATATCTTATCCAAAGAGATAAATAATGGCCAAGATATTATCTACAGATTATCCTCAAGTGTTTTTCATGCTAAGATAAATATGAGTGCATGCAGGTACATGTGTCAACCATGCATGGACATGTGGCATCTAGTATTTTAAAGTGATGACACCTCATATACACACTTTTTCATGAACCTCAACTATATATACTACTCCTTTCACCTATTAGTGAAATTTTCTAAATCTTACAACCATATTTCTCTTAGATATGGTGCATAGAGTCTTGGTATCATGCATAGGTGAAGGGGTATCATTCATAGATCCTTTATATCGACCATAGCAAGGTGATATCAGCCAATGAAGGGATATCAGCCACAAGTGAGGGATATCGGCCACAAGTGGTGAGGTATCGCGCATAGTGTTGAGGAGCTCAAGTCTTGGACCTTTGATAAGCTCATTTTCAACCTTAGGAACATGAATCTTTAGATCTTGGAGCTTTGAAGTTGTTCTTGAGTTGGGTTATATAACTTGAACTCAATTATGTTATTATTCACCATCGATCTTGCCATAGTTGATGATTTACTTTCAATTTGAATTTTCTTACATAATTGATGAATCCACGAGTTCTATTAGTGACCTAGGACTATTTTCCATGAACTAGAATAGTAAGAACAAGAGTCTAGTGGTTGATGATGATGACATCATCATGGCCCAACCCGATATTGGGTTGAAGCACCTCTAACCCGATATGGTGAGATAAACATACCACTATAACGATACAATGAGGATGCATATATCATATAGGTGATATAATGATGAAGTATACATCTTTTGCATGATATGGTGTCAAGAATACACCATGTGCACGATATGAGGTCAAGTATACACCTTATGAATGACATGGAGTCAAGTATATACCTCTAACCCGATATGACAAACCCTAGATGATGAGTAAACTGATATGGTAATATGAACAAACCAATAGCATGATATGCTAATGAGTTTATACCTCATGGATGATATGAGTGACACATACACACATCTTGTGCATGATATGGGGTCAATCACACACCTTATACATGATATGGTGTTGAGTATACACCCTAACCTGATATGGTGTTGAAACCCAACATGGTATTGTGAAATCTGATATGCATTGGAACCCCACACCCCTATCGGTTTGTACATGTGAACTAGTTGAGACTAATCAGTTTTCTAGCCTATCACTCATTACATGATGAGGGGGAGGACGATACCATGAAGGTTTTTGATGGGAAATGAGCATAAAGGTCAAACCCGATATGCAAACCCTAAAGGTTGAGTAACCCGATATGGATGCATGATATGGTGATGAGGATACACCTTTATACCTGATATGGAAGCATACCTACACCTCTATACATGATATGGAGGAAACACCTCAAACTAATACACTTGATGGAGTGACACATGTAGTGTGTTATATTAAATGATACATGAAGACATAAAGGGTTTAATGCATTTTGATAAATATGGGTCAATGTACCTTGAGAACAGGATTAAGCCAACCTAATGGAGTATGATTTAATCAATATCCTAGTGATGGTGAAAGAGAAACTTATACTTGTACTCAGTTTTATACTATTTACCTGTGATAATAACAATGTTGGCGGAGAGTTATATCTCTCGTTGGGACTTATGTCTCACCCCGTAGGATCCACAATTTTTAGGTGGACGTGCACGAAGAGGTAGAGACAGTTCTGCAGAGGAAGGAAATCAACAGTAGGGACATCAGTAATAGCTCAGGTTGAGTATATTGTCTGTTGTGTCTTGTAGATAGAAGTCATATGTGTCATCTCTGTATTCTCAGGTCCTTGGAGTCAGTAAGTGATGGTTTTATGAACGATCTGAGATTTTGGCTTGATTGCCTTGAGGTTTTATGTTGCTTATAGGTTTCAGTAAAGAAACAGGTATATGTTATCCTCGAGATGAGACAGTATAATGTATGTACAATGTGAACCATGATGTATATAAAGTTTGGTTTCCTTCTTTAAGAGTTTTCCTAGAAATGGATCTCTTTGCAAAATGGTTTTAATTATTAGTGATTTTGTTAATCTGATGATTATGATTATTCTGTAATTATTACTGGTGGCAATTTGGCTTGATTCGATATTGGTTCATCACAAAGTTTGGTATCAGAGCTTAAGGTTTGTTGAGCCTACAGAGACATAGGACTAAGGTGTTGAGTTTGTTCTAGTGTACTCCAGTATATCTTATAGTGACTTCTGTTGATGCAGAAGAAGGAATATAGCTTAGAGATGTCTGGAGAACATGAGGAACATGTTGTTGAGAGAAATTTTGTTGCACCAGTGGGAGGTGCAAGGAATCAGGAAAGAGAGAAATCAGTGCTTGAGAATCCCCATTCTGATGAAGCAATGTTAGGAAACCTAGCCTTTCATGCTCTTTTTGGGCAATTCATGACCATAGTAATGCATATGGTAGACTGAATGCCAGCACCAACACCTAGGGCAATGATTCCCAATGAGGGACATGGGTCTGGTAAAACTTTCGAATGGTTGCATCGTGTAGGAGCTATAGAATATGCTGGAACAACTGACCCAGTAGATACTAAACTATGGCTCACTGAGTTAGAAAAGGCTTTTAAGATCCTCAGTATCCCAAATGCTGAAAAAGTCAAAATTGTTGTATACCTTTTGAAGGGTAGTGTTGGCCACTGGTGGGCCATAGAAGAGGTAAAAAGGAATGATGAAGATGTTAGTTGGGAGGAATTTCGTCGATAATTCATCAATAAGTATTTTCCATGAACATACTTCGATAAAAAAGATCTCAAAGTTTGAGAAGGTTTGGCAGGGAACCATGTCAATTAATGAACATGAGGCTAGGTTTATGGAACTGATAACACCAGATTTTGTGATGTTTTTGGCCCTTATTTTTTTATCAAAACTACCCTTTTAAACTGTTTTCCTCTCTTTTTATATATGTTTTTGAATAAACAGGCCTCGCTATGCTCTTAACTCAATTTTATCATCTTTTGCAGAGTTTTCCTCCATTTTTGACTCATTTATCATCGAAAAGGCCTGCCCCGGCCCAAAAATGTGTTCCACCTGCATCGGCCTTCCTACCAACCAAGCGGCCGATGCGCTCACTACCCGACAGGGCAACACGATACATTGTTGCGCGATACGAGGGTGTTGCGCAAGAGGAAGCGGACGAGCGATACGCCGTTTACCTGACTGTGAGTCGAACCCTCCATGACTGCCAAAGTGTGTCAGGCGATACGGGCCACCCACAGATAGGGGCCACTCATCACGATGACCGACAGCCCGACATCCTTGTGTCGGGCGACATGCATATCGGGCGTCTTTAAAGCCACAATAATGGAGCTGAAAGAAGAACACGTGGCGTCCGGAGCACCATAACTTCCACAACCGCTGCCTATAAATAGCAACTATAGGACTCCGATGGGACGGGTCGGAACCCTGTGAGAGCTACCAGAGTAAAGAGCTTGGAGCTAGCATATCGTACCTCAGAGGTTGTGCCGGGCGATTCTAGGTGAGCACTTCCCCATCCCAAGAGGGAGGGAATGGTTCACTTAGGGCCGTCCCGGGAACCACTACAGGCCGATATCGGCCAACAAGGATGCCTGATACCAGTGACCGATACTTAAAGCGACACTGTAAGACTGACACAATACCGAACCCCGATATGTATCACCTGTCACGGCGTGTCGCCCGAGAGGGTGCCGCCCGACATGACCGTATCGGGCAAAGGCGCCCTACACGATACGTCTACCTGTCATGAACGTGTCGCCTGAGAGGGTGTCGCCTGACACAGGCATATCGGTCGAGGCTCCTGCCCGATATCGGGCTGGAGAGTCAGCTATTGTCTGTCGTCCTTCTAGATCAAGGAGGCGACGTTTATCTTTATTACTCCAGTCATTTACTTCTTTTACTTATGCAATGTAATCAGACCATTATATGTTTATGGAAATAGAAGAGTTTAGCTATTTTCTACTGTATGTTTGGTACCTTTGTTGGATGATTGCTATGTTTAACATCTGAACTCTAGCTTGTACGCTTGGATCGCATTTCGATTAGCTACCGAACCGTGTTTTCCCGTTGCAACGGCCTTGAGAGAGGTGTTGTGGCTCTAGTGTTTGGTCCGATTCTGGAGTACGAGAGTGCCCAGAATCGGAGTTGCTTTAGGGACCTTTCCACTCTGACTTAAGTCCAGCAACCTCGAGAGGGGTGTTGATGCTTGGTTAGAGGTACCCGCTTCGAGAGGAGGGGTACATGATGTTTCTGCTGCCGCTTGTTTTACCGAAGTTTTCTCCTTTGTACCTTACTATAACATTAGTTTTATCTCTCTATTTTCCCTTGCACGAAAACCCCTAAAAATTGGTAATTGCTTAAACCATAATCTTCCTCGTAGCTCCAGTTGGAGATAGGTTTCTTTTGTTTTATCGATCTTATCCTGTTGTTCCCTTTGGGAACCTTACCATCTCTTTACCCTTGTCGGAGTGTAACGTGTCAATTCAGCATTCTCTACACTACCACCCTTGTCCCTGTGTTCGACCCCGTATATCTACTTCGACCTCGTAAACAAAGTTGCGGGGGCCTAGAAGGTTTCGGGTTATAAATGTAAAAGTCCGACTACTTCAAATCCGCCTCCAATTTTAGGACGCACAATTTAGGCCGGTCAACTTTTGGCGCCATTGCCGGGGACAAGGCAAAACGATACTGTAGACAAACCCGAATCCACTAACTACACTCCAATGCCTCAAGCTTAGAAATAAGTTTGACAACACTCTCTTTTTCCTTACTTTATAATTATTATTATTCTTTGCCTGAAATGAATAATTCATGTCATTGATAACAGATTTTCTAACTTGATTGTTACACGATGCTCAGATACTCAGAAGAAATCCATTCTGTTTGACTGAGCACCAACCCCATCCAACATGCCACCTCGCGTCGAACCACCCCATTCAGAAGGGGAATGCCAAGGGAGGGTCAGACCTATCTCGAGCACCAGTCCAGGCCAAAATGAGGTTTCACACCAACCCAACTTGGTTGGATAGTTATTTGCTTTTATAAAGAGACAAGATACAATCATCAGCCAGTTGGCGCAGAGCGCACTTCCCAGTCCAGGAGTTCTGAACTCCATGCAGTTCCAGATGGTGAATATGTAGGCACGCCAATGTCAAATTGATCAACAGCTGGCTCAGATGGCTGATTTGATGAAGAACCCTTCAAGAAAGGTGCTCTCCAGCCCCAAAACTTCCAGAATGGCAGTACTAAGATTCGGGAGGACAGTGGAGCATAATGAGGAGGCCAGACCAGAACTGGAATCGAGGATTGTGGATGTGAATCCCGCAGAAGATGAAAATTGACAAGCTGATGCCAAAGAGCCTGAACAGAGACCCTTTGAGGAGCTACCTGGTGGGAGAAGCCCTTACGCTCCCAAGCTACCTTTTCCATACAAATTGATAAAGGAAAACCTGAAGAAGCGCCACGAAAAATTCATGGAATCAATCAAGAAACTTTATCTGGAAGTTCCTTTTCTAGACGCCTTGGAAGAGATGCCAACTTACGTCAAGTTTCTCAAAGATTTGATAACGAAGAAGAGAAGAGGAGGAAGGATTGAAACTGTGCATCTGGCAGCTGTATCCTCTGCTTTTGTAAAACTAGAACTGCCCAACAAAAAAAAGATCTTGGGGCTTTCACTATCCCTTTCGCCATCGGAGATAACGTCGAGCGGAAGGGTCTTGCCGACTTAGGGGCTAGCATCAGCCTCATGCCCCTAAGCTTTGCGCAAAGATTAGGTTTAACCGACATGGTTAGAACCAATATGAGGATTGAACTAGCGGATCATACCTTCAAAAGACTCGTTGGCATTGTTGAAGATGTGCCGATCAGGGTAGGTAATTTCTTCATTCCGTGTGATATAGTCATCATTGACACCATGGAGGACCCCCGCTGCCCTATCATCTTTGGACATCCTTTCCTGGCTATGGGAAGGGCATTGATCGATGTTTCTGAGGGGATAATCACTCTGAGGGTCGGAAACGACCACATAGACTTCAAGGTGAAGGATGCAATGAAAGGACCCTCCCTGTCCGAGTCTGCTTGCTTTGCGAATAGCTACGATTAGTTCTGTAAGGAGATAGAAGAAGACATCCAGATAGTAGACCCCCTTGCGAGGGCAATAAGCGGTCAGGATTCCAACTTTGAAAGTCCAAGAGTTGCGGAGTGTCTCAACCTTCTTGACCTGTCTGATGAAGATTTGAGCAGCGAGGATGAGGTGGTAGAGTTTGTCAAGTATGCCTCTCTTGAGGGGGAGCCGCAAGAAAAAACATCTAGGAACAAGCCTGAATTGAAGTCATTACCTGAGGGGTTGAAATATGAATTCTTAGATCAAGAAGAAAGGAACCCTATCATCGTCAACGCCAATCTTTCAAAGAACCAGCTAGACAGACTTCTTGAGGAGTTAAGACTCCACCGTCGGGCTATAGGATACTCAGTGGAAGACATCAAAGGCCTTAGCCCCGCTTTATGTATGCATCGCATCAATCTGGAAGAATCTGCCAAACCTCTGGCTCAACCCCAGAGGAAGTTGAATCAGATGCTGAAAGAGGTCGTCAAGAAAGAGGTAATAAAGTTAAGGGATGCGGGGATCATTTACCCAATCAGCGATAGTAACTGGGTAAGCCCGATCCACGTAGTACCCAAGAAGGGTGGTATGATAGTGGTAAAAGGAGAAAAGGGCGATGAGGTGGCGGTTAGGACCGTCACAGGATGGAGAATGTGCATTGATTACAGGAAGCTAAACCAGGCTACAAAAAAGGATCATTTTCCACTACCTTTTATTGATCAAGTTCTTGAAAGATTAGCGCATCATGACTTTTTCTATTTCTTGGATGGTTTTTCAGGATTTTATCAGGTTCTTATCCTGCTCGACGATCAAGAGAAGACAACCTTTACCTACCTCTACGACACCTATGCTTTCAGAAGGATGCCCTTCGGACTCTGTAACGCTCCCGCCATGTTTCAACGATGCCTGATATCAATGTTTTCAGATTTTATGGAAGATATCGTGGAAGTTTTCATGGACGATTTTTCAGTCTATGGAATGGACTTCGATACGTGCCTGAAAAACCTATCTTTGGTTTTGCAAAGATGCGAGGAGAACAGTCTGGTCTTAAACTGGGAAAAGTGCCATTTTATGGTACGAGAAGGCATCGTTCTAGGGCATAAGGTCTCAAGGTGTGGTATCGAGGTGGACACTAGCAAGGTTGAAGCCATATCCATGCTTCCTCCACCTAAGTCTGTGACGGGAGTGAGGATCTTCCTCAGACATGTCGGCTATTACCGAAGATTCATAAAGGACTTCTCAAAGATTTCTAAACCCTTATCCAATCTACTGGTAAAGGATGTTGAATTTGTTTTCTCTGATGACTGTCTAACTGCTTTTCAGGCCTTGAAGAATGCTCTTGTCTCACCACCCATCCTCCAAGCTCCAAATTGGGATTTACCATTCGAGCTTATGTGCGACGCCAGCGACTATGTAGTAGGAGTGGTCCTGGGGTAGAAAAAAGATAAAAAGCACCACGTGATCTGCTACGCTAGTCGCACGTTGGACAAAGCTCAGGTAAATTATTCAACTACCGAAAAAGAGATGCTCGCCATTGTCTTCACCTTTGATAAGTTCCGGTCGTACCTCATTGGAGCAAAGGTCAAAGTATATACAGATCACGGGGCCATAAGATACCTAATGCAAAAGAAAGATACAAAGCCCAGACTGTTGAGGTGGGCCCTATTGCTAGAAGAGTTCGACCATGAGATTATCGATAAGAAGGGTGCAGAAAATGTGGTCGTTGACCACTTATCAAGGATCGTGGCCGAAGGACAGGGGGAACCGCCCATCAATGACAACTATGCCGACGAAGCTTTAATGTTGGATGAAACCAAGGAAGAAGACTTACCCTGGTTCATGGATATCTATAACTATCTTGCTTGTGGAGAACTGCCCCCCGACATCACCTATAACCAGAAAAAGAAGTTGTTCGTGGATGTGAAAAATTACTATTGGGATGATCCTCTCCTTTTCAGAAGATGTGCTGATAACTTGTACAGGAGATGCATTCCCGAGGAAGAAACCCTGAACATTCTGAAGGAGTGCCACGCCTCCCCTTATGGGGGACATCTGGGCAGCGAAACGACTGTTGCGAAGGTGCTACAGTCAGGTTTTTACTGGCTGTCTTTATTTAAAGACGTTGCACAGTTTGTAAAGATCTGTAAAGAGTTCCACTCAACAGGCAATATAGGGTGAAGGAATGAGATGCCGATGGCAAATTGGATCAAAGTAGAGATCTTCGATGTATGAGGGATTGATTACATGGGGCAGTTTCCCCCATCAAGGGGGTATCAATACATTCTAGTGGCAGTAGACTATGTATCGAAATGGGTAGAAGTTGTGGCAACCCAAACGTGCGACGCTAAGTCCGTGATAAATCTGTTCGAGAAGACGATTTTTCCTCGGTTCAGTGTACCACGCACTGTGATAAGCGACAGTGGGTCACATTTCGGTGAAAGATAGTTTGAAGCACTCCTACGAAAGTATGGAGTTAAGCACAAGATCGCTACACCCTACCACCCACAGACTTCCAAGCAGGTAGAGGTTTCAAATAGACAAATCAAGCAGATTCTGGAAAAGACTGTCAGTCAGACGAGGAAGGATTGGTCACTAAAACTTGACGATGCACTTTGGGCCTACAGGACTGCCTACAAAACGCCCATTGGAACCACCCCCTACAAATTGATCTACGGAAAATCATGTCATCAACCTCTGGAACTGGAACATAAGGCCCTTTGGGCAATTAAATTCTTGAATATGGATCTAGAGAAAGTGGGAGAAAAGAAGTATTTGCAGCTACAAGAGCTTGAAGAGTTAAGGATGCATGCCTATCAGAATGCAAAAATCTACAAACAAAGGACGAAGGTGTGGCATGATGCCCACCGAAGGAGAAAGGATGTGAGTGAAGGGGATAAAGTTTTATTATTTAAATCCTCCATTCGTCTTTTTCCAAGAAAGTTACAGACGAGATGGTCGGGACCGTTCACTGTATCAAAGATATACCCATCAGGAATGATGGAGCTTTACGGCAAGGATGATCCGACCAAGGTCTTTCAAGTAAATGGGCACAGAGTGAAGAGGTACTATGAAGATGAAGCTTTTGTCAGGAGGGCAAAGATCAACTTGCAAGACATGGAAACTGTTGGAAGCCAAACGTGAAGATCCTAAACCGGTCGAGCTGGTGACAAAAACTACAACGCTTCTCAGGTGGTAGCCCGAGCTTTCTTTTATTTCCTAGAATAGGATGCAATTTACTTCCCTGCAAAACAAACATTATGAACATTTGGACTGTAATAAGGCCCGGGTCAGTACATGTGCCACATGCGCTGACTCTTTTGTTTTATGGGCCACCGCTCCATTTTATAGACCTGGATGAGTAATACTATCTGAGACCAGGGACTTAGCCTTAGGCCGATGATGTTTTACCCATCTATCGCCTTTTTCCTTCACTTCGCCTTTGGGTTTTATCTAGTGTTTCTTTTCCTTAGGGCCTTGTGTCGGGCAACCGTGCATCGGGAAAGTAACTCTTTTTCTTGATCGGATCAGGCGGCAGCTCAACCGGCGTGCAGAACACGCTCATATCGGGCAAAAGGGTCTATCAGGCATTGCATAAGTCGTGTCAGATGACACGCCCAGGTGGCAAGCACTCGTGTCGGGCAAGATGAGTAATTACCCTTGATTAGACGGATGGGACCATTCGTCTCAGGAATAACTTGTCTCAACGACCGACTCATGTCCCAGATTTACCCATTTTACCCTCAGTTGAGATTGCTATATATAGTACGGAGGTTTTTACCGTGTCGGGCTACTACTTTTTCTCTTCTATCTACCTGTATCATGTGGTAATATCCCCTTTTTGCTCGTATGTCGTCCGGCTAGCTTTTGCTCTCATGTCACGCGAGAGCTTCAGATAGTAAAGGTATGGCCCAATAGCTTGCTTGCCCGACACAACCTTCCTATCACGTGCGGCATACAGAGTTAATGGCTTTAGTCGATTCCCTTTTGTGTCGCCCGATACATGTGTCGCGCGACCCCCCCCCGTCTTTAAAACACGCTTACCCGATAAGCCATGTTGGGCAATAACCGTGTCACCCATCCTAGGATGTCGGGCAATAGCCGTGTCACCCATCCTGGTTCCACCTCATTTGCTCGTATGTCGGACGATACATTTTTCTCTCAGGATGTCCCTATCGGGCTGTTTGTTCCACGCAACCGTATCGCCCGACACACCCGTGTCGGGCAATGTGTTTAACGCACAGTTTTCCTATGTATTGTCCAGCTTTGTATCGCCTAGTTTGTTCCTTTGATGGACGATACCCGGACTTTGTAACGGGTCGAATCTTATCGTGCATCCGTTTTTCTTGCCTACCTAACATTCAAATGATCAATGAACTTATTTAATGATAACAGATATGGCCCGTACAAAGCAAACCGCCCTTCGGATTGACAAACATGGCAGAAGAATCGACGCTGAGGCAGCAGCCAAAGCAACAATGGTCAGACAGAAATGCCAGAATCCCGAGGCAGATCCCCAAGCAACTGAGCCCTCAACTACTGAAAAGAGAGCAAGGACAGAAGAAGCATCGAGTCCATTTTCTTTCCCAGAGGATACAACCAGAACAAGTGCAAGGCTCTCAAGAAGGAAACGCAAGGCTCGCACAGATAATGACAATGATATCCGGCCTATGGTAGAGAGAGAGCTCTTAAAAACACTTATGGACACTATATCCAAAGAAGGTGCCCCCCATGAAGAAGGTGGCTTCATGATTGATGAACCCAAAATACCCACATTCAATCTAGAAGCCACTGGAAAAAGACTTCAACTGATTTTCTCTTTTGGAGATGGTTCTAAACCACCACAGAAGACAGACTATGATAAGGAAATGGACCTCTTTTGGGGGCTACCAAATCAAGAAAAAGTATTGGAAGAGATAAGTGGACTTCACTGATGAAAGTTTAAAGAATCTGAGATCGATGATCAGTCCTTTTGTTCATGTTCACAATGGAATTATCTAAATGCCTAATAGTTTTGGAACTTCTTCCTCAACAAAAGAGCATGATTGATCTTATTTGAGTCTCGCAATTCTGAACCCACTTTTACCTTTCAATACAACTGACTACAGCATCTTAGTCCTGGAATGGATATCAAATGAAGAGACGCCTGACCAGCTCCACCACATCGACAACCGCGGTAGCCATTCTTTATGTTTGTGAGCTCCTATCTAGCACATGCAATGCTCACCAGATAACCTTCACTGGGTTAGCATTACCCTACCTTATCCACTTCACACTCTGGGACAGAGTGTGGAGTAAGTTTGGGGGGGGTACCATGTACCAGTGAGGGAGGTATAAAATTTTGTATACCCTTTGTCCCTTTCTCCCTTGTTCCATTTTGTTCCTTTTCTATATCTTTTGCAAATATAATTATGCATGCTCTTACAAAATTTTGAAAAATTTTGCTTATTTTGTCTCCATGCATATGTACAAAGACGCTATATAGTAAAAATCAGATATGACTTCTTGCTAGTTTATTTTCTATGTGAATAAGGAGATGCAAGTTTTGTTATGTCTCTCTGATAATGATGCCTCAAACAACAAAAGACTACAACTTTCCACACCAAAAATTTCAAAAAAAATAATCTCACAACAGCTAAAAGACGTGTATGCAGAAGGAAAAAGCTTCCCAAACAGCAAAAATTTCTCTTGTTTTCCCTTACCCAACAAAATCCCAAAAAGGGAGAATAGCCTTATGAGAGTGAATAAAAGCATGAGATTTGTGCCAAATGAAAAGAAAGAAAAAAAATACATACACACTTGTTTTCCAAAAGTACCCATCTTTAGGCATGGAAGATCCAGGGCAGTGGTACGTAGGATGTGAAATCACTGCTCTAAAGCCAACTGGCTTGGACTGCAGGGACCACTTTCCCGCTAACGAACCCTTACCTGGATGGACTGATGGGAAACAAGAAAAACCCAAAATTCCTTAAGCCTACCCAAGCACACAACTTTCTGCCCCCAAAAGCTGTTTGGTGTGAAAGCTAACTTCGAAATCATGCACCAAAGTCTTGCTGAAGCTGTAGAGAAAAATTTTGCTTAAATAAGGCAGGTGAAATAAGGTCTGTTGTTCGTGGTTGGGGCGCATTCTCTGTGAGATATCTCAATACTCGCTCAAACCCATGGACTGAAAATACCGGTCAAGAAGAAGCATCACAAAATAAAGTTTAAAGATTGATTGAGGACAATCAAAATGCTAAGTTTGGGGGAGTTGATAACACCAGATTTTGTGATGTTTTTGGCCCTTATTTCGTTATCAAAACTGCCCTTTTAAACTATTTTCCTCTCTTTTTATATATTTTTTTGAATAAACAGACCTCGCTATGCTCTTAACTCAATTTTATCATCTTTTGCAGAGTTTTCCTCCATTTTTGACTCATTTATCATCGAAAAGGCCCGTCCCGGCCCACAAATGTGTTCCACCTGCATCGGCCTTCCTACCAACCAAGCGGTCGATGCGCTCACTTCCCGACAGGGCAGCACGATACACTGCCGCGCGATACGAGGGTGTCGCGCAAGAGGAAGCGGACGAGCGATATGCCGTTTACCCGACTGGGAGCCGAACCCGCCACGACTGCCAAAGCGTATCGGGCGATACGGGCCACCCACCGGCAGGTGCCACTCGTCACGATGACCGATAGCCCGACATCCTTGTGTCGAGCGACATGCATATCGGGCATCTTTAAAGCTGCAATAATGGAGCTGAAAGAAGAACATGTGGCATTCGGAGCACCATAACTTCCACAACCGCTGCCTATAAATAGCAGCTACAGGACTCCGATGGGACGGGTCGGAACCCTGTGAGAGCTACCAGAGTAAAGAGCTTGGAGCTAGCGTATCGTGCCTCAGAGGTTGTGTCGGGCGATTCTAGGTGAGCACTTCCCCATCCCGAGAGGGAGGGAATGGTTCACTTAGGGTCGTCCCGGGCACCACTGCAGGTCGATATCGGCCAACAAGGATGCCTGATACCAGTGATCGATACTTAAAGTGACACTCTAAGCCCAACACGATACTGAACCTCGATACGTATCGCCTGTCACGGTGTGTCGCCCGAGCGGGTGCCGCCCGACATGAGTGTATCGGGCAAAGGCGCCCCGCACGATACGTCTACCTGTCATGAACGTGTCTCCTGAGAGGGTGCCGCCCGAAACTGGCGTATCGGGTGAGGCTCCTACCCGGTATCGGGCTGGAGAGTCTGTTGTTGTCTGTCGTCCTTCTAGATCAAGGAGGCGACGTTTATCTTTATTACTTCAATCATTTACTTCTTTTACTTATGCATTGTAATCAGACCATTATATGTTTATGGAAATAGAAGAGTTTAGCTATCTACTGTTGTATGTTTGGTACCTTTGTTGGATGATTGCTATGTTTAACATCTGAACTCTAGCTTTTACACTTGGATCGCATTTCGATTAGCTACCGAATCATGTTTTCCCGTTGCAACAGCCTCGAGAGAGGTGTTGTGGCTCTAGTGTTTGGTCCGATTCTGGAGTACGAGAGTGCCCGGAATCGGAGTTGCTTTAGGGACCTTTCCACTCTGACTTAAGTCTAGCAACCTCGAGAGGGGTGTTGATGCTTGGTTAGAGGTACCCGCTTCGAGAGGAGGGGTACAGGATGTTTCTACTGCCGCTTGTTTTACCGAAGTTTTCTCCTTCGTACCTTACTATAACATTAGTTTTATCTCTCTGTTTTCCCTTGTACGAAAACCCCTAAAAACGGATAATTGCTTAAACCCTAATCTTCCTCGTAGCTCTAGATGGAGATAGGTTTCTTTTGTTTTATCGATCTTATCCTGCTATTCCCTTTGGGAACCTTACCATCTCTTTACCCTTGTCGGAGTGTAACGTGTCGATTCAACGTTCTCTACACTCCCACCCTTGTCCCTGTGTTCGACCCCGTATATCTACTTCGACCCCATAAACAAAGTTGCGGGGGCCTAGAAGGTTTTGGGTTATAAATGTAAAAGTCCGACTACTTCAAATTCGCCTCCAATTTTAGGACGCGCGATTTAGGCCGGTCGGGAACTTTTGTGGTTTTGTCCTCAAATGGCTGCTACTAAACATGAGAGGATCCGACGTTTTGAGAAAGGACTGAATGCTGAGGTGTCTATCTCGGCAACCACATTAGAAAGTAGAGAGAGATTTTCCACATTCATGGAATTTGTACAGAGGATAGAAAGGTCTGTGACAAAGAAACATGAGGGAAACCTTAAAAGGAGGTCTACGCAGTCACAAGAACAGTTGATTGGTGGTACTAAACAACCAAAATTTTTAGTATCACCGGTTCAACCACAATATAGTACACCAATGTAGTGGTCACCAAATGGGGTCCGAGCTTGCAATAAATGTGGACAGATATGACATATGAATATCCAAGAAGAAATAATAAGGTGACCCGACAGCCAAGACACTAGATAACCCGTAAGAGGTAACATGTCAGATAGAACTTTTCATTCTGAATTATCTTTCCTTTTTCTTCTCTCTTCCTACTAATTAAAAAAAAGGTAGTTATTGTTGAGCTTCCTTTGATTAGTCCTGTGAGGACATTAGGAAGAGATAAAAGGATGAGAACCTATATTCTCTTATATGTTTTGAAATTTCTCTCTTCATGTAGAAAGGGAAGAGATGTAAAAGAAACACCTACAGAAAATTAAGAGATACTAAGTAGTAAGATCTAAAGAGATGATAAGAGTATGAAACATAATATAAAACAAAATGCATACTACCTAATTTCAGTTCTTGCATACCCTGGCCAGGTATTCATCTATTGAAGGCAAGGTAAGTATGGGACTCTTAGATTGCTATCTTTTTTATTACTCTGATCAAGTAGTCATTTTGAGACAATCTAAAGAGCATGATGAAATAGGAAATGTGGAACGGATATTTCTACCACATCCTAATTGATATACGAAGGAATCTAAATTAATCACAGATAAACTTATAAACAAAAAGAAGATGTTGAGTATAATGTATACCTTGGTTCGAGGACCTAGAGGTAATGGTTACCTGATAAGTGGTGACAGTGTTCATTGATGAACTAAGGGTTTGAATACCCATATCTAGTAATCATGATAATGATAATACAAAGGAATGATGACATATAATCATCTTTATAATTCCTATGCTAATGTCAAGGAACCTAAGATGAAACAAGATTGAATGACACATGAACAGTTGAAAGTTCATGTAGTAATCAAAAGATGTGATAATCTCTTTTCTTTGATAAACAACCCTAGACAATGAAGGGCAATAAAAGGAATATGTTTCCTTGTGTTCTTTCTTTTCAAGGATATGACAATCAAGTAAGTCTTATGACACTTGATGTGCATGGATTAGAAGTAATCTTTAGATGGCTACTTTGAAAAGTATCAGCTAGTCTTGGATTTTGGTTCCAAGACAAAGATATATGTGATAACTAAATGTCCCAAGATAAAAGAAAGGTCCTATTATATCTTTGACTTTGGTAATAACAACAGAGAATGGATATGACAAGGATGTGATGTGCTTTTGGTATATATAATGAATACCAAGGTAAGGAATTCTAGGGTCCAAGATTTTTTAAAGGTATGAGATAGTAATGACATGATCCTAATAAGATGATTAATGCTTTGTTACCTAGAAAGGCTAACTTTGAGATTAGTTCAGTTACATACAATAATATGGACATTATATGTTATGGGTTTATGCTCTGCATAAACATAACATCGATAAGGATGTATTAATTGAAGGAACAATTGTAGAATCATATTGGGAAAAGTTATCAAGCTAAGATAACTTCTTAGAATATCCCTATCTAGATCTGTTGAGTAAACTTATGCAAATAACATATAGAGATACCTCTGAGATAGTTCTTCTTGAATAAGTAGCCTCTCCTTATGACAAAGGAAATAACATCTAATAGGATGCTTGATTCTAGTCATAAGTAAGTTTAGTGTTGTGTCAAAAGATTAGACTGGCACAATAGAAGTATGATAAGACTTGTAGTCCCAAATGGATGATAGAATGTAACTCTAGTCTTTCATTGGAGAAGAAATGTTAAACTAAGTGAGGGGTATGGGGAAATTTCCAAGATCGAGAATCTTATTACATAAAGTTGTAAGTTGAGAAGATGACAAATCAATAATGTTTGACACCCAAGTTATAAAAAATATGTATAGTACTCCTCTGACTAAGAAAGTGTTACCTGACAAATAATTGATTCTGCAGTCAGTGATAAAAGGACAGTTGAGTATGTATCCTGTATAACAGAGATTCTATGATGACCCTGATTGGAAGGACTTTGTACTGGTCAAAGTTCTAAGGCATCTCCATGACATTAAGATGTTACGTGGAGTCTTGAGGATGTAATGCATGAATAATAATTGTTTCCCTTCATATGGGATTTTGGGGACAAAATCCTTGTTAGGGGTTTATAACTTGTAACATCCTTGACCTAGATTTAGGGCTAACCTTGTTTGTTTGGCTTAAATAAGTTTCTTAGAACATTAATATAATTCTCTAAAGTGTTTTGTTATCAGGTGACAAGCTTATGTTTCAAGTTTGGTCCTGTTTGAATAATGTTTGAGCAATGCTCTCTTATTTTGGACCAAAATGCAATTTACCCAAGATAAGGGGTTATATTACAATATGTCACATGTTCAACTTGCCTTAAGTGTTTTAAAATCATAAGAGAGAGAATAATGTTAAGTGGTGGATTGTGGAAAGCCTAAAATTCCAAGTTTGAACTTGTTTGAATAATGTTATTGCCTTGTGCACCAATTTTGGTACAAATTGTAATTTACCCAAAATGTAGGGTTGATATGCAAAATACCACCTCTAGAGTGTTCCTACTCTCTCTTAGAATCATATAGAGGAAATATAAATAAGTAGACACCATGTTTGAATCATATTTGAGTGATGGTACTCTTAGTGTTGAAAAGGCAAAGAAAGGGTTGAATATGAAACCCTAATTTGGGTTGTATCAGGTTGTAAACTTGATATGGGAGTGCCTATCAGACAAGGAGACATAGAGTGGATCCCATATCAGTTTTTGGACTCTTTTAAAAGGCCATGATGGCCTAAGAACCTCAAGGATAGGAAGTGTATCATTTTACAGCCTCCTTAGAAAAGTTGTATCGGGTTGTGAATAAAGTGGTGATTGAGTTGATATATCTTATCCACAGAGATAAGTGATGGCCAAGATATTATCTATAGATTATCCTCAAGTGTTTTTCATGTCAAGATAAATATGAGTGCATTCATATACATGTGTCAACCATGCATGGACATGTGGCACCTAGTAGCCTAAAGTGATGACACCTCATATACACACTTTTTCATGAACCTCAACTATATGTACTACTCATTTCACCTATTAGTGAAATTTTCCGAATCTTACCACCCTCTTTCTATTAGATATCATGCATAGAGTCTTGGTAGCATGCATAGGTGAAGGGGTATCATTCATAGAACCTTGATATCGGCCATAGCAAGGTGATATCGGCCAAGTAAAGGGATACCGACCACAAGTGAGGGATATCGGCCACAAGTGGTGAGGTATCGTGCATAGTGTTGAGGAGCTCAAGTCTTGGACCTTTGATAAGCTCATATTAAACCTTAGGAACGTGAATCTTTGTATCTTGGAGCATTGAAGTTGTTCTTGAGGCGGGTTATATAACATGAACTCAATTATGTTATTATTCACCATCAATCTTGTCATAGTTGATGATTTACTTTCAATTTGAATTTTCTTACTTGATGAATCCATGAGTTCTATCAGTGACCTAGGACTATTTTCCATGAACTATAATAGTAAGAACAAGAGTCTAGAGATTTATGATGATGACATCATCATGGCCCAACCCGATATTGGGTTGAAGCACCTCTAGCCCGATATGGTGAGGTAAACATACCACTATCACAATACAATGAGGATGCATATATCTTATACATGATATAATGATGAAATATACATCTTGTGCATGATATGGTGTCAACCATATACCATGTGCACGATATGAGGTCAAGTATACACCATATGCACGACATGGAGTCAAGTATATACCTCTAACCCGATATGACAAACCCTAGATGATGAGTAAACCGATATGGTAATATGAACACACCACTAGCACGATATGCTAATGCATTTATACCTCATGGATGATATGAGTGACACATACACACATCTTGTGCATGATATGGGGTCAAGCACATGCCTTATACACGATATGGTGTTGAATATACACCCTAACCTGATATGGTGTTGAAACCCAACGTGGTATTGTGAAATCTGATATTCATTGGAACCCCACACCCCTATAAGTTTGTACACTTGAACTAGTTGAGACTAATCAGTTTTCTAGCCTATCACGCATCACATGATGAAGGGGAGTACGATACCATGAAGGTTTTTGATGGAATATGAGCATAAAGGTCAAACCCGATATGCAAACCCTAAAAGTTGAGTACCCTGATATGGATGCACGATATGGTGATGAGGATACACCTTTGTACCTGATATGGAAGCATAACTACACCTCTATACCTGATATGGAGGAAACACCTCAAAATAATACACTTGATGGAGTGACAAATGTAGTGTGTTATGTTAAATGATACATGAAGACATAAAGGGTTTAATGCATTTTGATAAATATGGGTCAATGTACCTTGAGAAAAGGATTAAGCCAACCTAATGGAGTATGATTTAATCAGTATCCTAGTGAGGGTGAAAGAGAAACTTATACTTTTATAATAATCATGTAATGAGTATACATTGATACTCCTAATATGTGTGGAATATGAATTAGGGTTTTGATTCTTGATGAACGTACTGGAAACCCTAATCAGTTAATAGAGGGAAACCCTAAACCTAGAAAAGAAAGTTGATATGACTTGAAACCTTAATCAGTAAGAAAGGGAAACCCTAACCCTAATGATGGAAAGGTGGTATTTATCTTGTATTGCATAGTGATTATATGTATTTGATATTGTTGTTATCATGAAATACTAACCATGTTGGTATTACGAGATAATGACCATAGCTAAGTATGAGCTATGATGTTTCATATAATACAGATTATATGGGTCTTGTAAGTCTTGTTAAATACTTGTACAACAAGTATAATGTTTATATAGGTCTTATGACCTAGAGATGGATGTTGCCTAGTGAGAGGTGACAAGAGGTTTATGAAAGTCTCATGATCTAGAAATTGATGTAAGAAATGTCAATGTTCAAAATGAACTAGGGAAATGGGAACCCCATAATATAATAATAATAATAAATGGTTATAATAATAATAATGAAATCTTCGTCATACATGCTTTATGGTTATAGCCAAATAAGGGATATAGTGTTTTGAATATACTAAAATGAGACATGAGGAATTCTTGTATCAATGTGAATGGGTATGATGGCTTGACCGAAGCATAATGCCTAGTAAAGGTGATGTGGTATTCAATGATGAGTTTAAGGGATTGATATCCCATAATGAAAGTGAAAGGGAAACATAAAGGTATCCTAACTAATATGGGATCCTTATCTATATGGCCATGATCTCATAGGATTGGTACAATCCAATACCTAGCTGTAATCTCACAGGATTGGTATAATCCAACACCTGTCTATGATCACACAAGATTGGTACAATCCAATACCTGACTGTAATCTCACAGGATTGGTATAATCCAAATACCCGGCTATGATCTCACATGATTGGTACAATCCAATCCCTGGTTTTAATCTCACAAGATTGGTACAATCCAATACCTGGTTGTAATCTCACATGATTGGTACAATCCAATACTTGGTTGTAATCTCACAGGAATGGTATAATCCAATACATGGCTGGAACATAATGATGTATATTCATAGGATTGGTAGAAACCAATACCTGGCTAGCATAATGGTTGAGGCCAACAACTAGAAATGAGAATGATTCATGGATATCATACCATGATAATATTATCATAGGATAAGCTTGAGATGTTGGTATAGTATGATGGGTAAACGATACACATGTTCTTCATATTCCTTATAAAGTGAATAGATGATTTACTGCTATATCATAGAAATTTGAAATGCTTTAAAATATGAGAATATTCTAATATGTTTATCAATAGCGGTTAATCTTGCTTATTAATACAAAAGAGCCTCTGCTCAGTTTTATACTGTTTACCTGTGATAATAACAATGTTGGTGGAGAGTTATATCTCTTGCTGGGACTTGTGTTTCACCCTGTGGGATCCACAATTTTTAGGTGGACGTGCACGAAGAGGTAGAGACAGTTCTACAGAGGAAGGGCATCAACAGTAGGGACAACAGTAATAGCTCAGGTTGATTATATTGTTTGTTGTGTCTTGTAGATATAAGTCATATGTGTCTTCTCTGTACTCTCAGGTCCTTAGAGTCAGTAAGTGATGGTTTTATGAACAATATGAGATTTTGGCTTGATTGCCTTGAGGTTTTATGTTTCTTATAGGTTTTGGTAAAGCAATAGGTATATGTTATCCTCGAGATGAGATGGTACAATGTATGTACAATGTGAACCATGATGTATATAAAGTTTGGTTTCCTTCTTTAAGAGTTTTCTTGGAAATGGATCTCTTTGCAAAATGGTTTTAATTTTTTAGTGATTTTTTTAATCTACTACTTATGATTATTTTGCAATTATTACTGGTGGCAATTTGGCTTGATTCAATGTCATTTCGTCACAATGGGGAGAAGAAAGACAACATCCAACAACTATTCAAAGTGTTGGAGAATCTAAATTCATCATGGTATTAAATGAGAAGATTGACCTCATAGCCAAAAAATTATGTCAGAAGGATGAAAGCTCTTCTAGAGGAGAAGAGGAGGGTTGCATGTATCTTCATGAGCAATTTCAGCAGGACAAAGGCCCCAGTAAGATAGACATAATTGAAGACATGCTTGGTAAGCTAGTGAGTTACAATGAGGCCGTACTAGACCATACAAAATGGGTGCAACAAAATCATGGGGCATAGATCTGGAGCATCCAAAATTAAATTTCTCAGCTAGCAGCAAAGGTGGCCTTCTTAAAGAAGCCCATTCAGCAAGTATTTCCTAGGAATGCAGAGACAACTCATCAGCATGACCAAGTGAAATTTTTCTTTGTTGTCAAGGAGCCAAAACATCCCACTGAGGAGTCACCAGAGCAGCACATTCTAGAGAAGGATTGGGTGTATGTACCAAAAGTCCCATTCCCCTACAACCTATATGGAAAACTAGGAGGATGTAACACGCCAATGCAGTATGCTCACACATCGACCTCAATTGATACAGGGTCAGTGAAAAGTGATAAGGACACTACATCTTCACCAAATTTGCAGGACAAGGAACTTCAAAGTTCCACCACTATTATGTCACCGCCCCCAGTTCCAGAAAAGGTGCCTATGCAACAAGAACATGTGAAGGTTCTAATCCGTAGTGGAACAATCACAGTCAATAAGGAGGCACTCACACCCCAGAAGGAATAGCCACAGGTCATTCCACCCACATGAGACATGCCACATTCTATCCCAAAAGCTGGCGTTGAAGTAAGCTTAGGGGAGGAGATCCCTAATGTGCCATATGTTCGACCACACAAGTGAATAGAGAAGCCATATGTGCCATTCTTGGATATTCTGAAGATGATGAAGGAGGAAAAACAATTCAAGAGATTCCTTGATGTCTTCCAAAAGCTCCACATCGACACTCCACTCATGGAGGTGATAGAGAAAATTCCTGCATATGGGAGATTCTTGAAGGATATCATCAACAAGAAAAGTCAGATAAAAGTTATAGATGTCTTATGTGTTGATGAAGTGATGAGTTCCATGAACCAAAAGATTTCCAATGAAGAGAAAAGATCCAAGATGTTTCTACATTTTTGTTCCATAGGAAATCAACATTTCCAACAAGCACAATGTGATTTTGGAGCGAGCATAAATCTCATGCCTCTTTCTACATTTCAAAAGTTGGCATTGAAAGAACCAATAAAAATGTCCATGACAATCAAGTTGACAGATTGATCTATTATGAGGTTGTATGGGATATGTGAGGATGTGCTAGTCAAATTTGACAAGTTTCTCTATCTTGCATATTTAGTGGTTATGGATATGCCCGAGATACGAGGATCATATATTTTGTTAGGAAGACCTTTCCAAGCTACAACTGATGTTATCACTACCATTGGTAGAGGCTACTTGACACATGGGATTGATAAAGATAGAGTGCACTTCAGACTTCCAGATAAATCTTCACAACCATCATGTGACAACCCAGACTAAAGAAAACTCATCTTTTCTAGCCTAGGATATTAAACAAGGGACCTCATGGGAGGCAACCCAATTTTATTTTTGTTATTTACTATTTTTTAGGTCTTTTTGTTGGTTACATTTTATATTTTTCATGATAGATTTAAGTTGATGTAAAAAGGTACCTTGATGCTCTTGTTTGGTGTGTAGTCTGAGTAAAAGTCGGTATTACCGACACCCAAGTCGGTATACTGGCTCCTTATTAGGTTAAAGTCTACAAAATCTCAGTACTACTGATACCAAATTTGGTACTATCGATTTTTATCAGCAAAAGTCACAAAGCTACAGGAAAAGGTTGTGTGTCGGTGGCACCGACTCACATACATGAAATATGGATCGAGAATGTCATCTCTTGGGACCACCAAGACACAAATGTGTGGCACCAACTAGAGGGATATATGCTTGCATAACTTGCTCCACAGAGCCCCCAATCATCCATTGCCACCACCCTACAGAGCAATTGGTACCCCCGTTCCACCTATAAGTTTGGATTTTGACTATGAGGACATAGTCAAGTTCAAGCTTAGGGGGGTGTTTGGAATGACTTTATCTTTATTTTATTCTTTAGTTTGTTTTTAGTTTTTTTTAGGATCCACATCTATCTAGTGTAATTGTGGAGCATAATTTTCAAGATTTCATCTATCATCAAGGAATGTGTTTTGTGCCTTTGCAATTGAAATTAAAATGTTTTTTAAGGTTAGTTGCAAATTCTTAAAGCAACACAACCTAGAGGAAGTGTATGGGCTATCCAACTTAAGGACACTTGATATGAATGGAAATCTTAATTATTCATGTAATGTGGATGAAGATGGGGTTTGAGCCAGTAATGATCAAACAATTAAAGAGATCTTAAATTAAAATTTGAGAAATAAACCCTAAGGTTACCCTATACACAAGTCATTAGAGAGAAAGATATCATAGTTCATGAAATATATTGTCTCTTAATTATGTGATTCCAGCCATTTTCCACTCATTTTGATCCACCACCTTAAGATGATCAAGCAACCTGAATTATTTCCTTTTGATTGCTTTGTACGGAATAATAGGTGACATGATAGTTAGTTTCTCCTTTGATGCATTAGTTACAAAATGAAAAGAAAGAAGAAAAAAAACATTATGCAATTTTTGTGCATATCATTTAGTTGCATAACAATTACATGTAGATTGCATGCAAGTTTTCATCATTCATTTCACATCATGTCGTTATATTGTTTTCCTCTGAAATAAGTGTACATGGGTACACATCCATATCCACAAAAAAAAAGAGAAGAAAGAAAATTAATGAAATATGTTAAGTAAAGCCCAAGCATAGCTTTACATCATGCTACAATAGTGGGCCAATGAAAAAAAATAAAAAAATCAAGCAATGTTATGAAATAAAGAGAGAGAAAGGATGCCCTAAACTCTTTACAAAGAAATGGAAATATTCACATGATGTATTCTCTTCTTTACTTCATTCTCATCCATTTGATGAGGCTTTCAATACATGCATCATTACACCCTTAATATTAGCCATTAGGATTCATGCATTTCTCATTATCTTCACCATATAGGTTCATCATATTTTATTTTTGCATAAATAATTAGGATGCTACTTGTGATTCTTCATTAACCACCTAATTTGTTCTATCCATTTCTCTTATTGGTAGGCCACATATATGATTGATCTCCTCATTCATTCTTATAAGGAGAAATGCTTCCAAATAGTTGGTAGTTAGGCAATAGAAATGTAGATAGGGAATCACATGATTCACCAAGTGAATGCATGATTGACTATGATATTAACTTTTCTATTGATAGTGTTTCACGGATCTAAGGATGGACATCATTTATGGATATTTTGGTCGCTTTAGAGTAGTTGATTCCTTAGTGGTCAGTAAGGCTAGTTTGGGACTGGCAGGTGGGGATAGTTGAGAAAGGACATTCATATTCTATGTCCTTTTGTTGACTTGTCTCAAATAGATCTGAGGGTGTGTTGCTCGAGGATGAGCAACATTTAAGCTTAGGAGAGTTTGAGGCACTGGATAATTGTCATTTTCACATGTTATGTATTATGGATTTTTGTGCATTTATGGTTTGTTTTCATATTAATTTTATTATTATTATCATTAGCTCGTAACACTTAATTGCATCAAATAATTATGGTTTTAATGTTCTTGTTAGATTTATTATTATTTGGGAGCTTATGTTTGGTTTTTGTGGAATTTTAGGTGAATTTACAAGAAACTACACAACTTGGAAATACCGACTTTACAATCATTAGTATCGACACTTGGTCAACAAGGAATAATGAGATTGAAAAAACTCAATAGTATCGACCAAAGAAGTTAGTACTACCGACAACCACACAATAAAGATTCAGAATTTCTTGAAGAAATCTCATTAATATCGACAACCAGTCGATAGTACCAACAACTGCATAGATGACAACAACTATTAAAGGTGTTGGTACTACCGTCACCTTGTCGGTAGTACCGACCCAACGGGATCATCCGGATCTCAAAATTGTGTTTAATCAAATGGTTGTCAATTAATGACGCCCTAAGTCACTTATATGACTTGAGGGGAGTTTGGCCAAACCAAATTAATCTTGTCCTATTCCATTTCACAACATCTAGGAGTCTGGAGAGGATAAAGGATAGGAGATGACCACATCTTGGATGATTCGGGCACCTCTGGTTGGCATATTTGCAGCTGGAAGACATCAAATCGACATGATCATCAGAGGGAGTTATTTGGAAGAGCTTCTCCTGGGGGCTACTTTAGCTTTCTAATGTTTCCCACATTTTTCTTCTCTTCCCCATGTTCCTGACAATGGAATTCATACAGGGCTAAACCCCTTGTTCCTTAGGACCTAGGAGTAGCCTGGTTATGCATTGTAATTGACTATTATGCATTAATATATCTTTTTCTCTTAATTTTTGGACACAAATCTACGACAACATCATGAATTATATGTGCTTGATCACCATATGTATTTTAATAGACCGTTAATTGATTCGAGAGTAGGATTAAAGGTTGGAAAACTTATATATTTACATATTTTATATCACACCTTGAGAAAGGGCTCACAAATGTGAAGAGAATAACCCATAGATTTCGATAAAGCACCTAACAAATAAAAAAAATTCTACTAGAGTGGGATTGGTATTAGGATAGGTAGTGAATTACGTCATGAGAGCGGGTAATTCTTGCTACATGTTACTTTTTCCAGGGTTAGGAGAGATAATTATTAATGATATGATGTTCCTTGCAATGTTAACTGAGGTGAAACCATAATCATAAGGGATTCACTCCACTTGAGATCAAAACTAGTAAGCTTAGATTTATGTTCTACATCTTAGATAATTAAACCTTCACCCAAAGTTTTCACCACCTTAGTTGATTGCATCATAGTTAGTAGTAGTCTCTAGAGAGTGTTTTCTTGAGTTCTACATCCAGGCCTTTTAGTGCCTATATTACATTGATATGGATACTTACATTTAATGTGTGGTATGCACGTATCAAGTAGAATAATATTTGTTAAAAATATAGGGTCTTTAACTACATGGCTAATCAATGATGGAATTAGAAATGTCACATGGGGCAATGTGAACTTAGTACACACCCTATGTTAGTAGCTACATAATGTATATCATGTATGCATTAACATATAAGAAACAAATCAACATATATAAAATGACATATTGAGCCATATCAGATCTCACCATATCCAAAGTTCTACCACTGATGTATTCAATTGAGCATAAGAAAACATCTCCACAACATCTTGCAAAAATATACTAGGATCATAAGGTTGACCTATAGCATCCTCCTCACTATGGACCATCATAGGAGACCCTTCCTCAAAGTTGTCTATCCATACCGGCAACCCCCTTCAATTAGGACCTAGCAAGCTGAATAGGTCCTTTGCAAGGCAACCAGGTAATTGAGGAGGAGGTGGAGGTGGAGGAAGAGTTGTGGAGGGTTTCTTAGATGTTGTGTCTTGCATATATATATTCTCATATTAATTGTCATGAATATATACATACAAATGTGATGTTAATTTAGCATACATCAGTATTGACAACTCCTGCTTTGGGCCATGCAACCATGTTGCCTTCTTCATCACCTATCATCTCATGCTCTGGGTGGTCATATGGCAGTGCAGTCTGCTTCCAAGGGTTGTAGACTAGACTCAGCATCATGCAAACCACATTGTTGGGAAACAGAGCAAAATGAATTATGTCACCTTTAAGGAGTGGGTAAGTCGTGCCCATTGCAATGACATATGCTTGTAATAAAAGACAGAATATGGACTCAACCACTACAAATTTTCATTGAGTTTTATATATATACCTAAACTCAAACGTATTATACAAATCATTCTGAATGAATACTATGTTATAAAAATACTTACAACGGATGTGCTAGGTGGTGGATCCATGGGAGTACTCCCAACCAACTCTGTCGTAGGGGGGTCCACCTTATATGAATAATAGGGTTCCACAGGTACTATTTGAGTAGCTGACTATGAAGCGTGATACTGCCTCATTGCTTCATATATTCCCTTTGCAAACATCTTGTGTACCTTCTCTTCTGAGAATCCTCCTTTCTAGATAGATTTGTGATTACACTTTAATTTCCCGAAGAAGGCTCTTATACTGACACCAGCACCAGCATCCCTAACACACCTGGGATACCCTGTGTTACCTAGAGAAACTATCAATTCATCCCTTATGCCTTCAGGGATTAATTGCCTTGTTTCCTTTGCTCGTAGATCTCCCGCTAATCATCATCAATAGTAATTGGTAATTAAAGCATAACAATCAAGGTCGAGGTAAAACATAACAATCATCAATAGGAATTGCTCTAAGAGTTGCATTTTTGCCATTTTTGCAGCCACCTCAACAGTTGTGGGGTTGGGTATTTGTATAGATTTGATTTGCCTCCCAACTATCCATAGATCATGGTGAGGTAGAGGTGCAGGAGTAGTAGAGGACTCAGCAATCCCAGGAGTAGGTTGATGAGAAGAAGAGGTCTGCAATATCTATTGGTGAAGCTTTGCATAGCCACCTGGACCCATCATGTGGTTGTGCATATTCTTTGCACACCTTTCTCTTTGAGCATCGCTTATAGCCTGGCTAGTCCAAAACATATGTTAACTATGTAACACAATGAATTCATAAGAATTTTTTGATAAGTAGCCATCATCAATAGTATTGGTATGTAAAACATAACAATCAAGGTCAAGGTAAAATAATGAATTCATAAGAATGTATTCAAAATGAGGAGTGAGGCTTAATACCTTGAATTCATCGATTTGTCTCTTAGAAACAAATGCCTCTCGCACCTTTAGGAAGGAAGATTGTATATACCAAGCATAATGGGCCAAGTGTTATGTTGGTTGCTCAATGTACTGAATGGATTCATCACATCGACACCAAGCCCAAGTCTTAGATTATTGACTTCTTCACATAATTCAGGGTACAATAAATAAATTTTCATCCACTATGGGGATTCAGACTCATGTCGCAGGATCCCATCATTATTTTTCTTTGCTTTTTCATGCCACCTTAAATTATCTGCATCCATGGTATTAGAAAACAAGCATTGAAACTGTGGTGTTATACATAGATACCACATCACCTTGGCAGGAGAGCCAGTTTTGGACTTCCCCAAAGTCATCATTTTATACCTTGACACCCCACATTTTGGACAATCTTTCAAATCAATGTAGTCCTTTTAAAATAACACAGTCATTTGGGCATGCATGTGTCTTCTTAGCCTTCATTCCCCATAAGCACAACATTTTCTTTAATTTGTATGTTGATATTGGAAGCTTGTTGCCTTCAAGAAGAATTTATTTCAATAAAGACAACAATGACGTGAAGCGTTTGTCGCTCCATCTATTGTTAGCCTTTAGAGTAAAAAAGTTAACACAATGCTCAACTTCGTAAACTTTATACAAACAAAGTATAACAATCTCTCAGCACCATGCACATTATTTCTAAATAAGGAAGGTGGATCGGTGTTCTCTACCCCACAACTATCTAGAATTGCATCAACCATGTCTATCGACATTGGGTCATTCACATCTACATCATCATCTGCAATTTCTTCTTCAAGACAAGTACTTCTATTTACAACTATTGATCTCATAGTAGGAATCTCTACATGCTAGTACCTCTATATATCCCTGTACAATCTCTTTGTACATGACATGACTTTTGATTTCGTCAATAGTGTTGACTTTGAAGTTATTACTACAATTCCTACATGGAAAATAGAAACTATGTCCATGTCATTTCATATGTTCCTCCACAAATCTTATGAACTGATCAAGACCAGTAATAAACTCTGGGATGTAGTTATTTGGAATGAACATCCATTCTCTATCCATTCTATGATCAAAGAGAAAACAAGTATTAGGGTTTAGGGTTTACATATTAGGTTTAGGATTTACATATTAGGGTTTATCATTTATGGTTTACAAATTAGGTTTTAGGGTATAGAGATTAGGATTTAGGTTTTATGGTTTACAAATTAGCGTATAGAATTTACATATTTGGATTTAGGGTTTATGATCTACAAGTTAGGGTTTTCAGTAATGAATGTTTGTACCACCTATCCCATTCTTGAACACCTAATCTCACTAGTAAGTGTATAATGTATATTCAATTTAAAAAAAAATAGACAACATTCCCCATGGCTCTCCAAGTACAGTGATGTAGATGGGAAAATATCCACCTACATATGTAGTTAGAGAACAAATGGGGAAGTGATGATGAAACATCTTGAAACCAAATACACATTATACACATGTTCAAGAACAGTCCCAAATCGGGGACTATCCAAGATTGACTCCTAATGAGTAAATTTCAGATGGGTTTGTAGGCCAACAAAATATATGTATGTTGTCATTCCTATACTTATGATCCTAGTTTAATCATTCATATCCTAGGTTTTATGTAACATCATTTAATACATTTCATTCTAGTTCATTCATGCATATATTTGGGATGTATTATAGGAAAAAGTGGGAAGCACAGAGCTTAACCACAAGGAATGGGAGAAACACTCGGCTAGATATTGATTCTTTAGGTTTCTAGATCAAGGAGTTAGGGTTTTTAGGGTTTGGTTGGGATGGTTTGATTACACTAAGGAAGACAAGAAAACACAGAAGATGAATAACAATCAAACTAAAATTAACCCTACTTAATCAATGTTAATCAACTACGCAATCTTAAGAGCAATTATTGAACTAAGTTAAATCAATCACTAGTAAGAAATGAAGCAAGAAATATTGATTAATTAAGATAAACTAGTATTAAACTAAAGAAACAAGCAAGGAATAAAATAAGAAATTAGCTAAACAAACCTAATTTAATCAACTAAGAAAGAGCTACTTACTCTAATAAGAACTAATTATCATGAACAAGGCCAGCAAGCTAAGTAAACAAAGACAAATACTAGAAAGAGAACAAAATAGAATTTGAGAAAATACATGCGGTAGTGCATTTTTAGGGGATTTGTAAAAATCAACCTAGCCATTCGACTAAGTGTATATGGAAGAGCACACCTAGTTAGCTATATTATCTAGGACTAGGGGAATATGAGGTGGAGAGCGGAATCGTCCAAGCTCCAAGAGGCAGGTCCAAGTAGCGGCACCAAGTGGAAACTCTAGCGGCATCCAAGCGGAGAGCTCCAGTGGCGTCCAAGCAAAGAGCTCAGACAGCAATGAAGAGAGCTTCAATGGACTAATAGTTAGAACAGGCAAAGTGATGATAGATGGCTAATCAGGAGTAATGGATGGTGAAGAGGCAACAACAAATGGTGAAACAACGACTCCAACAAGAATCGCCAGAGAGAGCTAGGGAAATGTCGGGGGAACAATAAAATAGAGATTGGGGGCAATTCTATTTCACACGAGTGCTTTTAAGTTTTACATATTTGTTGGTTGTTTGCAAAAACTGACACCTAAGAAAATATTTATTAGTTGATTAACATAAACCGACACCTAATCTAAGGACTTAGACATTGGTTTGCTATAAGAAATCGATACAAGAAGCCATTATCCAACAAAAAAATCATCCTGAGTAAGGTCTGAGTCGTCGGTTGTACACCACAAAACCATCCCTAACCTAGTGTCTTAGACATCGGTTTGTTGTAAAAAATGGATTCACGATGTCATTATCTGAGAAAAAAATTGGGTTGAGTAAGGCCTGAGTCGTCTATTGTATACTAGGAACTGACACCTAACCTAGTGACTTAGACGTCGGGTTTGAAATAAAAAATGGATGCAAGAGGCCATTACCCAAACAAAAAAAATCGGCATGAGTCTTCGATTTCTTTTGGGCGAACAAACACTAGAGAGAAATTTGGGAGGGAACATTTTCTTACAGGAACGTGACGTGAATCCTTTGACGTCATTTTCTTGACAAAAAACTAACACCGAATGTATAATTTTTCATGGTTTTTTTCTAAGAATCAATGTCAATTTTTTAGATAATCAACTAACGCCATAAGTTCTTTGAAGATAGAATTTATTTTGCACAAAGGTGTTTCTTGTCGTTCTCTAAAAATCGACGTTCATCTTAAATTTTTTAGACAAAAAATTTTTCCTGAAAAATTATGTCTCATGAGTTATTTTAGACGTCAGTTATTTACAAATATAACCCACCTTATAAAAAAAGTGGTACTTGTGTCTTTTCTAAATCAGCAGGACTTGTTCAGTGGTGATGTTTATGCTAAAGAGTTGATGTTGTTTGGTCTATAGTATCATTTTTCTTTGGAACCGACATCGTGAAAAATGAAAATAGAGGTTAGAAATGCACTAATGATTTTCAATTTTATCATCTTCTAGACTTTCTACATGTAGCTAATCTAGTTCATGAGTGACCTCGTCAAATTGAGGGATCAAATCTTCAAATTTATTGTTTGGTTTATTGAAAAAGATATATTAATTTATTTTACAACCTTTTAGAAAGTAAATTGAAAATCCTCTATGTTTACTTGGTGGGAAGTATCCTAAAAATAGTTGTAAATAAAAAGTTTCATCAATTTTATCTCTATACTCTTTAGTATTTAGGATATACCATGCTGAGACAAAGGTAAGACAAAACTATAAGATTTGATCCTATTAATATAGTCAATCTCATTGGAGATTTTGGAGGTAGGAATGGATGGAAAATCTATATTGGATATATCATGACTTGTTGACAACTTCAGCTAAAATATTTTTTGAAGTGTTTTGTTCATGAAGCACTATTAATCCATCCCTTGTAGTGATATATTCTTCCTTTCAACAAAACCATTTTTTGAGGAGTTCTATCAAATAAGAAGTTTTAAGTAACCTTCTTGGTTACGAAATCTTTCAAACATGTCCTAATGGCGTTTGGTTTACCTACAAGAAAAATTTACAAAAAATTGATCTCAACGTTGTTGCAAAACTCATAAAAACCATATAAGATAGATGTTTGATGTTACCATCAAGTTTTATGCAAAAAATAAAGGAAATTGTAAGCATTCACTAAAATTGTCATAAAATGCAAAAGAAAAAAATTCACTCCATTCAAGGATAGATAAACCATGTAAAATGTGGCCAAGAGACCAGGATCTGTGATCCTATTACAACCTTGGAAGGTGTTACACACTCATGTGTTACCTAAGAAAAATGGTATTGCATTTCAAAAATTTCAAGTTCATGAAAAAAATTTGTAAGTTTTGTTAAAGAAAATAAAGAAGAAAAAAATAAATAAAAAAACATTACTAAAATGGGTGAGTTTTTTGGGATTCAATATGACTATGATTGTCCTTCATCATCCCCACAAACTCTAGTTTTAATTATGAGATCCTAAATGACAGAAGATATCATGTGGTGGCAATCCATTTCCAAAAAATGGGATGATATGTGGGAAGACACTGAGAAAGATGCTTATTTTTTTTGTGAGAAGGATGTTTAAGGAAGGATTTTATATTAGCTGGAGATTTTTGGAACATATGATCAAGTGAAAGATAAGAAACGACAAATACTTCTACATCATTAAAAATCTAGTCAAATAATTTGTAGGTGGAAAATGATTAGATTGACAAAACAATGTTTAACTCCACTAATCATGGTATTTATTATAATATATGAAGTTATATAAAGAGTAATGTTAATGAAACCAATTAGAGTAGCTTAGAAACACATAAATAAAAGTAGAACATGTCTTTGTCTTACTATTTTTTGCATCCTTCTGAGATACAAGTGTCAATGGTTAGAAGTAGGAATTCTAGAAATTAGACAATGAAGTTCTACTCAAGGGGGAGATAGTATCTCTCTCTCATGGTGAGTCAAAGGGAGGATGTGAATATATGGTCAATATGGAGCATATATAATTGTGGATTTGGGTTTGAGGGTTCAACATTTTGAAGATAAGATTTGAGAATAAGTCACGCCAAATAGGAGAAAAGAGGAAATAAATTGATATTCCATGTGACGGGGAGAAATCCTAGAAGATTGTTTTGTCCTATGTGGCATCCTACTAGTGGAACTCTTTGTTACGCATGGCACACCATTGGAGGAATGCTAGATTCCACCATGTGGCGCCTTGGCAAAACGTTATATACCATGGGGAGTCCCAAACTAGGAAACAAAAAGGTCATCATGTGTAAGTTTATGGATTCTCTGGAATATTTTGGAGACACATTAGATAGAAAATAAATTTGAACACATAATTGATTGTATGATGAATAAAACATGACTATGGAAATAAGGGGAAGACGATTAATAAAGCTTGACGGCCATGGTTATCTTTTTTCTCTTTGTTGGTAGAATAGATATGGCTTTGAAAGGATATAAATTAATGAAAAAATAGAGAGGCAATTGAATTTCTGAAGGCATTGTAATTGAATATTATATTTAGGATAATTAAATTTGTTATTCAAAAATCATATACAAAAATCATTTAGAGGGAAAATTTCACCTAAGTCTATATATATGATTTTTCATCTGTTAAACCACAAACAAGTGGTAAATGGATGAAATGGGAGGATTAAATGAGTTGAAAAGTATGGAAAACATGGACTAATTGTGAGGGATTCTGTAATAAAATAGAGAGCATATATGGTTGTTATCGTTGATTGACTGACAAAAATTGGGTGTAAATAGTTTATCCCTCTCAAGACAAGGTTCAAGTATTCATGAGAACTACATGCTTGAGCCAAGTCTAACCCACATTTTTGGTCACAAAGGACAAAGGTGAGACTTGTTAAGGGTATTATGATGTGCTTAACAAGTAATAAGAAATCTTTTATGTTTATTAGGGGCAGGCGAATGGGACAAAAATTCATGAAAATAATGAGGTTGGACATCAAGAACCAAACAATTGTCGCTAGGGTGATGTCGGCTTTGGGGGAGGGAGTTGTATCATATACAAAAATCATTTAGAGGGAAAATTTCACCTAAGTCTATATATATGATTTTTCATCTGTTAAACCACAAACACGTGGTAAATGGATGAAATGGGAGGATTAAATGAGTTGAAAAGTATGGAAAACATGGACTAATTGTGAGGGATTCTGTAATAAAATAGAGAGCATATATGGTTGTTATCGTTGATTGACTGACAAAAATTAGGTGTAAATAGTTTATCCCTCTCAAGACAAGGTTCAAGTATTCATGAGAACTACATGCTTGAGCCAAGTCTAACCCACATTTTTTGTCACAAAGGACAAAGGTGAGACTTTTTAAGGGTATTATGATGTGCTTAACAAGTAATAAGAAATCTTTTCTATTTATTAGGGGTAGGCTAATGGGACAAAAATTCATGAAAATAATGAGGTTGGACATCAAGAACCAAACAATTGTCGCTAGGGTGATGTCAGCTTTGGGGGAGGGAGTTGTATCATTTCTGAAGTGGTCTTAGTCTCATATGGGAAAGAGATCATACTACCCTTATATTAATATGTATATAGTTATCCCATTGATTCATATCTCAATAAATAAAAGTAGGGTCAACACAAAAAACAAGGAGGCCTCTTTTTTGGGTCAAAAGAGTTGAGACTCATTTGAAGGATATCAATTGAATTACAAGTCTACATTCTGAAAGAAATTTGAAAGTGCTATTTATAAAATATAATCTTACATCTATGTGATCAGATATCCAAATGGATTATGTCAATTGTGAGTAACTAGTTAATGGACCAAATTAGATCTAGATTCATAACCCTAAAATGGTGAATGTTGGCAATCATCTATGCAAGATAGGGTTTTGTGAAATCCAAAGTTCCTATTCAAAGTAGCACTTGAAAAAAAGTGCAAGCTTCCTACCATACATAATAATTTTAGATGAAAATGAGGTAGCTACCACTAGTAAGATTTTATATGCAAGAGAAAGTTGTAAGGTTCCTACTCACGATAAGGCTTTCATTTAAAGATGATTTGAATGTGAGGTGGTTTTCCTACATAGGACGAGGCTTGAACATTAAAGTAAAAATATTCATACTAATGATAGGGCTTGTATGTGGAAATGAAACATGAAGTTCTCTAATTTTGCAAACTACTTAAATGTTGTTTTGAACTTTAGGGTATGCCTACTTAGCATATAACATAGATGATAAAGTAAAAAGTATTTCCTACTCGGGATATGGCTTTATGTATGTAGACAGTATTGCTTGAGGTCATGATAGAGGACCCAAATGAAGTTACCTACCTAATTTAGGTTTTTGTTAAGTCAAGGTTCCTATGCGAGATAGATTTTATACGTGAAGTGCATGTAGTTTAGTTCAAGGTATTGGTACATGACCCTAAAAAGTATAATGTTGAGTATGATCTAGTTTAATGCATAGTCTAGGACCCAAAAGGATTTACATTATAGAATGAAAATGTGGTGTAATATAAGGGCTTAGTCCATGAACATATGGTACAATCTTATATCATCTTCTAGGACCAATCAGGAGATGATGCCTACATGCAATAGGGATTTAAGTTTTAACTTAGGGTATATCTGGTCATGGAGTTCTAAAGCTTACATTTTTGTTGAGATTGAAAGGTTCAAAATTGAGTACGGTGGACCAAAATCTAGGATCCAAGATTGGAAAAGTAGACTACGACCAAGGGGCATTTAAAGATTTTGTATTCTTTATAATAGTGAAATTTTAGTTTTAAATAAATATTAGATATCCACATATATTTATTAATTTTCAATATTTTATTCACATTTTGAGTTTTATTGTAGGTTTTTTAATAAATTTGAGAAGGTTTCTAGAAATTCAGATGAAAATTTAGGGATCGATATGTACTTTTTCTTTAAAAAATGTTTTAAAGGGGATCATGAGTGGACAATAGGAATCACCCTTTGGCCTAATGTACTTGATTTATCTAAAAACAAAAACCATATATTAGTGAATTTTCAGCAGGAGTTTAGTAACAATTTAAATTTTGAGTTTGAGATGACAAATCATGTTTTGAAGATTCTAAAACCTCTCTTTGTAAAAGGATTGATATAATGACGAGATTCCATCTTGAAACTTCAAGTTGTACGATAGTGATACCTAACTTTTGGTGGTGGATCATTCTTATTAGGATTGAGCAGTGCATTGCATATTTCCCAGTGTCTATGTTGAGATAGTTTGTCTATCAACAATGTAGATATGATATTGAGGAGATCCTAACCTTCTAGTACAGTCTTATGATGGTTCCCACGGTAAATGGGAAATGGTTGAAAATATGTTACTTGTTCATAAGAAGATGACTAAAAGGCATTCCCTATTGGCACGGATTACATTGATATGTACTTGGAGTGGATATCTTTGTCCTATTTGATAGAAGTTTTAGTTTGCGAAGCTTAGTGACACTAGTATGGATGGAAATAGTTCTATTCCATCGATAACCACACCACATTTTACACCACATAACTACACCAAATGGTTATGGTGTGGATGTAGTTTTAAATTTTATAGCCTTCGCGGTGTGGTACAGTTATAGTTTTAGAGAAAATAACCATGGTTAAAAACGACACCGCAATTAATTTATCAAAATGTATATAAATATATGTAAAAAGGAGAGACTTGAGAAACTGTTTTACATGGGATATTGTCGCTTGAAAAAAAATTTATACTAGTGGGTGGGGATTTGATACATTTTTAAAGATGATGCTTGGAATTTGAATGAAAAAAAAACATGTATAATTCGAAAAGACTATATTTGTCTTAATAGTTTTAAAAAAAAGTTAGAACGTGCGTTCACGTGAACAAAACACTTGGTATTTTTTGTTATGTAATATGAGCATGACATTGTTGAATCATATTTCTACGTTGTTTATTTATTTATTATGTACAATTTTTGAACAAATTTTATGTATAATGTTATTATGAGAAACAGACAAATTATTCCAGTGTGGTGTGGTATGTTGTGGTTAATCATGGTTTTTTGGCTGTGTGGATATGGTTTCTCATATTAAAAACCGTAGTGGATATGGTGTTTAATTTTCAACCGTGGTGCAGTTATGGTTTTGGCATAAACCACACCATATCCACAACATTGCCATCCCTAGACTCTAGTAACCTCCTTTGTAATCAGGGGTATATATCTTTTGTATCATTGGTAGGAACTGCAATACCATTTTCATTTTTGTTTTTTGTATCAAAATTTCGTTTGAAATTAATAGAAGACATATTCTGAAAATTAAAGTACATAAAAAAATTATTTGATTGTGTTGTGTGACACTATAATTGTATGTCCTCCATGTCGTTTATCATCATATAGTAGGATGATGGTTTAGAACCCGGTTATTGAGGTATTTTGACACTGTTTCCCTTTTGAAAGTAAGAAGACATAGGTTGGCCAAGATTTCCTAGATTGCACTACTAGGGTGCGAGGGTGGTTGTGTAAGTTATGTAAGTTAGGAGAAATAGAATATGAAATTTATCTAAGTATTCCTTCATATCCCATTTCTATGGTATATATTAGTAATTTAAATCCCAAGCATGTTTAACCTTGTCCCAAATCTCACATTTCTACTTGTAGGTTATAACACCCCATAATTTGAGTCCTCGGATAACATGATCTTATAAGGAATGATTTGACTATTCATATCACTAAGGTGCACATTCTTTTTGGGGAACCCATAGCTAAATAAATGTGTATATGCATGTTCATCATAGAGTAGTACTAAGATGGGTGAGCAGTTAGGAAGTTGATCTTGGCTTCTGGGTGAGTGGGGACAAAGTGTGCAATTAAGGCTTGTGGTGCTCTATGGGGCCAGCCTTCATTCGTGAAACTTCACTAGAGCCTTGGACGGTGGGCCTAGATGTTAGAAATGGTATTAGAGACAAAACCCCTCTAGTATGTGGGCCTACATGGGCATGTTGCATGCTAGTCTTGAGCTATGAGGTCCATGCATGTTGGAAAGGGAGGTCCATGCATGTTGGAAAGGGATATCCATGGTGATGTAGAAACCCTTGCACTATTATTCATGATTAGGAGTTGGGTGACCATGGGTCATTCTGGGTCTACACTGAAATGAAGAATGATTATGAAGCCTAATATTTGAGCCTTGTTGGGGACTTAAAGAGTCTAAGTGGGGGAGATTGAAATGGCCCATAATTTGAGGCCTCAGATAAAATGATCTTATAAGGAATGATTGGACTATCCATATCTCCAAGGTTCAACTCCTTTTTAGGGAGATTGTCACTAAGAACTCGATGGTTAAGCATGCTCATCCTAAAATAGTACTAGGATGGTGACCAGCCTAGGAGTTGACCCTACCTTGTGCGTGACTGAGGATAAAGTGTGAAGTCAAGGCCAGTAGTGGTTAATGAGACCAGTCATCATTCTTAAAAATCTACTAGAGCCTTGAGAAGTGGGCCTAGGATTTACTTAGGTGGATCCTTCTTTTAGATGATTGTATCATGTTCTACCACAAGGGGTTCTTTTTTATAGGGGACAAGATGGATTGAGGTCCCACTAGCTCTATTTGTCTTCATGGGATTCAAGATATGCCATGTGGTATTCAATTACACAACAACTCCCTTTCTAGTTGAGTTAAGGCTCTAGGTGTTGGAGATACCACTGTGGGATTCACTCACAACATGCATTAGTCTATAGATCATATGTTGTTTGACAACTTGATTGAAGGATTTTAATGTGTGCCCATAGAAACTATGTTTGTAGATTTTCTTTTGATTTTTAGGATCTCAAAAAGAGATTGATTCTTAGAGTCTTAATATGGGATCTTGGATTCCATGGGGATGGAATGAACATGGTTAGCTTAATGAAGGGTATCATAATTTATGGCTCTCAGGTTGGTCAATGAGAAATTCAGTTCCACCTCTTTTTTAAACGGTTATGCATGGATAATCTCTAGGGATCTTAACCCATACTCAAGTCCCTAGACCTTCAAGTTCCATGTAAACAAGGAAAATGTCATATCTGAACATATGCATTTACGTGAGTTCCATCCTTATAGAGTTCTTAGGATGTCTCGACCATGTGGATCATGCCAGACCTTCCTACAAGGACTTATATCTTTGATGAAACTCTTTTCTTAGGGACTTATATCTATGATGGACTGAAATTTTGGAACCTCTAAATATTTAGTAAGACAAGTAAATCATGTCTGTTTGACTTAATTTGATGTTTCTAAGTGTTTTGTGCAGTTTGAGTGTTTCTTGATGTTGATTTCAAGATTAATATCCCAAAGTTTATTTCATTTTGAGGAGTTTATTTGACTGGTCATACAATTGAGTTTTGGCACCAAATCAAATAGAATGTACCTTGAGTTGTTATAAAGCTATGTTTAAATTTTTGAGGCTATTTGAGGATCTTAGAGAAAATTATTTAGATTTGAAAATGATGAAATAATGCATATATTGATGTTTTGACTACCAAAGTTCGGATTATCTAGCCTAAGTCCTAATATTCTGGATGTGTCATGTGCCCCTAGTTTGGTCGGGTCTGTATGGCCCATTCCTTGTTCTGGATCTCATATCATACGACTGTAGTCCTTACAAGGGAGGAGTCGTAGATTTGTATGGTGCGAAGAGACCCTGGCCTTTGTATGATGATCGGACGACACACAATTGTTCTTCTACCTTCGGTTATAACACAAAATGTGGGGGAGAAGACAAGGCCGAACACATTTCTACCATGTCACTGATCATGGGTGTGAACGTGAAGTCCAAATGATCAGTTGAACTCGCCATACTACAAAAGGAGCAGGTTGACCCCTTACTTGAGGGTAGTGGGTTAGAGACAAGGGAGATTAGACTCCCACTCCCTACTTCATCTCCATTGCTTCTCATAGCTGAAGAATGGGGAGCACCATGAGAGGAATAAGGGGTTAGTGAGGAGATCGGAGGAAGATAAGAGAGGGAAAAGGAAGTGTGAGGTCTGAGGAGAAGAAACCACATGAAATCAAAAATTGAGATGGTGTTTTCACTGGGCGCCGAGCTCATCCCTACCGGAGAAGAAGACCACAAACGGGGGCAATCCATAGTGACTCCCACCGCAAATAGAGATATCAATTGAGTTTAGGAGATCTTTCATATGCTTTGGTGGCGTTGGGTTGGAGATTCATGGAGCCCTAGGCGTTTTGACTCTTGTGCTCCGCCTGGACAGAACCCGACGGCGGTGATCTTGAAGGGAGCAGAGATCTGGAGTCTAATCTGGCGAACCAGGAAACCGACAGTGACTATCTTGAGGAGACAAACCTATTAGACGTGGAAGGAAATGAGGAAGCAGGGCATGCAGACTCGCTTACGGAGATTTGTTCTACACGAGGAAAGAAAATAAGAACATGAAGTGGAGATGAACCAGGTCCAATCACCTGAACCAGCTGGCTCAACCAACAAATTGGGCACCTAAACTCCTAAACTGGAACCAACCAGAGCAAGCAGCCGTGCCCCCACAGTGCACACGTGTCAACATCCGATTGGCCCATAAAGGTAAATACCCACAGAGTTCCTAGAAACATACAGATCTTGCATAAATCATAGTAAATAGCTCAGTTATCAGGAAATTACAAATAAGATATCAAAATTCTGAGAAAAATTAGTAGAACCACATGGAACCATCATATCTGTCTTTTTTATGCTTCAATAATGTAGATATTAAGTAAGATGCATAATGCTTATTTCAAGGATAATAAATATCAAACAATGGCCTAAAATTATGATAATATGTCAGTAAATCCATATACATGTTTATAATCTATTTAAGTTCAGTGATTATGATGTTGATGCACAAAAACATGTATTTTGCTCTATATGGCTAATTAGGGCTAATAACCCTAATTAATGTGCAATAATTACAATGATGCTCAAGAAACCCTAAAATTTACAGAGTAAGCTCATATCAGTAACTGGAAGCTAATATGTAAGTTGGATATCAACGAGATACACTTAATTCATGTTATATGAAAATGACCCTTAATACATGTGTTGTAACCCTAATGTGATTAATGAATGTGACATAGTGTCAATATGTTCACTTAATGATGGAAAACATGAATATCAGTTAATGGGGAAATAATATGGAATATGACATCAGTATTATAATTCCAAGAAGACAAGAAAACAAGTAAAAGTGGGAATATCCTAATGCACCAAGCTAAACCCTAAAATGGAAATATTAGGGTTAAGATGATGAGAACCTGATGGTGATATGTGATCTTGTCTTAATCAAGGGTTGACAAAGGATATAGTGACATAAGGAAAATATGATGATTAGGTTTATCATGATCAAGGTACGCCCTTACCTCTTACTTGGCCTACTATTCAATATGGTTGTATTATATGTGTAGTAAAATACTTGGCATATGATATTGGATGAAATGATTGTTCTTGTGTGCCATGTTGCTTGAGCTTTCCATACTTATGGTTATGAACACATGAAACATAAGATATCTGATCCATCATATGATAGCACTAAACTCTTTGGTAGTATAATGCATTGAAATGATGTAACTCTTTGGTAGAAGATCACATTGTATATATGATCTAACTCTTTGGTAGAAGATCACACTGTATATATGATCTAACTCTTTGGCAGGAGATCATAAGGCCTAAAAGCATCTATCCCTTTGGTGGAAGATGTATGAGATATATGATGGAAATGTGCTTAAAATATGTGTTCTCTTTTGTTAACAAACATCTTTGTTCAAATATATGCCTTTTGTTATATTTTTGTTTATTATTGCCAAGAATTAGTTTTATCTTATTGCCAAGCTTAGTAATGAGAGGTATATTAAAAGACACATAGGCATAGTCAGTACAATATTCTTGAATATTGTGATGATGTGTACCACATGTAATCTTTTATTTAGGTGATGTGGACACATGATCTTCAAGAACCAGGATAATTGAGAGTTGTGTGGCGAGCTGATGTATAGGTGGACCTATTGTCTTAAGATCCTATTGTTTAGTGTTAGTACATGTATATGTAAAATTTTGATGTTCAATATGTAATATCAAATGTTGTAACAATTCATTATGTAATTATATGTTAGGTGGTGAACATTTTTTGTATGGTTTTATTATTGTTCATGTGCATGTGCAACTAATTATTTCCTTCTGACTTCCTCTGATTTTCTTTTTCTTATACTAGTGTGGGGTGTTTAAATTGGGATTCTCACTGAGGTGAGGTTTCAATTTGGACGTCACATATCAGATTATGTTTTAGAAAATCTGGGGACATCACGGGTGGTATTAGAGCATGAACAATATCAAATATTGACATTTTCTCATTATGCAACTTGAAACTAATGAACCTTGAACTTAAAATCAATATTTAGGGTTATACTAATTGTCTTTTAGAGACTATATCTGACCTTGCCTCTAGGTTAGTACCTAGATGTCTGAGAACTAGGTTTATACTAGTGCTTGTTGTATAGTAGGTCCTTAGATGTTGTTCTTTCCTTATAGTACAGTGGTATGGAACGTTGCATTATTTGGAAATGACATACATGACATGGAAAATATCGCACTAACAAATTCACTCGGGGTTGAAATCCCTAAGATTTTACCAAAACCTCATGCAATAATACCACCCACAAGCGGACGGGTCTTATCGTAGTATAGTTAAGGATCGAATCCCAAAGGACAACGTTTTTAAGAATCTTTGTCATCTGAATCTAGCACAAGTAAGACTAATATTTACAACGATTGATTGGTTTATGGTTAATTAAACTAATTGCAAGAAAGTGAAGAGCAAAATTTAAAGATGATCTAGATTAATGATATGGAATCACTAGGCTGGTCTCGAGTTTCACCACCACTGCACATTCAAACACTTCCAAACATCCAGGAAAGATAAAACTATCCAAATGGAACTGATGTGAACCCTCCCTAAGGGATGTTTAGATCTGCATAAGCATCCCCTTAGGCATCAGATTTCTCGTCGCCATCCAGATCATACACTTACGGTTCTGAAGATACAAAATCTAACTAAGGTTGTGGCCCTCTCTAAGGGATGTTTAGGCCACAGAAGCGTCACTTTGGGCTAGATGGCTCGTCCCCTCACGGATCATACACTTACTACCTCAAGGAATCCCATTCTATTTCTAGTTTGGGAGTCAACCGCGTTAATCGACAAGCAAGCAGGTGATTAATCTACCAACGTGAATAATTAATAATGAAATGAAAAGTTATATACATTGCCATGGAAAGTTTAACAAAGAAACATGCTTGCATGGGCAGCGGGGCTAGTCCCCGCACCCCAGCAAAAAAGAACTACTCGCTCATGATGTGAGAAATAAGAAGAATAAGAGATAGGGAAGATTTTTCCATGAGCGTGATGCAGAAGGTAGTCACAACTCAGTGAAGATGATGTAGTCTTATACGTCACGTCGGGGCAGATCTGGATGAGGAGGAAGAACCACCAAGGCAGACTGAGTAGATCTTCTTCTCCACCTTCCTTCTCGACTAGGCCTCCTTGCTCACGGTAGGAGGAGCAGGTGAAGTGGCGATGGCATGGAAGAAGTGGATGAATATGGATGAAGTGGATGAATGTGGATGAAGTGGAAGATGGGCGGATGCGCAAGCCTACCGCAAAGCTTGGCCTTGGAGATCATCCTTCACTAGGGGACGAGTGCTTCTTAGGCGCAGCCTGGTGGTGGAGTGGAAGATGAGAAGATAATGTGGATGGAGGAGTTTCCCAGGGGTCAAGTACTTCTCAAGCACAACTTGGTGATGGAGTTGTGGTAGCCGATCGAAGGGAGCAGGGGTCGAGCTCACAAGTAGCAGCCTGGCAGCGTCCCGGATCCGATGCCCCAAATGAGGACCCTTGTGGTCCTATTTATAGACTTGGATGGGGTGCTCACGTTTTTGTTGTGATTTTGCTCCAAATGGCTTGGAGCAAATGGTCTTGGAGACCGTTTGGTGACCAAACGGTTTTTGAGACTATTTGACATCCAAACGGTCTTGCTTTAAACTTTATACAGCTCTGGCTTGATCGGTCTTGAGTCTCTGTCCAAACGGTCTTGAAGACCGTTTGATGGCCAAATGGTCTTGGCTTCTGAATGGTTTTGGGACCCAACCGGTTTTTCTTTGATCGATCTTGATTGTCCGCACAGTCTCAAGTCAAACGGTCTCGATTCCAAATGGTCTTCACTTCAAACGGTTTCTATTCCAATCGATTTCGGAGATCGTTTGACATCCAAACAGTCTTCAGTATGTCCACAGGCCAAACGATCTTGGAGACCATTTGATGACCAAATGATCTTGTGTGATTGCATCCATACAGTTTTGATCTCTAACCGGTCTTGGAGACCGTTTGATGGCCAAATGGTCTTGCCCTTGATCGGTCTTCGCTTGATTGTCCAAACGGTCTTGAGTTCCAAATGGTCTCGGTTCCAAACGGTCTCGGTTCCAAACGGTGTCGGATCCAAATGGTCTTCGTTGTCCAAATGGTCCTGAGGATTGATGGCCTCCAAACGGTCTTTAGCATCCTATCGGTTCTTGGTCCAAGCGGTCTTGAAACTGTTTGGGCTCATGCGGTCTTGAAACCATATGGGCTCAAATGGTCTTAAGACCATTTAGGTGAATGTCTAAGACCGAGGGGTCAAAACTGCATGGGCAGACTGTTAGGGCAAACCATTTGGTCAAGACCGATTAGTCAAGACCAAAGTTGAGAGGATCTTTGAGTGAATTCCATACGATGGTTGAGCCTTATCAAGACTTGCACAAAAACAATATAAATCTAATAAATATTCTAAATAATTGGATCAATTGAGAAGTCATGCATTTTGTAATATTAAGAGGATGAAAGTGAGAGAATTGAATCGAATTAATCCCAAAAAGGTGACTGAAAATCATGATGAAAAGAGATTCATCAGAATACCCCGAATCTTGTCCTCGAGTAACACAAAATCTGAAATAGTCGCCAAATGAATACTTTTTGATCATGTGATTGCCTCCTCTTCACATCACGATTGTTTTCCTTTTACTCTGTGTGACTAAGCATCTCAGCTTCCTGAGACCACTAAACACATGTTACCATATCTTTGTTCCTAAGCTCATTTTCCAATATCACTTCCTCCTCACTTTTTCCAACAACAAGCACTTTGAAGAGTTTTGTAGGAGTCCAGAGATACTCGTAGAACAATAACAAGTGTGCACCTGATCTGACACTGGTGTATTTTAGGGTAGTGGAGGCATTCATTGTGCCATTAGGTAGAAAAGGGACTGAAGGGTGGTATGGAAGGAAGAATTAAATATCTCCTCTATTTGAATCGAGATTATTATTACATTCTTTGCAATTTCATTGATTGCATTTTTTGTGTGAATCTCTCCTCTATTCGACTCGAGATTGCATTTCTTTTTGTGTGCCCTTTGGCATCTTTTCTTGGTGGTATGTCCCTATTTATTAGCGAGGGGTATGGAAGAAACGGATATAGACAAAAGGTGGTGTGCCACACCGAACTTAGGGTTTGGCACTATTTTGGCTATTTTTGTTTCTTTTTTGATGGATGGAGGGGTACGAAGATGATAGAATAAGTGTAGAGGAGAGTTCATATCAGAATGCAACTTGATTTACAATTAAGTGCATCGAGTCGTTCTCTTTATCGTACTCTGCTCAAATAGTGACTTGATGAGGATCCGGTGGTGATTCCATGTTATTGTTCCACTATTCAGTTAGGAAGAACGACGTGTTTGATCCCTATCAGTTCGACAGACACTTGTCGTGTTTGCATAAGTATCATGATGTTAGGATTCATAATCTTCACATGATGATTTCAATCAAAAGGCTAGTGTTCAAAAAAAGGTCCTTTTGAGGTTCTGCTTCGAAAAAATAGGGTATAATGATTCAAAGAGCGTCAAAACTTCATCAAGTATCTGTTCAATTTCTTTAGAAAACTTTTAAAATTTTGAAAATTTTGAAAATTTGGGTAAAAAATGCAACGATGAAATCTTAAATCTGAAATAGATGGGTGAAGGTGGAAAGTAAGATACGTACCACCCACCCTCCACCCCAAACTTAGAAATTTGCTCGTCCCAAGAAAACTCTAAATCTGAGATGGAGGGGAAAATTCATGTTGGTCGTACCACAAAATGTGGTTGCATTCCAATCAGTGTGCGTCCTCCATCTGATAATCTCAAAAATAAAGATTCATCAGAACTAAAGATGGCATCTCGCGATGCAATTTTTATTTATTGCAAAATTATCTAAAAAGTAGAAACAAAATTAAAAAAAATTCTAATTCAAAATTAAAACTAAATACAAATTTATTTATCAGGTTGCCTCCCAACAAGTGCCTTTGTTTTACGTCGATAGCTCGACGTGGATAATGTCACCATGGTGGTGCTCTGAGTGGAGCTTGAGCTAGATTTGCATATCTTCTTTGAATAGTTGAGTTGTCATATTCTATTAGTGGTTCATTCTTTAACCATTCATTTACCCTTGCTTTGATCTGAGCCTCTTGTATTCTTCCCTCAACATCGTGAGTGACGTTAGAACAAAAATTGTAGTTGCTCTGAACAGCATCATTGATGAAGTAGTATTGTTGAGGCTTGTAAGGAAAGTTCATTTTTTGATACCCTATCCCTTCTTCATAGAAATTTTGGTCACAGATGTCCATCAAATATTGATCTGGGGGGTGGTCTGGTTAGAAACTGCAATCTAGATCTTGTTGTGGTGGAAAAATGAAATCGGTGGTCTCTGTTTGTTGGGTTACCGATGCATCCCAGAGGACAGTTGTTTGAGGGGACTCATTGATAGCTAAAGAATTACTGGAATGTGTAACCACGGGGTTGGGAGGTGACTCCTCCACAATTGGTGGTGTTTCTTTCATTTCTACAAATATTGGTTCACTGTCAGCTTTCTCTTCCTCATGTTCTTTTTCTGAAGAAGCATCAGCTTTTGAAGAAAGGTATTGTCGCTGCATCTGAGTGAATTGATTAACACAGTCGACAAAATATGCTTCTTCTTCTTGAGTGCGCCCCTTAGCACTTTTGGTTGCATAGAAATCAAAAGATTGGTTTCCAGTTCTTAGGGTCAAAAATCCAGCTTCAATATCTATAAGAGCTCTGGCCGTTGAGAGGAAAGGCTTTCCAAAAAGGAGGGGGTATCATGGATTTTCCTTGATATCCATTACTACAAAATCACACGGGACATATAGATCTCCAAGCCTTACAGGGATATCTTCTAAGATTCCGACTGGTTTGACCAATGAGGAGTCAGCAAACTCAATGGACATTCTTATGGGTGAGAAGTTGGTGAGGCCCAATTTGTTGCATAGGCTGAGAGGAATGATAGAAATGCTAGCTCTGAGATCTGCTAGACCTGGTCGGTGGACAGCATCGCTTATAGAGAAGTTAATTCCGAAAGTTCCTGGGTCCTTATGTTTTCAAGGCATCTTATCTGTCACTAAATTAGATGATGTTCTTCCCAGTTTCACTGTCTGATGGTCCTCAGTTTTTGGTTTCCGACTAAGTAGGAGTTTGAAGTACTTTGACCATTGAGGCATTTCAGCTATGGTATCTAAGAGTGGAATGTTGACATGCAACTTTCTCATGATTTCCTTGAATTTGTTGAATCTAGTAGTTGTCACAGCCTTAAGTTGTTCCACGTGCCTCAGATTATCTTCTGGTTGCCCAGCCAAAACTCCATCAGGTGGCTTCATGCTAGCTGCAAGTTGAGCTAGTTGAGATTCAATAGCCTTCCGATGGGCTTGCTGGTTAGATATCATAGTTTGCTGCGACTGTAACATCTTTTCAATGGTTAACAGTTTGTCATCAGAAAAGATGGTATTGGCTTGATGCCCTTGTTGAGGATTCTTGTAAGGAACTTGGTTTGGATCTTGAAATTGGTTCCTATTTTGAAAATTACTTCTAAAGTTACCTTGATTCCCAAAATTTTGTTGTTGGTTGTTTGGACTAAATGGATGTGAGTTTACTGCCCCCGAAGGATTTCCATACTGAAAACCATGATGGTTCCAATTCTGATTCGATTTATAGTATCTTTGACCAGGGATAGTGTTGACAGCATTCAGACTTTCCATCTGGCCATTATCTCTTTGTTCACTAACATAAGCAGTAAGAGATGATTCTATATGATCTTGCTTGGCAACTAAGAGTTTGAGGGTTTCAGCGATAGACTTGTATTCAGGAATAACTTCAGCCATAGCTACCTTCAATACTCCTTTGCCTACAGACCTACCCCAATTAGCTTGATTTTCAGCTCCAAGGTCGACAACCTTCCATGCGCTATCATAACTTTGACGCATGAAGTTTCCTCCAGATGAGGAATCTAAAAACCTCTTGATATCATCGTTCACACCCCTATAGAAGATATCGATGAGTTGATTCTTGGGAATGCCATGGTGTGGACACTTTCGTAAAAGATCTTTATATCTATCCCATGCTTCAACAAGGGTTTCTCCAGGGACTTGAGTGAAATTTGATATCCGTCCCCTGATTTCATAAGTAAGAGAAGGAGGGTAATTTTTTTTTCAAAAAGACATTTTGAAGTTGTTCCCATGTAGTGATGGGTTCACATTGCAGGAAGTTGTACCAACTTATGGCTCTATCAGCAAGCAAATACTTGAAGAGTCGGAGTCAAATAGCATCATCAGGCACTCCATTTTGCTTCGTCATAGCACATAGATTGATGAATCTCAGAAGACGTTCTTGACTATCTTCTCCTTGTTTACCATATAATGGGTTGTTTTGAAGCAAAGTAATCCAATGTGCTCGTATCTCAAAGTTGGGAGCATGGATAGGAGGAGGTTGGACTGGGTGATGAATATCAGCATCCTTAGGGATTGAGAATTCCCTAAGATCCTTTTGCAGTTCTGTTGCTTGTGCTGTTAAGATTTCTTCTTGAACTGCGGCTCTAGCTTCTTGCATGAGTCTTTCTCTATGTGCATTGATGGCTTGAGCCACCCTTCGGGCTATTTCCTTTTATTGAGCCATTCTTGCTTGGTTCTCTCTATTTTGACAATGAAAGGTTCTATCTATCTCCGGATCAAAGTTGGCGGTGAGTCCGGGACTGTTCAAACGGTGCATACACCAGTCTTGGGGGTACCTAAAATGAAAAGATCTGAAGTTAGATTGATGGAATAGAGTGAAATTCAAGTAGATGATCGATTGTATCAAAAGAAAAATAAAATCCTAGATTAGCCTTAAAAGAATTTGACGTGGCAACTAGATTTGACTAACTAATTCTGTTGTCCCCGGCAACGGCGCCAGAATTTGACGTGGCAAATATCGCACTAACAAATTCACTCGGGGTTGAAATCCCCGAGCTTTTACCAAAACCTCATGCAATAATACCACATGCAAGTGGACGGGTCTTTTCGCAATATAGTTAAGGATCGAATCCCAAAGGATAACGTTTTTAAGAATCTTTGTCAGTCGAATCTAGCACAAGTAAGACTAATATTTACAAGGATTGATTGGTTTGTGGTTAATTAAACTAATTGTAAGAAAGTAAAGAGCAGAATTCAAAGATGATCTAGATTAATGATATGGAATCACTGGGGTGGTCTCGAGTTTCACCACCACTGCACATGCAAACACTTCCAAACATCCAGGCAAGATAAAACTATCCAAACAGAACTACTATGAACCCTCCCTAAGGGATGTTTAGATCCGCGTAAGCATCCCGTTAGGCATCAGATTTCTCATCGCCATCCGGATCATACACTTACGGCTCCGAAGATACAAAATCCAACTAAGGTTGTGGCCCTCCATAAGGGATGTTTAGGCCACAGAAGCGTCACCGTGGGCTAGATGGCTCATCCCCTCACGGATCATACACTTACTACCTCAAGGAATCCCATTCTATTTCTAGTTTGGGAGTCAACCGCGTTAATCGACAAGCAAGCAAGTGATTAATCTACCAACGTGAACAATTAACAATGAAATAAAAAGTTATATACATTGCCATGGAAAGTTTAACAAAGGAACATGCTTGCATGGGAAGCGGGGCTAGTCCCTGCACCCCAGCGAAAAAGAACTACTTGCTCATGATGCGAGAAACAAGAAGAATAAGAGAGAGGGAAGATTCCTCCATGAGCGTGATGCAGAAGGTAGTCGCAGCTCAGTGAAGATGATGCGGTCTTCTACGACGCGTCAGGGCAGATCTAGATGAGGAGGAAGAACCACCAAGGAAGATCGAGCAGATCTTTTTCTCCACCTTCCTTCTTGACTAGGCCTCCTTGCTCACAATAGGAGGAGCAGGTGAAGTGGCAATGGCGTGGAAGAAGTGGATGAATATGGATGATGTAGATGAATGTGGATGAAGTGGATGATGGGTGGATGCGCAAGCCTACTGCAAAGCTTGGCCTTGGAGATCGTCCTTTACCAGGGGACGAGTGCTTCTTAGCCACATCCTGGTGGTGGAGTGGAAGATGAGAAGATAACGTGGATGGAGGAGTTGCCCAGAGGGCAAGTACTTCTCAAGCACAGCCTGGTGATGGAGTTGTGGTATTCGATTGGAGGGAGCAGGGGTCAAGCTCACAAGTAGCAGCCTGGCAGCGTCCGATATCCGATGCCCTAAATGAGGACCCTTGTGGTCCTATTTATAGGCTTGGATGGGGTGCTCACATTTTTGCTGTGAGTTTGCTCCAAACAGTTTGGAGCAAACGGTCTTGGAGACCGTTTGGTGACTAAACGGTCTTGGAGACCATTTGACGTCCAAAAAGTCTTTCTTTAAACTTTATACGGTTCTGGATTGATTGGTCTTGAGTCTCTATCCAAACGGTCTTGAAGACCATTTGATGGCCAAACGGTCTTGGCTTCTGAACGGTTTCGGGACCCAACCGGTTTTGCTTTGATCGATCTTGATTGTCTGCACGGTCTCGAGTTAAACGGTCTCAAGTCTAAATGATCTTCACTTCCAACAGTTTCTATTCCAACCGGTTTCAGAGACTGTTTGACATCCAAACGGTCTTGAGTATGTCAACAGGCCAAACGGTCTTGGAGACCATTTGATGACCAAATGATCTTGCGTGATTGTGTCCATACGGTATTGATCTATAACCGGTCTTTCTCTTGATCAGTCTTCGCTTGATTGTCCAAACGGTCTTGAGTTCCAAACGGTCTCGGTTTGAAACGGTCTCAGTTCCAAACGGTTTCGGATCCAAACGGTCTTCATTGTCCAAACGGTCCTAAGGATCGATGGCCTCCAAACAGTCTTTAGAATCCTATCAGTTCTTGGTCCAAGCGGTCTTGAAACCGTTTGGGATCATGCGGTCTTGAAACTATATAAGCTCAAATGGTCTTGAGACCGTTTAGGTGAATGTCTAAGACCGAGGGGTCAAAATCGCATGGGCAGACCATTAGGGCAAACCGTTTGGTCAAGACTGATTGGTCAAGACCAAAGTTGAGAGGATCTTTGAGTGAATTCCATATGATGGTTGAGCCTTATCAAGACCTACACAAAATCAATATAAATCTAGTAAATATTCTAAATAATTGGATCAATTGAGAAGTCATGCATTTTGTAATATTAAGAGGATGAAAGTGAGAGAATTGAATCGAATTAATCCCAAAAAGAAGACTGAAAATCATGATGAAAAGAGATTGATCAATACATCACAGGAAGAGAAACCTTTGACATATGATGCATCTATGTTTTGGGTAGCTACACCAGTCTACACCATCATCTCACCCTTTTCATTAGGTGACATCACACTAGACTCTCTACTATGTGTGGGACACTCATTTTGTGGATTTGGTTTTTTATTCCAATTAGATCGAACCTCGATAGTTTTCTCTGACGTTTGTTTTATCGAAGAAAAATTATATAATATTTTATTATATATGTAAGTATTACAAAAATGTGTCCCCACATAAGTAGGAGGTGGTCATGCAACCTAAGTGAAAGTGAAAGACATCAGTCTAGAAGAGAGAGTAGTTCTAGATTAGATGTCTAGAGCCTTGTTAGAATATGTGGTAGATGGAATAGATGAAATAATTTTAGATGATACGATCTAAGTCTTATATAGATGATATAAGTCGGTTTTATGATGATACATGTTTGTCTTTGAGGACCTAAGTTCAGTTTTGAGGATACAAGATAAGTTTTGATGATACAAGTAACTAGGCTTTTATGAGATAAGATATGTTAAGTTAAGACAAGGTTGTGAATCAACATGAACCTCAATCTCTTTTATAAAGGAGGACCTCTAGGGTTAGGATGAGTTTTAGGGTTAACTCCATAGAGAGTGAGACCCACAGGGAGAAGGTTAGAGAACCTAAACTCCAAGATATGAGAATGATGAGAAATATGTGATATGATATGGCCTAAACTAGAATACTCCTAAGTGATTGAGTTGAGTCACTTTATGCATAATTCCTATAGTCTCATAAACCCTAGATGTCCTTGGGAGGACCAAACCCTAGAGACAAAGAGAGGATGGCTATATGTCCATATGTGAATATGAATATAAGAACCTACCATCTGGGTGAGGGAGAGAGAGTCCCAAGACCCTAGAGGAGGTAACTGTGTTGGTTTTATGATGCTTCAAGCTCCGATTGATGGTTCCTTGTAGGAATGTAGTGGTTGTGTATATAAGAGAGTTATGAGTAAGCATGTCTCATGGGTAAAGACCTGTGAAGAGCATGCCATAGCTTGTTTTGGTTTATGCTTATGTGGCTAGAGCCTGTAAGGCTATCACTAGTTCCAATGAGGTAATCTGAGAACCCTAGACTAAGAGAGGAAAGATAAAGTATATGCATATGAGATACTCATAGATTTGAGTTAGCTTAGAGAGACTGAGCATGGAACTACCCTCATGATATGGGTCAGGAGAACCTCAGTTGGACTAGATAAAGTTTTAATACTTGTTTAACAAACACTTATATAAGTTTGTTTGGCACAACCATGAGATAATATATGTAAGCATGTGATCTAATCTCGAGACCTGACATATAGACATGACAGGATGGTTACCTATAGATGATTCAACATATCTTAATGTATAAATGGTTAACCATATACATGATTAATGGTGACACTTTTAAGGTTGGTTAATCTCATTATGAATTCACTAATAAAGGTTGCTACCTAATATGTGTAAGTGAAACGAGATGGTTTCAATAATATATGTCAATGATCTATCAATGTTGGTGCTTAATAAAGATATGAATAAGTTAAATATGTTGTAACAAATAACACAATATAATGATGATGACATCTTATTATGATCTATATGGATAGATTGAGTTAACTATATATAAATATTCCCAAAATGATGATAAATGTATTGATGGAACCTTTAATGCTTGGATAAAATGAGGATGCAAATCCAAAAGTATGAAATATGGATTGACCTAACCAAAGCTTATAAACATATGTGTGAACCTTATATGAAGGGGTAATTAACCTTAGATTCTTCTATAATGCCCTAGAAAGACATGAACATAGTTATGAAGCTTTTGTTTGTTGATATGTTGCACCTAGAGGGGTGGCCTACATACAAATAAATAGCTCTTAGTTTTCCTTGGAGTAAGAATGTATCTTAATTTCAAGGACGAAATTCTTTTTAAGGTGTATATGATGTGAAAGACTAGGTTTTCGCTTAATTTTGAGGACGCAATTTCTTTCAAGGTGTGTAGGATGTGATAGACTGAAAATTCGGAAGCTCTAAATATTTAGTAAGACAAGTAAATCATGTTTGTTTGACTAAATTTGAGGTTTCTAAGTGTTTTGTGAAGTTTGAATGTTTATTGATGTTGATTTCAAGATTGATATCCCAAAGCTTATGTCATTTTGAGGAATTTATTTGACTAGTCATACAGTTGATTTTTGGCACCAAAATTGAATAGAAAGTACCTTGAGTTGTTATAAAGCTATGGTTAAATTTTGGAGGCTATTGGAGGATCCTAGAGAAAGTTAGTTAGATCTGAAAATGATGAAATAATGCATATATTGATGTTTTAACTACCAAAGTTTGGATTATCTAGCCTAACTCCTGATATTCTGGATGTGTCACGCACCCCTGGTTTGGTCTGGTCTGTGTGGCCCTTCCTTGTCCTAGATCTCCAATCTTACGGTTGCGGTCCTTGTAAGGGAGGAGTCACACATTCTGTATGGTGTGAAGAGACCCTGTCCTTTGGATGATGATCGGACGACACACAGTTGTTCTCCTACCTTCAGTTATAGCATAGAACGTGGGGGAGAAGACAAGGCATAAACCTTTCCACCACGTCACTGATCGTGGGTGCGAACGTGAAGTCCAACTGATCAGTTGAACTCGCCACACTGCAAGGAGAAGGATGACCCCTTACTTGAGGGTAGTGGCTGAGAGACAAGGGAGATTAGACTCCCACTCCTTACCTCGTCTCCATTACTTCTCATAGTTGAAGGATGGGGAGCACAGTGAGAGGAATAAGGGGTTAGTGAGGAGACCGGGGGAAGATAAGAGAGGGAAAAGGAAGTGTGAGGTCTGAGGAGAAGAAACCACATGAAATCATGAACTGAGATGGTGTTTTCACTGGGCGCCGAGCTCATCCCTACCGGAAAAGAAGGCCACAACCAGGGGTGATCCACAATGACTCCCACTACAAACAGAGGTATCAATTGAGTTTCTGGAGATCTTTCACATGCTTTGGTGGCGTTGGGTTGGAGATTCATGGAGCCTTAGGCATTTTGCCTCTTGTGCTCCGCCTTGCCAGAACCTGGCGGCGGCGAGCTTGAAGGGAGCAGAGATCTGGAGTCTGATGCGGCGAACTAGGAAAATGACAGTGACAATCTTGAGGCGACGAACCTATTGGAGGCGAAAGGAAATGAGGAAGCTTGGTGGAGCACTACTGATTCCTCGCTGAAGCAAAACCCATACGGCGGCGCCCAAAGCAGGGCCTGCAGACTCGCGCACAGAGATCTATTCTATGCGAGGAAAGAAAGCAAGAACACGGAGTGGAGATGAACCGGGTCCAATTGCCTGAGCTGACCTGCTCAACCAGCAAACCGGGAACCTAAACTACTGAATCAGAACCAACCAGAGCAAGGAGTCACGCCCCCACAGTGCACGCATGGCAACATCTGATTGGCCCAAAAAGGTAAATACCCTTAAAATTTTCAGAAACATACAGATCTTGCATAAATCATAGTAAATAGCTTGATTATCAGGAAATTAAAAATAAGATACCTAAATTCTAAAAAAAAAGAGTAGAACCACATGGAACCTTCATATAAGTTTTTTTTATGCTTCAATAACACATACATTAAGTAAGATGTATAATGCTTATTTCTAGGATAATAAATATCAAACGATGGCCTAAAATTATGATAATATGTCGATAAATCCATATTCATGTTTATATACTATTTAAGGTCAGTTATTATGATGTTGATGCACAAAATCATGTATTTTTCTCTATATGGATAATTAGGGTTAAAAACCCTAATTAATGTGCAACAATTATAAAGATGCTCAAGAAACCCTAAAAATTACAGAATAAGCTCATATCAGTAACATGAAGCTAATTTGTAAGTTTGATATCAACCAGATACACATAATTCATGTTATATGAAAATGACCCTTAATACATGTGTTGTAACCCTATTGTGATTAATGAATGTGACATAGTGTTAATATGTTCGCCTAATGATGGAAAACTTGAATATCAATCAATGAGGAAATAATATGGAATATGACATCAGTATTGTAATTCCAAGAAGACAAGAATACAAGTAAAAGTGGGAATATCCTAATGCACCAAGCTAAACCCTAAAATGGACATATTAGAGTTAAGATGATGAGAACCTGATGGTGATATGTGATCTTGTCTTAATTATGGGTTGACAATGATATAGTGACATAAGGAAAATGAGATGATTAGGTTTATCTTGATCAAGGTACGCCCTTACCTCTTACTTGGCCTATTATTCAACATGGTTGTATTATATGTGTAGTAAAATACTTGGCATATGATATTGGATGAAATGATTATTCTTGTATGCTATGTTGCTTGAGCTTTCCATACTTATGTCTATGAACACATGAAACATAAGATATTTGATCCATCATATGATAGAACTAAACTCCTTGGTAGTACAATGCATTGAAGTGATCTAACTCTTTAGTAGGAGATCACATTGTATATATGATCTAACTCTTTGGAAGGAGATCATAAGGCCTAAAAGCATCTATCCCTTTGATGGAAGATGCATGAGATATATGATGGAAATAAGCTTAAAATATGTGTTCTCTTTTGTCAATTAACATATTTGTTCAAGTGTATGCCTTTTGTTATATTTTTGTTTATTATTTCCAAGTATTAGTTTTATCTTATTGCCAACCTTAGTAATGAGAGGTATATAAAAAGACACGTAGGCGTAGTCAGTATAATATTCTTGAATATTGTGTTGACATGTACCACATGGAATCTTTTGTTTAGGTGATGTGGACATATGATCTTGAAGAACCAGGATAGTTGAGAGTTGTGTGGCGAGCTGATGTACAGGTGGACCTATTGTCTTAAGATCCTATTGTTTAGTGGTAGAACATGTATATGCAAAAGTTTTCTATTCAATATGTAATATCAAATGTTGCAACAATTCATTATGTAATTATATGTTGAATGGTGAACATTTTTTATGGTTTTATTATTATTCATGTGCATGTGCTACTGATTGTTTTCTTCTGACTTCCTCTGATTTTCTTCTTCTTAGCCTACTGTGGGGTGTTTAAATTGGGATTCTCACTAAGGTGAGGTTTCAATTTGGATGTCACACATCAGATTAAGTTTTAGAAAATCAGGGGACGTCACAATATCAACACAATCTATTCATTAAGAAGCCATATGCATAGCCACACAAGTTGTATCTGGGAATATGATCACCATGTAATGTACCCAACCAAGGTAGCCCTGACTTCCCATTGAGGCAGCAAACAACATGCTCGCTAACACGATAAACAAAATAAGCCACACCCATTGTCGAGCATAGATTGGGTTTTGCACAACCTAAGTGTGTTCAGTTTTGACTCCAAAAAATAGACCCGCCACACAAGTGGTCTTGAAACTAGAATTCAATGTAAAAAATGTAATTTCTAGAAAAAATTGCACCTAAAACAATGTATGCATCCTTGAGATTCCCATCATGTAGTAGATAAACTTGTATGCCTCCTGACTGCAACCTAATAAACACAACAAAGTCACTAGATGTCATCAATCATCTCTGCAAAACCAAATAGTTATGTGTTCTTCTCAGGATAAAATTTCTCCACCATCATCATCATTATCTTTTATTCCCCAATTTAAAATGGGCAACAATAGCTGAAGAAAGTCAAACAACTATCATAGGTCCCGCTCCACCTAGTTTGGTTTCCAAAAGAACTTCTGTTCTACGTCCACTTATCCATAGGAGTATTGATAATAATCTATAAATAAAAGATATAGTCTAGTCATTATAACACAAAAAAGTGGTCAAATAATCTTAACCATTCCTCTCCATCAAGATGTGTGACCTTGTGGTTGTTCATCCATTCACAACTACTCCTCTGTTCAAAAAAAGGGCCACACTCGGATGACATCCCTTGTGTCCTCACCCTTGTAAGAAGAAGTATCATATAATAGTCATTATGAATGATTATGTTATGATGCAACATACCCTTGAGTTCCCTCATGCATAGACATTGGGTCCACATATGAAGTGTCAAAAATAGAAAGCTTATTTGTCTATGAATTGGAAGTTCTAGAAGTCTCTATCTACAATCAAACAACACTAGTGAAAAAGTCATTATCAACAAAAGCAACAAAAAATTGACATTATAAATAACACCTGACAACAGGCATGTAGACATTTCAAAAAGAGTAATTTCTCAATAAAATATTCAACAAAGAGGGTTAAAATGGTTACTAACCATGAAAGATAAATAAAACAAGAGGAATCAGAAGTTCTTACCTTTGCTTCTCTATGAAATAAAAATCAAATGCTCCCAGCCAAATCTTGAAATAGCTAGAAAAAGGAGAATATCCTCCAACAAACCACTGCACTAAGATTCATTGCAACGCAAGAACCTTAAAGACAATGTGTGGACATCCTACCACACAATGCCTTGCATATAATTTTGCCCCCAAACTTACTAAACTAGAAAATGGCAATCGAGTTGTACCATAAGGGAGCTTCTTGTTCAGAACTCACATAGGTGGGTATGTTTTTAGGAGTTCCCAATATACTATAGAAGATGGTGGTGGATTTCATGATTGAAGAGCTTGCATCTACTCAGTGTGTTCCTACCTAGATTGAATTACCTAGATAGAAATAAGGTTAGAGTCTACAAAATGTGTTCCCTAGCAAGCTGAATCTAATTTGGGCCTAGAAGCCTGGGTTAACTCAACTTGAGACCTCCTAATAGGCACATATGGTCTAACCCAACCTCAATTAGTTGGATACTCACCCAATCATTAGAATCTTCCTCCTTGGTAACCATGTCAAAACTTGTTGTGACGAGCAATTCATTTCAAACCTTATTGTGGAAGGTATTTTATTTGAAGCTTTTCTTACATAAGCTATTCAAATTTTTTTTTGCAACAACCACCCACTTTTATTTTTATTGCGATAAGTACCCACATCAGCCTTCAAGGTAAGCACATTTGGTGATATGGAGCCACTCAACTCCTTTCTTGACCCAATTCTATCTAATCTAAGCAATACTCACTTCCATCAATTGACATACATTGACTGACTAAAAGTTTATGCTAGTCAATCTCAAAGTTTCACTTGTCATCATGGGTGAATTTACAAATCATGTCTTAAACCTCATCTTGATAGGGAAATCATTTGACACCCCATTTTTGGTTATGTTGAAATTCAAAATGAAATGTAATTTCTATCTGGATCTTAATACAAGAGTCTATTTTAAGCCAAGATAAATATAAATTAAGCAACAACAAATCAAATCAGGATACATAAATATATCAAAAATAGATTAGATTTACTAATAAACTAATGGTGTAGATATAGTTACCTAAACATGGTTGTAGGTAGTAAATGTTGAATAGATTCAAAGAAAGAAATAAGAGCATCTTAAGTGTGATATCTACATCTTAAGGTATTTTAGGAAACTAAGATATAACTTTATTGAATGCTCAATAAATACAATAGACCCTTAGACTTATGATTTAATGAATGATCTAATATTAAAAATGATTCAATTTTCACAACAATTGACAATCATCAAATGAATTATTTGAAAAAAGGTCGTAATTTATCCTATTTTAAGGTCACATTCATGCCATACAAACATATATTATTTTAATGGAATATTAACCAAATAAGTTAGACATGTAAATAAATGAATATCCCACACCACCAAAAGACTAGATGGCCATGAGAAAGGAATCCTATTTCCACTCAACCTGAACAAAATTAACAAGTCAATCCATCTCATTTACCTCTTGAAAACTAATATGCAAAGTTGGCACACCCTCATAGAGAGGATGCTAGTGTACTTTCTCCCTTGAAGAAAAACCACTAGCCACATCACCCTATTTGAAATGTCACAAGATTGAGTTAGTCGGGAGTCCACCAAGGACATGTCTCCATTGGAGTACTCAAAATCCACCATCATAACTTTTTTTGTTATCATGATCGTCTCTTGAAGTTATCACATACATTTCACATGGGAAGACCTATAGAGCACCAATATTAATGTTGTTGTGTGACAAGAACCTTAATTGAGTCTGTTAGTAATCATTTGAGAAGGCCCTAGCACCATGAGTACACTTGAGGAACAGTCTTAATATCTGGGATGGTTTTGTTTTTTATTAATAGATGATGTCCCACATTATTAAAGCATTAACTAGCCACATTCTCGATAAAAATGACATCCTACTAGTCAATTAGAAAGCCTTAAGACACTAGAAGTCTGATATCATTCCAACCACTACCTCTAGGAATAAAAATGCTAGTGAAGTCTATAGAGTTGAGGTCATTTGGATTAAGTTCATATATCTGTGTCTCAAATTTTATGATCTTGAGGAAGTGTGAGAGAGGATGAACTCTTTCAACTTTAGGATTTCAAAGTATGGTAAAAGTGTTTGTGTCACAATGTACATCTTCTTCCTTATTTATGTTGTTCCAACACATAAGTTATGCGGTGACATGAGACCAGGGTTGATGGTTCCTTGTAAAAATGTTGTTATCATATCCCTTTTATGTATTTTTTGTGCAATACTTCTATTAACCATGTTCCATCCTAGTTTCTATGAAAAGATATTTTTTTCCTAATTTCATTTGGAAATATCAAAGTTTTAGCTTGTGGGAGTTCCTAACACATTCCCATGCATAATATGGTGTCTTCGATCTTAAGTTGTGAATATATACTTATGCGCTATGATTTTATTATTATACAACAAATTTCAATCTTTTCTTGCATACACATGGTGAAGACTCCATCTTTTGTATGTGACTTCTGCACAATGTGCATGATCAAAGAGATGATTTCCCAATACTTTTCAATCTGAACAAAAACATATTTACATAATTTGGATAAGTTTCACCATGCATATTACTAAAAGATTAGGGATTTTAATATAGATAACAACCAAATTAATTATTAGAATGGTCTAGAGAGAGAAAACTAGCACAGAAAGGGTTTAATGTAAAATAAGATTAAAAAATGGTCTGCCAAGTGCGGTCAAAGTAGCCCAGGTGGTAAGAGCTCGGTAAGTCCCAATGAAAGACCCATGTTCAAACCTCATTGGAGGCACTTTGCAAATAGAAATCCATGCCGATTTGGTGCGGGAGGGGGACTGGACCTTACCCTCTTTTGCCTCGAGAATTTACCATGTCGAGCTAGCTCGGGGTGGGTTCTCTCGGTCATAAAAAATGTTCTGACAACCCTCAATTTGTGTTGATACACAATGGTCATCATTTTTAGAAAACCAATGTTCTTTTTTTGTTCAATGATGAAAGCTCAAGTTCATTAATGTCCATTGGTACAAATCCTGATACTTACTTCCATTATAGGTGTCGCATGCAACATTGTTCACGGCTCATGTTGGTGCTTAATAAAATATGGCTCGGGGCCAATGGGAGGATCTATAAGGGGTAGCATGTGGTGATCTACCATTGATGGTTATCTAGATGATTTAAAAAGAGTGATGTTCTAGTAGGTATGAAGGGCCTACGATGAATCATACGAGGACTTTAAAAAGTAATATCAGTCTTTAGGACCAATCCATAGTTTGCCACAAAGGAAAAAGTTCAAAATACCCAAGTTTTTGGAGGATAACACGGTGTTGGTATGTATGCCCAGAGAGCCAATAATATGATGACTGTAATGAGGCATTCCATACCTAATTTGATAATGACAAAGGTAATTTTGTCTATCATGTTTATCTCAATAATGAGATGATGACACATATATAGTATATGTCTAAAGAATGATGTTACTCGATGACATATGTCTTTAGGTTGAGGACCTAAACAATGATATCATATGTATGATAAGAGTATATGCATTCTTTTTATGTCCCTAATCAGATATTACTATGGAAGAAAAATAGACAACAATAATACATAAGGCTGGAGTATGTGTTTGTTGATGATAGAATCTCATTAGTAATGATATGTAATATCAAACAAACACATAGGTACTTGTTAGAGAACATTGTACCAGACATAACCACATTGAGAGTGATATATGTAGACAATGGAATGGTAGTCAGAATCAACTCTTGTAGTGATAGTGGTGATTGTGGTTCTTAGACCTGAAGTGACTACACTCATCACATGTTGTTCAATGTATTTTGACATCATTTAACATGACCTTGAATAAGTGTTTCCATAAAGGTGATGATCGGAAGCATTGTGACACATGGGGATTGTATTGGTATGTATGCCCAAAGAACCTATCATAAGATGATTGGAGTGTGGCATTAGATACTTGATTTGATAATGATATAAGGTAATTCTATCTATTATGTTTGTCTCACTCATGAGATAATGACATCGATATAATAGAGTTCTAAAGAATGATGTTACTCGATGACGTATGCCTTCATCTATGTGAATTGAGCAATGAGATCATATGAATGTTAAGAGTACATACATTCTTGCAATGTCCCTAGTCAGATATTACTGTGGAAGCAATATAGACGACAGTAATTCATAAGACTAGAGTGTTTGTTGACTAATGACAAAATTGCATTAGTCATGATATCTAATATCAAGTCAAGCATGTTGGGTTTTGTTGAGAAAACATGTGTGGTGGAAGAAGCAAAAAAAATTCCATGCAACCCGAAATAGGATCCCATCGATAACAGTGTATTTAGAAAGAGTGTTTGCGAGATATACCTTATCGCGGAGCAAGTCTGAAAATGTCTCGTTGCACAATGGTGTGCAACATTGCTGGCCTACATGGACAAAACTTCTCTCCTATTCATTGAGTGCGTCATAGGAAGACCCGACATCGCTCCTTTTGTGCAATGATGTATGCAACTCGTAGTGTATATGGATGGTCGTTGACGTCCTCCGAACGCAGGCGTCTTAGCATCTGCGTCTCTACTTCATCCACGCAGATGGACTGGAATTCCATGTCACACTTCCTAATTCGGTGGGAAGGAGTCATCTCTGTGCAGCGACGTGCTAGTGTCACGGTGCTCTCCTAAGGACGGTGACATCTAGGGTTTACGTACGTGAGCATAAATTGAAAAGCCTCTCTCAATATCTTAAATAGATATCGGATGCCAAGCCCCCTTTAAATAGGAAACGAAAGAAAGTAGGGTTTCCTAAACCCATCGGAAAATATAAACACTACGATTAATTAAAACACTCGTGGATTAATTAAGATATTTTAGATATAATTAATTAACCAAATGATCATATTAATTGATTAATTAATATCTGACTCCATGTAATTGCGTGGGATGGCTCTATGGGCATATATACCAACAGACTCCCATTTGCACTTAGAGCCATTCACTCTAATTAATTGGCTCAAACATTCCAATACTATTCTAATGGATTACATAAACATTTTAGTAATCAATGTGATTCTGAGAAATTCCAATCAAATCCACAATTATACTCCTATTCCAACATGTCCTATGCGTGTGACCTGGTAGGTGCCAAATTACGTTGGCAGTGTTATCCATAATCATATTATGATTTCACAAGAAATGACTGGTATCTAGCAAGACTTCATTGCCACCCAAGTAATTTGAGAAGTTGGAGAACAACTTAACCTATCATTCATGATTGGTGTTCTAGTGATAGTATAGTTCCTTTGTCACTGATATCCGGATTGAACTCGAGTCATGGAACTGTTATCCTTTTCAACATTCAATCCATGTTCCTTGAACTAGAGCAGACTATCTGAGATATATGTAAGCTCAATATCACATATTGACTCACATCAGCATGGCCATGCATTTCTCAGTCTCGCTTATCAAGTGGTGGGAATATCAAACTCCCGTAGGAAGGACAAATTCCATCTACATCACTCACAGTCATCCCCATGTGTCACAGTGCACCCAACTACCATCTTTATGGCAATCCTTATTTAGGACCACGGTGGATGATATCAAAATACATCAAACGACATGTGATAAGTGTAGTGACTTTAGGTCTAAGAACCACAATCACCACCATCACTATGAGATGTGACTCTAACTACCAATCATGATATCCATGTGTCACTCTTAAGGTGGGTCTGTCTGATACACTATTCTCCAACAAGTATCTATGTATTTGATTTAATATCTCCATATCATGGATAATGAGATTCTTCCATCAACCAACATACATTCTAATCTTATGTGTTATTGATGTCTATGGATATTTCCAGAATAACAACTTATTAGGGACAAAATAAGAATACATACTCTTAGCATACATATGATCTCACTGTTCAGGTCATCAACCCAAAGACATATGTCATTGAGTATATTATTATGTAGACATCTGTAAGTTTTGTGGTCATTTCACAACACAAACATATAGACTGGAAATTTGCCTTTATTGATATGATTAATGTAGTATTACAAATCATTTACATAGTATCCATTACAATCATCAAATGATAGTCTCTATGGGCATACATACCAATAGATCCCACTTGCACTTATACCCAATCACTCATGGATCTCAATCCAAGTGATCAAACATGTCCATCATGTTTCCGATGTGAAAGTGCTTTTGTGAGCGAGTCAGCCACATTTCTTTCTATAGGTACTCTGCAAATCTTCTCATCACCTCATTGTATGATCTCTCATATGAGATGGAACTTCCATAGAATATGTTTGGAACGTCGGTGCGATCTTGGATCTTTAGCATGTGCAATTGCTCTATTTTTGTTGCAAAACAACTCAATTGCATCACTAGTGCTTGGAACCACTCCAAGTTCAGAAATGAACTTCTTCATCCACACATCTTCCTTTACAGCATTAGATGCGGCAATATATTTGGCCTCTGTTGTAGAATACACAACTATCTCTTGCTTGGAACTCTTCCAGCTCACAGCTCCGTTGTTCAGGCAAAACACAAATCCACAATGTGATCTATAGTCATATTTGTCAATTTGGAAGCTAGCATCGGTGTAACCCTTTGCCACGAGCTCTTCCTCACCACCGTATACCAATAATTGATCCTTAGTACTTCTCAAGTACTTTAGGATGTTCCTTACAGCTGTCCAGTGACATTCACCTAGATCTAACTGATACTGCCTCCTTGTGATCAAATCATACGACACATCAGGAGGAGTACATGACATCGTGTACATGATAGATCCAGTTGTTGATGCATATGGAATCTTACTCATGCGTGCCCGTTCATCACATGAACTAGGACATTGGGCTTTAGATATCATAGCCCCATTTGACATGGGCAAGTTACCTCTCTTAGAACCCTCCATGCTAAACCTCTTTAGCACCTTATCAATGTGTGTGCTCTGGCTTAGGCCTAGAAGCCTTCTAGATCTATCTCTATAGATCTTGATTCCTAGTATATAGGATGCTTCACATAAATCCTTCATAGAGAAGGTCTTCCCCAACTAACCTTTTACTGTCTGAAGAGTAGGGATGTCATTTCCCATCAATAGTATGTCATCCACATACAATATGAGAAATACAACTGTGCTCCCACTAACTTTTTTGTAAACACAAGGTTCATCTTCATTTTGACTAAAGCCAAACTTTTTGACTACTTTGTCAAAACATAGATTCCAGCTCCAAGATGCTTGCTTCAATCCATAGATTGACCTTTGTAGCTTACAGACTTTATTGGCTTCCTTCTGATTGATAAAACCCTTAGATTGTGTCATGTACACATCCTTGAGTAAATTCCCATTAAGGAATGTTGTTTTAACATCCATCTGCCAAATCTCATAGTCATGATAACCTGCAATGGCAAGCATGATCCTAATGGATTTAACCATGGCAACTGGTGGGAAGGTCTCGTTATAATCAACACCTTGAATTTGATGGGATCCTTTCGCAACCAGTCTACATTTATAGGTTTGAACATTTCCATCCATGTCGGTCTTCTTCTTGAAGACCGAATTGCACCCTATGGGTTCTACCCCTTTGGGTGGATCCACCAAGGTCCATACCTTGTTGGTGTACATGGATTCCATCTCTGATCTCATGGCTTCGAGCCATTTCTCATATTCTGGTCCCTTAGTAGCTTCTAGATAGGAAGTTGGCTCATCTGCTATGCCCAATTCATCACTGTCTTGAGTCACAAGAAATTCAAATCTCTCAGGCTCAAGTCGTGTCCTACTAGACCTACGAGGTTCCTGTGTTACAGTTGGAACTTGAAATTCCACAACAGTTTGTGAGTCTTCATGTTCCTTATGTACCTCCTCGAGTTCTCTACTTTCTTGTTGATCTCAAACTTCTTTGAGCATTTACATTCCTCCCACTAATTCCTTTGGAAATAAATTCCTTATCAAGAAATACAGTAGTCCTAGAAACAAACACTTTGCTGTCAGTCAGTGTGTAGAAGTAGTATCCCCGAGTTTCCTTGGGGTATCCAACAAAATAGCATTTTTCAGATTTGGGTCCAAGCTTTTCAGGAAATTGTTTCCTAACATAAGCTTCACATCCCCAAATATTTACCATAGACAAATTGGGATGATTCCCATTCCATATCTCATATGGTGTCTTTTGAACCGATTTGGAAGGTACACGGTTAAGTGTAAACACTACGGTTTCAAGAGCATATCCCCAGAACGATATTGGAAGTTCAGCTGAACTCATCATTGATCGTACCATGTCTAATAATGTACGATTCCTTCTTTCTGACACACCATTATGTTGTGGTGTACCAGGTGGAGTCCATTGTGATACAATACCACGTTCTCTCAAAAGGTCCTCAAACTCTTGGCTTAAGTATTCACCACCTCGATCTAAACGGTGTGCTTTAATACTCTTACCAAGTTGCTTCTCTACTTCATTCATGGAAGTATTGAACATTTCAAGAGTTTCTAACTTGTGTTTCATAATATATACATAGCCATACCTACTGAGGTCATCAGTGAAGGTAATGAAGTATTGATAGCCTCCTCTAGCATTTGATCTAAAAGGTCCACATACATCAGTATGTATGAGCCCTAGCAGATCACTGGCTCTCTCACTGTGTCCAGTGAAAGGAGTCTTAGTCATCTTGCCTAATAAGCAAGCTTCACATGTCTCTAATGATTCAAAATCAAAAGAGTCTAGATCACCATCCTTATGGAGTCTAGATATGCGCTTCTCATTTATGTGCCCAAGACGACAATGCCATAAGTATGTTTTGTTTGAGTTGTCAAGTTTTAGCCTTTTAGTATTTACGTTGTATATGCTAGTCTAAAGTTCTAACAAGTAGATACCATAAGACATAAGGACATTTCCATAAAAGATCTCATCTTTAGAAATAGAAATCATTCCATTCTTAATGTGAAATTCAAATCCACTCTTGTCCATACAAGATACAGAAATAATATTTCTATTAATGGAAGGTACATAATAGCAATTCTCTAATTCTATTACAAGGCCCGTAGGCAAAGATAAACTAATAACTCCAACTGTTGTGGAAGCAACTCTTGCTCCATTAGCGACCCACAACTTGACTTGGCCCTTTCGTAAAGGCTTACTTCTTATCAGATCCTAAATATTTGAACATATGTGAGATCCACATCCGGTATCCAATACCCATGATGAAGAAGTATTTAAGTTTATCTCAATAATGTATATACCTAAAGTGGAGATCTCTATCCCCTGCTTCTTCTTCCTCAGTTCATCCAGTTAGAGAGGACAGCTTCTTTTCTAATGTCCAGCCTGGTGACAATGGTGACAACTGCCTTCTTTGGAGATCCCACCTTTAGCTTTGAGTGCAGATGACTTTGGCTTCTGCCCGGCTTTAGAACCTTTCTTAGCCTTTCCTTTAATTTGCCTTTTGACTTTCCTTTTGTCTTGCTGATCATCATCACAAACTTGGGCTTGTCTTTCTTCATTTGTGCTTCATCTATCCTCAACATGCCCAACAATTCTGACAACGGCTTGTCAATATTGTTCATGTTGTAGTTCATGACAAAATGGCTATATGATTCAGCCAACGATTGTATAATCACATCAGTGGTCAACTCTTAACCTAGGGGAAATCCCAACTTGGATAGGCTTTCCAGATACCCAATCAAAGTGAGTACATGGGTGCCAACTGAGTCTCCTTCTTTCATCTTGCTTCTGAATAAAGCCTTCAAGACATCATATCTCTCCTGTCTTGCTTGATGCCGATACATGTTCTTGAGATGTGTTACCATCTCCATGACATTCATGTTCTCATGCTTCTCTTGCAAATCATAGTTCAGTAATCACAACATCAGGCACTTGACATCCACGACATCATCAAGGTGCTTCTTGTAAGCATCCTTTTCAACCTTGGGCGCATTTGAGGCGAGTTCCGCTGGCTCTGGTGTTTCAAGGACATAGAGTTTATGCTCATGCATGAGAACAATTCTCAGCGTCCTAAACCAGTTTTGAAAGTTGGTTCCGATAAGTTTGTCCTTCTCAAGGACCGATCGCAATGAGAAAGTGTGAGTGTTTTTTTCCATTTTATTTCTACAAAAGAAAGAGTTTGCATTTAGTCCAAAACATTTTGACTTGTAAAGATTTGATAAACAAGATTAATTAGGCCTTTAATTAATTACGCTCCCACTATTTTATTCAAATTGATAGCCCTCACTATCAACTTGGAAGATTGCAGCGTGCAACCTTCTAGTGAGCCAAGATCCAAAATAATTGGATCAATGCCCAACCAATGCCGACGTCAAAGACCAAGTACTAAGGTAGGCAACTTTTGCCAATTGCATCATATGCAACTTTTGGATAGATGAACATGCACAACTCCTCGCCATGATGCATCTATGTGCCTCTAGGTACTTGATCCTATCAAGGTTCCCTAGTTAAGTCCAACCCATAAGCCAACACGATGAGTGTGCACCCTACAGAGGCAGACCCACACATCCACCATCACACGTCCATGAGATAGATAGTGTACCATGCGGAGGTGTGCTCACACATTGTTGATCAAGCTTTTCATGTGTGTTGCTTTATGGAAGGCAACTAAAACTTAATATTATTAATTGAGGGGTTTTATTAATACATATGCATATCCAAACACCACATACTTATAGTACGTATCATATACTACTATATCCACAACCACAAATGATAGACATGCAATCACAAACACAAATACATCGGTTATGGCCATACTATTGTAATCCTTTGGAGAAACAAAGGATTACGGTCCACCTAAGGTCTTATGCATCTCATGCGACAACACCTGTGAATCAACTTATAAGGATCTGCATTACAATGAACAACTTCATGGATGCTCTGTGAGGTTGGAACTTCAAGTTGCTTCTTGGAATTGGATCTTCATGTTGCTTCTCCATGGACGCTCCTTGGAGTTGGATCTTCAAGTTGCTTTTTGGAATTGGATCTTCACAGTGCTTCTCCATGGACGCTCCTTGGAGTTGGATCTTCATGTGGCCTCCTTACATCAAGTTTACAAAGACTAAAACTAATCCTGTCTCTATTACATCATATAGGTACAAATATAAAGGGAAATAATTAATTACACTTTGAAATAAGAGATGAGGCTCGACATGCAAGCCGAATACTTTATACAAAAGATCCACGTACAACCATTATACATCCATAACATTCACAACAAACATATCTACAAGATTGACATCCACATTCATTCACAACATTCACAAAAGGGGATACTAGGCCATAACCGTGCATGCATCCACCACATAAAATAGATTTTAAAGGCGACATGTATGATATCATAGGTATATCAATATATATGTATATACATATTAAAATTGCAGTCCTTTTAATGTGGGACATTCCCCATTAAATAAATTTTTTATTCCCACACAGACTATGCAGGGTACATAGAAGCAGCGCCCCTGTGTGGGGATCCCGTCCGTGTACTTAGGAAAATCAATAATTTCCATAGTCGACCCCATACTAAACGTCAAAAACAAAATCCCGCGGCGTATGTGGAATTAGGTTTAGATTTGCACATTAGCAGTTTTAATTCACATCGTATGCAACATAGAAAATAGTATACAACGATTTGATCATATTGAAATGAATCCAAATACACCGTAGATCGACGCTGCTCTGATATCACTATTGGTTTTTGTGGAGAAAACATGTGCGAAGGAAGCAACAAAAAAAATTCCACGCAACCTGAAATAGGATCATGTTGACAACAACGTATTTAGAAAGAGTTTTGTGGGATATACCTTATCGCGGAGCAAGTCCGGTGATGTCCCGCTACATGATGGTGTGCAACGTTGCTGGTCTATACAGACGTAACTTCTCTCCTGTTCGCTGAGTGTGTCACAGGAAGATCTGACAATGCTCCTTTCATGCAGTGATGTATGCTGCTCGTAGCGCGTATGGATGGCCATTGACGTCCTCCGAATGTAGGCGTCTCAGTGTCTGCGTCTCTAATTCATCTACGTAGATGGACTAGAACTCCACATCGTACTTCCTAAGCCGGTAGGAAGGAGTCGTCTCTGTGCGAAGACGTGCTAGCATCGCGGTTCTCTTCTTTCTCTCCTGAGGATGGTGACGACTACGATTTACGTGTTGTGTAAACTAAAAAGACTCTCTCAATATCTTATATAGATATCGGCCGCCAAGCCCTCTTTAAATAGGAAATGAAAGAAAGTAGGGTTTCCTAGACCCATTGGAAAATAGAAACACTGCATTAATTAAAATGCTTGTGGATTAATTAGAATATTCTGGAATTAATTAATAACTAAATAATCATATTAATTGATTAATTAATATCTGACTCCATGCAATCACGTCGAATGGCTCTATTGGCATATATACCAACAAAGCACACATGTACATGTTAGATTTCATTGTATCAGACAGACCCACCATGACAGTGACACATGAAGACAATGGAATGTTAGTCAGAATCAACTTTCATATTGATAGTGGTGATTGTGGTTCTTAGATATGAAGTCACTACATTCATCACATGTCGTTCATGTACTTTGACATCATCCACTATGGCCCTAAATAAGGTTTCCATAAAGGTGGTGCTCGGGTGCACTGTGACACATGGGGATTGAGTGTCAGTGATGTAGATGGGATTCATCCCTCCTATAGGATATTGATATCCACAACCTCTTGATAAGAGAAACTGAGAAATGTATGGCCATACTCGTGTGACTTAGTATGTGATATGTGAGTTCACGTGAAACTCATATAGTCTATTGTAGTTCAAGGAACATGGATTGACTATTGAGAGGATGACAATTCCATGCCTCAGGTTCAATCCGGATATCAGAGATAAAGGAAATATACAATCACGGTAACAGTAATCATGGATTGTAGGTTGAAGTTTTTCTCCAACTTTCTGAAATTACTTGGGTAGGAATGATGTGTTTCTACATACGACTCATTGCTTGTGATTCTAAAATTGGTTATGGGTATTCACTGCCAATGTAAGTTTGGACATGTAGGATCACACACATAGGATACACTTGAAATAAAGGAGTTTATTAATGAATGATGTTTAGATTGATTACTAAAGGTGTTTAGGTAATAAATGAAACAATTGAGGTCTAAAATTGACAGACTGAGCTTTGAACTAATTGGTTCAAGTGTTGAACCGATCGATTGGAGTGTTAGGTCAATTGGAATCAACATTGACTGATTAATGGCTGGAACAAGGTGTGAAATGATCGGTTCACATATTGAAATGACTGGTTCACATGTCCCAGTTGATCATTTCACGGGATGAACCACCCAATTTAATGGTCAATTCGATTGGATCAAGGATTAGTGCTGATGCCATGTTGTGCATTAATCGTACATTGAATACCAATGTGATTCAGGATAGGAAACTACACGAATCAACCGGTTCGTGGCATGAACCCATCTGTGCACGCATGAACTGATCGGTTGGGCATGCGAACCAATCGGTTTGTTGTGTGTAGGTTCCAAAAAATTTGTGAATCTGGCCCTTTTGACTCCCACACATATTGGGTTCCCTAACCTTGGCCTTTCCTATAAATAGAGGGGTATTGAGGTTTCCCAGACACAATAGTTTCTCTAACAATTGTTGTCCTCTCTGGTTGTGGTAATCAATAGAGAGATCGATTAGTCCAACCCGATAAAGGGAGGGATAGAAAAGGAGAGACAATTATGAGAGAGTGTATATCCTCTAGAAGGTTGACGTTTGAAAAGGAAAACTCCTTCCTGTTGGCTCTGGTAGTGCATGTGGAGTTCTCGGTGGTCCGCGTGAACTTCTCTACAGGTGGGAGGCTTCTGTTGCTAGGAGAAATCCTTCAACCACCGTCCGTGGTGGCCAGACCAAGAGGTCATTGTTGACGTCTGTTTGAGTGTTGTTGAAGAAGGAGCATGTTGTTTCCTGAAGAAGAAGCTCGTTGACTAGACTTGCTTCAGGACCAGGTATAACTCTCATTACCTTCCTATCTAGATACATTTTTGTTGATGTGATTTTTCTATCAAGGGGAATCAGGCTTTTAATTTTTGTCTCTACTGCCTTATCTATCGCCCCAATTTCCCTATAGTGGTATCAGAGCCATGCCAATTCACAATGTATCTAGATTTAAATTGATATTATTGGATTTATTTTATTGCATATGATGAAAATATTAAACCCATTAATGTGCATATCTAGTTAAATTCTACATACAATGATGTTCTACACCAGACGAATGGCTGACTCGTGAGACAAATTAATCAACTGGAGGACCATGAAGGATAGACAACAAGAGGATGAACTGATCGAATGGTGGCCAACCGACCAGTTGGAGGAGTCCATACATCGCTTAAACCTGAAGACCAGACGACCATTTCAAGAACCCAACCGAGTGACTAGGAGGCCATCTGATCGATTCAATATTTGAACTGATCAACCTAGATTGATTCTAGCATAGATCTTCATCAACATCAGTTTGCATATGATGTGAACCCTAGGTGGTAGTAATTCCTTGTGACTCCAAGGAATTATAATAGTATGGCCATAACCATCGATTGTGTGTTTTAATTATTGCATGTTATCATTTGTGGTTATATCATGTATATGATATGTACTAAGTATGTGGTGATTAGATATGTATATGTATTTATATATAAAATCCCTCAATACAATATTAAATATAAGATGCTTTCCATATGGAGCACACATGAAAAGCTTAATTGACTAAGTGTGGACATCCCAAGGGTGGTTCATTGTCTATCTCATGGAAGGGACATGGTAATAATGTGGGCCAACCAAGCGGGGTGCATTATTGTCATGTTGGCTTTTGGGTTAGGCTTAATTGAGTGTACTTAATGGGATTAAGCACCATAGGCATGACTAGATGACTATGGCAAGGAGTTATGTGTATCACCTATCAAAGAATTGCATGTGATGCGATTGGGAAAATTTGTCTACATTAATAATTGACTGTGGACACTGGCATTGGTCTGGTAATAGTTGAATTGTTTTGGATCTTGTCTTACTAGAAGATTCTACATTGCAATCTTCCAAATTGATACATGAGGGTTATCAATTTGAACAAAATAGTGGGAGAGATAATTAATTAAAGGACTAATTAATATCGTTAACTTATCAAATCAAACAAATAAAAAATGTTTTGAAAAGTTGCAATATTTCTTTGTAGAATCTAATAACAAACACAATTGTAATCAGTCATTGAGAAGGAAAAAACTAATTAGGATTAACTTCCACATTTGGTTTAGTATTTTGAGAAGCATTCTCATAAATGAGTGAAATCTCTATGTCCTTGAAAGACCAGAGCCAGATGAACCCACTCTAAATGCGCCTAAGGCTAAAATGGATGCTTACTGGAAGCATGCCAACGATGCCATAGACATTTGAGTACCTTATGCTATGTTGTTTGAATTATGAGTTGCATGAACAACATGAAAACATGAGCATTCTAGAGATGGTAACACATCTTAAGAATTATGTAAAGAAAGTAAGGTATAATGTCTTCAAAGTGTTGTTTGAGTGCAAACTGACAGAGGGAGATCTAGTAGAGCCCCGTGGGCTCAATGTGATTGGGCATGTGGAAAGACTAGGATTTCTTTTACATCAAGAGTTGATCATGGATATGAATCTACAAATCATTATATGAATCATGTACCCAATTTATCAAGTGATATCACTTGAGTAATTTGGATAAACCAATGCCATAACTACTTGGCATGTTGATGCAAAAGTTAGAATGGAAAAAGACAAATCTATGATGGTGATCAGCAGAAGTGAGTCCAAGGGAAAAGTCAAGGACAAGAAGAGTTTTGAGGCTAAGATGAAGTCCAAGTCTCATGCATTCAAGATAAGGAGAAGGGTAAGTGCAAAAAGGAATATGTCCTTTTCAATTAAGGAACAAAGGAAGAAGAAAGAGATAGATATCTCTACTTTAGGACCCAATAAGAAGTAAGCTAATAATGTATGGATCAAGAGTTGATGCCAATATAGTTGGAATCTGTCATTCATGGGCATGTAATAGAATTAATGAATTGTTATTATGTACCTACCATTGAACATATATCTTGTATGGACAAGAACATATGTTATATGGCAATGCCCCATGTCTCATAAATCTATACTAGATAGTTGTAGAGACAAATGTGTATAACACATATACCGAATGACTCAATGAATCAAACAATGAATACTTATAGCATTGTAATCTGAAGCACATAAATGAGAATTGCATTTCTAGAATCCATAATGATTGTTATCTAGAATCTTTTGGTTATTGAATCAATAGAGGCATGCAAACTTATTTGTTGGGCAATATGACAAAGGCATCTGCACTAGATGTAGTGGGAGACTGACTATTCTATTAGGGCTCATACACAATGATGTATATAGATATTTTGGAATAAATGCTAAAGGTTGTTACCAGTACCTCATTGTATTTATGGATTCTATCAGTAGATATGGACGTTTGTATTTAATGAAATACAAGTATAAGATCTCTGGAACAGTTTAAGGAGATTATGAATGAATTATGTAACAAACTTGGTAAAACTATTAAGATACTTTGATGTATCGATGTTGAAATAATTTGAACCAATAATTTGAGAACCTTTTGGGAGATCATGATAATTTATCATGATGAACTCCACCTGAAACACAATGATAGTGTATCAGAAAGAAGGAATTCACCTTGTTAATCATGATGCAATTATCAATAAATCTAGCTAACCCTACAATTGTTTTTGGGCATATGCTTTACACTAAAACAATGTACCATCTAAAATGGTTTAAAAGACACCATATGAGATATGGCATGGGAGGTGTCCTGATGTGTCTTTTATAGTGATTAGGGATGAATTCTTATATAAGAAATTAGTTTCTTGAAAATATTTGTCAAAAAATCACATAAATGTTATTTTGTTAAAATACTACTCTTATCCCAATATAGCAACAAAGTTGTTTGTTAATATGGATGGTTGTATTTCTAAAGAGGAACTTAGTTACAAAGGAATCAAGGGGATTAAAAGTAGAACTCAAAATGTTTGATACAAATAAGAAAACATTGAACCTAAAGAGGTACAATAGGAACAAGGAGAATCACAAGTTATTGTGGAATCTCAAGTTCCTTATGTAACACATAAATCTCATAGTTCTAGTAGAATACACCTTGACTTTGAAAGATTATGATATATTATAACTCAAAATGTGGTGAGTTGATCTAGATTATGTGTCAACAACCTACTAAGAAGTTATTGAGGAACCAAAGTTTGAGAAATGGCTTGAGGCCATGGATCAAAGATGAACTCCATGTACACCAACAAGGTATGACCTTGGTGGATCCACTTGAAGGGGTAAAACCCATAGGGTGCAATTGGGTCTTTAGGAAGAAGACCAACATGGAAGGGTAGATTGGTTACAAAGAGTTTCAAAAAAGTTCAAGGTGTTGAACATGATGAACTATTTTACCAGTTACCATGGCTAAATCCATTAGGATCATGCTTGCAATTGTAGTTTGGTAAGACTGTGTCATATGAATGTTAAAACTACATTCCTTAACTGGAATAATTATGAGGATGCAACACAACCTAAAGGTTTGGTAAATCTAATAATGCAAATAAAATCTTTAAGATACGAAGGTCAATCTGTGGATTGAAGAAAGCATCTCAGAGCTGGAATTTTCTATTTGATAAGACAGTCAAAGGGACTTGAGTTAGAATGAAGATGGAATATGTGATTACAAAAGGTTTAGTGGGAGAATATTTATAATCCACATAATGATGGGTAATAACGTCCTTATATTCCAAATGATAAAACCTGGAAAGGAAATTACCTTCTCTGAAGTGTTTAGGAGAATCATCCTATGTGATAGGAATTGAGATCTATAGAGATAGATCTGGAAAGCATCTTGACCTAAGAAAGAGAACATACATTGGCAAGATGTTGAAGGGTTCAACATGCAGGACTCATTGAGAGAAAATGTGTCCATGTTCCATGGTGTTAGTCTCTTTGGAGCCCAATGTTCCAATTCTTGTGAAGAATGGGAAGACATGAGTGAGATGCCATATGCATTTTCAATTGGATATATCATGTATGCAATGTACTCATCCAGTTATCTCGTATGTATTGGATATGACAGAAGGATATATACTCATCTAGCAATCTTGTATGTATTGGATATGATGAGTGGGTATCTGTCAGATCCTAGTGAAAGTGACTAGAGTACCATAAAAGAACACCCTTAAGTACTTGAGAAGCACTTAAAGGACTCGTTCCTTGGTTAAGGTAATAAGAAAGAGTTGGGTGTAAAAGGTTACACTGATGCAAGCTTCCAAAATGAAAAATAAAATTAATAATCACAATCTAAATAGTGTTTGACCTTAAAACAAGAATTGCAAGATAAAAAGTATCGAGAAAGAGACAATTGTTTAAATTCTACAATAAAAGTCGAGTATCTTGGTGTTATGTGAACAACATAAGATATTGTTTTAATGTATAAGTTCACAGAGATGAAATTATGGGAGGTTCCAACCATTGGTGACACAATAGAATTACTGGTGACAACAATGGAGCTACTAGTTAGGCAAGGAACCTCAGATAACATACTTCAACACTTCCATCTCATGTGAAAAGTCACACAGTGAAGAGATGTGAAACTTACAAAATACTGACTTGAAGCAAACATTGCTAGACCCCCAATAAAAGCTCTTGTGCAGAAGAAACATGATGGACATGTTAACATCACTATACATGGGTGATTGACTCTAAGTTCAAGAGGGAGTGTGTTGGTATGCATGCCCAAAGAGCCAATCATATGATGATTGGAGTGTGGCATTAGATACCTAATTTGATAATGATATAAGGTAATTCCATATATTATGTTTGTCTCACTGATGAGATGATGACACATATATAATAGATGTCTAAAGAATGATGGCACTAGATGACTTATGTCTTTAAGTACGTGACTTGAACAATGAGATCATACGAATATTAAGAGTACATACATTCTTGTTATGTCCCTAGTCGGATATTACTGTGGAAGCAATATATATAGTGGTAATACATAAGACTAGAGTGTGTGTTGACTAATGAAAAAATCTCATTAGTCATGATATGTGATATCAAGTCAAGAACACTTGTACATGTTAGCAAATAGTGTATCAGACGGACCCACCTTGAGAGTGATACATGGAGACAATCAAATGGTAGTCAGAATCATCTCTCATAGTGATAGTGGTGATTGTGGCTCTTAGACCTGAGGTCACTACATTCATCACATGTCATTCATTTACTTTGACATCATCCAATGTGATCCTGCATAAGGGTTGCCATAAAGGTGGTGCTCGGGTGCACTGTGACACATGGGGATTGAGTGTGAGTGATGTAGATGGGATTTTTCCCTCCTATAGGAGATTGATATCTAAGGTCTCTTGATAAGCGAGATTGAGAAATGTATGGCCATACTCATGTGACTCAATATTGGATATGTGAGTTCACATGCATCTCATACAGTCTGCTCTAGTTCAAGGAACATGGATTGAATGTTGACATGATGATATTTCCTTGCCTCGAGTTCAATACAGATATCAAAGACAAAGGAACTATATGATTGTGGTAACACTGATCATAGATTGTAGGTTGAAGTTGTTTGCTATCTTTCCAAAATTACTTTGGATAGCAATGATGTGTTTCTAGATACCACTCATTGCTTGTGATGCCATAATTGGTTATGGGCATTCACTGCCAATGCAATTTTGGACCTATAGGGTCACACACATATGATACACTTGGATTAATGGAGTTTATTCATGAATGATCTTTATATTGATTACTAACATGTTTAGGAATTGAATTAAACAACTGAGGTTCAAAATTGACTGAATGAACTTTGAACTGACTAGTTCAAGTGTCGAACCGTTCGGTCGGAGTGTCAGGCCAATTGGAATGAAAATTAGCTGATCAGTGGCTGAACTAGGGTGTTAAATGACCGATTCACATAGTGAACCGACTGGTTTGTAGGTACCAACCGATCAGTCCATGGGATGAACTACATCATTCAATGATCAAATTGATTGGATTAAGGATTGGTGTTTATGCCATGTTGTGCATTAATAAAAAAACAATTTGATTTTGAATAGGAAACTGCACAAACTGACCAGTTCGTGGCATGAATCGATCGGTTCGTGCATGAACTGACTGGTTAGGCATGCAAACTGACTGGTTTGCTAGGTGCAAGTTATAAAAAAATCATGAATTCGACCGTTTTAACTCCCACAGAGATTGGGAACCCTGACCCTGGCCTCTCCTCTAAATACACAGGTAATGGGGACTTCTCAGATGCAATAGTTGCTCTAACAATTGCTATCCTCTCTATTAATGGTAAACAATAGAGAGCCTGAGCAAGTCTTGCACAAAAGGGAGAGATAGCAAGGGAGAGAGAATTATGGGAGAGTGTATCAACTCTAGCAAGCTGACGTTTGAAAGGGACAACTCCTTCCCATTTTCTTTGGTAGTGCAACGTGGAGTTTTCAGTGGCCTGTGTGGACTTCAAAAGGGGTGACAAGCTTCTTCCGTTAGGAGAACTCCAAAAACCACTATCCATGGTGGATAGACTCAGGAGGATGTTGTTGATGACTGTTCAAGTGTTGATATAGAAGGAGCACATTGCTTCTTGAAGAAGAAGCTAATTGTTACTTGGAGAAGAAGCAAAATAATGTGTCAAGAGTTGTAGTTGGACTTGCTCCAGGACCAGGTGTAACTCTTGTTACCTTCCTTTCTAAATACATTGTTGTTGACGTGATCTTACTGTTAAGGGGAATCATAATTAAATTTTTGTTTCTGTTGCTTATCTATCACCCCGATTTTGCTACAAATTGAGTGTGAGTGATGTAGATGAGATTTGTCCTTCCTACAGGAGATTGATATCCATGCCACTTGATAAGCGAGACTGAGAAACATATTGCCATACTCATGCAACTCAATATGTGATATGTGAGCTCACATGCATCTCATATAGTCTGCTCTAGTTCAAGGAATGTGGATTGAACATTGAGAGGAAGATGATTCTGTAACATCCCTGACCTGGGTTATGTGTTAACCCTAGATGTTTTGCTTAATGAGGTTGATTATATGCTTTCTCTTATCTTTTGAAAAGTAATTAAGCTTAAGAGGAACTTATATTTCAATTTTAGTCCTTTTTGAATAATGTTGAAACAATGTTTTGTTAGTTTTGGACTAAAGTGCAAATTACTCAAGTTGAGGGGATAACTTGAAAATTGTACATGATAAAATGTTCCTCAGATGTTGAAGCATCATAGGAATGAGTATGATGTAGTGGTATGGCTTCCACAAGCTTGAGCACCAAGATAGAGCTTGCTAAGCAATCTTTGTGCATTAAAACCTAGTTTTGGTGTAATGTGCAATTTACCCAAAACCCAGGGTTCAATATGCAAAATACCACTTCAAGAGGGTCCCTCATGATTCTTTTCATCATTAAGAGAAAATAATTTGAGAGGGGTGCCTCATTTGAATCATTTTGGAAGAGAGAGAATCTTGATATTAAAATAATCAAGATTTAAGCATAAATGGATTTTTACTTCAAATTAATGCAAAAATAAATATGTTAATTGAAGTGCCCTTCAACCAAAAAGGAGATGGTTGAAATTATATAAGTGTGGACGTCCTTATGCCTTGCAAAGGCCACGAAAATATCTAAGTGAGTGGAGAGCCCACTCACATTAGTTAATTAAAAGTAATATCCACTAAAAATGGGATATTAGTATTATATGAATTAAGGTGCTTAATTGCTTTTCCTTTAATTCAAGGATAATGAAAAAGAATTAAAGGCAAAGGAGTATGCCTTCGTATGCAAGGAGTAGAGGGGGTTAAGTGGCACCAATTTGGGGAGTTGAAGGATTGCTTTTCAACTTTCTCTCTCCTTGAAATTCCTTTATATACACTTCATTTCCCACTCAACCAAAGACTCTTTTTCAGATTTTCTTTCACTCCTTGCTTTGTCCGAGAACAAGGGAACTTATGAGAAATAGGAGGACGAACTCCAACCTGTAGGTAAGCTCCTTAATCATCTTCAACCTCGAATTCATGGTGGAAATCACAAATCAATGCTTGATTTCTTCTTTTCTCCATGCAATCTTTAATCCTAGCCAATCCTTTTCACTCAAAAGCTTGAGGAACGAACCTTGTGGAGTTGAGAAAGCTTCAAATACCATTAGGTACGTGAAGCTTGGATCTTAAATCCAACTTTGAAGGTGGGTTATATAACTTGAACCCAATTACATCATTATTCAATTCCAATTTTATAAGTTATGTTGATTTCTCCTCCTTCTTGATTAATTGCTTGTTGTAATGGATGATTCTATGAAATCAGTAGTAATGTGAAACTTAGAAATGAAGATAGATGATGACATCATCTTGGACAATTTTCCCAAAATTTCAACTCCAATCAGTTTCCAATAAAATTGGTCAATCGGTTTCACCAAACCGTTTGGTTTGCAAACCGTTTGAGGAATTGGGTTCAAAACCGTTTGGGACAGTTGACTGTTTGGATTGAGTTGACCATTTGGATTGAGTTGACCATTTGGATTTGAGTTGACCATTTGGAAAGAAACAGTTTCTAAATCGTTTGATGATTAACGATCTTCAAGATCGTTTGGTGTTTAGGGTTTCCAAAACTGATTGAATGGAAACAATTTTCAAAACCATTTTAGGTTGATGATGTTATAGATTGATGGTGATCCAATGCTATTTAATTGAATTAATTCCAAAGGGTTCAACATTTGAAGATTCATTTAGTATCAAACCCTAAACTGAGTTGTTAAAGAAACCCTAATTGAATTCCACCAATTTCAATGATGGGATGGGTCAAACGGTCTCAAGACCGTTTGACACCAAACAGTCTCAAGACTGTTTGAGGGCAAACGACCTCAAGACCGTTTGAGGTCAGGTCATGCCAATGTTAAATGGTGATTCAATAGTTCAATTGAAGAGTGATTCAATGGTTCAATTGATAGGTGGTTCAATGATTGAAACCCTGAATCGATTTGGTTGATGAAACCCTAATTGGTCCATTCAGTTTTGAGAAGGTTTGGACCAAACGGTCTCAAGACCGTTTGAGATCAAATGGTCTCAAACCGTTTGGAGATCCAAGTGGTTTCAAGAGTGATTTGTTCATACGGTTTCAATGTACTTTTTCTTAAACAGTTTCAAGGGCTAGTTGCCCAAACGGTTTCAAACCGTTTGAGATCCAATTTCTTCAAGACTGTTTGAAGATTGAGGTGCTTCAAGACCATTTGAAGTTCAAGGCACTTCAAGACCCCTTTAAGGGTTAATTGACTCAAACCATGTAAGTACAATTAACCCCATGATTGTTGATGATGTTTATCAAAGGTAATTACAATGGTTGTACCTTCAAGATACTTAAGTGGTTAGTACCTTTTGAATGGTTAACCTTTGATGCTTATGGAAGCAATGACTCGATACAATATGTAATTAGGGTATGATCCTTGATAGAGAGATCATGAAATCCTAATTGAGAAGGATGATGAACCCTAACCCTAATCTAGGGCAATGTTAAGTATAATTGATCAGCCTAAAAGGCGGGTCAAACTTTACATTTATAAACCCAAATTCTTCTAGGACGCTCGCAACTTTTATTACGGGGTCGAAGTAGATATACGAGGTCAAACACAGGGACGTGGTGACGTTTAGGACGCCGCAGATCTCGTTCTTGAGTCAGATAAGCCAAAATAGATGGTTGATATAAGGGTTCTAGGCCTTTGTTTCCCGCGGTGTGTGCGCGAGCAGAGGGAAGAAGGGGTAGTTGTTAGGGCAGATGGCTATACAGGAGCGTGGGGCCCACGGCTAGCAAACCAAAGCATGTAGCCACAAAGGCTGAACCCACGAGAAGGAGAGGAGGGGGATCTGTGGACCTTCTTTGACCAGGCCTAATCCAAGGCCCAAAGAGAGTTGTTGGCCATGGAAATTGGGCCTACAAGCTCCAAATGACATGCACAAAATAGGATAAAACCCAAATTAAAATAGGAATTAAATCGAATGGGTGCACACAGAGAATTAGATAGTGAAAGCAATTAATAAGAGCCAAACCGAGTCTAGAGTTGAGGATAAAATAGTGATGACAAGGTTTCAAGCAATATAATTATTCTGAGCCTCAGTTTAGCAGAGAGAGTAAAAGAGGTCGTTCATCTGTGTTCGGTGCATGCTAATCCAATATTGGCCAATTAGCTACATTATTGGATAATTAGTTACTAAAGTGACACAAAACTATAGATAAAATGCATAGAGAATATGCACTAATTTGGGTGTTATCAACTACCCCAAGCTTAAAACTTGCTTGTCCTCAAGCAAGACTGTGCTCAAAGAACAAAAAGATAACATCCAAATTAAGTTTGGCAATAACTGCTAAAGTTAAGAAAAACAGTTTAAAGCATCAATTCTCCTGATTCATGTCGTTTCAGAACAAAACCCCACCCAGCAGGAACAATCCTGCCAAAGCAAGATCAAAGAGTGTCCAGGTTAAATTAAGAAAATTCACTACAACCTACTGATACTCATGAGGGGTTGAGTCATAATTATTAAACATAAAAGAATTGTCACATAGGTGATCACGCGGGTGATGACCAATGAGCAATCACCATGAATCCATGCATACCAATCAGGAACAATGCCTCTCACATATTCACATCCTAAGAAACAAAGCAAAAAGATTCTAATGACTTATGAGGATCCCGATCTACGTCAGGTTGGTCCATGTAGCGGGCAACAGTCCCTGCAGTCCGAGCCAGTTGGCCCAAATCAGTGAGATGAACTCCTCGTATTGCGCTCAAACCAACCCTGCTATTGAGATGATCTCATACATCTCCTAGGGGTTCCTAATGACTCTCTAATGAGCTTTTAGAATGATATTACTAGGCACGACATACCCACGTTCATGAGCGCAGTCATACACCGACTGGGCACCATCCTTAACTCTCCTAAAAGAGAAAACAATGCTCATTTATTATTCACACTCAGGATTTTATCATTTGCATTCTATTTGTAGGCTTGGGTGAGAACTATATAGATATTTAGGATTTTATGGGCGGACGAGCCTCTTTTGCACCTTTTTATATTTTTCATCTTTTTGAGTCAATCTAATGTGAGAAGGTACGTAGTCCATCAAGGAAAACACTTCATCTTAATCATAGCTCAAAACCCATCATTGATCCGTTGATACCTGTGTGAGAAGTTGCAATTATGATTCAACAATCCTTAGAATAGAGGCAAGCTTGTGAATCCACAACTAGGATTCTTTGATCGTGTTTTAGCTCATTCCAACGGTCCTTTACCATGAGTTCGCCATTCACGACATAGATCAAGGGAATCTAGCTTTAAGATATGAAAAAGGGACATAACCTTCGATTTATTACCAAACTCAAGGAAAGAATCAAAGAGCAAGTCAAGAAAAAGGTCAAGTAATTTTTAAGATAAAAACTGTGTATTTAGGCATAAATTCAAGCATTTATCTATTAGATTCACATCATATGGCCATAATTACAAAGCTAAAAAGTAGAAAATTTTGAAAATTCAAAACTAAATGTAGGAAATAAACATGCATGCAAGAAGGGTGAAGAGAAAGAAGGGCGAAGCCCACCACCCCAAGCTTAAAATTTTGCTCGTCCTCGAGCAAGACTTAAACTTGAAATAGTGAGGAAGGAATGCATGATTTTAACATCAGTTATTGAAGTTCTAAAGATGATGCATGGATGCAAGGAAATAAAATAGTTAGAGGAAATAAACTAATTAATAAAAACATGAAAAGTAGAATTTATTGTAATAAAAGGGCGGGAGGGTGGGTAAGAGAAAAGGGGGTGGATGCCCCATGATACCGACACTGGGATCCCAAATCCTAAGTTTTGGGACCAATGTCACCTGTGTCTTGCCGACGGGTTCCGCCACATAATCGGAGTAGAATAGGCAGATGTGTTGGCCCTGCCGAGTCCGAAGAAGTGAAGTGAAATCCAGAATCTCGGTGAAGTCATCTTTGTGCTGGAAGTGGCTTGAACTTCACTGGGATGAATTCTTCAGCATATCATCCTCAGGGTACCTTTCATTATATGAATCTGAAAATGAAGGTCATGGGGTGTCGAAATAGGATGAGATGGATGAGAGAGGTTGGACATCATCTTGATGACTCATATCTTCTCTCTCTATCTCTACACTTGAGGTTGGATGCTTAGATAGATCTTCATGTACAATATGAGTCATCCAAACATCTTCTGTGTAAGAAGTACCCCTTAAAGAATCTATTTGTGGTTCTACCACCCCAAGCTTATCACCTGGCGTGGAGTCAGGGGTGTCTTCATGCTCAGCAGCCATGTTGTAGTGAACCGTCCATCCTACCCCCTTGACGTCCACCCTACCTTGGAAAGGTAAGGGTGTAAATGGTGGCTTGTGCTGCTCCAACTCGTCGTCAGTATACTCATTGCTCCATGTCGAGCAGCTATCGTCGTCATCGTCGAACAAGTTGTTCCAGACCATGGTTGGCATACTACTCAAAGTGAAGTGACAAGTCTCAATATGAGAGACGTCACTCTGGTCTAGTTCAATATCTGACTCTGTTTCCTCAAACCAACCTTCTGGCTATGAGGTTGATTGGCTTTTCGAGTCTTCATCATTGTCATCATAGACCCATTCATGTCTATGATTCATATCTTCCATTAGTTCATCAGCTGGATCATCTAGATAGAATGAAAGGTTTCCCGGAGTGGGTTGGTCTTCACAGAAAAATCCCGGTGAATCCATTTGATGGTCTGAATAGGATGGTGATGCATACTCCACTTCAGACCCAATGGAATAGTCTTGATGACTAACATCTTCGTTGTCTTGTGATGGCAGTTGTAATTGGATTGTAACCAAATCGATGAGCTCTTGGAGCCTCCTGCCTTATTCAACATCTTTATCATGAAGTTGTTGTACTTGAGCAGCAATGCTTTCGAGACCCATCGATTCTACCATGCACATATAAGGGGAACCCACTATATCAAACTGATGCTTTAGGATGAATCCTTGTTCAACAGTTTGAAGTAGAATTCTACTGCGGTCTACAACCTCGGTGGCTACTTTGAGATGATGATCCTACTCTTCTAATAGTTGTTGCATGGGATCGAACCTTTTCTTGAAGATGAGGGGCTAAGGAGGTGAGTGCGTGAATACTTTCCCTAGTCAACTCCACTACCCTAATTAGTTCTTGATCCCATGATAGCATGGGAATCGAAGGCTGACTGGCGGTATCTTCTATTGGAATCTCGACATATGACGATGGTGGAGGTAAGTATAACTCGACTAGCTGTAGAGCACGCCCTTCAATTATTTGCCAGCAGTCGGAACTGTGGAAAAACTCAGGAAGACAGGTGGACAAGATGACTTGTCTCGCTGAAGCGAGATCCATGGTTGAAAAAGGTATAAGAAAAAGAAAAGGTATTTAGTATATATGAATAAGTATGTTTAAAACAAAAGAAAAACTATGCATATATATACATGCTTATAGTGACAGAACAAAATCCTTTAGGCGTGTAAACGTGGAAAACCATGTCCCCGACAACGGAGCCAAAAAGTGGATCAGCCTAAAAGGCGGGTCAGACTTTACATTTATAAACCCAAATTCTTCTAGGATGCCCACAACTTTTATTACAGGGTCAAAGTAGATATATGAGGTCGAACACAGGGACGTGGTGACGTTTAGGACGCCACAAATCTCGTTCTTGAGTCAGATAAGCCAAAATCGATGGTTGATAATAAGGGTGCTAGGCCTTTATTACCCGCGGTGTGTGCGTGAGCAGAGGGAAGCAGGGGTAGTTGTTAGGGCAGATGGCTATACAGGAGCGTGGGGCCCACAACTAGCAAACCAAAGCAAGTAGACACAAAGGCTGAACCCGCGAGAAGGAGAGGAGGGGGATCCGTGGACCTGCTTTGACCAGGCCTAATCCAAGGCCCAAAGAGAGTTGTTGGCCATGGAAATTGGGCCCACAAGCTCCAAATGACCTACACCAAATAGGATAAAACCCAGATTAAAATAGGAATTAAATCGAATGGGTGCACACAGAGAATTAGATAGTGAAAGCAATTAATAAGAGCCAAACTGGGTCCAGAGTTAAGGATAAAATAGTGATGACAAGGTTTTAAGCAATATAATTATTCTGAGCCTCAGTTTAGCAAAGAGAGAGTAAAAGAGGTCGTTCATCTGTGTTCGGTGCATGCTAATCCAATATTGGCCAATTAGCTACATTATTGGATAATTAGTTACTAAAGTGACATGAAACTATAGATAAAATCATAGAGAATATGCACTAATTTGGGTGTTATCAATAACCCTAATCTAGGGCGATGTGTAACCCTAATTTAGGGTAATGTTATGAGAAACCCTAATTCAAGGTATAATGTTATGAGAAACCCTAATTTAAGGGAATGGTTCATGAAAACCCTAATTTTCAGGTAAAGCTACATGAAACCCTAATTTTAGGGAAATGTTGTAAGGAAATCAAGATGATGTCATAATTTAGGGTGATGCCATGTGAAACCCTAATTTTTGGGTTATAATGTATGAAACCCTAATCTTGGGCTATGAGATGATAAACCATAACTCTAATGTCGGGTAATGAGATATATAACTCAAATTGACATAATATGGGAACCCTAACCCTAATGAGGAAATAGTGGAGTTACCCTTGTATCGCATGGTACTGATATGTAATTGATATTGTTATTATTCTGTGAATTAACCGTGGAGGCATGATGAGATAATGAGCATAGCCAGGTATGAGCTATGAGCTTTATTTATTGAAAATGTTTTATAGGCCTTATGAGCCTTCATATGATTTGTTGCCTAGTGAGAGGTAACAAGAGATTAATGGGCCTTGTGTGCCATATGAGATGCTTGTGTAACAAGTATCATGTTTACCTTGGTTAGATGACCTGAAGGTGTTTTAGTTACCTGATAAGTGGTAACAAGTGTTCTTTGACGAACTGAGGGTTTGAATACCCATTTTCTATAATCATGATAATGAGTTTATGGAAAGATGAGAATGTTCCTGATGAGATGAGGGATTGAGATCCCAATGCCTTATTAAAGATTTGAACAATACCTGATGAAAGTATTACACATTTTTTGTAGCAATTGCTAAATTAATTGATGTTTGAAAACTTGTCTGATGCTAAAAGAATATGGTAATACACTTAATTAATCAAGTGATATCATATAATGTAGTTGCCCTAACCACAGATCCATCAGCGTCAGAATTTGCTGAATGGTGAAACGAGTTAAACTCGGAACACATATTTTTGAATATGTGGGGGGGGGGGTAATTGGGAAATTATATCCTCATGCCCCATAGGAATGGTTGCGGGCTATATCCTATGTGTGGGATTGGTTACAGACCATACCCTAGTATGAGTATGGCTACGGGCCATGACTCCATGATATGATACCAGGCATTAGCTATGGGCCATAACCCTGAAGAGAGTATATGCTGCAGGCTATAACTCTATAGCGAATATGCCAATATACCCTGGCAAGCTAATTGTAGTTTGACACATAATGTCTCTACCATATAATCTTGCACTGACCGAGAAATATGAGGTCTTGGAGTCCAACTCTTCCATTGACCTTCTGTGGTACCGATGTTTAACGTAATCGTGGTCAGTTGGAGCATGAACGGTATACTTCATCTCTTCAGGGCATTAAGTTTGATTGTAAAATATAATCAGCCGTGTAGTGTATTTGCCTAAGGTTGAAATATGAGAATCATTGGTTGATATTATCTTTCTTAGTATAGTGGATAAATGTTATACATGTTCTTCATATTCTTTATTGGATAAGTGACATGCTGCTCTATCAGGTTATAGCTGAAATGCTTTAAATAAGATTAATGTTCTAATCTGTTAGACAATGAATTAACTGTTGTTAAACAATTATGATTCCTCTATGCAGATTTATCTTATTAAACTACAATAATAATGTTTTTGGCAGAGAGTTATATATCTCACTGGGGCAATTTACAATTGTATCACCCCCGTGGGATCCAACTTTTTAGGTAGACGCGGAGAAAGAGGCAGAAACCCTACAATAGGGGAAGAACAATAGTAGATGGGACAACAATGAATTCTTTGGTGAAGACACTAGCTGTCATGTCTTATATATAGAGTCCTATGTGTCGTCTCTGTACTCTCAGGTCCTCGAAGTCAGTAGTTAGTTTAATGAAACGATCTGAGATTTTGGCTTGACGCCTCAATGTTTTATACTGCCTATGTACAGTTTAACAGAGAGTTGATGTTGTAATCTTGAGATGAAATAGTGCAAGATATGTACTTGTGAACCAGAATGTAATTGAATTACTTTGGTTCTTTTTGAAAGAGTTTTTCCTTTGTAGGATCTATTTATGAAAGGTTTTAATTTTTAGTGATTTTCAGTAATTCCACTTCTAACAAATGCTTCCGCTTAAGTTAATAACATTTTTGTGAGTTGGATGCCACAATTTGTTGGTATCAGAGCTCTAGGTTCGCTGAGTCTACAGAGACATATGATTAAGGTTGTTGAGTCTGTTCTAAGTGTCTTCCAGTTTATCTGATAGTATCTTTTGCTCATATAGGAGAAGAAGAACTTGAAGATGTCTGGATCACATGAAGAACATGCTGCTGAGAGCAGTGTTGCTGCACCAGGAGGAGGTGCAAGGGATCAAGCTAGGGAGGAGCTAGTACCTGAACATCCCCAGTTTGACCCAGCTATGATAGAGAATCCAACCTTCCATACCCTGTTCGGCCAGTTTATGGCGACCATGACACATATGGCGGATAGGATGCCACCACATGCACCGAGGGCACCAGCCCACCATGATGGACATGGAGCCGATAAGACTTTTAAGAGACTTCGCCGGGTTGGAGCCATAGATTATGCTGGTATAGCTGATCCAGCAGATGTTGATTTGTGGCTGACGGAGCTAGAGAAGGCTTTCAGGATCCTTGACATTCCTCTAGCTGAGAAGGTGAGACATGTTGTATACCTTCTAAAGGGGAGTGATGGCCATTGGTGGACGATAGAGGAGGGCAAGAGGGCAGGTGTAGAAGTTGGATGGGAGGAATTTCGACAAGAATTCATCATTAGATACTTCCCTAAGACGTATCTAAATGAGAAGATCTCTCAATTTGAGAGGATCAGACAAGGACAGATGAATGTTAGCGAGTATGAAGCTAAGTTCATGGAGCTTTTGTGGTTTTGTCTGCATATGGCATCTAATGATTAGGAAAGAATTTGGCATTTTGAGAAGGGGTTGAATGCTAAATTGACCACTCCTATGTCTGCTTTAGAGAACAGGGAAAGGTTTGCCACTTTTGTGGAGTCGGTAAGAAGGATAGAAAGGTCTGTAATTGAGAAGTGACAAACCAGTAATAAGAAGGTGTTTACCCAATACCAGGGACAGAGGTCTGAGAGCTTTAACAAGTTGAGGTTTTCTGCACCGACAACACCATCAAGATTCAATCCCCAGATGCAGTGGACGTCAAGTAGGGGTAGGGGTCGTAGTTTTGTTCCGAATAGAGCCCCCAACACAACCTCAATATCGGTGACTGGACCTCAGAAACCTTATCCTGAGACCAGGATTTGTCACCAGTGCAGACAAGTGGGACATCTTGATCTACAGTAGAGATGCTCAACAACATGAGAAGCACCTCTGTCAAGATTTAACTTTGCTAAGAGAGCATAGGTTGTATGCTAAGTTTAGCAAATGTGAGTTCTGGTTACCAGAAGTTTCTTTTCTAGGACACATAATATCTGCCTCAGGTATCTGTGTTGATTCTAAGAAGGTAGAATCTGTCCTGCAATGGGAACAACCAAAGACACCGACGGAAATACACAGTTTCCTAGGATTGGCAGGCTATTACATGATGTTCATTAAGAACTTCAATTCTATAGCTTTACCCCTAACCAAGTTGACCAGGAAAGAGGTTCCTTTTGTCTGGAATGACAAGTGTCAACATTCTTTCCAGCTGTTGAAAGAAAGGTTAACAAGTGCACATGTGCTAGTGTTTCCTGAGCAAGGAAAGGGGTACATAGTTTTTTGTGATGCATCTAAGAATGGCCTAGGATGTGTGTTGATGCAGGATAATCAAGTGATTTCTTTTGCTTCTCGACAGCTTAAGAAACATGAGGAAAAGTATCCAACACATGATCTAGAGCTAGTTGTTGTGGTCCATGCTCTAAAGATCTAGAGACATTATCTCTATGGAGAAATATTCCAGATTTTCGCAGACCATAAGAATTTAATATATATCTTCTCTCAACATGAGTTGAATATGAGACAATGCCGCTGGATGGAGTTAACCGAGGACTACGATTGTACAATTGATTATCATCCAGGGAAGGCTAATGTAGTGGTTGATGCACTAAGTAGGAAATCATCATCACCAACAGTAGATAAAGCACAGTTGAACTCCTTAGTGTGCTTTAAGAGAGACATGCTTATCTCCTTGAGGCAAAACAATGTACAACTTAAAGTATCATTGTTAGCTGGGCTGTTAGCTGAGATGCACATAAAACCTACTCTGAGACAGCAGATTAAAGAAGCATAGCAAGTTGATACTGTGATTCAGCAGATCAGGTCAGAGTATGGTAATGAGAAATGATATGGCTTTCATGAATCAGAGGATCAGGTAGTCTGTTACCATGGTAGGATGGTAGTACCTGATGCCAATGACTTAAGGAAGTTAGTCTTGGAGGAAGCTCATTCTTCGATGTATGCAATGCATCCAGGGAGCACCAAAATATATCATAACTTGAAGGATATGTATTGGTGGCTTGGTTTGAAGAAGGATGTTGCTGAGTTTGTTATGCGGTGTCCGGTGTGTCAGCAAGTTAAAGCTGAACATCAAAAGCCTGCAGGAACAATGCAACTTTTGCCTATACCTCAATGGAAATGGGATCATGTGACCATGGACTTTGTGGTTGGTTTTCCTAGAACAACCAAAGGTCATGATTCCATATGGGTGGTAGTTGATAGGTTGAATAAGATAGCACATTTCATTCCTATCAAAACAACCTACACCACTGATAAGCTTGCACAGATATATGTAGATGAGATGGTGCGGTTGCACGGGGTCCCAGTTACTATTGTTTCTAATAGAGGTCCCCGGTTCACGAGTCATTTTTGGGAGTGACTCCATAAAGCTTTAGGTACGCAGTTAAGGTTTAGTATTGCCTTTCACCCACAGATAGATGGACAGTCTGAGAGGACCATACAAACCTTGGAGGACTTGCTTAGGGCATGTGTCCTTCAATTTGTAGGAAGTTGGGATCTACACCTGAGCTTGATAGAATTTGCTTATAATAATAGCTATCAGCACAATATTGATATGGCACCATATGAAGCATTATATGGTAGACGTTTTAGATCTCCTTTATGTTGGTATGAAACTAGAGAATATCAACTTTTGGGTCTTGAGTTAGTGCAGCAGACAACTGAGAAGATTAAAGTAATCCAACAATAGTTAATGGCTACATAGGATAGACAGAAGTCATACACCGACAAACGGCGGAGACCTTTAGAATTCCAAGTTGGAGACAAAGTATATCTCAAGGTCTCACCTTGGAAAGGTGTTCTTAGATTTGGAAAGAAGGGGAAGTTAGCTCCTAGATTTATGGGGCCTTACCCAATCATTGAACGGATTGGAAAGGTAGCCTGTAAGTTGGAGTTACCACTTGAGTTGCATAAGTTGCATCCAGTGTTCCATATCTCCATGCTGAGAAAGTGTCATCCTGACACAGAGTTAGTTTTGCAACCTATGGAGGTAGAACTAAATGATGGTATATCATATGTTGAAGGACCTGTGATGATCCTTGATAAAAGAATTAAAAAGCTGAAAAAGAAAGACATATGTCTTGTAAAAGTTCTCAGGCATCATCATGGCATTGAAGAAGCTACGTGGGAACTAGAGGAAGAGATGAGGAGGAAGTACCCTTCTCTTTTCTCTTAATGTCTTCGTTGATGATTTCGGGGACAAAATCCCTATTAGGGGTGGATAATTTGTAACATCCCTGACATGGGTTATGTGTTAACCCTAGATGTTTTGCTTAATGAGGTTGATTATATGCTTTCTATTATCTTTTGAAAAGTAATTAAGCTCAAGAGGAACTTATATTTCAATTTTAGTCCTTTTTGAATAATGTTGAAACAATGTTTTGTTAGTTTTGGACTAAAGTGCAAATTACCCAAGTTGAGGGGTTAACTTGCAAATTGTACAAGATAAAGTGTTCCTCAGATGTTGAAGAATCATAGGAATGAGTATGATGCATTGGTATGGCTTCCACAAGCTTGAGCACCAAGATAGAGCTTGCCAAGCAATCTTTGTGCATTAAAACCTAGTTTTGGTGTAATATGCAATTTACCCAAAACCCAGGGTTCAATATGCAAAATACCACTTCAAGAGGGTCCCTCACGATTCTTGGCATCACGAAGAGAAATAATTTGAGAGGGGCACCTCATTTGAATCATTTTGGAAGAGAGAGAATCTTGATATTAAAATAATCAAGATTTAAGCATAAATGGAACTTTACTTTAAATTAATGCAAAAATAAAAATGTTAATTGAAGTGATCTTCAACCAAAAAGGAGATGGTTGAAATTAGATAAGTGTGGACGTCCTTATTCCTTGCAAAGGACATGAAAATATCTAAGTGAGTGGAGAGTCCACTCCCATTAGTTAATTAAAAGTAATATCCACTAAACATGGGATATTAGTATTATATGAATTAAGGTGCTTAATTGCTTTTCCTTTAATTCAAGGATAATGAAGAAGAATTAAAGGAAAAGGGGGATTCCTTCGTATGCAAGGAGTAGAGGGGGTTAAGTGGCACCAATTTGGGGAGTTGAAGGATTGCTTTTCAACTTTCTCTCTCCTTGAAATTCCTTTATATATAGTTCATTTCCCAATCAACCAAAGACTCTTTTTCGGATTTTCTTTCTCTCCTTGCTTTGGACGAGCACAAGGGAACTTAGGAGCAATATGAGGACGAACTCCAACCTGTATGTAATCTCCTTAATCATCATCAACCTCAAATTCATGGTGGAAATCACAAATCAATGCTTGATTTCTTCTTTTCTCCATGCAATCTTCAATCCTAGCCAATCCTTTTCACTCAAAAGCTTGAGGAACGAACCTTGTGGAGTTGAAAAAGCTTCAAACACCATTAGGGACGTGAATCTTGGAGCTTAAATCCAACTTTGAAGGTGGGTTATATAACTTGAACCCAATTACATCATTATTCAATTCCAATTTTACAAGTTATGTTGATTTCTCCTCCTTCTTGATTAATTGCTTGTTGTAATGGATGATTCTATGAAATCAGTAGTAATATGAACCTTAGAAATGAAGGTAGATGATGATGACATCATCTTGGACACTTTTCCCAAAATTTCAACTCCAATCAGTTTCCAATAAAATTGGTCAATCAGTTTCACCAAACTATTTGCAAACCGTTTGAGGAATTGGGTTCAAAACCATTTGGGACAGTTGACCGTTTGGATTGAGTTGACCGTTTGGATTGAGTTGACCATTTGGATTTGATTTGACCATTTGGAAAGAAACGGTTTCTAAACCGTTTGATGATTAACGATCTTCAAGATCGTTTGGTGTTTAGGGTTTCCAAAACCGATTGAATGGAAACAGTTTTCAAAACCATTTTAGGATGATGATGTTATAGATTGATGCTGATCCAATGCTATTTAATTGAATTAATTCCAAAGGGTTCAACATTTGAAGGTTCATTGAGTATCAAACCCTAAACCGAGTTGTTAAAGAAACCCTAATTGAATTCCACCAATTTCAATGATGGGATGGGTCAAACGGTCTCAAGACCGTTTGAGGTCAGGTCATGCCAAGGTTAAATGGTGATTTAATAGTTCAATTGAAGAGTGATTCAATGGTTCAACTAATAGGTGGTTCAATGATTGAAACCCTGAATCGATTTGGTTGATGAAACCCTAATTGGTCCATTTGGTTTTGAGAAGGTTTGGACCAAACGGTCTCAAGGCCGTTTGAGTCCAAACGGTCTCAAGACCATTTGAGATCAAACTGTCTCAAACCATTTGGAGATACAAGTGGTTTCAAGAGTGATTTGTTCATACGGTTTCAATGTACTTTTTCTTAAATAGTTTCAAGGGCTAGTTGCCCAAACGGTTTCAAACCATTTGAGATCCAATTTCTTCAAGACCGTTTGAAGATTGAGGTGCTTCAAGACCGTTTGAAGGTCAAGGCACTTCAAGACCCCTTCAAGGTTTAATTGACTCAAACCATGTAAGTACAATTAACCCCATGATTGTTGATGATGTTTATCAAAGGTAATTACAATGGTTGTACCTTCAAGATACTTAAGTGGTTAGTACCTTTTGAATGGTTAACCTTTGATGCTTATGGAAGCAATGACTCGATACAATATGTAATTAGGGTATGATCCTTGATAGAGAGATCATGAAATCCTAATTGAGAAGGATGATGAACCCTAACCCTAATCTAGGTCAATGTTAAGTATAACCCTAATCTAGGGTGATGTGTAACCCTAATTTAGGGTAATGTTATGAGAAACCCTAATTCAATGTATAATGTTATGAGAAACCCTACTTTAAGGGAATGCTTCATGAAAACCCTAATTTTCGGGTAAAGCTACATGAAACCCTAATTTTAGGGAAATTTTGTAAGGAAATCAAGATGATGTCATAATTTAGGGTGATGCCATGTGAAGCCCTAATATTTGGGTTATAATGTATGAAACCCTAATCTTGGGCTATGAGATGATAAACCATAACTCTAATGTCGGGTAATGAGATATATAACTCAAATTGACATAATATGGGAACTCTAACCCTAATGAGGAAATAGTGGAGTTACCCTTGTATTGCATGGTACTGATATGTAATTGATATTGCTGTTATTCTGTGAATTAACCATGCATGCATGATGAGATAATGAGCATATCTAGATATGAGCTATGATGCTTTATTTATTGAAAATGTTTTATAGGCCTAATGAGCCTTCATATGCTTTGTTGCCTAGTGAGAGGTAATAAGAGATTAATGGGCCTTGTGTGCCATATGAGATGCTTGTGTAACTATCATGTTTACCTTGGTCAGATGACCTGAAGGTGTTTTAGTTACCTGATAAATGGTAACAAGTGTTCTTTGACGAACTGAGGGTTTGAATACCCATTTTATATAATCATGATAATGAGTTTATGGAAATATGAGAATGTTCCTGATGAGATGAGGGATTTAGATCCCAATGCCTTATTAAAGATTTGAACAATACCTGATGAAAGTATTACACATTCTTTGTAGCAATTGCTAAATTAATTGATGTTTGAAAACTTGTCTAATGCTAAAAGAATATGGTAATACACTTAATTAATCAAGTGATATCATATAATATAGTTTCTCTGACCACAAATCCATCAGTTCCAGAATTTGTTGAATGGTGAAATGAGTTAAACTCGAAACACATATTTTTGAATATGTGGGGGTAATTGGGAAATTATATCCTCATGCCCCATAGGAATGGTTGCGGGCTATATCCTATGTACGAGATTGGTTACGGACCATACCCCAGTATGAGTATGGCTACGGGCCATGACTCCATGATATGATACCAGGCATTGGCTACAGGCCATAACCCTGAAGAGAGTATATGTTGTGGGCTATAACTCTATAGAGAAGATGCCAATATACCCTGGCAAGCTAATTACAGTTTGACACATGATGTCTCTGCCATATAATCTCACACTGACCGAGAAAGATGAGGTATTGGAGTCCGGCTCTTCCATTGACCTTGTGTGGTACCGATGCTTAAAGTAATCGTGGTCGGTTGGAGCATGAATAATATACTTCATCTCTTCAGGGCATTAAGTTTGATTGTAAAATATAATTAGCCATGTAGCGTATTTGCCTAAGGTTGAAATATGAGAATCATTGGTTGATATTATCTTGCTTAGTGTAGCGGATAAATGTTATACATGTCTTCATATTCCTTATTGGATAAGTGACATGATGCTCTATCAGGTAATAGATGAAATGCTTTAAATAAGATTAATGTTCTAATATGTTAGACAATGAATTAACTATTGTTAAACAATTATGATTCCTCTATTTAGATTTATCTTATTAAACTGCAATAATTATGTTTCTGGCAGAGAGTTATATCTCTCGCTGGGGCAATTTACAATTGTCTCACCCCCGTGGGATCCAACTTTTTAGGTAGACGCGAAGAAAGAGGCAGAAACCCTACAACAGGGGAAGAACAACAACAGCCGGGACTGTAGTGAATTCTTAGGTGAAGACACTGGCTGTCATGTCTTGTATATATAGTCCTATGTGTCGTCTCTATACTCTTAGGTCCTCAGAGTCAGTAGTTAGTTTAATGAAATGATCTGAGATTTTGGCTTGATGCCTCAATGTTTTATACTGCCTGTGTACAGTTTAATAGAGCAATTGATGTTGTAATCTTGAGATGAAATAGTGCAAGATATGTACCTATGAACCAGAATGTAATTGAATTACTTTGGTTCTTTTTGAAAGAGTTTTTCCTTTGTAGGATCTCTTTATGAAAGGTTTTAATTTTTAGTGATTTTCAGTAATTCCACTGCTAACAAACGCTTCCGCTTAAGTTAATTATGTTTTTGTGAGTTGGATGCCACAGATTCCATGTCTTGAGTTAAATCCAGATATCAAAGACAAAGGAACTATATGATCACAATAACATTGATCATGGATTCTAGTTTGAAGTTGTTCTCCAACTTTCCAATTACTTGGGCAGTAATTGTAACATCCCTGACCTGGGTTATGCTTTAACCCTAGATGTTTTGTTTAAGAAAGATAATTATATGCTTGCTTTTATCTTTTGAAAAGTAATAAAGGCTTAAGAAGAACTTATGTTTCAATTATAGTCCATTTTGAATAGTGTTGAGATCAATGTTTTACCTATTTTGGACTAAAGTGCAAATTACCCAAGTTGAGGGGTTAACTTGAAAATGTTACATGATAAATGTTCTTCAAGTGTTGAAGCATCATAAGAATGAAAATGATGTAGAGTTATGGCTTGTGGTAGCCTGAGCACCAAGAAAGAGCTTATTGAGCAATGTTTGTGCATTACAACCTAGTTTTGGTGTAATGTGCAATTTACCCAAAACCTAGGGTTCAATATGCAAAATATCACTCCTAGAGAGTCCCTAATGTTTCTTGGTATCAATTAGAGACAAAAAAATCAGAGGGGCGTCTCATTTGAATCTCTTGGAAGAGAGAGAATCTTGATATTAAAATAATCAAGATTTAAGCATAATTGAAACCCTAATTCAATTTAATGCAAAAATAAATATATTAATGGAAGTGCCCTTCAACCAAAAATGATATGGTTGAAGTTTTATAAGTATGGACGTTCTTTTTCCTTGCAATGGCACCGAAATATCTAAAGTGAGTGGAGAGCCCACTCACATTAGTTAAAGAAAAAGTAATATCCACTCAATTTTGGATATTATTATTATATTGATTAAGGTGCTTAATTTGTTTTCTTTAATTCATGGATAAAGAAGAGTATTTTGAAGGAGAGGATGATGTCTTCGTATGCAAGGAAGTGAGGGGGATACATGGCACCAATTTTGGGAATTAAAGGATTTTTATAACATTTTCTCTCTCTTGAATGCCCTTATATACACTCCATTTTCCACCCACATGAAAGACTCTTTTCGACTATTCTTTCTTTCCTTGCTTTGGACAAACACAAGGGAGCTTAGGAGCAACAGGAGGACGTGCTCCAACCTTTAGGTAAGCTCCATAGTCATCTTCAACCTTGATTTCATGGTGAAAATCGAAATTCAATGCTTATTTTCTTCTTTTCTCCATTCAATCTTCAACTTTAGCCAATCTTTTCACTCATAGACTTGAGAACGGACCTTGGACAATTGAGAAAGCTTCATTCACCATTGAGGACGTGAAGCTTGAATCTTGGATTCAACTTTGAAGGTGGGTTATATAACTTGAACCCTTGAATATCATTATTGATTTCATTTCTAATCATACGTTGATTCCCTTTTCATTCCCGAATTTCCTTTCTATTAGTTGATATAATCACCATAAGAATCACAAAAAATTTAGAAGGTTTGTAGCTTGAAGATGATGATGTCATCTTATCACACACCTCAATAAAAATCATGAGAAAACGGTTTTGAGTCTTGATGACCAAACGGTCTCAAGATCGTTTGAGATCAAACGGTCTCAAGACCATTTGAGGGCAAACAGTCTCAAGACCGTTTAAGGTCAAACGGTCTCAAGACCGTTTGGGGTTAATTGCTGATATAATTGGATGAAGATACAATGGTTCAAATTTATTTAATTATAATGGTTACAGTGATGGATGATCCATTGATTATAAACCCTAATCAGATTGATTGGTTGAAACCCTAATTGATTGAGTCAATTTCTATGTTGAATGGCTCAAACGGTATCAAGACCATTTGAGGGAAAATGGTCTCAAGACCGTTTTAGGTCAAGAGGAGTCATGGATGGATGGAGATCCAAGGGTTGTAGATTGATGGACCTCCAATGGTCTCAATTTTGGATGTTTAATGGGTGCAAACCCTAAATCAATTGATTGTGGAAACCCTATTTGATCCATTCAGTTTTAAGGTGGTTTGGACCAAACGGTATTGAGACCGTTTGAGTCCAAATGGTCTTGAGACCGTTAGGGATCAAATGGTCTTCAAACCGTTTGGAGGGCAAACAGTCCCAAACCGTTTGATGTTCAATCGGTTTCAATGATGGGTTGTTCATTCAGTTTCAATGATAATTTGATCAAACAGTTTCAACGGTTGAAAGCACCAAACAGTTTCAAAACCATTTAAGAGCAAACGATCTCAACCCTAGATGCCCAAATAGTCTTAGGACCGTTTGGAGGGCAAACGGTCTAAGGTCAAGGAGGTCAAAACCGTTTGAAGGTTCAAAAGTATCAAAACCGTTTGGAGATCTAATAGTCTCAAAGCTATGAAAGATTAATTAACCCTATGATTGTTAATGATGTTTACCAAAGATAATTACAATGGTTGTACCTTTAAGGTACTTGGGTGATTAGTACCCTTTGAGGGGTTAACCTTTGATTCTTATGGAAACAATATCTCAACACACTATGTTAACCCTAAATGTGTGTACTTGAATGAGGGGTTGACCTAATCTAATCAAGTTTGAAGTAATCAACATCCTAGATAGGATGAGAGAGAGAGAGGAATTCATACATGTATAATAATCATGTAGTGGTTAAGCCTCAACACTTTCAACATGAATAAAATATGTAATTAGGGTATGATCCTTGATAAAGAGATCATGAAACCCTAATTGAGAAGGTTGACGAGCCCTAACCCTAATTTAGGGCAATGTTAGATGAAACCCTAATCTAGGGTAATGGTGTAACCCTAATCTAGGGTGATGATATGAGAAATCCCAATTCAGGGTAATATAATGAAAAACCCTAATTTTGGGTAAAGTTACATGAAACCCTAATTTGGGGAAGTTATAATGAACCTTAATTCAAGATAATGATGTGTGAAACCCTAATCAAGGGCGATGTTATGTAAAACCCTAATGCAGTGATGTGATGCGAAACCCTAATCAAGGGTGATGTCATGTGAAACCCTAATGTAGTGATGTGATGTGAAACCCTAATCAAGGGTGATGTTATGTGAAACCCTAATGTAGTGATGTGATGTGAAACCCTAATCAAGGGTGATGTCATGTGAAACCCTAATGCAGTGATGTGATGTGAAATCCTAATCAAGGGTGATGTCATGTGAAACCCTAATGCAGTGATGTGATGTGAAACCCTAATCAAGGGTGATGTTATGTGAAACCTAATTACAGTAATGTGATGTGAAACCCTAATGTAGTGATGTGATGTGAAACCCTAATTTTGGGTAAAATGATGATAAACCATAATCCTAATTCTGGGTAGTGGAATGAGTATCCCTAATTGACATGAATTTGGGAAGCCCTAATCCTAATGAGGGAATAGTGATGCTACCACTACATTGCATAGTACTGATATGTAATTGATATAACTGTTATCATGTGTACTAATCATGCAAGTATCATGAGATGTTGGACATAGCCAGGTATGAGCTATGATGTTTTATTATTGAAATTGTTTTACGGGCCTTGTGAACCATAATATGCTTTGTTGCCTAATAAGAGGTAACAAGAGATTAATGGGTTTTAAGAGCCTTGTGAGATGTCTGTATTACAAGTATCATGTTTACCTTGGTCAGATGACCTGAAGGTATTCGATACCTGATAAGTGGTAACAAGTGTTCTATGACAAACTGAGGGTTTGAATACCCATATTCCATAATCATGATGATGAGATGTTAAGGGATGAGAATGCCCATGATGTGACAAGGGATTGAGATCCCAATGATTTATAAAGCTTCAAAAGTACTTGTTAGAAGCATTACACATTCTTTGTAGCATTTGTTATAATAAATTATATTTGAAAACCTGACTAATGTTAAAAGAATATGGTAATGTACTTAATTAATCAAGTGAAATCTTATCATGTAGAGCCCTGACCAGAGATCCATCATCGTCAGTAGTTGGTGATGGTAAAATAGGTTTTCCTATAGGATTTCCTAGAGGGCATACTGTTGAGTATGTGGGGGTTATGGGCGTGAATATCCTTATGCCCTAATGGAGGAATTGATGTGAGATAAATATTAAATCTCTCGATCCTTCATTATATATGCCGGGATGGATGTATCACTAATCTCCCGATACCGGGATGGATGTAACACGAATCTCCCGATAATGTTTAATACTAGATCGATGTGATATAAACATGAGATCTCTCGATTGTGAAGAGAGTACAACCGCCGCTGTAATTCTATAGCAAAGTTTCTAGTATACCATGGAAAGATATTTAACAGAGACATAAGATGTCCTGCATGGGATCTCGTACTGACCGAGATAAGGATGAGGTCATGGAAATCCGAATCTTCCATTGACCTAGGTATGGTACCGATTTCGATTTCGCAATGGTCGGTTGGAGTATGAGTGGTATACCTCATCTCCTCAGGGCTTAAGTATAATTGTAAAATGTAATCAGCCATGTAGCGTATTTGCTTAAGATTGAAATATGAGAATCATTAGTTGATGTTACCTTGCTTAGCATATCCTAGATGGATAAATGTTATACATACTCTTCAATTCCTTATTGGATAAGTGACATGTTGCTTTATCAAGATATAGCTGTAATGCTTTGAATAAAGAATAATGCTCTAATCTGTTTAGACATTGATTTATCTGCTGTTGAATATATAGGAATCTTCTTCTCAGTTTTATTCTATTAATCTGCAATAATAATATTTCCGGCGGAGAGTTATATATCTCACTGGGACAATTTCAATTGTCTCACCCCCGTGCGATCCAACGTTTTAGGTATACACAGAAGAAGAGGTAGAAACCCTATAGCAGTGGAAGAACAGCAACAACAGGGACAATAGTGAGATTCCAGGTGGAGGCACTGGCTGTCATATTTTGTATAGAGAGTCTTATGTGTTGTCTCTGTACTCTCAAGTCCTCAGAGTTAGTAGTTAGTACTTTTAATGAATCGATCTGAGATTTTTGGCTTGATGCCTCGAGGTTCTTACGCTTTCTGTGTCTAGTTTTAACAAGGCAGTTGATGCTTGTAAACCTCAAGAAGAGACGGTACATGATATGTACATATGAACCAGGATGTAAATAAAATACTTTAGTTCTTGATAAAAGAGTTTTCCTGTGTTTAGATGTCTTTATATATGGTTTTAATTTTTAGTGATTTTCAGTAATCTACTGCTTACGTTTAATTCCGCAATTAATTACATTGTGATGGTCTGATTTGGTGTTGGGTCATCTCAGTAATGATGTGTTTCTAGATACTTCTCATTGCTTGTGATGTCATAAATTGGTTATGGACATTCACTACAAATGCAATTTGGGACATGTAGGGTCACACACATAAGATGCACCTGGAATAGCATTTTATTCATGAATATGGTTTAACTTGATTACTAAAGTGTTTAGCTGTTCAATTTAAACAACAATAGCTAAAAACTTATTGATAGGACTATGAACCAACTGATTAAAGTGTTGAACTGATTGATTCAAGTTTCAGGCCAACTTGTATAATGTTGGCTGAACATTGCCTGAATTGGGACATGAATCAACCAGTTCATTTAGTGATCCAACAGGTTCAAGGTCTAAAACAACTTGTTCAACTTATGAATCAACCGGTTCAATGATCAATATGATTGGATCAAGGATTGGTGATGATGTCATTTTTTGTTCTAATCAAATATTGAAAGCCAATGTGATTGAAAATAGGAAAGAAAGTGAACCATCAATTCAAGTGTTGAAATGATTGTTTCAACCGATCATGGTTTCATGATTTGAAGCTTCCAAAAAATTCATAAAATCTCATCCTTCAACTCCCAGATGATCCGGAAACCTTGACACAGGACACTATGGAAACCTGCCATGCTAAATGAGATTACTCAAAACAAAATATGATCGATCACTCATGAATCACATCACTAAAAAGGGGCATAATTAAAACCAATTTAGTCTTCACAAACATGTCCAAGACCATTTCTATAAAGGCCCAACAACTTCCATGAATTCATATACCAAACTAGGTTTCTTTTACAATTGCTCCATGACCTCAGCCACAACATATATACAAAACATGTTATCCACATATACAACATGTACAAACATCAAAATACCATCAAAACTAGAGTTAGTAAAACATCATATACAAAACTTAATCGCCCGAACCTGAGAGTATAGGGACAATTCTAGGACACACTATACAACTAAACAACCTTCTTCTAGGGTTCTCCAAACAACTCCTCCATGCTTCCACGGGTCTGTCAGCACTACTGAAGATCACCAAAAAGGATGTGGTGACCCACGAGGTGAGACCCATGTCCTAGTGAGAGATATAAATCTCAATAACATTTATTGCAAACAAAAATTTATGGAATTAAATGGATATAGAAGAAAATATGACATGATTGAAATGCCAAATATAAAATCTTCTTTAAGAACTGTCCTAATTAGAGTCTTAATTTCAGAATTGAAAGGTTAAAATTATTAACAAAATATCAGACATAGGTAATATCATAAGAATAGCTATCACTATAAGTATATATAACATAATAATAATAGCTAACATCATAAGCATGGTTATCATCATAAGCATAGCTAACATAAAAAGCATGGCTATCATCATAAGAATGGGTAACAATATAAGCATAGTTAACACTATAAGCATAGATGAGTTCCCTTATTTCATTCTGCATCATCTAAATATTATGAGAGACAAGAAAGGGTTATCATCCAATGTGAATCGCAGTATAACCCAAACAAATATGCCACATAGCTAAATTAAATCTCTTATTAAGTCTGGGGAGTTTGAGGCATACCACTCAAACTTCCAACTAATCACTGCAAAGTCACAATCAATTCCATACAAGATCCAGGAGATTCAGAATCCTAAGATCTCTTCGCCTTGGCCAGTACAAATCCACTCTAATGACATATCAGTCATGCTGCAATCAGCCTAGTCCACCCTTGGTACACAGGCCACGACACTAGAAATTAGGGTATTCAACCCTATCATCCAAGGTACAACACCAACTGTCCTCAATCACATCACATCTACATAATCACATTCATCCAAGATGCAGCCTCGAACATTTTCCATAACCTTGGGATCAAGATGACAAGGATATACCCTCCCTGCACCCACATATACTCAACAATATATGACTTTGAGCTTCCCTTCCGGAATACTCATTCCCCTATCCAACAAGTTCTGAGACTGGAATAGTTCTACGACATAGCTCACTACATGATTAGAGTTTCACTTTATTAGTTATTTCTAACTGGGTGAATTTAGGTTGCATCAATCAAGTTACATAGAAACCCTAAATTGTTTCTACAAAACATTGGTATATAACTACTTCAGAAGATATGAAAAGTATGAGACATATTCCTTATCACAACATCAAATGTTACTAATCCTTTGTCCATCATAAAGGATTACACCTCCACTAGGGCTCAAGTCATGCCCAAAGACATTTAGGCCAAAACAACATTACTTCCTCAAGTATATCATTATCCTTTCATACTGTAGAGGGCTCAATCATATCATTACCACACTTATTACCTTCAGACCCAACATTAGAGTTCATCTATCCTAAGAAATAGTTATGACATTTCTAAGAGTAACAAAATTGAGTTACCTTTAGCAATATCAAGTGTGCTTATTCATCTTTTCAACATTAGAGGAACATAAAGGTATTAAACTATCATCATTCAATCGTTATAAGTATGATTCAATAATGAACATAAAGGTATTAAACTATCATCATTCAATCGTTATAAGTATGATTCAACAATGTAGATTGGATATGCATCACAAATTAAGATAAATAAATAACATTGGTTCTTTATCTCATGAGGCAATACATTGATAAGCCATCATTTCATTGGCACACTTAAGTAAACAACACGACAACCATCATTTCATTTGCTCTTATTGATAGCTCATTCTAAAATTTAATCAAAAACATAGATTCTTATACCTAGAACCTCCCATAGATTATTGATGTACTTAGACTAATCAAAATCATGGGATGATTGAAGCACTTAGCCAAAAGAATGACCATCGGATCAACTGACAAACTCAGTCAAAATGAAATTGTTGATTCTTCAGCATTACTTAACCTAAACATAATAATCAAATTATGTGTTTGACAAAACACCATCTCATTAACTAAGTAACCCTCTGGTTCATTGATACATTTAGCCAAAATAAAAACCACCAAATCATGGTCACCAGTAAGACCATTGGTTCATATACTTAGCATAAACGTATGGACATACTCATGTGACTCAATATGTGATATGTGAGCTCACATGCATCTCATACAGTTTGCTCTAGTTCAAGGAACATGGATTGAACATTGAGAGGATGATGATTCCATGACTCGAGTTCAATCCGTATGTTAGAGAAAAAGGAACTATATGATCACAGTAACATTGATCATGGATTCTAGGTTGAAGTTGTTCTCCAACTTTCAAATTACTTGGGTAGCAATGATGTGTTTCTAGATACTGCTCATTTCTTGTGATGTCATAAATTGGTAATGGACATTCACTACAAACATAATTTGGGACATGTAGGGTCGCACACATAGGATGCACCTGGAATGGCAGTTTACTCATGAATATGGTTTAACTTGATTGCTAAAGTGTTTATGTATTCAATTTAAACAACAATGGCTGAAAATTGACTGACAGAACTATGAACCGGTCAACTAAAGTGTTGAACTGGTTGATTCAAGTGTCAGGTCAATTTGAACAGTGTTCGTTGAGCATTTCCTAAACTGGGACATGAAATGACCAATTCATTTAGTGATCTAGTTGGTTCAAGGTTTGAAATAAGCGGTTCAACTTGTGAATCACCCAGTTCAATGATCAATGTGATTGGATCAAGGACTGGTGATGATGTCATGTTTTGCATTAATTGAATATTGAAAGCCAATGTGATTGAAAATAGGAAAGTAAGTGAACCATTCGTTCAAGTGTTGAACTGATTGTTTCACATGTGAACCGATCATGGTTTGCAGCTTCCAAAAAATTCTTGAAATCTCATCCTTTGACTCCCAGTTGATCTAGAAACCTTCACACTGTCCATTGTGGAAATCTACCACACTAAATGTGATTACTCAAAACAAAACATGATAGATCACTCATTAATCACATCACTAAAAAGGGGCATAATTAAAACCAATTTTATCTTCACAAACATGTCCAAGACCATTTATATAAAGCCCCAAAAACTTGCATAAATTCATATACCAAACTAGGTATCTTTTATAGTTTCTCTGTGAGACCAACCACAACATATATAAAAAATATATTATCCACATATAAACATGTACAAACATTGAAATGCCATCAATACTTGAGTCAGTAAAACATCATATACAAAACTTTCCCACCTGAACCTGAGAGTACAAGGGCGAATCTAGGACACACTATAAAACTAAACAACCTTCTTCTAGGGTTATCCAAATAGCTCCTCCATGTTGGCAAAGGTTTGACAATGCTTCTGAAGATCACCTAAAAGGATGTGGTGAGCCACGAGGTGAGACCCATGTCCCAGCGAGAGATATAACTATCAACAACATTTATTTCTTACAACATATTATGGAATTAAATGGATATAGGAGATAATGTAACAGTATTGAAATGCCAAATATAGAAGCTTCATTTAGAACAGTCCTAATTAGATTCTTAATTTTAGAATAAAAGGTTAACATTATCAAAAAAAGATCAGACATAGGTAGTATCATAAACATATATATCATTATAGGCATACCTAACATAATAAGCATAGATGACATCATAAGCATGGCTATCATCATAAGTATATATAACATAAAAAGCATGGCTACCAACATAAGCATGGGTAACAATATAAGCATAGTTATCATGATAGGCATAGATTATTTCCCTTACTGCATTCTACATCATCTAAATATTATGAGAGATAAGCAAGGGTTATCATCCGATGTGAATCATAGTATAACCCTAAAAATATGCTACACAGTCGAATTACATCTTTTATGAAGCCATGGGGATTTTGAGGCATACCACTCAAACTTCCAACTAACCAATGTGAAGTCGCAATCAGTTCCATACAAGATCTAGGAGATCCACAATCCTAAGATCTCTTCCCCTCAGCTAGTATGAGTCCACTAAAATGACATATCAGTCAAGCTGCAATCAGCCTAGTCCACCCTTGGTACATAGGCCACGGCACTATAAATCAGGGTATTCAACCTTATCATCTAAGGTATAACAACAACTATCCTCAATCACATCGCATATACATATTCAAATTCATTCAAGATACAACCTCGACCATTATCCATAACCTTAGGATCAAGATGACAAGGATCTACCCTCCCTGCACCCGCATATACTCAACAATATATGACTTCGAGCTTCCCTTTTGGAATATTCATTTCCCTATCCAGCTAAATCTGACACTAGAATAGTTCTACAGCACATGGTACTACATGATTAGGTTTTCACTTGATTAGTTATTTCAAATTGGGTGAATTTAGGCTGCATCAATATAGTTACATACAAACCCTAAATTGTTTCTACAAAACATTCATATATAACAACTTCAGAAGATATAAAAAGTGTGAGACATATTCCTTATCACAACATCAAATGGTACTAATCCTTTTGCCATCGTAAAGGATTACACCTCCACTAGGACTCAAGTCATGCCCAAAGGCCATTAGTCCAAAACAACATTACTTGTTCAAGTATATGATTATCCTTTTTTACTCTGTAGAGGGCTCAATCATATCATCAACACACTTATTAGCTTCAGACCCATCATTAGGGTTCATCTATCATAAGGAATAGTTATGAAATTTCCAAGAGTAACAGAACAGAGTTACCTTTAGAAATATCAAGTGTGTTCATTCATCTTTTCAACATTAGAGGAACATAAAGGTATTAAACTATCATCATTCAATAATTACAAGTATTATTCAACAATGTAGATTGGATATACATCACAAATCAACATAAATGAATAACCATTGGTTCTTTATCTCATGAGGCAACACATGGATAAGCCATTCATTGGTACACTTAGGTAAGCATTAGGGCAACCATGATTTCATTTTCTCTTATTGATAGCTCATTCTTAAATTTAATCAAAAACTTAGACTCGTATACCTAAAACCTATAATAGATTTTTGATTTAGACAAATCAAAACCATGGGATGATTGAAACACTTAACCAAAAGGATGACCATTAGATCATCTAACAAACTCAGTCAAAATAAAATTGTCAATTCTTTAGCATTACTTAACTAAAACATAACCATCGAATTATGTGTTGAACAAAACACTATCTCATTCACTAAGTAAACTGTCACTTTATTGATACATTTAGCCAAAATAAAAACCACCAAATCATGGTTACTAGCAATACCATTTGTTCATATACTTAGCACACATATAGACTCATATATTACAAAAGAAATAACCATTGAATCATGGGCTTAAAAAAAACCATTGGTTTCCATATTCGGAAAAACCGTTGAATCATGTACCTAGTAAAGCTATTGTTTCCTGATATTAGTTGGTTACTCATCTCATAGAGTAGAAGAGCCATCACTTGTAAGCAAATAGACAAACCATTGATTGTAAACAAGTACACCATCTGTTGTCAACAACAGGAAGACCATTGGTTGTGTATAGCATGTAGACCATCGGTTGTGAATCACAAGTAGACCATCAGTTGCGAACAACAAGTAGACATCAGTTGTGAAGACTAGGTGAAACCATCATTTGTCAAGCATTAGGTAAACCATCTGTTGTGAAGACTAGTTGAAATCAGATTCTCTACTATAAGTAAAATCATTCGATTCAAGTGCAGAAGGAAGCCATCAATTCATCTACCTGATGAAAACATCAATGTTAGGTGTCAAGAATGGCCATCAATTCTTGAATGTAGGGTAACCATCAATTCTCAAGATAGGAAAAACCATTGTTTTTCTTACTAGTGGAACTTGCATTTGAAATGCATAAGCAAAATGATCAAATCAACAACAAAGTATAACCATCGTTTCTCATGAGGAGTCAAACCATTGGTTCATGATTTAAGAAATAAAACAATTCATAATGATTAAGGAGAATTCATCCTTTCCACACTCAAGGAATCCATCAGTTGATAGACTTGCAAGGTTTAGGTAGATTACATTCAAAGAAGATTGTACACAAGATCAAGTGATATTTTATCTACACAAAAACTTGTACATATTCTCACACTTTACCCAAAAGATCATCTTTCTACTTGTTGCTACATTTTTAGGGCAAGATCTACATATAGAAAGTTAATAGTAAGCAAGAAACGGGGTGAAAATTATATAACTCACTTCAAGGAGGATGGTGAGATTCCAACAACAAGCTAGCATGAAAGAGAGAAGAGAAACCCTACCTTTAGAACTCCAAATGTTCCAGAGAAGAAGAAGGAAGGAAGTAAGAATAACGAAGATAAGAAAGATGATCTTACTTGTTTTGGAGAAGGAACAAGGTTAGGAAGCTTCAAACAATCCTAGAGAGGGTAGATCCAAACGCTAGAGTAACATGCAACCAATCTTGACCACACTTCATCCTCAAGAGCTATTCTTCTTCCACCAAGCAAGAGGGTCGGGCCTCTCAAGCAACAAGAAAGAGAAGAAGGGGTGTAAAGGATTTGTTTAGAAGAGAGGAGGGAAGTATACAAGGCTAGGATGATAGAGGAAGGTCATTGAGGGTTGAAGGCATGTTTTCCATGTGGAAAAAGGTCAAACACTCCCATTCATGAAAAAGTAGAACTACCATCAGTTTATGATGCTAGGAGTACCATCATTTGTTATCCTAGGAGAGCCATCGAGTTCTATCATCAGTTGGGCAGTCAGATCATGCCCATACATAGCCACTTATGCAACCTTGCGCCACCATGAGTTGATGCTCACTACATGGAAAACCATCAATTATTGTGCCTCAAGAGAAAATCATAAAATATCATGAAACACAGGAAGACCATTGGATCCCACACTCTTTCATAGTGGAACCATTAGAGCCTAGAACCTCTTGGTGAAACCATCCACATATGTACTTAGGTGGGAAAACCCTAGGTCCTCAACCCTAAGTTAGAAAACATCACACATTCGATGGTGTATACAGGTGTTTCAAAGGTGAAACTATATCCAAAGTGTTATGAAAATTTATTAGGTACATCAGTGTGAACATTACATAAGAAATCCTAGTTATGGGAAAATTACATAAAAGTCCATATAAGCACATACATTGCAAAACTCAATCAAACAATGTCCAAACTGAACCAAACTTGAAACATAGCTTAGAAACATGACATAAATCATAATTTAGGGTTTGATTAAGGAATTACGCACCAATTAAGTTAGGCAAGCATTTTTAAGCCTTTATCCAGGTTAGGGCTCTTACAACCATAAACCCCTGACAACGATTTTGTCCCCAAAATCCAAAGTAAACAAGGATGGGTACTTCCTAAGATTCTCATTCTCTAATTTCCACATGGCTTCTTATATCCCATAGTGATCCCACAACACCGTCACTAAGGATATGTCCTTCTTCCTCAACTTTTGTACATGTTATCTAGGATCAACACAAAATCCTTCACATGAGAAACATCCTCATCTATCTCAACCCCTGGTTATATCATCTATTCTATACCAGGGTGGCACATCCTTAACATGGAAATATAGAAACAATTGTGTAACCTATGCAAATGTGGTAGTAACTCCAGCTTGGAACTCTAGCGGATAACAATGGTCATCATCATGTGATTTCGACCTGTCTTGAGCTACTTTCAACTGTTGTTGAATCGCTACAACCTTCTCTATAGTTTGTTGCAATAACACATCACCTAAAAGTTGATACTTACCTACTTCATACCAACAAAGAGGTGATTGGAAACCTTTTTCATACAAAGCTTCATATGGTGCCACATGTATGCTTCTCTAATGGTTGTTCTTATAAGCAAACTCAATCAAACTCAGGCGGACATCCTTCAACTGCCAAGAACTATAGGACATGTGTTCTCAAAAAGATTTACCAACATTTGAATGGTCCTTTCTAACTAACCATCTGACTTTAGGTGAAAGACTCCGCTGAACTTCAACTGCGTCCTTGTAGGCTTTCAAGTCTTGTATCAATTTACAAACAATTGTACACTTGACCACAACCTCTACCACATCATGTTCAGACCTAGATACCATCACATATTCTTCAAATTGAGATACATCTATGTACTTCCATATAGATTGTATACAATGAGGAATGGGCCTCCTTAGATACTATCTTAGTTAGACCATCAAGCATCTGGAACCATTGTCTAGTTGTGGAAACACATTGTCCCATCATATAACTCTTGGAAGACATTATTCTTCCCGGTGCCAACTCTAATCTTCTATAACAATGTTGCTTTGATTTGTAGTTGTTTCAACAATCCTAATACTTCCAATTGTTCATACATCTACCAAAGTGGCACTAGCATGTCTCCTTTGTGACACGTTAAAAATCTTAAGTATGCTTTTTAGCAAACGCTAATGAAGATGACTTCTTGTTAAGTACATCAGCTACCATATTCTCCTTACTAGGATGATAGTCTATCATACAATCATAGTCCTTGATTAGCTCCATCCACCCACTTTATCTCATGTCTAGCTCTTTCTTTGAACAGTGTCTCCAAATTTTCTAGGCTAAAACTATAGCGGTTAACTCCAGGCCATGGATTGAATAATTCTCCTTGTTTCTCTTAAGTTTTGAGAAGCAAAAAGGAATTTTGTTCTTGTTCCACATCAATACGCATCCCAAGCCATTCTTAGAGGCATCATAGATAATGATGTAACCTTTCACTTACCTTGGAAACACTAACACTAAAGCCCTCATGAACTTCTCCTTCAATAACTAAAAGAACGTTCACACATGTCATTCTAAACAAAAGGAACATCCGTCCTAGTAATCTTGGTCAAAGGTAGAGAAATGACATTGAAATTCTAAATGGACCTCATGTAATCTCTTAGTAGACCTAGAAAAATTTAGATCTTAGTCAATGTCTTAGGTTGCTTTCATCCCAACACTATATTAACCTTCTTTGGATCTATATAAACACCCTTCATAGATATAACATGTGCCATAAAAGACACTTTGCTCAATCAAAACGTAGACCTTCTAAACTTGGTATATAGCCGATACTGCCTCAACAACTCTAGTGCTTAGAGAAGATGTCATTCATGTTGCTGAATGTCTCTGGGGTACATCAAGATGTCATCAACAAACACTACCACAAACTGATAAGGATACAGTCTAAACACCTTGTTGATCAAGTCTGTAAATGTTGTTGATGCTATAGTTAGCCCAAACAGTATAACCATAAGCTCATAATGACCATACCTTGTCTTAAAAGTTGTCTCAGGTATGTCATATGCCTTGATCCTCAATTAATGATACCCTGATCTTAGGTCTATGACATGCTAAAACCGTGCGTATGAACGCAAGTGCACTTGTCGAGCAATATAGCCTATGTGAGGCCCGATTCAAACTCAGGGAGACATAGTCTCAGTGACTACTACTAACTACGGTGCGATCAGCTAAGCCGATTAAAAAGTTGGATTTGAGTTTGAACAAAATAAAAGAAAATTAAAAGTGGTTGATTCGAATGAGATGGATTCCTTAGGATTACCGATTTCACCACGGGGTCTCGTTATATCTTATTTCTACCGAATGAATATAAATTTTACTCCTACCTTAGACAGAAAGCCTGTATTCAGAATTGCCCGCTTCCATGATGCAATCCCCTACCTAGATCTAAGACAATTCCACGTCTGTAGCAATTTATATCTTAGTCTAGGTGCATTATCGAAGACTTTGGGTTTGTTTCCACTAACCGTATGTTACCTTTCCCAAGGAATGCGTAAGAAAGTGTATATCTTGTGATTTTTCAACCTTTAATCCTCCTTCTAGAGTGATTATCAGTCCATTACTCTACATATGGTGATCAAGCATAGGTAGATTGTTTAAAACACAACTATATATCTAGGAATAAAGAGAAATATATATGAATTTATGTAAAAAGTCAATACAACAATTCCCCAGGCTACTCCTAGGTCCTAAGGAAAGGAGGGGTTTCACCCCACATGGTTTTCATATGCGAATACATAGAGAGAGAGAAGAAAAACATGGGAAACATGAAAGAAATTCATGTAACCCCTTGAGATAAGGTGTTCCAGATGATCCTCCTCGAGAAACGCACATTCTGTAGTCTTCTGACAGCAAAATCATCCGTCGGAGGTGCTTAGATCTCCTAGTTGACGGCCTTCGACTCCATGCTCATCTCTCTCTGCTCTCTGGTCTTCGTCTGGTACAACGTGAGATGATCCCCAAGGTCTGGCCATCCTTTTTTAGGTCATATGCCAACTTGCGGTACCACATAACGCAGACTGTTGGATCTAGACAATCTAACCGAGTGCTGATTCTAAAAAAGTTGGTGGCACAGACTAGGAAGTCAGTTGCACTGACTCTGCTCTCCTGGATCGGTTACCGATGTAATCTCAGTGGCACCGACTTGAAGGGTCAGTGGCACTGACTCTGCATTGTACATAAAGTTCTTGAAAAATGTAGAAAATGCATATAAGTCTGGGGAATATATAAAATCATATAAATATGATAAAATAAGCATAATTTGATGCAAACAGAGTGTATATGCCAACAATAGTGATTTTTGTAAATATAATCAAAAAAATGACAAATAAAACAAATTAATGCACAAAACAGGTATAAAATAGGCCTGTAAAAGCGACTCAAAACCCGTGCATCAATCTCCCCTAAGCTTAAACCTTACTCATCCTTGAGCAACAAAACCTTTGGATCTAATTGAGATAAGTCAGTTGAAGGACATAAGTGCATAAGATACATATAAAAAGTCCCCACCTTCAGTCCTCATACTAGCCCTCACTGACCACTGAACACCAACTGTCGTCCAGGCGACCAAAAACCTCTATAAAAGATGTCCGTCCCCCAATCAATGGAACACTATCAATTAAAGCAGTTAATATGATATACTCGTTCGGTTCATACTTGATGCATTGCGTAATCTCCTATCTACATTACTCTTTTCTCTACCTACCATCTACATGGAAGAAATTCTCTTGATAATTAATGAATGAGGAGAAAATCATATGAGTGGCCTACCAATAAGAGCAACGGGTGGTCGGGATGGGTGGCTGTGGAAGAATCATGAGCACATAAAATCATTCATGCAATAAAAAATTATGATGAACCTATGATGATGAAAATTTATAAAATGCTCCTAATGCCTACTCATTGAGGTGGAATGATGCATGCAACTATCATTTAATCTCAAAATAAGATGAAATATCTTCAAACTACATCATGTACTAATTCTTCCTTATGATATAGGTAGGACTATGCCCTTTCTATGTCACTTTCTGACACTATACTCAATCTCTTTTTTTTTAAAATCCAAGCCCCCTTTCAACATGATAGAATTACTTCGGGCTTCCACTTGTACTACACAATTGATTTATGTCAATGCTTCTCTTCTCTTTTTTTTAAAAGAGTAAGGGAAAAATCACTACCTTCTTATATTAGAGAAGAAGAAACTAGACACGATATTTGCAAGATGATATGTAATGCATATGCAACTACATGAATAAGATATTATGCAACCACATGACATGCACTAGAATTTTGTTGTGCATGTATGTTTTTTCATTTTTTACTAATGCAAGAAAAAATAAACAACTATTATGCAAGATCTACTATGCAATGTAAATGCATTCAAGAGAAAGAATGATAACATGTACTCAATCTTCTTATGGTGGAGTGTGATGCAGATGTATGTGGTGGATGAGATCACACAACTAAGAGATAGAACCTTTAGAGAAAATCATGTCCCTTTCTAATGACATGTGTATAGGGTAATCAAGGGGTTTCTCTCTTAAATTTTATTTTAAGGTCACATTAGTGTTTGGTCGGTTCGGGCTCAACAACCTTGTCAATCACTTTCCTTGGACAATAAAGATGGTCATTTATATCCTCATGTCTTGAAGCTGACTTACCCAAGCACTTCCTCAGTTATGCAACTCAATTACTCACAAGATAGGATCACAAATTATTTTGAAATTTACTCATTTTTCATGTGCACCCAACCCCAGAGATTGATATACTCAAATAAAACCATGAATTTATTTCTCCACAAATTACACTTGGTAGTCTGTGGATCCTAAAAATTGCAATAAACCTAAAAATAAAAATAACTAAATTTTTCAAAAACAAAACATCATAAAAGAAATAAAGAAAAGATAAGATAAAAGGTTGTTCTAGAACACCCCCTAAGCTTGAATATGACTATGGCCTCATAGTCAAAATTCCAACTTAAGAAGTGGAACAACGGTACCATTTGCTCTGAAGGGTGGTGGAGGTGGATTGTTGGAGGATCATTTGACCAAGTTGTTCTTGTTAATCTCCCTCTTATTGGTGGCCCATTTTTGTGTCTTAGTGTTGCTAAGATGTGACATTCTTTAGCCTTCTTTTCTCTACAAAAAACGGTGCTGAAAAAAATTGTTTCAGTGTTGTTTACGGCCTTTTTCAGGTGGCTGTCTGCCAGGAGGCACCGACTCTAATTTCGGTGGCACTGACTCTACCAATCATTTTTGGTGCATCGACGCACCCACCGAACCTGGGACAATCAAAAAATTTGGTGGCACCGACACAGAAGTCAGTGGCACCGATGGTTTATCAGTTATACACATTCGTAACTTTCTTAAAATCTTCAGGGAAGTCGGTGGCACCGACTCTGCCTTTCCAAAGCCAATCCAACACTGCTCAATTCTCAATGCCATCAACACGAATGTCTGTGGTACCAACTTTGTAAGTTCTGCACACTTCCAAACATGAATCAAGGTACCATTTTTACAAAAAATTATGAAAAATTAAGCAAAACTACGTGCATAAAATTAAAAGAACATAAAGAAACAATCTAAAAGTTGGGTTGCGTCTCAACAAGCACCCTTGTTTAATGTCCTAGGCTTGACATGAGGAATACCTTCAACCTGGGTTGTCAAGGGCTGGCTCTAATGATTCATATGGAAGCTTAAACTCAACTCTATCATCACCAATCCCAAGTGTCAAGTAACCTCACCCAATAACAGTGATCACATCAGCCTTAGCTTGGAATGTCCTTCCCAATAGCATCTTAGATCCTTTCATCTCATACATATTCATGACCACAAAATCTATAGGAAAGATGAACTTGTCTACTTTGACTAGCACATCCTCACATATACCATGTGGCTTCACAATTGATCCATCAGCCAACTCGATTGTCATCGATGTTTTTGTTGGCTTCTTCAATCCCAACTTCTAAAAAGTGGCAAGAGGCATGAGGCTAATGCTTACCCCTGAGTCACACTGTGCTTGTGGGAATTGTTGTCCACCTATAGAACAAGGGATGTAGAAATGTCTTGGATCCTTTCTCTTTCTTGGCAACTTTCCCTGAATAATAGAACTCACTACTTCATCATCACACCAAACATCACTATCTTTGATCCGTCGTTTCTTGTTGATGATATCTTTCATGAATCTTCCATATGTCAGGATTTTCTCTATTGCTTCCACCAATGGAATGTTGATGTGGAGCTTTCGAAAGATCTCAAGAAATTTCCTAAAGTGCCTTTGCTCTTTCCTTGGCTTCAAACTGTCCAGGAATGGCACACTTGGCTTCTCTATGCACTTTTGCGATGGAACATAAGGAACTTTGAGGGTCTCCTCCCCTAAGCTTGCTTCAACACCACCTTCTAAGATAGAATTTAGCACATCTTCTATGGATGGCATGACTTGTGTCTTCTTCTCGTTGCTTGTGGGTGTCTCCTTATTGATTGTGGCTACTCCACTATGGAGTAGAACCTTCACCTACTCTTCTTTTTCTGGTGTTCTGCACCCTCCCGGTAGTCCATACAAACTGTGAGCATATGGAATGTTGGGGACATATTCCATATCTAACTGTACGATGTTCTACTCAGGTATATCCTCAATAGGGGGCTCTAGATCCTTATTAACTGAGATATATTTAACCTGTTGATGTTGTTGCACAGGTGCTGCATTCTCAGTAGGTTCTCACTGAATGATCTTCTTCATGGAAGCCATCTCCTCCATAATTTGAGAAATTTGATACTGCCTACTCTATATCTGTGCCCCATGGCTCTGAAGAACCTGTTGTGTCTGTCCCATGAATAGCTCATTTTGCTGGAGTAGTTTCCTCAACATCTCATTGGTACTATCTTCTTCATTGTTTCTGTACCCCTGCTGCCTCATGTACTTGACTTTTTCTACCTCTTCTTCTTCTTCTTCTTCCTTCTGATATATCTTCTTAGCAATCAAATCAAGTTTTTCTTTCAATGCATTGATTGCCTTTGACTCTGCCCTGCTCTTGATGTGCTCCGGGCACTCTCTTTCATTACCCCACGCCTAGTTTTTGGCCATGTTCTTCAAACTCTCCTGACACGTAGAGGGTGAGTTGTTGAGAAAGAACTTCAAGCCTGCACTATCTAAGGTGACACATTTGTTTTGTGTAGCCCAAAGTAGAACATCTTGACTTGGTTCTCCAAATCTATCCCATGGTGAGGGACCTTCCTGAGCATGTTTTGAAAATGCTCCCGAGCCTCAAATTAGGATTCAGCTGCATGTTATTTGAAATTGTCAATGTTCCTCACCAGCTTGTTTGTCTTTTCTAGAGGAAAGTACCTTTCAAAGAACTCTCAATCATTTGATCCCATGTCTCAATCGATTCCTTTGACAGGTTGTCCAACCATTCTTTTGCCTTATCCACTAGTGATGATGGAAAAAGCTTCAGATAAATAGATGTATATGGAAACCTATCCACTTTCACCATGTCACAACACTCCACAAAGTTGCTGATGTGTGCCACCGGGTCTTCATGACTGTGCCCATAAAAATCCCGTGACTTGATGAATGCAATCAACCCTGGACCAATCTTGTATTATGCTACATTCACATTCTATTTCTTGATAGGTTCTATCTGTGCAGCTGAGGAACTTGCCTTAATAATCTCCCATATTGTCCTCTCTACCCCTGGATTACCGTCCCCCATTTCTTGTTGACTGGGAAACAACGATATGTCTTCCGATGGAGTTGTTTGAAATGGAGACGACATTAAGGTTCTGAAAGACCCTTGTAGATCCTCACTAGTGGTTGGGACCTCTGGTGTAGATTCTTCGTAGTCCGTGGTTCGTGTTTGCACCATGCACTAGTACCTAAAAATGTGGAATCAGTTAATCACTGTACTCAATAGAGAAAATTTGTTCTATATGTATGCAATGAATTTTAATGATTAAAAAAATTGCAAGAAATAAAAAGGTGGCCTAGAGTGGCTGCCCGTAGCACTCGTAGTGCTGAAACTTTGCTGTCTCCCCGGCAGCGGTGCCAAAAACTTGACACGCTAAAACCATGTGTATGAACGCAAGTGCACACGTCGAGTAATATAGGCCTATGTGAGGCCCGAGTCAAACTTAGGGAGATGTAGTCTCAGTGACTACTACTAACTACGGTGCGATCAGCTAACCCAATTAAAAAGTTGGATTTGAGTTTAAAAAAAATAAAAGAAAATTAAAAGTGGTTGATTCGAATGAGATGGATTCCTTAGGACTATCGATTTCACCACGGGGTCTAGTTATATCTTATTTCTACCGAATGAATATAAATTTTACTCCTACCCTGGACAAAAAGCCTGTATTCAGAATTGCCCATTTCCACAGTGCAATCCCCTACCTAGATCTAAGCCAATTCCACATCTGTAGTAATTTATTTCTTAGTCTAGGTGCATTATCGAAGACTCTAGGTTTCTTTCCACTAACCGTACATTACCTTTCCCAAGGAATGCGTAAGAAAATGTATAACTTGTGATTTTCCAACCTTTAATCCTTCTTTTAGAGAGATTATCAACCCATTACTCTACCTATAGTGATCAAGCATAGGTAGATCATTTAAAACACAACTACATATCCAAGAATAAAGAGAAATCTATATTAATTCATGTAAAAAGTTGATACAATGATTTCCCGGGCTACTCCCGGGTCCTAAGGAAAGGAGGGGTTTAGCCCCACATAGTTTTCACATGCAAATACATAGACAGAGAGAAGAAAAATGTGGGAAACATGAAAGAAATTCGTGTAACCCCTGGAGAGAAGGTGTTACGGATAATCCTCCTCCAGAAACGCACATTCTGTAGTCTTCCGACGGCAAAATCGTCTGTCGAAGGTGCTCAGATCTCCTGGTTGACGGCCTTCAGCTCTGTGCTCCTCTCTCTGTGCTCTCTGGTCTTCGTCCGGTGCAACGTGAGATGATCCCCCAAGTCTGGTCGTCCTTTTTTTAGGTCATAGGCCAACTTGCGGTACAACATAACATGGACCGTTGGATCTGGGAAATCTATCCGAGTGTTGATTCTAGAAAAGTTGGTGGCACCGAATAGGAAGTCAGTGGCACTGACTCTTCTCTCCTAGGTCGGTTACTGATATAATCTCGGTGGCACCGACTTGAAGGGTCGGTGGCACTGACTTTGCATTGTACACAACGTTCTAGAAAAATGCAGAAAATGCATATAAGTCAAGGGAATATATAAAATCATATAAATATGATAAAATAGGCATAATTTGATGCAAAAAGAGTGTACAGGCCAACAATAGTGATTTATGAAAATATAATCAAGAAAATGACAAATAAAACAAATAAATGCACGAAATAGGTATAAAATAGGCATGTAAAAGTGACTCAAAACCCGTGCTTCAGTCTATCTTGAGAAATAGTATAACACCTATCAATTGATCAAACAAACCATCTATCATTGACAGCAATTATGTGTTTCTTCACTTTGACCTTGTTCAACTATCGGTAATCCATGTAAATCATCATAGAAACATCCTTCTTCTTCCAAAAAAACACTGGAGGATTTCAAAATCAAACTCTCTTCTGGGGGAGGATCAAAAGAAATTTATCTGGAAAATATCTTCAAACTCACGTATCACCGGTACCCCCTTGGTACTAGGTCTCATCACCTTGGTATACACTACATGTGTTAATAAGACCTCACACCCTTGTCTCATCAACTTCTCTATCATCATATCTAACACAAAACATGTAGGCTGAATCTACCTATCTCTTTGGAAAGCCAAAAAGGCATTCCCATGACAGAACATCACGATCTTGGAACTATAGTCCAAATTAACTGTGTGCTTCACCAAGATATCCATCCCTAGGATTATATCAAATCCATGCATACCAAGTGGCATAATATCCACTTGAAAGCTACATCCTAAAAAAGAAAGGGCACAAGGGAAATACATCTCCCGCAACACAGTGGTACGGTCCAAAGTTGTTTCTAGCAAGGGGTTATTGGTTCTACCATTAACAATCAAGTTACAACCTTTAATGTATCATTCACCTTTTTCATTTGGATTCCTTGCCATTTTCTTAGGAATTAACATGATCATCTTACCTTATTTCTCTTTATTGTTGACTATTTATCATTCTTGTGTGTGTCCTCTTGTGCTATCATGTTTCTTATTCGCCTACCAAGGGGTAGCTCATCATATTTCACATTATTTTCATTTAATTAGGACCATCTCCATTTAATCTCTTTTACATGTCATGATAATTTTATCTTAACATCTTCTTATACACATGGATTGGTCTGATATTAACTTAGGTTTCACTTTGTTCTTCTGCCATTGTTCTTTTTTTATCAATAAGCGTGCTACTATCTATTCATATATTCTTTCATGTACAAGTGGGGGGAAGCAAGCTTCAAAAAATAATGACCTATCTATGAAAGGCATTCAAGTCATTAACTATTCTCTTCCAGGTATAAGTACTGGAAAGAGTTACATCATCAAAAATGAAACTATTTCTAGCATTCCACACATGGTATAACACGAGGATGCTCATCAGTCTACTATTGTTGTCCCTGCAAACAGAAGGTCTTCTCTATTTCTTGGAATGATTGATGTCCATATTTTTTCTCTGCTCTAGATGTCCACAGTGAAGCTACATGACCAGAAAATATGGCTCGTGGATTCAGATTGTGTTGCACATAAGAAACATCTTGATGCAAGGGTAAACCCCTTTCTTTGTAGAAAGGATTCAATAACAATCACACCTTGGAGAATCTTCCAGCAGCTCACTTTAATCCTAGGTGGTGCTCTGGATTTCCAAATCTAGCAAGCCCAAACACTATTTGGAACTTGGTGTCTGCATAGCTGCCACGCTCCTTTCAGAGAGTAAGTTTCCAAATTCTTGAAATAGCACAGATCCATGTCATTGAGTATGATAGAGTCACAAAGTGTAGCAAGATCTTCACTACCTCTGACTTGCGGAACCAACCACTTCTTCCCAGATATGACAACATTAAGATAAGCCTCACTGTTGAAACATGAGCGAAGCTTTAAGGAATTGGAGTCAGTTATAATCTGCTCAAGAAATTTCCCTTTCAGCTACATGTCTTTCCACAAAGAGATACTTTTCCCATCTCCAATGTTAAATCACACCAAAGGTAGAAATTCATCTATGTATATTAATAGAGTTTTCCACATCCAGCTATTGGATTGTTTTGATGATACTGTCCAAACAAAATCATTATTCTTTTCCAGATACTTCCTATGTATCCATCTGATCCATAGGGTATATTTCTTGTTTGCAAGGTCACAGAGTAGTCTATGCATTCCTACTTTTCTCCAATCCAAAACCTTTCATATGCAGAGTCCACCCTCTTTCATGGACCTGCAAATAGCTTCCCATGGAATAGTGTGGAAATGTTTGCTGTCTTCCTTGTCTACCCAAAGGAAATTACGACACATCCTTTCAATTTCTTCCATAGCAGCTTTAGGTAAAGGAAAAACTCCTATCCATAAGAGGTGGTACATATATAGAGTTGAATTAATCATCTCCAGTCTTCCCACCATCGAGAGGAACAAGGTTTTCCAAGAATCTAACTTTGTTTTGATTCTGTCAATCAAAGGGGCACACATTGCCTTTGTGAGATGGCCTCCAAACAAAGGAAGTCCAAGATATCTCACTGGAAAATCAGTCAGCTCAATACTGAGTTTCACACTGATGCCATTTGGGGTCGAGCTGCTAAAAAATAACTAGCTATTTGATGGATTCATCTCTAGGCCAGAGACATTTTTGAATTGGTTCATGCATTGTAATATGCCCTCAACATCACTCTCTATCGCCTCTATGAAGAGTAACATGTCATCAGCAAAAATTAAATGCAAAATTTTTGTATCACCAACTATGAGAGGAGTGATTTTACCATATGTAGCTACATTAGAGAGGATAGTAAATAGCCCTGCATAGCAATTACAAATAAGTAAGGGGCCAAAGGATCCCCTTGTCGAATACCTCTCGTGGCCTGAATAATTTCAGATGGGGTTCCATTAATAAGGATTTGGAAAGAGGAAGAATTTAGACATTCAGACACCCATTGCATCCAACATTGCGGGAAGACCATACCTCTCATCACTTCCATGATATAGTATCTATCAATGGAGTCATATGCCTTACTGAGATCAACTTTGAGACATAGTTTCTTTCTCATATTGGGTCTCTTAAAATCATGAATAAGTTCATTTGCTAGTATTATGGCATCTAAAATACGCCTCCCCTTGACAAATTCACATTGACTGGTGTCTATCAACTCGGGAGTACATCCTTGAGATGATTGGCAAGAATCTTGGAGATAACTTTGTATGCAAAGTTGCATAAAAAAATTGGGTGCCATTCATTAATCTTTTGAGGCTGTTTTGTCTTAGGGATTTGAGCAATGCGCATTTTGTTGACCTCCTTAAGCATTTTCCCTTTAGCAAATAAATCCTTTACTGCATGGAAAAAGTTATCTTTGATTGTGTTCCACGAAGCCTTGTAGAACTTAGCATTCATCCCATCAGGCCCCGGTGATTTGTATTCATTTGCATTTTTAACAACTTCATATATCTCCTCATCAGTGACTAGTGCACACATGCTCATCAGGTGATGTTGTTGAAGTTTTGGCAAGTTGTCCCAATTTGAGGCAGCGTATGTAGACCTGGCATTGAACATGTTCGTGTAATGTTGGTCAAAGGCATGCTTGATCTCAGATTCTGTTCTAAGAATCACATTGTCTTGTTCCAAGAGCTTGATTTTCTTCCTGCTTCGTCTGGTCTTCAAGGAAGCATAAAAGAAGTGTGTATTTGAGTCTCCATTCTTCAGCCAGAAGATCATGGACTTCTACCTTACAATGGATTCTTCTTGTGCTTTAGCTATAATGGCTTCTTCCATTCTCGACTTTGCAATCTCCCACAACAAGTGGTCGTGAGGAGATTCATTAGACTTTGATTGGGCAAGCAAAGCTTCCTTTTCATTGTTTTTTGCAGAATCAGATAGATCCCCATTATGCCCCCAGTTCCAGGTCTGGAGATGTTTTTTGTAAGTTTTAATTTGCTAACAAATATGAACATAGGATTACCTTGGATATCAGTATCCCATGCCTTGGAAACAGTCTCATCATACCCCTCCAAAGAGGTCCATGCATTGAAGAAATGCATTGGATATTTAACCTTGGCTTTTTGTCATCCAAGTGAAGAACCTGAGCATAATGATCACTATAGATAGTGGGCATTATCTCGAGCCATATGTGGGGCAGCTCAAGTTGAGCTTGAACACAGAAGAAAGTTATGTCTATCTTACTTCTAGTATTGTTGCAGCCCAACTATTGATTGTTCCACATGTAAAGTGGACCTTTGACTTCTTCTTCCATAAGGTTTGTAGCTAGGATGCATTCATTGAAGTCACTCATCGATCTAGCAGAAGGGGCAAACCTGCCAATCCTTTCCCCTATAAGTCTAACCGCATTAAAGTATCCAGTTACCAACCAGGGAGCCTAAAGCTTAGTTTTAATGTGTTTGAGAGTGTTCCAAAGGTCTTCTCTTTTACTGTCATCATTATCAGCATAAATGGCAGTAATTTCAAGTTTTGTATTCCCCATAATTAAGTCAAAATGAACAAACTGTCTAGATTGGTCAATCAAGGTGATTTTGTAATCTTCACTTTCCTAGAGAACAAGAATACAAATCTTGCTACGGCTGAAGGAATTGTCTAGCCACTTGGCCTGAGGCCAAGTTCTTTTCATCAACTTTTCTATTTTGTTTTTCTTGATCTTAACTTCAGTTAGAATGGCAATATCAATACTTTCCCTTCTAAGTTCTGCTCAGATCATGTCTTGTTTATCTCGGTTGGATAAACCCCTGACGTTCCAAGCAGTATTGGTGGGTTTATCAATCATGGGGGGGGGGTTGGCTTTCCACCACTAGTGGCCTCTGAGTTTTAATCTAGTTTCTCGAGTGACTGGTATCTGTTGCTTGATTCCTGCCCATTCTTTCCTTGGCTTCGAGTGTTCATTTTCTTTAGACTAGATGTCCTGCATGGTTTCTGAAACCCATCTTTATCAGTTGTGGCTTCCTTAGAAATCATCATATTCTCACCAGCATTTTGTCAAGCACTGGGCTGACTTGTTTCAGTATCAGCAGTAGATTCAACTTACACCACCAGATTGGAACATAGAGCTTTGTCATGACCAAAATGGCCATAATGTGGACATTTTTTGGGGATCCATTCATATTCTACCTTTACTAGGTATGGGTTGCCTTTGTCTATCTTCAACTTCACCTCTTTGGGAAAGGAAGAAGATGCATTCATAAGGACATTAACTCTCGCATAGTCAATCCTACTTCTCGCCTTTGTCTGTCTATCCAGACATTGTGGCTTTCTAAGAAATGAAGCTATGCGAGATAGCATCTTTTTGCTCCAAAGCTCTAGAGGCAGGTCCATAAGCTTGAGCCAGGCCGGAACCGATGAAAGTTTTTCTTTCTCCAAAGGCTCGCCCTTCTCCCACTTCTTCATAATCATAGGCTTTCCTTTAACATGCCATGAACCTCCTTTAATGGAGTTATCAAGATCAGTTCCTTCCTGGAACTTGATAATAAAACTACCGCTGGCATGTCCCATGACTTCCATTGCTCCAGCCAGCTTCTAGAGTCTTTGGAGATGATCCTGCAAAGTGGGAATATGTGGCCTAAAACCAATAATGCACCCGACCGCAATATTCTTCCATAATGCAGCATTTTCGTATACTTCAGCTCGAGGGATGATGATAATATCATCCTCCAAGTTGATGGTTGTCTCTGGGAGCCTGGTGTCTATGTCTACCATGGGATTCTTGCAGATCGCCATCCAGTCCTTTGTGCACGATGAGACCCATACCACCTCTGCGCATGTTTTGCGCTTTGGATGAGATCTATTTTCTCCTTGTCGAGGAGGGTGATGGTCGCCAGCGTCGTCGCCCCCTGTGTTTCCCCCAGGGCCAGTCATTGTTCTATTTTTACTTCATAACACACTTATCATTGGAGTTCTCCTATTCTTATATAAAATTTTCACCTTAAATTATTTTGATAACACAAATATATGTCTCTTTCACTTTAGTATATTCTAGAATCATAGTTTCAGGAACTCCTTCTTTACTTATTTACATTTAGATTTAATCTTTGTGGTGTTATCTTTTTCTTTACTCACCAAACACTCAGGTTTTGATGAGTTAGGATAAGATTTTTCATCTTTCTTTAGTCGTAAGATTAATAAATTTTTACCATGATTTCTTATTTATTATGCTCTTTGGATTGTTTCCAACTGACCACTTGGTTAGAGTAATAAGAAAGATAACAATCAAAGAGTTCCATACTTACCTCTCCTTCAATAATTGAATACCTGGTGAGGGTATCCAAGTATTGAGTTTTAGAAATATGTGTTATGATTGTGTCATGTTTATCACTTAGTTATCATCTTAGTCCTAAGTCCTAGTGTCCTTGTAGACACAACAAACCCTAACCCTGATATCACCAAATGTGGTAACCCACCATGCTAAATGAGATTACTCAAAACCAAAACATCATTGATCACTCATTAACCACATCACTGAATAGGGGCAATATTAAAACCAATTTAGTTTTCACAAACATGTCCAAGAACATTTAAATAAAGGCCCAAAACCTTGCATAAATTATACATCAAACCAAGTACCTTTTACAAGTGCTCTGTGACCTCAGCAACAACATATACATGTAATGTTTTATCCACATATACAACATGTACAAACATTAGAATGCCATTAAAACTAGAGTCTGTGAAATATCATATAAAAAACTTTCCCTCTGAATCCTTAGAGTACATGGACGACTCTAGGACACATTATAAAACTAAACAACCTTCTTCTAGCATTCTCAAAATAGCTCCTCCCTGCTACCATGAGTCTGACAGCATTGTTGACTATCACTTAAAAAGATGTGGTGACCCACGAGGTGGGACCCATGTCCTAGTGAGAGATATTATTCTCAAAAACATTTATTGCTTACACATATTGTGGAACTAAATGAATGTAGGAGATAATATGAAAAGATTCAAATGCCACATATAATATCTTCATTAAGAATAGTCCTAATTAGAGTCTTACTTTTAAAATTAAAAGTTTAACATTACTAACAAAAGATCAGGTGTAGCTAATATCATAAGCATAGCAATCATTATAAGCATAGCTAACATCATAAGTATAGATAACATCATAAGCATGGCTATCATCATAAGCATAGCTAACATCATAAGCATGGTTATCAACATAAGCATGGCTAAAAACATAAGAATAGTTAACATCATAAGCATATATGATTTTCCTTACTACGTTCTACATCATCTAAACATTATAAGAGACAAGAAAGGGTTATCATTCAATGTGAATTTCCGTATAACCCTAATAAATATGCTACATTGTTGAATTACATCTTTTATTATGCACTGGGGAGTTTGAGGCGTATCACTCAAACTTCCAACTGACCACTAAGAAGTCACAATCAACTTCATACAAGATCTAGGAGAGTTAGAAACCTATGATCTCTTCTCCTTAGTCAATTCAAGTTTGTCATCGTGACATATCAGTAAAGCTGCAATCAACTTAGTCCGCCATTGGTATACAGGCCACGAGACTGAAAATCACGATATTCAATCCTATCATCTGAGGTAAAACCAAAATTTTCCTCAATCACATCACATATACATAATCACATTCATTTGAGATACATACTTTACCATTCTCTATTACCTTGGGATCAAGATGACAAGGATATACCCTCCCCGCTCCCGCATATACCCAACATTATATGACTCTGAGTTTCCCTTCTAGAATACTCATTTCCCTATCCAGAAAATTCTAATAGTGAATAATTCTATGGATCATGACACTACATAATTAGTGTTTCACTTGATTAATTTTTGCCAATTAGGTGAATTTAGATTGCATCAATCAAGTTACATACAAACCCTAAGTTGTGTCTACAAAACATCGGTATATAACAACTTTAGAAGATATAAAATGTATGAGACATATTCCTTATCACAATATAAAATAGTACTAACTCTTTGTCCGTCACTAAGAGGATTACACCTCCACTAGGGCTCAGGTCATGCCCAAAGGCCATTTAGGCCAAAACAACATTACTTCCTCAAGTACATAATTATCCTTCCATACCCCACAAAGGGCTTAATCATATCATCAACACACTTATTACCATCATACCCAGCATTAGGGTTCGTCTATCCCAAGGAACAGTTATGAAATTTCCAAGAGTAACATAATGGAGTTACCTTTAGCAATATGAAGTGTGTTTATTCATCTTTTCAACATTAAAGGAAGGTAAAGGTATTAAGCTATCACCATTCAATCATTAGAAGTGTGATTCAACAATGTAGTTTGGATATGCATCATATATTAACATACAAGTATAACCATCAGTTCTTTATCTCATGAGGCAACACATGGATAAGCCATCACTTCATTGGCACACTTAGGTAAACATTAGGGAAACCATTGTTTCAATCACTCTTATAAATAGCTCATCTTATATTTAATCAAAAACTTAGTTTCTTATACCTAGAACTTCCAACATATTATTGATGTACTTAAGAAAATCAAAACCATCAGATGATTGAAGCACTTAGCCAAAAGAATGACCATCGGATCACTAACAAACTCAATAAAAATAAAACTATAGATTCTTTAGCATTACTTAACCAAAACAAATCCATCAAATTTTGTTTTGAAAAACACCATCTCACACTAAGTAACCCATTTCTACACTGCTACATTTAGCCAAAATCAAAATCATCGAATCATGATCACTAGCAAGACCATCGGTTCATATACTTAGCATAAATATGTACTCATATATTACACAAGGAATTACCATCGAATCATGGGTATCAACAAAACTATCAGTTTCCATATAGGGTAAAACCATCAAATCATGTACCTAGTAAAGCTTGACCTTAGTTTGTTACTCATATCATAGAGTAGAAGAGGCATCAGTTATAAGAAAATAGATAACCCATCGATTGTAAAAAATAGGTAAACCATCAATTGTGAACAAGAAGAATACGAACGGTTGTGAACAACAAGTAGACCATCGATTACAAACAAGTAGACCATCGGCTGTGAACAACAAGTAGAGTATTAATTTTGAAGACCAGGTGAAACCATCATTTGTCAAGCATAGTTAATCCATAAGTTGTGAGACTAGTTGAAATCATATATTCTACTCTAATTAAAAACCTTTGACTAAAGTGCAGAAGGAAACCATTGATTCATCTACTTGATGAAAGAATCAATCTTAGGTATCAAGCATGATAATTGACTCTTGAATGTAGGGTAACCATCAATTCTCAAGCTAGGTGAAATCCTTGTTTTTCTTACAAGTGAAACCATTGTTTGAAATGCATAAGGAAAATCATCAAATCAACAACTTAGTATAACCATCATTTCTCATGAGGAGTCAAACCATCGGTTCATGATTCAAGAGAGAAATTTGTTCATAAAGCTTAAGGAGAATTGACTGCTTCCAGACTCAAGGAACCCAACGGTTGATAGAAATGCAAGGTTTAGGTAGCATACCTCCAAATAATATCATACACAAGATATAGAGATAGTTGATCTAAACAAAAGCTACTACACATGCTTAAACTTTACCCACAAGATTATTTTTCTACTTGTTACTATGTTTTTAGGGCAAGATCTACATATAGAAAGTTAAGAGTAAGCAAGAAACATGATCAAAGTTATATAAATTACCTCAAGGAGGATGATGACGTCTAACAACAAGGTATCTTGAAAGAAATGAGAGAAACCCTAGCTTTAGCACTCCAACATTCCAAGATGGCTCCTTTATAAGAACAAGGTGGATCTAGAATAAAAAAGAGGAAAGAAGATGTTCTTCAACATCATGCTCAAAATTCCACCAAGAACACAAGGGTTTTATCCAAGGAAGAAGAAAGAAGGAGGGAAGTAAGAAAAATGAAGTTAAGGAAGATGATGTTACTTATTAAGGGAAAGAAATAAGATTTGGAAGCTTCAAGCAATCCTAGAGAGGGTAGGTCCAAACTCTAGAGTAACATACAACAAAGCTTGACCAAGATTCATCCTCAAGATCTCTACTTCTCCCACCAAACAAGAGGATTAGACTTCTCAAGCAACAAGAAGGAGATGAAGGGGTGGAAAAGGTTTGTTTGGAAGAAAGGAGGGAAGTATATAAGGCTAGAATGATAGAGCAAGGTGATTGAGGGTCGAAGGCTTGTTTGCCATGTGTGAAAAGGTCAAACACTCCCATCCATGAAAAAGCATAACTACCATTGATTTGAGATTCTAGGAGGGCTATCTATTGTTATCTAGGAGATCCATTGAGTTCTAGCATCAGTTGAGCCATCGAATCATGCCCATACATAACCACTTATGAAACCTTGCTCCACCATCAGTTGATGCTCACTACATGGAAAACCATAAATTATTGTTCCTCAAGAAGAAACCATTGAATCTCATGCAACATAGGAAGACCATCAAATCCCACACTCTTTCATAGTGGAACCATCAGATCCTACAACCTCTTGGTGAAACCATTGGGAAAACCTTAGGTCCTCAACCCTAAGTTAGAAAGCATCACAATTTAGGTGTATCTAGGTGTTTCAAAGGTGAAACTGTTGGATAAATTGGACATTATGATAAATCCCTTTGTTTCGATGATGACAAACATTTCATTCTTGTTGATCTAACGTGCTACTTGAGTGTGCAGGATTAAGGTGGATGACAAAGCAACTAGGGAAAATCCAAAAAGCTTACATATTTATATTTCCATGCAATGTAATCACTGTTGTAAAAACTTGTACAAATATATAATGTACAAGTACTTAGATTGCATGTAAATCAAGCGTTGGATCTTCCTAGCTAATCACCACACTTAGATAGGTCATCCCCTTCAAATAGGATCACATATGCACACTCATACACATGCTTAGTGGTTAATTAAAAGATTGAAAACAGAGTCAATCTCGGTCGACCACACTCCTCGACCGAGACACTCTCGGTCGACAAACTTCTCGACCGAGATTGACCCAAGTAGCCGTTAGACACAGCTGATAAAGTAGTTGGTAGTTGCAAATGAACGTTGATCCAGAGAGCCTGTCGGTCGACAAAACTTCGACCGAGTAGGTATCTCGGTCGACAAATTGTCGACCGAGATGGTCTCTGACAGCAACTGCAGAATAAAGTAACTAGCCGTTACTAATGCACTTAACTTATATCTAACGGCTAGTTAAGCACTTAGAAGCCCCTAGAAGTTGTCTAGAACGTCCTTAAGTATCCATAGGCCACTCCTATAAATAGGACATGCCTTAGGACACCAAAATACACCTAAGCTATACTTGTGCTATACTTGAGCTTGAATACACACTTGCAATCTGTTTTAGAGCAATAGAGCAATTCCTACACTTGCCATTCATTCCTATTGCTCCCATTTCGTGTCCTATAGGCTAGTATCTCCTATCCACTACAATCACATTGTCATACACATTGGTTAGGAGATATAAACGCTTGATATAGGAAAATCAAGCCTTGTGCTTACAACGGTATTGTAATTTCTATTTTCCTTCTTGTTCCTTTTTATCTTTTGTACTCTCCTTGCTACTCCTAGGGTTGGAGGCTACGGATTGGAGAGGGTTGACTTCTCAGGTGGAGAAGGGGACTTCAAGCTACTTCAAGAAGGCTATCACACGGGAAGCTACTTCAGAAGGCTGGTGCAACGGGAGTTGGTGCACCTACTTCAAGGGAAGGCTGCTTCAAGGTTGGGCGATTACTTCTGGGTGAAGGCTGCTTGAAGGGTTTGGGAAAAGAAATTGTATTTTATGTAAAGTCCTTGCGAGGTAATAAAATAAATTTCTTTTCAAATCCCGGTTGGGTAAGCAACCGGGTAGTGGACTGACGGCTATGGTATTTGCTATAGTTGGAACCACTCTAAACCCTGTGTCTCCTTGTCCAATATTCATTGTGGTTGTTTGAGTTTAATTAATTATTTAAAATTGTATAAAACTCTATTCACCCCCCCCTCTAGTAGTTTTTCAGAAACTATATCCAATATGTTAATAAAATTTATTAGGTACATCATACATGTCAAAATTACATATGAAACCCTAGTTATGGGTTGCATAAAAGTCCATATAAGCGCATAAATTGCAAAACTTGATTAAACTGTGTCCAAATTGGACCAAACTTGAAATATATCTTAGTCACATGATTCACATCATAATTTATGACTTTTTAAAGGAATTAAGAACCCAATTAAGTTAAGCAAGCATGTTTAAGCCTTAATCTAGGTTAGGGGTCTTGCACTCATGGTTTTCAAAGATATCCCAAAACATTGTCCTCTCTAGTTGTGGTAGCTACAGAGCTCAAGCAAGTCCCACTCCTAAATGGGAGGGACAACAAGGGAAAGAGAAAATGGGAGAGTGAATCAACCCTACCAAGTTTACATTCAAAGGGACAACTTCTTCGCATTGGCTTTGGTAGCGCAATGTGGAGTTCTTGGTGATCTGTGTGAACTATGTAGAGGCATGGAGGTTGTTGCCACATGCTAGGGGAACGTCATCGGTCGCTGTCTGTAGTGTTGCACCAGGAGGCCATTGTTCATGACTACTCAAGTGTTGCTTGAAGAAGAAGCATGTTGCTACAAGGATAAATCGCTAGACTTGCTTTAGGACCAGGTATATGCCTTGCAACCTTTCCTTCCCAATTCATAGTTGTTGATGCAATATGCTATCTAAGGGGAATATGGCAGTAAATTTTTGTTTCCGTTGCCATATTTGATGCCATATTTCCCTACAATGGTATCATACCCACGTCAATTTACTATATTTTGGGATTTAATCAATATGATCAGATTTTGGTTTTATCATTTATTTATTACATGTGATGCAAATATTTAAATGATTAATGTGCATACTCGATTGAATACAACATAAGATCCCTATATATGTGATATGATATATATGCAATATATATGTGTCACCCTAAAATGTGTTTTGATGGTGGATGTAAGCATGGTTATGGCCAATAGACCCCTAGATCTTTGTGTTTGTTGGATGTTTACTATTCTATTTATATCTCAATTTGCATACCGAGCCTCTTTCCCCTTTTCCATATGTAAAGGAATTAATGCTTTCCTTCCTATGCTCTCCTCAAACATTACTAGAGGCTTCTCTATTACAATGTAATAATTTAAATAAGATTATGATAGTTTTGTTTCATGTTATGGCAAAAAAGGCATTCAACGCCTTACGAACCGACCGACTCAGAAGTTGAACTGATCGACTGGAGAACTGAGGAGGCCAAATGACAGGAGGATCCGACCGATCGACTGGTGGACCAATTGATCAACTAGAGGAGTTCATACATCACTTGGACCGAAGACCATTCGATCGATCTAAGAGATCAATCGACCAACCAAGAGGCTAACTGGTCGGTTCAAGAGTTGAATTTATCGACCCAGACTGGTTCCATCATAAATCATCAATAATAACAAGTTTCTACATTTGATGTTGACCTATAGGTTGTATAAATTCCTTGTGGGTATAAGGAATTGCACTAGTATGTCCATAAACATCACTCATGTTTTATTATTACATGTTTCGTTTGTAGTAGTATGTATATGATAAATGTAAGTATGTGGTGATTGGATATGTATATGTATAAATATAAACTCCCTCAATCAAATATTAAGTCTTAAATGTTTTACATAAGCAACACACATGAAAAACTTGATTGAATAAGCACGGGCACACCAAGTGTGGTGCAATGAATTTCTTGTGGAAGTGTGATGGTAGTTATGTGAACCTACCAAGCAGGCTGCATTACTGTCATGTTGGCTTTTGGGTCAAACTTAACTAGATAAACTTAATCAGATTAAGTGCCTAGAAGCATGCAGAAGACTATGGAAAATAGTTGAACATGCCATTTGTTTAAGAATTGCATAAGATGCAATTGGTACAAGTTGCCTACCTTCATAATTGGTTATGGATGCTAGTGTTGGTTGGGTAATAACTCAATTAATTTGGGTCTTGGCTTGCTAGAAGGTTGTATGTTGCAATCTTCTGAATCAATATGTGAGGGATATCAATTTGAGTAAAATAGTGGGAGCAATAATTAATTAAAGACCTAATTAATATTGTCAATATTATCAAATCAAATGTGTTTTGGAAAAATTGCAAATTTATTTTGTAGAATCAAATGGCAAACTCAAACACATTTTCTTTGGGATCAGTCCTTGAGAAGGACAAGCTAAATGGGAACAACATCCATGACTAGTTCTGGATGTTGAGAATTGTTCTCACTCAGGAGCGCAAGCTCTATGTGTTGGAGATACCAGAGCGACATGAACCCACTCCCCGTGCCAAAGGCTGATAGGGATGCTTACAAGAAGCACTCCAAAGATTTTGTGGATGTCAAGTGTCTGATGTTGTGCTAAATGAACTATGAGTTGCAGAGACAATATTAGAACATGGATGTTATTGAGATGGTAGCACATCTTAAGAACATGTACCTAGATCAGGAAAAATAGGAGAGATATGATGTCTCAAAGGCATTGTTCAAGTCCAATATGGATGAAGGAGATCCAGTAGGTCCCCATACACTCAAGTTGATTGGGTATGTGAAGAACCTTGCAAGTCTAGGATTTCCCTTATGCCAAGAGTTGGAAACAGACGTGATTCTGCAATCACTGCCAGAATCATACAACCAGTTTGTCATGAACTACAACATGTACTACAATAAAAATGACCATTAGTGGCATTTAATTACTAGCTTTTGTTGAAAATGCCTGTATATACTAGATTCTATAGGCATTCTTTTATTCAACTGTCGATATGCAGTACATTGTAAGAGTTCAACTGGCTTTTATAAATTTTATAGAAGCAGTTTATTTGGGTTTGTTTTTATTGAACACAAAGATTAATTTGGGTGCCGCTTGCTGTGTGCGGCCTGTCCAGTAATCTATTTTATTTTTTGGTATAACGCTACTTAACATTTCCTATTTCATGCACCTCTCACAATACCCTCTTTTTCCATCTATACCTCACCTCCTTCATCAAACCCTACATACCTCATCCCAGACTCCCTTGGCAACGTTAGCATATTTGCCTACCTCAGTCTCCTAATCTTGATACCTGCTATGCTATGCACCCATATGTCAAGAACATCATTGACAACCCTTAGGCACAAGAGGTGATATGCAAAACAACAAACACAAGAGATTGGTGGTGTGATTATTCTCAAGGTCACATACCAACCTACTAAAAGTGGCTAGATGCAACCCTAAGGGAAAACACATAGATCTCTCAAAAGTTGTAAATGAACCTAGTCCAACGCACATGCTCAACTAATCACACGTACCCGCAAGCACACGACTTCGTACTATAGTATAGGCTAGTAATAAGATTAGGGTCGATCCTCAGGGATAGAGGGGGTACTAGAGCTAGGTTTGTGTTAGCTATGTTCCTAAAGTGGAGACTAGGGTTTAAGGGTTTAAAGTTGGGTTTGGTTTGATTATGTTACGATTGCAAGCAAGAAAGAAACTAAGTTATCAAAAACCCTAGATTACTCTAAGAAAATTAAGACTAAGGAACTAAGAAAGGTAAGCAATTTGGCCAGAGCAAGGAGTTACACTACACTAGCAAGCCAAGTTAACAACTAAGATGCAAGCTAAACAAGGAGATAAGCAAGAGCCTAAGTTATCACTAGTTAGCTAAATTAACACAAGCAAGCTCAAAGGAGCCCTAACTACTTGAGCAAGAACTAACTACCTATAACTAAGCAATTAGCTAAGAAATAACAAAGGAAATTAACTAAGCTAGCATTAACAAGCTAAGTAGTCAAAAGTGGATTTTAAGCAATATGATGGATAGGTGGGCCGTTTGGGAATGTAACTTGATAGAAGTTGGGGGAAGGTCAACATAGCATGTAAAACTCACATTTCCATCTAGATTACCAAACCAAACAACAAGGCAAGTGCTATTAGAATATACCCTACACTACTAGTTGGAGAACTAGGGCTAGGTGTAATTCTAGTAGGACTTGGCAGGTCTAGGTTTCTAGGGTATGTGGTATTAGGGAAATTGAGTGCTAAGGGTAGGAATGGGAGTAGAGATGAGGGCATTTCACATCATGTTACTTGCCATCTATCCATTAGGAAACTCAAGGAAATTGCACTAATCACACTTACACTAGCTACTGAGATCTCACAGTTACTTGTAGAAGAAGGGAGATGTATGTAGGAACAAAGGGGGCTAGCTAGGGATCTACTAATTGGACCTAGGATCCATTCCTAAGATTTCCACATACATTCCACTTTCCCCTAAAAGCTAAGTGTCATCAAGCATCACACAACAAGCAATTTTTGTTTAAAAGCACAAACCACATGCAAGGTAATGGGAAATGAGAAAGAAGAAAGAGGCAATCATCATAGAATGAAATTATTTTCATTACAAGTTAATTCCCCCTAACATGGTATCAAAGTCAAATTTTAACCCCAAACATCCCACCACTAGGGGCTTAGCTAGACATGCTCAAAGAAAAGATAAATGAAATGAGAAGAAGGAGATAGGACTCCATGGAGCTAGAAGTAGCTTCTTTTTCTTCACCTCCTAGATGATGTAGAACGTGGCTCCTCCTCCAAAATGGGTGAAGGGAATGGAAATGAAGGGGATTATTGTAGAAAACCTAGAAAACTAGGTTTCTATGGTGCAAATGAGGTGGAAATGGTGGATGGGTGGCTTGAATGCAAGGAAGGAGGCAGTGAATGCTCTAGAGTAGGTGGAGAGGAGTAATGGAAGCTAACCTAGTGTTGTGGCCACCACCCATGTATATATAGGTGGTGGTGGAAGCACTAGGATAAGTAGGGGCATTTTTGGAAAAATAATGCAGAAAATGTTAGGGTTTAGGTGGTAGCACGACCGTGCTGGGCAGCATGGCCGTGGTGGGTAAGGGTAAGAATGGTCGTGGTGGGTAAGGGTAGGAACAATTGTGGTGGTGTGAAATGGTCATTCTATGAAATGGAAAATGTTAGAGGAATTTTGGTGAAATAAAGGTTGGTAGCACGACCGTGCTACCCAGCACAACCGTTCTACCTAGCCATCACCATGGTCGTGCTTCCTAGAATTTCCATATGCTCTTCCACCTCACCAACACCCTTACAACTATCAATATCCTCCACCTCACTCATACCAACTGCTCCCTCCACAATATCACCCCCATCCACAGCAACAACCACAACCCCAACCACAATTTATCCTTCAAAACTTGAATCCACCTCACTCAAGGCCACCACCACCACAACAACCACAACCTAATCCACAAGCCTCCTCTTCCACTGCCTATGAGAATGTGAAGGCAGTGACAATTTTGAGGAGTGGAAGAACCTTGGAGAAGCCGCATGGTATTTCTGTTGATAGCATAGCCAATGATGAAAAAGTTGATATTGTGATCAGGGGTGTTGATACTGAGATTGAGGCTAATGATATCATGATACCGAGAGTTGATACCATGATACTAAATGTTGATACTAAGATTCCAGTGATACTATTTGATGATATTATTGACTTGAGTCAGTTGGGAGCACAACTCCCGCCATTCCCTGATGCACTTGAAGAGCCATCCACTAAAAGAAGGAAGAAGAAACATACCAAGGACATCATGGAGACTTTTAAGTAGATCAAGATCAACATTCCTTTGCTTGATGCGGTCTAGAAAATTCCATCTTATGCTAAGTTCTTAAAAGACTTGTGCACATTCAAAAGGAAGACCCCCAGAAGGACACCAAGGAAGGTTAAGCTCACTGGGCAAGTGAGCTCAATTTTGTAGAACACTGTGCCAAGGAAGAGAAATTATCTGGGTGCTCCCATCATCTCATGCTACATTGGAGCACATTGCATAGACCATGCTCTTCTTGACTTGGGTCCTAGTATAAATATGATGCCTTATGAGGTGTTTGTTAGGCTACAAATGGGACAACTGGGTCCCGCTCACTATACCTTGCAGTTTGTTGACAGATGTGTGAAATCACCTAGAGGGCGTGTTGATGATGTGTTGGTCAGACTTGATGATGAGACCTTTGCATTCTTTTTGGTTGATTTTATTGTCTTGGACATGGAAAAGGACTCGAGGAAAGTACTTATTGTCTTGATGAGACCCTTCTTGGCCACATCTGGCATAGTGATTCATATGAGAACTGACACTATGTATGTGACTATCATGAATATGAAGATAAGGTTGAACATCTTCAAGTCTTCTGCTAAAGTTGAGGTGATATGTGCTATAGAAGAGGATTGTTATCTGATTGAATGCCTTGATGAGATAATGGAAGAGTGTCGACTGACATGGATTCAAACCGCCACATAAGGGAGAGGTCTAGAGCCCATTGTGGAGTTACCCAATGATGATGATGATGAGGATGAGGAAGAAGAGATGGCCTTAGTCATTGCAAGTGAAGACCTCCCATCCATTTCAAAACCATTGAAGAATTCCCTGGAAGAGCCTCCCATTCTTGAGCTCAAGTCCCATCCTGAAGGATTGAAATATACTTTCTTAGGCTCCAATGACACTTTCCCAGTGATCATTTCTTCTATTCTTTATCAATGGAAAGAAGAGGCATTGATGGAAGTTTTGAAGAAGAACATTTGGGCCATCAGATGGTCGATAGCTGATTTGAGGGGTATTGACCCATCTATTTGTGTCCATAGAACCTATCTTGAGGATGATTCTAGACCAACCCATCAAATGCAAAGATGGTTGAATCCCAAGTTGAAAGAGGTTGTAGACAAAGAGGTAGTGAAGCTCCTTGATGTTGGGATCATATATCCCATCTCTGACAGTCCATGGGTGAGTCCCATCCAAGTTGTACCCAAGAAGGGTGGGATCACAGTCGCCAAGAATGAAGATGGGGAATTAATGCCAGTGAGAGACCCATCCAAATGGAGGATGTGTGTGAATTATAGAAAATTGAATGAAAAGACCAAGAAAGATCATTACCCTCTTCCATTCCTTGACCAGATTTTGGAGAGATTAGGTGGATAATGTTGCTATTATTTTCTTGATGGGTACTCCAGTTACTTCCAAATAGTTGTTCATCGTACCGATCAAGAGAAGACAATGTTCACCTGCCCAAGTGGTACTTTTGCCTATAGGAGGATTCCATTTGGGTTGTGCAATGCGCCTTCAACGTTAAAAGAGATGTGTAACATCCATTTTTGCTGATACGCTTGATTCGTCACTTGAAGTCTTCATGGATGACTTTTGTGTGTTTGGTAAGACATTTGATGAGTGTTTGCTTCACCTTAGCATCTGTTCTTGAGAGGTGTGTCAAGGTCCATCTGGTTCTATCTTGGGAGAAAAGCCACTTCATGGTGCCCGAAGGCATTATTCTGGGTCACAGAGTCTCTAAAGCCATAATAGAAGTTGACAAGGCCAAAGTGGGTCTGATCTCTACTATCACCATTCCTTCCATAATAAGACACGTCTGATCCTTCTTGGGGCATGCAGGTTTCTACTATCGATTCAATAAAGACTTCAGTAATATTTTGAGACCACTTTGTCATTTACTGGAAAAGGATGTGGAATTCCATTTTGATGACAAGTGTGTTGAAGCCTTTAACCACTTGAAGCACAAGCTTGTCTATGCTCCTATCATGTAGCCCCCAGACTTCTCTTTTCCATTTGAGATCATGACTGATGTGTCAGATATGGAAGTGGGGGTTGTGCTAAGCCAAAGGATTGGCCAGATTCCACATGCCATTTACATGCCAGCAAGACTCTTGATGAAGCTCAAAGGAACTACATGACCACCGAAAAAGAGTTGCTCGTCATAATTTTTTCTCTTGACAAATTTTGCTCTTATCTCTTGCAAAACAAGGTGATAGTTTATATGGATCATGCAACCTTCAAGTATCGTATGACAAAGAAAGATTCTAAGCCAAGATTGATCTGATGGATTCTATTGCTCCAAGAATTTGACCTAGAGATTGTTGATAAATAGGGAGTAGAAAATTCTACAGATGATCATCTCTCCCACATCGAAGCACCGTATGATGATAAAAATCACATCAAAGAAACAATGCCGCATGAGAAGCTCTTCTTTCTTTCATCCACCCAAAGGTCGTGGTATAAGCACATAGCTAACTTCTTAGCTAGTGGAAGGATACCAAGTACTTGGATAAAGGAGGAGAGCAAGAGAATTTTTGCTATGGTAAAGAACTATGCTTGGGATGATCCTTATCTTTTCAAATATTGTTCTGATCAACTCATTAGAAGACGCATTCTAGAAAGTGAGTAGCAAGAGATCCTAACCATGTGCCACTCCGATGCATGTGGAGGTCATTTTGGTGGAAAACGTATAGCCGCCAAGATTCTTCAAAGTGGATTTTATTGGCACATGTTGTTCAAGGATGCTCATGAGTTTTGCAAATACTATTTGAAGTGCCAAAAGGTGGGCACTATCTCAAAGAGGGACATGACTCCTATATCGCCCATTCTTGTGGTTGACGTATTTGATGTGTGGGGAATTGATTTCATGGGTCTGTTTCCTGCCTCCTTTGGATATGTGTACATCTTAGTGGTCGTTGATTATGTTTCAAAATGGATTGAAGATATTGTTACTAGAACCAATGATCATAAAGTGGTGTGTAATTTTGTGAAGTCAAATATATTTAGATGGTTTGGTGTGCCAAGAGCCATGATTAGTGATGGTGGAAGTCACTTCATCCATCAAACATTTGAAGGTTTTCTTAAAAGACATGGAGTGAATCATCGTGTGGCTACTCCTTACCACCCTCAAATGAGTGGCCAAGTCGAGTTAGCCAATCAAGAGATAAATCTCATTCTCTAGAAGACGGTGAGGCCGGACCGCAAGGATTGGTCATTACATCTCAATGAGGCTTTATGGGCTTATAGGACTCAATATGAAGCCCCGATTGGCACCACACCATTCAAGCTTGTTTATGGAAAAAGCTTCCATCTACCGGTAGAAATGCAACACAAAGCTTTCTAGCATCTTTCAATCTTTCTACAATGGGATAGTGGAATTGAGGTAAAACAATGTTGATTTATCATGTAGAGGCACTTCATGGCAAAGCCACCTGCGGAGTCATGGCTCGGTGGTGAGAATTTTCAATAAGGTACTCAAACAAGGGCCATGACTCCTCAGGTGGGTTTTCCATGAAGGTGCCTTCACATGACGAATCAACATTGTTTTGCCTCAATTCCACTAGCCCGGTGTAGAAAGATTGAACCAGCCCCCACAGAGGTACTTCATGATGCGGGAAGTCATGAAGGAGCTTCTGAAATCGTTCCCAAGCTTTGTGAAATGCTTCATTCTCTTTTTGTGTGAAAGAAGTAATGCATCTCCTCATCTCCTATAGGAAAAAGTACCACTTGTTCAAGTGAACGTCATCTTCTCTTGATTGATGGGATGAACAACTATTCAGAAGTAACAGGAGTACCCATCAAGAAAATAGTAGAAACTTTGTCGAGCTAATATTTCAAAAATCTGGTCAAGGAATGGAAGAGGATAATGATCTTTCTTGGTCTATTCATTCAATTTTCTATAATCCACACACATCCTCCATTTGGATTACTCTCTCACGGGCATCCATTCCCCATCTTCATTCTTGGCGGATGTGATCCCACCCTACTTGGGCACAACTTGGATGGGACTCACCCATTGACTGTCAGAGATGGGATATATGATCCTGGTATCAAGGAGCTTCAGTACCTCTTTGGGTAAAACCTCTTTCAACTTGGGATTCAACCGTCTTTGCATTTGACGAGTTGGTATAACATCATCCTCAAGATATATTCTATGGACACAAATGGATGGGTCAATACCCCTCAAATCATCTATGGACCATCTGATGGCCCAGATGTTCTTCTTCAAAACTACCATCAATACCTATTCTTTCCCCAGAGAAAGAATAGAAGAAATGATCACCGAAAGAATGTCATTGGAGCCTAAGAAAGCGTATTTCAATCCTTAAGGAAGGGACTTGAGCTCAAGAATGGGAGGCTCTTCAAGGGATTTCTTCAATGGTTCAAAAATGGATGGGAGGTCTTCACTTGCATCCACTAAGGCCAGCTCTTCTTCCTCAACATCATCATCATCGAGAAACTCCACAATGGGCTCTAGACCTCTCCCTTGTGTGGCAATTTGAATCTATTCCAGTATACACTCTTCCACTATCTCATCTAGGCACTCAATCATATAATAATCCTCTTCTATAGCACCTATCACCTCAGCTTTAGCAGAAGACTTGAAGATGTTCAACTAGATCTTCATATGCATGAAAGTCACATACATGGTACCGATTCTTACATGAATAATTACGTTAGATGAGGCCAAGAAGGGTCTCCCCCAAATAATAAGCACTTTCCTCGAGTCCTTTTTCATGTCCAAGATAATAAAATCAATCGAAAAGAATGTGGAGGTCTCATTATCAAGGGTGACCAACACATCATCAATGTACCGTCTAGGCATTTTCACATATCTATCAGCTAACTATAAGGTACAGTGAGTGGGACCCAGTTGTCCCATTTGTAGCTCGGTGAACACCTCATAAGGCATCAGATTTACACTAGAACCCGAGTCAAGAAGAGCTTGGTATATGCTATGTGTTCCAATGTAGCATGAGATGATGGGAGCACCCAGATCTTTTCTCTTCCTTGGCACACTGTGCTGCATAATTGAGCTCACTTACTCAGTGAGCTTGACCTTCCTTGGTGTCCTTTAGGTGGTATTCCTTTTGAGTGTGCACAATTATTTCAAGAACTTAGCATAAGTTGGAATTTGCTTGACTACATCAAGCAAAGGAATGTTGATCTTGACCTGCTTAAAAGTCTCCATGATGTCCTTGATATGTTTCTTCTTCCTTCTTTCAGTGGATGGATCTTCAAGTTCATTAGGGAATGGAGGGAGTTGTGCTCCCAACTCACTCAAGTTAATAGTATCATCAAGAGGTATCACTGGAATCTTGGTATCAGCACTCACTATCACAATATCAACTCTCGACATCACGATATCATTAGCCTGAATCTCAGTATCAGCACCCCTAATCATAGTATCAACCCTGTCATCACTGGTTGTGTTATCAACAGAAACACCATGCGGCTGCTACAAGGTTATGCCACTCCTAAAAAATGTCACTACCTTCACATGATCATGGTTAGTGGAAGAGGAGGCTTGTGGATTACGCTATGGCTATTGAGGTGGTGGTGGCCTTGAGTGAGGTAGATTCATATTTTGAAGGATAAATTGTGGTTGGGGTTGTGGTTGTTTTGGTGAATGGGGGTGATATTGTGGAGGGGTATGTTGGTATGAGTGAGGTGGATGATATTGATGGTTGTAAGGAGGTTGGTGAGGTGGAGGAGCATACGGAAACTCTAGGTAGCATGGTCGTGGTGAGGGCTAGGTAGAATGACTGTTCCACACCACCACGGCCATTCTGACCCTTACCCACCATGGCCTTGCTACCCAACATGGTTGTGCTACCATCTAAACCCTAGCATTTTTAGCATTATTTTTCCAACAATGCCCCTACTTACCCTAGTGCTTCCACCACCACCTATATACACATGGGTGGTGGCCACAACACTAGGTTAGCTTCCATTACCCCTCTCCACCTACTCTAGATCATTCATTGCCTCCCTCCTTGCATTCAAGCCATCCATCCACCATTTCCACCTCATTTCCACCATAGAAACCTAGTTTTCTAGGTTTTCTACCATAACCCCCTTCATTTCCAAGCCCTTCACCCATTTTGGAGGAGTAGAAACATTCTACAGTAGCTAGGAGGGGAAGAAGAATAAGCTACTTCAAGCTCCATGGAGTCCTATCCCCTTCTTCTCATTTCTTTTATCTTTTCTTTGAGAATGTCTAGCTAAGCCCCTAGTGGTGGGCTGTTTGGGGTTAAAATGTGATATTGATACCATGTTGGGGGAAAATAACTTTTTTGGAACATAATTTCATTCTATGATGATTGCCTCTTACTTCTATCTCATTTCCCATTATCTTGCATGTGGTTTGTGCTTTTAAGCATAAATTGCTTGTTTAGAGATGCTTGATGACACTTAGCTTCTAGGGGAAATTGGGATGTATGTGGCAAAATTAGGAATGGCTCCTAGGTCCAATTAGTGGATCCCTAGCTAGCCCCCTTTGTTCCTACATACATCTCCCTTCTTCTACAAGTAAGTGTGAGATCAAAGTAGCTAGTGTAAGTGTGATTAGTGCAATTTCCTAGAGTTTCCTAAAAGCTAGATGGCAAGTAACACGAAGTGAAATACCCTCATCTCTACTCCCATTCCTACCTTTGGCTCTCAATTGCCCTAATACCACTTACCCTAGAAACCTAGAATTGCCAAGTCCTACTAGAATTACACCTAGCTAGCCTTAGTTCTCCAACTAGTAGTGTAGGGTATATTCTAATAGAACTTGCCTTGTTGTTTGGTTTGGTAATCTAGATTGATATGTGAGTTTTGCATGCAATGTTGACCTTCCCCCAAATTCTATCAAGTTGCATTCCCAAACTTCCCACCTATCCATCATATTTCTTAAAATCCACTTTTGCCTTCTTAGCTTGTTAATGTTGGCTTAGTTAATTGCCTTTGTTGATTCTTAGGTAATAGCTTAGTTCTAGGTAGTTAGTTCTTTCTCAAGTAGTTAGGGCTCCTTTGATCTTACTTGTGTTAATTTTGGTAACTAGTGATAACTTAGGCTCTTGCTTGTCTCCTTGTTTATCTTGCATGTTAGTTGATAACTTGGCTTGCTAGTGTAGTGTAACTCCTTGGTCTGGCCTAATTTCTTGCCTTTCTTAGTTCCTTAGTGTTAATTTTCTGAGAGTAATCTAAGGTTTTTTATAAATTAGTTTCTTTCTTGCTTGGAATCGTAGCATAATCAAACCAAACCAAATTTAAACCCTCAAATCCTAGTCTCTGCTTTAGGAACATAGCTAACACAAACCTAGCTCTAGTGCCCCCTCTATCCTTGAGGATTGACCATAATCTTACCACTAGCCTATACTACAACATGACCCCGTACACTTGCAAGTACGTGTGATTACTTAGCACAGTTGTTTTGGTCAAGTTGTTGTATCTTGCAATTTTGATGTTTGACTATGTGATTTTGGCATTGTCTAGCACGGCCGTTCCTTGGCACCACTGCCTTACTGAGGTCTTCAGTGGCAAATTCTCTTTGAAACTTCATGATCAATGCACTTCTTTTCTTGATGGTGACCCTTGTACATTAGGGGTAGGTTGAGGGAGCTTTGGGGCCTTCTTTGTACTCCTAGATGGCTGGAGGAACCCTACAACTCCTTCCTTCTCTCTCATCCATCCAAAGCAAGGTCCAAGTACCTGAAAAGTATGCAAAGAATGTCCATAAGTGCATTTATAATAATATGCATATTGGGGAATTCAACTTTCATTCTACTATCTTTAAATGTTATTGAGATACAAAAAGACACAAGATGAAGCCCTAAAATAGGGATGCATCAACCGACAACACCACTCAAACCAGAAGGAAACAATAACATCGAAAAAAATCCCACTTGGAACAATCAACAAGAAACCACCACTATGCAATAGGTCATTATCCCATTTTGTTCTTATCTCAAACTTGCCCTTTTGGTAGTTCAGTAAACGACCACCACATCAATACCAGACTGACTAACTACCAACATTGATTCACATCACCAAGGAAGAACCTCTTAATCATGATTGTCCTGTGTGCCAGGCATAGGTCTACTATCCACCCAAATTTAGATACAGTTGGTAGATCAGTATGGCCAATGTTGAGTGTTACTGTAAAGATGAAATCCAAGCATGTGATGGTGGCCTAGTGACAGATGATACAGATCATTGCTACTAGTATTTAGGGATTAGATGATGTGTAGAACCTTGTTAAGAAGCTATACATAAAAATTGTTATTTATTGTCCAGCAGTGCCATTAAACTCATAACCAAATCCTCTTTGATTTGTAAGTTCAACATTGTTTGATTGACTAATTCAGTAGAAAACCATTTCTAAAACCTTAGAGGGGTGGATGATCAACTATGAGGAGAAGGACCAGCATGCACTAGTTCCATTCAGTCAACCCTCTCTATTTATCCATGATTCTGAATCTACTTCTATAGATAGCTTAGTGTTGTTATGTTGCAATTTCTCATTGTTGCCTTTTCTTGGATATAATTAGTTTATGCTGAGAGGAAATGTTACGTTGTTCAATACAACTGTGTGCCATCTACATTACATTGTAAGGTGTTGGTGGCCTTTTATGCACTAGTTCATTGTTCACATGGATATATTGCTAGAATCTAGTATGCCTCCACATTATTGCAACCAATGGGTTTTGGTGGAGGACATGATCATAAAAATCATCAAAAAGCTTAAAGATGATGCTCTAACTAGTTTTCTGAAATGTCACGGTTTATGATCCAATGAAATATACTGGGATAATCCCAATTCTACATAAATTTGATGTTCATCCACAAATCAACATGTCAAATGTGTAGTTTCCACCTTTTTATAAAAACCCTGGTCATTGAGGGTGCTCCTAGGAATATTACTGATCTACTTTTTATTTGGTACATATTAGTGTATACATTCCTCTTCAGGAACCCAATGGGCTTCTATGGTTACACATTGTTCCCATGAATGTTTATCATACTTGCAAGATCTTATATCATATCCTTTTTCTTTTACAATGATGCGAAGTACAAAGTAATTCATTTTTTCACATGCTTTAAGGACAATGGTAGGAAATACATCTTTATTTACTGAGATGTTTAGGTAGAACATTGTTTCTCGTGGTAGAGAGGTCAATATATACATCCTTTTCTTGCTGATAAATTGATATGAGATTTAGCCGCTTCAAATATAAAAAGCAAATGATTCTAAAAACTTATGTGAGGTTAGTTGAATTTGAATTTTAAACTATTTATAGAAAAAAATTGAGCCTATTACTATGCAAGGTTGATTGAGAAGAATATGGGGTTAAACCTTTTAGTATATCCCCATTATTATGCTTCTTTTAGACATGGTATTAGTTACAATAAGTGAATTCTTTTTCATACTCGTGGTGTCATTGACTTGTATGTCAGACAAAGTTCTATCTAGTACCTAGATGTTGGCATGTTAGGAAAAAAAATTAAATTTATCATTAACAAATAGAGGTATGTGCAAATGCATGTTTACATCCAAACAAAATATAACCTAAAGCTTTATACATATTGCACTCTCTTTTAAATTCAAAAATGTATAAAGTTTTGTCTAACATTTCACTTACTTTTCACAAATAAACATATGATTTTCTTATTTGAATGATTTCTTCCTTACATTTCATAACTAAACATGTATGTATAAATATATTTTTGAGAATGTCTCATCTTAAGTGATTTCCTTCTCTCATGCTAACTTAATCCAACATTGCTTAGTTTATCTTATGTGTTGGAGAACATATGTCTCTCGCTATTCTGGTATGGGTCCAGTCCTAGTGTGGCATGAACATTGGCTTTAGTATCTTGGTTGTTGTGATGGGTTCGATTTTATATGGACATTGGATTTTGTATCTTAACTACAAATCATATCTTGAAGCCTAAAATCTCATGTTCAACAATTTTTTGGTGGTGTGGTATGTGCCACGTGAAACCCAATGTATGATTCTTTCATCTGTGGTTGCTAACCATGGCTTAACAATGACCCATTCCCAACCATAGATCTTCTATTCAATAATCTCTCACTTCCTTCACCTTCAGTGAAACCAATTGTGTACCCTCCCAATCAGATCACATACTGTTGAAACATCCCTTCCCTCACAAGATCATTCCACCTACCCTAGAGGAGCATCTGTAAGAGATAACATGCATACTCCTCAGTGTTTTATGTATAAACTGTAACGTTAAAGTAGATGTATGATATTTATTTTTCTCTTATATTATTTTGGAACCATTTAATTCATGGTTATTATATTAGTAGTCACTATTCTAGATTATGCAAATGCTTAAGATACAATGATTTTTCTTCTAATGATGCATGTTTATTAGGATAAGAAAGAAAGCATGGCAAGTGAGATTCTAGCTTGGGTTTTGATACTGAAATGGTAGATACATGATATGATGTTTGTGAAGCTCTGGTTATGGATAATGAAGGTGCACTTTCTCTTCCCATTTTTATCAATTTTGTTTACTTCATGATAACGTTTTCAGTTTTATGTACATGCTCAACATTTGTAAACACCAAATGATTTATATTTCTCACTTCCCTACATTGAATTTCTTTTAATATAATGTTCATAGAACCTAGTAGTGTTGTTAATGTGTAACAAACCTTAAATAGATTAAATGATCTACGTCATTTTGCATAATTTAGGAAAACTTGGATGATCTTCTCACCAAATATCAACTTGCACGGCTGCAATTGTGCTCCTTTTTCTCTAGAGATGTATTAGAAAGAAGTGAGACACTTAGAACAATATATGATCTTAAACTTTTAATGAATTGAATGTGTCTCTGTGATGTCATGAAAGAGATTGACAACTATTCGAATTTTTAGATAAGGGTAAACTTCCTCCTGGTTGAAGGTTGGGATTAGGTATGTACAACATCGAATTTAGCCCATTAAGAGTATGGGGTTTGATGGGATTGGGATGAATACCTTATGAGGTATAGGCATATGTTTTTGGGTGCTTTAAGTAGTCATGTCTGCAATATTTTGCCAATTTACTTTGTATATTTTTCTTTTTTGATTGGGACTGTATTGCAGGGTCAACTCGAAATAGAAAATATACATTTCACTTGCACTCTTACATATAGAGACAAATTTTTAGGATGACAATAATATCTCCTTATCCTTAATTTTTTGCTAAAAATCCATCTTTATTATGTTAGATTGATATTTTTCTCTTTCCATAGTTTGATACAGGTAAAAAATGTAGCTATGAAGACCATGAAGATCAGAAGAACGGTGAACAGGGTGGTAGATAAGCTCACAAAATGGTATCTCAAATTACCAAGAGAGGCTATGGAGGCGGAGGCATGCCCACATGAACTAGAGGTAATAATTAGACAGGAAATAATGTTGTTATAGATGTATTATATACCCATAGAATTATAATATATGTGTTTTTCATAATTATAGCAACCTCTCTAGCCTGCTACCTTGACCATGACACAAATATTCTTGAGATCTTCATTAGTAAATAACTTGTGTAATATTTATGATACATATAGAAGAAAGCAAATCATATTGGATTGCTTCACTATATGAGAATCTGTGGGTCAAATCATGATGGATAATTATCCCTTAGTTTTTACTATATTGATTCTTCTCTTAGTTTTTCTGCTATATTGATGCTTCCCCTTGATATAGTTTAGACATGGATAAACTATTATTTGAATACTAAAGCAACTTGGACTCAATAAAGGAATTGATGTAGTTTTTCTCTCTTTCTTGTTAGCATGAGGTTTAAAGTATAACCTTTTTCATATGAACTACACTTGTACTTACTCAAATGTCCCAGTCAATTAATTTAGAATTTAGTATTCTTGGCTGATTTTTAGTATTTTTTGTGTTGATTGTATTTTTGAAACACATTTAAGAAGTAGTGTGTATCTCTAAGACATGTGTGCTCCCACCATAACAAAAACTAGGAGTTGTTGAGGCTAAATTTTCTTGAGGTTGTACCTCATTAGCTGTCAGGGAATCATCATGTATGCTTAAACTAGATTTGTGTGTGTTACTCATAGTGCGAACACAATTTTGCTTATTCTATGTTAGCAACAAATTATATGAATATTTTTTTATCATTACAAACTAGAAGAAGCAAAAGTTGTTACACACAAGCAGTTTTAGTCGACTGATGAGTATGTCAAATGCCTAAACAAATAGAGACTAATCTGGTATTTTTCAAATTTTATCAAGAGGAGACCAAATTCTTGAGGACTAGTGATGTAGGATTTGTGAAGATTATTTCCACAAAGCACAAGTTTTTGATGTCAAGTTCATAGTCAACAATAAGAAAATCCAAGAACATCTAGTTCAAATGTATTCCCTTCCATTATAACAAGGAAGGGATGCTAAAAGGATGTTGAAAGTAGAAACTATTCAACTCATTAGCAAATGTTGTAAGAAAAAGTATCACATGTGTTTTGCATTGATAGAAGGGGCAATGTGAAATGTCCTCATGTAACTTGCATTTGATTATAAATAAAGAAGATTGCTATTCATAATCTATAATGTTGAAGATGTTAGATCAAATTGCAATTGGTGTTTATTTAGAAATCCATGTAATGAACTAAAAAATAAATAATTAAAAGCCAAAAAAATGCCATGAAACAAGTAAGTCAGTATAGTGACATTTCCTATATGTCTCTATACTCAACAATATTGGTGTCATACAACATCTTAATACACAATAGTGACATTTAATTGTAACACCCTTGACCTGGGTTATGAGGTAACAATGACAACCACTATCGAACTGATAGCGACATTGCACAAAACTACGCAGAAATAACCATTAGAAGCAGATTACTAAAAATCACTAAAAATTAAAACCTTTTTACCAAGAGATCCATTTCCAGGAAATTCTTTACAAAAAGAACCAAATCCATATATACATCATGGTTCACTTCATACATACATCGTTCCATCACATCACAATGATATGAGATATCAATTGCTTTATCAAAACATACACAAGAACAACATTATACATCGAGGTGTTCTATCCAAAATCTCAGATCAATTATAAAACTACTCACACGCTATCTCCCAAGGACTTGAGAGTACAGAGATGTCACATATGACTTCTATCTACAACAAGACAGAACTGACAATACACCACCTCAAATTCAAGTCTTCTTCCTACTGCTGTCCTGTCTCACCTTACACAATCTCTGCTACCTCGTGCACGTCCACCTAAAAAGTTGTGGAACCCATAGTGTGAGACAAAAGTCCTAGTGGGAGATACAACTTTCTGTCAACAATATTATTATCACATATATACTGTTATTAGAATAGAAAGTAAAGCTTCACTATACTTAATAGATCTGACCATATATTATGAGCATGGCAAAATATTATTATAACTAAGCAATTCATATAACTATGACTGAATAGTAGATTGAGTAATCACTTTATAAGGTATATGAACAACACGTATGACAACTACCAATTATGTCATACACATATAATTGCAGCTCCATTCAATATTTTTGTATTCCAATCTCAAGAGAAATATGATACACAGATAACTGAATCTTTCAATAATCAATCTCATGATTATGCACACACTTATGCACACAATGCTCAAGTTTATGATGTAGAGTAGAGCAATATCACCATTCAAGTAGTTCAAATATCTATGACTGAGTAATAGATCATCTAATCACTCTTAAAAGAAATATGAAGAACATGTATAACATTTATCAACTATGACATACAAAAGTAATTGCAGCCTCATTCAATGTTTTCATATTCGATCCTTAAGAAAATATGCTATATGGTTGATTACATCTTTCAACAATCAATTATATGCCCTGAGGAGATGAGGTATACCGCTCATGCTCCAACCAACCTAAATTAGGTAACATCATTGCCATATAAGGTTCATGGAAGAGCTGGACTCCATGACCTCTCCTTTCTCAGTCGGTACGAGATTATTGACAGTGACATTATGAGTCAAACTACAATTAGCTAGCCTAGGTATATAGGCTCATCGCTAGAGAGATACATCCTGTAGTTGTTCGCTCATCAGGGTATAACCCTAGTCAATCCTGATTGTATCAGGGTATGGTCTGTACTCAATCTTGATCGCATATTGAGTCACGACCTACAACCACACTCTCTTCATGGTATGGCCCGTAGCCAATCCTGATTGTATATTGAGTCACGACCTACAACCACACTCTCTTTAGGGTATGGCCCACAGCCAATCCTGAGGTTTGCAAGAAGCAAGGAAATACTTATCTTGCAGCTCGCATATTCAATAATATGCACTCCAAGTGAAACTCGTTTCACCATCCAACAAGTTCTGACACTAAATGGAAATATGGCTAGGGAAAACTACATTTTTAGTTTCACATGATAAGTTAAGTGCATTACAACATCTTTTAGCATCAATCAAGATACAAGCATGAATTATAGATAAATGCTACAAAGAACAACATAATACATCCTTTAAGAATTCGTATGGCATTTGGCACATATCCTGATGATTTATCACATTTACCAAAGATCTCAATCCCTTAAACATATTATTGAGAATATCATCTCTTCAATGTATTTATCATCTTGATCCCATGCTATGGGGTATCAACCCCTCAGTTCATTATTGAACCATGTCACCTCTTACCAAGTAACAATCATTTCTAGGTCAACAAACCCATATATATCATACACTTGTTGTACAAGTAACTCACATGGCTCACAAGGCCTATTTAATCTACATCTTGCTAAATCATCATAGCTCATACCTGGCTATGCTTATCATCTCATAATACCTGCATGGTTAGGATTTCATGGTAAAAGCAATATCAAGTAAATATCATCACCTTGTCATAAAGAGAATCATTCAAATTGCAACCCTCTCATAATTAGGGTTTGGGTTTTTCCCTTGTAGCCTATTAGGATTTTCAAGTTCATTTTTAACAACCAAACCCTAATTCACATCATAAGAACTTCTTTTATTGCCATAATTATTAAGGCATACTTAATTACTCTCATCAATTATCATCTATTGATTATCACCATGAAGTATTGCCTTTCTCATATGAGTAGTATAAGTTTCTTTCTCATCCTTACTAGGATATCGATTTCAACATTCTTATTACATTGGCTTGACCCTCTTTAGGGTTTATCACCCTACACTTATCAAAGTGTATCCATATACTTACTTCATAGTGTATCAATTGTGTACATTCATCATGTGTCGGCCTACACTCATCAAGGTGTATCAGCCTACACACTAACCCTTGTGTTGGCCTAGACACATATACTTGTTTCGGTCTAGACACATTCACTTGTGCCAGCCTAGACACTCTCACTTGTGTTGTCCAGGACACTATCACTTGTGTCGGCCTAGACACTATCACCGCTGTCGCCCATGGCACATCAAAGTGATATCGGTTTAGAGGTGCTTAGGGCAATATTGATTTGAGGTTCTTAAGGTGATATCGGCCATGAATCATAACTTGGTATATCACCTTCACCATACCCTGGTGCATCACCTTCTTCAAACTTTAGCATAATATTTTCACCTCACTTAAGCATAACATCTTGATCTCACTTTAGGTATCAGCCACCTATCACATTGTGTATCAGCCACCCTATCACTTTATGTTTGTCAGATACCCTATAACTTTGTGTGTCAGCCATAGTATACTCTAGGGTATCACTCACACTTTCATCTAGTGTATCATCCATATCATCATCTATTGTGCGGCCCTAGCCATCACCAAGTGATATTGGCCTCTAGGGTTTTAATAGCATTGGGTTGGCCATCAAATACATCCTTATGTACTCTCTCCTATCAAGGTATCAGCTTCACCACTACTTGGTGTGTTATCCACGACTTCAAGGAGTATGTCGCCCACACCTTCACATGGTGTGTCAGACTAGAGGTGTGTCGGGTTGCTAAGGTTAATGCATATCGGGTTGACTACATATCTTCACTCAACTTCCAAGATATCGGCCTGCCCCCATATTTAGCCTTAGGTGATAGGCTACAAAACTATAAGGACGATAGTCCTTTACATGTATCAAACTGGTAATGAGCTAGGAACACATGTATATCAATTTTCCCTTCATATATCCTTGTATCGGGCTAGGGTTTCTCAAACCAATATTGGTTTGTGCATGAGATATTCCATCATCTTCAAGCTTCAACCCTTCATCCATTAATACTCTAGTTCATGGACAACAGACCCATATATCCATTAGATCTCATAAAATAATCATTCAATCAAGGAAAGTCGAAATTGAAAAGTAATCATCAAGTATTGCATGATTGAAGGTGAATAATAATAGAGTTGAGTTCAAGTTATATAACCCACCTCAAGATCACCACTAGAGCTTCAAGATTCAAAGCTTCACATTTCCAAGGTTGAAGATGACTTATCAAAAGTCCAAGACTCGATCACAACACTTCTATATGAAAGAAGATACCATACTTAGGAACTTGGCGAAGAAGAAAAGAAAGAAAGGAGCCATGACCCGAGAAGCCTAGTCCACCCAAGGTTGAAGATGACCATGGTTTCACCTTAGGCTTTATGATCGAGCTCCTTCCTATTCCTCAAGCTTCTATGGTCATCCACCAACAAAGGGATGATATGAGAGTCAAAAGGATTCACTAGTAGGTGAAAAGAGAGGCTTATATAGTTAAGGCTCATTAGAGAGAGAGTGTATGTGAAGCATCATCACCATATGTAACTAGGTGAAACGTGTCCCTGCATGGTGGAACCATGCAACCATAATTATCTCGACATGAAAAAATCTTATAGATAATTCAAAGATAAGATATCGGCCATTGGGTATCTTGCTTGACAAGATATCACAACCCAATATCACTTTATATGCAAACCGATACAACTTTTCCGAGGAACATTTAAATCGATAGGCTTCACCCACTTGAGGTGCTTAGTCTGATATGAATAGTTCCAAAAAGTTACTAAACTAATAGGGGACCTCCTCTATGTTTTCTATACCGATAGGCACTCCCATTTACTCTTTATCACTTGACACAACCTTAACTAGGGTTCAAGACACTCAACATTCTTGGTACTTTCACCACCAAGAGTCCTATCACTCAACCAAGACTCAAACAAGGAGCCCCCTCCTTTATCTCTCTTCTAGATGATGCTATAAGAGAGAAGGGACACTCTAGAGATGATAATTTGCACATCAACCCCATATTTTGGGTAAATTACAATTTATACCAAAACTATCATTTAAAGCACAAACAAACTTCAATTCAAACTTGAAACTTGAGCTCTCCTTAAGTCTTAATTACTTTTTAAAAGATTAAGATAAGGTTCTAATCATCTTACTTAGTCAAAACATTTAAATTTACCTCATTATTTAGGTCAGGGGTGTTACAAGTTATCAACCCCTAACAAGAATTTCATCCTCGAAATCTCAAGAGAAAAGAGAAAGGTACTTCCTCTTTGGACTCTTCATTAAACTTTTATGAAACCAACCAAAGGAATCTCAAAATAGTAAATTTACTTATGAATAAGAAAGATTCTTATATTAAACATCTTCTATATCATAGTGATTCTATGGAACTTTATCCAAGATTAACACAAGATTTATCACATAGGATACACCCTTAGTTAAGTCTACCACTTCTGGCTTGTAGAGTTAACATTATGTCAAGTCTTACTTTCTCAACATAGAAACACTGTATGTTCTTTGTACAACTCAGATGGCAACCCTAACTTTTAAATCACCTTCACAACTTGTAACATTACAAGAGGAGGTTCATAGACTTGGGAGTTATTATATTTATCTAAGGGTAAAGGTAAGACCACAATTTCAAGGGTATTAACCATAAAATTCTCATTATGAAACTTTTTCTTGATCTCACATACAACTGGCACATTTTGGATACTAGGATTCCTTGCCTTGGTATCCATCACATATGCTAAAATGCATCACATTCATGTTCGTTTATCTTCTTAGTTGTCTCTATTGATTCCAAACATGTTGGAAGAATCTTCCAATCATCTTGGAGGATGCACAAAACATCATTATTCACATATGTCACCATCTCGAAACCAAAGTCCAAGCCCCAACCGATACTTTTCAAGTATCCATCTTAAGTTCACCTCAAAACCATGCATATAAAGTGATATGAGACTCACTTGAACATCACATCCTTGGAAAGGAAGTACATATAGCAAACATACTTTCCCTTATCACCACAACACCATCCAGGGATTGCTAACAGGTAGAAGGAGATTACCAAGCTTCTTTGTTTATTATATGAGTTTTCACTGCTCATGTGTCAATCAATCTGATTTCATCTTGGTTTCCTTGCCATTGACATAGGAACTGCAAAGACGATTACATGTCATTACTCCTTTGATTTTTGCTCTTTATGTTCATGAACATTTCCCTATTTTACAACTTTTTTCATCTTTACATCATGGAAAGGATCATTATTCTTTACATATTCTTTATTGAATAGGGACCATCTTTCTTGTTCCCATTCACATATCATGAGGATTACACTTTATACTTTTTTATACTCATAGGTTGGTCTGAGATTAACTCAGGTTCCACCTTATCACAATTAAAATGTGGTAGGAATATGTATGTTACATTTCCCATTTCATTATGCTCATTAGATTGCCTCAAAATGACTACTTGATCGGATTAATCATAAAGATAGCAAGTTAAGAGTTCCATATTCCCTTTTTCTTCAGTAATTGAATACCTAGCCAGGGTATTCAAGCACTGAGATTAGGTAGTATGCACTTTGTTTTATTTCATGTTTCTTACCTTAAACATCTCTTTTAAGTTCTAAGACTTAGTATCTCTAGTTTTCTCCATGTGTCTCTTTTACACCTCTTCCTCTTTTATATGAATAGAAGAAATCACAAAACATTTTAGAGATATTGGATAGAATATAATTTCTAATCCTCTTCATCTCTTCCTCATGTCCCCAAAGGACTAACCATAGGAAAGTTAACAAAAACTATCCTTCTTATGATTAACATGTAGAATATAGAGAGATAAGTCAGAATGGAAAAGTTCTATCTGACCTTTATATCCTCCTCACTGATTCAAAAAATGTGGGAAATCTTTTTCTACTTTCCAAAGTAGCTATTGAGGTCGACATCTTAGCATTCAATCCTTTCTCAAAATGCCAGATCTTCTCAAACTGTGAGATCTTTTCATCTAAGTATGTATGTGGAAAGTACTTATTGATGAATTCTCAATGAAATTCCTCACAACCAACCTCTTCATCATTCCTTTTTACCTCTTGTATAGCCCACCACTGGCCAACACTACCCTTCAAAATGTGCACAACATGCTTAACTTTATCAACATCTAGGATACTAAGGATCTTGAAAGTTGTTTCTAACTCAATGAGACACAGATCTGCACCTATTGGGTCAGCTATTTTAGCATATTCTATAGATCCTACATGGAATAGTTGTTTAAAGGTCTTACCAGAACTCAAAAATTCTACATTGGGGACTGGTGCCCTAGGTTGTATTGTTAGTGTCCAGTTCACTATATGCATCATTGTTGTCATAACCTACCCAAGAAGAGTAAGAAAAGTAGGGTTCTCTATCAGTACTGGATTAGTTGGGGATTCTTAGGCACTCGTTCTTCTCTTGCATGACCCCTTGCACCTTCTCTTGGTGCAACAATATTGCTTTCAACAATATGTTCATCACATTCTCTAGACATCTTTAAGCTTTATCCTTTCTTATGCATCAGTAGAAGTCACTATTAGACATATTGGAGGAAACTAGAACAGACACAACAACCTTAGTACTATGTCCCTATAGACTCAACGAACCTATAGCTTTGATAACAAAAATTGTGACGATCGCTATCAAACTGACATCGACATTATAGAAAACTATGCGGAAATAACCATTAGCAGCGAATTACCAAAAATCACTAAAAATTAAAATATTTTTACCAAGAGATCCATTACCAGGAAACTCTTTACAGAAAGAACCAAAGCCATATATACATCATGGTTCACTTCATACAAACGTCATTCCATCAAATCGCAAGGATATGAGATATCAGTTGCTTTACAAAAACATATACAAAACCAACATTATACATCGAGTCATTCTTGACAAAATCTCAGATCGATTATAAAATTGTTTACACACTATCTCCCTAGGACCTGAGAGTACATGACAACACATAGGACTTCTATCTGTAATAAGACACAGCTAACAATACACCACCTCAAATTCAGGTCTTCTTCCTACCACTATTCTATCTCAGGTTATACGATCTCTACTACCTTGTGCACGTCCACCTAAAAAGTTGTGGAATCCATGGGGTGAGACAAAAGTCCTAGTGAAAGATATAACTCTTCATCAACAATATTATTATCACAAATATATTGTTATTAGAATATAAATTAAAGTTGCATTATTCTAAATAGATCTGATCATATATTATGAGCAAGGCATAATATTATTATAACTGAGTAGTTCAGATAACTATGACTGAATAGTAGATCGAGTAATCACTTTAGAAGGAATATGAACAACATGTATTACAGCTACCAATTATGTCATACAAATACAATTGAAGCCCCATTCAATATTTCTGTATTCCAATCTCAAGAGAAATATGCTACATAGATAACTGAATCTTTCAGTAATCAATCTCATGATTATGCACACACGTATGCACACAATGCTCAAACTTATGATGCAAAGTAGAGCAATATCATCATTTAAGTAGTTTAGATATCTATGACTGAGCAATAGATCAATTGAATACTTTTAAAAGAAATACGAAGAACATGTATAACATTTATCAAATATGACATACATACGTAATTGCAACCTCATTCAATGTTTCTATATTTGATCCTTAAGCAAATATGCTACATGGCTGATTACATCTCTCAACAATCAATCTTATGCCCTGAGGAGATGAGGTATACTGCTCATGCTCCAACATACTTAAATTAGGTAGCATTAGTGCCATATAAGGTTCATGGAAGATCGAGACTCCACATCCTCTCCTTTCTCAGTCAGTATGATATTATTGGTAGTGAGATTATGAGTCAAACTACAATTAGCTAGCCTGGGTATATAGGGTCATCTCTAGAGAGATACAACCCATATTTGTTCCCTCATCAGGGTATGACCCATAGTCAATCCTGATTGTATTAGGGTATGGTCTGTAACCAATCATGATGGTATATTGAGTCACGGCCTACAACCACACTCTATTTAGACTATGGCCCGTAGCCAATCCTGATTGTATATTGAGTGACGACCTACAACTGCACTCTCTTCAGGGTATGGCCCACAACCAATCATGAGGTTTACAGGAAGCAAGGAAATACTTGTCTTGCACATTGCATATTCAATAATATGTTCTCCAAGTAAACTCATTTCACCAATCAACAAGTTCTAACACTGTATGGGTCTATGTCCAGGGCAAACTACATTTTTAGTTTCACTTTATAAGTTCACTACATTACAACATCTTTTAGCATAAATCATGTTACAAGCATGAATTATAGATAAATGCTACAAAGAAAAGCATAATACATCCTTCAATAATTTGTATGGCATTTGGCACATATCCTGATGCTTTATCACATTTACCTGAGATCTCAATCCCTTAAACATATTATTGAGAATCTCATCTCTTCAATGTTTTTATCATCCTAATCACATGCTATGGGGTACCAACCCCTCGGTTCATTATTGAACCATGTCACGTCTTACTAGGAAACAACCATTTCTAGGTCATCAGTCCCATATATATACCATACTTGCTGTACAAGTAACTCACATGGTTCATAAGGCCTATTTAATTTGTATCATGCTAAATCATCATAGGTCATACCTGGCTATGCTTATCATCTCATAATACCTGCATGGTTAGGATTTCATGGTAAAAACAATAGCAAGTAAATATCATCACCATGTCATAGAGAGAATCATTCAAATTGCAACCCTCTCATAATTAGGGTTAGGGTTTCCCCTTGTAGCCGATTAGGGTTTTCAAGTTCATTTATAACAACCAAACCCAAGTTCACATCTTAAGAGCTTCTTTTATTGCCATAAGTATTCAAGCATACTTAATTACTCTCATCAATTATCATCAATTGATTATCAAAATGAAGTATTACCTTTATCATATGAGTAGTATACGTTTCTCTCTCTTCCTTGCTAGGATATTGATTTCAACATACTTATTATATTGGCTTGACCCTCTTTATGGTTTATCAACCTACACTTATCAAAGTGTATCCATCACATTACTTCATAGTGTATCAATTTCTTATATTTATCATGTGTCATCCTACACTCATCAAGGTGTATCGGCCTACACACTAACCCTTGTGTCGGCCTAGACACATTCACTTGTGCCATCTTAGACACTCTCACTTGTGCCGACCTAGACAATATCACTTGTGTCATCCTAGACACTATTACTTGTGTCGCCCATGGCACATCAAAGTGATATCAGTTTAGAGATGCTTAGGGTGATATCAGTTTTGAGGTGCTTAAAGTGATATCGGCCATGAATCATAACTTGGTGTATCACCTTCACCATACCTTAGTGCATCATCTTCTTCATACTTGAGCATAATATTTTCACCTCACTTAAGCATAACATCTTGACCTCACCTTAGGGTATCGACCACCTTATCACTTTATGTATCGGCCACCCTATCACTTTATGTGTGTCGACCGCCCTATCACTTTGTGTGTCAGCCATAGTATACTCTAGGGTATTGGCCACACAATCTTCTAGTGTATCAACCATAGCATCATCTATAGTTTTTCCCTATCTATCACCAAGTGATATCGGCATGTAAGGTTTTGATAGTATCAGGTTAGTCATAATCAACACCCTTATGTACTCTCACCTATCAAGGTATTAGCCTCACCACTACTTGGTGTGTCAACCATGGCTTCAAGGAGTGTATCACCCACACCTTCACATTGTATGTCGGCCAAGGTGTGTCGCCCATCACACTTGTGTTGGGCTAGAGGTGTGTTAGGTTTCTAGGGTTAAGACATATTGGGTTGACTACATACACTACTATAGAACCGACCTTTGGTGTCGATTATTTAAGGCCTTTGGTGTTGGTTAAAAAGTGACACTAATGTAGGCGACACTAAAAGGTGAACCCTTAGGTGTCGATTTTAAAACCGACAGCAAAACCCTTCACGCCACCCAAAATGCGCCAGCAGGGGAACTATAGGCGTCGGTTATTAGTGGGAAAACCGACACCAGAACCCTTCGTGCCACAAAAAGGGTGGCAGCAGGGGCACTATAGGCTTTGATTATTAGTGGGAAAACTAATGCCAGAACCCTTCACGCCACAAAAAGGGCGGCAGCAGGGGCACTATAGGTGTCTATTATTAATGGGAAAAATGACGCCAGAACCCTTCACACTACAAAAAGGGCGGCAGTAGGGGCACTATAGGCGTCGGTTATTAGTAGGGCAACCGACGCCCAAACCCATCTAGGACACCATCGGCGTCGATTTCATAGTAATAACCGACGCCATATCACCTGCCACCACGACCGTGCTAGCCAGCACAACCGTGTTGTCTGGCCACAATAGACGTCAGTTTTTTTTCTATTAACTGGCGCTGCAAGCCTTTGTTGTCGATTTTCGACTAATAATCGATGCCTATATTTTGATTTTTTTTTCTTATTAGTTTGCAGGCTTGCTGTGGCTGGTCGTAGGATAAAGAAACTTGCAGTTTAGTGGAACTGAACTACAGGTTTATGACATCCATTGATATCATCCAACAACAGGCCACAAGCCTAAAAATTTAACAAGATTCACACACATGTAGAAATAGGCTACAAACCTGCAGTTCCTTTCATTTTCACATTCACACATGCACATGTAGAAACATTCATGTAGCAACCTGCAGTTCTTTCATTTTCACATTCGCACATGTATAAACATTCAGAAACATGTAGAAACATTCACACATATGACAATCTAGAAAAATTCATTTACAAAATATCATTCTTTAGTCATTATCGCTATCAACATCCCAATTATATTTTAAAACCCCCACTACTTGTATGGCTTTTGCCTATTCTTCTCTTACATCATTTAATTCTTCTGTCATATAGGAAGCATGTACATCTGATAAGGCCTTACCTGTAGTGTGGTCAGTTTTAAACACCTGCAAAGAGAATGATGTATAAGAGAATGATGTATATATATAATTAATAATATATAAATAAGATTGATATATTTCATATTATCTAATGAGACTATATATAATACCTCAGGTATGGTATCGATGGCCACTGTGGCATATTTGATAATCATGTGAATAAATCACATCACATAGTATGCACATGCCCAACCATTGTCTTGTGTAGCACACTATAAATTGAAACATACAAAATATTAAAAAATACAACTAAGCACAGTTCACATAAATAATATATACATTGGAGTCGGGAACTTACTTTCACGTTCTCCCAAATTATTGGCTGGCTCTTTTTCTCGGGGACCTTTCCTCCAGCCTTTTTGAACTCATGTAAACCCCTACATGTTAATGTAACACAGTAAATTTCATAATTAAATAGTAATGTAATAACAAATGTTAACGACTATAAAAATGAAATATTTCTCACCGGAATAATGCCATTTTCATTGCATGTCCATATTTTGGATTCAATTTAGTCCCCTTAGGATCTAGATAATAGACAGTGAACATCCCGATGATAATAACTAGTAACTACCAATGCGTACCCCTAGAGGTAATAAAGTTAAAAATTAATAACTTGAAATCCACAATAAAAATGTAATTTTCGTAAGTCCAAATTATAAGCAAAGTAAACTTACTCCACATTGAATGGAGCTATTATCACTGTCTTCTTATTTTGACTAATATTTGTAAAAGCAACACAGCAGTATTGTTGAATTGATGTAGGGTCTTTAGCTACTAGACTAATCAAAGATGGAATAAAAAATCCTACATGTTCAAATGAAAAATCTGCACATATCTTGTATAAGTAGCTGTAAAACATATATTACGTATGCATTAATATATAAGAAACCAGATCACCATATACTACATAAGGTATATGGATGTATAAACAAGATCTCACCTTATCCATAGCTCTATCATAGATGTATTCAGCCAATCATAGAGAAACAACTCCAAAATATCTTGTATAAATAGTTTGGTTTCGTATGATTGACCTACAACATGCACATCTATAGAAACATTTATAGGGCAATTTATATCATGATCGCCTAACCATACTACCATACCCCTACAATTAGGACCTAAGAGGGCAGGTAGGTCTTGTGGAACCCAACTTGGTAATGTAGGAGGTGGAGGTGGAGGCCTAGATGCTCTGGGTGTCTTCATTTTAACATATATATATATATAATTTCATATCAATTGACCTCATATATACACACTAACAATTTAACGTAATGTAAATTTACCATACAATTTCAGTATAAACAACATCCACTTTGGGCCACAATATCACTCCGCCTTCTGCCTCACCAAGCATTTCACAATTTGGGTGGGCATATGGAAATTGAAGATCTAACCAATTAGGGAATATACGTAGCGGGCCCACACGAACCCAACCATTTGGTAATGGAGACCCATGAAACATTTCCCCTAGAAGGGATGGGTAAGCCGATGCCTCTGCAATGACGTATTTGTTACTTTTTAGATGACATGGCTTCAACCCCTACAAATTTATGTAAAGAATGTTATATACATATATACATATCATCTTGAAAACATATCATCTTGAAAAGACTAGCTACTATGTCATAAAAATACTTACAGCGGATGTGCTTGTTGGTAGGTCTATAGGATTACTCCCAAACTCTACAGTAGGAGTAGAGAGGGATGCCATAGGTATTGTATGAGTGGCATTCTAAGACGCCTGCCACTTCACCATTGCTTCTTAGATTCTCCTATCAATTAACACATCTACCTATACATGGATAAAAGAAATGTTAGCTTCTGATTATTGAATTCCCTTTTACAGTAACATTCTAAAAAAAGAATAGGTTACCTCTTCTTGTGAAATTCCCGCTTTTGGGACATGTTTGTGCTGGGATGGCCCAAAGAACGCTTTGATGCCCACACCAGCGCCTGCACCCCTAACACGTCCTGGATGCTCTGGGTTACCCAAAGCAACTGTCAATTCATCCCTTGTGCCCTCAGGGATGAACTTGCCTTGTTTCCTCAGCTCGTGCAACTCCCGCTAATCACCATCAATAGAAATTGGTAAGTAAACACCACAAATAATCAATATTCGAACGAATTGCTCTAAGAGTTGTATTTTACCATTTTTGCAGCCACCTCAGCAGTTGCGGGCTTCTTTATTTCTCCCTTCTTATTTTTCCTCCCAGCTATCCAGAAATCAAGGTGAGGCAGAGGTGTGGTACCTATAGTAGAGGACTCCTAAGTAACAGCAGACTAAGCAGTACACTCAGCCTGTAGTCTTTGGTGAACGCATGCATAGCCCTTTGGACCCATTGTGTGGTCATGCACATTCAGTGCACGCCTTGCTCTTTGTGCCTCACTGATAGCCTAGTTAGTATGCACATTGATTTGGTTAGTAACATTAAAGGTTAATCTTGAATAGGTGAATACAACATATATTAATTAAATAGGGAGTAACACCTAATACCTTGTATTCATCAGTGTTTCTTGAAGCAACAAACGCGCCCCATTCTTCTTGGTCCAGGAAGTTCCACTATTCAGTGGTTGACTTCTTCCTCTTCTCACCATCTTTTATGTATTCTTGGGTGAGATTTGTCATATAGTTCCTTAGGACCCTCCCACAGCGTTGCATCACGCATTTACGAAACAACTTTTCATCCAACGCAAATATACTCTGCAAAATAGAATTGCTATTAACTAGTATCCAAAAAATTAGTAATCTACAAAATAGAATTGCAAATAATAATAACTCACACATAAATCCTTCCATATTAAGTCTTTCTTCCCCTTAGGAACTTTATGCCAAGAATCTATCTTACAACCACAATGTCTACGAGTAACATACCCAAGATATGAAACAAACGAATTACAGTTTACTCCAATTGCATTTCCTACATTATCAAAATCCACAACTAGTTTGGGTCCACTGCCCCTTAGCACTGTTAACTTCTTCATCATAGTGATGCCCCTTTTCTTGTCAACTTTTTGGTACTGCTCATCAAGTGCCTCAAGTGCTTCAGAGGGTACATGTGCATCATCAACCTAAAATTTGACAAAATAAACACACTTACATGATATAACTATAAATGGACATATAGATAGAAATATATGATATATTTTATAAACTTACATTGTGAGGCGGTGCATTGGTATCCTCACCATGCTCATCATGGACATCATGGTCATCATGCCCATGCTCAACCATCTGAAAATTTCATCAAAAAATCATACATTTAGCATTTGACATAACTAGAAGATAATGAAACATTGTATAGTTCACATATATATACAAATAAAACATTGAAAAATGAAACATATAAAAAAATATAAACATGCATGCCTCTAATATTGCGATCGTTTATCAATTAAAAATCCTTCATTGTTATCTCCGCGCACATACAAGTCATCATTAGCTTCAATATTTTGTGGTGTTGGCAACCCAACTGAGAATGTACTGGAGTCATCATACTTATCATAGTACTCTTCTTCATCTATAGGATCTTCAATGAACTGTCTTTTACCATGAAGAACAACCGACCATTTATCATTTGCAGGATCATCGATATAAAATACTTGTTTCGCATGTGATGCCAATATGAATGGTTCACCCTTCTCTCCAATCTTTTCAAAGTTCACTAAAGTGAAACCCAATTCATCCACTATAACACCTTTGGTGTTATCAACCCAATTACATTTGAAGAGAGGAATTCTGAAATCTATGTATTCAAACTCCCATATGTCTTTAATGACATCGTAATATGACATTTTAGCTTCACATGGACTCTTATCCTTTGCACTTGCAAAAAATATAGTCGACGCTTGAAGGGTGACCCAACTGTTTTGGACGACACTCTTATCATCTTGGCACTTTGTGTAATATGTGAATCCATTAATGTCATACCATTCATAAGGCATAGCATTCAATTTTGGTTTAAAGGCGAGGCATTTGATAGTTTCAGTAATATCATCTGGTGTTTGAGATAGTTGATGTAAGCCTTTATCTTCAAACCACTTAATAAATGTCTTGTTATGCAATCTAGCAAGTCACATTGAATTGGCTCGAGGATATTGTCTCTTGATGAAATTGGTATATTCCTCGATATAAACACTCACTTCATCCATGTTGTGTAAAATATACAAGTGATCTTGTTCCAACTGCTCACGGCTGATTACTTTCACCTGTGATCCCAAAATTCCTTTGCCAAATTGGTCCTCAATATTCTTGTCATTACCAGGAGTGTCATTACCACTCAGAAAGTCATTGCAAAAATCCATAACCTCTCTCACCACATAACCCTCAATAATACTCCCTTCAGGCCAATAACGGTTTTGAACATCACTTTTAAAAATGCTCATGTATCGTTCAAAGGGATACATCCAATGTAAGAAAACTGGTCCCAACATTTTCACTTCCCTAGTCAAGTGGACAACAAGATGTACCATGATATCAAAAACGAAGGAGGGAAATACATCTCAAGCTAACATAGGGTAACAACCACTTCTCTTTGCAAAGTATCAAGAGTATCAGGGTCAATAACTTTGCTGCACAGACTGTTGAAAAAGAAACAAAGTCTGGTGATTGCAAACCTTAAATGCTTCGGCAATATAGATCGAATTGCCACAGGCAATATTTGTTGCATTAGAGTGTGACAATCATGAGATTTAATACCTATCAACTTCAGATCTTTCATTGATACCAATCTACAGATGTTGGATGAGTAACCCTATGGCACCTTAACATTTACCAAGCATTCACAAAAAGCTTTCTTCTCCTTTCTAGACAACATGTAACAAGTGGGAGGTAAGTATGTTCTCTGATTTCCCATTTCATGTAATTCTGTTAATTCTGACCTTATTCCCATTTCACGTAGGTCCAGTCTGGATTTTATCCCATCTTTAGTCTTACCTGGTATATTCAACGGAGTACCAATGACACTATCACATACATTTTTCTCAACATGCATGACAACGATACAATGCCTGATTGTCAAAGAACTCCAATAAGGAAGATCCCAAAATATTGACTTCTTCTTGAATAAAGATTTGTCACTCCGTGTGGCCATAGTACATTGTGATCTTTTACAAAATTCATTGACAAAGTCTTTTACTCTTTCATAAACAACCTCCCCCGGTATAGGTTTAGGTGCACTCCGTTCCTCATTCCATCCATTGAATGCTTTGCGCTTCCTACGATACAGATGGAATTTTGGAAGAAACCTTCGATGACCAAGATATACAGTCTTGCCGCCATGTTTTAGTCTTGTTGAATCAGTGTTCTCTTCACATATAGGACACACTTTAGCTTCTTTGACACTATATCTAGACAAATTCCCGTATGCTGGAAAGTCATTAATAGTGTAAAACAACATAGCGTGCAAACAAAATGTCTCTCTTTGTGAAGCATCATAGGTCATCACACCTTCACCCCAGAGTTTCTTTAAGTCATCAATCAGAGGTTCAAGATAAACATCGATATCATTTCCAGGTTGTTTAGGGCCCGATATCAACAACAACATCATAACATACTTATTTTTCATACACAGCCAGGGAGGAAGATTGTATATAACAAGCATGACTGGCCAAGTGCTATGTTGGCTGCTCAATGTCCCGTACGGATTCATCCCATCTGTACAAAGCCCAAGTCTTAGATTCATGACTTCTTCACCAAATTTAGGATACAATAGATCAATCTTCTTCCATTGTGGGGAATCAGACACATGTCGTAGGATCCCATCATTATTTTTCTTAACATTTGCATGCCACCTCAAATTCTTCGAATCTATCAGATTGGCAAACAAGCGTTGAAACCGTGATATTGTAGGTAGATACCACATCACCTTGGCAGGAGAACCAATTTTGGACTCCCCCAAAGTCTTCAATTTATACTGTGACGCACCACATTTTGGACAATCTTTCAAATCCACATAGTCCTTTTGAAATAATACACAATCATTCGGGCATGCGTGTATCTTCTTAGCCTCCATTCCCATTGGGCACAATAATTTATTTACCTGGTATGTTGAGATTGGCAGCTCATTTGCTTCAGGAAGCATTTCTTTCAACAAAGACAACAATGACGTGAAGCTTTTGTCGCTCCATCTATTGTTAGCTTTCAGCTTATACAATCTCAACACAGTGCTAAGCTTCATAAACTTAGTACAACCTGTGTATAACGGTATCTCAGCATCTTGCACAATGTTTCTAAACATGGGAGGTGGATCAGTTTTGGTGTGCTCTACCTCACAACTATCCAGCATCACATCAACGATGTCTACTGGAACTGGTTCGTTCACATCTACGTCATCATAGTCAATTTCTTCTTCCATACAAGAAATGCTATCAAAATCCACTGGTTTCGGGTTTGAAATCTCTCCATGCCAGTGTCATTCTGTATAGCCTTGTACAATCCCATTGCACATGACATGACTTTTGATTTTGTCACCAGTGATGAATTTCAAGTTGTTACCACAATGCCTACATGGACAGTAGAACCTAACTCCAGGTTGTTTCCTATGTTCCTCGGCAAATCTAATAAACAGTTCAAGACCAGAAATAAACTCTGGGGTGCAACGATTGTGAATGGACATCCATGATCTATCCATTCTATGATCAAATAGAAAACAAGTATATATTACAACAAGATTATGGTCTAGGGTTAATATATTAGAGTTTAAGCATGGTTAAAACTTTAGGGTTTAAGGTCTTATATGTAATTAAGATTTACTCCTATTAAGTAAATCTTAGATGGGTTTCTAGGCCAACAAATACATGTGCTTTCATTCTTATATATAATAAATATGTACCACCTATCCCATTATTAAACACCTAATCTCACTAGTAAGTGTATAATGTATATTGGGTTTTCAAGAAAATTTCAGAAGCATTTCCCCGTTGTTCTCCAAGTACATATGTACTTAGAGAATAAATGGGGAAATGCTACTAAAATTTTCTTGAAAACCCAATGCACATTATACACTTACATCCTAAGTGAGATTAGGTGTTCAAGAACAGTCCCAAACCCGGGACTATCCAAGATTTACTCCTATTGAGTAAATCTTGGACGGGTTTCTAGGCCAACAAATACATGTGTTGTCATTCTTATATATAATAAATGTGTACCACCTATCCCATTCTTGAACACCGAATCTCACTAGTAAGTGTATAATGTATATTGGGTTTTGAAGAAAATTTTGGCAGCATTTCCCCGCTGTTCTCCAAGTACATATGTACTTAGAGAACAAACGGGGAAATGCTACCGAAATTTTCTTGAAAACCCAATACACATTATACATTTACATCCTAAGTGAGATTAGGTGTTCAAGAATAGTCCCAAACCGGGGACTATCCAAGATTTACTCCTATTGAGTAAATCTTGGACGGGTTTCTAGGCCAACAAATACATGTGTTGTCATTCTTATATATAATAAATGTGTACCACCTATCCCATTCTTGAACACCTAATCTCACTAGTAAGTGTATAATGTGTATTGGGTTTTCAAGAAAATTTCGGCAGCATTTCCCCATTGTTCTCCAAGTACATATGTACTTAGAGAACAAACGGGGAAATGCTGCCGAAATTTTCTTGAAAACCCAATACACATTATACACTTACATCCTAGGTGAGATTAGGTGTTCAAGAACAGTGCCAAACCGGGGACTATCCAAGATTTACTCCTAATGAGTAAATCTTGGATGGTTTTCTAGGCCAACAAATACATGTATGTTGTCATTCTTATACCTACAATCCTAGTTTCATCATTCATATCCTAAGTTTTATGTAACATCATTTAATCATGCTTGTCAGTAAATACTAAACAGTAAATAAACCATGATTCCATATATCAAAGATTTGAATCATGGGGTGATGTAGCCCTATTTTAGGGCTCCATCCTGTGCCATTTTGTACTTAAATCACATCTAAACATGTTAGATTACAAGCTTTTTCCCCTAATGTGTTTATCATTGCCAAATGCACTTATGATGTTCTTTTCACTGTTTTCAGGTACTTGGACCATGCCTTAGATGGAAGAGAGAAAGAAGGAGTTCTAGGGCTCCTCCACTCATGGGGAGGTCCAAAGGAGGCCCCAAAATCTCCCTCAACCTACCTCCAATGGCCACGAGTCATCACCAAGCAAAGACATCCAAGAATGACGAAGTTTAAAGGATAATCAAGTGGTGCAAGCCTCACCACAGCCGTGGGCACTTACCACGGTCGTGCAAATTTATGACCAAGAACCAGAATTTCAACAAGGTTTTTCCCCAAGTCGCCACGACCGTATCCAATGAAGAACAAAACCACCGTGATGCTGCTCCACGAGAAAAACAAAATGACCGTGATGCTACTCCACGGTCATGGAGCAGCATCACGATCATTTTGTTCTTCATTGGCCACGGTCGTGGCAGATGGCCACGGTCATGTTGACTTGGGGAAAACCTTGTTGAAATGTTGGTTCTTGGTCATAAATTCACACGGCCGTGGGAAGTGCCCTCGACCACATCCCCCTCCTCCAAAACGACTGTGTGACCCAACATGGCCATGGTGCCACTCACCCACCATGACCGTGGCACTCCGCCACAGCCGTGGCCACCAACATAGCATACCACCAGCCCCATACCACGACTGTATTCTTACCCCACGACTGTCCTATACTACCCTCACCACTGCCATGGCACACCAACACGACCGTGGTGACCAATCTACCCCACCATTTCCACCACATATACACATCAAATCCATTCCATTTCACCATTATCATTAGAGCTTCATATATCAACATACATACTAGGTCATATTTCAAGTCAAGATTTAGGCATTTAATCACCTTAGGGCGCATACATGATTCACAAGGTATTTGGGTGCACAAAGAATAGTATATGTTACTGATTTAGGAGTTCACATTATCATTTTAGAAATAGAAGACCCACATGTGAGTTAAGTTTGAGATTTAACATCAATGTATCATTAACACACATGTTTCAAGGTTCAAAGCACATAATAAAATCAAATTAGGATGCTAGAATGGACAAGTTGAATCTTATTTCAACATGCATCAAAATTTACTGAATTAGGTCAAGCATGAGAATTAGAAGCACAAATATATGCAAGTACAATTTTGAATCAAAATGAAGCCTAATGGCACATTGGGAGAGTGAGATTATACCTCACTTGAAGGCTGAAGAACAAATATATGCAAGTCAACAACGCAAATGGATGACACAACAACTCAATTCAGCCCAAGAGAACAAGTGCAATCAACACAATTCTATTACAATGAATTAATTAGGTGTCAATAAGCATCAATTTTAGTGAGACTCTCTTATTCCATGCTACTACAAATGGGAAATCAGAAAATATGTTGCATGTGTAACCTTAATTGCAAAAATACAATCTAAGTCGACTATGATTCTTATCAATCCACACTTCCATGCTTCTTGAATGGCTAAATGACGACATTCATTTTTAGGTTCTCTAGAAGAAGAGTAGGAGGACGATCAAACAGGGAGAAGAGTAGAAGAAATTAATTGTACCTGTCGGTAGCGAGCTCATGGAGGAAGAAGAGGAGCAACTCTTTCAGCAGCGAGCTTGATCATGGAGGAAGAAGATGAGCAGACAAGCAGCTCAGTCAGTAGTAGCGGCGGCGTTGAGCAGGTAGTTGAGCAAGCAACAACAGCGTGGAGTAGGAGAGCTGCGGCCTGGAGAGCAGTGACCGGAGCACCAGCAAGCGGCAGAGGCAGCGGCGAGCGGCGGCGGTGACAGCAACCAGAGCACCAGCAAATGGCGGTGGTGGTGGAGGCAGTGAGCACAGGAGCAGCGGGCGGCGGTGAGCAGAGGAGTTGCCAGACCTAACCCTCCATCGAGAATGAATGAAATAGAGAAAGGGGAAGAGTCTGGCTCGCACGGGTGCTGTTAAGTTAACAATAGGCGTCGGTTATTAGAACTAACTGATGCTTAAAACTATAAGCATCGATTACCAACAAGAAACCGACACTTCTGTTAGTTGATAGTCATCGGTTCCAACTAGAAAAACTGACGTCTATCTATATATGCCGACAAAAATAAATGTTCTCGAATTAAGACTATAGTCGTCGATTTCCGTATAAAAACCGACGCTAAAGGGAGGTGAAAATTTTCGCGGTTAAGCGTGTGAAAACACATCGGCATCGGTAATTGTAAGACAACTGACGATAAAAATTGGTCAAATTTTTGTCTCATAGAAAACATTTAGTCGTCGGTTTCTTTGTTAAAAACCGACGTTGTATGTTGAATTTTGGAGGTAATTATTTTCACTGGAAAATTTGTATTTGGCGGTCAATTTTAGGTGTCGGTTTCTTATTAAGAAACCGACGCTAAATAAAAAGTGATACCCACGTCTGGTCGCCCTTCACAGATATATGTTGGTTATTTTATTTAACCGACGTTGTATGGATTAGGCGTCGGTTTTTGTATACAACCGACACCTGTAAATGTGACGTTAGAAGTCATTTCTGTAGTAGTGATATCTTCACTCAACTTCAAGATATATGCCTACCCCCATCTTTAGCCTTCAGCAACACACTAGACAAATATAAGGACAATAGTCCTTCACATGTAGAAAACTGGTAATGGGCTAGGAACTCATGTATATTGGTTTTCCCTTTCATATATCCTTTTATCGGGTTAGGGTTTCTCAAACCAATATTGGTTTGTGCATTGGAGATTCCATCATCTTCAAGCTTCAACCCTTCATCCATTAACACTCTAGTTTATGGACAACATCCCCATATATCCATTAAATCTCATAAAATCATCATTCAATCAAGTAAAGTCAAAATTAAAATGGAATCGTCAAGTATTGCATGATTGAAGCTGAATAATAATAGAGTTGAGTTCAAGTTATATAATCTGCATCAAGATCACAACTAGAGCTTCAAGATTCAAAGCTTCATGTTCCCAAGGTTGAATATGACATATCAAAAGTACAAGACACGAGAACAACACTTCTATATGATAAAAGATTCCATAGTTAGGAACTTGGTGAAGAAGGAAAAAAGAAAGGAACCATGACCCAAGAAGCATAGTCCACCCAAGGTTGAAGATGACCATGGCTTCACCTTAGGCTTGATGCTCAAGATCCTTCCTATTCCTCAAGCTTCTATGGTAGTCCACCAAGAAAGGGATGATATGAGAGTCAAAAGGTTTCACTAGTAGGTGAAAAGAGAGGCTTAAATAGTTGAGATTCATGAGAGATAGTGTATGTGAAGTGTCATCACCATATGTAACTAGGTGACACGTTTCCATGCATGGTGGCACCATGCAACCATATTTATCTCGACATGCAAAACTCTTATGGATAATCCAAAGATAAGATATCGGCCATTGGTTATCTTGCTTGACAAGATATCACAACCTAATATCACTTTATGTGCAAAGCGATACAACTTTTCCAAGGAGCATCTAAACTGATAGGACTCACCTACTTGAGGTGCTTAGCCCAACATGAATACTTCCAATATGTTACTAAACTGATATGGGACATGCTCTATGGTTTCTAAACCAATAGGCACTCCCATATACTCTTCATAACTTGACACAACCTTAACTAGGGTTCAAGGCACTCAACATTCTTTGGTTTTTTCACCACCAAGAGTGTTATCACTCAACCAAGACCCAAATAAAGTGCTCTCTCCTTTTTCTCTTCTAGATGATGCTAAGAGAGAGAAGGGACACTCTAGAGATGATAATTTGCACACCAATCCCATATTTTGGGTAAATTATAATTTATACCAAAACTATCATATAAAGCACAAACAATCTTTAAACAGGCTCAAACTTGAAACTTGATCTCTCCTTAAGTCTTAATTACTTTTTAAAAATTAAGATAAGGTTCTAATCATATTACTTAGGCAAAACATCCAGGGTTACCACATAACCCAGGTCAAGGTTGTTACAGTATCGCTGAATGTTTTGCCTAACTAAGATGATCAGAACCTTGTCTTAATCTTTTGAAAAGTAATTAAAACTTAAGGAGAGCTCAATTTTCAAGTTTGAGCATGTTTGAAGATTGTTTGTGTCATACATGATAATTTTGGTGCAAATTGCAATTTACCCAAAATATGGGGTTGATGTGCAATTTATCACCTCTTGAGTGTCCCTTCCCTCTCTTAGCATCATCTAGAAGAGAGAGAAAGGTAGGGTGCCTTTTTGAGTCTTGGTTGAGTGATAGCACTCTTGGTGGTGAAAGAACCAAAGAATGTTGAGTATCTTGAACCCTAGATAAGATTGTGTCGAGTTATGAAGAGTATATGGGAATGCCTATTGGCTTATAAACCATAGAGGAGGTCCCATGTCAGTTTAGTACCTTTTTGGAAGAATTCATTTCTGGCTAAGAACCTAAAGTAGGTGAAGAATATTGGTTTAGGACTTCCTTGCAAAAGTTGTATCAGTTTGCACATAAAGTGATATTGGGTTGTAGTATCTTGTCAAGAAAGATACCCAATGGTCGATATCTCATCCTTGAATTATCTTCAATATTTTTTGCATTTTGAGTTAATCATGGATGCATGGAGTCACCATGCATGGACACATGTTACCTAGTTGCATATGGTGATGACACCTCACATATATTGTCTCTCTTGAAACTCAACTATATAAGCCCCTCTTTTCACAAGCAAGTAAACCTTCTGACTCTTAGTGGACGACCCTAGGAGCTCAAGGAGAAAGCGGAAGGTCAAGCATTTTGTCTAAGGTGATGCCATGACCATCTTCAACCTTGGAGAATTATGTATCTCGGATCATAATTCTTTCTTTATTTTCTTCTTCATCGAGTTTCTATCTATGATACCTTCTTCTTGATGGAGGTGAAGCTATGGCCAAATATTGGAACTTTGAATAGGTCATATTCAACCTTGGGATCATGGAGCTTTGAAGCTTGAAGATTTAGTGGTGATTTTGAGGTAGGTTATATAATTCAAAGTCAACTCTTTTATTATTCACCTTCCATCATGCAATACTTGATGATTCCTTTTCAATTTTGACTTTCCTTGGTTGAATAATGATTTAATGAGATCTAATGGATATATTGGGTTGTTGTCCATGAACTAGAGTGTTAATAGATAGAGGGTTGAAGATTGAAGATGATGGAATATCCCATGAACAAACTGATATTGGTTTGAGAAACCCTAACCCGATACAAGGATATATGAATGGAAAAGTGATATACATGAGTTCCTAGCCTATTATCGGTTTGCTACATGTGAAGGACTATCATCCTTACAATTGTCTATCCTGTCACCTAAGGCTAAATATGGGGGCAGGCTGATATCTTGAAATTGTGTGAAGATATGAAGTCAACCGCATATGCCTTAACCCTAGCAACCCGATACACCTCTAGCCCGAAACAAGTGTGATGGGCAACACACCTTGGCTGACACACCATGTGAAGGTGTGGGAGACACACTCCTTGAAGTCATGGCCAAGACACCAAGTAGTGGTGAGGACGATACCTTAATAGGAGAAAAATTTAAGAGTGTTGGTGGTGGCTAACCCGATACTATCAAAACCCTCGAGGCCAATATCACTTGGTGATAGCTAGGGTGACACAACAGAAGATGATATTTCTGATGCACTAGATGACAGTGTGGAAAATACCCTAGAGTATACTATGGCAAACACAAAGTGATAGGGTGGCTGACACACACAAAGTGATAGGGTGTCCGACACACACAAAATGATAGGGTGGTCGACACACAAAGTGATAGGGTGGCCGACACACACAAAGTGATAAGGTGGCTGATACACAAAGTGATAGGGTGGTTGGTACCCTAAAGTGATGTCAAGATGTTATGCTTAAGTGAGGTGAAAATATTTTGCTAAAGTATGAACAAGGTGATGCTCCAAGGTATGGTGAAGGTGATACACCAAGATATGATTCATCACCAATATCACCCTAAGCACCTCTAAACCAATATCACCCTAAGCACCTCTAAACCAATATCACCCTTAGCACCTCTAAACCGATATCACTTTTATGTGCCATGATCGATACATGTGAGAGTGTCTAGGCTAACTATCACACCCCGATCTCACACTAACCACTAATCACGAGATTAGGGCGCGATAGAGGGATTATCACATAAACAAATCACTGAAAACTTTTTCTTTTTAAAACCTCGTAATGATATCTGGATTATTGTTGTAAATTAAAACATAAATAACTATTGCGGAAGCATTTCAATTAAACTGGGTAGAGAACATAAACAGAGTTTACAACATGTAACATTGTTTAACAGAAAAGTAAACATAACAGTTAATTTACATCTTTATACACATTTTCCATACATACTCTCTCTCACCCACGCCATGTCCCAAGGACCGAGGGGAAAGGACTAAGAGACCTCTAACTAGACTAACTACAAACCTTATATAGACTAGGTGTTAGGATGAAATGATCCTTCCGATTCCTGATGCTGATGCTGACCTGAAAATGTTTTGAGTAGAGGTATGAGCCTACTCGCTCAGTGAATAACATTTCACTTAGCTATCACTAACCAACTCGTCAGGTTTAAAACTAAAATTAAACATATATATAGTACAAGCAGGGCAGTACTATTGACATAGCAGATATACAGATAATAATCACATTTCTATGCATCAACAGGTATTTCAGGTAAATGAACAAATATATAAATTTATTGTGATCCTATATGATTACTTATTCATATTATTATTATGCCCTAATCATATGCAGTGTACTCTGCCTATGAAGATCCATAGCAAGTTCATGCTACGATCCCACCGTATAAGACTTAGCGACACACCCGGGAAATGCTAAGTCTGACGCCAGCCCTGTTCTGCTACAGGACCCCAGGCTCCACGGCCTCAATGCACAACCACGTGTGCTGCACAACCACGTGTGCTACAGACTCCTCCTGACAAACCTGAGCACACATGCGGAGAGTCTCACAGGGTTACCTTCGCGACACAAGCACGAATGGTATTAGATAACCCCCCCTTTTTCCCAGTGCCATCGTGACACAAGCACGATTGTTGTTAGACACTGCCTCTCTTTCCTCGTTTGTCCGTGACACAAGAACAGATGATGTTGCAACACGAGTTTCACCCCTAAGAAGCAGATCTGTCAAAGGGGTTCTACGGTGTTAGGGCACCTAAGTCTATTAACTAATTAACATATAACCATTTAAACAGGAAAATCACATCTACTGATTTCATATCAGATCACAATACACTGTCATTCTAAACTGACAGAGCAATATATTTTAAATCATTGTAATTTCTGAGAAATTCTCATACCATGCATTCAGACAAATTAGAAATGCATAAATAACCCAACTTATTTCAATTTGGCACATACATAGCGAATTTACGCAATTGAACATCTTATTGCACAAATTAAAGAAATTTGCTTCACATATGAGAATCATACTCAACAATTATCAATTCTCTAAATTTCTCGAAAAACGTGCACATTAACCCAAATCCTGGTTTGTGCATCACTTAACTCAATTAAGAGTTAATTACATATCACAACACAATTTAATAACAATACTTGAGAATTTCTGGTAATAATTCAGAGAAATGTGCCATTTCATGTAAATATCAATTTACACATATTAACGTCAAAAGATATATGCAATTAAGGTTTTCATGCAACATTCAAACAAGCAATTTAGGTTCCAATGAACCATATAAATCTACTAATTCAATCCACACTGATCAATTGCTAAATTTAATCATATAACAGCGTCTAGAAGCAATTTATGAAATAAAAAGTCGGGCGACGCCAAACGCCACCCTACGCCTGATAACGCCTGTTATCAGCGTAATTCGCGCACAAAACAGAAAATATTCAAACGCCTGAGTTTATTAATGATAAATAAATGAAATCCTACTCACAGCGATTTGGACTGTCCGGATTTGTCTGGAGGTGCATCCAAGGTCTGATTCCGGGTGATTTTCTATTGTCTTCTACCTTGGGATTTTCACTGTTCATGGCTGTTTTGTACAGAACAAACCAACGCTTAACCCAGTTGACGGAAGAACCTTGATTACTGGTTGGAACTTTAACTAGGAGCTATGAAATCTGCTGGAACCTCGAAATCGAAGCTCAAGAGAAGCCCCCTTGCTGCTGGGCGCGCCCAAGAAGCTTTCCTGGCTACTTCTGCAGCAGCAGGTTGGGTTTCGGACGGCTGCCCAAGTCCAAGCAGCAAAGAAGCATGTAGCTAGGCGGGTAGGGGAGGAAGAGAAGAAGAAGAGAGGAGCGAGAAAGGAAGAAGGAAGAGAGGAAGAAGAGAACCGCCGGATCGGAGCTCCTGCGCTCCAAGGAGTCGCGGCTCTACTGCGGCTCAATCACCCTGTGCGCCGCTTAAGCAAATAGCAAATAAACGGATAAGCAACAGAGAACAAAAGAAGACTTATAAAGAAAAAGTTTTGGACATTTTGCAATTTCGACCCTGGAATCGAAAAATATCATAACTTTTGACTCAAAAGTCCAAATCAGGTGATTTGTTTTGCATATTTTCAAGAATGAGGCCCACTACAAACCCAAGGCATAAAAACAAGATAATTACACTGTTTTACTGATTCAAAATTCCAATTGCATCCAATTATTACTTTACTCAAATTAATCATCTTAATTATGCACTAATTGATCTAATGTGCTTAATTCAACTAAATCAAGTTAATGATTCACTAACTACCTCATAAGCACATATGTTAGCTCAAATAACTTTAATTAGGCTCAAATTATAAAGCTTACCAATAAACTTTGGAACAGGTCATAACAATCTCCCTCCCTTATAAGAATTTCGTCCCGAAATTCCTAAAAGAGAAAAGGAAACTTGTTACGCATCTCAGTGCAAGTTCACACGTAGCTTCTTCTAGATTATGATTCCTCCACAGAATTTTCACTAATGGTATCTCACGATTCTTGAGTTTCTTGATCCTTCGATCAACTATCTGAATGGGTCCTTCAACATAGGACACATCTGATCTGAGCTGTGCAGGTTCTGGGTCAACTATCTTTTCTGTACCAGGATAGCATTTCTTCAACATGGATACATGAAACACATCATGTAGATTTGACAACTCAGATGGCAATTCTAACCTATAGGCTACAGGTCCAATCCTCTCAATGATAGGATATGGGCCCATAAACCTAGGAGTCAACTTACCCCTCTTTCCAAACCTTAGCACTCCCTTCCACGGTGAAACTTTCAGATAAACCTCGTCACCAACCTCAAACTCAAGAGGTCGACGTCGTCTCTCTGCATAACTTTTCTGCCTGTCCTGTGCAGCTTTCAACTGCTCCCTGATCACGGATATCTTCTCTGTAGTTATATCAACTATCTCAGGTCCAAGAATTTCTTTCTCACCAACCTCGTACCAACAAACTGGTGATCTACACTTTCTACCATATAGAGCTTCATATGGGGCCATTCCAAGACTAGAATGATAGCTGTTGCTATATGCAAACTCCATCAGGCTTAAGTGTTCTTCCCAGTTACCTCTGAACTGCAGAACGCATGCTCTCAGCATGTCTTCAAGAGTCTGAATGGTCCTCTCAGACTGACCATCTGTCTACGGGTGAAACGCTGTACTGAACCTCAACTTTGTGCCCAACGCACGATGTAACTGATTCCAGAATCTGGATGTAAACTTAGGATATCTGTCAGAAATAATGGAAACTGGAATCCCATGTAATCTGATTACCTCATCCACATAAATCTTGGCCAGCTTTGGAACATCAAAGGTTGACTTGACAGGGAGAAAGTGAGAAAACTTAGTTAGTCTATCCACAATCACCCATATCGAGTCTGAACCTCTAGACGTCCTGGGTAATCCTACCACAAAATCCATCGTGATGTGTTCCCACTTCCATTCAGGTATAGGAAGCGACTGTAAGGTACCAGCAGGTTTCTGATGCTCAGCTTTAACCTGCTGACACACTCCACATCTAGCCACGTACTCCGCCACATCTCTTTTCATACCAGACCACCAGTACAGCTCTCTGAGATTCCTGTACATTTTCGTGTTACCAGGATGCATAGCATACATAGAAGCATGCGCTTCTTCAAGAATTTGCTCTTTCAGCTCACTGTTCCCAGGTACACACAACCTATCATGAAGATACAACATGCCTTCATCAGAAAACCTGAATTCTGACCTTTTACCTTCCGACATATCCTGCATAATCTGCCTCAACTCATTATCACTCTGTTGCAATTCCTTAATCTGATCATAGAAAGTAGGTTTGACCTGCATCTGAGCAATCAACCCACTCTGTCCTGTCACATCCAAGTCTAAGTTCAATTTTCGCATATCTACAAGCAAGTCTCTTTTGAAACATGCCATAGAAAATGCATTTGCTGTTGAACTTGACTTTCTACTCAAGGCATCTGCTACAACATTCGCTTTACCAGGATGGTAATCGATTGTCACCTCATAATCTTTAATTAGCTCAAGCCATCTGCGCTGTCTCAGATTCAAATCCTTCTGAGTAAAGATATACTTCAGGCTCTTATGATCTGTAAACACCTGACATGTCTCACCATACAAATAGTGACGCCATGTCTTAAGAGCATGAACTATAGCAGCTAATTCGAGATCATGAGTAGGATAGTTCTCTTCATTCTTCTTAAGCTGTCTAGATGCATAAGCCACAACTTTGCCTTCCTGCATCAGCACACAGCCCAAACCTCTCCTGGAAGCATCGCAGAACACTGTATAACCTTTATCTGCCTCAGGCAACACTAACACTGGCGCTGTGGTCAACTTCCTCTTCAAAATCTGAAAACTCTTCTCGCAGTTATCAGACCAAACAAATGCTGCATTCTTCCTTGTCAGGCGTGTCAAAGGTGATGCTAACACACTAAAGTTCTGTATGAACCTTCTGTAATAACCTGCTAATCCCAAGAAACTTCTGATCTCAGTAGGAGTCTTAGGTTGTTCCCACTGAAGTACAGAATCAACTTTCTTAGGGTCAACGCTAACTCCATCTCTCGAGATAACATGTCCAAGAAATGCTACCTCAGCCAACCAGAACTCACACTTGGTAAATTTAGCATACAGCTGATGTTTCCTCAACAACTGCAATGCTACTCTCAAGTGTTGCTCATGCTGTACAACATCTCTAGAGTAGATCAGTATATCATCTATGAAGACTACAATAAACTGATCCAGGAACGGTTTGAAAATCTGATTCATCATATCCATAAAGGCTGCTGGGGCATTGGTCAACCCAAATGACATGACCAAAAACTCATAATGCCCATACCTGGTTCTAAAAGCTGTCTTGGGAATATCAGGAGCCTTTATTCTAAGTTGATGGTATCCAGATCTCAAATCTATTTTAGAGAAAACCGTTGCTCCACGCAACTGATCAAACAGATCGTCTATTCTCGGCAAAGGATACTTATTCTTAATAGTGATCTTATTCAGTTTCCTGTAATCTATACAGAGACGCATGGTACCATCCTTCTTCTTAACAAACAGGACTGGAGCACCCCACGGTGAAGAACTGGGTCTAATGAAACCCTTATCCAGCAACTCCTGCAACTGCACCTTGAGTTCCTTCAACTCTGCAGGTGCCATTCTATAGGCTGGCAGTGCTACTGGATGACTACCTGGATATACCTGAATTTCAAAATCAATATCTCTGACAGGAGGTAAGCCTGGTAACTCCTCTGGAAAAACATCAGAAAACTGACGAACCACATGCACATCATAAAAACTGGCGGTGCTCTTCTCTGCTCTGGTGTCAACCACATGAGCAAGGAACGCTTCACATCCTTTCTGTAACATCTTATCAGCTACAACAGCTGATATTATGCACGTAGGTAGAACTTTCCTGTCTCCAGTAAAGACACAAGAAAATTCACCTAGTTGAAAGGTAGCTTCCTTTTTCCAACAATCGAGTTGCACTCGATATGTTTCAAGACAATCCATACCCAAGATGATTTGAAAAGTATTTACATCCAAGGGTATGAGATTAGCAGCAAAGGTGAAACCTCTAAAAGATAACAAGCATCCGGGACAGAACTCGGATAAAACTGTTGGTCCACCTAGTGGAACCCTCAACACTAACTCATCTGCCAACTCTTGAGTTAACAGATTAAGTTCACAAACTAATGAACGTCGTATAAAAGAGTGAGTAGCTCCCGGATCTATCAAAACTGAAACTGGTATATTATTAAACAAAAGCATCTCTCCTGTAACAACTTGTGAAGAGATTATACCTTCCTGAGGTGTCAAAGAAAAGAAACGTGCTGAAGCTCTCCCTCTGCCACGCTGTCCTCTCTGACCACTCCTGCCACTGGATACTCCACCACCTCTGGAACCAGAAGCCATAGAAGAACTGGGTCCTTCAGCTGGAGGTTGTCTCTGAACATCATAAAACTGAGACTGAGAAGGTTGTGATGCTGTTGGTTGAAGCTGAGGACAAAACTTCTTTATATGTCCTATCTGCCCACAAGCATAACAACCTGGACCCCAACACTGTCCAGTATGTGGTCTTCCACATTTGTCACATGGTGGTATCTCTTGCCTCTGAGGACCTGTCACTGACATTGACGACCCAGAAGACTGTCCACTAGTGGCACTGCCCCATCTCCCTGGGTAGTATCTCCCTCTGCCTCTAGAAGAAGAAACATCCTCAGATCTCTGTCTACTGAAACAGCTAAAGCCACGCCCGAGTTTAGAAAAGAAACCTCTACCACCACCTCTGTATCCACTACTGGACTGTCCTCTACTGAAATCTATAGATCTCTTCTTAGACTCAGGCACCTTGTCAGCATTCACAGATTCTTCAACCTGTCTAGCAGCTTCAACAAATTCACCAAAGTTCTCCCTGTTCCTTCTGCTAGTAGCAGAAACTGTATGCCGAATTTCTGGCCTTAGCCCTTCTTGAAACCTTCTGCATCTTTCTATGTTGTCAGGAACAAGCTGCGGACAGAAGTTCGCTAACCGGGTGAAAAGCGCTTCATACTCAGTAACTGACATGTTCCCCTGCTTAATGTTCTGTAACTGCCTGATTTCTCATTAAGGAAGGTAGGTGGATAAAACTTAAGATGAAACTCTTCAGAGAAATCCTGCCATGAGAGCTCTGTACCTCTCCTCTTTTCCTCCACACTATGCCACCACATCTCTGCATCGCCTGTCAAAAGATAAACTGCGTGATTAATCTTCTTCTCTTCTGGAAGATCCATCAAGCGAAAGACCTTCTCTATCTGTCTCCACCACTTATCAGCCTCGGCGGGATCTGTAGTGCCACTAAACTCTGTGCCACCAAGCTTCTTTACAAGCTCATAAGATCGCATCAGATCCTTGCTGCTGGTAGAAGTAGAAGCTCGCCTATCAGCCTTGTACCTCTCTTTGGTTTCCAGAAACATCCTGTACATCCGGGATGCTTCATCCACGTGGTCACCACCACCTGGACCCAAGTACAAAGGATCAGGGCCAACATGGCTCTCGGCCTGATCATCACGATCAAAGCCTCTTCCTACCATCTGCAATGATATAACAGAATATTTCCTGTTAGAAAACTACAGATAGAAGAAAGACACCTAAACCTTAATCATATTGGTCTCTTATAGTCCCCTGATCTTGAGTAACTAAGTACTCAAACCTGGCTCTGATACCAAGATGTCACAACCCGATCTCACACTAACCACTAATCACGAGATTAGGGCGCGACGGAGGGATTATCACATAAACAAATCACTGAAAACTTTTTCTTTTTAAAACCTCGTAATGATATCTGGATTATTGTTGTAAATTAAAACATAAATAACTATTGCGGAAGCATTTCAATTAAACTGGGTAGAGAACATAAACAGAGTTTACAACATGTAACATTGTTTAACAGAAAGTAAACATAACAGTTAATTTACATCTTTATACACATTTGCCATACATACTCTCTCTCACCCACGCCATGTCCCAAGGACCGAGGGGAAAGGACTAAGAGACCTCTAACTAGACTAACTACAAACCTTATATAGACTAGGTGTTAGGATGAAACGATCCTTCCGATTCCTGATGCTGATGCTGACCTGAAAATGTTTTGAGTAGAGGTATGAGCCTACTCGCTCAGTGAATAACATTTCACTTAGCTATCACTAAACAACTCGTCAGGTTTATAACTGAAATTAAACATATATACAGTACAAGCAGGGCAGTACTATTGACATAGCATATATACAGATAATAATCACATTTCTATGCATCAACAGGTATTTCAGGTAAATGAACAGATATATAAATTTACTGTGATCCTATATGATTACTTATTCATATTATTATTATGCCCTAATCATATGCAGTGTACTCTGCCTATGAATATCCGTAGCAAGTTCATGCTACGATCCCACCGTACAAGACTTAGCGACACACCCGGGAAATGCTAAGTCTGACGCTAGCCCTATTCTGCTACAGGACCCCAGGCTCCACGGCCTCAATGCACAACCACGTGTGATGCACAACCACGTGTGCTCCAGACTCCTCCTGACAAACCTGAGCACACAGGCGGAGAGTCTCACAGGGTTACCTTCGCGACACAAGCACGAATGGTATTAGATAACCCCCCCTTTTTCCCAATGCCATCGTGACACAAGCACGATTGTTGTTAGACACTACCTCTCTTTCCTTGTTTGTCCGTGACACAAGCACAGATGATGTTGCAACACGAGTTTCACCCCTAAGAAGCAGATCTGTCAAAGGGGTTCTACGGTGTTAGGGCACCTAAGTCTATTAACTGATTAACATATAACCATTTAAACAGGAAAATCACATCTACTGATTTCATATCAGATCACAATACACTGTCATTCTAAACTGACAGAGCAATATATTTTAAATCATTGTAATTTCTGAGAAATTCTCATACCATGCATTCAGACAAATTAGAAATGCATAAATAACCCAACTTATTTCAATTTGGCACATACATAGCGAATTTACGCAATTGAACATCTTATTGCACAAATTAAAGAAATTTGCTTCACATATGAGAATCATACTCAACAATTATCAATTCTCTAAATTTCTCGAAAAACGTGCACATTAACCCAAATCCTGGTTTGTGCATCACTTAACTCAATTAAGAGTTAATTACATATCACAACACAATTTAATAACAATACTTGAGAATTTATGGTAATAATTCAGAGAAATGTGCCATTTCATGTAAATATAAATTTACACATATTAACGTCAAAAGATATATGCAATTAAGGTTTTCATGCAACATTCAAACAAGCAATTTAGGTTCCAATGAACCATATAAATCTACCGATTCAATCCACACTGATCAATTGCTAAATTTAATCATATAACAGCGTCTAGAAGCAATTTATGAAATAAAAAGTCGGGCGACGCCAAACGCCACCCTACGCCTGATAACGCCTGTTATCAGCGTAATTCGCGCACAAAACAGAAAATATTCAAACGCCTGAGTTTATTAATGATAAATAAATGAAATCCTACTCACAGCGATTTGGACTGTCCGGATTCGTCCGGAGGTGCATCCAAGGCCTGATTCCGGGTGATTTTCTATTGTCTTCTACCTTGGGATTTTCACTGTTCACGGCTGTTTTGTACAGAACAAACCAACGCTTAACCCAGTTGACGGAAGAACCTTGATTACTGGTTGGAACTTTAACTAGGAGCTGTGAAATCTACTGGAACCTCGAAATCGAAGCTCAAGAGAAGCCCCCTTGCTGCTGGGCGCGCCCAAGAAGCTTTCCTGGATACTGTCGCAGCAGCAGGTTGGGTGTCGGACGGCTGCCCAAGTCCAAGCAGCAAAGAAGCATGTAGCTAGGCGGGTAGGGGAGGAAGAGAAGAAGAAGAGAGGAGCGAGAAAGGAAGAAGGAAGAGAGGAAGAAGAGAACCGCCGGATCGGAGCTCCTGCGCTCCAAGGAGTCGCGGCTCTACTGCGGCTCAATCACCCTGTGCGCCGCTTAAGCAAATAGCAAATAAACGGATAAGCAACAGAGAACAAAAGAAGACTTATAAAGAAAAAGTTTTGGACATTTTGCAATTTCGACCCTGGAATTGGAAAATATCATAACTTTTGACGCAAAAGTCCAAATCAGGTGATTTCTTTTGCATATTTTCAAGAATGAGGCCCACTACAAACCCAAGGCATAAAAACAAGATAATTACACTGTTTTACTGATTCAAAATTCCAATTGCATCCAATTATTACTTTACTCAAAGTAATCATCTTAATTATGCACTAATTGATCTTATGTGCTTAATTCAACTAAATCAAGTTAATGATTCACTAAATACCTCATAAGCACATATGTTAGCTCAAATAACTTTAATTAGGCTCAAATTATAAAGCTTACCAATAAACTTTGGAACAGGTCATAACACTAACACAAGTGAGAGTGTCTAGGCCGACACAAGTGAATGTATCTAGGCCGACACAAGAGTTAGTGTGTAGGCCGATACGACTTGATGAGTGTAGGTCGATACATGATGAATATAATCAATTGATACACTATGAAGTAATGAGATGGATACATTTTGATAAGTGTAGGTTGATAAACCCTAAAGAGGGTCAAGTCAATGTAATAAGTGTATTAAAATCAATATCCTTGTAAGGATGAGAGAGAAACTTATGCTACTCATATGAGAAAGGAAATACCTCATGTTGATAATCAATTGATTATAATTGACGAGAGTAATTAAGTATGTGGGAATACTTATGGAAATAATATTATCTCTTATGATGTGAATTAGGGTTTGGCTATTAAATATGAACTTGAAAACCTAATCATCTACAAGAGGAATCCCTTACCCTAATTATGAGAGGGTTGCAATTTGAATGATTCTCTTTATGGCATGGTGATGATATTTACTTGATATTGCTTTTACCATGAAATCCTAACCATGCATGTATTATGAGATGATGATCATATTCAGGTACGAGCTATGATGATTTATCATGATACATACTAAATAGGCCTTGTGAGCCATGAGAAATACTTATACTACAAGTATGATATATATATGGGTCTAATGGCTTATAGATGATTGTTGCCTAGTAAGAGGTGACAATATTCAATTATGAATTGAGGGTTTGATACCCAAAACATGTGATCATGATAATGAAAATGTTGAAGGGATGAGATTCCCACTAATGTGTTTAAAGGGATTGAGATCCCAGGATGGGTGTAACAAGATGTGTTGCAATTGATATAAGATTCCTTGAGAAATGTATTACTCCTTTCTTTGTAGCATTAATCTATAATTCATGTTTGTAACTTGATTGATGCTGAAAGGTGCTATAATGCACTTAACTTATCAAGTCAAAATAAAAGTATAGTTTGCCCTAGCCATAGATCCATTCAGTGTCAGAACTTGTTGGATAGTGAAATGAGTTTTACTCAGAGCGCATATTTTTGAATATGCAAGGTGCAAGATGAGTATTTCCTTGCTTCCTTCAAACCTCGAGATTGGTATGGGCCATACCGTGAACATTAGGATTGGCTTAGGGCCATACCCTAACTAGAGTGTGGTTGTAGGCTGTGACTCAATATACAATTAGGATTGGTTACGAACCATGCCCTGATACAATCGGGATTGACTACGAGTCATACCCTAATGAGGGAATAACTATGGGTTGTATCTCTTTAGAGATGAGCCTATATACCTAGGCTAGCTAATTGTAGTTTGACTCATAATGTCACTACCAATAATCTCATACTAACTGAGAAAGGAGAGGTCATGAAGTTTGGCTCTTCCATGGACCTTGTATGGCATTGATCCTAATTTAGGTTGGTTGGAGAATAAGAGGTATATCTCATCTCCTCAGGGAATAAGATTAATTGTTGAAAGATGTATTCAACTGTGTAGTGTATTTTCTTAAGGATCGAATACAGAAACATTGAATGAGGTTGCAATTACTTCTGTATGTCGTACTTGATAAATTTTATACATGTTCTTCATATTTCTTTTAAAAGTGATTAGATGATCTATTGCTCTGTCATAGATATCTAAACTACTTAAATGATGAGATTACTCTAATCTGTATATAATAAGTAGTTATACCTATTTAATTCAATAAAGGTTTCTACTACTCTCTTTCATGATAATTTATCTGTGATAATAATATTGTTGGTGGAGAGTTATATCTCCCGCTGGGACTTTTTTCTCACCCCATGGGTTCCACAACTTTTTAGGTGGATGTGCACGAGGAGGTAGAGATCGTGTAGTAGAGAGAAGGCAGTAGCAAGGATAGTAGTAACAACTCAGGTTGAGTGTGTTGTTATGTGTCTTGTAGAAATAGAGTCCTATGTGTCGTCCTTGTGCTCTTAGGTCCTTTGGGAGATAGTGTGTAAATAGTTTTATAGTCAATATGAGATTTTAGCTAGAATGCCTCGATGTATAATTTTGCTTTTGTATATGTTCTGGTAAAGAAACTGATATCTCATATCCTTACGATGTGATGGAACAACGTATGTATGAAGTGAACCATGATATATATATATATATATATATATATATATATATATATATATATATATATATATATATGGCATTGGTTCTTTCTATAATGAGTTTCCAGGTAGTGGATCTCTTGGTAAAAAGGTTTTAATTTTTAGTAATTTTTGATAATCTGCTGCTAATGGTTATTTCCGCATGGTTTTGTGCAATGTCGTTGTCAGTTTGATAGCGGTCGTCACAACTTTTGGTATCAGAGCTATAGGTTCACTAAATCTACAGGGACATAGGACTAAGGTTGTTTAGTCTATTCTAGTGTCCTCTAGTATGTCTGGTAGTGACTTCTACCTTTGCAAAAGAAAGGGTAAAGCTTAAAGATGTCTGGAGAACATGATGAACATATTATTGAAAGCAATGTTGTTGCACCAAGAGAAGGTTCAAGGGATCAGGCAAGAGAAGAACGAGTGCTTGAGAATCCCCAACCTGATCCAGTCATGATAGAGAACCTACCTTTCATGCTCTCATTGGGCAGGTTATGACAACAACGATGCATATAGTGGACCGGACACTAGCAATATAACTTAGGGCACCAGTCCCCAATATAGAATTTTTGGGTTCTGGTAAGACCGTTGAATGGATGTGTTGTGTAGGAGCTATAGAATATGATGGAACAGATGACCCAATAGATGTTGATCTATGGCTTACTAAGTTAGAAAAGGCTTTCAAGATCCTTAGTATCCCAGATGTTGACAAAGTCAAGCATGTTGTGTACCTTTTAAAGGGTAGTGTTGGCCACTGGTGGGATATAGAAGAGGTAAAAAGGAATGATAAAGAGTTTGGTAAGGAGGAAAATTTTCAAGAATTCGTCAATAAGTACTTTCTAGAGACATACTTAGACAAAAAGATCTCATAGTTTGAGAGGATCCGACATTTTGAGAAAGGATTGAAGGTTGAGATGTCTACCTCGGCAACTTCTTTGGAAAGTAGAGAGAGATTTTCCACATTCGTGGAATCTGTATAGATAATAGAAGGGTCAGTAATTGAGATATGTGAGGCCAACTTTAGGAAAGGACATTCCCAGTTCCAAGGATAGAGGTCTGGAAGCTACAAGAAACCAAGGTTTCCTGCATCGACAACACTATAGAGGTTCAGTGCTCAGATGCAGTGGATGTCAAGTAAGGGTAGAGGCCATAGTTTTCAACCTATTGGAGCCCATAGTGCGTCATTCATGTCAGTGACAGGGCCACCTAGGCCACAACAAGAGACCCAAACCTATCACAAGTGTGGACAAATAGGACATTTGCGGTGGTAGTGTCCAAGAAGGAATAATAAAGTAACCCAACATTCAAAGAAGAATCTACAGGGCTCACCAGGGCCACAATTTAATGGAGTAGAAGGATGAGGATGTATACAGGCATCAAAAATTGGTTCATCTATTTGAGATAGTAGAGGACAAGGGCAACAACATGTGACAACTAGACTCTATGTGTTGAGTCAACTTGAGACACCAGATAAACTGTAATAGGTAACATGTCAGATAGAACTTTTCCATTCTAACTTACCTCTCTTTATTCTGCCTGTTAATCATAAGAAGGATAGTTTTTTGTTAAGTTTCCTTTGGTTAGTCCTTTGGGGACATGAGGAAGAGATGAACAGGATTGGAATTTATATTCTATCCAATATTCTCTAAAATGTTTTATGATTTTTTTTTCTGTTCATGTAAAAGAGGAGAGGTGTAAAAGAGACACCTGGAGAGAACCAGAAATACCAAGTCTTAGAACTTAAAATAGATGTTTAAGGTAAGAAACATGATATAAAACAAAGTTCATACTACCTAAATCTCAGTACTTGTGTGCCCTGGCCACGCATCCAAATATTGAAGAAAAGGTGAGCATGGAACACTTAGCTTGCTATCTTTTTGATTAATCTGATCAAGTAGTCATTTTGATGCAATCTAAAGAGCATAATTAAACATGAATCATGGTAATATTACCTTGAACTTACCTTAAAGAAGGAAAGAACTATATCTTAACCTATCAGAGTTTGAATGACTGATGATCATAAGAGAAGAATATGACACTATAAAACCTGGATTTGAACACATATAAGCTACAAGAACTCTTTAATGGTAATTTCATGAACTTTATAAAGGAAGAGACAAATGAATATGTGTCCATTAAGTAAGTCAAGGTGTCAAATACATGTATAAGGGAGAGAACTCCTAATGTAGGTATGAAGTGAGAAGATAAATAAGAATGAATGGTGAATAAATAAAGTGGAAGCTGAGTTAATCTCAGACCAATCTATGAGTATAGGAAAGTATAAAGTGTAATTCTCATGATATTTGAAAAATAGGATCCCTTCTCAATAAAGAATATGTAAAGAATGATGATCCTTTTCATGGTGTAAAGATGAAAAATGTGTTAAAACAAGGAAATGTTCATGAACATGAAGAGAAAAAAATCAAAGAAGGAATAATGACATGTAATCATCTTTACAGTTCCTATGCCAATGGCAAGGAAACTGAGATGAAAATAGATTGAATGTTACATGAGCAGTAAAAATTCGTATAATAACCAAAAAAAGTTGTAATCTCCTTCTCCTTGATTAGCAATCCTTGGATGGTGCTGTGGTGATAAAGGAAAGTATGTTTCCTTTATGTACTTCCTTTCTGAGGATGTGAGGTTCAAGTGAGTCTCATATCACTTGATATGCATGGTTTTGAGGTGACCTTGAGATGGATACTTGAAAAGTATTAGTTGGGGCTTGGACTTTAGTTCTGATATGGTGACATATTTGAATAATGATGTTTGGTGGATCCTCGAAGATGATAGGAAGTTTCTTATAACATGTTTAGAATCAATAGTGACAGCTGAGAAGATGAATGAACATGAATGTGATGTGTATTGGCATATGTAATGGATACTAATGTAAGGAATCCTAATATCCAAGAGGTGCCAGTGGTACGTGAGATCAAGAAAAAGTTTTGTATCGAGAATTCGATGGTCAATACCCTTGAAATTGTGGTCTTACCTTTGCCCTCAGATAAATATAATAACTCATAGGACTTTGAACCTCCTCTTGTAATGTTACAAGTTGTGAAGGTGTCTTAAAATTTAGGGTTTCCATCTGAGTTGTACAAAGTACATACAGTGTTTCTATGTTGAGAAAGTATGACTTGACATAATGTTAACTTTACAAGCCAGAAGTGGTAGAGTTAACTAAGGGTGTATCCTATATGGTAAATCTTGTGTTAATCTTGGAAAAAGTTCCATAACATCATTGTGATATAGACGATGTTTCATATAAAAATCATGCTTAGTCATAAGAAAGTTAACTTTTTTGAGATTCCTTTGGTTGGTTTCATAAAAGTTCAATGAAGATTTAAAAGAGGAAGTACCTTTCTCTTTTCTCTTGAAATTTCAGGGACAAAATCCTTGTTAGGGTTGATAACTTGTAACACCCAAAACTTGGTTTATGAGGTAACCATGGATGTTTTTACTAATTAAGATAATTATAACCTTGTCTTAATGTTTTTAAAAGTAATTAAGACTTAAATATAGCTCAAGTTTCAAGTTTGAGCCTATTTGAAGAGTGTTTGTTTTATATATGATAATTTTGGTGCAAATTGCAATTTACCCAAAATATGGGGTTGATATGAAATTTATCACCACTAGAGTGTCCCATCTCTCTCTTATCATCAACTAGAAGAGAGAGAAAGGAGGGGGTGACTTGTTTGAGTCTTGGTTGAGTGATAGCACTCTTGGTGGTGAAAGAACCAAAGAATGTTGAGAATCTTGAACCCTAGATAAGGTTGTGTCGAGTTATGAAAAGTATATGGGAATGCCTATTGGTTTAGAAACAATAGAGGAGGTCCTATATCGTTTGAATAACTTTTTGGAAGTATTCATATCAGGATAAGCACCTCAAGTATGTGAAGCATATCAGTTTAGGACTTCCTTGCAAAAGTTGTGTCGGTTTGCACATAAAGTGATATTGGGTTGTGATATCTTGTCAAGCAAGTTACCCAATGACCAATATATCATCCTTGAATTATCCACAAGATTTTTTCATGTTGAGATAATCATGGATGCATGAGTCACCATGCATGGACACGTGTCACCTAGTTACATATGGTGATGACACCTCACATATACTCTCTCTCTCTCTCTCTCTCTCTCTTGAAACTGAACTATATAAGCCCCTCTTTTCACAAGAAAGTAAACCTTTTGACTCTTTTACCACGTCCTTCTTTGTGGACGACCCAAGGATCTCAAGGAGAAAGAGTAAGTTCAAGAATATTGTCTATGGTGATGCCATGACCATCTTCAACCTTGGAGAATTATGTATCTCGGATCATAATTCTTTCTTTCTTTTCTTCTTCACCAAGTTTCTAACTATGATACCTAATTCTTGATGGAGGTGAAGCTATAGCTGAATATTGGACCTTTGAATAGGTCATCTTAAACCTTGGGAACGTGGATCTTTGAAGCTTGAAGCTCTAGTGGTAATTTTGAGGGGGGTTATATAACTTAAACCCAACTCTATTATTTTTCACCTTCAATCATTCAATACTTGATGATTCCTTTTCAATTTTGACTTTCCTTGGTTGCATAATGATTTTATGGGATCTAATGGATGTATGGGGATGTTGTGCATGAACTAGAGTGTTAATGGATGATTGGGTGAAGCTTGAAGATGATGGAATCTCCCATGCACAAATCGGTATTTGTTTGAGAAACCCGAACCTGATACAAGGATATATGAAGGAAAAATGATATACATGAGTTCCTAGCCTGTTACCAGTTTGATACATGTGAAGGACTATCATACTTTAAGTTATCTAGCCTATCACCTAAGCCTAAAGATAGGGACTAGCCATTATCTTCAAATTGATTGAAGATATGTATTCAACCCGATATGCCTTAACCCTAGCAACCCGACACACCTCTAACCCAACACAAGTGTGATGGGAAACACACCTTGGATGACACACCATGTGGAGTGTAAGTGACACACTCCTTGAAGTCATGGATGACACACCAAGTAGTGGTGAGGCTGATACCTTGATAGGATAAAGAATATAAGGGTGTTGATGATGGCTACCCTGATACTGTTAAAACCCTAGAGACCGATATCACTTGGTGATAGCTAGGGTGACACAATAGATGATGCTATGGCTGATACACTAGATGACAGTGTGGAAAATACCCTAGAGTATACTATGGACAACACATAAAGTGATAGGGTGACCGACACACAAAGTGATAGGGTGGCCGACACACACAAAGTGATAGGGTGGCTGACACGCAAAGTGATAGGGTGTCCGACACACACAAAGTGATAGGGTGATCGATACACAAAGTGATAGGGTGTCCAATACCCTAAAGTGAGGTCATGATGTTTTGATTAAGTGAGGTGAAAATATTTTGCTAAAATATGAAGAAGGCGATGCACCAAGGTATGGTGAAGGTGAAACACCAAGATATGATTCATGACTGATATCACCCTAAGTACCTCTAAATCGATATCACCTGAAGCACCTCTAAACCGATATCGCACCAAGCACCTCTAAACTTATATCAATTTGATGCTCCATGGCCGACACAAGTGAGAGTTTCTAGGCCGACACAAGTGAATGTGTCTAGGCTAACACTAGAGTTAGTGTGTAGACCGATACACCTTGATGAGTGTAGGTCAATACATGATGAATATAATCAATTGAAACACTAATGAGATGGATACACTTTGATAAGTGTAGGATGATAAACTCTAAAGAGGGTCAAGCCAATGTAATAAGTGTATTAAAATCAATATCCTAGTAAGCATGAGAGAGAAACTTATACTAATCATATGAGAAAGGTAATACCTCATGTCGATAATCAATTGATGAGAGTAATTAAGTATGCTTGAATAGTTATGGCAATAATATAAGCTCTTGTGATGTGAATTAGGGTTTGGTTGTTAAATGAAATTGAAAACCCTAATCGTCTAAAAGGGGAATCCCTAACCCTAATTATGAGAGGGTTGTAATTTGAATGATTCTCTTTATGGCATGGTGATGATATTTACTTGATATTGCTTTTACCATGAAATCCTAACCATGTAGGTATTATGAGAGGATGAGCATATCCAAGTATGATCTATGATGATTTAGCATAATACGGATTAATAAGTGCATGTGAGCCATGAGAAATACTTTTACTACAAGTATGATATATATATATATATATATATATATATATATATATATATATATATATATGGGTCTGATGACCTAGATATGATTGTTGCCTAGTAAGAGGTGACATTGTTCAATGATGAACTGAGGGTTTGATACCCAAAACATGTGATCATGATAATGAAAATGTTGAAGGGATGAGATTCCCAGTAATGTGTTCAAAGGGATTGAGATCCCAAGATGGGTGTACCAAGATGTGTTCCAAATGATACAAGATTCCTTGAAAATTTCATTACATCTTTCTTTGTAGCATTTATCTATAATTCATGCTTGCAACTTGATTGATTCTAAAAGATGTTGTAATGCACTTAACTTATCAAGTGAAACTAAAAATGTAGTTTGCCCTAGACATAGATCCATTCAATGTCAGAACTTGTTGGATGGTGAAACAAGTTTTACACGGAGCACATGTTTTTGAATAGAGAGGTGCAGAATGAGTATTTCCTTTCTTCCTTCAAACCTTAGGATTGGCTATGGGCCATACCCTGAACATTAGGATTGACTTTGGGCCATACCCTAACATGAGTGTTGTTGTAGGACGTGACTCAATATACAATCAAGATTGGTTACAGACCATGCCCTGATACAATCAAGATTGACTACGGGTCCTACCCTGATGAGGGAACAACTACAGGCTATATCTCTCTAGCGATGAGCCTATATACCTAGGCTAGATAATTGTAGTTTGACTCATAATGTCACTGCCAATAATCTCGTACTGACCGAGAAAGGAGAGGTCATGGAGTCTGGCTTTTCCATGGACCTTATATGGCATTGATGCTACTAATTTAGGTTGGTTAGAGCATGAGAGATATACCTCATCTCCTCAGAGCATAAGATTGATTGTTGAAAGATGTAATCAGTCATGTAGCGTATTTTCTTAAGGATAAAATATAGGAACATTGAATGAGTCTGCAGTTAGTTCTATATGTCATAGTTGATAAATGTTATACATGTTCTTCATATTTTTTTAGAAGTGATTAGATGATCTATTGCTCAGTCATAGATATCTAAACTATTTAAATGATGAGATTGCTCTACTCTACGTATAACAAGTAGTTATACTTATTTAATTCAATAAAGGTTTCTTCTGCTCTCTTTCATGAATATTTATTTGTGATAATAATATTGTTGGTAGAGAGTTATATCTCCCACTGGGACTTTTGTCTCATCATGTGGGTTCCACAACTTTTTAGGTGGACGTGCATGATGAGGTAGAGATCGTGTACCAAAGAGCGAGCAGTAGTATCTAGGATAATAGTAACAACTCAGGTTGAGAGTGTTGTTATGTGTCTTGTAGAAATAGAGTCCTATGTGTCATCCATGTACTCTCAGGTCCTTTGGGAGATAGTGAATAAATAGTTTTATAATTGAGCTGAGATATTAGCTAGAACGTCTCGATGTATAATGTGACAAAGTGAGTTTTTATTATATTTCTCTCTCTTAAAAGTTTTATTATCAAATTTGTTGACCAAAATACCCTCATACACTTCCCTCACTCAATTGGACAAATATATGTCACAAATTTCAAAAATATGTGAACCCTAGTATGCTATTACAATAAAATACATATGTTAATGTATTTAGTAAATGAACACAACAAATATTCGAATTTGGATCTCAAATTTATATCATAGTAGCATAGTTACCTTGTGAAGCTACCCCTAAAATTTCATTAGAATTGGGTTTACCAATCAAGAGTTATGGCCATTTTAATTTTGAGTAAATAGATCACCTTTTTTTAATAACCTAGGACTTAGGTTTGTGCTTTATAATGACCCTTTGATGTGTCACACGACCCAATTATGGCTGGGCGCGGATCACTTGGCTAAGGGTCAATTCTCAGTCGGTTGATCTGAGGCCCCCGACTTCCTGCCTTTATCCAACAGATAGGAACCCGTCTTCAACCTCCCGCAAAGAGCGGGGGAGACAGGGAACCCGAGCCTCATTTCTCAGGTGCCACCTCAACCCCTCCCACCAAATATCTCCCAAAGAGATATCTCTGTCTCGCCAAGATGAAGTCAACCAGCCCTATCTCGACCCCCATCACTCTCGGAATAGGGAGAACAGACTCCCCCTTCCCTGTTGTTCTCACTCCGGCGGCGTCCGAGAAGCCCAACACCCAACCAAAGCCCTAAACCTACCCCGATAGCTTATAAAACCACCCCCTCGATGTCGCCTCTACCTTCCTTTTGCCTTTTCGACCCTCATTGCCACCCGAGATCCCTACCCAATCTCCAAATCCTTGCGGCGCCGCCACACTACCTCTGGGTCGATCTCCTCCGCCTCGCCCTCTTCCTCCACACCCTTGCCTCACCTGGTACCACGAGGTCACAGGGACCTTGGGCGGCATCTTTTCCGCCCTCGTGGGAGCCTGCTTCCCCTTTTCCTACTCGACTCCGGTGAGCTTCTCCACTGGTTTTTCATGATCTGTAGCTTGCTAGCGTGAGGGAGCACTGACCAGATCGGGACCCAGGGCGCCAGGTGGACCACTGGCCGATCACCACATCACCAGGGTCGTGGGTCAACAAAGACTGAAAAGGGGGACCGCTAACACAGATAGGCCAATTATAAATCACCACGTCAGCAACCCGGGATCAACCTCGCAAGACCTTGGATCGACCTGGGCCGTCGATCCAGTAGGATCCGACCGTTGATCAAGGTAAGATCCTCTTGATCTTTTTCTTTATTCAGGAAAATGGTTTATCTTAAGAAAACCATAGAAAATGCTAGGATTATCAAAAAATGTCGAACCTATATACCATTTTGATCAGAAAATTATTCTCTATCCAAATAAAATGCTACCAGGATCTAGATCCGTTTCCTTTTCCAAAAATAGTTGCTTAAAGCCTTAATGACCCCTTAATTATAATTAATTTTTTATAATAGTTTTCCTTGATGATATCTGACCTTCTAAGGTGTAATTAACCCTAGATAGAACTCTGTTTCTAAATAACTCGAAATCTTATTCTAAGATGACAAATGATCAAGGGATTAGGAGAAACCCTTGAACTAGTTTCTCTTTCTACATGGAATTAAAGATATATCTTTATAATAAAAATTAATATCACTAGATGATAATTAGTGATTATGATTGGTCTGAATCTTTAAAACGAACCCTGATGTATGAATGGTTAATATGTTGAGGGTTACTCTCCCTTTTTCTCCAACCATCTTAGAAACCCTAATTCTTGGAAATCCTCTAATTGATTAAATATTATTCTTTAAATCAAACTTTGTATGATGAATCAGACCTGATATAGTCTCAAGACCCACATAAAAGATGAATGATCCCTAATCCGAATTAGATAGCATAAAAGGAATATTAATAACTAAGGACATATCTTAGTCTTGGTCACTTGGACCAATAGTAATGTTGTACCCTTGCTTTCTTTGCAGGGTGACTAATTTCTTGTTTGATTCTAAATCTTTGGACATCTGACTTGAACAAGAAGGTACGTGGACTTATAAGTATAAGACTAGATTTCTGGTTGCCTATGATATGTATACATTGAATGCTCGTATTTGAATATGATTGCTTGGTTGACTAGTATGAGTTATACCTCGCCAAACCTAATGAAACATAAATGGTTATGATGGGTTGTAGCTACTAGAGCACATAGCCTAGTGTGGATGTATGTTGCCTAACATGGATGTATGTTTCCTTGGCCCATGTTAGATGTATGATGATAATATATTGCCCACACTAGATGTAAGTCAAGTGCAATAGGTGTAGTACAACCGCGTCAAAAATGATTCTGATAAAAAGGATGTTTACCTGATTTTCGTCTTAAGAAATGGTTTTATCTCTCTTTTCTTCTTGTTCAAATATTTTCCTTTATGGCTCTGATTGGTTTGTTGTAACAGGTCCAGAAAACTTATGAATTGGAGTTCCTAAAACAGTTTTTCATGATTGGTTTAAAGTAAATGCTGGAAGTCAAGTTTCGTAACTTCCGGTGAGTTATAGAGTTATATACAAAACAGAGTTCCTGAGTTCGTTCTTAAAAAGAGAAAAAAACAAGTTCTGGAACAGTTGACAACATTTCCTATATAATTATATTTTCCATTCTTCATAAATGACACATGTAAAATATTTATGACTAGGAATGTTAGTGTGTGGATATGGTTTATTGTCAAAATGATAAAATAATATGACAAAATATTGTACGCTATAAGCGACACCATATAAAATATTTTACACTACAACTACCATTATCACTGTCTACAAAATAAAAAAATATAAAAACACTATGAAAAATAACTAGACCACTATGAAAAATAATCAGAATGTACCATGTGACAAAAAATAATTTATCTAGCATTTTTATATTCATGTTTAAATAAAATGATGTGAAAATGATAATAAACTATAATCGTACGTGAAGAATATAGTAAAAATTAATGTTGTACATATTGTTAAATAATTTTAAACCAAAACTTATATTTACATACGTATAAAATGTACATATCATTACAAAAGTTTATACATACAAAGTGAAATAAAAATATTATAATATAATTTGAACCACAATATACCATATTAAAATATTTTTAAAAGAGCAACATCCACATCATGACCGTTTGTTGAGATTATTATTTTAAAAATATATTAATTAGTAGTCACAGATATGATTCTTTTTTTACTTTTTTCATCCTCTGTTTTTAAGGGAGCAACATCCACATTATGACTGCTTGCTGAGATTATTATTTTAAGAATATATTAATTAGTAGACATAGATATGATTCATTTTGTATTTTTTACCGTCCTTATTTTTTATATATCACATAGTAAAACTAATAATTTTTTAATTGATTTCCATATTTACACTAATGACAAATCAATCACATAGAAGTGAATGGAACTTAAATTCCAGAAACAGAACTATAGTTTAAAAAAAAATGAGTTCTACAACTTCCACCGATCCAATCAAAGCCTATGCAACCTTATTAGTGTAACTTTTACCACGTACCAGCTTTGCTGATGTTTTGTTTCTCATATTTTCTAGGTGCAAGGAACAATTGACAACAAAGTGAAATGCATGCTCAAAGTACCTGAAGGCATAAAATAATAAACTTGGAGGATATAATAGATAGATCTTTTCCTCTTACCTCATTCTTGCTAAATGTTAGTCTATTTCTTTTCTTAGTGATATTGAGGATGATTGAAATCCTATGTAATAAAGTTAACTTTCTCTAGAACAATATTTTCTCTCCATATGTAATGACTTTTATTATCTTTATGAATGAATGTTTGTGTGGCATTATATGATGATGTGGACTAGATCTTGGCTCAATCTCTATTTTAGTTGACTACCTTAATCTCTTATATTTTCCCTTTTGACATCTATAGATATGAGTGCACACATATCTATGAATGTCACTATGGAAAGTATATAGAAATTGGGGGACGTCACATATAATGTTGCTTTTGTATATGTTTTGGTAAAGCAACTGATATGTCATATCCTTACAATGTGATGGAACAACATATGTATGAATTTTACCATGATGTATATATGGTTTTGGTTCTTTATATAAAGAGTTCCCTGGTAGTGGATCTCTTGGTAAAAAGGTTTTAAGTTTTAGTGATTTTTGGTAATTCGCTGCTAATGGTTATTTCTGCATAGTTTTGTGTGATGTCGTTGTTGGTTTGATAGTGGTCTTCACATTTATATAAATGTCATTTGATATAATATTGACATTTTTATAAAAGCCACATGATCTTTTAGTGACATTTATTGAAAGCCGCTAAACTGAATGTATAGTGGCATTTACAACTTATGAAAATGTCTCTCTAATGACATTGGTACTAGAGGCATTTTTTAAAGTGTCAATAAAGGCCACTAATTTTTTTTAAGTGTCAATAAATGCCACTAAGCACTTTTAGTGGCATTTACATTTTTTACTAGCATTTGTAAAATGACACTAATGGGTAAGATTATTGTAGTGATGAATGATTTTGACAAGCCGTTGTCATAATTACTTGGCATGTTGAGGAAAAGTGAAGCGCAGATGAAGAAGGACAAACCCAAATCTGTAGTGATGATTAGTAGAGAGAATTCCAACGGAGAAGGCAAAGCTATGAAGAGTTCTAAATCTAGGAAGAAATTGAATCTTCTGTAATGAAAGCTAAGGGAGGAGTGAATAAGGATGGAAAGTGCCACTACTATCACTAACCTATACATTAGAAAAGTAATTGTCCTCTTTACATAGAGGAACTCAAGAAGAAGAGGGAGTAGAGATATCCACTTTAGGACCCATGAAGAAGTAAGATGTAATCTGTAAGGAGCAAGAGTTGTTGCCACAATAGTTAGAATATGTCATTCAGTCTAATAACATGTAATATAATTAGTGAATTGCTATTATGTACCTACCACTAATGAAAACATCATCTTGTATGGAGAAGTGTATTATGCATATATTGATGTTTTGTTTTAGAAGATAAGATATTATATGGAAATGTCCAATGACTCATAGTCTATACTTTATAGTTCCAAAGACAAAATGTTGAATGACTTGTTGACTCAAACTATGAACACATATAGCATTATCATCTAGAGCACATAAATGAGAAATGCATTTATAGAATCCATAATGATGGTTGTCTAAACTCTTGTGGTTAATGAACCAATAAAGACATGCAAGTCTTATTTATTGGGCAATATGACAAGAGCACCTTTCACTATATGTAGGGGGAGAGAAAATATTCTATTAGGCTTCACACATATTGATGTATATAGACCTTTTAGAAGAAATTCTATAGGTGATTACAAGTACCTCATTATGTTTGCTGATGATCTCAGTAAATATGTTAGATTGTATTTAATGGAATAAAACTTTGAATCTCTTGAAATGTTCAAAGAGATCATAAATGAAGTACATAACTAGTTTGGTATAAGTATTAAAACACTTTGATATGAGTGATGTGAAAATACTTTGAAACCAAAAGTTTGAGGACCTTCTAGAGACTGTGATAATGTATCCCAATTAACTCCACCTAAGACATAATGATGTATTAGAAAGAAAGTATCACACCTAGTTATTCATGGCGTGATCATCAACAAATCTAGTTGTTCTTCCAATTTCCTTTTTGGCACATGCTATACACTAAAACAATGTACATCTAAAATCATTAAAACACACCATATGAGATATGGCATGGGAGGTATCCTGACATGTCTTTTATAAGGATTAGGATTGAAATCTTGTGTAATAAAATAGTTTCTTGAAAATCTTTGTCCACAAATCACATAAATGTTGTTTTGTTGAATACTACTTTTAGATTCCAATCCAACAACAGAACTGTTTGTTGCCAAGATGATTGTATTCCAATAAGGAATTTAATTCCAAAGGAGTCAGTAAGAGAACGTAAAACTTGAAAAGTTTGAGACCAACAAGAAAATATTGAACATAAAAAAGTACAGTAGGAACAAGGAGAATCACAAATTGTTGTGAAATCTCAAGTTCCTTATGTAACACAAAACTCATAGATTTAGTAGAACAACCTTGAGCTTGAAAGATTATGATATCTTATAAATCAGAAAGGCAATGAGTTGGTCATAAGATGATGAGCCAACAACCTATCTAGAAGCTATTGAGGAACCAGAATCTGAGAAATGGCTTGAGGCCACGTGATCAAAGATGAACCTCCATGTACACCAAAAAGGTATGACCATACTGGATCCACCTGAAGGGATAAAACCCATAGGGTACAATTGAGTTTTCAAGAAGAAGACTGACATGGATGGTAGTGTACAAACCTATGTAGGCCTATTGGTTGAAAAGGATTTTCAAATAAGTTCAAGGTGTTGAACATGACGAAATCTTTTCACCTGTTACCATGGTTAAATCCATCATAATTATTCTTTCCATTGCATCTTGTTACGACTATGAGATTTGGCATATGGATGTTAAAACCACATTCCTTAATAGGAATAATTATGAGGATGTGTGTGTGACACAACCTAAAGGTTTTATAAATCCATAAATGCAAATAAAGTATGTAAACTACAAAGGTCAATCTCTGGATTGAATCAAGCATCTCACAACTGGAATCTTCGATTTGACAGGATAGTTAAAGAGTTTGATTTTAGTCAAAATGAAGATGGAATCTATGATTACATTGTTCATATTCCACATAATGATGGGGAATAATATCCTTATACTACAAATTTTAAAACGTGGCTAAGAAAGTACCATCTGTATGAAGGGTTTAGGGAAAGTATCCTATATGATAGGATAATCAAGATCTATAGAGATGCATCTAGAATGCCTCTTGACTTGAGACAGAGCACATACATTGGAAATATGTTGAAGGAGTTCAACATGTAGAACTTAGTGAGATAAAATTTGTCCATGTCCCATGGGATTAGTCTCTCAAGAATCTAGTATCCCAGTTCTTGTCAAGAATGGGAAAACATGAGTAAGATTCTACATGCATTCACAATTGGATCTATCATGTATGCAATTTTATGTACTCATCATGTTATCTCATATGTATTAGACATGGAAAGTAGATATCTGTCATATAATTGTGAAGATCACTAGAATGACATAAAGAGAAACCTTAAGTACTTAAGAAGCACTAAAAGGATTAGTTCCTTAGTTATGATAATAAGGAAGATTTAGATGTAAAGGGTTACACTGATGCAAGCTTCGAAAATGATAAAGAAAACTTAATGATCGCAAGCTAAATTTGTGTTTGACCTTAAAAATAGAATTGTAGGATGGAAAAGTTCCAAGCAAGAGACAGTTGTTGAATCTACAATAGAATCTAAGTATCTAGGTGTTACAAACATAACAAAGGATATTGCATGAATCAAGAAGTTCATTTAGATGAACTTCTAGGAGGTTCCAACCATTGATAGCACAATAGAAATATTGTGACAACAATGGAGCTATTGGATAGGCAAGGAATATCAGATACAATAGTATAGCAATTCAATCTCATATGAGAAATCGTACGACGAGGAGATATGAAACTTGCAAAATATTGACTAGAAGCAAATGTTTCCAACCTTTTATAAAAGCACTTGCGCAACAAAAACATGATGGATATGTTAAGATCACTTGGAATAAGATTTGCGGGTGACTAGATCTAAGTGCAAGTGGGCATTTATTGTTATGTATGCCAGAGAGCCAATCATACAATGATTGTAATGAGGCATTAGATACATGATTTGACAATGATATAGGTAGTTCCATCTATTATGTTTGTCTCAATCTTGAGATGATGACACAACCATAGTATATGTCTAAATAATGATGTTACTTGATAACATGTCTTCAGGTTGAGGACCTGAACAATGAGATCATATGTATGATAAGAGTACATACATACCTATTATGTCCCTAGTCAGATACTACTATGGAAGAAAAATGGAAAACAATAATACACAAGACTAGAGTATGTGTTGGTTGATGACAAAATCTCATCTATCATGATATGTGATATCAAATCAAACACATAGGTACTTGTTAGAGAATAGTGTACCCAACAGACCCACATTGAGAATGATACATGGAGACCATGGAATGGTAGTAAGAATCAACTCTCATAGTGATAGTGGTAATTGTGGTTCTTAGACTTAAAGTCACTACATTCATCACATGTCGTTCAATGTATTTTGAAATCATCCAAGGTGACCTTGAATAAGGGTTGCCATAAAGGTGATGTTCATGTGCATTGTGACACATGGGGATTGAGTGTGAGTGATGTAGATGGAATTTGTCCCTTATATAGGAGATTGATATCTAGGCCTAAGCAGGACTGAGAAACATATGGCCATATTCATGTGACTCAATATGCAATATGTGAGCTCACATTCATCTCATACAGTCTGCTCTAGTTTAAAGAACATGGATTGAACTTTCAGAGGATGATGATTCCATGCCTTGAGTTCAATCCAGATATCAGAGACAAAGGAACTATACGATCATAGTAACATTGATCACAGATTGTAGGTTGAAGTTTCTCTCCAACTTTCCAATTACTTGGGTAGCAATGATGTGTTTCTAGATATCACTCATTGCTTATGATTTCATAAATTGGTTATGGACATTCACTGCAACATAATTTCAGACCTATAGGGTCACACACATATGATGCACCTAGAATAGGAGTTTACTCATGAATATGGTTTAACTTTTTTAAGAAAGTGTTTAGGTATTCAATTTAAACAACAATGACTAAAAAATGGTTGATGGACTATGAACGAATCGGTTCAAGTGTTGAATTGATCGATTCAAGTGTTAGGTCATTTTGAATAATGCTGGATGAACATTGCATGAATTGGGACATGAATCGACCAGTTCATTTAGTTACCCGACTAGTTCATCATCTGAAATGACTGGTTAACCTTGTGAATCGTGTGGTTCAATGGTTAATACCATTGGACAAGGATTGGTGTTGACGTCTTGTTTTTGCATTAATCGAATACTGAAAGTCAATGTGATTGAAAATAGGAAAGAAAGTGAACTGAGTTGTACAAGTTTTGAACGGATCATTTTACATGTTGAACCAGTCATTTCACATGTGAACCGATTGGTTCATGTGTGAACCAATTGTTTCATGGTTCACAACTTCTAAAAAAATCATGAAATCTCGTCTCTTTGACCCCCAATTGATCTGGAAACCTTGACTATAAACCTCCTATAAATAGAGGGGTAGTAATGGATTTTAAAGATCATCCCAAAACTTTGTCCTCTCTAGTTGTGGTAGCTAGAGAGCTCGAATAAGTCCTACCCATAAAAGGGAGGGACATCAAGGGAAAGACAACATGGGAGAGTGAACCAATCCTAGCAGGTTGATGTTTGAAGGGACACCTCTTTCTCGTTGACTTTGGTAGCGCAACTTGGAGTTATTGATGGTCTACGTGGACTACATAAAGGCGTGGCGGCTGTTTCCACCAGCTAGGAGGACATTGTCAGCCGTTGTCCGTGGTATTGCACCAGGAGGCCACTACTGACAACTGCTCAAGTGCTTCTTGAAGAAGAAGCATGCTGCTACAAAGATAAGTCATTGGACTGACTCTAGGACCAGATATATGGCTTTAAACCTTTCCTTTTCAAGTCATAGTTGTTGACACATTTATGTTGTCTAAGGGAAATATGACAATAATTTTTTATTTTTGCTACCATATTTGATGCCATATTTACCTACACATGGTGTATTTTGGATAAGATTCAACTTAAGCATCGTTCTTTCATTAAGGCCAATGGGGTAAGCCATCAACTAGGAGTGTTAGCTGGAGGACCCTCAACCACGATCCCAGGAGGATATCTATAGGAGGGTTTTTGAAAGATGCATGGAACATGTATTGAGCGGTTTGTAAGTCCTACTTTATGGGTCGACGTGATGGCATGTCTTCTATCTACACTAGAAGTTGGCATCCAAATTATCATAAATGTAGGGTGGAATAGCGGTCTGATAGTGAAGGTACATAACGGTAGGTTCCTTAGAATCCCTCTTGATATACAAGAGATGTCTTGACAAAATCTCAAAGTTGTTATGTAATAGGAGTAGCATCAGTCAATCAGTGTACATTGAAGAAAATAAGCTACTTACATGGCTGACAGAGTACGACACATGTCTCTTATCAAGGTATTCTTTCCTTGGTCTAACAGAGATGCCTCCACCAGTTAGAGGAGTCTACAAACTCAACGGATGGGATGTGACCTACACTAAGAGAGTTGTTTGTACAGAATAGTCATATAGCCTTATCTTACAAGGGTTCTCTAGATGGGTTAGGTGGATTTCCATATTTGTTGAGACCAAAACTACAACGTCTAGGTGGAGTTTCTCTGGACTTCATTTTGTAGAGAGTGGATCTTGCATGTGCTTTCTTTTGCCTATTGGGGAATGAGATGAATGTCCTTTTAATTATTATAAAAAGCTACATGTGTAGGAACCTTCCCAAATACCCGTGTGTTGCAATTTGGCTATATTTATGCAGTAGAGTAAAGTTTATTTTATATTTGTTAAAGTTGGTGTTACAATGAAAATGTATAAAATATAACATGTTTGTTGGAACATGTTTAGATGCATTGTTGGAATGGGCCATGCCAAAAGTGACTTTATTAAATATTTTTTACTCAAAAGGAAGGGCTAAGGGTGGGGGGTAGGAGGGAATATTTACTATTGTTGAGTGAATGAACAATGAAATATTGCTAAACTAGGATCCTGAGGAAAAATGATACAAGGGCGACTTTGGAATCACCATGCATCACTCAGTGAGGGTTCACAGGGCCTAGTGTGGAATCTAACTACATGGAATACATGTTTGAGGCATTAGAAGTGGATTGGAAATTATTAGAACATCTGACAAGGGTTTAGGATTTACTGTAGAAATAGAAAAAATTAGTGTAGTAAGAATCCTCATTGGTCCGGAACCCCTTCTTGGAGACATTGCAGGAGTTTCAACCTCTTTTGTTCCTTTTTGCAAAACCATGGCGGTGAATGCAAATACATTCAAAGAGAGGCCAATCGGCTATCTCATTCATTGTAAGAATATGGGGCGGGTCTTATAGAACAATACAGATTCAATTTGTTGAAGAATATGCCACCATCAATTAGGGGTGTATATAGGCTTGAATCATGGGAGGTGGTTTATCAGAGGAGGACAAACTTTCTAAGAATAATACCACATAGAGTGCTTACCACATAGATCACTTACACAAACACATAGATACTATGAGTATAGATGGGGTTATGATTCCAATTTTGTTGAGTTTGACACTAGGAGACATGCCCTTCTAGTCCACAGTTAACATCATATCGAAGATTTTTTTACAAGTTTAGACCAATGTTATTTGGAGTTCGGGTCCATTTCATAACAGACCATAGTTTGTGGTTTGGAGCCCAAGCAAATTAGACTGAATATACTCTCCCACCAATCAATTGCTCCAATTTTATTATATTTGTAGAATCCCTAGTTGAAATAGGGAGCCCTAGCATAGAACGACCTCTAGTCGAAGTGGTACTCGCACGACATAGACCCTTTGGTAGATCTGTGTGGAGCAAGTCAGAAGGTGACTGAGGTTGTTTTGATCTTCTTCCATGGATCTGTGTCGAGATCAGAGTTGCAGGTCACTCAAGTTAGCTTTCTTATACGTGGTGTACATGTTGCCTAATCCAGAATAGCAGGCTGGCAGCAATGACCGAAGTGTAGGTTCTAATTGACATAGACATGTACAAGTTGAGTCTGGGTGGTGGGATCCTCAAGTAGTAGGTAAAGTTTTACTTGAATCCTTTTCCTTTAGTTTCTTTTTTCTCTTCAATCACCATGAAAAGAAGACAATGGTCAAAGTACTTCAAAAATGCTTGTAGATTTTAGATTTCTTACCAAATCTAAGTACCATGTTGTTCTTAATTGTATGACTGAATGACAATTGAAATGTTCCAAATTACATGTGCATCAGGTACGTCCAAATCCATTGCAATCTAATATTTACTAGTCCAGACATTGGCCAAGACAACTATTTTTTATGTATAAGTATTCTATTGCTTGTGCTTTTGTAACATGGGTAAGATAAAAAAACATAAATTATTCAGAGACACTACCAATACGTGATATATACATATATGCAATTAAATGCAATTCTCAACATGTTATTTTTTGTTGATATATGTATGCATTTATCTTTTAGGACAATGTATGGAAACTCCATTTAAAACTTGTTGAAATAAAGTAAATATATGTCCAAACTCATATGATAAAACTTAACTAAACTATGAGAAAAATATATTCATCAGAATGCACAATGTAGACTTACTACTTATCATGCAATTCATTTACTAATGTGACAAAAGTTTTTTATATACTCACTAAAGCACATACCTTTATACTCCATGGTCCAAAAATTATCCACAGTTGTTTCATTTTTCCATTCTACATTAAGCTTTGGTACTTTGTTCCCGCATATAATGGACCACGGTGTCTGGGTGTAATGACCACATTTGTGCTTAATTGGTAAACTAGGATTTACCTGAATGATTACATTCTTGATTAGATTGAACATCATTTAGACTTGATTATTGACAGTAGCTCAATTGTGATGTTTCAAACCTAAGAAGAAACTCTAATTATTATTTTAGTTTAAAGAATTAGGATTTGAGAAATGTAAACCCTAATCGGAAAAAATTAGGGTTTTGACAGTACATGAATATGGATTTTGATCAGGATAGCAGTGTGGTAAATGATTTTTCATATTTTCTACGACTTTTTATTTAATTTAATTTTGGATATGATATGGATAACTCAATCATACATATTGGAGGAAAATTTCAGAATATTTAGGTATTCTTTGGATGTGGTTCTCGGTCGAACTATACTTCGACTGAAATATTGACAGAGTGTTATTTAGTAGTGTAGTTTCTTATTTTTAGTTATTTATTGGTAACTCCAAATGATCTGAAATTTATATTTAGGATATTAAATTAAATTTCAGACATCATAATAAATTTTCATAATTTTTGGATGATTTTTTACCGCTAAAATAAATGAAATACAATAACTTTTTTATAATAGAAAAATCTGCTGAAATAAGAAAAAGTATAGTGAGGGGTTAATGTGTAAATTACCCAAGCACCTAAATTTCTCTATATGAGAAATATATCACCCAAGTAGCTCTCATATTTTGTGATCCATTTTAGAGAAATGAAATCCTAGAGAGAGAGGGAGAGTTAGAGTTTGAGAGAAGAAAGTGGTGGAATTGCTGATCTAGGGTTTCTCTATCTGAAATATGATGAAATCTAGTAAGTTTAGCTTCTTTGCATAGACTTTCATGGTGAATCTTCTCTCACATGTCAAGATTCCATCCCTCCTCTAAATTTATTCGAAATGGTATCAAATCTTCCCCTTTTCTCACTCTTTCTTCATAATCCCCCATTTCTAGGGTTTTCGGGTTGAAAGGAAGAAGAATCTGGTAATTTGCTAGGGTTTTGATATGAATTCGAGATTTTCATAGATGAGCTAGTTTTTAAGGTGTTTTCACACCTTAGGGTGAATGGGTACTTCCTTTAAATAGTAGATTGTATGAATAAGAGTTAAATGATCAATAATGTTTACTTATTTTATATGCGACTACAAACCCTAAACTGCCCTTTTAACCTAGCTTTTGGAAGATGATATGAAATAAGATTATTTCTCTGTTGTGATGGATTCTAGTTGATAAATAATACTAGAAATGCATACAAATTATTTAAATGAGAATTCCTAAAGTAATTGCAGAGTTTATATGTAAATAGCAAAATCTAGGGTTTTCGGCTATGGCTAAAATTGTTGTATAATTGAATAAAGAGGTTTGTCTAGTTGAATATCCTTGGTTACAAGTGATTGATTTATTTGAATGAGTAGTACATATATGTCAGATTAGATCATGTATTTCATTTGATGATATCAATGTTTGCTTGATATATCAGTAAAGAGGGTGAAACCCTAAATGAATGGAAAGTTGGAAGATTGCGAATAAGATTCATGAATTCAACTAATGTGATTCTTTATTGTTATAAAATCATTTATTTAAGGTTATTATTGATGCATGATATTTTCATAAATATCTTGGAAACCCTAGTTAAATTCATACCAGGGTTTCATATGCATGACTGGTTGAAATGATTTATGTGATAATTTGAGTTTCTAGCTGAATATCATTTTATATGCATACACATTTTGATTTGTGATGCAAAAATCTCTAGCTGAGTTAATTGAAATGAAATGCATAAGTTGTCATGGTAATTTAAGAAAATAGAAAAGGCATTTCCCTAGATAGGGATGGCATTAATTCCATGCATGAATACGAGAAATGTTGAATGTAAATGTTTATATCATTAGACATGATATCTATTTGAACATATGAGACACTAGTATAGAAATTGGTTATAACGTCCCTACGTGTAGGGTCGGTTTTACCAAATAACCAACCTTATATGTCTAAAAAAATGCGGGCACCACTTAAGACCTCTTGGGTCGGTTTTCTTAAAAAAACCAACCTTGTAGTGTATCTCTATAGGGTCGGTTTTCCAAATAACCGACCTTATATGTCTATAAAAAACACGGGCACCACATAAGACCTCTTGGGTCGCTTTTCTTAAAATAACCGACCTTGTAGTGCATCTCTATAGGGTCAGTTTTTATAAAATAAGCGACCTTATAGACAATTGGTTTAGAAATTCATTTACAAGTTTCCCGCGGCAAAAATTTGCTTGATTTTTGGCTTCGCGCCTCGATCTATAGGGTCATTTTTCCTTATAACCGACCCTAAAGGGCTCCTCAGTCGACAAATTCATCGACCGAATAAGAGCTAGATTTCACGTATACGAGCACCTTTAGGGTCGGTTTTATCCTTATAACCGACCTTAAAGTCCTCTTCGGTTCTGCACCTATAAGGTCAGTTTTTCCTTTAAAACCGACCCTAAAGGATCCTCGGTCGACAAATTCGTCGACCGATAACAATTCTAGATCCAGTTTACTTCACGCATGTATAAACACCTCTAGCGTCGGATTTGTACTTATAACAGACCTTAGAGCTTTTCTCAGTCGACAAATTCAACGACCAATAAGGAGTCAGATTTCAAGTGTATAAGCAACATTTAGGGTCGGTTTTTTGCTTATAACCGACCCTAGAAGTCTATTCGGTCGACAATATTGTCGACTGAATTGGACTTTAGGGTCGGTTATAAGCAAAAAACCGACCCTAAAGGTACTTATACGAATGAAATCTGGCTGTTTCTCGGTCGACGAATTTGTCGACCGAGAGAGAGCCAGATTCGTTCGTATAAGCTCCTGTAGCGTCGGTTTTCCTTTATAACCGACCCTAGAGGGTTTTTCGGTTGACAATATTGTTGACCGAAATAAAATTAGGATCTAGTTTAGTATTTCACACATGAATAAGTACCTCTAGGGTCGGTTTTAAGGAAAAAACTGACCCTAGAGGTACTTATACGAAGGAAATCTGGCTCTTTGTCAGTCGACGAATTATTCGACCGAGACAAAATTGGTCGACAAATTGTTCGACCGAGGCCAACCCTGTGAACCTCCATTTGATTGAATTAAAAAGGCAATATTCTGATTAAAATATAAATCGTAACGGCTAGAAAATTGACCGTCGTAACGATAGACGACCATTGCGGGCGTCGATCAACAAATTGTCGACCGAAATGGCTAGACAATTGACCTTCATAACGGCTAGAAAATCGACCGTCGTAACGGCTAGTTTGATCGACCGTTGGCCGACCGGAAGACGACCGTTGCAGGTGTCGGTCGACAATTTGTCGACCGAAATGGCTAGAAAATCGACCGTCATAACGGCTAGAAAATCGACCGTCATAACGGCTAGTTCGATCGACCGTTGGCCAACCGAGAGACGATCGTTGCGGGCGTCGGTCGAAAAATTGTCAACCGAAATGGGCTCTGTTTTGCTATAAATAGCACCCAAAACGATCCATTTCTTCACACCTTCACATTCTCACTTCTCTAGCTCCTCTCTAGTGTATTCTTGTGAAAATCTTTAGCTTATCTACATCGAAGTCTTGCTTGCTACTTCTCCATTTCAAAGGAACGAGATGGCTTCCTCATCAATGTGTGGAAAGAAGCAAGTTGCAGGCAGGAAAGGAAGGACGGTCTCTGATCCACTTCCGTTCATCAACGATGTCCCCTTCAAAGACACAGCTGCAGGAGACTGCTACCTCAGGCTCTCAAGAATTCCTCTTCCACGACGGCCAGTCGATGTCATGGACTTCCACAACATTGTCGATTTGGAGGAACTCTTTAAGGTGCAACATTTGACTGATTTTCTGATCCCCTCCTTCCATTCCTACTCCTCTAAAGTAGTTAATAAATTCTATGCCAATTTAACCCCACATACTGACCATGATTCCTTCTCCTCTATGGTTGGTGGGTATGGATTCCATTTTACTGAGGAGGATATTCTTGATATGCTTGACATAAACATAGAAGAATATAAAGATTTTGTTGATCTCACCATAGGAAATCCACTCAACAAACTCTCCCAAGATGACACTACAACTAGCCTTAGTGATGTCAAAAAAGCCATCTTTCAATCAAATACAAATTGCCATGAAGATATGGGTACCTATTATGCCATAAATTTAAAACCTGAAGCTAGGATCATAAATCTCATTGTTGCCACCAATATCCATCCTAGAGCAAACAAATCTGAAGTACCCACCTTTCGTATGTGCCTTATCTATGCCATTCTCAAAGGTATTCCCATAAAATTTATTCGTATCATCCTTAAGAATATGCTTGAGTTTTCTAGCAATCCACCTTATGCTGACTTTGTATGCCAAATCACTCAACATTTTCTTAAGAAGAATATTGAGGACGACTTAGGTTACACATGGGATAGAAAACCCCAAAAGATAAGTAAAAATACGTTGGAAAAGATGGGAATCGACTTTGGCCACAAAAGGGCTAGGACTGAAGGGGATACATCCACCCAAGACATACCTCCACCACCTCCTCCTACCAACCTACCCCATGATCCTATTACAAGCACCTTGACATACATTGCTGGATCCCTATATCACCTAAGTAGGCGTTTGGATTATAATCACCATGACATGACTTATTTAAACCAAAGGATGCAAGCTCTCTCTCCTAACCAACCTGATGAATTTCCCTATTCCCTTAATCCTGGCATGATAAATCCATACAATCCTTCCTACAACTACTATCAAATTCCACCTCCACCATCTCTTGATCTCACACATACTCAGTTTTCCCCAATTCAACTTCAAGACATTGCTGCCCACTTTCGCTTTGATCGTGTTCCCACCTTCTTGGAGGCTTATTCCTTAACCAAGACAGGTGCCTTGGAGTGGCAGACACTGGTCAATTATTATGGAGCTGAGCCCTTTCTTGGAAAAGATCCAGACATTGATTTAATCCTTCGGTATTTTCAGTGAGATTATGAGATATCTTTGTAATGATTGTAATGGATATCTTTTTATAAAGCAAGTATGTCATGCTTCATCTTATAAGGTGTATGGGCATTAAATTGTTATGAATAAAAGTGTTTTCCATGGCTTCATTTGGACATATACATGTTATATAAGAATATTGTTATTTCAAATGATTGAAAAATAAATTATGGCTAAATTTGACAAAGCATCACTTGGTTTTAAAATTAAATATCTCTTTAAGGGAGAGCATAGCATAAAATTAAGAGGGAGAACTAAAGAGTCATCCAAAATGATTATATTGGATATCATGTAAAATCTTGTACAAGTACTTAATTTAAACATTAGAACAGGGTTAATCTCGGTCGAAAAACTACTCGACCGAGACATCTCGGTCGACATATTTGTCAACCGAGATTGAGAGCCAGATTTCCTTTCGTGCGTGTACAAGCATCTCTAGGGTCGGTTTTTTCTTTAAAACTGACCCTAGAAGGTCTCTCGGTCGACAACATTGTCGACCGAAATGAGTTTTGGATCCAATTTAGTTCACGCATGTATAAGAACCTCTAGGGTCGATTTTTTTACTTTTAACCGACCCTAGAGCTCCCCTCGTTCGACGAATTTGTCGACCGATATCATCTCGGTCGACAAATTTGTCGACCGATAATGAGAGCCAGATTTCCTTTGTGTGTGTATAAGCACCTCTAGGGTCAGTTTTAAAAAAAAACCGACCCTAGAGAGTCTCTCGATCGACAATATTATCGACCGAGTTTTAGTTTTGGATACAGTTTATTTTCACGCATTTATAAGAACCTCTAGGGTCGGTTTTTTAATTTTATAACCGACCCTAGAGCTCCTTTCGGTCGAAAAATTTATCGTCTAGAAGAAGAGCTAGATTTTCTTTCGTGTGTGTATAAGAACCTCTAGGGTCAGTTTTTTCTTTAAAACCGACCCTAGAGAGTGTCTCGGTCGACAAATTCGTCGACTGAGAAGTCTTTGTTGTTACCTCTAGCGTCGGTTTTAACCATATAACCGACCTTATAGGAGGCATCCTCGGTCGACAATATTTTCGACCGAGAAGCTTGTTCAGGCATCGCCTACCTGTTGGGTCGGTTGTTTGCAAATAACCGACCCTACAGGTTTCAAGGGTAACAAACAGTCGGGGTCACTTTTTCCCTCCATTCTCGCTGCCAAGGCCTAGTTCTTCTTTTCTCTTTCGCCTCCATTTTCGCACCGCCAAAGCTCATTTTCCCTCCATTCTCACTCGGCCAAAGCTTCTCCTTACCAAAAGAGCTGTCGCACCACCAAAGCTTTGCCAAGAAGGTCTTCGTCGTGTTCGAAGGGAGCTTGTCGTCAAAGCCTTGCCTCCTCTCCGTGAAACCCTTGCCGCCTCTCCGCGCTGCCAAGCCTCCTCTCCGCGAAAAGAGCTTGTCGTCGCCGCCTCTCCACACTTCCATGAAGGTCGCCGCCTCTCCGGGAAGGTCATCACATCCTCCACGAAGGTCACCGTCATTTCCAAGTAAGGTCGCCGCCTTGTTCCCTCATTCCCGAGTTCATTCCCGCCGCCATGGAAGCGTCCAGGTCCAATCTCAGTCGACAATTTGTTGACCGAGAGCCCACCTGTGTGCGGCGTCCAGGTCCACTCTCGGTCAAGAATTTGTCGACCGAGGGTGGACCTGGACGCCGCGTGCAGGTGGGCTCTCGGTCGATGAATTGTCGACTGAGATTGGACCTAGACTCCTTTAACTATACAGTTATATTGTTTTTCCATTTTATATGGTTTGATAACATCCCACTTCCTTAATCAATTGCTTAACACCCAATTTTGTTAGTTGCATGCTAGCCTAGCTCTCTTCTACTTTCCTTAGTGTTAATTTCTTAAAGAATTTTCTCTAGTTAGTGTTACTTAACCTGCTTTTAGTTGTTTAGTTAGTTGATTTCCTAGTTAGTGTATGATTTCTTTGTTTAGATAATTTCTCTAGTTAATTGATAGATCAGGGTTGCCATTATTAGATTAGTGTAGTTGCTTGTTCTTTCTAGCTTGGCCTAATTGCTTGCCATTTCCAATCTTCAACTAGTTTCTCTCTCTTGCTAGTGTATTGATCATTTCTTTCTTAGTCCATGATATCTAATTTTCCAGGGCTGGTCTAGATTTTAAAAATTTTCCTTCCATTTGCTTACATCTTAGTGTAAAAAATCATACCCCCATTTAAACCATAAAAATTGTAGCTCTATGCACTAGAAGTCTGGATAATGACATCATGACTGGAAGGAAATCCTTAGATTATTAGGAGTAAACTTTGGATACTCCCAAATTGACACTTTAGGGTTGATGCATGAAATAATGCATTTATATATTAACTTAGAAACCCGTTCAAAATTTACTCATTATGAGTAAACTTTGGATAGTCCCCGGTTTGGGACTGTTTTTGGATATTTAATCTCACTTAGGATGTACATGTATAATGTATGTTTAGTTTTGTAGAAAATTTCAGTAGGATTTCTTCATTTGTTCTCTGGGTACATATGTGAGTGGTTATTTGCCATTTACATCGGTGTACTTGGAGAACTTAGGGGAAATGCTGCTGAAATTTTTTTCAAAACTAAACATACATTATACAGTTACTAGTGAGATTAAATATTCAAAAATGGGATAGGTGGTACACTTTAGTATATAAGTAATTAACTTCCTATCAATAAAAACTTACAGATTATTATAGTATCAATATTAAACGGTTAGTTTTATAATTAATTTTAATGTGATATAGAAAATGGATCGAAGTTGGATGTCTATCAAGAACTGTTGCAGTCCAGAGTTTGCCAAAGGTCTTGATGAATTTATCATATTTGCTGAGGAACATAGGAAACTACCTACAGATAGGCTATATTGTCCATGTAGAAATTGTTGTAACAATTTGAAAGTTGATACTGGTGAGGAAATTAAGAATCATGTCATATGCAATGGGATCATACAAGGTTATAATGAATGGTATTGGCATGGAGAGAAATTGAATTATGGATCAGAAAATGTTGATACTAATAGTTGTGGCATAGAAGATATAGATAATGATGATAATGTTAATGATGAACCAATTCAGGATGATATGGTTGATGAGATGCTACGTAGTTGTCGGGACAATGTCATTGATCCACCTTCTTTATTTGCAAACATTGTCCATGATGCTGAAAAACCATTATATAAGGGTTGTACTAAGTTCACGAGGTTGAGTGTTGTGATGCGATTATATACTCTTAAAGCTCAAAACCGTTGGAGCGATAAGAGTTTCACTTCACTGTTGTCTTTGTTAAAGGAAATTCTTCCTGAAGGCAACGAGCTTCCAATTTCAACATATCAAGCAAAGAAAATAATGTGCCCAATGGGAATGGAGGCTAAGAAGATTCATGCATGTCCAAATGATTGTGTGTTATTTCAGAAGGACTATAGTAATTTGATAAATTGTCCAAAATGTGGTGTGTCAAGGTATAAGACTACAAATTCAGCTAAGGCTAAAAATGGCTCTCCTGCCAAGGTGATGTGGTATCTACCAATAATACCACGATTTCAACGTTTATTTGCTAATACAGAAGATGCACAAAATTTGTCTTGGCATGGGGAGTTAAAGGTCAATGATGATGGCGTCCTACGACATGCATCTGATTCACCACAATGGAAGAAAATTGATTTATTATACCCTCAATTTGGTAAAGAACCAAGAAACCTAAGACTTGGGCTCTGTACAGATGGAATGAATCCCTATAGTACATTAAGAAGCCAACATAGCACGTGGCCTGTTATGATTGTTATATACAATCTTACTCCTTGGTTCTGTATGAAAAATAAGTATGTGACGTTGGCAATATTGATATCAGGTCCCAAGCAACCTGGAAATGATATTGATTTTTACCTTCAACCTCTAATTGATGACCTAATGAAACTATGGGAAGAAGGTATTATGACATATGATGCTTCACATAAAGAGATCTTCAGTTTGCGTGCTATGTTATTTTGCACGATTAATGACTTTCCAGCTTATGGAAATTTGTCTGGATATAGCATAAAAGGATACAAAGCATGTCCTATTTGTGAGGAAAATATTGATTCAATCAGACTGAAACATGGTGGTAAAATCATGTATCTTGGTCATCGGAGATTTCTCCCACCAATGCATCCTTATCGAAGGCAACACAAAACCTTTAATGGGTCAACTGAGGAACAAAGTGCTCCTAAACCTATACCAGGAAATGTTGTATATGATAGGGTGAAACATATTGTTAATGAATTTGGAAAGAGTTCAAGTAGTCATACACTCGCATGTGACAAATCTCTATACAAGAAGAGGTCAATATTCTGGGATCTTCCTTATTGGAGATCTTTGGCAATTAGACACTGCATTGACATCATGCATGTTGAAAAAAATATTTGTGATAGCATCATTGGTACGCTATTGAACATACCAGGAAAGACTAAAGATGGCATCAAATCTAGAAAAGATTTAGAATTAATGGGTATTAGAAAAGAATTTTCAGTGGAGATCAGGGGTCACCGCACATATTTACCACCAGCTTGTTACACTTTGCAAATAAAGAGAAAAAGACTTTCTGTGAGTGCTTGTATAATATTAAGGTTCCACAAGGATACTCTTCTAATATTCGTAGATTGGTATCAATGAAGGATCTGAAACTGATAGGTCTCAAATCTCACGATTGTCACACCTTAATGCAACAAATTTTACCTGTGGCTATTTGATCTATATTGCCGAAGCATGTAAGGTTTGCAATCACAAGACTCTGTTTCTTCTTCAATGAAATATGCAACAAAGTGATACATCCTGATACTCTCAATAAATTATAGAAAGATGTAATTGTTACCATGTGTCAGCTTGAAATGTACTTTCCTCCATTTTTTGATATCATGGTTCATCTTGTAGTACATATTACAAGGGAGGTGAAGATGTTGGGTCCAATTTTCTTACACTGGATGTATCCATTTGAACGGTACATGAGTGTTTTTAAAGGTGATGTTCGGAATCGTTATCGTCCTGAAGGGAGTATTGCTGAGGGTTACGTGGCTAGGGAGGTGATGGACTTTTGTATGATTTTTTGAATTGCAATGAAACTTGTAGCGATCAAAAAAATTCCCATCACACTGGATCTTATTTTGGCAAAGGAACTCTGGGAGGACGAGTGAAAGGAATCGGTCATGAGTTGTGGGAACAAGCGCATTTGTATATTTTACACAACATCGATGAAGTTAGTAGCTACATCACAGAACACAATGATCTTATCAAGAGAAATCATCCGCGATCCAGTTCAATGTGGCTTGCAAGAGAGCATAATCGATCATTTATTAGGTGGTTTGAAGAGAAAGTATTTAATCAACTATCTGAATCACCAAATAATGTTGCTGAGAACATAAAATGGCTCGCCTTTAAGCCAAAAATGGATGTCATGTCATATGAAGGTTATGACATTAACAGATATTCATACTACACAAAGCGTCAAGATGAAAGTAGTGTAGTTCAAAATAGTGGGGTCACTTTTAAATCTTGTTCATTGTATTTTGCTAGTGCCAAAGATAAAAGACCACATGAAGCTGAGATGTTATATTACGACGTCATTGAGGACATATGGGAAATGGACTATACAAATTTTCGAGTTCCTATATTTAGGTGTAATTGGGTTGACAACAACAAAGGAGTTTTAGTGGATGAGTTGGGTTTCAAATTGGTGAATTTTGAAAAGATTGGTTTCAAAGATGAGCCATTCATCATGGCAGACCAAGCAAAACAAGTATTCTATATTGATGACCCGGAAAATAAAAATTGGTCTGTCGTTCTTAATGGAAAAAGACAGTTTACTGTAGATCCTATAAATGAAGAAGAATACTACAAAAAGTATGATGATTCCAGTCCATTCTCAGTTGGTTTGCCAAGTGTAAATGTTGAAGATAACACCGATGAATATTATAAACGTCAAGACCATGCTGAAGGAATTTTCCTTGACTAACAACTCAACCAATACTAAAGGCATGTATTCTTTGAATTATTTATTTTATTATCATGTATACCTTATCACTTGTGCTTTTATTATCACTTATTTTTTTTATCATGTATACTTGCAGGTTCTAAAATGGCGAGTGAAGATGAACATTCTGAGCATGAGCACCATGAGGATGGTAGTGGTGATGCTAAGAAAAATAGAGGTCCTACATTAATGCGTAGGCTGCAGGAGCTCAGGGCTAAAGGGGATAAATTGACAGTCCAGTTTGATATGACAGGAGCACCTGTTGGGGAACATGCTAGTGCTTTCAACCATTACGTAGGGGCGACCGCGTGCAGTAAGGTGGCAATAGATATAGAAAATTGGCATGATGTTCCTAATGCCAAAAAAGACCTCATATAGAAATATATATCTGTGAGTGGAAGTGATATTATTTTAATATGTTTTTTATCTATTGATTCTAATTTAGTTTGCTTGGAATTAATTCCTTTTCAAAACAACATTATTAATTGCTTCTTTTGTATGTATAGGGTGTTTTTCATCTAAATGAAAAAGATCACAAGAAAAGAGTGCTACAAAGTTGTGGTGTACGATGGAGGGGTTTTAAGACATATCTTGTAATGGAATTTATAAATAATCCTAAACAAAGGAAGAAAGCTACAGATGTATATATTTTTATAGATCCTGAGGTGTGGGAAAGATTTGTTGCAGCTAGGAGATCGAAAGAGTTTTAGGTAATAAAGATTGTGATGTATTGTATGAATATTTAATTTTATACAATTAAGGAGGTGAATCTTTTTATACATGTTTGCCAAGTCTAAATTGTAATACCTCATTTTAAATGATCAGGCTATTCACCAGGCTCAAAAGGAAATACGGGCTAAAAATGTGCATGACCATCGCTTGGGGCCCAGTGGTTATGCCTTCCGCCGCAAACTACAAGAGAAGCAATCCTCTTCTGGAGAAGAATATAGTACAACTCAAGTTGAGAGACCACCCCGACACATGACATGGATTGATGCTAGAAAGAATCGAGCAGGTGAAATTGTCAACCCTACAACTAAGGAGGTGGCACAAAAGATGGTAGGTTTATCCCAACTAAGTATTTATATCTAATTGATATTGTGATTTAATATTTTTATTAACTATGAATAGATTGATCTCCACGAGCAAAGGAAGGAAGGAAAGTTCATCCCAGCTGGCTACATGGATGAACTAGCAGTTGCTCTTGGTACGAAGGAGCATCCTGGCCGTGTTAGGGGATTAGGAGCTGGCATAGGATTCAAGTCTTATTTTGGCCCTTCGCAATCTAAAAGAGGTCGTGTAGGAGGTCTTACACAAGAGGATCTTGAAGCATTAGTAGCGTAGAAAGTAAAAGAAATAATGTCTTTATTTCAGCCTACTCAACCTTCTCAACCTATTCAAACTACGCATCTCTCAAGTGATGAGGTACAAGCCCATACTCCAGTTGTAGAAGGTCATGGGAGCACTCCCGATGACCCACCACAACAATCTGCAGTAAGTTTTTGTTCTATATGTTGTGTTATTAATATGATAAATATATGATAATATATATAGTTGTAACATGTATCTGTTCTACTGTTTCTTATATAACTTATATTATTTCAATCTAGGTTGGTATGAACTGTAAACTTGTAGTGGAGGTTCTAGAATATAATTTTGTGGCAGCGGGCAAGGTGTACAACCTTGGTGGTACATTGCATTGCCAACAAATTACTGATGACATTTCCCATGTGTCCATCCATCTTGTGTATGACGGAATGGGGGACAAACCACTACCCATACCTAATCCTGAATATAGTACAGTTGAAGAAGATGAGGGTGTTGTGGTGGGTTGGCCTAGACACTTGGTTATCAATGACAAGGTATACCTTATTTCTACCATATTTTTCATATTTGACTGCATATATGAACTCGTGTAATATAAGTATGTAATTTAATTAACAGGTTTGTAAACCAAAAAGTAAAAATTCTACAAGTCATCCTCCTATGCCCAAGCCATCTTTCATTCCTGAAGCTACATTCGACGAATTGGGAAGCAAATGTAAATGTTTGTGTCGATACTTAGCCAACCATAGCTCAGGATTACAAATGTTGGTCAATTTAACAGAAGATGCAGTTGGGAGGGATTTTGAGAATTTAATTTTTCTTGATGATATTATAGAGTTGTTCCAGTATGATTGGCTAAATACTTTGGTAATAGAAGTATGGATAAGGTAATGATCTATCAATATATATATCAAATTCCAATACACATTTTTAGCTTAGTTCTATATATGGAAATAATTACAAATGTTTTACAGCCATTTATATACTGAGATCACAAACTTTGATATAAAGAATGTTGGATTCTTAGTTCCTTCAATCACTAGTCAAGTGGAGATAAATTTTGAGGATGTGAATGAGTACTTCTCTACTGCATTCAAATATTTTGCTAGTGAAGGGAAGGAAATTATCCTAATTCCTTTTAACGTGCAATAAGTATTATTATTCAATATAATTTTAATAATGAATAAAATTATTTATTTTAATCTTTGTTTTATTCTTACTCAGAGGTAGACATTGGGAATTAGTGGTGATTGCCCCTAAATTGATGACTCTTTATTATCTTGACCCAATGGGTAAAACAAAAAGGAGTCACAAACTGAAATTGCCAGCTATGGAGTAAGTATAAATTTAGTCAATGCTTCAACATGATATTTCTATTTAAAATTTCTATTTTACCAACTATTATTTAATTGATAGGGGTATAAAGGCTTTTCGTGATGCTGGAGGACAAATACCAACAAAATTAAAGACATTGACTTTGAAAAATGTCAAGGTAGCTACTTTGACAACTGCTTAGTCTTATATGTATTAATTTTCAATTCTAATATGTCAACTCTTATAGTATTATCTCAACTGCTGTTTATAGTAGTTTACTAACATTAAGTATAATTCGTTATTTGTAGTGTCCTATGCAAAATAATGACTGGGCTTGTGGCTACTATGTAATGAAATATATGCAAGCTATTGTCAAACAAGCATCACATGACATTCAGACTATAAGTCAGGTAATAAAGAATAACATCATAAATTTACAAGTGATTGTAGTCATTTTATAAAATATTAGCATGTGCATTTTCTATTACAGATCTTTACAACTCAGCCTTACACCCTTGAGTACTTGAATGAATTCCAAGAAGAGTGGTCAGATTCTTTTCTAAATGAAGTCAATATAGCATTGGATTAAATATGTCAGCTCCATTTATGTATGTGGCCCTTTCATATTTACTTTTGTATCTGATTAATATCATCTCAGACTTGCAATCTATCATTTTGTAAATTTTTATGTGATTATGAATCATTTTTGTCATGAATGTGTGGTTTTGAATGGTGACGGTTGAGCATCAATGCTCCCCTCTCCCAGAATATATGAATCTTCTTGTTCTTCTATTCTATTTCATTTTCTGCAGAACTTTTTTTTAAAAAATAGTAACTTCTAGCGTCGGTTTTTTAAATAACCGACCCTAAAGATTGAATGACCACTTCAGTGTGATCCTCGGTCGAGAACATTTTTGACCGAAAATATTTCGGTCGACAATTTTCTCGACCGAGAGAGTTTTACAGGGTCGATTTTTTTGGAATAATCGACCCTAAAGATTGAATAAAAGACTTCAGAGTAATCTTCGATCGAGAAATTTATCGACCAAGGATTACTTTGAAGTCTTTTATTCAATCTTTAGGGTCAGTTATTCCAAAAAAACCGACCCTGTAAAACTCTCTCGGTCGAGAAAATTGTCGAACGAAATATTTTCGGTCGAAAATGTTCTCGACCGAGGATCACACTGAAGTGGTCATTCAATCTTTAGGGTCGGTTATTCCAAAAAAACCGACCCTGTAAAACTCTCTCAGTCGAGAAAATTGTCGAACGAAATATTTTTGGTCGAAAATGTTCTCGACCGAGGATCACACTGAAGTGGTCATTCAATCTTTAGGGTCGGTTATTCCAAAAAAACTGACCCTGTAAAACTCTCTCGGTCGAGAAAATTGTCGACCGAAATATTTTCAGTCGAAAATGTTCTCGACCGAGGATCACACTGAAGTGGTCATTCAATCTTTAGGGTCGGTTATTACAAAAAAACTGACCCTGTAAACGATATCGGTTGAGAAAATTGTTGACCGAGATCATTACAGGGTCGGTTTTTTTGGAATAACGGACGCTATAGAGCAAATTCTGTACAGCAAATTCTCGCCTGGGTCGGTGTTTTGCGTCGGTGTTTACTCTATAAGGTTAGTTTTATTTGGTCAAATAAACCGACGCTATAGAGAAAACTCTATAGCGACGACCACTTAGGCGTCGGTTATAAAGTGACGCTGCAGGCTTAAAAAAACCGACGCTACAGACCATTCTTGTACTAGTGAGAATTCTTCTATGTGCATGAGAAATGAGAAACCCTGAGAGAAGGCTAATCAATATGTTAAGCATCTATGAAATGAGAAACCCTAAGATAAGGGTAACCGATATGTTATGCATTCAACTATGTATTATCAGTTAATTCAGTCCAATAGCTCAAGTAGTCAGTATAACTACAATAGTAATAGTAGATGCCCTGAACATTGTAGAACCCTCCCTGGAGGTCTATACCAGGATGGGTGAAATAGGATATGGACTATCAAATATAGGAATAAGTAGCCCAAAACTGAGTATCTAACATCAACTGATTGGATGTCGGTGGTACTTTAGTTGAGTAGCATAGTGCCCAACAATAACCAGAGATTCTGGTGGTACTATTTCAGTACTATGGGTATCCAATAATAACTGGAGATCCAGTGGTACCCACCAGTTGAAGTATACAGCCCTTGTGGACCTACTTCTTCTGGAAGTTACTCTATTTTCCGTTCCAACCCTAGTGGAACCGCATTACGTAGAGTTGAGGCTTTTTAGTCTAAAGGCACCCCTCCTGATTACCCAGGATAACGGGCCACAGTTTAGGGATGATGTTTAGCCGTCATTAGGCCAGATGTGGCAAGCTCACTGCAGACCGAGGTAGTTAGTAGTAGTCTTAAGGTCTAGGGTTTACCTTAAGACTTGTACGGTAGGTCACATAGTAGTGGCTTTTTTTGGATTGTATAATCCAAGTGAGTTCAGGGGCAAAGTAAAAAGAAAAGTGAATTGAGTTCAATTGAGTTCATAGAAAGAGTGCAGTAGTCAGATCAGTCAGTTATGTTTAGTTAGCCAACATAGTAGTAGTCTATTCAATAGTCAGGTCAAGTCAAAGTTAATGAAAGATTACAAAGAGAATAATGAGAAAAATGTTTAGATATTTGTATATTACTACTCATGCATAATAACATGAATGAGAGGTTAACCAAGTGTGTGTAGTTATTCAATTATTCTTTTTATTTTTCTGGATTATTAGTTTTCTTTATGATCAATAAAGCATGTTCATATACTGATTCACTCTTATAGATGTCTAGAGTATTGTTCCATATTTATGTTTGTGAATGATTAGTCTCTTTAAAGCTTACTACTATTATAATTGATATTAGTTGCAAAACTGTATATCTGTAATTATATCAGTGCTTTAGACTGTTTCTTTGAAGTCCTCATTCAGTGAGCGAGTAGGCTCACCCCTCTACTCACAATTTTTAGGGATAACTTGTGGACTGAAGATTTCATTGCATCAGAGTAGATCTTCCATAGGAGTTAAGTATGAGATTAGTTCAGTTCATTTGGTCCTCGTCACTCTAGGTCCTTGTATAGAGTTGAGAGAGAATTCTAAATGATGATTTCTATCTTTGTTTCCTTAATGATAGAGTATATACCTAGTTAACATGTTATATGTACATGGAAGTGTGAGGAACAAAATGAATGTCTGGATGTGTATCATTAATGTTGAGATCATATTTGAGTAATCAAATTTTAATTCCCTTGTAAAGTTTGTTTATGTGATTGAATTTGAAAAGAAAAAAAAGAGTTTGAGATAAAGGAAAAAGAAAAAGTTGGGAGCGAACTTTGTATTAAGTATAATCCTCAAACTTATGGCCTAATCTCATGATTAGTGGTAATCATGGGATGTGGGTGTAACATTGGGGTTTAAACCCAATTCTAGTTAAACACAGATACATCCCCCATGCCCTGTTATTCTTATTCTTTATTCAGATTGAAGTCTCCCATTACGGCTTGTGCGGTGTGGCAATTTGCCCTAGCAAAATACAACCAAAGTAGTGTGGCACGTGAAGCTTGTGCATTCGCAAAACAACACAGAGAGACAACCCAAAGGAGTCAAAGTAGGATTAATAAAGCATCAATCAAGGCTTACAGATCCTTACCCAGGACATGCAACATCGAAAGTATGATTTGCAACTACAGCTATCAAACTCAGAACACTAATAGATAGTTGTTTACCGCTTAGATCCTCGAGCACCACTAGTACAAAAATGACATATAACATCACCATTGATGGCGTCGGTTAAATGAAACATCGATGCCATAGATCAACAATGTCAGTTATGTAAGACATCTATCATCATATGTAAAGGCCTACCGATTAAGAAAAGACACGGGTACCACTTTTACTTCAACGTTGGTTTCTTATAATAGAAACCGACATCTAACATTACTCGTGAAATACAATTTTCAAGATAAAAAAATTGTCCAAAACTTTCATTACGTCGTCAGTTTTCTCAAAATCGACGACAAATGTTTCGCGCCATGTTCCCACGGAAAATTCATCCCCTATTTAGCGTCAGTGTAATCTCCAGAAATTGATGACTAAAACCCTAAATGAGACGGTGTAGATACGTACTTAGTTGTCAATTTTTTACGAGTAACCGGCGACACATATTTTGTGCCATGTCCCCATGGAAAATTTATCCCCTCATTTTTTGTCGACTTTTGCAAAAAATAAAAAACTAATCACCCTTCGCGAGACAAACTTTTTTTAAGGGGATAGGTTTGTAGCTTTGATTTTTTATCTAAAAACCGATGACTAAAACCCCAACGAGAGAAACTTTTTTTGTTTAGGTTTGGACTTATTTGTCAGTTTTGTGGCAAACAACTGAAAACTAAGGGTTTAATACCACCCGCACAAAATAAACTTTTCTCCAATCTCTCTGCTTCATCGTGATTCTGGGTTTACCTCCACTCCTGGTGATTCCGCTCCTCTGCTCGTCCAGCCGCCACCGCCAGCTACTTGCTACCCGCCGCCTCCAATCTCTAGATCCTCCCCTCTTCAGTGTGATCTCCGCACTGCCAGGAGACGTTGGCTGATTAGTTGCTATGCTCACCGCCTGAGGACGCCAACGACCAGAGCTGTTGTGCTCTTTGAATGCTTGAGGAGCTATTGTGCTCACCGCTGCTGGAGCTCAGGCATGAGGATGCTAGAGCTCACTGGACGCTTGAGGAGCTTATACTTCCCCTAGTGCTAGGTAGGTTTGATATCCCCCAAACAGCTCCCCATGTATTGTAATTAACGTTTATGCATGTTTGAGCCAGGAATCAAATTTGACAAATACTTGAACTATATCTTAACTTGATAACAATGAAATGTGACCTAATGTGCATGTTTCTATATTTGAGACCTAACTTATACACATTTCACCTTAATCTTTTATTAACTGTATTGCTCAAATCTTGTGATCAATCCATCTAAGTTATTAAAACCCTAATGTTAGATCTCTAATTTGGTAGTGATGTGTCACCCTAACATCTACATGAATCCATATTGTATGGCATAGATTGATCATGATAATGCATGATCTAGTTTAAAATTTTGAAATCAATTATGAATATCTCCCTCCCTAGGTCATGACTAACTTATGTGTAATGATTATCTTGATGATGAACATGCATGGACATTGGAGATATTGAAATCAATGTTATAGAATACGGTACCTAGACTAGGGTATGATTAAGACTATAAGATGTTTCTATTGTAAATACATAAATGTATTTTGTTGGCCTAGAAACCCGTCTGAGATTTACTCATTAGGAGCAAATCTTGGATAGTCCCTAGTTTGGGACTGTTCTTGAACACTAAATCTCACTTAGGATGTAAGTGTTTAATGTATATTTGGTTTTCATGATGTTTCATCAGCACTTTAATTCCTGAATGTTCTCTAATTACATATGTTGGTGGGCATTTGCCCATGTACATCGGTGTACTTGGAGAACTGCGGAGAAATGCTGCCAAAATTTTCTTCAAAATTAAATACACATTATACACTTACTAGTGAGATTAGGTGTTCAAGAATGGGAAAGATGGTACACACATTTATTATATATAAGACCCTAAACCCTAATATTTTAATCCTAAACCCTAATCTTTTAACGCTAAACCTTAATATATACTTGTTTTCTCTTTGATCATAGAATGTATAGATCATAGATGTCCATTCCAAATCACTACACCTCAGAGTTTATTGCTGGTCTTGATCAGTTTATTAGATTCGTAGCGGAACATAGGAAAAAACATGGAGATAGGTTCTATTCTCCATGTAGACATTGCGGTAACAACTTGAAAGTCAGCACTACTGACAAAATCAAAAGTCATGTCATGTGCAATGGGATTATACAAGGCTATACATAATGGTACTGGCATGGAGAGATTTCAAAACTAAAATAAGTATATGTCGATAGCAATTCTTGTATAATCTAAAGGCTAACAATAGATGGAGCGACAAAAGCTTCACATCATTGTTGTCTTTGTTGAAAGAAATTCTTTCAGAAGGAAATGAGCTTCCAATCTCAACATACGAGTTAAAGAAATTATTATGCCCAATGGGAATGGGGGCTAAGAGGATACACGCATGCCCGAATGATTGTGTATTATTTCAAAAGGACTATGTGGATTTAAAAGATTGTCCAAAATGTGGGGTGTAAAGGTAGAAAATAACGACTTTGGGGAAGTCCAAAATTGGTTCTCCTGCTAAGGTGATGTGGTATCTACCTATGATACCACATTTTCAATGTTTGTTTTCCAATCCTATAGATGTGAAGAATTTGAGGTGGCATGCATAGGTTAAGAAAAATAATGATGGGATCCTACAACATGCGTCTGATTTGCCATAGTGGAAGAAGATTGATTTATTATACCCTGAATTTGGTGAAGAAGTCAGGAATCAAAGACTTGGGCTTTGTACCAATGGGATGGATCCATACAGAACATTGAGCAACCACCATAGAACTTGGCATGTTATGCTTGTTATATGCAATATTACTCCCTAGTTGTTTATGAAAAATAAGTACGTTATGATGTCATTGTTGATATAGGACCCTAAAAAACCTGGAAATGATATTGATGTTTATCTTGAACCTCTAATTGATGACTTAAAGAAACTCTGGGGTGAAGGTGTGATGACCTATGATGATTCACGTAGAGAGATATTTCGTTTGCATGCTATGTTGTTTTGCACTATTAATGACTTCCCAGCATATGGGAATTTGTCTGGATACAATGTAAAAGGATCCATAGCATGTCCTATATGTGAAGAGAACACTGATTCAATATGACTAAAATATGGCGGCAAGACTGTATATCTTGGTCATGAAAGGTTTCTTCCAAAATTCCATATGTATCGAAGGTTGCACAAAGCAGTCAATGAATGGAATGAGGAACGGAGTGTGCCTAAACCTATACCATGGGAGGTTGTTTATGAAAGAGTAAAAGACTTTGTCAATGAATTTGGTAAGAGATCACAATGTACCATGCCCACATAAAGTGATAAATCTTTAATCAAGAAGAAGTCAATATTTTGGAACTTTCTTTATTGGAATTATTTGGCGGTCAAGCATTGTATCGATGTCATGCATGTTGAGCAAAATGTATGTGATAGCATCATTGGTACTATGTTAAATATACTAGATAAGACTAAAGATGGGATCAAATCTAGAATGGACCTATGTCAAATGGGAATAAGGACAAAATTAACAAAAGTAGTTAGTACTGATCGAAGAACATATTTACCTCCTGCTTGTTACACGCTGTCTAGAAAGGAGAAGAAAGCTTTTTGCGAGTGCTTGGTTAATGTTAAGGTACCACAGAGTTACCCTTCCAACATATGTAGATTGGTATCAATGAAAGATATGAAGCTGATAAGTCTTAAATCTCATGATTGTCACACTCAAATGCAATAAATATTACCCGTGGAAATTCGATCTATATTGCTGAAGCATGTAAGGTTTACAATCACCAAACTTTGTTTGTTCTTCAACAGTCTATGCAGCAAAGTTATTGATCCTAAGAGTCTCAATAAGATACAAAGAAAAGTGGTTGTTACCTTATGTTAGCTTGAGATGTATTTTCCTCCTTCATTCTTTGATATCATGGTACATCTTGTTGTCCAATTGACTAGGGAAGTGAAAATATTGGGACTAGTTTTCTTGCACCGAATGTATCCTTTTGAACGATACATGAGCATTTTTAAAGGTGATGTTTGAAACCGTTATCGGCTTGAAGGGAGTATTATTGAGGGTTATGTGGTGAGAGAGGTTATGGATTTTTTCAATGACTTTTTGAGTGGTAATGACACTCCTATAAATGACAAGAATATTGTGGAGTATTCTGGAAAGGAATTTAAGGAGCACAGATGAAAGTAATCAGCCATGAGCTATTGGGACAAGCTCACTTGTATATTTTACACAACATTGATGAAGTTAGTGTTTATATCATGGAACATACCAATTTCATCAAGAAACAATATCCTCGAGCCAATTCAATGTGTCTTGCTAGAGAGCATAATAAGACATTCATTAAGTGGTTTGAAGATAAAGTCTTACATCAACTATCTCAAACATTGAATAATATTTTTGAAAATATCAAATGCCTCTCCTTTAAACCAAAAATGAATGTTATGTCTTATGAAAGGCTTGAAATAAATGGGTTCTCATATTACACAAAGCATCAAGATGATATGAGCATCGTCCAAAAAAGTGGGGTTACCCTTCAAGTATCTTCATTGTTTTTTTCTAATGCAAAAGATAAGAGTCCACATGAAGCTAAAATGTCATATTACAGTGTCATTGAAGACATATGGGAGTTTGACTATGTAGATTTCAGAATTCTGCTCTTTAAGTGTAATTGGGTTAATAACACCAAAGGAGTTATAGTGGATGAATTGGGTTTCACATTAGTGAATTTTGAAAAGATTGGTGAGAAGGGTGAACCATTCATATTGGCATCACAGGTGAAACAAGTCTTGTATATCGATGATCCTGCAAATGAAAAATGGTTGATTGTTCTTCATGGTAAAAGATAGTTCATTTCAGATCCTATAGATGAAGAAGAGTACTCTGATAAGTATGATGACTCAAGTCCATTCTCAGTTGGGTTCCCAACACCAAATATTGAAGCTAATGATGACTTTTATGCGTACAGAGATCACACTGAAGGAATGTTTATTGATAAAAGATCACAATATTAGAGGCATGTTTTTATTTTTTAAATGTTTTATTTTTATGAATGTTAGATTGATGTGAAATTCACAATGTTATATTAATTTCTAGTTATGTTAAATGTTAAATGTTTGGTTTTTTTATATGAAACTTTTAGATGGCTGGACATGAGTATGATGATCATCATGATGATTACCATGAGGGTGAGGCTCCGCCTCACAATGTAAGTTTTATAATATATCATATATCTAGCTATATATATGTCCACTTATAAGTTATATCCTATATGTGTTTTTGTCAATTTTTAGGTTGATTATGTACCTCTTGAAAACCTTGTGACACTTGATGAGCAACAAAAAAATTGAAAAAAATCAGGGGCATCACTATGATGAACAAGTTACTACAACAAAGGGGCAATGGACCAAAATTGGTTATGGATTTAGATCATGTAGGAATCTAGTTAGAAAGAACCGTAGCTTGTTTGTTTCATATCTTGGAGTTCTTAGTCATAGCCATTGTAGTGTAAATGCAGAATCTTGGCATACAATTCCTAAAGGGAAGAAAGACTTAGTATGGAAAGAACTATGTGTAAGATATTATTATTTGCAATTCTATTTTCAAAGTTATTTACAATTCTATTTTTTAGAATACTCTATTAAATATATGAAATTTTGTAGAGTATATTTGAATTGGACGAAAGCATACATCGTAAAAAGGTGATGAAACATTGTGGGAGGGTCCTAAGGAACTATAGGACAACTCTCAATCGACAATGCATACGAGAGGCTGATAAGAGGAAGTAGTCAGCCCTTGAGCAATGGAACTACCTGGATCTGACTGAGTGGAAGGCGTTTGTTTCTAGGATAAATACTGATGAATTCAGGGTATTAAGCGTCACTCCCAATTTAATTAATATACATTCTTATGAATTCACATATTCACGGTTGACCTTGATTGTTACTAACCAATTCAATTTGATTACTAACAAGGCTATGAGTGATGCTCAAAGAGGAAGGCATGCACTGAATGTGCATGAACACACAATAGGTCCAGGTGGATATGCAACTCTTCACCAAAAACTACAGATGTCTTCCATTCAACAACCTATTGCTCCTAATACTGAGACTAGTGAGTCCTATACTATTACTCTCGCATATCTGCATAGCCATGATGTGTGCATAGTTGGGAGGTAAAACAAAAAAGGAGATATAACCAACCTCGCAACTGCTAAGGCGACTGCAAAAATGGTAAAATCCAACTCTCAGAGCAATTAGTATTGATGATTGTTATGTTTATTTACCAAATTCTATTGATGATGATTAGCGGGAGCTTCACGAGCAGAGGAAGAAATGCTTATTCGTCCCTGAGGGCACAAGGGATGAATTGATAGTTGCTCTCGGTAACCTAGAGCATCTTGTACGTGTGAGAATTGTAGGGGATGGAGTGGGCCTAAGAGTGTTCTTTGGACCATCACAACGCAAACATGTCTAAAAAGGGGGAATTTCAAAAGCTAAGGTAATCTATTCATTTTTAGAATGTTATTGGAAAGGGAATTCATGAATTAAAAAGTACTTCTTTTGGCCATGTATAGGTAGATCAATTAGTTGTTAAAAGAGTAGCTGAGTTACTTGATAAGAGAGTCCAGGAAGTATTGAGCAAGTGGCAGGCATCTCAGTCTACCACTCCGACAATACCTATGACGTTCCTCTCTTCCCCTACGATGGAGGTGGTTGGGAGTAATCCTATAGACCTACCACCTAGAACTTCCATTGTAAGTATTTTAGTGACACAAGAGCTAGTATTTTAAAGATGATATGTTTATTTATGTATATAACATACTCTATGTAAGTTTGTAGGGGTTGAAGCCATGCCATCTAAAACTGAAAGAATTCATCATTGTAGAGGGTGAGGCTTACCCACGCTTTCAGGGCACATGATTTATGGAACTCCAGTACCCGATGATGTAGTTTGTGTGAGCCCGAGGCTTGTGTTCGCTACTTGGCAGCAACATCCATTGCCATATGCCCACCCATATGCTGACACACATGGTGAAGCAGAAGGCAGAGTGGTCTTGTGGCCCAAAACAGATGTCATATATACTGATCATGTATGGTAAATTTACATTATGTTAATTTGTATATATGTATATACATGTCAATTGTTATGAAATTATATATATAGGACAAAGGGAAGAAACCTGCTATAGCTCATCCTCCTCCACCTCCACCTACTCCTGAAGTACCTAGTTGGCTTGCAAAAGACCTATACGTCTCAATAGGTCCTAAATGCATGGGTATGGCAATATGGATAGGCGAACATCCCAAAAATTGTCCTATGATTGTTTCTATTAAGGAGAAGGTTGTAGGAAAATCATACGATAATAATATATTTATACAAGATATTTTGGAATTGTTTACTTATGCTTTGTTGAATACATCTATTAGAACTATGGATATGGTGAGATCTTGTTCATATATCTATATACCTTGTTTTATATATGGTGATTTGTTTTCTTATATATTAATGTATACGTAATATATGTTTTGTAGCCACTTACATAGACTCTATACAGAATTTTCATTTACCCATGTGGGATTTCTAATTCCATCCTTGATCATTGTTGTACATAAAGACCCTTCATTAGTTACCTTATACTGCTCTATCGCTAAAAAATATTTTGGTAAAGAAAAGAAGAGTGTGATAATAGCTCCATTCAATGTTGAGTAATTTTACTTTGCTTATAATTTGGACTTAAGAAAATTACATTTTATTATGGATTTTGAGTTATATATTTTTAACTTTCTTATCTCTAGTGGTAAGTATTGGGAGTTGCTGGTTGTTGTTCCCAAGACATTGACTATTTATTATCTACACCCTGAGGGGAAGCAATTAGACTATTCATGACACATAATGAAAAGGCCAATATTCACGTGATTTTTTTTAAATTTATATCCGTTAACATATATTATTACATTACAATTTAGTAATGCAATTTAATGTGTTACATGAATGTGTAGGACGTTAAAAGATTTCAAAAAAGCTAGAGGAGACATGAGCAAGAAAAAGAAAGCGTTAGTCTGGGAGAATGTGAAAGTAGTTTCCTGACTCCAATGCATATATTATTTATGTGAACTATGCTTATTTTTATTTGTTAACATTTTGTATGTTGAAATTTATAGTGTGTTGTACAAGACAACGATTGGGCATGTGCATACTGCGTGATGTGGTATATGGACCTAATTGTCAGATATGTTGCACAAGAAATCGAAAACATACAATGGGTATTATATAGTCTTGATCATCATATATAAGTATAGTAGATCTCATTAGATAATATGAAAATATCAAACTTATTAATTATATATATACATCATTCTCTTTGTACGTGTTTAAAACTAGTGACTTCATTCCAGGGGAAAGTTATTAGATGTACGTGATCTCTATACGATGGTACAATTAGATGACATAAGAGAACAATGGGCAAAAGCCTTTGAAAGGGAGGAAATTTTTTTATTATGATTGGGGTACTGATGATGATTAAGAATGACATTTTTAAACTTTGATGTCATATTTGTTTCTATATTTGATGACATTTCTAAACTTTGAAAGACAAGCTTATATATACATATATGAATGACTTTTTTTGAATTATCTTATTGAAATTTGATCTATATAAATGTATGTGAATGTGAAGATGAATGAATTAATGTGCTTCTACATGTCTGTGAATGTGAAAAGAAATGAATGAATAGAACTGTAGGTTGCTACATGTGTGTGAATGTAAAAATGGAGGAATGAATGGAACTATAGGTTCTTATATGTGTGTGAATCATATGAATGAATTAATTGTATTTATACATGTGTGTGAAACACATGATGTATATATAATCTTGATCATCTTGTTATTGCAAGTTTGTGGCCTATTATTAGCTGAAATCATTGGATGATGTAAACTTGTAGTTCAGAACTGAATTGTAGGTTCTGCATCTTGCTGACTAGTCAGACAGTAGGCCTGCAAGCTGATAAGAAAAAATATATACATAGTCATCGGTTATCTAAAAAAACTATCACCTGATGCCAAAGGTGTTGGTTAATTATAGGAAAATGACAAATATGCTCTAACATGGGCCAATTTTTTTGTTTGAGCATGGAGATAGGCTTCGATTTCCTACCAAAAAATTGATGACTATACCAATTTTTTTTTCGAATATGGAGATAGGCGTCAGTTTTCTAAAACATAACCGACGACTATGGTCCTACTGGTGTTGTTTCTTTTTTTGGTTGCAATCATGGCCGGCTCTATATTGTCGATTTTAGAACTGACATTGTATGATTCTACCTTTAGTGTCACCCACTTGGGTGTCACTTGTAAATTGACGTAAAAAGCTCATTTTAACAGACGTTAAAGGTGGCATCTATACTAGTGCACACATGTGATCTATAATAAATTTTTATTCAACGGTGCCCTTTTTCCAAGTTATTTTTCTCTTTGACTATTACAGTAGCAAAAAGAATCATTGTCCATGGAAGCAATCAATTTTTTACTCACAAATTCTAGGATTCTTGTCATGTGGCTTGGTTGGCAATCAATAATTTCATATATTTGGTAAGACATATATAGGTAGATACCCATCACAATCAAATGAGTTACACTTGTAGTAATCTCTGTGACTATTATATGAACATTTCATTTATGGTTTGTTCTTTTGTAATGGATACAAGACAAGATTTTAGAAGTAACTTACCATTGTATGACTTTTACCCATGTAGTTGTAACATGTATAATGTATATGTATCTGGTTATTTTTAGTTCTATTTATTTTACCTTTGAATACATATGTATATGTCATTTTAGTTACATAGGTGACCAAATGGCTTGTACTAGAGGACAACGTATAGGAAGAGAAATCATTCCGATAATAATAGAAGAAGTGGGTGATCTAATAATATCTTTTCATTTCACCTCATCTTTTTTTTTGGATAATAGTAACCTAATTCCTTAGTATATTTTGATAATTGATAGATTACTTTTACTTAACCTCTAATACGTCTATCTAGTTAATACATTACTATTGTGTTCATTTGTTATCTTATTTTCTATAATTAAATTAAACGTGGTAGAAAAATGCATGTTTTATTTTATCACTATAAAAATATACATAAGTAGACTTCTTTTTTTTCATGATATAAATGTATTTTTATTCAATTGAATTTATAATTAGATAGTGATTTGCATACCTAACATAATAGTTTTCAAAAGTACACCAATTTTTTCCATATGTAAGTTTGACTTCAATATTTTGTTCTTAATGGAATATGACTTTTGCGCAACATCATTATTCATGAAGGCCCACTTTGTAAAAAAATAGTTAACAAGTAAACAAAGATACCACACAATATTGTTGTAGTTACTTTGATACTATGTTGTGTTTGTTTGTTAAACAATAACATCTTGAAATTTACAAGCTCAAACTTAAATGGAGACACAAAAGTGTTTTTAGAATCAGTACAATGTCACTACTATAGAAATTGCTAGGGATGAAGGACAAATTCCTAACTAATACATGTGAATCCCTGACCAATAGTAGGTGGTCAAGGCTAATCCCTGACCAACATACCTTCGGCAAAAGCTTGGTGACCAATAGTGGTTGATCAGGTCCTATCCCTGACCAATAAAGATGAAAGCCTTGACCATCCTATGTCAACTCTATATATTCAAGGTCTACCTTTGGCCAATAGATTTAATTGTTTATTGAGTTTTTAAACATCCATAATTGAATACTTATAACTTTCTAAGTGCACCATGATAACTTACTCATCATTCACCAAATGTCAACAAAATAAACTTAAATACCAAAGAAAATTGCATTTAATATGTATTTGTAATGTCTACATGTGAAACATTTGATTGGAGCATCACATTTGTCGAATAAAGTAAGACATATCTTATGTAGTCACTCTGACAAGGAATTCATATACATTGCATTCATGTCATATTGTTGAACATGTGTTCTGATATAAGTCAATTGCTTGCATCCGAGCATGTTTACTTCATGTCTTTCTCCAAATAATACTTTTTCTCCTTCTATCTTGAGGGTTTTCTATAGTATTTCAACCAAATTTTCATCATTGTACAACATGGTCGACATCCTGCACAATAAATAATTTAAATTAATTTCATTTAACTTTTCTTTTACAATATCACAACAAGATAATTAACACCACCCTCTTTTGTTGCAGTAGCAGTGACTAAACAACTGTGGCATGATTTACCTATGAACGCACATTCTACTTCTAGCACTACCTTCACTTCGAACTATATTTAAAGTGCATTGTGTGCAAGACGTGGCATGCAAGCGCTACATATATATGACATTGAACTTGATGACATAGACAATAATAAACACCTACACATGAGAAGATTTGGTTTAATAAAATTAGTTGGGGGTTGGAAGATGAAATGAATGATTTTAGAAGACAACTTGAAAGATGTAATGACAGTAGTGGTAAAATTATTAGATGGGGATCCATGCATTAAAAGCAGGTGCAATTGAATTTTATAGAGTTGAAACCTAGCGTACAATTGGGAGCAACAACCCAATTATGGCGCAATAGTCAAAAAGTTATATAGTACTTTAGAATAAAAATAGCATAGCTATATAGTTTCCTATTAACAAAGCAGATTATATAACCTCAGTTAAGTAGCATGATTCTAATTATCAGACCACGATTCAATCATAAAATCCAGTTCTAAAAGTAAATGTCCATAGCAGCAATAAGACAAACACTTATGCTACGAGTTACTCATTTTCTACAATAGGAAAGAAAGATATTAAATAAGAGAACCAATGACTGAGAAACTTGCCACATGATTCTTCCTCCAACAATTTAATATCCTTGTTGAGTGCATATTTGTGGATGTCATGCCATCATGACATAGCTACATACAGAAGGAATAATAAAACATCAGATCTTCTACACGATCAATAAGGATGCAGGTTTCAGGTCCATGAGTAAAAAGGTAGATTAAGGTAAATATGAATTGCATTTGTTGGGAACGAACTACGAAAACCAATAAATGTTCGATTCTAGTGTTAGCTACGACGTGATATTGGTGAATCTCTTGATATCTACTTACTCCTCCTCTTCAAAGTTGATTATGCCTTCACGGTACCTGATCTTCTTGAGCTCAAGTTTCTTACATGAATCAATGGTGAGCCCCAATCATCAAGAATGCCACTATAATGCCAATACATTATAAAACCCGTCAAAGAGATGCCACCGTAACGCTCTTCGTCAGGAAGGGATGACATACACAGTTGGTGTGGGAGATTTGGGGAGAAGGAGAGACCAAGAAGCGTGTTGGCGATGGAGATAGAGTTGGTGGATGAGGTATAAGGGGAAGAGGTGGAAAAATTAGTGAGGAAGGAGAACAGAGAATGTGAGGGTTTCATCTCGCGAACCGTTTTTGAGCGTCGGGAGGGAAAATGGGGATTTGGAATTGGGTACAGATTTGGGAAGACAATACGGATTTCGGTGGCCATGCGCGGGAGTCAAAACGTAAAGCCAAAATTTAGGGAAATGATGCCTATTATTGTGGTCAGGGACAGTTGAGTAGATGTCAGGGATATGACTTGAGCACAAATTATAAGTTGGTCAAGGAGCACGGCCCTTACCATGTAGCCATGGCCTTTGTTCATTTTTGTTGTAGTGTGTTGTTTATGAACTTGAACGGAAGTGTGATAGAATAATTACATTTCAGAAGTTGTCAAACACATGAATAATTTTTATAAAGTTGATTGTGATTGTAAATTGATTAAGAAAGTGAGACTACATTTGGGTTTTATAAAAGAATATTGTAGCACCTGGAGGTTTTCGCTTGATAGATCCTATTAAAGTGAGATTGAATATTTACAATATACTAGGAATTTATTTTTTAATAAATTTTTGAATATAGTCTATGGTTTACATAGTATACTAACTAATATAGTCCACGATTTCTCTGGTAATCTATAAGAATATCAATTAAAATTTAAAAATAAATATAGACTACGGTTGTTGTCCGTCTATGGTTATAACCGTGGAATATGAAGCATAGTCCACGGCTATCAAGAATAGTCTATGGCAACCTAATCCACACCTAATAGTTCACAATTATTAAATGATTCACAGTTAAAAACACAGATCATGATGCATAGTCCACAAAAATAACCATGGACTATGAATGTTTTACTCTAGTGTGATAATCATGATTGAATAAGGGGCTTTAGTTGTTGAGTCCTTTTTGTTGAGTTTGGATCCAACAACATTGTATTTTTCTTCTTCATTTGCCTATTGAGGAATAGGATGAATAGAATTTCCTCGATTAAGAAAAAAGAGTGAAGAAAGTACAGATGATGAGGAGCACAATAAAGTCAACATTATATATTTACTTTCCTTTTTCAAGAAAAGAAAATAGAAACTTTCATTCTCCTTGTCTCTTTTATCTGTTTGTTTTGAACAATGATACAAAACTTTCCAGTTTAGGATGCATGTGCATAGCAACATTTTGTAGATTTTTAGAATCATATATGTAACAAAAAATAATTTTTGATAAGTTTCCTAAATCAAACACTTGCTCACATCATCTTATGTGGATTTTGAGAATTATGTATGCACTATGCAACACAAACAACATCGCACGCCAAATATTACAACAGTATTATCTTATGAGTATTGGAGTTACAAAATTGTATTTGTGCACGCTATCTTTTTTATTATATTGTAAACCTTCAAAGAGTATTACATGCAATGTCACTTCATAGATGATCCTACCTACAACATTTGTTTAATAGAAGCTAAAAATACACTAAATCCCCTTTGTGATGGCAGGACAACCAACTAGATCTGTAAACATTTGAAATTTTATGAACTTATTCCCGATTTCCTTACTTTAAAATTTACATATTGGTTAGCTAATATATGAGCACACAAGGTTACATAAAGATGTTCTCCATAGCCACGTACTGACACATTTGGCTTAGTGGTAATTCATATGCATTTAATTCTACTATTTATAATATTTAGAGAACAACCAAGTGAATTCTTGTTGCTACTGTATAAGTTTTGAATGCATGAGAATGACCACATGTTGATCAAGGCAGGGGCAGAGTCTAGGTTTGAATGTTGAGGGTGGGGGCAATTCAAATTTTATTAGCAAGTAAAAAATGTGGAAGTAGTCTATGTCTAGTCATTTTACACTATTATTAGATATCTATATTGAGACACCTCGTCATGCTAAATGAGATTACTCAAAACACAAAACACGATCAACTACTAATTAATCACATAGTAAAAAATGTGGGATAATTAAAACCAGTTCCAATAATGTAAATAAACTCTAGAACATTTATAAAAGGTCCATCATTCCATTCTCATATACTGTAACAAGTATTTACATATGAGTCCAAAGACCTCAGTAACATCCTTCATACAAAAGATATTTCACATTTACATGCCATTTATTTACAAACATTGGCATGCTACCAAAATCTCGTTTCGATATGAGTATATCATCTAGAAAACACATCCCATACCCGGACCTGAGAGTACAGGGACAACACTAGGACTCTACTACTAACATCTACAACTAACCAACCTTCTGAATCTATTGATCACCAGGTTGACCTCGACCTCGTTGCTCGCGACCACCTAAAAAAATGTGGTCACCCACGAGTGACACCCAGTCCCAGTGAGAGATATAACTCTCTCCAACATATATTGATTATAACATATTAATTAATAATAAATACATTGAGCAATTAGGGTATTGAATAATCAATATGAATAGATTGAATAATTTAAGCATACTAAGACGTTAAGCAAATAAGTTGTAGCATCAAGTAGAATTACACAATTTTCATAAGTTTGCATCATGTAAGAACTATGTAGTGTAAAGACAAGACAAGGGTTAATCAACCAATGTTATATGTATTAAACCCTAATAATTATACTACATGGATGGTATTATATCTTTTATTATGATGCCCTGGGGAGTTTGAGTCGTACCACTCAAAGTCCATTTGACCACTACGAAGTACTATTGTAAGGCCCCTAAACTTGCTTAATGAGTTGAATAAGCTTAATTACCATAATTTAATGCTTATAACCCTAATATAACCTTGTGATATGCTTTGAAATCATAATACAAGCTTAAGTTTCAAATTTCGTCCAATTTGGACACTGGTTGAGCAAGTTATGCAATTTTATGCACATTTTGGACTTTTTGGCAATTTACCAAATTGAGAGGTTTTCTTTGCAATTTATCACTTGCATTATGTTCCTTGAATATTATATCATCATTCTTGAGCTTTTTGAGCCATGGGGCACCTATTTAATCCTTGGTTTGAAGGTGTTTTCTCCAAGGGTATTTTAGGGTCTACCCCTTCATGGATGAGCTACCTTTAGTAGCTATCAACTAATGAATTATTTGATTGGTTGGGAAATTCGACAAAGGAAAGATAAGCATGTCTATACATATGGTGGAGGAGCTTCTTGTGTGTGCGCCTATATATTCTTAATAAATTAAGGCCATGGACACTTGGATAGATACTAGAACTTCAACTTTTTCTTTTCCTTTATCTTAAAGTTGCATATACTTATCCCCAAGCACCAAAATGAGCCATTTTCTCTCCACCACTTCCCTCCTTCTCCCAACCTCATTCTCCCTCTATGCTTCTGTGAATTTTTCTATCCAAGGAAGAAGAAATTGGGTATCTTCTTGGAAAAAGGATCTAGGGTTGCAATTGACTTCATTTTAGGGTTTAAAAAGCTTCCTTCTAGTGATCTTGACCTAAAAGAGTAAGAATTCCCTTCTTTCCTCCGTTTATTTCTTTTCTATTCTTCTTTAGACCTTTCTCCAGGTCGGAACCTTCTATTCCATGGTAGAATTTTCTCTAAAGCTCTAAAACCCTACCTGCTCGAGTTTTCTTCTGTGTGGGGTTTCATCTTCTCATTAGAGGTAAGTTTTATAACTTGCTCCACATTTATTGCTTACCATAAGCTTTATAGATCATGTTCTTGCTTTAAAATGGTGATTCATGCACTAAAAAGCTATGTTTGACTTGGATTTCTATTTTTATAATGTTTCCTGTTCTGATATCAGTTCTAGATGAACATGTGATCATATGCATGTTATTCCTAAGGTATAATATGACTTGGATCAGGTTGGTTTGACAACCTATGGTGCTAAGCACCTATCAACCAATGGTCAGTTTTAGGGTTTAAAGCTAATTTCTTGCAATAAACCCATGACCCGATGATGGTACCATTGCAACAACCCTATGGTGTTGTCTTCATGATAACTAATGGTTAAGATCAAAGGTGTCAGATGATGGTGATAACCTATGGTCACCCCCTTAGGTCAGGTTTTGGATCAATTAGAAGTTTAATGATCAACCATTAAGTACCCTACTGATATTATCAATCAATGATGACATTTAGCTTAATATTTGATGTTGATTAATGAATATAGTGTTGATCTAACAACCTATGGTTATTTAATGATCACTAATGATGGTAGATTAGGTCTCTACAACCTATGGTGAGTTAATCATTGTAGTTGTAGCATCAATTAAGCTTTGGACCAATGGTTTCTTGGGTCACTTGATGCAATGGCCATACCTATACTATAATTGATGGTTTTAACATATGTACTTGACCCAATGGTCAAGATCTACTGTTTATTCCTCCAATAAAGTGGAATGATGGCTAATGTAATATGTTGGTCCTAATAATGTGATTTAGATGGTTTCCTTTATATGATCAACTTAAGGAGCTTACTTGTTGACGAAGGATGGATTATTTTAAATGAACAGTCGATTGTGGGTTTTACCCTACTCTCAATTGAACTTTTTGTGTTAATCAAGGGATGTCTAGGGTTAAATGGTGACTCTTTCTAGATCACAACTCAAGGACTTCATAGGTGGTTTATCCAAGGTGCTTACTTATGTAAACAACCGATGGTCTTACCTTTTAAACATCCAATGGTTCTGGGTGACATTGTTGTATGGTGATATGGGTTGAATGATGATGGAACAAATGGAGGGTTACCCTTAATAAGGTAGTCTTACCTATTCACTCATATGAATAGAAGGGATGATAACCATATTGGGTTGATATGTAACCCTAATGAGGTATAGCTTGTTATACCTAGCTTTAATATAACTAAATGATGGTAATTGGGTATGAATAGTCCTTGAATGACTAATACAATCATGGAGTACTCTCTTTTTGTTGTTGAAACCCTAGTATGCTATAACCCAATGGTTACACCGTGATTTCTGTGTGGGTTCATACTTGAGAATAGTATGGAATGTGATGGTGATGCTTCACCTTATACATCCACGATCCAATGGGGATGTTATGAGTTAGGGTTTGGGTATACATGTTGATTAGTAACATTGATATATGTTATCATTTTGAACCAAATTCTAATGTAAATAGATAAATATGAGTATTCATGTTTAACATTCTTATATGATGGAATGATGGTGGAATAACCTCCTTAACATGATCATAACCTTAATGTGTTAATTGATGGTTATCATAGCCACATGGTTGATACTTTCTTATGCTAAACATGTGCATTATGAATATAATGAGTGTTATCATATATAGATTCCTTGCATGTTGATGTAATAAAGGAATGTTCTTAATGTTAATATAACCCTGCTATGATAGTTTATGAATATCTCCTAGCTCATTAATGCAATATTGTCCTGATATGGTGTATTATATGTAAGTGATGTTGTTGAGCCTTGTTATAAGGCATGGAAAGATAATGATGATCTTGTAGGGAATAGTATGATGGTCTTAATGACCTTTGGGCATGGTTGAGCCCTAAATGAGGTGTAATCCTCATATGTTGATAAGGGTTGATACCCTGTGATATTGTGAAAAATATTTATATCCTGTGATAGTGTGATGGTCTTAATGACCTTTGGGTATGGTTGAGCCCTGAATGAGGTGTAATCCTCTTGTGTTGATACCATGTGATATTGTGAAAAGGATTTATAGCTTGTGATAGCATGAATGGCAAGTGAATAGTACCATGTGATAATGAGATGAGAAATTATGTTTCACATGTTTTATATCTTTTAAAAGTTGTTATATTTATATGCTTGCTAGAAGTGAATTAGGGTTTGTATGTCCACTTGTTTGATGCAGCTTTAATTCACCCAATTGGCATAACTAATCAAGTGAAACTCTAATCATGTAGTTCCATGTGCCATAGATCCATCTGAGTGTCAGAATTTTCCAGATGGTGAAACAAGTATTCCTAAGGGAAACTCAAAGTGCATATTGTTTAGTATGTGGGGGTGGCAAGTTGAGGATATATCCTTATCATCCACAATGCAGATTGTGGAGGTTGGCTATGGTCATGCCTCATACATATTATGTGATTGAGAACAGTTGCGGTCGTGTCTCGGTGATTATATATGTGATAAGATTGGAGGACAATTGTGGTTGTACCTCGGATGGTAGGGTATGCATACCCACCTCTTTACACTAGTGATGTGACTTGTACCAAGGACAGACTAGGTTGTTAGCAGCTTGACCTTATGTGTCATTGTGGTGGACCCATACAGACCGGGGGCAGAGAAGATCTTAGGAGTCTAACTCTTCCTAGATCTTGTATGGCACTAATTTCGACTTAGCAGTGGTTAGTTGGATTTTCAGTGGTATCCTCAATTTCCTCAGGGCTTAATAAAAGATGTAATATAGCCGTGTAGCATATTTGTTTTGGGTTATACACGACATTTCACATTAGATGATAACCCTTGTTTGTTATCTTTACCTAAAGATGATGCTTAGTGCATTTAAGAGATTGTAGATATACTTATGTTGTGGATATGTTTAAAATTGTAGATGCAGACATACAGTAGCCATGATTGTGTTGATAACTATACTGCTACTACTTATTATAATCATGATGCTATCTATCACATGTTGTTAGTTGTGTTTAGCATACTAGCCATGCCTTTGTAACTAGAGATGCATATAATGCTAATCATGCTTATCCAGATAATTGTTCTTATATTGTTAGCTCTTTTTATGATGTTGATATGTTCAACCTATTATACATACTAATGTTATTAGCTATGCTTATGTGGCTAGAGTTATTCATAATGATAGAGATTTTGTGTTACTAGACTTTCTCATGATGCTAGATACGCATATGCTACTGAATTTCTTATATTGTCAACAAGATAAAGGATGATAGTCTGGATAATGATGATAATTATTATCTGCTCCTTTATGTATTTTGTTAATCATCAGTGCTATTGAGCTTATTTGTTATATATGATTAAACTGCTTAATTGTTTGATTACTTAAAAATGTTGTAATCAATAATTGTTGTTGGAGGTTATATCTCTTGCTGGGACATGGGTCTCACCCATGTGGTTTGCCACATCTTTTTAGGTAATCTGAAGTGACGAAAACAAACCTATGGCAGCAAAGAGCTATAATAATGAATCTATGAGAAAGTTGATTAGATTTCTAGTGTGTCCTAGAGTCATCCCTGTACTCTCAGGTCTGGGAAGGAAACTTTTGTATATGGTGTTTCAAATGAATCAGAATTTTGTTAGCATATTAATGCTTGTTTGTGTGGCATATACAAATATTGTTCACCTATGTATATATGTTTTCGCAAAGGCAATAGAACAATTTGTATCAAATTCTTGGCATAGTATGGATATAACAAAGATGTTGGGCTCTTATGCAAATGTTTCTCAGTGGGTGTTGACATTGGAATTGGTTTTAATTTACCCATATTTGTGTGTATGTGGTTAATTGGTGATTTATTATGTTTTATGTTTTGAGTAATCTTGTTTAGTGTAACGGGTTCTCATAGATATTTAGTTCCGTATAAGATCTAGGAGTGTCGGTATCCTAAGATCTCTTCCCCTCGGTCCGTACGAGTACACAGCAGTGACATACAAGTCAAACTACCAACAGTGACATATAGTCGACTGATAACAATTATTCTGTACCTGGTACAAGTTACGATACTAGAAAATAGGGTATACAAAACCCTCTAATCCAAGGTACAATCACAGCTGTCCTCAATCACATCAAATGTCAGAGGCATGACCATAGCCATCCTCCATAACCTACAATTTTGTATGACAACAATATATCCTCAACTTCACACCCCCACATACTCAATAGTATGCACTCCGAGTTTCCCTTGGGAATACTTGTTTCACCATCCAGTAAGTTCTGACACTGAAGATGGCTCTACGGCACATGGCTCTACATGATTAAGGTTACACTTGATTAATTACTGCCAATTGAATGCATTAAGGCTTTATCATACAAGTGGGCATTCAAAACCTAATTCTTGTCTAATAAGAGTATATGTATAAAAACTTCAAAAGATATAAAACATTTGAGATATAAATCTTAATCACATTACCACATATTATAATTCATTGCAAATTAATGGACAACACTTACCATCATACTATTACAAGATACCAATATCTTATCACAAGTTATAGAGTTTTAACCCTTATTGTAACATGAAGAGGATTTCACCTCAATCATGGCTTCAAACATGCCCAAAGGTCATTAAGACCATCACATTATTCATAGTAAAGTTATCATCATCATTCCATGCCTTAAACAAGGCTCAAAATATTAGTAGCACATATGTGTCCATATATATTAACATGGCAAGGTACTATGATATTAAAATAGTACTACATTGTGGTTTCAACACAAGAAGAGTGTAATTCATTATCACATTAATCATTAAAGAGGTCTAATTATAAGCAATAAACATCATATAATTACATTAAGGTTAGGTATAACAAGCTAAATCACATGGGAGTTACGCATCCACTTATTCTAGTGATTTATCAAATATAACTATATGATGGCAAAGGTAAAACTACAAATTAATGGTATTGAACCATAAAATTATCATCACTAGGACCCACATATAATACCATGTGATTTATTCTAATCCATTGAATGTTGAAGCATCCAATATTATTCATTGGATCATGTTCATTGTTCAAGGTTATCAATTGAAGTATATGTCTAACCATTAGATCAATTGAACCAAGCAACCAGTTGGTTCAAGGTTTAGTCAAATCTAAAATTACATTATTAACTCATCATATATGGTGATGACCTGATCTACCATTAATTGTGATCATTAGGTCACCATTGGTGGTTAGATCAGTAATACATTCAGTTAACACCATCAAATATTAAGCTAATGTCATCATCAATTGATAACATCATTAGAATACTTAGTGGATGATAATTATACGTCTAATTGAGCCAAAACCTGACCTAAGGGGGTGACCATCGGTTGTCACCATAAATTTGGCACACTTGATCACGAACATCAGTTGCCAAGATAGCAACACTATTGGTTGTTGAATGGTATGACCATCGGTTGTGTGATAGGGAAGGAAATAGCTTGAAATCCTAATTTGGACCATCAATTGTTTTGTGCTTAACACCATAGGTTGTTTCTATCAACCTGTCCCAGATCATGTTACACCTTAGAAAGGTTGTACACATATTTAAAAGTTCATATAGAACTGGAACAGAATAGGGAACACCACAAAAGTCGTAATTCTAAACAAGCATGGTTTCTCTATGCTTAGTTCATCACATTAAAGCATAAACATGAACTAACAAGCTTCTAACAGGCAATATAAGTGAAGAATGTTATATAAGGCAAATAAGGCAAGAAATCCCTAAATTTAGATCTGAACTTGGCCAAATAAGCACTTCTCTCCACAAGGAAGCAAAACCCTAGAAAAAGATACGAGAAGGATAGATTTTTGAGTTCTAGAGCCACTTTCACCAAGGAGCAACAGAGTTATAGCCCAGAGAGATATAGGAGGAATTAGAGAAAAGAAATAAATGGAGTAAATAAGGTAATACTTACACTTTTAGGTCAAGACCACTAGGAAGGAGCTTTAGGAACCCCTAAATGAAGTCAATTGCAACCTTAGATCCTTTTTCCAAGAAGATCCCCACTTTCTTCTTCCTTGGATAGAAAAATTTGTAGAAGCACAGAGGGAGAACAAGGTTGCGAGAAGGAGGGAAGTGGTGGAGAGAAAATGGCTTGTTTTTTTACTTAGGGATAAGTATATGAAACTTTAAAATAAAGAAAAAGAAAATGTTGAAGTTCTAGTATCTATCCAAGTGTCCAAGCCCTTAATTTATTAACAATATACAAGCACACACACAAGAAGCTCCCTCACCATTTGTATAGACCTTCTTAGCTTTCCTTTGTCTAATTTCCCAGACAATCAAATAATTCATTAGTTGATAGCTACTAAAGGTAGCTCATCCATGAAGGGGTAAACCCTAAAATACCCTTGAGGAAAACACCATCAAACAAAGGTTTAAATAGGTTCTCAATGACTCCAAAAGCTCAAGAATGATGATAGAATATACAAGGAACATAATGCAAGTGATAAATTGGAAACAAACCTTCTCAAATGGATAAATTGCAGAAAAGTTCCAAAATGTGCATAAAATTGCATAACTTGCTCAAACAGTGTCCAAATTGGACCAAATTTGAAACTTAAGCTTGTATTATGATTTCAGAGCATATAAAAAGGTTATATAAGGATTATAGGCATTCAATTATGGTAATTAATCCTATTAATATCATTAAGCAAGTTTAGGGGCCTTATAACTATAAACCCCTAACAGGGATTTCGCACCCAAAATCCAAGGTACACATAGACAGACACTTCTCATGCATGTCATCCTCAATATTACACATGGTTACTTACATATTATGATAATGTCACATCTCTGTTATAGAGGTCATGCTCTTCTCTTTCAATTCATACATATCTTATCTTGGGTCAGCACAAAAAATCCCACCTAAGAAGACATTCTCAAATTCTCACACCACTGGTACCTCCTAGATACTGGGACATACCTCCTTGGTATCCACAACATGAGCTAAGAAAGTCTCACATCCTTGTCTCATCAACCGCTCAACTATCATAGCTAACATCAAACATGTAGGAAGAATCTTCCTATCACCCTGGAAAATCCATTATACATCTCCATCATGGAACGTCTCCACCTTAGTACTACAGTCCAAGACTACCTTGTATTTTTCCATGGTATCCATTCCTAGGATTACATCAAAACCATGCATGTCAAGTAGCAAAAGATCCACTTGAATGTTGTGTCTAGAAAAAGAAAGAACATAAGAAGGGCACACTTCCCGCAACTCAGCAGAATCAACCAAAGGAGTCTCTAGCCACAGGCTATCAGATCTAAGACTAACAGGAAGATAACAACAATCTATCACCTCTAAGTTGATAAAAGAGTGTGTCATATCTGGGTCTACTAACACAGATACAAAATAAGAAGCATACAAATCAGAATGAAATAGCTCCATCTGACCTGTCACGACTCGTGGATTGGCCACTGCTTCTGGCTGGGTCATGGCATAGAGCCTTGCTGCCACCAGCTACCGTCCACGTCCTCTACTTGCTTGTCCAGAGGATCCTGTCTAGGACGCCTGACCACATCCTCTTCCACTGCAACTACTAAACTGTCATTGTTGTGGACCTTGTTGACTTTGCCTTGGCTACTGAGTCACCTCCTCATCTTTCATAGGGCAATAAGGTCTTGTATGCCCCACTTGCCCACACTTGTAACATGTTCTAGGAACCTAATATGGCCTAAACGGCCCTGTCACAAAAATCGAGAGGTACTATGAGCTCCTGTTGGTAGAAAACTATGACCTCTACCCCGACTCGGGGTCACTAATGATGGTGGATTAGGTCTCCACAACCTATGGTGAGTTAATCATATATGTGTAGCATCAATTAAGCCTTAGACCAATTCTTTCTTCGGTCACTTGATGCAATGGTTGGATCTATATTGTAATTGATGGTTTTAACATATGAACTTGACTCAATGGTCAAGATCTAATGTTTATTCCTCCAATAAGGTGGAATGATGGTCAATCCTGAGTTTCAATCTATGTTTAGAAAGATGATGGCCACAATTACACACATCGTTGACAGAGCACCAACACCTCAAGCTAGGGCAGTCACCTCCAATGTGGAGTCCCAAGGTGTCGGGAAGACATTTGAACGTCTTAGATGTGTTGGGGCGGTTGAATATGCAGGTACTTATGATCCAGCAGACACTGACATGTGGTTGACTGAGCTAGAAAAGGCGTTCAAAATCCTAAACATCGCTGAAGAAGACAAAGTTAAGCATGTGGTATACTTGTTGAAGGGTAGTGGGTAAATTAAAACTGATTTCAATGTCATCATCTACTCCAAAACATTTGTATAAGATCCCAACATCTTTCTTTTATCCATACTATGCCAAGAATTTGATACAAATTGTTCTATAACCTTAGCCACAACATATATGCATAGGAGAACAATATTCGTATGTGCCATACAAACAAGCATTAATATGCTAACAAAAGTTTGATTCGTTTGAAACACCATATACAAACTTTTCCTGCCAGAACCTGAGAGTACAGGAATGACTCTAGGACACACTAGAAATCTAATCAACTAACCAACCTTCTAAATCCATTGATCACTAGGTTAGTTCTCTTCTACAGCGCGACCTCGACCTCGTTGCCCGCAACCACCTAAAAAAATGTGGTGACCCACAGGTGAGACCCAGTCCCAGTGAGAGATATAACTCTCTCCAACATATATTGATTATAACATATTAATTAACAGTAAATACATTAAGCAGTTAGGGTATTGAATAATAAATATGAACATATTGAATAGTTTAAGCATACTAAGCAGTTAAGAAAATAAGTTGTAGCATCAAGTAGAATTACACAATTCTCATAAGTCTACATCATGTAAGAACTATGTAGTGTAAAGGCAAGATAAGGGTTAATCAACCAATGTGATACATATTAAACCCTAGCAATTATACTACACGGTTGGTATTATATATTTTATTATGATTCCCTGGGGAGTTTGAGTTGTACCACTCAAAGTCCAACTGACCACTGTGAAGTGCTATTCAGTTCCGTATAAGATCTAGGAGTGTCGGTATCCTAATATCTCTTCCCCTCGGTCAGTACGAGTAAACTGCAGTGACATACCAATCAAATTTCCAACAATGACATATAGTCGACTGATAACATCTAGTCCGTACTTGGTACAAGTTACGACACTAGAAAATAGGGTATACAAAACCCTCTAATATGAGGTACAACTATAGTTGTCCTCAATCACATCAAATGTCAGAGGCATGACCATAGACATCCTGCATAACCTACAATTGTGGATGACATATATCCTCAACTTTCCACCCCCACATACTCAACAGTATGTGCTCCGAGTTTCCCTTGGGAATACTTGTTTCACCATCTAGTAAGTTCTGACACTGAAGATGGCTCTATGGCACAAGGCTCTACACGATTAAGGTTACACTTGATTAATTACTGCCAATTGAATGCATTAAGGCTTTATCATACAAGTGGACATTCAAACCCTAATTCTTGTCTAACAAGAGTATATGTATAACAACTTCAAAAGATATAAAACATTTGAGATATAAATCTTAATCACATTACCACATACTATCATTCATTGCAAATTAATGGACCACACTTATCATCATACTATTACAAGATACCGATATCTTATTACAAGTTCTAGGGTTTTAACCCTTATTGGAACATGAAGAGGATTTCACCTCAATCATGTCTACAAACACGCTCAAAGGTCGTTAAGGCCATCACATTATTCATAGTAAGGTTATCATCATCATTCCATGCCTTAAACAAGGCTCAAAATATCATTAGCACATATGTGTCCATAGATATTAACATGGCAAGGCACTATGATATTCAAATAGTACTACACTGTGGTTTCAACACAAGAATAGTGTAATTCATTATCTCATTAATCATTCAAAAGGTCTGATTATAAGCAATCAACATCATATAATTACATTAAGGTTAGGTATAACAAGCTAAATCACATGGGAGTTACGCATCCACTTATTATAGTGATTTATCAAATATAACTATATGATGGTAAAGGTAAGACTAAAAATTAATGAATTGAACCATCGAATTATCATCAATAGGAGCCACATATAATACCATGTGATTTATCATAATTCATTGAATGTTGAAGCATCCAATATTATTCATTGGATCATGTTCATTGTTCAAGGTTTTCAATTGAAGTATAGGTCTAACCATTAGATCAATTGAACCAAGGAACCATTGGTTCAAGGTTTAGTCAAATATACAATTCCATTCTTAACTCATCATATATGGTGATGACCTGATCTACCATGAATTGTGATCATTAGGTCACCATTGGTGGTTAGATCAGTAATACATTCAGTCAACACCATCAAATATTAAGTGAATGTCATGATCAATTGATAACATCATTATAATACTTAGTGGATGATAATTATACGTCTAATTGAGCCAAAACATGACCTAAGGGGGTGACCATAGGTTGTCACCATAAATTTGACACCCTTGATCATGAACATCAGTTTCCAAGATAGCAACACTATTGGTTGTTGAATGGTATGACCGTCGGTTGTGTGATAGGGAAGGAAATAGCTTGAAATCCTAATTTGGACCATGAATTTTTTGTGCTTAACACCATAGGTTGTTGCTATCAACCTGTCCCAGATCATGTTACACCTTAGAAAGGCTGTATACATGTTTACAAGTTCATATATGTAACATCCCTGACATGGGTTAAGCCTTAACCCTAGATGTTTTGCCTAATAAGGTTGTTTATATGTTTGCTTTTATCTTTTGAAAAGTAATTAAGGCTCAAGAGGAACTTAGATTTCAATTTTAGTCCTTTTTAAACAATGTTGAAATAATGTTTTGTCTGTTTTGGACTAAAGTACAAATTACCCAAGTTGAGGGGTTAACTTAAAAATGTTGCATGATAAAATGTTCCCCAAGTGTTGAGGCATCATGAGAATGAAGATGATGTAGAGGTATGGCTTGTAAAAGCCTGAGTACCAAGAAAGAGCTGATAAAGCAATGTTTGTGCATTAAAACCTAGTTTTGGTGTAATGTGCAATTACCCAAAACCCAGGGTTCAATATGCAAATTACCACTTCAAAATAGTCCATAATATTTCTTGTCATCATGTAGAGCAAATAAAATGAGAGGGGCATCTCATTTGTACCTCTTTGGAGGAGAGAGGATCTTGATATTAAAATAATCAAGATTTAAGCATAATTGGAACTTTACTTCAATTTAATGAAAAAATAAATATATTAATTGAAGTGCCCTTCAATCAAAATTGTTTTGGTTGAAATCCATACATGTGCACGTTCTTGTTCCTTGCAAATACAATGAAAATATCTTAAGGAGGTGAAGAACCCACTCACATTATTATAAGGAAAAGAAATATCCATTCACTTATGGATATTATTATAATATGATTTAAGGTGCTTAATTTGCTTTTCTTTAAATCATGGATAATTGAGAGGAATAAGAGTCAAAGTGAATAGCCTCGTAACCAAGGAAGGTAAGGGGGAAAGTGGCAAGGAAATGGAGGAGATAATCCCTACTTTCTCTCTCTTAAATGAATTTTCAATAAAATGCATATATACCCATTTATCCATAGCTTGGATGGGTAATTCTGAAGTCATATTCACTTATTGCTTGAAAAAATGACCAAGGGAGCTTGGATCAATAGGAGGACGACCCCCAACCTTTTAGTAAGATTCTTGACCTTTGTTTACCTTGATTCCATTGCGGAAATCGAAAATCAATGCATGCTTTCTTCTTATCTCGATCCCATCTTCAATTCTAACCATTCCTTTTCACTCAAAGCTTGAGGACGAGCCTTGGGACAGTGAAAGGAGTTGTATCCACCATTTTTTACGTGATCTTGAAGCTTTGAAGCTCAATTGGAGGCGGGTTTTATAACTTGAACCCTTACTATTATTATTGCATTCAATTCCTTATCAATTGTTGATCATTTGTTCTTCTTGAAATTCACTTGATCAAATCGTTAGAACCACCATGAAAATTATAGAAAAATATGAAGGATCATAGATTGATTATGATGACATCATCCTAAGCACACACCTCAAAAATATCCTAGGCAAATGGTTTCAAAATGTTGGACCAATCGGTTTCAATGAATTGGCCAAACGGTTTCATCAAACCGTTTGAAACCAAATGGTTTCAAACTGTTTGGAGTGGTTGACCATTTGCAATGGTTGACCATTTGAGGAAATATGCTGATGTTGATGTTTGATGATCCATTAAATCCAATTGATTGGTTTCAAAGGGTTCATCAGTTAAAGGTCCATCAAATATCAAACCCTAATCGGGTTGAGTGCTAAATTCTTAATTATTTTGGGTTAATTTTTGGGTTGACTAACCCAAACGGTCTCAAGACCATTTGGAGGTCTCCCAAACGGTCTCAAGACTGTTTGGAGGTTAACCAAGACCGTTTGGAGGTCTAGGGTTGAGTATGGTTGAGTATTTGAAGATCTAGAGATATCAAATTGAAATGCAATCAATAGCTAATTTGATGATCAATCCAATGATCCAAACCTTAATTGAATTTCACAAATTTTAATGGTGGGATGGGGAAAACGGTCTCAAGACCATTTGGAGGTCATCCAAACGACCTCAGGACCGTTTGAGGTCAGGTCATATCATAATTTGATGATGATTCATTGATTTCAATTGAATCGGTTCCACAATGTTAACCATTAATGGTTCCTCGAATCCAAAACCCTAATTGATGGTTTCTTGATTATAAACCCTAGTTCAATTGGGTTCAAAACCCTAATTGAAGGTCCATTTGAAGGGTGATTCAATGGTTTAATTGAAGAATAAATCAGTGGTTCAATTGATAGATGGTTCAATGATTGAAACCCTGAATTGATAAAGTGATGGAAGACCTTTTTGGTCCATTCGGTTTTGAGAGAGTTTGGACCAAACGGTCTCAAGACCGTTTGAGTCCAAACAGTCTCAAGACCGTTTGAGATCAAATGGTCTCAAACCGTTTGGAGACCCAAGCCCATTCGGTTTCAACACATTTCTTGCTTAAATAGTTTCAAGGACAATTTGCCCAAATGGTTTCAAATCGTTTGGAGCATCAATGGTCAAGAACGTTTGGATGTTTCAATGTGATTAAGTCAATTGGAAACCTAAGGTGATGAAAGATAAAATGACCTTATGGTTGTCATTGATTTATCTCAAATATAATCACTAGGGCTGTACCTTTAAGGTACTAAGTGATTGGTAAACCTAGATGGGTTAATCCTTGAAGCTTAAGTAAGTAATACTTCAATACACTATGTCAACCCTAATTGAATGTATTTAATTTAAAGGGTTGGTTGACCTAAATTATCCAAGTTTGACATTGTCAACATCCTATAGAGGATGAGAGAGAGAGGAATCCAATATGTAGGATAATCAGGTGATGGATAAGCCTCAAACACCTTCAATATGAATAAACAAAGATCTTAGGGTAAGATCTTTGATGAAATGATCATGAAACCCTAATTAAGAAGATTGATGAACATTAACCCCAATCTAAGGCAATGCTAGGTGTAACCCTAATCTAGGGTAAGGATGTAACCCTAATTCAGGGTGATTCCATGAGAAACCCTAATTGAGGGTGATGCCATGTGAAACCCTAATTGAGGGTGATGCCATGTGAAACCCTAATTGAGGGTGATGCCATGTGAAACCCTAATTGAGGGTGATGCCATGTGAAACCCTATGCAATGGTATGATGAGGAGCCCTAATACAGAGTGAAGGTATGTGAAACTCTAATTTTGAGTTATAATACATGAAGCCTAAATCTTGGGCAATATGATGACAAACCAGAACCCTAATAATAAAATAGTGGGTAAAGCCTTATAAAGGTGAAATAACTCAAATGGTTGATTATAGGAAACCTTATAGTAAGCAATGCCTTAACCTGAAGTGAGTCAATATCTTTGAATATAGTTGGACCATTCTTGTGTGTAACCTATGCACCTTATGGTAAAAGTGATAGATTAGTAGATGAAAGCATTAAGATGGGAATTACCTTAATCCAAGATAAGTTGATAACTCAAGAAAGTTGGAAGTGATGAGGAAAGTGATACATCAAGACATGATAGATATCACTCTTACCATTCTAGGGTTGATATACCTTGATGCACCTCAAATCCAATATACTTGGACAAGAAACACATGAAGTGTGTTATGTAAATTGTTACAATGAAATGTAATGAGTTTGATATACTTTGATAAGTATAGGCTAATATACCTTGAGAATGGGGTTAAGTCAAACTAATGAGTATGATGTAATCATACCATGATAAGGATGGGAAATGAACTCATACCTTGTATTGATAATGATTTAATGATAAATGTTAAGAGTAATAAACATGATTGATTACTCGAGATGTTAATGGATGCTCCTAGAGGTGTGGAGCAATGTATTAAGGTTGATTTGATAAATATGAAATCCTAATGTGAGATGGGAAACCCTAACCCTAAATTGGGTAATAGGACATGAGAAACCCTAATGTGATGTGAATAGTAAGCCCTAACCCTATTGAGGGAATAGTGGTGTTACTTTTGTATTACATGAGGTAATATGTTGTTGTTGCATAGTGAGAGGTGACAAGATGTGTAATGGCCTTGTGAACCATAAGATTAGATGTTACCTATTGATAGGTGACAAGAAGATGTTTAATGACCTTGTGAGCCATATGGTTAGATGTTTCCTAGTGAGAGGTGACAAGATGCTTTATGGGCCTTATGAGCCGTGAGAGAAATCATGGCATAGTGAGAGGTACCAAGATGATTATAAAAGTTCATTGTACGAAATGATAATGTTTTAATAAACTTAATAAAAGGAACAATTGTATTCAATAAAGAATGTGAAAAGCTATGAAGGCCAACCTCAGGGTTCAGAGCCTAGAGTAGGATGTGATGATCAATGATGAGTTAAAGGAATTTATATTCCATGATCTGTGTAATCAGGATTGGTTAGAGTCTAATGCCTGGCTGTGTAATCAGGGTTGGTTAAAGTCCAATGCCTGGCTGTGTAATCAGGATTGGTTAGAGTCCAATGCCTGTTGGTGTAATCAGGATTGGTTAAAGTCTAATACCTGGCAGAGGTATAATGCCTGTAATCAGGATTGGTTAAAGTCCAATGCCTGGCTGTGTAATCAGGATTGATTAGAGTCCAATGCCTGGCTGTGTAATCAGGGTTGGTTAAAGTCCAATGCCTAGTTGTGTATTCAGGGTTGGTTAAAGTCCAATGCCTGGCTGTGTATTCAGGGTTGGTTAAAGTCCAATGCCTGGTTGTGTAATCAGGATTGGTTAGAGTCCAATGCCTGGCGGTGTAATCAGGATTGGTTAAAGTCCAATACCTGGCAGAGGTATAATGCCTGTAGCAGGGTTGGTTAAAGTCCAATGTCTGGCTATGAAATCAGGATTGGTAGTGTCCAATGACTGGCGGTGTAATCAGGTTTGGAAGAGTCCAATACCTGGCAGAGGCTCACTGCCTGTAATGATGACACATGATTGGTAATAACCCAATGCCTATAATGATGACACAGGATTGGTAATAACCCAATACCTGTAATGATGACACAAGATTGGTAATAACCCAATGCTTGTATTAATGATTTATTAGTACATGGTAGATATAATCTCATATTTGTTTAGCAGATTGGCTAATGCCAATAGATTGAAAAAAGAATGTCTCATGGGTAACATATCAAGGTATTGAGTGTCACAAGAGAAGTTTGACATGATGGTATAATATGATGGATAAATGATATACATGTTCTTCCTATTCTTTATTAAGAGAATAGTTGATCTATTGTTCTATCATAAATAGTTACAATTCCTTAAGATAAGAATGCTTTAAATTGTTTATCCTCTATCCAACTTTATATCATTAAACTGCAATAATAATGTTTTTGGCGGAGAGTTATATCTCTCGCTGGGGCAATTATATTTGTCTCACCCCCGTTGGATCCAACATTTTTAGGTGGACAAGCACGGAGGAGACTGAGAATATCTTGCAGAGGAAGAACATTAGTAGCAACAGTGACAACAGTGACAGCTCAGGTTGAGTGTACTGTCTGCCGTGTCTTGTAGATACATGTCCTATGTGTCGTCTCTGTACTCTCAGGTCCTCAGAGTTAATAGTTAGTGCTTTTAGTGAATCGTTTTGAGATTTTGGCTTGATGCCTCAAGGTTCTTATGTTGTCCGTGTTTAGCTTTTAACAAGGCAGTTGATATTGTAACCCTCGAGAAGAAATGGTACAAGATATGTACTTATGAAATAGGATGTAAATGTAATACATTGGTTCTTGTTGAAAGAGTTTTCCTATGAATGGATCTCTTTGAAAAAGGTTTTAATTTTTAGCGATTTTTAGTAATCCGCTGTTAGTAATTGCTTCTGCTTAATTAATGATGTATGTTTTGAACGCTTTGCCATAATTTAGTGGTATCAGAGCTCTAGGTTCACTGAGTCTACAGAGACATAGGACTAAGATATCGAGTCTGTTCTAAGTGTACCTCACTATATCTTATAGTGCCTTCTGCTTATGTAGAAGAAGATATATAACTCCAAGATGTCTGGATAACACGAGGAACACATTGCTGAGAGTAATGTTGCTGCACCAGTGGGAGGTGCAAGGGATCAGGCAAGGGAGGAACCAGTGCCTGAAAATCCCCATGTTGATGAAGTCATGAGAGGAAACCCAGATGTTCATAATCTTTTTGGGCAACTCGTGACCACACTGAGGTATATGGCTGACTGGATGCCAGCACCAGCACATAGGGCACCAGTTTCCAATGAGGGATATGGGTCTGGTAAGACCTTTGAATGACTACGTCGTGTAGGAGCCATAGAATATGCTGGGACATCTGACCCAGCAGATGCTGATCTCTGGCTCACTAAGTTAGAAAAGGCTTTTAAGATCCTTAGTATCCCGGATGGTGACAAAGTTAAACATGTTGTGTACCTTTTGAAGGGTAGTGTTGGACATTGGTGGGCTATAGAAGCAATAAAAAGGAATGATGAAGAGGTTGGATGGGAGGAATTTCGTCGAGAATTCATCAATAAGTATTTTCCAAGGACTTATTTAGATGAAAAGATCTCACAGTTTGAGAAGATTCGATAGGGATCCATGTCAATAAGTGAATATGAGGTTAATTTCATGGAACTTTTATGATTTTTTCCTCAGATGGCTGCTACTGAGGAAAAGATTCGACGTTTTGAGAAGGGATTGAATGCTAAAATGTCTATTCCGGCATCTACCCTAGAAAGTAGAGAGAGGTTTGCCACATTTGTGGAGTCAATTCAAAGGATAGAAGGGTCTATGACAAAGAAACATGAGACAGACCTTAAAAGGAAGTCTAAATAGTCACAGGAACAAGGAATTGGTGGTACTAAACAATCAAAGATTTCAGTGGTACTGACTCAACCACAATGTAGTGCACCCAAGCAGTAGTCACCTAAAAGGCTCCGAGCTTGCTATAGATGTGGACAGAGAGGACATCTGAGGTGGCAATGTCCAAATAGAAAGTGATGGGGTGACCCAACATACAAGACACTAGATAATTTGAGAGAGGTAGACATGTCAAGATAAAACTTTCTATTTTGAAATATCCTCTACTCTCTACTATAAGAAAGGTAATGTTGTTTACTTCATCTGTATAATCCTTTAACGGTATGAGGAAGAGATAAGTAGTATGAAAACTTGTGTTCAGTTTAATATTCTTTTATATGTTTTGAAATTTCTCTTTCTTCATTAAGGAAAGGAAGAGAGGAAAAAGGAACTCAGAGAAAAATCTGAGATATTAAGTATATCAAATTTAAAGAGATGAAAACATAAAATAAAATAAATTCATACTACCTAATTTTAGTTCTTGAATACCATGGCCATGTATTCATTTATTGAAGGCAAGGTAAGTATGACATACCAGATTGTTATCTTTCTGATTACTCTGATCAAGTAATCATTCTGAAACAATCCAAAGAAACCTAATCAAGAAGGAGATGTGGCATGGATATTTCTACCACATTCTAATTGATATACAGAGGAATTTGATTTTCTTATAAATCAACTTATAAACAAAAATGAAGATGAGGATGTGATGTGTTATTAACACATGTGTTAGATACCAAGGTAAGGGATTCTGGTATCTGAGAAATATCATGCTATTTTATGATAGTTACCTGAAATGGTTAACTGTGGAATCAGTCCAGTTACCTAATGTAGTATGGACATCATATGTTAGGGGTTTATGCTTTGCATAAACATAACATTGATGAGAATGATTTATTTGAAGGAATAATTGTAAAATTATTGCAAGAAAAGTTTATCAAATTAAATTAACAAATAACCTCTATCTAAATAAGAAAAGTGTTACCTGACACAGAATTGACTCCACGGTCAATAATGAAAGGATAGTGGAGTATGTGTCATGTGTGTTTGATTCTATGAGAATTTTGTATGGAAGAACTTTGTATTGATCAAATTTATATGGTGTATCCATAACAATGAGATGTTATGTGGAGACTTGATGATATAACGAATGAATAATATTTGTCTCCTTTTATCTAGGATTTCAGGGACGAAATCCTTGTTAGGGGTTATAATTGTAACATCCCTGACATGGGTTAAGCCTTAACCCTAGATGTTTTGCCTAATAAGGTTGTTTATATGTTTGCTTTTATCTTTTGAAAAGTAATTAAGGCTCAAGAGGAACTTAGATTTCAATTTTAGTCCTTTTTAAACAATGTTGAAATAATGTTTTGTCTGTTTTGGACTAAAGTGAAAATTACCCAAGTTGAGGGGTTAACTTGAAAATGTTGCATGATAAAATGTTCCTCAAGTGTTGAGGCATCATGAGAATGAAGATGATGCAGAGGTATGGCTTGTGAAAGCCTGAGTACCAAGAAAGAGCTAATAAAGAAATGTTTGTGCATTAAAACCTAGTTTTGGTGTAATGTGCAATTTACCCAAAACCCAGGGTTCAATATGAAAATTACCACTTCAAAATAGTCCCTAATGTTTCTTGGAATAATGTAGAGAAAATAAAATGAGAGGGGCATCTCATTTGTACCTCTTTGGAGGAGAGAGGATCTTGATATTAAAATAATCAAGATTTAAGCATAATTGGAACTTTACTTCAATTTAATGCAAAAATAAATATATTAATTGAAGTTCCCTTCAATAAAAATTGTGTTTATTGAAATCCATATATATGGACGTTCTTGTGCCTTTCAAAGGCAATGAAAATATCTTAAGGAGGTGAAGAACCCACTCACATTATTATAAGGAAAAGAAATATCCACTCACTTATGGATATTATTATAATATGATTTAAGGTGCTTAATTTGCTTTTCTTTAAATCATGGATAATTGAGAGGAATAAGAGGAAAAGGGGATAGCCTCATAACCAAGGAAGGTAAGGGGGAAAGTGGCAAGGAAATGGAGGAGATAATCCCTACTTTCTCTCTCTTAAATGAATTTTCAATAAAATGCATATATACCCATTTATCCATAGCTTGGATGGGTAATTCCGAAGTCACCTTCACTTCTTGCTTGCAAAAACAACCAAGGGAGCTTGGAGCAATAGGAAGACGACCCCCAACCTGTTGGTAAGCTTCTTGACCTTCGTTTACCTTGATTCCATGGTGGAAATCGAAAATCAATGCATGATTTCTTCTTATCTCGATCCCATCTTCAATTCTAACCACTCCTTTTCACTCAAAGCTTGAGGACGAGCCTTGGGATAGTGAAAGGAGTTTCATCCACCATTTTTTCTGTGAGCTTGAAGCTTTGAAGATCAATTGGAGGCGGGTTTTATAACTTGAACCCTTACTATTGTTATTGCATTCAATTCCTTATCAATTGTTGATCATTTGTTCTTCTTGAAATTCACTTGATCAAATCGTTAGAACCACCATGAAAATTACATAAAAATATGAAGGATCTTAGCTTGATGATGATGACATCATCCTTAGCACACACCTCAAAAATATCCTAGGAAAACGGTTTCAAAATGTGGGACCAATTGGTTTCAATGAATTGGCCAAACAGTTTCATCAAACCATTTGAAACCAAACAGTTTCAAACCGTTTGGAGTGGTTGACCATTTGCAATGGTTGACCATTTGAGGAAATATATTGATTTTTATGGTTGATGATCCATTAAATCCAATTGATTGGTTTCAAAAGGTTCATCAGTTAAAGGTCCATCAAGTATCAAACCCTAATCGGGTTGAGTGATGAATTCTTAATTGTTTTGGGTTAATTTTTGGGTTGACTAACCCAAACGGTCTCAAGACCATTTGGAGGTCACACAAACGGTCTCAAGACCATTTGGAGGTTAACCAAGACCGTTTGGAGATCTAGGGTTGAGTATGGTTGAGTATTTGAATATCTAGAGATATCAAATTGAAATGCAATCAATAGCTAATTTGATGATCAATCCAATGATCTTAACCCTAATTGAATTTCACAAATTTTAATGGTGGGATGGGGAAAACAGTCTAAAGACCGTTTGGAGGTCATCCAAATGACCTCAAGACTGTTTGAGGTCAGGTCATATCATAATTGGATGATGATTCATTGATTTCAATTGAATCGGTTCCATAATGTTAACCTTTGATGGTTCCTTGAATCCAAAACCATAATTGATGGTTTCTTGATTATAAACCCTAGTTCAATTGGGTTCAAAACTCTAATTGAAGTTCCATTTGAAGGGTGATTCAATGGTTCAATTGAAGAATAAATCAGTAGTTCAATTGATAGATGGTTCAATGATTGAAACCCTGAATTGATAAAGTGATGGAAGACCTTTTTGGTCCATTCGGTTTTGAGATAGTTTGGACCAAACGGTCTTAAGACCGTTTGAGACCAAACGGTCTCAAACCATTTGGAGACTCAAGCCCATTCGGTTTCAACACATTTCTTTCTTAAATGATTTCAAGGACAATTCGCCCAAATGGTTTCAAACCGTTAGGAGCATTAATGGTCAAGAACGTTTGGATTTTTCAATGTGATTAAGTCAATTGGAAACCTTAGGTGATGAAAGATAAAATGACCTTATGGTTTTCACTGATTTATCTCAAAGATAATCACTAGGGTTGTACCTTTAAGGTACTAAGTGATTGGTAAACCTAGATGGGTTAATCCTTGAAGCTTAAGTAAGCAATATTTCAATACACTATGTCAACCCTAATTGAATGTATTTAATTTAAAGGGTTGGTTGACCTAAATTATCCAAGTTTGATAGTCAACATCCAAGAGAGGATGAGAGAGAGAGAGGAATCCATATATGTAGGATAATCAGGTAATGGATAAGCCTCAAACACCTTCAATATGAATAAACTAAGATCTTAGGGTAAGACCTTTGATGAAATGATCATGAAACCCTAATTAAGAAGATTGATGAACATTAACCCCAATCTAAGGCAATGCTAGGTGTAACCCTAATCTATGGTAAGGATGTAACCCTAATTGAGGGTGATTCCATGAGAAACCCTAATCGAGGGTGATGCCATGTGAAACCCTAATTGAGGGTGATGCCATGTGAAACCCTAATTGAGGGTGATGCCATGTGAAACCCTAATTGAGGGTGATGCCATGTGAAACCCTAATTGAGGGTGATGCCATGTGAAACCCTATGCAATGGTATGATGAGGAGCCCTAATACAGGGTGAAGGTATGTGAAACTCTAATTTTGAGTTATAATACATGAAGCCTTAATGTTGGGCAATACAATGACAAACCAGAACCCTAATAATAAAATAGTGGGTAAAGCCTTATAAAGGTGAAATACCTCAAATAGTTGATTATAGGCAACCTTATAGTAAGAAATGCCTTAACCTGAAGTGAGTCCATATCTTTGAATATTGTTGGACCATTCTTGTGTGTAACCTATGCATCTTATGGTAAAAGTGATAGATTAGTGGATGAAAGCATTAAGATGGGAATTACCTTGATCAAGATAATTTGATAACTCAAGAAAGTTGGAAGTGATGAGGAAAGTGATACATCAAGACATGATAGATATCACTCTTACCATTCTAGGGTTGATATACCTTGATGCACCTCAAATCCAATATACTTGGACAAGAAACACATGAAGTGTGTTATGTAAATTGTTACAATGAAATGTAATGAGTTTGATATACTTTGATAAGTATAGGCTAATATACCTTGAGAATGGAGTTAAGTCAAACTAATGAGTATGATGTAATCATACCATGATAAGGATGGGAAATGAACTCATACCTTGTATTGATAATGATTTAATGATAAATGTTAAGAGTAATAAACATGATTGATTACTCAAGATGTTAATGGATGCTCCTAGAGGTGTGGAGCAATGTATTAAGGTTTATTTGATAAATATGAAATCCTAATGTGAGATGGGAAATCCTAAACCTAAATTGGGTAATAAGACATGAGAAACCCTAATGTGATGTGAATAGTAAGCCCTAACCCTATTGTGGAAAAGTGGTGTTACTTTTGTATTACATGAGGTAATATGTTGTTGTTGCATAGTGAGAGGTGACAAGATGTGTAATGGTCTTGTGAGCCATAAGATTAGATGTTGCCTATTGATAGGTGACAAGAAGATGTTTAATGGCCTTGTGAGCCATATGGTTAGATGTTGCCTAGTGAGAGGTGACAAGATACTTTATGGGCCTTATGAGCCATGAGAGCAATTATGGCATAGTGAGAGGTACCAAGATGATTATAAAAGTTCATTGTACGAAATGATAATGTTTTAATAAAATTAATAAAAGGAACAATTGTATTCAATAAAGAATGTGAAAAGCTATGAAGGCCAACCTCGGGGTTCAGAGCCTAGAGTAGGATGTGATGATCAATGATGAGTTAAAGGAATTTATATTCCATGATCTGTGTAATCGGGATTGGTTAGAGTCCAATGCCTGGCTATGTAATCAGGGTTGGTTAAAGTCCAATGCCTGGTTGTGTAATCAGGATTGGTTAGAGTCCAATTCCTGGCGGTGTAATCAGGATTGGTTAAAGTCCAATACCTGGCAGAGGTATAATGCCTATAATCAGGATTGGTTAAAGTCCAATGCCTGGCTGTGTAATCAGGATTGGTTAGAGTCCAATGCCTAGCTGTGTAATTAGGGTTGGTTAAAGTCCAATGCCTGGCTATGTATTCAGGGTTGGTTAAAGTCCAATGCCTGGCTGTGTATTCAGGGTTGGTTAAAATCCAATGTCTGGCTGTGTAATCAGGATTGGTTAGAGTCCAATGCATGGCACTGTAATCAGGATTGGTTAAAGTCCAATACCTAGCAGAGGTATAATGCTTGTAATCAGGGTTGGTTAAAGTCCAATGCATGGCTGTGAAATTAGGATTAGTAGTGTCCAATGTCTGGCAGTGTAATCAAGTTTGGAAGAGTCCAATACCTGGCAGAGGCTCACTGCCTGTAATGATGACACAGGATTGGTAATAACCCAATGTCTGTAATGATGACACATGATTGGTAATAACCCAATGCCTGTAATGATGACACAAGATTGGTAATAACCGAATGCTTGTATTAATGATTTATGAGTACATGGTAGATATAATCTCATATCTATTTAGCAGATTGGCTAAGGCCAATAGATTGAAATAAGAATGTCTCATGGGTGACATATCAAGATAATGAGTGTCACAAGAGAAGTTTGACACGATGGTATAATGTGATGGATAAATGATATACATGTTCTTCCTATTCTTTATTAAGTGACAACTCAGGTTGAGTGTATTGTCTGTCATGTCTTGTAAATAGAAGTACTATGTTTCGTCTCTGTACTCTCAGGTCCTCGGAGTTAATAGTTAGTGCTTTTAGTGAATTGTTTTGAGATTTTGGCTTGATGCCTCGAGGTTCTTATGTTGTTTGTGTTTAGCTTTTAACAAGGTAGTTGATATTGTAACCCTCGAGAAGAAATGGTACAAGATATGTACTTATGAAATAGGATGTAAATGTAATACTTTGGTTCTTGTTGAAAGAGTTTTCCTATGAATGGATCTCTTTGAAAAAGGTTTTAATTTTTAGCGATTTTTAGTAATCCGCTATTAGTAATTGCTTCCTAATTAATGATGCATGTTTTGAACGCTTCGCCACAATATAGAACTGGAACAGAATAGGGAACACCACAAAATTCGTAATTCTAAACAAGCATGGTTTCTCTATGCTTAGTTCATCACATTAAAGCATAAACATGAACTAACAAGCTTCTAACAAGCAATATAAGTGAAGAATGTTATATAACTCACCTCTATAGAGTAGGTCAGATCTCAAACAGCAAGAATATTAAGAAAATAAGGCAAGAAATCCCTAGATTCAGATTTGAACTTGGCCAAATAAGCACTTCTCTCCATAAGGAAGCAAAACCCTAGAAAAAGAAACAAGAATGATAGATTTTTAAGTTCTAGAACCACTTTCACCATGGAACAACAGGGTTTCGACATGGAGAGATATACGAGGAAGAATATCAAAGAAATAAATGGAGGAAATAAGGTAATACTTATACTTTTAGGTCAAGATCACTAGGAAGGAGCTTTAGGAACCCCTAAATGAAGTCAATTGCAACCCTAGATCCTTTTTCCAAGATGATCCACACTTTCTTCTTCCTTGGACAGAAAAATTCATAGTCGTACAGAGGGAGAATGAGGTTGGGAGAAGGAGGAAAGTGGTGGAGAGAAAATGGCTCATTTTGGTGCTTAGGGATAAGTATATGAAGCTTTAAGTAAAGAAAAAGAAAAAGAAAAAGTTAAAGTTCTAGTATCTATCCAAGTGTCCATGGCCTTAATTTATTAAGAATATACAAGCTCACACACAAGTAGCTCCCCCACCATCTGTATAGACCTGCTTATCTTTACTTTGTTAAATTTCCTAGCCAATCAAATAATTCATTATTTGATAGCTACTAAAGGTAGCTCATCCATGAAGGGGTAAACCCTAAAATATCCTTGAGGAAAACACCTTCAAACCAAGGTTTAAATAGGCTCCCCATGACTCAACAAGCTCAAGAATGATGATAGAATATCCAAGGAACATAATGCAAGTGATAAATTGCAAAGAAACCTTCTCAAATGGGTAAATTGTAGAAAAGTCCAAAATGTGCATAAAATTGCATAACTTGCTCAAACTGTGTCCAAATTGGACCAATTTAAAACTTAATCTTGTCTTATGATTTCAAAGCATATCAAAAGTCAGATAAGGGCTATAGTCATTCAATTATAGTAATTAAGCTTATTCAACTCATTAAGCAAGTTCAGGGGCCTTACATATATGCTTAGATATATGACAAAATCTTACTATTTTTATGATTTCATTGTGAATCATACTTCCAAGAATTTCTACGGTGATATTACTTATTCAAGAATAAATATATAATATAAAACTATGATTATACTTTAACATTACTTGAAATATGATATAGTGGATCATGAGGAAATTGAACAAGTTGTCTTTTTAATGCAAGTTTACAAGAAAATTGTCCCGTCTTGTAAGATATTTATGTAAACAATGTTATTGCACACTTCTGTAATAACTAGGTCACTAATAGTTATTGGATTTGTAAATGAAAAAAAAATAACAACACATTGTGTTCTAATTGCTGAAGTGGCTGGTATTGTTTTAGCACTTGAATCTACTCGGCATTAGGGTTGGAGAAGATTAATTATAGAATTAGTATGTATAATTGTTGTAAGTTCTCTCTAAGAAAAGGCTACCAAATTTCAGTCCTGGTAGTTTGTAAATACAAGGCAATAAATTTAGGTGCTCAATAATAGAGAGTGAAGATTCTCAAGGTGGACTGCAGATTGTACTCAAAATCATGAAGTACACACTATTGCAGATCATCTTAAATCTAATCATTTTGACTATATACAAGTCAAACCCCTCAACTTTTGTACCAATAAAAATATAAACTATTATATAGTACATAATATTGTAGACAATGATGTATAATTTAATAATGTGGCTTCCTGTATGAGAAAAGGAGGCTAAATAAAAAAGTATCTTACTCCTACAAATAAATATGTGCATTAAATTTATATTTAGTACTAAAAAGAGTGATATAGTTAAAAATCAAAGATATGTATATGCAAAATGAGTATTGTATTTAAAAAATGATACTAGTATATGTAAATAAAAATTATATAGAATATGGAAATTTAATTTATACATATCAAATATAGGTATTATTATTGTTGCAAAGTGTGACATGTACTATGGCAAAGTCAGGTATTCAAATTGAATGTGGTATGAGTACAAGATGTATTTTTATTAAAATCAAAATATTTATTCATATTTAAAAATTATATCTACATTTGAAAGTTCATGAAAAACATCAATAGAAATGACAACTAATATCAAACTTATATAATATGAAATTTTTGCAAGTAGCCTATCATTGGTGATATATCTTTCAACATTTGCCACCAAGAAATCATTGAGATATTCATAATCGATCCTATTTGAAAGGGCATGTTATACAATTTTTATAATGGAAACCACTCTTTTAACATATTAGTTAGTTTTAAAAGATTACATAATAAATATAAATCTTTATCTTGTTTCATCAACAACATCTAACATATAACGTAAATAGTATAAAATGAGGTAGAAACAAAAAAAAAATGAAAAGTGGCAGAGACAAAAAGTTAGAAAAGAAGATATATACCAACCGATCATGTAGCCTCACTGCTCGCACCTGTCAGACGTGATGATTAGTGTTTGTTTCTAGGCATGTAGGAAAAATGTTCAATCTTCTCATTTGGAAATCAGTGTTATTTCTTATCATCGGGGCACATGTCACTAGCAGTGGGTAATCCAAAAAATTGCATAAGGGGGAGCTGAGTTGATTATTTAGTATATTTTTTGTGATAGGGAGGACTAAGTTGACTATAAAGGGTAATATTTTGATAGGGGTTCTGAGTTAAAAATATATGTTGATAGTGAGATATGGACTCGAGTTTTTCACTTACAAACAAGGTAGTAATACCAATTCACGTATAAATTTGCTTTGTAACATATCAAGATGCATATATGTACTATACTTACAATGTTATATGTGTATAAACATACATTTTGAATTTTGAGTGGGGAGTTGGAGACTCGGTAACCTCACTAGATCCACTCCTGTCAGCTAATTGAATTGGCAATTTTCATAAGTTTGTCCCCAAGTTGTGGGTTCAATACATATCCTTTGTGAAGACTGTTAGTTAGATGGTAATCTACTGGAATGTCACGATATCATTGTTTGATAAAAGAAAATACCTAACTGGTGTATTGGAAAAAAACATCAAAAACAGCAATATTTCTACTATGTAGAAATGATACATAAAAAGACATGACCCTTCCCTAAAAATATCATGTTAAAAATATTAATCCAAGAGACCGAGACACACTTGGATCTGTTGGCATCAAGTTATTGAACATGAGTACCACTAAAAGCCAAATAACTTTTAAGTTTTACAATAGATGTCTATCATGTTCATTGCAAAAGCAAAGGCAAGAGACCACCAACCTTTTATTTAGTGTGGATTTCTAAGCTTTTATTCCGTCCCAAGATAATAAATATTGCGCATGAATTTGTTATTTATCAAAAGATGGAGTTGAATATATGAAAGGGCCATTAGCACCCCCTCTCCCCAAATAGGTGCCGGAGCCCGGATGACCCAAGAGGCTGTAAATACGTTGTGAAACAATGGGTTTCGAACCCAAGACCCCCAGGGGGGCCAACCGTGCCTTAACCAACTAAGTCACAACGGCCAAGTGATGGAGTTGAATATATATACTATATTTATAATAAATGAATGTCATATATAGAAATAGACACATTAAAAATTGAGTATACAAGGCATATCTTTTTATATTTCTCATTTATTTTTCTCTCTTTCCATTCATTATCATTTTCTCGGTAATTCTGATTCTGCATTCATAATCATATTTTCTCTCTCCTTAACCCCGTTATACACTCGGGTCGTAATTTTTTTTCTCCTTAATTACTCATTATGCACTCATCTTTACACTTCTCTCGCCTGAATTATCACACTACCACAGTAATTGTTCACCTTGCTTCCAGAAAAATCATCAGTGAATATTATTTTCCTTTTTCCACATGCGAACAAAACGCCTTATGGGCAAAGCTGTCTCCCCAATCCCTCCCTTACCCTTCCTTGTCTTACCTTCTCCATCATTCTCATCCCTTCTCTTGGCACCAAACCTAACATAGTTGACCTTCTCTTGGCACCAAACCTAACATAGTTGACTGATAATGACTGGATAATGCTATTCTCATCGGTTTCATGATAAATTACAAACACATACAATACAGTTGTAAAACAAACGAGCACAACAAGCTTGATCTACCACAATCAGAAAATCCACAGTTATTAGGATGATATCAAACAGGCATATAAATGCAGCGGCATTCACATCAAACACGCACACAAATACGTACAGTAGCATCCGCAGCTTGAGACACAGTTGAAAATTTAATACCCGCCACCGCCTCCTAGACCGTAGCCAGCGCCAGCGCCATATCCAGATCCGTAACCAGAACCACCACCGCCCCCTCCTCCTCCTGCGCCACCGCCTCTGCCTCCACCAAAGCCAGACCCACCACCATATCCACCTTCTCTGCCTCCACCACCCCCACCACCGAAACCACCAGCGCCCCCTCCTCCTCCTGCGCCACCGCCTCTGCCTCCACCAAAGCCAGACCCACCACCGTATGGTCCGTATCCACCTCCTCTACCTCCACCACCTCCACCACCGCCTCCACCACCGAAACCACCACCGGAACCGCCTCCTTGCCCACCGCCAAACCCACCACCCCCGCCGTACCCACCACTAACACTGCCCCAAGGCCCACTCACGGTACCTGAGAACCCACCTCCGGATCCAAACCCACCGCCTAAGCCACCAGGGAAGTAACTTCTGCGTGAAGCAGAGGTGGCCGATATGCAGATTACCACGAAAAACACTGCGGTGAAGATCATCGAGCGACAGAGAACCATATCTGAAAAATGAGGAGCTGAAGACGTGGAGTCGCAGGTCGCTGTGGAAACTATGTTGTTGAGCCCGAGGAAGTTGACCAATTTACAAGTTGGAGAGGTTGATTTGCTAGAGCTGAACGAAGTTGAAGAAGATGAAGTTATAGGACGAGCAAGGGGACCATCTCAATTTATAACGAACATGCCACAGGTATGATTAGGCGTGTAAATATGTGATAGCTTGCCAATCTCCGCCCCCTGCGTTCAGTTTTGCTCCATCCGGCTCATGTATTTTGCCAACGGGTTGGACTTGGCAAGGAGTTTGGGAAGTTCCTGGTGGGAAAAACTTTACAGGTTCGCAATGCCAATAAGTACTAGGTGTGGAACTTTCAATTCGGTATGATTATGTTTCCTGTCGCTTCTTCCTACACAAATAATTCGGCGGCTTACAACCGTAGCTCTTCGTCACAGATTGACATATATTAGCCTGCAACGTTGACCATATGCAACCGATTTTAATATGCATTTATCTTTTATGTATATGTATATATAAACTGGTTAGCGATTAAAGATCAACCGAAAAATTCTATATACTGATCTACAACAGAGATGTCTGTACTTATATATTGCCCCAAAACCGGCTTTAGGGCATATAATGTCATTTTCCATTGTTATGTCGGTTGGGCAGTTGGCGTCAGGTATTCCTTTCCGCGATTTCGAGCTTCCTCGGTGCCTTTACGAATTACGGCTTCACCGCCTTGCCTCCGTTCGTCTGTCGTGTGCACACCGGATTTTTTTTCTCTGTGACCACGATATAACGATACTACAAGAAGAACCAATCAACATGGATATAACGATACTACAAGAAGAACCAATCAACATGGATATAAGGATACATAATTTCAAGTATTGTAATATTATACTTTAGCTCTTTTTTTTTTAACAGGGTAAGTCAGGCGGCTCTATTATTCATTTTTAGGGATGGGCATCACGTCGGGTCGGTCCCGATCCGACCCGCGACCCAACCCACATAACCCAATCCAGATCCAAATCCAACTTATAATATGGGTTGGACATGTCTAAATTTTAAATTCAGATTTTATTAGGGCTGGATATGAATTAGGTAAACCCAGGCTCGAAAACCTGAATGTCCAGATTAGATTTTATGTACATTGTATAGGTAAACATCTATGTTTGTCCTGAAAGAAAAATATACATATTTCTTGATGCATTATGTAGTACGTATTCAACCTATGACAACATGGATGATCCGTAATCAATCAGCATGATTAGTCATCATTGACATGGATAGACATATTGATTTCTTTGTTTTGATCTCACTATGCCATTCAAATGGAACCTTTTGTTGTTTAGCTATGTATATTTTAACAACTAAATAAAAATATGACACCCATACTTTTGATTAGCAATGTGTATAACACTTAGAAAAGTCATGTCATTAGCTCATTAAAGAAAAATAAATAAGCAACTAGCTCGGTGCATAGTAGATTCTGCTCATGTTTTTGCTCATATGCCTACATGTAGGAGACAAATGATTTTTTGCCCTTCCAACTCCCATTTCATTGTATATACATATAGGATGAGGAAGCAAAAGCCACAACATTGTAGATTTGACTGATTTTTTAAGTCACATACATTCACATGTACAGGAAAATGATTTGTTGCTCTTTCAATATCCATTTCATTGTTATAGGGGATCACCCAACTAAGGTATACATATTCTGACTGCATAGATCACAAAATGTATATATAAATACACACACATATATATATATATATACATACATAACCTACACAATGACCAATCCTGAAAAACCACTCTTACTTCTGACGGGCCAAAATAGGTGAAAATGTCGACATCATCACAAAAAATGACGGCGATCCGAGCGATCTGGGATGGGAAAAGTAGTGAACCGACAAATCCCATTTTTTTGACTAGTAAGAAATAGGTGAACAAGGGTGCAAAGGAGATGAAGGGGTTCAAAGGGTTTGTTTAGAGGAGATGAGGGAAGTATACAAGGCTAGGATGATAGAGGAAGGTCATTGAGGGTTGAAGGCATGTTTGTTGTGTGGCAAAAGGTCGAACACTAGAAGTCGGCAGTATATTCCTCATTTCCAGCAATGCAACAGAGCAAAATTTACATACTATTCCGAACTCGTCATCAAAGATATATGAATGCTTCTCTTGAGTATAATGAATAGAATGATTTTTTTTCAGATTGCTCTTTTTCATCCTTTTCACTATTTTATGAGAAAATATCAATGGACCTCAAGGATAAGTTATATTCATCCCATAATTTATCCATTTCCTTATCATAGTCTGTCTTCTGCGGTGGTTTAGGACCATCTCCAGAAAAGAAAATCAGTGGAAGTCTTTCTCCAGTGGCTTCTGGATTGAATGTCGGTATTTTGGGTTCATCAGTCATGATGCCACCTTCTTCATGTGGGGCATCTTCCTTGGATATAGTATCCACAAGTGTTTTCAAGAGCTCTCTATCTACCATAGGTCGGTCATCATCGTCATAATCTGCACGAGCCTTGCGTTTCCTTCTTGAGAGCTTTGCACTTGTTTCGGCTACATCCTTTGAGAGGAAAAATGGAGTTGTTACTTCTTCCGTGCTTGCTCTCTTCTCAGCGGTTGATGGCCCAGCTGCCTCGGGATTCGGGCATTTCTACCCGACCATTGTTGCTTCAGCTGCGGCCTCGGTGTCGATCCTCCTGCCGTGTTCGTTAACTCGAATGACGGTTTGCTTTGTACGGGCCATCTCTGTTATCATCAGACAAATTCATTGATCATTTAAATGTTCCGATATTAGGTAGTTATAATCTTAAAGTCGATATCGGTGTTAAAAGTGATTGCATGATAGGGAAAGAATCGGCCTGATACAAAAGCTACCCAACACTACTATATCGAGCTTTAAAACTGAACAAAACGAAGCTTGCCCGATACACCAGTGTCAGGCGATACGAAGGTTTCAAGCTCATGCCCGATACTAGATACAGTGTCATCCGACAAAAGAAGATCTAGGCGATACAAAACTTAGAAGATACGGAGAAAAGTTGTGTGTCATAGCCGTTTCCCGACGCGGGTGTGTCGGGCGATACGGTCGCATGAAACAAAGCGCCCGATAGGGTCTTCCCGATAGAAAAAATGTGTCACCCGACAACAGAAACAAGCGAGGGGACACCAAGCTGGGCGACACGGTCATTGACCGATATAGGGTATCATGCAAGAGTGTTAAAGATGTGTCGCGCGATACTAAGATCGTGTCGGGCAAGCAGGTTGTCGGGCTATACCTTTGCTATCTGAAGCTACCTTGTGCGACACGAGAGCAAAAGTTAGCTGGTTGACACACGAGCAAAGGGGGAACTTACTGCACGATACGGGTAGCTAGAAAAGTAAATGCAGTAGCCCGACACGAAAAATTCTTCGTACTATATATAGCAATCCCATCCGGGGGTAAAACGGGTAAATCTGGGACGCACGTCGGCCGTTGAGACAAGTCATTCCCGAGACGAGCCGTCCCATCCGTCTAATCCAGGGTAATTACTCCTGCTGCCTGACATGGGTGCTCGACGCTCTAGTGTGTTGTCCGACACGGCTCATGCGATGCCCAATATACCGTTACCTGATACGAGCGCGTTCTGCACATCGGCTGAGTTTTTGCCCGATACGATCAGGAAAAAGGGGATACTTGCCCGATACAAAGTAATCAGAACAAAATTCTACATGAAAAACCCAAAAACAAGGCGTAGGAAAAAGTGATTGATAGGTAAAACATCATTGGCCTAAGGTTAAGTTTCCAGCCTCAGATAGTATTACTCATCAATGCTCATAAAACAGAGTGGTGGCCCATGAAACAGAAGAGTCAGCGCACGTGACGCATGCACTGACTCGGGCCTTATTACAGTCCAAATGTTAATAGTGTTTTTCTTGCAAGAAAGTAAATAACATCCTATTCTAGGGAAAGTAAAAGCTCGGGCTGCCTCCCGAGGAGCGCTGTAGTTTGCGTCACCAGCTCGACAGCTCCAGGTCCTTCACTTTTCGCCTTCAGCAGCTTGCATTTCTTGCAGATTGATCTCCGTCCTTCTTGCAAACGCTTCGTCTTCATAAAACCTTTTTACCCTGTGCCCGTTCACTTGAAAAACCTTGGATGGATCATCTTTGTCATATAGCTCCATCATTCCGGACGGGTATATATTTGCTACGGTGAACGGTCTGGACCATCTCGTTTGTAACTTTCCTGGAAAAAGATGAATGGAAGATTTAAATAATAAAACTTTGTCACGTTCACTTATGTCCTTCCTCCTCAGGTGGGCATCATGCCACACCTTCGTCCTCTGTTTATAGATCTTTGCATTCTCGTAAGCATGCATCCTCAATTCTTCATGTTCTTGCAGCTATAGATATCGCTTCTCTCCTGCCTTTTCTATATCCATATTCAAGAATTTAATTTCCCAAAGGGCCTTGTGTTCTAGCTCAAGGGGTAGGTGACAAGATTTTCCATAGATCAACTTATAAGGAGTGGTTCCAATGGGCGCTTTATAGGCAGTTCTGTAAGCCCAAAGTGCGTCGCCAAGCTTCATTGACCAATCTTTCCTCGTACGGTTGATAGCCTTCTCTAAAATATGCTTGATTTGTCTATTTGAAACCTCTACCTACCCAGAAGTTTGGGGGTGGTAGGGTGTAGCGACCCTGTGTTTAACTCCATACTTTTGTAGGAGCGCTTCAAACTGCCTTTCTCTGAAATGTGATCCGACGTCACTTATTACAGTACGTGGTACTTTGAAACGAGGGAAAATAGTCTTTTCGAACAACTTGATCACTAACTTAGCGTCGCACGTTTGAGTTGCAACAACTTCTACCCATTTGGATACATAATCCACTGCCACTAGAATGTACTGATACCCCTTTGATGGGGGAAACGGTCCCATGTAGTCAATCCCCCATACATCAAAGATCTCCACTTCAACCCATTTAGCCATGGGCATCTCATTTCTTCGTCCAATGTTTCCCGTCAATTGGCACTCTTTACAGACTTTTACATACTTCGCAGCGTCTTTGAACAAAGAGGGCCAGTAAAACCCTGATTGTAGTACTTTGGCGGCTGTCCTTTCGCTACTCAGGTGTCCTCTATAAAGAGAGGCATGACACTCTTTTAGAATGTTCAGGATCTCTTCTTCGGGAATGCATCTTCGGTACAAGTTGTCTGCGCATCTTCTAAAAAGGAGAGGATCTTCCCAGTAGTAATTCTTTACATATGCGAAGAGCTTCTTCTTTTGGTTATAGGTTATGTCAGGGGGCAGTTCTCCGCAGGCGAGATAATTACAGATATCGGCAAACCAAGGTAAACTATCTTCCTTGGTTTCAATCATCATCAAAGCTTCGTCATCATAATTGTCATTAATAGGTGGTTCCTTCTGCCCTTCCACAACGATCCTTGATAAGTGGTCGGCGACCACGTTCTCTGCACCCTTCTTATCGACTATCTCATGGTCGAACTCTTGTAGTAACAAAGCCCACCTCAACATCCTGGGTTTTGCATCTTTCTTCTGCATGAGATATCTTATAGCTCCATGATCTGTGTAGACTTTAACCTTTGCTCCAATGAGTTAAGATCTGAACTTATCGAAAGCGAAGACTATCACGAGCATCTCTTTCTTAGTAGTTGTATAATTTACTTGAGCTTCATCCAGGGTACGACTAGCGTAGCAGATTACCTGGTGCTTTTTGTCCTTTTTCTGCCCTAGGACCGTTCCTATTGCAAAGTCACTGGCGTCACACATAAGATCGAAAGGTAAATCCCAGTCTGGAGCTTGTAGGATGGGTGGTGAGACAAGAGCATCCTTTAAAGCCTGAAAAGAAATTAGACAATCATCAGAGAAATTAAACTCAACATCTTTTACCAGAAGGTTGGACAGCATATTTGAAATCTTTGAGAAGTATTTTATAAATCTTCGGTAGTATCCGGCGTGCCCGAGGAAGCTCCTTACTCCCATCATAGACTTTGGTGGAGGAAGCTTGGATATGGCTTCAACCTTGCTAACGTCTACCTCGATGCCACGCCTCGAAACTTTATTCCCCAGCACGATGCCTTCTTGTACCATAAAATGGCACTTCTCCCAGTTCAAAACTAAACTCTTTTCCTCGCAGCGTTGCAAAACCAAAGAGAGGTTTTTCAGACAGGTATCGAAGTCTTTTCCATAGATAGAAAAATTTTCTATGAAAACTTCCACGATATCCTCCAGAAAATCCGAGAACATTGATATCATGCATCATTGAAATGTTGTGGGGGCATTGCACAGGCCGAAAGGCATCCTCCTGAAGGCGTAGGTTCCATAGAGACAGGTAAAAGTTGTTTTCTCTTGGTCATCTAGCAGGATGGGGACCTGATAAAATCCTGAAAAACCATCCAAGAAACAGAAAAAGTCATGATGTGCTAATCTTTCAAGAACTTGATCAATGAAAGGAAGCGGATAATGATCGTTTTTAGTAGCTTGGTTTAGCTTCCGGTAGTCAATGCACATCCTCCATCCCGTGACGGTCCGAACCACCACTTCATCGCCTTTATCTCCTTTAACTACTGTCATACCACCTTTCTTGGGTACTACATGGATCGGGCTTACCTAGTTACTGTCACTGATTGGGTAAATGATCCTAGCATCCCTCAACTTGATTACTTCTTTCTTTACGACTTCTTTCAGCATCTGATTCAATTTTCTCTGCGGTTGAGCCAGAGGCTTAGCAGACTCTTCCAGATTGATGTGATGCATACACAATGCAGGGCTTAGGGCTTTGATATCCTCTACCGAGTATCCTATAGCCTGTCTGTGGAGTCTCAACTCCTCAAGAAGTTTGTCCAATTGGTCCTTTGTAAGATGGGCATTGACGATGACGTGATTCCTTTCCTCTCGATCAAGGAATTCATATTTCAATCCTTCTGGTAACTGCTTCAACTCAGGCTTGGCCTTGGGTGACCTTTCTTCTGGTGCCTCCTCAAGAGAGGCAAACTTAACTGTCTCCACTACCTCATCCTCGTTGTTTAGATCTTCATCAGACTGGTTAAGATAGTTAAGGAACTCGGCAACTTCTGGATTTTCAGAGTCAGAATCTTGATTGCTTATTGCTCTTACAAGAGGGTCTACCATGAGGATGTCTTCTTCTACCTCTTTGCAGAACTGGTTGTAGCTTTCTGCAAAGCAAGCAGACTCTAATAGGGATGATCCTTTCATCGCATCCTTTACCTTGAAGTCTAAGTGGTCATTTCTGACCCTTAGAGTGATTATTCCCTCAGCAACATCGATCAACGCCCTTCTTGTAGCCAAGAAAGGATGTACAAAGATGATAGGGTAGCCAGGGTCCTCCACGGTGTCAATGACAACGATATCATAAGGGATGAAGAAACTTCCTAGCCGGATAGGTACATCTTCAACAATGCCAACATGCCTTTTAAAGGTATGATCTGCTAATTCAATCCTCATATTGGTCTTGACCATATCAGTTAGACCTAATCTCTGTGTGAAGCTTAGGGGCATAAGACTGATACTAGCCCCTAAATCGGCAAGACCTTTTCGTTCGACATTATCTCCAATGGAGAAAGGAATGGTGAAAGCCCCTGGATCTTTCTTTTTGTTGGGAAAATATGATTTAACAAAAGAAGAGGACATACTTGCTAGATGCATTGTCTCGATTCTCCCTCCCCTTCTCTTCTTGGTAATCAAATCTTTGAAAAACTTAGCATAAGTCGGCATCTCTTCTAAAGCGTCTAAAAAGGTACTTCGAGATGAAGTTTCTTTATCGATTCCATTAACTTCTTGTGACGCTTCTTAAGGTGTGCCTTTATCAGCTTGTAAGGAAAAGGCAATTTGGGAGAGTAAGGGCTTCTCTTACCAGATAACTCCTCAAAGGATCTTGGTTCAGGTTTTCTGTCATGAGCTTGTCGATCGTCTTCTTCTGCGGGAATATCAGCCGCCGTCCTTGATTCAGGTTCCTCTGGTCTGGCTTCTTCATGACATTCCATTGTCCTTCCAGATCTCAGCACTGCCATTTTGGTAGATTCAGTGTTAGAGGGTATCTTACCCGAGGGGTTCTTTATCAATTCGGCCATCTGGGCCAATTGTTGATCAATCTGGCGTTGATGTGTCTACATGTCCGCCATCTGGACTTGCATTGAGTTCAGAACTCCTGAATTTGAAAGTGCACTCTGCGCCAGTTGGTTATTGATGGTATCTTGTTTTTTTACAAAATCGAACAACTGGCCAACCAATTCTGGTTGGTTTGAAACCTTGTCTTGATCTTGCTCCTTGGCTTGACTTTGACTTTGACTTTGACTGGTGTTTGTCGCTTGGCAGCCTTGGTACTTTCCTTGTCCTTGGAAATTTTCCTTATTTGACTGGAAAGAAGTAGTTCTGGTGAACTGACTTTGCCCCCCTCTTTTCTCAAAACCTTGGGGTTGTTTGGAGGGGTTATGCAGCTGATGTGAGTTTTCGGCTGCATCCTTGTGTCGTAACTAAAACCAGGATGATCTGGCCTCTTGAAATTAACGAAAGAGACGTTCTCAGTCTCCCCAGCCTCGGATTCACTTTCGCTCGACTCGTCAGGTCGAGTGTAGATACAATTATCTACCCCGTGTCCACCTTCTCTGTAGGTGACACATTTCATGATCTTTTCAACTTGTTTCTTCTCTTTTCCACTTGATTCTTTCAGCTGTTTGACATCAGTGGCTATCCTCTGGATCTGAGAGGTGATAGTTTCCAGAGCCTTAGATTTAAATGAAGGTCCTTCACTAGCCTTCTTAGCCCTAAAAACTGATAAACCTTTAAAACCTTAATTTTCCACGTAGCTCCATTTGGAGATAGATTTCTTTTATTTTATCGATCTGAGCTTGTTGTTCCCTCCGGGGACTTTATCACCTCCTTACCCATACCGGAGTGTAAAGTGTTGATTCCGCATACCCAACACTACCACCCTTGTCCCTGTGTTCGACCCCATATATCTACTTCGACCCCGTAATAAAGTTGCGGGGACCTAGAAGGTTTTGGATTATAAATTTAACAGTCTGACTACTTCAAATCTGCTCCCTTTTCCTGATGCGCGATTTAGGCCGGTCACTCGTCCACCTAAAAAATGTTGGATCCTACGGGGTGAGACAATTGAAAATTGCCCCAGCGAGAGATATAACTCTCCTCCAGAAACATTATTATTGCAGTTTATAATATAAATATGAGCAAAGGATAAGCAGTTTAGATCATTCTCATCTTTAAGTATTGCAACTATCTATGATAGAGCATAAAATCATCTATTCTCTTTATAAGGAATAGGAAGAACATGTATATCATTTACCTATTGTATTAACTCAACATCCCATGCTTTTCTCATGATACTCATTACTCTGTTATGTCATCCATGACTCTTTCTTATTTCTATCTGTTGACTTTAGCCAATCTGCTAAATAGATATTGGTTTATACTGGACATGAGAGTGTACATCATCATGTCTTGTTCAGGCATTGGTCTATACCAATCCTGTATAAATACTCCAGGCATTGGATTATACCAATCATGTGAAACTAGTACAAGGATTGGACTTATATTATTCCTGTGTATCCATTCCAGGTATTAGACTATGCCAAACCTGTGCATCCATTCCAGGTATTAGACTATGCCAAACATGTGCATCCATTCCAGATATTGAACTTTGCCAATCTTGTGTAACTATTCTAGGTATTGAACTATGCCAATCATGTGTAACTATTCCATGTATTGAATTATGCCAATCATGTGCAACTATTCCAGGTATTGAACTATGCCAATTATGTGCAACTATTCCAGGTATTGAACTATGCCAATCCTGTGCAACTATTCCAGGTATTGAACTATGCTAATCATGTGCAACTATTCTAGGTATTGAACTATGCCAATCATGTGCAACTATTCCAGGCATTGAATTATGCCAATCCTGTGCCACTATTCCAGGTATTGAACTATGTCAATCCTGTGCAACTATTCCAGGTATTAAACTATGTCAATCATGTGACATTATTCCAGGTATTGGGTTGTTACCAATCCTGTGACATTATTCTATGTATTGGGTTATGACCAATCCTGTGACATTATTCCAGATATTGAACTATGCCAATCATGTGACATTATTCTAGGTATTGGGTTATGACCAATCATGTGACATTATTCCAGGTATTGGATTATTACCAATCCTGTGACATTATTCCAGGTATTGGGTTATTACCAATCCTGTGACATTATTCCAGGTATTGGATTGTTACCAATCATGTGCAGTTATTCCACATCTTATCACCTCTCACTAGGCAACAACCATTCTCATGGCTCATAAAGCACATTACATCTTGTCACCTTTCACTAAGTAACAACCATTCTCATGGCTTATAAAGCACATTACATCTTGTCACCTCTCACTAGGTAACAACCATTCTCATGGCTCATAAAGCAGATTACATCTTAATGTAATGATTGACAGAACACACACATGTGTCACACGTCCAGACATATTAAATTTGAAGTGTACTAAGGTATATCAACTTTGAGGTGCTAAATGTGATAACTATCATATCTTGATGTATCACTTCCCTCATCTCATTTAACCTTCATAAGTTCATTAACTTATTCTGTATTAGGGTATTTCCCATCCTAATACTTTATACACTAACCTATCACATTTATCATGTAGTGCATAGGTCATAGAACACACATTAGAATTGTCCAACTATCTTCAATGATATGGACTCATCTCAAGTTAAGGCATTGCTTGCTATAAGGTTACCTATAATCAATCACTTTAGGTATTTCCCTTATTAGTGTATTAATCTCCGTTCCATTATTAGGATTAGGGTCTCCCATACTATCACCCTTTATTAGGGTTAGGGTTTCATATACCATCACCCTTCATTAGAGTTAGAATTTCACATAGTATCACCCTTCATTAGGGTTAGGATTTCACATAGCATCACCCTTCATTAGGGTTAGGATTTCACATAGCATCACCCTTCATTAGGGTTAGGATTTCACATATCATCACCCTTCATTAGAGTTAGGGTTTCACATATCATCACCCTTCATTAGGGTTAGGATTTCACATAGTATCACCCTTTATTAGGGTTTCTCATGGAATCACCCTCAATTAGGGTTTCATCCTTATCCTAGATTAGGGTTACATCTAGCATTGCCCCAAATTAGGGTTAAGGTTCATCAATCTTCTTCAATAGGGTTTCATGATCTCTTCATCAAGGATCATACCCTAAATTCTTAGTTTATTCATATTGAAGGTGTTGAGGCTTATCCATTACATGATTATCCTACATGTATGGATTCCTCTCTCTCTCATCCTGTCTAGGATGTTGACTATGTCAAACTTGGATAGATTAGGTCAACCAATCCTTAAATTAAATACATTCAATTAGGGTTGACATAGTGTATTAAAATATTGCTTACTTAAGCTTCAAGGGTTAACTCATCTAGGGTTACCAATCACTTAGTACCTTAAAGGTACAAACCTAGTGATTATCTTTGAGATAAATCAGTAACAATCATAGGGTCATTTTATCTTTCATCACCTTGGGTTTCCAATTGACTTAATCACATTGAAACATCCAAACATTCTTGACCATTGATGCTCCAAACGGTTTGAAACCGTTTGAATCCCGTTTGACCCCAAACGGTTTCAAGACTGTTTGGACTCAAACGGTCTCAAGACCGTTTGGTCCAAACTACCCTTGAAACTGAAAGTCCAAAAGAGGTACGTCTTCAACTAAATCGATTAGGGTTTTGCATCAACAATTCCATCATCAATTGGATCATTGAAGTCTATCAATGTATGATCCTTGGATCTTCAACCCTCAATTACAACCATTAATCATCCAAACGGTTTTAGTTGACTTTGTCTAAATGGTTTGAAACCGTTTAAGGCTCCAAACGGTTTTGACCTAAATGTCCAAACAGTTTGAAACCGTTTAAGGCTCCAAACGGTTTTGAACTTACTTGACCAAATGGTCAACTCAACCCAAACGGTCAACTCAATATGTCCAAATGATTTAAAACCGTTTAAGGCTTCAAATGGTCAACTATCCCATTCGGTCAACCATGTCCAAATGGTTTAGAACTCAACCTCTAAACGGTTTGCAAACTGGTCAAACCGTTTGGATCAAAATTCATGAAACCGTTTGCAACTAAATTATGTTGAGATATGTGCTTATGATGATGTCATCATCATCAAGCCTTAGACCTTCGAAATCTACTGCCATTCCCATGGTAGTTCCATCAATTATTCAAAGGAAATTTAGGAAGGGTAATTTGAACAAAAAGGATTGAGGAATTGAATTCAATAACAATGAATAAGGGTTCAAGTTATGAAACCCGCCTTCAATGAAGCTCCAAAGCTCCAACTTCGTTCCTAATGGTGAAAGAAGCTTTCTCACTCCACAAGGTTCGTTCCTCAAGCTTTTGAGTGAAATGGATTGGCTAGAAAGGAAGATTGATAGAAGAAAAGAAGAAATCCATCATTTATTTTTTATTTCCACCATGAAACCATGGTTGAAAGTGATCAAGAAGCTTACCTACAGGTTGGAACTCGTCCTCCTTCTACTCCTTAGCCCCCTTGGTCATTTTTCAAGAAAAGAGTGAAAGTGGATTCGAAATTCCCCTTTCAAGCTATGGATAAACGAGCTTATATGCATTTTTATTAAAATTCATTTTAAGAGAGAGAAAGTAGGGTATAATTCTTCCATTTACTTTTCACTTGCCCCCTCCTCTACCTTGCATACGAGGCTATCTTCCTTGCCTCATATTCCTCTAAATTATCCATGAATTAAAGGAAAACAAATTAAGCACCTTAACCCTTATAATAATAATATCCTAAAGTTAGTGGATAATTCATTTTCTTTTAATAATGTGAGTGACTTATCCACTTCCTCTAGATATTTCGTTGCCTTTGCAAGGCACATGGTCGTCCATTCTTTTGCAAAATCATCCCTCACCTTTTGGTTGAAGGGCTCTTCAATTAATATATTTATTTTTGCATTAAATTGAAGTAAAGTTCCAATTATATTTAAATCTTGTTTATTTTAATATCAATATTCTCTCTCCTCCAAAGTGATTCAAATGAGACGCCCCTCTCATTTTATTTGTTCTACATGATGACAAGAAACATTAGGGACTCTCTAGAAGTGGTATTTTTCATATTGAACCCTAGGTTTTGGGTAAATTACACATTACACCAAAACTAGGTTTTATTGCACAACCATTGCTTAATAAGCTCTTTCTTGGTGCTCAGCTTCTACAAGCCATACTTCTGCATCATTTTCATTCTCATGATGCTCAAACACTTTGAGGAACATTTTATCATGTAACATCTGCAATTGAACCCCTCAACTTGGGTAATTTGCACTTTAGTCCAAAATAAGCAAACATTGCTTCAACATTATTCAAACATGACCAAAATTCAAACATAAGTTCCTCTTGAGCCTTAATTACTTTCCACAAGATAAAAAATCAAGGATCTAATTAACTTGATTAAACAAAACTTCCTGGGTTAGGGCATAACCCAGGTTAGGGATATTACAATTATAAACCCCTAACAAGGATTTCGTCCCTGAAATCCCAAATAAAAAGGGGACAAATATTATTCATTTGTTATGTCATCAAGTCTCCACATAACATCTCATTGTTATGGAGACACCATAGAACTTTGATCAATACAAAGTTCTTCTACACAAAATTCTCATAGAATCAAACACACAAGACACATACTCCACTGTCCTTTCATTATTGACTGTGGAGTTAATTCTGTGTTAGGTAACACTTTTCTTATTTAGATAGTGGTTATTTGTTAATTTAATTTGATAAAATTTTCTTGCAATAATTTTACAATTATTCCTTCAAATAGTTCATTATCATCAATGTTATGTTTATGCAAGGCATAAACCCCTAACATATGATGTCCATACTACATTAGGTAACTGAACTGATTCCACAGTTAACCATTCCAGGTAACCATCATAAGATAGCATGATATTTCTCAGATACCAGAATCCCTTACCTTGGTATCTAACACATGTGTTGATAACATATCACATCATCATCTTCCTTTAGTCATTGTATAAATTTTCAACTGTTCATGAGTCATTACTCTTGTTTCATCTTAGGTTCCTTGCTATTAGCATAGGAATTATAAATATGATTATATATCGTTATCTCTCGGCATCATTATCACCATGAATACTAGATATGGATATTCCAACCTTCAGTTCATCACTGAACATTGTTATCTATTATCATATAACGGTTACCTCTAGGTCTAAGGACCAGGGTATACATTATACTAAACATCTTCTTTTTGTTTATAAGTTGATTTATAATTAAATTAGATCCCTTTGAATATCACTTAGAATGTGGTAGAAATTTCCATGCCACATCTCCTTCTTCTTTAAACTCTTGAGATTGTTTCAGAATGACTACTTGATCAGAGTAATGAGAAAGATAACAATCTAGATATGTCATACTTACCTTGTCTTCAACAAATGAATACCTGGCCAGGGTATTCAAGAACTGAAATTAGATAGTATGTATTTGTTTTATATTATGTTTCATATTCTTAACATCTCTTTAAATTTCACTACTTAGTATCTCAGATATATCTCTGAGTGTTTCATTTACATCTTTTCCCTTTCTGCATGAAAAGAGAAATTTTCAAACATATAAGAGAATATTGGACTAAACATAAGTTTTCATCCTTCTTATCTCTTCTTCATATCCTTAAAGGATTATTTTAGATGAACTAAACAACAACTACCTTTCTTATAGTAGAGAGTAGAAGATAACTCAAAATAGAAAGTTCCACCTTGACATGTCTACCTCTTACAAGTTATCTAGTATCTTATCTGACCCAAAACATGGAGTCAGTTGTTATCTATTATTGCCTTTGTCCTCTACTACCAGAATTAGATGGACCAAACTGTGACACTTGTCTTCATCCTCTACCATCTACTCCACTGGACTGAGGTCCTTGTGGGTTTTGCAGATTGTATCCTGACTGTTGGGTCACCTCATTATTTCTTCTTGGACATTGTTGTCTAAAATGTCCTATCTGTCCACATTTATGACAAGCTCGACCTTGACTTGATGACCTCTGCATTGGTGTACTATATTGAGGTTGAATTGGTGAAGATTTTGGTTGTTTAGTACCACTAATCATTGGTCCTTATGACTGTGTAGACTTTCTTTTGAGGGTTGTCTCTTGTTTCTTTGTCACAGACCTTTCTATCATCCGAATTGATTCCACAAATGTAGCGAACCTCTCTCTACTTTCTAGAGCAGATGCTGGAATAGACATTTCAACATTCAGTCCTTTCTCAAAACGTTGAATCTTTTCCTCCTCAGTAGTAGTCATCTTAGGACAAAATCATAAAAGTTCCATGAACTTAACCTCATATTCACTTATTGACATGGCTCCCTGTCGAATCTTCTCAAACTGTGAGATCTTTTCATCTAAATAAGTCCTTGGAAAATACTTATTGACGAATTCTCACAAAATTTCTCCCATCCAACCTCTTCATCATTCCTTTTTATTTCTTCTATAGCCCACCAATGTCCAGCACTACCCTTCAAAAGGTACACAACATGTTTAACTTTGTCAGCATCCGGGATACTAAGGATCTTAAAAGCCTTTTCTAACTTAGTGAGCCAGAGATCAGCATCTACTGGGTCAGATGTCCCGGTGTATTCTATGGCTCCAACATGACGTAGTCATTCAAAAGTCTTAACAGACCCATATCCCTCATTGGGAGCTGGTGCCCTGGGTGTCGGTGCTAGCATCCGGTCTGTTATATGCATCACTGTAGTCATGAATTGCCCAAAAAGAGTAGAAAAAGCTGGGTTTCTCATCATGACCTCATCAACATGGGGATTCTCAGGCACTGTTTCTTCTCTTGCCTGATCCTTGGCACCTTCTACTGGTGCAGCAACATTTCTCTCAGCAACGTGTTCCTCGTGTTCTCCAGACATCTTGAAGTTATATATCTTCTTTTGCATAAGAAGAAGGCACCATAAGATACACTGAGGTATGCTTAGAATAGACTCGATACCTTAGTCATATGTCTCTGTAGACTCAACGAACCTAGATCTATGATACCACTAAATTGTGGCAAAGTGTTCAAAACATACGTCATCAACTAAGCGGAAGCGATTACTAACAGCAGATTACTGAAAATCACCAAAAATTAAAACCTTTTTCTGAGAAATCCAATCATCGGAAAACTCTTTCAACATGAACCAATGTATTACATTTACATCCTGGTTCATAAGTACATATCTTGTATCATCTCTTCTCGAGGGTTACAACATCAACTGCCTTGTTAAAAGCTAAACGCAGATAGCATAAGAACCTCGAGGCATCAAGACAAAATCTCAAAATGATTCATTAAAAGCACAAACTATTAACTCTGAGGACCTGAGAGTAAAGAGACGACACATAGGACTTCTATCTACAAGACACGACAGACAGTACACTCAATTTGAGCTGTCACTGCTGTCCTTGCTGCTGTTGGAGTTCTTCCTCTACAAGATATTCTCAATCTCCTTCGTTCTCGTCCACCTAAAAAATGTTGGATCCCATGGGGGTGAGACAATTGAAAATTGCCCCAGCGAGAGATATAACTCTCCGCCAGAAACATTATTATTGCAGTTTATAATATAAATATGAGCAGAGGATAAGTAGTTTAGATCATATTCATCTTTAAGAATTGCATCTATCTATGATAGAGCATTAAATCATCTATTCTCTTTATAAGGAATAGGAAGAACATGTATATCATTTATCTATTATATTAACTCAACATCCCATGCTTTTCTCTTGGTTTATACTGGACATGAGAGTGTACATCATCATGTCTTGTTCAGGCATTGGTCTATACCAATCCTGTATAAATATTCCAGGCATTGGATTATACCAATCATGTGCAACTAGTACAAGCATTGAACTTATATTATTCTTGTGTATCCATTCCAGGAATTAGACTATGCCAAACCTGTGCATCCATTCCATGTATTAGACTATGCCAAACATGTGCATCCATTCCAAATATTGAACTACGCCAATCCTGTGCAACTATTCCAGGTATTGAACTATGCCAATCCTGTGCAACTATTCCAGGTATTTAACTATGCCAATCCTGTGAAACTATTCTAGGTATTGAACTATGCCAATCCTGTGCAACTATTTCAGGTATTGAACTATGCCAATCCTGTGCAACTATTCTAGGTATTGAACTATGCCAATCCTGTGCAACTATTCCAGGTATTGAACTATGCCAATCCTGTGAAACTATTCCAGGTATTGAACTATGCCAATCTTGTGCAACTATTCTAGGTATTGAACTATGCCAATCATGTGCAACTATTCCAGGTATTGAACTATGCCAATCATGTGACATTATTCCAGGTATTGGGTTGTTAGCAATCCTGTGACATTATTCTAGGTATTGGGTTATGACCAATCCTGTGACATTATTCCAGATATTGAACTATGCCAATCCTGTGACATTATTCTAGGTATTGGGTTATGACCAATCATGTGACATTATTTCAGGTATTGGATTATTACCAATCCTGAGACATTATTCCAAGTATTGGGTTATTACCAATCCTGTGACATTATTCCAGGTATTGGATTGTTATCAATCCTGTGCAGTTATTCCACATCTTGTCACCTCTCACTAGGCAACAACCATTCTCATGGCTCATAAAGCACATTACATCTTGTCACCTTTCACTAGGTAACAACCATTCTCATGGCTCATAAAGCACATTACATCTTGTCACCTCTCACCAGGTAACAACCATTCTCATGTCTCATAAAGCACATTACATCTTAATGTAATGATTGACACAACACACACATGTGTAACACGTCCAGACATATTAAATTTGAAGTGTACTAAGGTATATCAACTATGAGGTGCTAAATGTGATAATTATCATATCTTGATGTATCACTTCCCTCATCTCATTTAACCTTCGTAAGTTCATTAACTTATTCTGTATTAGGGTATTTCCCATCCTAATACTTTATACACTAACCTATAACCTTTAGCATGTAGTGCATAGGTCATAGAACACACATTAAAATTGTCCAACTATCTTCAATGATATGGACTCATCTCAAGTTAAGGCATTTCTTGCTATAAGGTTACCTATAATCAATCACTTTAGGTATTTCCCTTATCAGTGTATTAATCACCATTCCATTATTAGGATTAGGGTCTCCCTTACCATCACCCTTTATTAGGGTTAGGGTTTCATATACCATCACCCTTCATTAGAGTTAGGATTTCACATAGCATCACCCTTCATTAGGGTTAGTATTTCACATAGCATCACCGTTCATTAGGGTTAGGATTTCACATAGCATCACCTTTCATTAGGGTTAGGATTTCACATATCATCACCCTTCATTAGAGTTAGGGTTTCACATATCATCACCCTTCATTAGGGTTAGGATTTCACATAACATCACCCTTCATTAGGGTTTCTCATGGAATCACCCTCAATTAGGGTTTCATCCTTATCCTAGATTAGGGTTACACCTAGCATTTCCCTAAATTAGGGTTAAGGTTCATCAATCTTTTTCAATAGGGTTTCATGATCTCTTCATCAAGGATCATACCCTAAATTCTTAGTTTATTGATATTGAAGGTGTTGAGGCTTATCCATTACATGATTATCCTACATGTATGGATTCCTCTATCTCTCTCATCCTCTCTAGTATGTTGAAATGTCAAAATTGGATAGATTAGGTCAACGAATCCTTTAATTAAATACATTCAATTAGGGTTGACATAGTGTATTGAAATATTGCTTACTTAAGCTTCAAGGATTAACTCATCTAGGGTTACCAATCACTTAGTACCTTAAAGGTACAACCCTAGTGATTATATTTGAGATAAATCAGTAACAATCATAGGGTCATTTTATCTTTCATCACCTTGGGTTTCCAATTGACTTAATCACATTGAAATATCCAAACGTTCTTGACCATTGATGCTCCAAACAGTTTGAAACCGTTTGAATACAAACGGTCCTGAGACCGTTTCACCCCAAATGGTTTCAAGACCATTTGGACTCAAACGGTCTCAAGACCGTTTGGTCCAAACTACCCTTGAAACTGAAAGTCCAAAAGAGGTACTTCTTCAACTAAATCGATTAGGGTTTTGCATCAACAATTCCTTCATCAATTGGGTCATTGAAGTCTATCAATGTATGATCCTTGGATCTTCAACCCTCAATTACAACCATTAATCATCCAAATGGTTTTAGTTGACTTTGTCTAAACAGTTTGAAACCGTTTAAGGCTCCAATCGGTTTTGACCTAAATGTCCAATCGGTTTGAAACCGTTTAAGGCTCCAAACGGTTTTGAACTTACTTGACCAAACGGTCAACTCAACTCAAATGGTAAACTCAATATGTCCAAACAGTTTAAAACCATTTAAGGCTTCACACGGTCAACTATTCCATTCGGTCAACCATGTCCAAATGGTTTGGAACTCAACCTCCAAACGGTTTGCAAACCGTTTGGTGATGAAACCGTTTGGATCAAAATTCATGAAACCGTTTGCAACTAAATTATATTGAGATATGTGCTTATGATGATGTCATCATCATCAACCCTTAGACCTTCAAAATCTACTACCATTCCCATGGTAGTTCCATCAATTATTCAATGGAAATTTAGGAAGGGTAATTTGAACAAAAAGGATTGAGGAATTGAATTCAATAACAATGAATAGGGGTTCAAGTTATAAAACCTGCCTTCAATGAAGCTTCAAAGCTCCAAATTCACGTTCCTAATGGTGCAAGAAGCTTTCTCACTCCACAAGGTTCGTTACTCAAGCTTTTGAGTGAAATGGATTGGCTAGAAAGGAAGATTGATAGAAGAAAAGAAGAAATCCATCATTTATTTTCGATTTCCACCATGAAATCATGGTTGAAAGTGATCAAGAAGCTTACCTACAGGTTGGAACTCGTCCTCCTGGTTCTCCTTAGCCCCCTTGGTCGTTTTGCAAGCAAAGAGTGAAATTGGTTTCGAAATTCCCCTTTCAAGCTATGGATAAATGAGCTTATATGCATTTTTATTAAAATTCATTTTAAGAGAGAGAAAGTAGGGGATAATTCTTCCATTTCCTTGCCACTTGCCCCCTCCTCTACCTTTCATACGAGGCTATCTTCCTTGCCTCATATATCTTTCAATTATCCATGAATTAAAGGAAAACAAATTAAGCTCCTTAACCCTTATAATAATAATATCCTAAAGTTAGTGGATAATTCTTTTTTTTAATAATGTGAGTGAGTTATCCACTTCCTTTAGATATTTCATTGCCTTTGCAAGGCACATGGTCGTCCATTCTTTTGCAAAATCATCCCTCACCTTTTGGTTGAAGGTCTCTTCAATTAATATATTTATTTTTGCATTAAATTGAAGTAAAGTTCCAATTATGCTTAAATCTTGATTATTTTAATATCAAGATTATCGCTCCTCCAAAGTGATTCAAATGAGATGCCCCTATCATTTTAGTTTCTCTACATGATGCCAAGAAACATTAGGGACTCTATAGAAGTGGTATTTTGCATATTGAACCATAGGTTTTGGGTAATTTACACATTACAGCAAAAATAGGTTTTAATGCACAACCATTGCTTAATAAGCTCTTTCTTGGTGCTCAGCTTCCACAAGACATACCTCTGCATCATTTTCATTCTCATGATGCTCAAACACTTTGAGGAACATTTTATCATGTAACATTTTCAATTTAACCCCTCATCTTGAGTAATTTTCACTTTAGTCCAAAATAAGCAAACATTACTTCAAAATTATTCAAACAAGACCAAAATTCAAACATAAGTTCCTCTTGAGCCTTAATTACTTTCCACAAGATAAAAAATCAAGGATCTAATTAACTTTCTTAAACAAAACTTCCAGGGTTAGGGCATAACCCGGGTCAGGGATATTACATTAGGTGTCTTATAACCATAAACCCCTAATAGGGATTTTTCCCACAAAATCTAAAGCAAACAAGGATAGGTACTTCCTAAGCTTCTCATCTCTAACTTCCACATGGATTCTTCTATACCATGGTGATCCCACAACACCTTCACTAAAACTATGTCCTTCTTCCTCAATTTGTGTACATGTTATCTATGATCAACACAGAATCCTTCACATGAGAAACATCCTCGTCTATCTCAACACATTGGCTATATTGTCTGTTCTATACCAGGGTGGCACATCCTTAACATGGAAATATAGAAACTATTGTGCAATCTATGCAACTATGGTAGTAACTCCATCTTGGAACTATAACATCTCATAGTGGTTATCAACATGAGATTTTTACCTATATTGAGCTACTTTCAATTATTCTTGAATAGATACAACCTTCTCTATAGTTTGTTGTACTTACACATCACCTAAAAGTTGATACTTACCTGCTTCGTACCAACAAAGAGGTGATTGGCAACGTTTTCTATACAAATTAACTTCATATGGTGCCATGTCTATGCTTCTCTAATGGTTGTTCTTGTAAGCAAACTCAATCAAACTTAGGTGGACATTTTTTTAACTACAAAGAACTATAGGACATGTGTTCTCAAAAGATTCTCCAACATCTGAATGGTCCTTTCTGACTGACCATCTAACTGTGGGTGAAAGATTGTGTTGAACTTCAACTGCATCCCTATAGGTTTTTGATGTCTTGCTTCGATTTACAAACAATTGTACATTTGACCACAACCTCCACCCACATCATGTTCAAACCTAGATTCCATCACATATTCTTCAAATTGTGATACATCTGTGTACTGTCGAATACATTACGTACATTGAGGAATGAGCCTCTTCAAATACTATTTTACTCAAGCCATCAAGCATCTACAAACATTGTCTAGTTGTGGAAACACATTGTCCCAACATCTAACTCATGGAAGCCATTATGTTTCCCACCACCAACTCTAATCTTTTGTAACAATGTTGCTTTCATTTGTAGTTGTTTCAACAATCCTAATACTTCCAATTATACATATATCTACCAAAGCAGCACTAGCATGTCTCCTTTGTAATACTTTAAAGATCATAAGTACGCATTTTCTATAAATGTTGAAGAAGATGACTTCCTATTTTATACATCAGCTACCATATTCTCCCTCCCAGGATGATAGTCTAATGTAAAATCATAGTCCATGATTAGCTCCATCCACCTCCTTTATCTCATGTCTAACTCTTGCTTCGAATAGTGTCTCCAAATTTTCTAGGCTAAAACTATAGCGGTTAACTCCAGGCCACAGGTTGAATAGTTCTCCTTGTTTTTCTTAAGTTGTCGCGAAGAAAAAAGGAATTTTGTTTTGTCCTGCATCAGTACGCATCCCAAGCCATTCTTCGAGGCATCATAGATAAAGATGTAACCTTTTGCTTGCCTTGGAAACACAAACATTGAAGCACTCGTGAACTTCTCCTTCAACAACTAAAAAGAACACTCACACTTGTCATCCTAAACAAAAGGAGCATCCCTCCTAGTCATCTTAGCCAAAGGTAGAGCAACGACATTGAAGTTCTAAATGGACCTCATGTAGTATCTTAGTAGACCTAGCAAGCTTTAGATCTTAGTCAGTGTCTTGGGTTGCTCCCATACCAGCACCGTCTCCACCTTCTTTAGATCTATATTAACACCCTTCATAGATATAACATGTCCCATAAAAGACACCTCACTCAATCAAAACTCATACCTTCTAAACTTGGTATATAGTCGATGCTTCCTCAACAACTCTAACGCTTAGAGAAGATGTCGTCCATGCTGTAAACATGTCTCTGGAGTACATCGAGATGTCATCAACAAACACTACCACAAACTGATAAGGATACAGACTAAACACTCTATTCATCAAATCCATTAATGTTGTTGATGCATTGGTTAGACCAAACAGTATAACCATAAACTCATAGTGACCATACCTTATCCTAAAAGTTGTCTCAAGTCATTTTCCTTGATCCTCAATTGATGATACCACGACCTCTGGTCTATCTTGAGAAACACTATATCAACTCTCAATTGATCAAACAAACCATCTATCCTTGGCAACAATTACATGTTTCTTCACTGACCTTGTTCAACTATCGATAATCCATGAAAAGAATCATAGAATCCTTCTTCTTCCCAAACAACACTGGAGGATTTCAAAATCAAACTCTCTTATAGGGGAGGATCACATGAAATTTATCTGGAAAACATCTTCAAACTCACATATCACTACTACCCCCTAGTTACTAGGTCTCATCACCTTGGTATACATTACATGTGTTAATAAGACCTCACACCATTGTCTCATCAGCTTCTCTACCATCATATATAACTGATGAATGCATATTTATCCCATTTTTAGATGCATAATTAGTCTAGTTTATCTTTCATATAGCTTAATTTTCATCAAGAACAACTTTGTTTTGTTCTACGTAGGTTTTATGTTAATTTGTAGTAATTTGATACTTTTCTTGACTCCCTTTTGTAGGTTTTGAATTATATCACTCTGTGGAAAGTTTGCCTTGGGGGTCTCGTAGGTTTCAAATTATATCAAATTATATCCCTTTTGTAGGTTTTGAATTATATCACTCTACATCAAAATTGATGAGAAAATCAAGAGGTCAACAGCCTTGTCGACCTCCCTGCTCGACACACTCAATGCTCAACAGTAGTGTCGACCCCCTTGGTCAACATCCATGCAAAATGACCCCCAGACTCATCGATGATCAAGGTTGACAGCCTTGTCGACCCCTCTCCTCAATAATGTCATCGAGCAACAGCCAATAAGTAAATCAACAATTGATCGACAATCCTTTCGACACGCTCATCGACGACCACAACTACTCGACAGCCATGTCGACCCTCAAGGCCGACAATCATGTCTATCATCACACAGATAATAGGAAGTCCAAAAGCCATCGACCCTCCAGGTCGATATACCTATCGATCGACAGTAATGGTCGACACTCATGGAAAGAGGTCGACAGCCTCCACCCTATATATAGGGCCCCAGTGCAGCCGTACAACTCATCTCAGATTTTCTAGAGATAGAAAAGCTGAAACACTACCGCTGAGATCATAGCAACGACGACTCTTGTTGACCTAGCTAGTTCTATCAACCTAGCTGGTTGACACCTATCGATCTCAAGCATGGATCTATAGATCCTTTCATTCAGCAACTCCAAAGTCATCGATCCTCCTTCTCCAAGGTGATCGATCTCTTCCCCGAGTTGTCATCCGTCCCCCTACTTCCGCTACAAGCCAGGGTTAATACCTAAAGGAGAAAGAAGGAAGGAAGTCCACCATCACACACCACGCCGAGCCGCTTTTGCCACCATCATTACCATGATGGCATCCTCTTCCTTTTTGTGTGATATTAAACTCACCATGTCGAGGGAGTAGTCTTTTCACTGGGGTGTGGAGACTAGCCCCACTACCTATTTCTTGCAATTTCATTCATGTTCCAATTCTTGTATGAACGCTTTACATGATTTTTTTAAATTTTCTACTGTGAGAACTTCAACTTTTAAGATTTGAATACTAGTTATCTTTGCTTGACACCCTGACGAGAACTTGCTATAAAAAGTCTTCGGAGTAGTGGATAGAGGATCTGTAAGTAATGATACATCAAGCTTACAGGGATATCTACTCATGCAAGTGGGAAAACTTGCATAACTATAATTATATCTTCATACAGGTTTGGATTTGAATGATTCCACAAATTTGAGTAGTGGCGGTGAAACCCAGTTCCACACTAGTGTTTCCATCCATTGATAAGTAGATTCTTAATCAAGCTATTTTCTTTCTTGCAATCTTAGATTAAAACGACTCAAACTCAACTTTTGTGATAAATACTAATTCTTTCTAGGTTTGATTAGATAGTTCCTAAAAATGTTGTCCCTTGGGATTCAATCCTCAACTATACTACGATAAGTTCCATTCACTTGCGAGTGGCGTTATTGCACTTTAGTTTTGGTAAACTCTGGGAATCTCCTTCCTAGTGAATTTGTAGTGTGATAATATTCCACGTCACTAACACAAAACATGTAGGATGAATCTACCTATCTCCTTGCAAAGCCCAAAAGGCATTCCCATGATAAAAATCTTGGATATAGTCCAAATTAACTGTGTGCTTCACCAATATATACATCCCTATGATTATATTAAATCCATGCATACCAAGTAGCATAAGATCCACTTCAAAGCTACATCCTAAAAAGAAAGGATGCAAGGGAAACACATCTCCTACAGCACAGTGGTACCATCCAAAGGGGTTTCTAACAAGGGTTTATCAGTTATACCATTAACAATCAAGTTACAACCTTTTATATATCATTCACCTTTTTCATTTGGATTCCTTGCTATTTGCTCAGGAATTAACATGATTATCTTACCTTATTGCTCTTTCTTGTTGACTATTTGTCATTCATGTGTGTCTCCTCTCATGTTATCATGTTTCTTATTCACCTACCAAGGGGTAGCTCATCATATTTCACATTATTTTCATTTGGTTAGGACCATGTCCATATAATCTCTTTTACATGTCATGATAATTTTATCTTAACACCTTCTTATACACATGGATTGGTCTGATATTAACTTAGGTTTCACTCTGTTCATCTACCATTGTTCTTATTTATTACTTCATAACACACTTATCATTGGAGTTCTCCTCTTCTTATATGAATTTTTCACCTTTAATTATTCTGATAACACATATTTTTCACTTTAGTCTCTTCTAGAATCACAGTTTCAGGAACTCCTTCTTTACTTATTTACATTTAGATTTAAGCTTTATGGTGTTATATATTTTTCTTTAATCACCAAACACTCAGGTTTTGATGAGTTAGGATATGATTTTTCATCTTTCTTTAGTGGTAAGATTAGTACATTTTCACCACGATTTATTATTTATTATGCTCTTTGGATTGTTTCCAACTAACCATTTGGTCAGATTAATAAGAAAGATAACAATCAAAGAGTTCCATAGTTACCTCTCCTTCAATAATTGAATACCTGACCAGGGTATCCAAGTACTGAGCTCAGGAAATATGTGTTATGTTTGTGTCATGTTTATCACTTAGTTATCATCTTAGTCCTAAGTCCTAGTGTCCTTGTAAACGTAGGAAACCCTAACCCTGTTACCACCAAATGTGGCAACCCATCACACTAAATTAGATCACTCAAAACAAAAACATGATCGATCAATCATTAATCACATCACTAAAAAGGGGCAATATTAAAACCAATTTAGTCTTTACAAACATGCCCACGAACATTTAAATAAAGCTCCAACACCTCGCATAAATTCATACATCAAACCAAGTATCTTTTACAATTGCTCTGTGACCTCAGCAACTACATATGTCGATAATGTGTTATCTACATATACAACATGTACAAACATCAGAATGCCATCAAAACTCGAGTCTATGAAATATCATATACAAAACTTTCCCTCCAGAACCTAAGAGTACATGGACGAGTCTAAGACACATTATAGAACTAAACAACCTTCTTCTAGCATTCTTGAAATAGCTCCTCCTCACTGCCAAAGGTCTGAAAGTGGTGCTGACTATCATCTAAAAAGATGTGGTGACCCATGAGGTGAGACCCATGTCCTAGTGAGAGATATAATTCTCAACAAAATTTCATTCTTACACTGATTGTGGAACTAAATGGATATAGGAGATAATATGACAAGATTGAAATGCCAAATATAAAATCTTCATTGAGAATAGTCCTAATCAGATGGGGCGGAGAGGCAGAAGAGGCAGAAGAGGGTGTGGGTGGGGAGGGAACCCTAGGGGCGACGAGTCATCGGCGAGGTCTTCTTCTCCTGAACCTTTTTTGGTTCCTCCTAAAAGCCCAGGCGAGGCCAACAGAGCGTAAAGGAACACCTCCATCCAGAATTGTGCAAGCCCAGAGTCTGTTTCAACCCCTGTGAAACATGCATCCTCTTCAACCTCTTCATCGCAACCGCCATTAGAGTACTGGGATGTCTCTGCTAGCGCCACCACGGCCGACTGACTGTCCACCAGCCTAGTGGGAAGGTCGTGCGAAGACATTTCATTCATTGAGTTTATTGAGCCTGAGATCAGAGATGGCATCAAGTGCTTCTCAATCTCAAGCGAGGATGAGATCTGCCCTTCGTTGGAGTAGTACATCTCGATAAGGTTTTATGGGAGAAAACAGTATCGCAGCCAACTTAATGGATGGATCCGCCGTCAGTGGAGACCAAGCGGATCCTTCGAGATCACATCAGAGGAAACGGAAGGCTTCGTTGTCAAGTTGCCGATGGTGAAGGAGAGGGAGAGAATCCTTGACGAGGCACCTTGTAATGGACGGCGCTCTCATCATCACCCAAGCATGGGAACCTGGTTCCCCACTCGCGCCTCTCTCCTTCTCCAAGCTCTCAGTCTGGATCAACCTGGAGAACCCCGGGCTCCATTGAACTTCCAGGAGGCTGAGCAGCATAGCAAGCTTGATTGGAAGACCGCTGGACATTGAGGACTCCTGTCTATCAGTCAATTGCTTGAAGGATGCGCTTGTGTGCGTGGAGTTATCCTCTTCCTCAACGTTTCCGAAGATGGTGACAATAGTGGTGGACGGGAGTCCTACAAACCTGAAGGTGGACTATGTGGTGAAGCCTCAGCTATTTTCTGGATGCAATAAATTTGGACATAGGCTACCGTCTTGCCAACAAGCTAATGGAAGCAAACCACTACCTTGCCATCTATAGATTAGAGCTGGGAAGATGAGAAGGAGATAGGGTGTTCGTAGGAATGTCGAGGTGAGCAATAGTCAATCTACAGGTAAGGAGAGTCGAGCTATTCTAGTGGTGGCTCGAGAGGATGGTGAAGGCATGGTTATTCCAGAACCTAATATGGGAACTTTTTCCCCTATAGAAATTGAGGACACGTTGAATTTGGAGTGGGAATTATTCATTGCCAATCCGAATGCAACACCTCAATGTACCAACAGTTTGTTCATGATATAGAGATTTCCCTAGACTACAAATGCGGCTCACATGGAACTCGGATGAGATGTCTTCGATTAGTTCTTGTGATCTAGACCCTGACATCTTAAATGATTTCGTTGTGAAGAGTGACTCTAGACAGAGAAAGAAGTAGAAAAAGCATAGGAAAGCTGGAAGTGAAGAGATCCCCAAGATTGACTTCTCTGGGTCTACCTAATCCCTTCTAGTTGATCACTTATCTGGTGCTTTGATCAGTTACCGGATGGAGTTTTTCAGTTTGTTTCAGTAGGATAATGCTAGTTGGATTATTTCTTTGGACGAATGCAGGGGTCAGTGTCTTTCTGTGGCACATCTTTGTGGGTGGTCAGTAATGAAGTGCTTCAGTTAGGTTTCTAATCCCTTGTGGAAATTCAAGGCATGATCCCATCCTGGCCTTTTCCTGTTTAGGGTGATGACCATTTTGGTTACTGATGTGCTGAGGAGTTTTGAAACAGAGTTGTTGTTTTCAGTCTACTCTTGGAAGGAGACAAGGGGTGGCAGTACTTGTCTTCTTTTTTATCATCTTTGGTGTTTCCCAGTTGCTGGTCTACTTTGAGCAAGAGATAGTATCCGTCTTTTTGGGTTTTTTCCTATCAGTTAGGTGGAGAATCATGCTTACTTATTTGTGGGTGGGGTTTATTGTAATGTTTGTTTGGTTCTTCTTCCTTTCCTTGTAGGCTTAGTCTAGTTAGGTGGAGGCTTTCCTTGTTTTTGTTCTCCAATTAGTCTGGAGTCTTTGCTTTGTTGTTTTTGATCCTCTATTATCTCCCTGTGTGGAGATTTAGGGATCGGGTTTTCCCTAAGGGGCACTTGTACCCAAAGTTTTGGTTTCTTAGTAACACATTTTTTTGTCGAACAAAAAAAAAATAGTCCTAATCAGAGTCTTAATTTCAGAATTGAAAGGTATACATTATTAACAAAAGATTAGATGTATCTAATATCATAAGTATAGCTACCATCATACGCATAGCTAACATCATAAGCATAGAGAACATCATAAGAATGGCTATCAGCATAAGCATAGCTAACATCATAAGCATGGCTATCAACATAAGCATGGCTAAAAACATAAGCACAATTAACATCATAAGCATAGATGATTTCCCTTACTACCTTCTACATCATCTAAACATTATAAGAGACAAGAAAGGGTTATCATTCAATGTGAATTGTCATATAACCCTAATAAATATGCTACATTATTGAATTACATCTTTTATTAAGCCCTGGGGAGTTTGAGGTCTACCACTCAAACTTCCAACTGACCACTACAAAGTCATCACCAGTTTCATACAAGATATAGGAGAGTTGGAATCCTAAGATCTATTTTCCTCGATCAATTCAAGTTTGCCGCAGTGATATATCCATCAAGCTGCAATCAACCTAGTCCGCCCTTAGTACACAGGAGACATGACTAGAAATTAGGGTATTCAATCTTATCATCTGAGTTACAACCACAATTATCCTCAATCACATCACATATACATATTCACATTCATTCGAGATACGACCTCGACCATTTTCCATAGCCTTGGGACCAAGATGACAAGGATATACCCTCCTCAAACCTACACATACCCAACATTATATGACTCTGAGTTTCCCTTCTAGAATACTTGTTTCCCTGTCCAACAAATTCTGATAGTGGAATAATTCTATGGTACATGACACTACATGATTAGTGTTTCACTTGATTAATTATTGCCAATTGGGTGAATTCAGGTTGCATCAATCAAGTTACATACAAACCCTAAGTTGTATCTACAAAACATTAGTATATATAACAACTTCATAAGATATAAAATGTATGAGACATATTCCTTATCACAACATAAAATGGTACTAACCCTTTGTCCATCATTAAGAGGATTTCACCCCCACCAAGGCTCAAGTCGTACCTAAAGGACATATAGGCCAAAACAACATTACTTCCTCAAGTACATCATTATTCTTCCATACCCCACAGAGGGCTCAATCATATTATCAACACACTTATTACCTTCAGACCCAACATTAAGGTTCATCTATCCCAAAGAATAGTTATGAAATTTCCAAGAGTAACATAATAGAGTTACCTTTAGCAATATGAAGTGTGTTTATTCATATTTTCAACTTAAAGGAAGGTAAAGGTATTAAAATATCACCATTCAATCATTAGAAGTATGATTCAACAATGCAGTTTGGATATGCATCATAAATTAACATCCAAGTATAAGCATCGGTTCTTTATTTCATGAGGCAACACATGGATAAGCCATCACTTCATTGGCACACTTAGCTAAACATTAGGGAAACCATTATTTCAATCACTCTTATATATAGTTCATTCTTATATTTAATAAAGAACTTAGATTCTTATACCTAGAACTTCCAACGGATTATTGATGTACTTAAATAAATCAAAACCATCAGATGATTGAAGCACTTAGCCAAAAGGATGACCATAGGATCACTAACAAACTCAATCAAAATAAAACTATTGATTATTTAGCATTACTTAACCAAAACATAACCATCGAATTATGTTTTGAAAAACACCATCTCATTCACTAAGTAATTCATTGCTTCATTGATACATTTAGCCAAAATCAAAACTGTTGAATCATGGTCACTAGAAAGACCATTGGTTCATATACTTAGCACAAATATAGACTCATATATTACACAAGGCATAACCATCCAATCATGGGTTTCACCAAAACCATCAATTTCCATATAGGATAAAACCATCAAATCATGTACCTAGTGAAGCCATAATTTCTTGAGCTTAGTTGGTTATTCATATCATAGAGTAGAAGATCCATCAGTTATAAGAAAATAGACAAACCATCAGTTGTGAACAAGAGGAATATGATCGGTTGTGAACAACAAGCAGACCATCGGTTGCAAACAACAAGTAGACCATCGACTGTGAACAAAAAGTAGACTATCAGTTGTGAATACCAAGTAAAACCATCATTTTTCAAGCATAGTAATCCATCAGTTGTGAGACTAGTTGAAATCATATCTTCTACTCTAAGTAAAAACTTTTGATTAAAGTGCAGATGGAAACCAATGGTTCATCTACTTGATGAAAGAATCAATATTAGGTATCAAGCATGACCATCGACTCTTGAATGTAGGGAAACCATAAATTCTCAAGCTAGGTGAAACCCTTGTTTTTCTTACAAGTGAAACCATCATTTGAAATGCACAAAGAAAATCATCAAATCAGAAACAAAGTATAACCATCGTTTCTCATGAGTCAAACCATCAATTCATGATTCAAGAGAGAAATTAGTTCAAAATGCTTAAGTAGAATTCATCGCTTCCACACTCAAGGAACCTATCGGTTGATAGACATGCAAGGTATTGGTATTATACCACCAAATAATATCATACACAAGATCTAGCGATAGTTGATCTACACAAAAGCTACTACACATCTTCAAACTTTATCCACAAGATCATTTTTCCACTTGTTACTACGTTTTTAGGGCAAGATCTACACATAGCAAGTTAAGAGTAACCAAGAAATAGGATGAAAGTTATATAACTCGCCTCAAGGAGGATAATGACGTCCAACAACAAGGTAGCTTGAAAGAGAGAAGAGAAACCCTAGCTTTAACACTCCAACGTTCCAAGATGGCTCCTTCCTAAGAACAAGGTGGATCTATAGTAGAAGAGAGGAAAGAAGATGTTCTTCAACCTCAATCTCAAAATTCCACCAAGAACACCAGGGTTTTATCTAAGAAAGAAGAGAGAAGAAGGAGGGAATTAAGAAGAATGAAGTTAAGGAAGATGATGTTACTTGTTAAGGGAAAGAAATAAGGTTATAAAGCTTCAAACAATCCTAGAGAGGGTAGGCCCAAACTCTAGATTAACATGCAACCAAGATTGACCAAGATTCATCCTCAAGAGCTCTACTTCTTCCACTAAATAAGAGGATCGGACCTCTCAAGCAACAAGAAGGACATGAAGGAGTGGAATAGGTTTGTTTGGAAGAAAGGAGGGAAGTATATAAGGCTAGGATGACAGAGGAAGGTGATTGATGGTTGAAGGCATGCTTGTCATGTGTCAAAAGGTCGAACAATCCCATCCACACAAAAGCACAACTGCCATCAGTTTGTGATGCTAGGAGGGCCATCTATTGTCATCTAGGAGAGCCATTGAGTTCTAGCATCAATTGATCCATCGAACCATGCCCATACATAGCCACTTATGCAACCTTGCTCCACCATTAGATGATGCTTACTACATGGAAAACAATGCATTGTTGTGCCTTAATAGGAAACCATCGAATCTCGTGTAACATAGGAAGACCATCGGATCCCACACTCTTTCAAAGTGGAACCATCAGATCCTAGAACCTCTTAGTGAAACCATTGACTTAGGTACTTAGGTGGGAAAACCTTAGGTCCTCAACCCTAAGTTAGCAAGCATCAAACATCTAAGGTGTGATGTAAATATTTACTTATTTTAGGATTTAATCGATATGATTGGATTTTGGTTTTATCATTTATTTGTTACATGTGATGCAAATATTTAAATGATTATTGTGCATACTTGATTAAATACAACATAAGATCCCTATATATATGATATAATATATATATATATGCAATTTATAGGTGTCACCCTAAATTGTGTTTTGGTGGTGGATGTAAGTATGGTTATGGCCAATAAACCCCTAGATCTTTGTATTTGTTGGATTTACTATTCTTTTTATGTCTCAGTTTGCATACCAAGCCACTTTCTCCTTTTCTATATGTAAAAGCATTAATGCTTTCCTTCCTATGCTCCCCTCAAATATAACTAGATGTTCCTCTATTACAATGTAATAAGTTAAATAAGATTATGATAGTTTTATTTCATGATATGGCAAAAAAGGCGTTTAGTGCCTGACGAACCGACTGACTCAGAAGTCAAACTGATCAATTGGAGGACTGAGAAGGCCAAACGACAGGAGAATCTGACTGATCGACTGGTGGCCCAAATGATCAAATGGAGGAGTCCAGATGTCGCTTGGACCGTAGACCAGTCAACCGATCCAAGAAACCAACCAATTGACCAATAGGCTAATTGGTCGGTTCAAGAATTGAATTTATCATCCCGGACTGGTTCCAGAACAAATTATCAACAATAAGAAGTTTCTACATTTGATGTTGACCTTAGGTTGTATAAATTTTGGGTTTTAGGAATTGCATTAGTATGGTCATAACCATCACTCGTGTTTTATCATTACATGTTTCATTTGTAGTAGTATGTAAATGATAAATGTAAGTATGTGGCGATTGGATATGTATATGTATAAATAAGAAATCCCTCAATCAAATATTAAGTCTTAGATGTTTTACATAAGCAACAGACATGAAAAACTTGATTGAATAATCTTGGGCACACCAAGTGTGGTGTGATGAATTTATCATGGAAGTGTGATGGTAGTTACATGGGTCTGCCTAGCAAGCTGCATTACTATCGTGTTTCCTTTTGGGTCAAACTTAACTAGATGACCATAATGAGATTAAGTGCCTAGAAGCATGTAGAAGACTATGACAAAGAGTTGCACATGCCATCTATTTAATAATTGTATGAGATGCAATTGGTAAAAGTTGTCTACCTTAATAATTGGTTATTGATTCTAGTGTTGGTCAGGTAATAACTCAATTATTTTGGGTCTTAGCTCACTAGAAGGTTGTATGTTGCAATCTTATAAATCAATATGTGAGGGATATCAATTTGAGTAAAATAGTGGGAGCAATAATTAATTAAAGATCTAATTAATATCTTCAATATTATCAAATCAAAAGTGTTTTGATGAAATTACAAAATTATTTTGTAGAATCTAATGGAAAACACAAACACATTTTCTTTGGGATCATTCCTAGAGAAGTAAAAGTTGAATGAGAACAACATCAATGACTAGTTCTGAATGTTGAGAATTGTTCTCACTCAAGAGCGCAGGCTCTATGTCTTGGAGATACTAGAGCGAGATGAATTCACTCACCGTGCCTAAAGCAGATAGGGATGCTTACAAGAAGCACTCTGAAGATGTTGTGGATGTCAAGTATTAGATGTTGTGCTAAATGAACTATGAGTTACAAAGACAACATTAGAACATGGATGTTATTCAGATGGTAACACATCTTAAGAACATGTACCAAGATCAGACAAGACATGAGAGATATGATGTCTCAAATGCATTGCTTAAGTCCAACATGGCTGAAGGAGATCCAGTAGGTCTCCATACACTCAAGTTGATTGGGTATGTGAAGAACCTTGCTGGTTTGGAATTTCCCGTATGCCAAGAGTTGGCCAAAGACGTGATTCTGCAATCACCGTCAGGATCATACAACCAGTTTGTCATGAACTACAACATGCAGTATATCAAAAATGACCACCAGTGGCATTTAATTGCTGGTTTTTGTTAAAAATGCATGTACATACTAGATTTTTAGGCATTATTTTATTCAACTACCGATTCGCAGTCCAATGTGAGAGTTCAATTTGTAACCCATCAATATGTGCTTTTATAAATTTTATAGCGGCAGTTTATTTGGGTTTTTTGTCTTGAATACAAAGATAAATTTGGGCTCCGCTTGTTGTGTGCCACCTGCCTAGTAATTTGTTTTAATTTTTGGTATAACCCTACTTAACATTTCCAGTTTCATGCACCTTGCGATACCCTCTTTTTCCATCTATACCTCACCTCCTTCATCGAACCCTACATACCACATCCCAGACTCCCTTGGCAACGTTAGCATGTTCGCCTACCTTAGTCTCCTAATCTTGCTTCCTGCTGTGATATGCACCCATATGTCAAGAACATCATCGACAAACCTTAGGCATTGGAGGCAATCTGAAAAACAACAAACACAAGCGATCGGCAACACCACCCGAACCAGAACGCAACAATGGCATTGACATAAATCCCCATTGGAACAATCGGCAAGGAACTGCCACTGTGTAGTAGAAGGAAGGTACGACTTAGACTCTAATAACTCTACCCATTCATATCCCGCTTGTTCAGTACATCCACTCGATTCACTAGACTCTCCAGATCATTTCAGATTTGATCTGAGCGGTGACTGTCTGAGCTGTCGGACTTGTGGACAAAGAGACTTGGTGTGTGGCAGATCTCTGTGCACAGTGGAGGAGCCTCCGTTCACGGTTGCAGGAGCCATTTTAGGAGGAAATGATAATCAATATCAATATCAATAACATTCTATATAGGTATGTAAACGTTCATCCACTTCTTCCCTTCATTCTTCCTTTTTTTTCTTCTCTCAAACTTGCCCTTTAGTAAACAACCACAACAGCCAGACCAGACTAACTAACTACCAACATCGATTCACATCACCAAGGAAGAACCTCTTTGTAACATCCCTGACCTGGGTTATGCCTTAACCCCAAGAGTTTTTCTTAAGCAAGTTAATTAGAACCTTAATTTTATCTTGTGAAAAGTAATTAAGGCCCAAGAGAAACCTATGTTTCAATTTTGGTCTCGTTTGAATAATATTGAAGTAATGTTTGCTTATTTTGGACTAAAGTACAAATTACCCAAGTTGAGGGGTTAACTTGCAAATGTTACATGATTAAATGTTCCTCATGTGTTGAAGCATCATGAGAATGAAGATGATGCATAGGTATGGCTTGGGAAAATCCTGAGTACCAAGAAAGAGCTGATAAAGCAATATTTGTGCATTAAAATCTAGTTTTGGTATAATATGCAATTTACCCAAAACCTAGGGTTCAATATGAAAATTACCACTTCAAAATAGTCCCTAATGTTTCTTGGCATCATTTGGATCAAAGAAAATGAGAGGGACATCTCATTTGTATCACTTTGAAGGAGAGAGAATCTTGATATTAAAATAATCAAGATTTAAGCATAATTGAAACCCTAATTCAATTTAATGCAAACATAATTATATTAATTGGATTGCCCTTCAATCAAAATTGTGTTGGTTGAAAATCAACAAGTGTGGACGTCCTTGTGCCTTTTAAAGGAAATGGAAATATCTACGCGAGTGGAGAACCCACTCACATTAAGAAAAGAAAAAGAAATATCCACCAACTTATGGATATTAGTATTATATGATTTAAGGTGTTGAATTTGCTTTTCTTTAAATCATGGATAATTGAGAGGAATAAGAGGCAAATAAATATAGCCTCGTATCTAAGGAAGACAAGGGGGCAAGTGGCAAGGAAAATGGAGGAGATAATTCCTACTTTCTCTCTCTTAAATGAATTTTCAATAAAATTCATATATACTCATTTATCCATAGCTTGAATGGGTAATTTCGAAGCCACTTTCACTTTTTGCTTGCAAAACGACCAAAGGAGCTTAGGAGCAACAGTAGGACGACTCCCAACCTGTAGGTAAGCTCCATGGCCCTCTTTCACCCTGATTCTATGGTGGAAATCACAAATCAATGCTTGATCTCTTCTCATCTTCACTCCATCTTCAATTCTAACCATTCCTTTTCACTCAAAGCTTGAGGACGAGCCTTGGGATAGTGAAAGGAGTTGCATCCACCATTGTTGATGTGAGCTTGAATCTTTGAAGCTCAATTGGAGGAGGGTTATATAACTTGAACCCATTTACAGTATTATTCAACCATTAATTTTGCAATTATGTTGATTCCTTCTTCTTGTTGATTTATTGCTTGTTGAAATTGATAATTCCATGAAATCAGAAGTAATAGGAACTGCATGGACGAAGGTAAATGATGAAGACATCATATTGGACAAGTTTCCCAAAAATTTGTTATTCAATCGATTTCAACAAAATCGTTTGAAATCAAACAGTTTCATCAAACCGTTAGAAGCCAAACGGTTTCAAACTGTTTCGAAGGGTTGACCACAATTGACCATTTGGAGTTTTTATGTTAGTGTTGATGGTTGATGACCCATTAAATTTAATCGATTGATTCGAAAGGGTTCATCATATGAAGGTTAATCAATTACCAAACCCTAATTGGGTTAAGTGCTGAAATTTCAATTGGTTAATTTAAAATTTTGGGTTGATTAACCCAAACAGTCTCAAGACCGTTTGGAGGTCTAGGGTTGAGTATGATTGAGTAATTGAAGATCCGGAGATATCAAATTAAAATGCAATCAATAGCTCAATTAATGATTAATCCAATGATCTAAACCCTAATTGAATTTCATATATTTCAATGATGGATGGGGAAAACGGTCTCAAGACCATTTGGAGGTCATCCAAACAACCTCAAGACCGTTTGAGGTCAGGTCATATCATAATTTGATGATGATTCATTGATTTCAATTGAATCGGTTCCACAATGTTAATCATTGAAGGTTCCTCAATTTCAAAACCCTAATTGAAGGTTTCTTGATTATAAATCCTAGTTCAATTGGGTTCAAAACCCTAATTGATGGTCCAATTGAAGGATGATTCAATAGTTCAATTGATGAATGAATCAAGGATTCAATTGATAGTCGGTTCATTGATTGAAACCTTGAATTGTTTAAGTGTTGAAAGACCTTTTTGGTCCATTCGGTTTTGAGAGGGTTTGGACCAAACAGTCTCAAGACCGTTTGGGTCCAAACGGTCTCAAACCATTTGGAGACCCAAGTCCATTCGGTTTCAATGCATTTCTTGCTTAAACGGTTTCAAGGGCAATTTTCCCAAACATATTCAAACTGTTTGAGTTCTGAGAGACCAAGACCGTTTGGGGTCTAAGTAATCAAAACCATTTGAGGTTCAACATGGTCAATCCAATTGGATACCTAATGTAATTGAAAATTCAATTGGTCAATTCAATTGGATACCTCATGTAACTGAAAGTTCAATTGACCAAACCATTTGAACATCTAATGTATTTAGATGATTGATACCCTTAGTTGATTAATCATTGATGCATAATGATGCAATAATTCAATATATCATGCTAACCCTAAATGCATGTATTTGAATAAGTAGGCTCAATCTAATCAAGAATTGAGTAGTGGACATCCTGGGTAGGATGAGAGAGAGATTCATACATGAATGATAATCATGTAAACAGTCAAGCCTAACACATTCAAAATAAATGTGATATACAATTACGGTATGATCCTTGATAAAGAGATCATAAAACCCTAATTGAGTTGATTGATGAGTTCAAACCCTAATTTAGGGCAATTCTGAGTGAAACCCTAATCTAGGTTAACAGTGTAACCCTAAAATTGGGTGAGGTAAGAGAAAACCCTAATGATGAAATAGTGGGTAATACCTTATGGAGATGAAATATCTCAAGTGGTTGATTACATGCAACCTTATAGTATGTAATGCCTTAACTTGAGATGAGTCTGTATCATTAAAGATAGTTGTACAAATTCTAATGGGTGACCTATGCACTACATGATAAAGGTGATAGGTTAGTGGTTAAAAGTATTAAGAGGGAAATACCTTAATACAAGGTCAGTTGATTAACTTAAGTAAGTTGGAAGTGATGAGAAAAGTGATACATCAAGACATGATAGATATTACATTTAGCATTTCAGGGTTGGTATACCTTGATGCACCTCAAATCCAATATACTTGGATAAGAAACACAAGAAGTGTGTGTTATGTAAATTGTTACAATGAAGATGTAATGAACTCAATGCACTTTGATAAGTGTTGACTAACATACTATGAGAGAGGGGTTAAACCAAGACAATGAGTATGATATAAACATACCATGGTAAGGTTGAGAGATGAACTCATACCTTGAATTGATAATCATTAATGATATATGATGAGAGTAATGATCATGAGTGAATACTTATGATATTATTGAATGCTCCTAGAGGAATGGAACAATATATTAGGGTTGGATAGATAATATAAACATGAAAACCTAATTAATGTGAAATGGGAAACCCTAACCCTAATTTTTGGGTGAAGGGATGAAAATCTCTATTTTATGGTAAACCCTAATCATGGTAAGGGAATAATGGTGTTACTATTGTATTGCATGGTGTGATGTGAAATTGTCATGACTGTTATCATGTGTATTAACCATGCAGATATCATGAGATGATGAACATAGCCATATTTGAGCTATGATATTTATATAATAAAAATGTTGATTGGCCTTGTGTGCCTTAATGTTATTGTTGCTTAGCAAAAGTAACAAAATGTGCATGGACTTTATGAGCCATATGAGTAAGTTGTTTCCTAGTGAAAGGTGACAAGACACTTAATGGGCCTTGTGAGCCATGTGAGATGCTTGTGTAACAAGTATCATGTATACCTCAGTCTGAGGACTAAGAGGTAATAGTTACCTAACAAGTGGTAACAGTGATTAGTGATGAACTGAGGGTATGAATACCCATATTTGATAAGTAATATAACGATGTTGCTATTAGATGTGAACTTTCAAGTGATGAGATAAGGGATTAAGATCCCAATGTATTATAAGTTCTGGTAAAGCAATGGATAAGAGCTTACATGTTTCTTTGTAGCATTTGTCACAATAATTCCTATTTGAGAACTTGATTGATGCTAAAAGAATATGCTAATGTACTTAATTAATCAAGTGAAATCATATCATGTAGAGCCCTGACCATAGATAAATCAGTGTCAGTATTTACTGATGGTGAAACGGGTTGCTCCGCGGCAAAACCCGGAATGCATATTTTTGAATATGTGGGGGTTGATGGGCGAACATATCCTTACGTCCTAATGGGGGAATTAATGGAAGGTAAACATTAAACCTCTCAATCCTTCATTATTTGTACCGGGATGGATGTATCACGAATCTCCCGAAGATTGGGATAGATGTATCACGAATCTCCCAATAATATTAATGCCGGATCGATGGAGGTAAACATGAAATCTCTCGATTGCGAAGAGAGTGCAGCCGCAGCTGTATCTCTATAGCAAAGTTGCCAGTATACCCTGGAAAGCTATGTAGCAGAGACCCAAGATATCCTGCATGTGGTCTCGCACTGACTGAGATGTGGGAGGTCATGGAAGCTGGCTCTTCCATTGATCTTGTATGGTACCGGTTTTGACTTCAGAATGGTCAGTTGGAGTATGAGCGGTATACATCATCTCCTCAGGGCATAAGTGTGATTGTAAAATATAATCAGCCATATAGCATGTTTTCTTAAGGATTGAATATGGAAATTTACTGGCTGATGTTACATTTCTTTTATGCATCTCTAGTTGATAGATGTTATTTATATCTCTTTATATTCATTGCAAGTAGATGGATGATTTATGACTCTACCATGGGTAGATGCAATGTTCTCCTTAGGAAAGGAGATTACTTTACTCTGTTCATACAGTGATTTATCTACTGCTAAATATATATAAAATCCTTCTGCTCAGTTTTATTCTAATAAACTGCAATAATAATGTTTTGGCGGAGAGTTATATCTCTCGCTGGGGCAATTTACAAATTGTCTCACCCCCGTGGGATCCAACATTTTTAGGTGGACACGGATAAAGAAATAGAAATCCCTACATCAGAGGAAGGACAATAATAGTAGGGACAATAGTGAAATCTCAGGTGTAGATACTGTTTGTCAAGTCATATATATAGTAGTCCTATGTGTCATCTCTGTACTCTTAGGTCCTCGGAGTTAGTAGTTAGTGCTTTTAATGAATCGATCTGAGATTTTGGCTTGATGCCTCGAGATTCTTATGCTGTCTGTATATAATGTTAATAGGGCAGTCGATGTTTGTAATCCTCGAGAAGAGATGGTACAAGTTATGTACTTATGAACTAGGATGTAAATGTTATACATTGGTTCTTGATGAAAGAGTTTTCCTATGTTTGGATCTCTTTGTAAATGGTTTTAATTTTTAGTGATTCTCAACAATCCGCTGCTAATGTTTAATTCCTCTTAATCAGTAACGATTTGTTTATCGGTCGTTACAAGTTTGGTATCAGAGCTCTAGGTTAGTTGAGTCTACAGAGACATAGGATTAAGGTAGTAGAGTTTGTTATAGTGTCTTCCAGTGCATCTGATAGTGTCTTCTGCTCATACAGGAGAAGAAGAACTTGAAGATGGCTGGGTCACATGAGGAATATGTTACAGAAAGCAGCAATGATGCACCAAGAAGAGGTGCATGGGATCAGGCAAGAGAGGAACAATTGCCTGAGAACCCTCAAGCTGATCCAACTATGATAAGAAATCCTTCTTTAGGTATCACTGTTGGGCAACTTAGGGCAACCGCGATGTATATAGTGGATCAAGCATTAGCAATACAACCTAGATTACCATCCCCCAATGATGATGGTTTGGACATCAACATGATACGTAATCAACACCAGCAGGTTGCAACAATAGAAAATGATGAAAGGAATAGGATACAATCTGAAACTAGAATCTTCCATAGGTGTAGGAAACCTGGACATATCAGAAGTAATTTTCCAGAAAAGGAATATAAAGGAAGAATTGAGAAAAGGCCTATCCAAACTCTGGAACAGAGGCCTAGTAGTTCCAAAAGGAAGAAGTTTTTGGTGCCACCGATACAACCAGGGACTAGTGCACCAAGGCAAGGGCTACCTAGAAGGGATAAAGAACCATATAGGCCTTAGTGGGAGAATAGAACTTGTTATCAATGTAGACAGGTAGTACATCTGACAAGAAATTGCTCAGCCAGAAATGTTATAGTGAATCAACCCCTGAGGCAGAGTCAGCAGACTCTCATAAGTAGTGGTCTAGTAATAGCACACGAGGACGAAGATAGGTGTCCCAAGATGGTTCATCTGTAAATATAGTAGAAAGCATAGTCAGCAACCAACAATGGTAAGATTCTATGAAAAGAATCAGCCCGAGGCAATGAACAATCCACGAATCATGACAGGTCAGACAAAATAATGTCATTCTAATATGTCTTTTTATGGTTTCCTGAGTTAAATTGAGAAAGTAATTGATTGAGCTTTCCTTGATTAGTCCTATGAGTACTTACATTTTGTACAGTAATATTATAGATGTTTCATATTGTTCTTACCTCTATATAAAAAAAAGATGAGGTATAGAAGAGATGCCTGGATAAAATCCAGGAATGTTAAATCTTATGCTTGTGATAATATGAAAAGGAAAGAATATGATAGTATACAAAGTGCATACTACTTAATCTCAATATTTATATACCCTGGCCAGGTATACAACTATTGATGATAAAGTGAGTATGGAAACTCTTAGATTGTTATCTTTTTTATTGCTATGATCAAGTAGTCATTCTGAGAGAATCCAATGAGTATCATGAAATTAGAAATATGGAATGGAAAAATGTGTCATATCCTAAGAATAAGAAAGAGAAATCTGAAATAATCCCAGATCAGTATGTGTGTATGAGGAAGTAAAAAGTATACTCCTCATAAGATAAGAATGAGAACAAGGGAGGTGATCCCTGTTTGATAAAGTTTGTGTGTATAATAAAGATCTTTTCCCATAATGAGGAAATGGGAAAAGTGATGAGATCATAAGATGCTCATGAACATGTTAGATAATAACAAAGAAAGGAATAATGTCATGTGATCATCCTTAAAAATTCCTATGTAGAGGGTAAGGAACCTAGGATGAGACAAAGAGTAAATGATTCATGAATAGTTGAAAACTCATGAAATAATAAAAAGAATATGAATCCTTGCTTTCTTTCCTTTCAAGTACATGGCAATCAAGTAAGTCTTAAGATACTTGTTGTGCATAAGATAAAAATGTTCATGTGATGGATACTTAGAAAAGTATCAGTTTATCTTGGACTTTGGTTCCAAGGTGGAGATATATGTAACAAGTAATGTCCCAAGATGAAAGGAAGATAAATATGTGATGTGTTTTCAACACATGTGATATATACCAAGGTACGAGATTCTGGTATCTGAAAAATATCAAATGGTTTATGTTGGCTACCTGGAATGGTCAACCATGAAATCAGTTTAATTATACATAAAATAATATGAACATCATATGTTAGGGGTTTATTCTTTGCATTAACATAACAATTAAAGATAGCTTTAAAATAAATTCTTAATTGATAAGTAACTTCTCTTTATGATGAGAAAATGTACAAACTAATGAGATAGTTGGTACAAGTAACAAGGAATCTTAGTATTATGTCAGCAGATTAGAAGGCACAACTGAGGTATGAAAAGACTTATAGTCCCAAGAGGGTGACAGAACATAATTGTGATCATGAAAGTAAAATGCTGAATTAATTAAGGAGCATGGGAGACTCCTCATAAATAAGAATCTATCACATGAAATTGTAAATTAAGAAAAAGTATTACCTGACATAGAATTAATTCCACAGTTAATAATAAAAAGGACAGTGGAGTATGTGTCCCGTGTGAACCATTCTATGATAAACTTGTGTGGAATAACTTTGTGTTGATCAAAGCATTATGGTGTCTCCATCACAATGAAATGTTATGTGGAGACTAGATAGTATGATGAATGAATAATATTTTTCTTCCTTTATCTGGGATTTTAGGGACGAAATCCTTGTTAGGGGTTTATAATTTGTAAAATCCCTGACCTGGGTTATGCCTTAACCCCGGGAGTTTTTCTAAAGAAAGTTAATTAGATCCTTAATTTTATCTTTTGAAAAGTAATTAAGGCCCAATAGAAACCTATGTTTCAATTTTGGTCCCGTTTGAATAATATTGAAGTAATGTTTGCTTATTTTGGACTAAAGTGCAAATTACCCAAGTTGAGGGGTTAACTTGCAAATGTTACATGATTAAATGTTCCTCATGTGTTGAAGCATCATGAGAATGAAGATGATGTAGATGTATGGCTTGGGAAAAGCCTGAGTACCAAGAAAGACCTGATAAAGCAATGTTTATGCATTAAAACCTAGTTTTGGTATAATATGCAATTTACCCAAAACCTAGGGTTCAATATGCAAATTACCACTTCAAAATAGTCCCTAACATTTCTTGGCATCATGTAGAGCAAATAAAATGAGATGGGAATCTCATTTGTATCACTTTGAAGGAGAGAGAATCTTGATATTAAAATAATCAAGATTTAAGCATAATTGAAACCCTAATTCAATTTAATGCAAAAATAATTATATTAATTGGATTGCCCTTCAACCAAAATTGTGTTTGTTGAAAATAAACAAGTGTGGACTTCCTTGTGCCTTGTAAAGGCAATGGAAATATCTACGTGAGTGGAGAACCCACTCACATTCAGAAAAGAAAAAGAAATATCCACTAACTTATGGATATTAGTATTATATGATTTAAGGTGCTTAATTTACTTTTCTTTAAATCATGGATAATTGAGAGGAATAAGAGGAAAAGAAGATAGCCTCGTATCTAAGGAAGATAAGGGGGCAAGTTTCAAGGAAAATGGAGGAGATAATTCCTACTTTCTCTCTCTTAAATGAATTTTTAATAAAATTCATATATACTCATTTATCCATAGCTTGAATGGGTCATTTCGAAGCCACTTTCACTTTTTGCTTGCAAAACGACCAAGGGAGCTTAGGAGCAACAGGAGGACGACTCCGAACCTGTAGGTAAGCTCCATGGCCCTCTTTCGCCTTGATTCCATGGTGGAAATCACAAATCAATGCTTGATTTCTTCTCATCTTCATTCCATCTTCAATTCTAACCATTCCTTTTCACTCAAAGCTTGAGGACGAGCCTTGGGATAGTGAAAGGAGTTGCATCCACCATTTTTGACGTGAGCTTGAAGCTTGAAGCTTTGAACCCATTTACATTATTATTCAACCATTAATTTTGCAATTATGTTGATTCCTTCTTCTTCTTGATTTATTGCTTGTTGAAATTGGTAATTCCATGAAATCAGAAGTACTAGGAACTACATGGACGAAGGTAAATGATGATGACATCATATTGGACACGTTTCCCAAAAATTGGTTATTCAATCGGTTTCAACAAGATGTTCATTTGGTTTCAACAAAATTATTTGAAATAAAATAGTTTCATCAAACCGTTAGAAGCCAAACAGTTTCAAACCATTTGGAAGGATTGACCACAGTTGACCATTTGGAGTTTTGATGTTATTGTTTATGGTTGATTACCCATTAAAATTAGTTGATTGATTCTAAAGGGTTCATCAGATGAAGGTTAATCAATTACCAAACCCTAATTGGGTTAAGTGTTGAAATTTCAATTGGTTAATTTAAAATTTTGGGTTGATTACCAAACCCTAATTGGGTCAAGACCGTTTAGAGATCACCCAAATGGTCTCAAGACCATTTGAAGGTCAACCAAGACCGTTTGGAGGTCTAGGGTTGAGTATGATTGAGTAATTGAAGATCCAGAGATATCAAATTAAAATGCAATCAATAGCTCAATTGATGATTAATCCAATGATCTAAACCCTAATTGAATTTCATATATTTCAATGATGGATGAGTAAAATGGTCTCAAGACCATTTGGAGGTCATCCGAACAACCTCAAGACCATTTGAGGTCAGGTCATATCATAATTTGATGATGATTCATTGATTTCAATTGAATTGGTTCCACAATGTTAATCATTGAAGGTTCCTCAATTTCAAAACCCTAATTGAACGTTTCTTGATTATAAATCGTAGTTCAATTGGGTTCAAAACCCTAATTGATGATCCAATTGAAGGATGATTCAATAGTTCAATTGATGAATGAATCAAGGATTCAATTGATAGTCGGTTCATTGATTGAAACCTTGAATTGTTTAAGTGTTGAAAGACCTTTTTGGTCCATTCGGTTTTGAGAGGGTTTGGACCAAACGGTCTTGAGACCGTTTGGGTTCAAATGGTCTCAAACCATTTGGAGACCCAAGTCCATTCGGTTTCAATGCATTTCTTTCTTAAACGGTTTCACGGGCGATTTGCCCAAACAGTTTCAAACCGTTTGAGTTCTGAGAGACCAAGACCGTTTGGGGTCTAAGTAATCAAAACCATTTGAGGTTCAACATGGTCAATCCAATTGGATACCTAATGTAATTGAAAATTCAATTGGTCAATTCAATTGGATACCTCATGTAACTAAAAGTTCAATTGACCAAACCATTTGAACATCCAATGTATTTAGATGATTAATACCCTTAGTGGGATTAATCATTGATGCATAATGATGCAATAATTCAATATATCATGCTAACCCTAAATGCATATATTTGAATAAGAAGTAGGCTCAATCTAATCAAGAATTGAGTAGTGGACATCCTAGGTAGGATGAGAGAGAGAGAGATTCATACATGAATGATAATCATTTAAACAGTCAAGCCTAACACATTCAAAATAAATGTGATATACAATTAGGGTATGATCCTTGATAAAGAGATCATAAAACCCTAATTGAGTTGATTAATGAGTTCAAACCCTAATTTAGGGCAATTCTGAGTGAAACCCTAATCTAGGTTAACAGTGTAACCCTAAAATTGGGTGAAGGTAAGAGAAAACCCTAATGATGAAATAGTGGGTAATACCTTATGGGGATGAAATATCTCAAGTGGTTGATTACAGGCAACCTTATAGTATGTAATGCCTTAACTTGAGATAAGTCTGTATCATTAAAGATAGTTGTACAAATTCTAATGAATGACCTATGCACTACATGATAAAGGTGATAGGTTAGTGGTTAAAAGTATTAAGAGGGAAATACCTTAATACAAGGTCAGTTGATTAACTTAAGTAAGTTGGAAGTGATGAGAAAAGTGATACATCAAGACATGATAGATATCATATTTAGCATTTCAGGGTTGATATACCTTGATGTACCTCAAATCTAATATACTTGGATAAGAAACACAAGAAGTGTGTGTTATGTAAATTGTTACAATGAAGATGTAATGAATTCAATGCACTTTGAAAAGTGTTGACTAACATACTATGAGAAAGGGGTTAAACCAAGATCATGAGTATGATATAAACATACGATGGTAAGGTTGAGAGATGAACTCATACCTTGAATTGATAATCATTAATGATATATGATGAGAGTAATGATCATGAGTGAATACTTATGATATTATTGAATTCTCCTAGAGGAATGGAACAATATATTAGGGTTGGATAGATAATATAAACATGAAACCCTAATTAATGTGAAATGGGAAACCCTAACCCTAATTTTTGGGTGAAGGGATGAAAAGCTCTATTTGATGGTAAACCCTAATCATGGTAAGGGAATAATGGTGTTACTATTGTATTTCATGGTGTGATGTGAAATTGGCATGACTGTTATCATGTGTATTAACCATGCAGATATCATGAGATGATGAACATAGCCAGATTTGAGCTATGATATTTATATAATAAAAATGTTGATTGGCCTTGTGTGCCTTAATGTTATTGTTTCTTAGTAAAAGTAACAAAATGTGCATGGACTTTATGATCCATATGAGTAAGTTGTTTCCTAGTGAAAGGTGACAAGACACTTAATGGGCCTTGTGAGCCATGTGAGATGCTTGTGTAACAAGTATCATGTATACCTCGGTCTGAGGACCTAGAGGTAATAGTTACCTAACAAGTGGTAATAGTGATTAGTGATGAACTGAGGGTATGAATACCTAGATTTGATAAGTAAGATAATGATGTTGATGTTAGATGTGAACTTTCGAGTGATGAGATAAGGGATTAAGATCCTAATGTATTATAAGTTCTGGTAAAGAAAAGGATAAGAGCTTACATGTTTCTTTGTAGCATTTTTCACAATAATTCTTGTTTGAGAACTTGACTGATGCTAAAAGAATATGCTAATGTACTTAATTAATCAAGTGAAATCATATCATGTAGAGCCCTGACCATAGATCCATCAGTGTTAGTATTTACTGATGGTGAAATGGGTTGCTCCGCGGCAAAACTCGGAATGCATATTTTTGAATATGTGGGGGTTGATGGGCGAACAGATCCTTACATCCTAATGGGGGAATTGATGGAAGGTAAACATTAAACCTCTCAATCCTTCATTATTTGTACTGGGATGAATGTATCACGAATCTCCTAAAGATTGGGATAGATGTATCATGAATCTCCCAATAATATTAATGACGGATTGATGGAGGTAAACATGAAATCTCTCAATTGCAAAGAGAGTGCAGCCGCCGTTGCAGCTCTATAGTGAAGTTGCCAGTATACCCTGGAAAGCTATGTAGCAGAGACACAAGATGTCCTGCATGTGTTCTCGCACTGACCGAGATGTGGGAGATCATGGAAGCCGACTCTTCCATTGATCTTGTATAGTACCGATTTTGACTTCGCAATGGTCGGTTGGAGTATGAGCGGTATACCTCATCTCCTCAGGGCATAAGTGTGATTGTAAAATGTAATCAGCCGTATAGCATGTTTGCTTAAGGATTGAATACAGAAATTTATTGGCTGATGTTACATTTCTTTTATGCATCTCTAGTTGATAGATGTTATTTATATCTCTTTATATTCATTGCAAGTAGATGGATGAATTACGACTCTACCATGGGTAGATGAAATGTTCTCCATAGGAAAGGAGATTACTTTACTCTATTCATACAATGATTTATCTTCTGCTAAATATATATAAAATCCTTCTGCTCAGTTTTATTCTAATAAACTGCAATAATAATGTTTTGGCGGAGAGTTATATCTCTTGCTGGGGCAATTTACAAATTGTCTCACCCCCGTGGGATCCAACATTTTTAGGTGGACGCGGACAAAGAAATAGAAATCCCTACAGCAGAGGAAGGACAACAACAACAGGGACAGTAGTGAGATCTCAGGTGGAGATATTGTATGTCAAGTCATATAGATAGTTGTCATATGTGTCGTCTCTGTACTCTCACGTCCTTTGAGTTAGTAGTTAGTGCTTTTAATGAATCGATCTGAGATTTTGGCTTGATGCCTCGAGGTTCTTATGTTGTCTGTATATAATGTTAATAGGGCAGTTGATGTTTGTAATCCTCGAGAAGAGATGGTACAAGTTATGTACTTATGAACCAGGACGTAAATGTTATACATTGGTTCTTGATGAAAGAGTTTTCCTATGTTTGGATCTCTTTGTAAATGGTTTAAATTTTTAGTGATTCTCAGCAATCCGCTGCTAATGTTTAATTTCGTTTAATCAGTAACGATTTGGTTATCAGTCATTACACTCTTAGTCATGATTTTCCTGTATGCCAGGCATAGGTCTACTATCCACCCAAATTCAGATATAGTTGGAAGATCAATATGGATAATGTTGAGTGTTACCATAGAGATGAAATCCAACCATGTGTCAGTGGCCTAGTGACAGACGATACAGATCATTGCTACTGGTCACTACTAAAATATAGCATATAGGTGACAGACAAGCATGTAAACTTCCAAAAAAAAGTTAACATGACTAACCATCACCCTAAATATGTATGTCACCTATTAGATGTGGGCTTTGTGCAGTGTAACCTATGTGGAATGAACGTCACCTATTGGTGATTTTCATATTCTAAAACATGGGAATATATAACATCATTGACCATCACCCTTTTGAAAAAAATCACAGTATTTCATGTCACTTATTGAATAAAGTGATGACAAATTCAATAATCAAACATCCAATTGGTAACATGCATGTACGACATGTAGGATGCAAGCATACAAGATTATTTTCAACAACAATCATCAAAAATAATATGAATAGTGTTCATTGACAGATCAAATATGTATTTTATTCATATGAAATATTGATACGCAAAGGGGGGATATAAGTCTTACCCCGTGAAAACAACTTACATATACATACCAAACCCACTAAGGCCTAAAACTAACACACACAAAACTGAGTATTCCTGCCAGTAATATATTGTAAATCTTAAGATAATAAGTAAATTGCTCCAGTCTTGAAAAGGGTGTTTCATATAGTAGGCATGACCATATTGGTTAAAATGAAACCAATAGAAAGAGCCTACAATTGCTGGCTTTTTCACTATGGTGATGTAGAAAACCTAAGGTTTAGACCACTATTCTTATATATTGTATGGCTTCCCTCACAACACATATGTTTTGTAGTCATCTAACACTTATTATCAGACTTGAATGTTGCTAACAAAACATTAATTCTCCTGACTTTTCAAGCTACTATCAAAGGCACACAACTAGAGCCTCAACAATAAAATAAGAACTAGTATTGCACACAACATGAATCTCAAAAAGGTCATCTTGTTTGGAAGAAATTATTCATAGTTATTTATAGTTAAGCTCTTTTTAAACTCTTTTATGTGCTATGTTATGATAATCTACCCAAAACACTGATCTTTGGACATTGAATTGTTGTAATGGTTTAATCTATATTGGGCATTGAGACAATTGATACAATTAATGAAACTAAAAATGTAGTTGGAAATGGAATAAGAGTTCCTATTGTGGGTGTCTTGGAAAGGGAGTTCAGTGGAAATGATAGTGCCATCTGTTCTTGTTGTGGGTGATTATTTCACATCACTTCATTCTAATAGCTATCACAACCAATAGATATTCTAGTAGATAAAACTGAAGGCAAGGCAGTGAGAAAGATATAGAAGAATCATCACCCAATAGTATGCAAAGGGTGATTTCAATACATCATTACATAAGCCATATGTCATTCTCTATTGAAGCGCTGGGTATTTGTCTATTTAAGTTCAGGAAATAGAGATAGTGGAGGAAGCGAGAAATCAAAATGGACATGAATAAAATAGAAAAACATGGTAATCAATATTACATTTTCAAAGCCCTGCATGATTACTACTTCTGACAATCTAAACAAACATACTTCTATATACAGGCACGATTTTACCTTCTATAGATGAATTGTAGGTCCTTTTGGTACCTCCTTCCCAGACTCTATCTAGATGCATAGAAATATAGGATATGTTGTTCTCCTGCCACGATGGCTTCATAGTTTTCCCTCACATTGTTGTTATTATCTACGGCTAGGTAACACTAGAAGGCATAAAAAAGAAGCAACAAAAACAATTTATAGCAGTGAGAAAAAGGATGAATTTGGGGGTGAGCAGATACTAAGAAATACCTAAAGGGAAGCATTGATAGAGAGTGAGAGCCTTCATTCTCATGTCTAGAAGAGCTCCTTTACGACAAATAGGGTTTTGGAGGTGTCTTGAGTTGCCGACTAACCTAGGTCTCCACCCTTCCCAACAGTGGATTCAAATTTTCCCTCCAATCCAGCACAAGTGACTAACTAAGACAATCTCATCCCAAACACTGTTCGTAGGACTAGGTGTTGTAGTTCGTGCTTGGGGAACCTGCAACCCCCGTAGTGGTCGTCAAAGGAAGCAGAGCCAAAAGGGAAGGGGTAGAGGAGATGAAGTCAGAGGTGGGGGATACACAGAGCCGAGAGGAAGGGATGGATCTGAGGATGAGAAGCATGTAGCAGAGGGGGTGAGGCAGAGGCGGAGAGGGCGAGACAGATGCAGAGGTGGAAGATGTGAAATTAGTAAGAGCAGAGGAGACGTGTGGGTTACTACAATTTGGGCGAGTGGGGAGAGTGGGACCGCTGGAGCATTGTATTGAAGGTGTTGTATGAAAAATTGCAAACGTATACCCTTTATTTCATTTATATTTGTTAACCACCATCAAATCAAGAAATGAGAGGGATAAAGCTCCTTTCCAGGTCCACAAATTCTTTTAAGACCCAAACAACATCTAAAAGTACCATATTAATTTACTTGACATGTAATTTGAGTTTCATATAGATGTTTATATATTTATTAACCTTATTTTCAATGTTACAATCCTTTTCAAAATGACAACTACATGTATTCTAATTTTATATACTAGATTAAAATAACTTCATTTCCTTCTTAAATTATATATTTTTTGAAAGAATAAAATTTCTTGTCTAAAATTCATTCTTATTCATTTAACTCCTCTTGCTCACATTTAATCTATAATGTTTAAAATCAAAAAAATCTCACTTTCTTATCTAGTATATGTAGTTTTTAAGTTGTATTTTCTTGATATAAATAATTAAAAATTATAAATTAGAGGAATAAAGTTTAATAAAACATAAATAGTATAATAGAAACTGCGTGAGGTGCCTATCGTGATAAATAATAATTTATGCCTGAGAGTATCCTTTCATAACAACTCCTTAGAATGTGTTTTTGAGAAGCCATGCCTCATATCATGACATTGTCCTCTCACAACTAGTACCTAAACATGTTTTTGTGAGGTGTCATGGCCCATACCATAAAAATCTCACAATAAGTCCCTAAAAATGCATCTGGGAGGAATATTGTGTTAGCGTCTACTCACAGTAAGTCTTTGAAAATGTGTGTGGGGGAAGGTTGTTGCATACCAAATTTTTCCATGATGATAGGGTGCTTTATTTAATTAAGTGATAGTTGAAAGATAATTGCATTTATTGTATATCTCCAAAACTATGACTTATATTTAAGTCACTCTTTTAATTATGGAGCTAGGGGTGTTTAAAGTATGCTTTGGGTCAGTTTTGAGTCGGACAACAATAGGGTTTGTGGCATCCAACTCATAAAAAACATGATTTACTTAAGCGGAAGCATTCGTTAGCACCATAATTATTGAAAATTACTAAAAATTAAAACTTTTTACAAAGAGATCCATAAACTGTAAAACTCTTTCATAAAGAACCAAAGTATTTCAAATACATTCTGGTTTACTAGTACATCTCTTGTACCATTTTTTCTTGAGAGTTACAAGCATTAACTGCCTTGTTAAACTGTACATAGGCAGGATAAAAATCTCGAGGCATCAAGCCAAAAATCTCAGATCAATATTAAACTAATTACTGACTCCTAGGACCTGAGAGTACAGATATGACACATAGGACACTCTATTTATAGGACATGACAGCCAGTGTCTCCACCTGAGGATTCACTATTGTCCTTGTTGTTGTTGCTGCTACTGCTGTTCTTCACCCGCTGTAGGGTTTCTACCTCTTCTTCGGCATCTACCTAAAAAGTTGGATTCCACGGGGTGAGACAATTGAAAATTGTCCCAGCGAGAGATATAACTCTCTTCCAGAAACATTATTATTGCAAGTAAGGGAATAAAACTAAGCAGAAGGATCATAAATATTCAACAGCAACTAAGTCAATGTATAAATAGATTAGAGCAGTATTCTCTATTCTAATCCTTTCAGCTATATCTTGATAAAGCAGCATGTCACTTATGCAATAAGGAATATGAAGAGCATAAATAACATTTATCCATTTAGAATATGCTATGCAAAGTAACATCAACCAATGATTCTCATATTTCAACCCTAAGCAAATACGCTACACGGCTGGTTACATTTTACAAACATACTTAAGCCCTGAGGAGATGAGGTATACTACTCATACTCCAACCGAACATTGCGAAATCAAAATCGGTACCATACATAGGTCAATAGAAGAGTCGGATTCCCATGAACTCATCTTCTTCAGTCAGTGTGAGGACCAAATGCAGGACATCTAGTGTATCTGCTAAATAGATTTCCAGGGTATACTAGCAACTTCGCTATTAGAGTTACAGTAGCATGTTGTACTCTCTTCGCAATCGAGAGATAGTATATTTATCTCACATCGATCCGGTATCAAGATCATCGGGAGATTAAGGATACATCCATCCCGACATATATAATGAAGGATTGAGAGATTTAATTATTACCTCACATCAATTCCTCCATTAGGTCATAAGGATATTCGCACCCATAACCCCCACATACTCAAAAGTATGCCCTCCAGGAGTTCCCATAGGAAAACCTATTTCACCATCACCAAACTACTGATGATGATGGATCTATGGTCAGGATTCTACATGATACCATTTCACTTGATTAATTAAGTACATTACAATATTCTTTTAGCATCAAACATGTTTTCAAACATAAATAATTATAACAAATGCTATAAAGAATGAGTAATATTTCTATCAAGTTCTTTTCAAAACTTTATTACACATTGGGATTTCAATCCCTTATCATTTCATCATCATAATTATAGAATATGGGTGTTCAAACCCTTAGATCATCAAAACACTTATTACCACTTTATCAGGTAACTTAATGCCTTCAGTTCATCTGACCAATGCAAGCATAATAATTGCAATGTAGGTATTTCACATGGCTCTTATAGCCCATTAATATCTCTTGTTACCTCTCACTAGGAAACACATCATATTATGGCTCACAAGGCCCATAAAGCAATTTCAATAGTAAAACATCATAGCTCATACCTGGCTATGTCCAACATCACATGAAACTTGCATAATTAGTGCACATGATAACAATTATATCAATTACATATCAGCACTATGCATTATAAGAGTAACATCACTATTTCCTCATTTGAGTTAGGATTTCCCAATTTATGTCAATTAGGAATACTTTATCTCATTACCCAGGTTTGGGTTATGATTTATCATCATATTGCCCAAAATTAGGGTTTCATACACTATAACCCAAGATTAGGGCTCCACATATCTTTATCCTATATCAGTGTAGGATTTCATATCAAAGTGTCACATACCAGTACATAGCATTACCTTGAATCAGGTTTTACATCACATTATCATGATTTCATTTTGACATCACCCTTGTCTAGGGTTCCACATGACATCACCCTCACTTAGGGTTTCATATGGCTTCACCCTTGATTAGGGTTTCTCATAACATCATCCTCAATTAGGGTTTACTATTCACATCCAATCAAGGTTTATTATTAAAATACCCTGAATTAGGGTTTCTCATGTCACTACCCTAAATTAGGGTCATACCAACACCATAGATTAGGGTTTTTCATAACATCATCCTAAATTAGGGTTCACTATTCACATCCAATCAAGATTTATTATTAAAATACCCTGAATTAGGGTTTCTCATGTCATTACCCTAAATTAGGGTCATACCAACACCATAGATTAGGGTTTCTCATAACATCATCCTCTATTAGGGTTAGGGCTCATCAACCTTCTTAATTAGGGTTTCATGATCTCTTATCAAGGATCATACCCTAATTACACATTCATTCATTTTGAAAGTGTTGAGAATTAACCACTATATGATTATCATTCATGTAGGAAGTCCTCTCTCTCTCATCCTCTATAAGATGATACCTACTTCAGACTTGATTAGATTAGGTCAACTCAACTTTGAATGAAGGTTGACACAATGTATTATGTCATTGCTTCCATAATCATTAAAGATTATTCAAAAGGTACTAATCACCCTATCTTATTAAGGGTACAATTATTATAATCACCCTTGATTTACATCATGTAATGATCAATTAAACAATTGACCTTTAAGCACCTTAAGTGTCCAAACGGTTTTGGTTAATTATTTTCCAAACGGTCTTGGTCACTTAGACCCCAAACGGTCTTGACCAACCATACCTCAAACGGTCTTGCTTGAATGACCTTCAAATGGTCTAAGATTGTTTGGACCTCCAAACGGTCTTGGTCTAACAGTTTGAAACCGTTTAGAAATTGTATGCTTAAAACCGTTTAACCAAAACGTTCTTGAGATCGATTGAGTCTCAATTGGTTTGGGATCATTTGGTCCCAAATGGTCTTGAGACCGTTTGGTCCCAAATGGTTTTGAGACCGTTTGGTCCCAAAAAATTTTGAGACCGTTTGGACTCAAACGGTCTTCCGACCGTTTGGTCCAAGCCTCCTCAAAACCAATTGGACCAAAAATGGTCTCAACCACTCATATTGATATAGGGTTTCCAAAATTGATTCCCTCATCAATTGAGTCCATGTAACCACTCATCAATTGAACCTAAGCACCATACCTCAATTGAGCTTAATAAATTATCCTTCAATTGATTTAACTTTCAATTGATGATCAATTATGGTTTTGAACCCAATTGGATTAGAGTTTGAAATCGATGAACCTTCAATATTAGTCATTGTGGAACTAATTACTTTGAAATCATTGGACCACCATTCAAATTGGGCATGACCTGACCTCAAATGGTTTTGAGGTCATTTGGATGACCTCCAAACGGTCTTGAGACCGTTTTCCCCATCCCATCATTAAAATTTGTGAAATTCAATTAGGGTTCCGAACATTGGATTGGTCATCACATTAGTTATTGATTGCATTTCAATTTGGTATCTTTGGATCTTCAATTACTCAACCATACTCAACCCTAGACCTCCAAACGGTCGTGGTTGACCTCCAAACGGTCTTGAGACCATTTGGGTGATCTCCAAATGGTCTTTAGACCGTTTGGGTTAATCAACCCAAAGTTTAAAATCAATCAATTGCAATTTCAGCACTTAACCTTATTAGGGTTTGTTACTTGATGGACCTTCAATTGATGAACCCTTTGAAACCAATCAAATAATTATAATGGGTCATCAACCATAAATACTGGCATATAATCTCCAAATGGTCAATTGTGGTCAACCCTTCCAAACGGTTTGAAACTGTTTAGCTTCTAACGGTTTTGATGAAACTGTTTGATTTCAAACGGTTTTGTTGAAACCGATTGAACCAATTGTTGAAACCGATTGGAATAGAATCTCTTTGGGAAAAGTGTTCAAGATGATGTCATCATCATCTACCTTCGTTCATTCAAAAGCTACTACTGTTTTTATGGTAATTACAGTAATGGATCATGGGGATTTCAAGTAGAAGAAAATGATCAACAAATAATGGAGAATTGAATGCAATAACAACATTTAAGGGTTTAAGTTATATAACCCGCCTTCAAATCTGAATCCAAGCTTCAAGATCCATGACTCCAATGGTGGATGAAGCTTTGACAACTGCCCAAGGTCCATTCTCAAGCTTTTAGGTGAAAGGATTGGCTAGAGTTGAAAATCGAATGGAGAAAACAAGAAATCCAGAATTGATTTTCGGTTTCCACCATGAAATCAAGGTGAAAGAAGATCAAGAGCTTACCAACAGGTTGGGGATAGTCCTCCTCCTGCTCCTAAGATCCCTTGTGCTCGGCCAAAGCAAGGAGAGAAGGAAATTCCGAAAAAGAGTCCTTGTGTGGGTGGAAAATGAGATATGTATAAGAAATCCAAGGAAAGAGAAAGTAGAATTAATTATTTTAATTTCCAAGATTATTTCCACATTTCCCCCTAAATTCCTTGGCCAAGAAGCCATATTCTTCCCCTTGAAAAACTTCTTCATTATCCAAGAATTAAAAGAAAAGAAATTAAGCACCTTAATCATATTATACTAATATCCTATTTTTAGTGGATATTACTTTTTATTAACTTAATGTGAGTGGGCTCTCCACTCACTTAAGATCTTTTCGTGCCTTTGCAAGGAACAAGCTCGTCCAACCCTTTTCAAATTCATCCCTCACATTTTGTTTGAAGGGCTCTTCAATTAATCTATTTCTTTTTGCATTAAATTGAATTAAAGTTCCATTTATGCTTAAATCTTGATTATTTTAATATCAAGATTCTCTCTCCTCCAAAATAATTCAAATGAGGCACCCCTCTCATTTTATTTTCTCTACATGATGCCAAGAAACATGAGGGACCCTCTAGAAGTGATATTTTGCATATTGAATCCTAGGTTTTGGGTAAATTGCACATTACACCAAAACTAGGTTTTAATGCACAAAGATTGCTCAACAAGCTCTATCTTGGTGCTCAAGCTTGTGGAAGCCATACCACTGCATCACACTCATTCTTATGATGTCTCAACATCTGAGGAACATTTTATCATGTAAAATTTGCAATTTCACCCCTCAACTTGGGTAAATTTCACTTTAGTCCAAAACTAACAAGACAATGTTTCAACATTATTCAAAAAGGACTGAAATTGAAATATAAGTTCCTCTTGAGCCTTAATTGATTTCCAAGAAATATGAACAAGAATATAATTACCTTTCTTAAACAAAACACCTAGGGTTAAAACATAACCCAGGTCAGGGATGTTACAAATTATCCACCCCTTACAAGGATTTCGTCCCTGAAATCATCAACAAAAACATTAAGAGAAAAGAGTAGGGTATTTCCTCCTCATATCTTCCTCTAGTTCCCATGTAGCTTCTTCAATGCCACGGTGATTCCAAAGAACTTTTACAAGACAAATGTCTTTCTTTTTTAGCTTTTTAATTCTCTTATCAAGGATCATCACAGGTCCTTCAACAAATGAAATATCATCATTTAATTCTACCTCCACAGATTGTAGAACTAACTCTGTGTCAGGATGACACTTTCTCAGCATAGAGATATGGAATACTGGATGCAAATTATGCAACTCAGGTGGTAACTCCATCTTATAAGCTACCTTTCCAAACTGTTCAATGATTGGATACGGCCCCATAAATCTAGGAGCTAGCTTTCCCTTCCTTCCAAATCTAAGAACTCCTTTCCAAGGTGAGACCTTGAGATATACTCTGTCTCCAACTTGGAATTCTAAAGGTCTTCGCCATTTGTCGGCGTATGATTTCTGTCTATCTTGTGCAGTCTTTAACTGTTGTTGTATTATTTTAATCTTCTCAGTTGTCTGCTGCACAAGCTCAGGACCCAAAAGTTGATATTCTCCAATTTCATACCAACATAAAGGAGATCTACAATGTATACCATATAATGCTTCATATGGTGCCATGTTAATACTGTGCTGATAGCTATTATTGTAAGCAAATTCTATCAAGCTCAGGTGTAGATCCCAACTTCCTACAAACTGAAGGACACATGCCTTAAGCAAGTCCTCCAAGGTTTGTATAGTCCTCTCATATTGTCCATCTGTCTGTGGATGAAAGGTTGTACTAAACCTTAGCTACATACCCAAAGTTTTATGAAGTCGTTCCCAAAAATGACTCGTGAACTGGGGACCTCTATCAGAAACAATGGTAACTGGGACCCCATGCAGCCACACTATCTCATCTACATATAACTGTGCCAGCTTCTTAGCAGTGTATGTTGTTTTGACATTTAAGAAATGTGTTGTCTTTGTCAACCTATCAACTATCACCCATATGGAATCATGGCCTTTGGTTGTTCTAGGAAAACCAACCACAAAGTCCATGGTTACATGATCCCATTTCCACTGCGGTATAGGCAAAGGTTGCATTGTTCCTGCGGGCTTCTGATGTTCAGCTTTAACCTGCTGACACACCAGACACCGCATAACAAACTCAGAAACATATTTCTTCAATCCAGGCCACCAATACATATCTTTTAAGTTATGATACATCTTGGTGCTCCCTAGATGCATAGCATACATAGAAGAATGAGCTTCTTCCAGAACTAACTTCCTCAAGTCATTGGCATCGAGTACTACCATCCTACCATGGTAACAGACTACCTGATCCTCTGACTCATGAAAGCCATCCTGTTTCTCACTACCATACTCTGATCTAATCTGCTGAACTACAACATCAGCTTGTTGTGCTTCTTTAATCTTCTATCTCATAGTTGGTTGTATGTGCATCTCAGCTAACAACCCAGCTAACAACGATACTTTTAGCTATACATTGTTTTGCCTCAAGGAGATAAACATATCCCTCTTAGAGCACACTAAGGAATTCAAGTGAGCTTTTTCTAGGGCTGGTGATGATGATTTCCTACTTAGTGCATCAGCCACTAAATTAGCCTTCCTTGGATGATAATCAATTGTACAATCGTAGTCCTTGATTAACTACATCCAGCGACATTGCCTCATATTCATCTCATGCTGTGAGAAGATATACTTTAGGTTCTTATGGTCTGTGAAAATCTGGAATGTCTCTCCATAGAGATAATGTCTCCAGATCTTCAAAGCATGGACTACAGTAGCTAACTCTAGATCATGTGTAGAATAATTCTCCTCGTGTTTCTTAAGCTATCGAGAAGAAAAAGAAATCACTTGTTTATCCTGCATCAACACACATCCTAGTCCATTCTTAGATGCATCATAGAACATTATGTACCCCTTTCCCTGCTCAGGTAACACCAACACAGGTGCACTTTTCAACCGTTCTTTCAACACCTAGAATGAATGTTGACACTTGTCATTCCAGACAAAAGGAACCTCCTTCCTGATCAACTTGGTTAAGGGTAAAGCTATAGAACTAAAGTTCTTAATGAACCTCCTGTAATAGCCTGCTAGTCCAAGAAAACTACGAATCTCTGTCGGTGTCTTTGGTTGTTCCCATTGCAGGATAGATTCTACCTTTTTAGGATCAACACAAATACCTGAGGCAGATATTATGTGTCCTAGAAAAGAAACTTCTGGTAGCCAGAACTCACATTTGCTCAACTTAGCATATAACTTATGCTCTCTTAGCAAAGTCAAAGCCTGACGAAGGTGCTGCTCATGCTGTTGAGCATCTCTACTATATATCAAGATGTCGTCTATTAAGACAACTACACACTGATCAAGAAAAGGTCAAAAAATTCTATTCATGAGTTCCATGAATGCAGTTGGTGCATTAGTTAGTCCAAACAACATAACTATGAACTCATAGTGACCATACCTTGTTCTAAAGGCAGACTCAGGTATGTCACTCTCCTTAATACGCAACTGATGATATCCCGACCTCAGATCTATCTTAGAAAAGATAGTTGCACCACACAACTGATCAAACAGGTCATCAATCCTTGGCAAAGGATACTTATTCTTTATAGTTACTTTATTTAATTGTCTATAATCAATGTGTAACCGCATTGATCCGTCCTTCTTCTTAACAAAGAGTACCAGAGCACCCCATGGTGAAGTACTTGGTCGAATAAAGCCCTTCTCAAGCAACTCTTGCAACTGTTTCTTAAGCTCTGCCATCTCAGCAGGCACCATCCTATACGGTGTTTGTGCTATTGGTTGCATGCCCAGGAGCAGATTAATTTCAAAATCAATCTCTCGTGGTGGAGGTACACCTGGAAGTTCTTTAGGAAACACATCCTCAAATTCCCTGACTACCGGAACTTCAGAAGGATTAGAACTCTCCATAGAGGTATCTACCACATGAGCTAAGAATGCAAAACATCCTTGCCTCATCAACTTCTCAGCTACCATAGCCGACACAAGACAGGTTGGAAGAATCTTTCTATCTCCTTGAAAGATCCATGTGGCACTATCATCTGTGAACACAACTTGCTTGGATTCACAATCCAAGACAACCTTGTACCTTACTAGGGTGTCCATCCCAAGAATTATATCGAACTCATGCATCTCAAGTGGTATAAGATCCACTTGAATGCGATGTTCAGAAAAGAAAAGAGTGCAGGAGAACACACCTCCCGCAACACTGCAGATTCCATCAAAGGAGTTTCTAACTTCAAACTCTCTGCCCTATGACCAACTGTCATATTGCAGTCAAGAATCACTCTTTTAGTGATGAAAGAATGTGTAGAACCCAGATCAATTAAAACAGATACAATGCAGGATGTAGACATATCAGAATAAAATAGTTTCATCTGACCTGTCACAACCCGAGGGTTGACTACTGCATCAGGCTGATTCATCGCATAGAATCTCGACGTCGCCTGTGGTTGACTCAGGGCTCAATTATTGGGTATCGACGATCTAGCTTGGGATGCTTGTCCACGTCCTCTAGCGCCACTTGGAAACTGTCACCTCTGAGAACCTTGTTGACTCTGCCTCTGAGGTTGAGTGACACTTGCTTCTCTGGCTCGACAATCCTTCATCAAATGCCCCATCTTTCCACATATAAAACAACCTCTGTTCCCTACCTGTGGTCTAGATGGTCCTGTTACTGACACCGATGCTGAGCTATGGGCTCCTTCTGGTGGTAAACTATGGCCTCTACCCCTATTTAACGTCCATTGCGTTTGGGTATTAAACCTTAGTGGCGCTAATGGTGCAGAAAACCTCAGTTTCTTAAAACTTTTGGACCCTTATCCATGAAACTGAGTATACACCTTCTTACTCTTAGTCTGTCACTTCTCAGTCACAGACCTCTCTATCCGTCTGACAGACTCCACAAAAGTAGCAAACCTCTCCCTGTTCTCTAAAGCAGACACAGGAGTGGTCAAATCAGCATTCAACCCCTTCTTAAAACACTGAATCCTTTCTTCATCGGTAGCTGCCATATGCAGACAGAATCACAAAAGCTCCATGAACTTAGCCTCATACTCGCTAATGTTCATTGGTGCTTGCCTTAACCTCTCAAACTGAGAGATCTTCTCATCTAGGAACGTCTTAAGAAAGTATCTATTGATGAATTCTCATCGGAATACTTCCCATTCGATCTCCCCGACCTCTTGCCTTCTTCTATGGTCCACCAATGACCAGCACTCCCTTTAAGAAGGTACACTGTGTGTCTAACCTTCTCAGCTTCTGGAATGTTAAGGATTCTAAAGGCCTTCTCCAGCTCAGTTAGCCACATGTCAACATCTGCTGGGTCAGCTGTACCATCATACTCTATGGCTCCAACACGGCAAAGTCGTTCAAATATCTTGTCGGCTCCCTATCCTTCATGGTGAGCTGGTGCCCTAGGTGCAGGTAGTGGCATCCTATCTTTCATATGAGTCATGGCTGCCATAAACTGTCCAAACATGGCTTGGAAGGATGGATTCCCCATATCTGCTTGATTGAACTGGGGTTGTTCAAGTATATGCTCCTCCCTATCTTGGTCTCTTGCACCTCCTCATGGTGCAGCAACACTGCTCTCAGCAACATGTTCATCGTGTGATCTAGAAATCTTTAGTTTTTCTTCTCCTCCTATATGAGCAGAATACACAATCAGATAAACTGGAAGACACTAGAACAGACTCAACAACCTTAGTCATATGTCTATGTAGACTCAGCGAACCTAGAGCTATGATACCACTAAACTTGTGGCATCCAACTCATAAAAACATGATTTACTTAAGTGGAAGCACTCGTTAGCAGCAGAATTATTAAAAATAACTAAAAATTAAAACTTTTTACAAAGAGATCCATAAACTGTAAAACTCTTTCATAAAGAACCAAAGTATTTCAAATACATTCTGGTTTACTAGTACATCTCTTGTACCATTTTTTATCGAGAGTTACAAGCATTAACAGTCCTATTAAACTGTACATAGGTAGGATAAAAATCTCGAGCTATCAAGCCAAAAATCTCAGATTAATATTAAACTAATTATTGACTCCTAGGACCTGAGAGTACAGAGACGACACATAGGACTCTCTATTTACAGGACATGACAACTAGTGTCTCCACCTGAGGATTCACTATTGTCCCTGTTGTTGTTGTTGTTGTTGTTGTTCTTCACCCGTTGTAGGGTTTCTACCTCTTCTTCGGCGTCTACCTAAAAAGTTGGATTCCACGGGGTGAAACAATTGAAAATTGTCCCAGCGAGAGATATAACTCTCCACCAGAAACATTATTATTGCAAGTAAGGGAATAAAACTAAGCAGAAGGATCATAAATATTCAACAACAGCTAAGTCAATGTATAAACAGATTAGAGCAATATTCTCTATTCAAATCCTTTCAGCTATATCTTGATAAAGCAGCATGTCACTTATGCAAGAAGGAATATGAAGAGCATAAATAACATTTATCCATTTAGAATATGCTATGCAAAGTAACATCAACCAATAATTCTCATATTTCAACCCTAATCAAATACGCTACACGGCTGATTACATTTTACAAACATACTTAAGCCTTGAGGAGATGAGGTATATTGCTCATACTCCAACCGACCATTGCGAAATCGAAATCGGTACCATACATAGGTCAATAGAAGAGCTGGATTGCCATGACCTCATCTTCCTCATTCAGTGTGAGGACCAAATGCAGGACATCTAGTGTCTCTACTAAATAGCTTTCCAGGGTATACTAGCAACTTCGCTATTAGAGTTATAGTGGCATGTTGTACTCTCTTCGCAATCGAGAGATAGTATATTTATCTCACATTGATCTGGTATCAAGATCATGGGGAGATTAAGGATACATCCATCCCGACATATATAATGAAGGATTGAGATATTTAATGATTACCTCACATCAATTCCTCCATTAGGGCGTAAGGATATTCGCGCCCATAACCCCCACATACTCAAAAGTATGCCCTCCAGGAGTTCTCGTAGGAAAACCAGTTTCACCATCACCAAACTACTGACGATGATGGATCTATGGGCAGGGCTCTACATGATACCATTTCACTTGATTAATTAAGTACATTACAATATTCTTTTAGCATAAAACATGTTTTCAAACATAATTCATTATAACAAATGCTATAAAGAATTGAGTATTATTTCTATCAAGTTCTTTTCAAAGCTTTATTACACATTGGGATTTCAATCCTTTATCATTTCATCATCATAATTATAGAATATGGGTGTTCAAACCCTTAGATCATCAAAATACTTGTTACCACTTTATCAGGTAACTTAATGCCTTCAGGTCATCTGACCATTGTAAGCATAATAATTGCAATGCATGTATTTCCCATGGCTCTTGTAGCCCATTAATATCTCTTGTTTCCTCTCACTAGGCAACACCGCATATTATGGCTCACAAGGCCCATAAAGCAATTTCAATAGTAAATCATCATAGCTCATACCTGCCTATGTCCAACATCTCATGAAACCTGCATAATTAGAGCACATGATAACAATTATATCAATTACATATCAGCACTATGCATTATAAGAGTAACATCACTATTTCCTCATTTGAGTTAGGATTTCCCAATTTATGTCAATTAGGAATACTTTATCTCATTACCCAGGTTTGGGTTATGATTTATCATCATATTGCCCAAAATTAGGGTTTCATACACTATAACCCAAGATTAGGGCTCCACATATCTTTATCCTATATCCGTGTAGGATTTCATATCAAAGTGTCACATACCAGTACATAGCATTACCTTGAATTAGGTTTTACATCACATTATCATGATTTCATTTTGACATCACCCTTGTCTAGGGTTCCACATGACATCACCCTCACTTAGGGTTTCATATGGCTTCACCCTTGATTAGGGTTTCTCATAACATCATCCTCAATTAGGGTTTACTATTCACATCCAATCAAGGTTTATTATTAAAATACCCTGAATTAGGGTTTCTCATGTCATTACCCTAAATTAGGGTCATACCAACACCATAGATTAGGGTTTCTCATAACATTATCCTCAATTAGGGTTTACTATTCACATACAATCAAGGTTTATTATTAAAATACCCCAAATTAGGGTTTCTCATGTCATTGCCCTAAATCAGGGTCATACCAACACCATAGATTAGGATTTCTCATAACATCATCCTCAATTAGGGTTAGGGCTCATCAACCTTCTTAATTAGGGTTTCATGATCTCTTATCAAGGATCATACCCTAATTACACATTCATTCATTTTGAAAGTGTTGAGACTTAACCACTATATGATTATCATTCATGTAGGAAGTCCTCTCTCTCTCTCATCCTCTATAAGATGATACCTACTTTAGACTTGATTAGATTAGGTCAACTCAACTTTGAATGAAGATTGACATAATGTATTATGTCATTGCTTCCATAATCATTAGAGATTATTCAAAAGGTACTAATCACCCTATCTTATTAAGGGTACAATTATTATAATCACCCATGATTTACATCATGTAATTATCAATTAAACAATTGACCTTTAACCACCTTAAGTGTCCAAACAGTTTTGGTTAATTACTTTCCAAACGGTCTTGGTCACTTAGACCCCAAACGGTCTTGACCAACCATACCTCAAACAGTCTTGCTTGAATGACCTTCAAATGGTCTAAGATCGTTCGGACCTCCAAACGGTCTTGGTCTAACAGTTTGAAACCGTTTAGAAATTGTATGCTTAAAACTGTTTAACCAAAACGTTCTTGAGATCGATTGAGTCTCAATTGGTTTGGGATCGTTTGGTCCCAAACGGTTTTGAGATCGTTTGGTCCCAAATGGTTTTGAGACCGTTTGGACTCAAACAGTCTTCAGACCGTTTGGTCCAAACCTCCTCAAAACCAATTGGACCAAAAATGGTCTCAACCACTCATATTGATATAGGGTTTCCAAAATTGATTCCCTCATCAATTAAATCCATCTAACCACTAATCAATTGAACCTAAGCACCATACCTCAATTGATCTTAATAAATTATCCTTCAATTGATTTAACTTTCAATTGATCATCAATTAGGGTTTTGAACCCAATTGAATTAGAGTTTGAAATCGATGAACCTTCAATATTAGTCATTGAGGAACTAATTACTTTGAAATGATTGGACCACCATTCAAATTGGGCATGACCTGACCTCAAACGGTTTTGAGTTCATTTGCATGACCTCCAAATGTTCTTGAGACCGTTTGCCTCATCCCATCATTAAAATTTGTGAAATTCAATTAGGGTTCAAAACATTGGATTGATCATCACATTAGCTATTGATTGCATTTCAATTTGGTATCTTTGGATCTTCAATTACTCAACCATACTCAACCCTAGACCTCCAAACGGTCTTGGTTGACCTGAAAACGGTCTTGAGACTATTTGGGTGATCTCCAAATGGTCTTGAGACCGTTTGGGTTAATCAACCCAAAGTTTAAAATCAATCAATTGCAATTTCAACACTTAACCCAATTTGGGTTTGTTACTTGATGGACCTTCAATTGATGAACCCTTTGAAACCAATAAATTAATTATAATGGGTCATCAGACATCAATACTAGAATATAATCTCCAAACGGTCAACTGTGGTCAACCCTTCCAAATGGTTTGAAACCGTTTAGCTTCTAACGGTTTGATGAAACTGTTTGATTTCAAACGGTTTTGTTGAAACTGATTGAACCGATTGTTGAAACCGATTGGAATAGAATCTCTTTGGGAAAAGTGTCAAAGATGATATAATCATCATCTACCTTCGTTCATTCAAAAGCTACTACCATTTTTATGGTAATTACAGTAATGGATCATGGGGATTTCAAGTAGAAGAAAATGATCAACAAATAATAGAGAATTGAATGCAATAACAACATTTAAGGGTTTAAGTTATATAACCCGCCTTCAAATCTGAATCCAAGCTTCAAGCTCCACGACTCCAATGGTGGATGAATCTTTGACAACTTCCCAAGGTCCGTTCTCAAGCTTTTAGGTGAAAGGATTTTCTAGATTTGAAAATCGAATCGAGAAAACAAGAAATCAAGCATTGATTTTCGGTTTCCACCATGAAATCAAGGTGAAAGAAGATCAAGAGCTTACCAACAGGTTGTGTATCGTCCTTCTCCTACTCCTAAGCTCCCTTGTGCTCGGCAAAAGCAAGGAGAGAAAGAAATTCCAAAAAAGAGTCCTTGTGTGGGTGGAAAATGAGATATGTATAAGGAAATCCAAGGAAAGAGAAAGTAGAATTAATTCTTTTAATTTCCAAGATTATTGCCACATTTCCCCCTCAATTCCTTGGACATGAAGCGATCTTCTTCCCCTTGCAAAACTTCTTCATTATCCAAGAATTAAAAGCAAAGAAATTAAGCACCTTAATCATATTATACTAATATCCCATTTTTAGTGGATATTACTTTTTATTAACTTAATGTGAATGGGCTCTCCACTCACTTAAGATCTTTTCTTTCCTTTGCAAGGCACAAGCTCATACAACCCTTTGTAAATTCATCCCTCACCTTTTGGTTGAAGGAATCTTCAATTAATCTATTTCTTTTTGCATTAAATTGAATTAAATTTCCATTTATGCTTAAATCTTGATTATTTTAATATCAAGATTCTCTCTCCTCCAAAATAATTCAAATGAGGCGCCCCTCTCATTTTCTTTTCTCTACATGATGCTAAGAAACATGAGGGACCCTCTAGAAGTGCTATTTTGCATATTGAATCATAGGTTTTGGGTAAATTGCACATTACACCAAAACTAGGTTTTAATGCACAAAGATTTCTCAACAAGCTCTATCTTGGTGCTCAAGCGTGTGGAAGCCATACCACTGCATCACACTCATTCTTATGATGTCTCAACATATGAGGATCATTTTATCATTACAATTTGCAAGTTAACCCCTCAACGTGGGTAATTTGCACTTTAGTCCAAAACTAACAAGACAATGTTTCAACATTATTCAAAAAGGACTGAAATTGAAATATAAGTTCCTCTTGAGCCTTAATTACTTTCCAAGAAATATGAACAAGCATATAATTACCTTTCTTAAACAAAACACCTAGGGTTAAAACATAACCCAGGTCAGGGATGTTACAGGGTTGATGTAAAATAATGACACAGTTCTAAGGCCCATATCGTGACAATGTACTCTCACAATATGTCATTGAAAGTGCATTTAGGAGGAGACATGATCCATATCTTGATAGTGTCCTCTCACAATAAGTCCCTAAAAATACATTTTGTGAGGATCCATGGCCTATATCATGACTGTGTCCTTTCTTGGGAGGAGCTAGGGCCCATATCAAGATAGTGTCCTCTCACAACATGTCATAGGAAATGCATTTGGGAGGATCCACACCCCATATCATGATGGTATCCTCTCACACCAAGTCCTTGAATATGTATTTTGGAGAATCTGACACCCATTTCATGATGGTGTCATCTAACAATAAGTCCCTAGAAATGAATTTATGAGGATATGCATACCATATCATGAATGTGTCCTCTCTTAACAAGTCCCTAAAAATGCATTTCGGAGGAATCTTGTCCCATATAATGATAGTGTCATCTCACAATAAATCCTAGAAAATGCATTTGGGAGGATCCACAACCCATATCATGAGAGTTTCCTCTCACATCAAGTCCTTGAAAATTAATTTGTGAGGAGCCAGGGCCCATATCATGACTCTGTTCTCTCTCAACAAGTACTTGAAAATGCTTTTGGGAGAAACCACAACCCATATCATGATATGTCCTCTCACAGCTTGTAGGGCTTGAAACACTCACTCGTGGGGCTTACAACACTCACCACCATGGCCCATATCATGACATTGTCATCTCAAAATAACCACCTAAAAGTTCATTTGTGAGGAGCCAAGACCCATATCATGAGAGTGTCTTGTTATAGAAAATCCATAGAAATGCATTTGTTTTTGAATTGCTAGATGACAATAACTACCTTGTTAATATCATTAGTGAATTTTCTTAGCATAGTTGTAATTTTACTTTTATCCTTTAATTACCTAGTCTGTGTTATAATAGTGTTGGTGGAGAGTTATATCTCCCACTGAGATTCAGATCTCACCCCATGGGTTTATCCACATCATTTAGGTGGACGCGCACAATGAGGTAGAGATCGTGCAACTAAGATAGAGCAATAGGAAGAGTAGTAGCTGATAAGGTTGGGAGTGTTGTTTCTAGTCTTTTGGTGTAGAGTCCTAGAGTTATCCCTATACACTCAGGTCTTTGGGATGGTTTTTGGGTGTGCTTTGCAAAGATGCCATCGACACGTGTTTTTGGCTTGTATACCCTTTTGATGTAAAGATATGGCAAATGTTCATGTATATGTATAAATATGGGATATGTTTCTCATGTAGCAGGTTGATGACATGAACTATGATTATCACCTTATGATATGTGTTATGTGATTCATGTGTCTTGTTAAGGACTTATATGTAAAGGTATTCGTAGCTTTGGTGCTTTTTGAAATTGGTTTTAATTTCATGTGTTTTTCAATAATCTGCTCACTTAAGTGTTATTTATGTGTTTAGTTTCGAGTTATCTCTTTGGTTTGTGGCACTAGGCATCACAACTTCTCTCCAAATCATGAAGGTTTTATAACTTTTCCTACCTCTATTATATGCATATTAAACCTGGTCTTATACTACTTTCTATATGGTTTGTTATAGTTGAATAATAGGAAGTTTTGATCTGTTATATGTACACAAAAATCTTAGTTTTCTCCCTATAAATATCTCTTTTAATTATCTTCTATGATCATGTTTAGGTTTGTTGAACACCTTAGTATAGGGTGTTGTTCACCCTATTGACGGTTGGTATTCTTGGTTTCATCTTCTATTTCAACCTTGGTTTAGATCTGCCATGGTGTTGATTAGGTGGTCGAGACATCCTTTAGTCTTCCTTTACGATTGTCACCCCCTATCCCTAAGATTGGTCTCTACCTACCATCTTAGTCGTGATGCAGTGTTGTTGTATGAGTTGCTTAGTTGGTTAACGTTGTAGCTGTGTTGGCTAAGTGTGTAGGTTGTAACCTTTGTTTAGGTCTTAGTAACAGTTAACACCTGATTGTGTTTGGGTCAAAACACTTGGTATGTAAGGTTGTGACACCATGTTGCATGCTTTGTTCACGACGCACCTTGTGGTGTAGTGGTCACGACACACCTGTGATGTGATGATCGCGACACTACTTTTGGGTTGTATTCGCAATGTTTCTTAGTCATGGTTGAGACGTCACATTGGATTCGGTCATGACGCTTGGTTGTAACGTTGGGTCGAGATGTTCTGTTTTGGTGTGAATCGCGACGCCATGTTAGGGTGGTAGTGTGGTTGTGATGTCTAGGGTTGAGACACATAGTTATCGTCACGGTCGAGACATAGGTAATTGTTGGTCATGATTTAGTGATGTGTCTCAGTCGTAACATGTGATGGTTGGTACTAACCATGGGATGTGTCTCGGTCGAGACACATGTGTTGTGTCTCAGTCACCACACTCCATTGTTGGTCAGGTCGACACACATGTGTTGAGAGGTTGAGATATATGTGTTATGAGGGGTTGAGTCATATGTGTTGTGAATAGTTGAAACATATATATCCTTAAATTGTAGAAATAGTGATATAGTGTTTATTATAGAATGGCCATGCATGAGCCTGTTCTCTAGTGTTATGCCATGTACCAAGGCATATTTGTTGTTTTATAGGACCATATCTTTGACTATGAGTTGTTGCCTACAGGACTATAGCTTGACTATTAGTTGCAGTTTAGCAGTTTGACCGTTATGTCACTACATTGCAAACTCGAACTAGCTGAGTAGTGTTGATGATAATCATGGAGTTTGGCTCTTCCATTGATCTTGTATGATACTGATTTTGACTTAGTAGTGTTCGGTTGGATTTGAGTGGTATGCTCAAATCCATGGCATAATAAGTAAAATGATTATACAACCATGTAGCATATTTGCTTAGGGTCTATATGAATCACATTGGATGATCCCATGCCTTATTTCTTGTATTGTTTTTTTTATAACAATTATACATGTTCTTCGTATTCCTTTTAAAAGAATAATTTTTTCTTCTGCCCAATTGCTAGTACTTAAACTGCTTAATCAGTATTTACTACTTTACTTATTTTCTGTAGTATCTTGCCATGCTTATAGCAGATGTTGGCAAAGAGTTATATCTATCGCTGGGACGTTTGGTGTCACCCTGGGGGTTCCACAACTTTTTAGGTGGTCGTGGATGAGGAGGTTGAGGTCGTGGTGTAGGTGTAGAGCAGCAAGGAGAATGGTAATATCTAGAGGTTGGATATGCTTCTTGAGTCATGTAGTAGTGTCCTATGTGTCGTCCCTATACTCTCACGTCTTTGAGGGAGATATTGTTATTTTGTTTGTCGACACATAGATTTTGGCCTTGTGCCATGATTGTATAAAAACGGCTTGTATATATAAAAAGGTTGTTTATGTAACAGTTGTGGCTTGTTAGCCTTTAACATGGAATGTATCAATTTTTTTTTATATATGAAATACAAATGGTCTGTGTTGAAGGCTCGTTTATGAAATACTTCCGCTTGAGATATTATCTTGGAAATGGTTTTAATTTACCCTGTTTTTTGGTAATATTGTTGTTAGTGATAATTCTGCATTTTGCTTTTGAGTAATCTCACTTTGTATGGTGATAGTCGTCACAATCATTATCATGAGAGTGTCATCTTAATATAAGTGAGAGAAAATCCAATTGCAAATGAGCAAAATGCCAATGGAACATTGGAATAGGGGCCTTGAATGTCAGACAAGGAAGTTTCCTATCACAATAAGTCAAGAAATACCACTAGGTATGAGTTTAATCTCACATAATCCGAGTGTCCTCTCACAACAAGTCCCTAGAAATGCATTTGTTAGGAGATGGGGACATATCATGACAATGTCCTCTCACAGAAGGTCTTTGAAAATGCATTTGCTAGGAGTCAAGGTCATATTATGAGACTGTCCTCCACATCAAGTCCCTCAAAATGCATTTTCAAGGAGGCATGGCCCATATCATGACAATGTCCTCTCACAATAAGTACGTGAAAATACTGATGGGTGGAGCTAGGGCTCATATAATGTCAGTGTCCTCTCACAACAAGTCCTTGGAAATGCTTTAGTCAAAGACGCATATACATATGTATTGTCCCGATAACTATTCATAATGGAGACGTGTATGCATTTGAGGATGATCGATGAACATTTGATCGGGTGCTTGCGGCAGCCACAACTTGGGGGTGGGTGGTCCATTCAAGCCACTGCAAGGAGCAACTTGCCTCATAACACAAAGGCCCATTAGCCATAGAAGATCATAAAAGAGACATGTATGAGTTAGGGAACAGTCATCATGCCTATACCTTTATGAATGACTCTTAACATAACTTAAAATGACTCACAACAACAATTTCTCTCACAGTCTTCTTTATGAATTGTTAAATAAATGTATCCATATATCCCCATGAAAATGTATTTGGGAGGAACAATGGCCCATATCATGACATTGTCCTCTTATAGAAAGTCCCTTAAAATTCATTTGCAAAAATCTAGGGCCCATATCATGAGAGTTTCGTCTCATAGAAAGTCCCTAAAAATAGACTTTTGAGGAACCAGGGCCCATATCATGTTAATGTACTCTCACAACAAGTCCCCAAAAATGCATCTACGAGGAGCCAATGCCCATATCATGACAACGTCCTCTCACAACAAGTCTATAAAATTGTTTTTGGGAGTAGATAGGGCCCATATCATGAGAATATTCTCCCAAAAAATCCATGTAAATGCTTTGGACATGTATATATGTATTTTCCTCTTAACTATTCATTAAGGAGACATGTATGAGTTTGAAAATAATAAAAGCACAGTCAATTGGTTTCTTGCGGCAGCCACTGCTTGTTTGCAGCAATTGATGTTGGGGAGGTGGTCTACGCAAGCCGTTGGCAAGGAGTAATTTTCCTTGCAAGACAAAGGCACATTGTCCGTAGAATGATCATAAAAGATACATGTATGAGTTTGAAGGAGATCTTCATGACAACATTTGTTTGGGAATGGATCTCAAAATGACTTAGAATGACTCTCACTGGTACTTTCTCTCACACATCTCTTTTAGGAATTATCAAACATATGTATTGATATATGTCGCAATTGTATAGGGAAATTTATTGATAATATTATTAGTTGGGAGATGTTGGATGACTAGCAGGTCTGTCACTTAAAGGTTAGATGACAAACATGTATGTCACCTAAAACTTTAGTGGTGGACATATATGTCACCTAAAAAATATACCCCATATAGATCACATGCTACTCATATACATGTCACCTATATGGTAAACCCCATTAGAACATAGGTAACTCAAATGTATGTCACCTATATGGTGTAACCCTTTCAAGTATGATAAAATGTTTGTCATCTATGTTATGCAATATTATAGAAACTACAAGTGATGTGCATGCATGTCACATAAAGCATGTAACCCTTTCAAATATGCTAAGATGTATGTCATCTATTTTATGCATGTCCATATAAAGTGATGTGCAACCCTGTCACTTAAAGTGTGTAACCTTTTATATGACTGTCTCCTATACCATGTTTTTTGTTAGTGGGTATTCAGGGCTTAGATGATGTGTAGAACCTTGTCAAGATGCTACATAAAAATTGGTATGTATTGTTCAGCAGTTCCATTAAACTCATAACTAAATCCTCTTTGATTTGTAAGTTCAACATTTTTCAGTTGACTTATTCAACATAAAACCATTTCTGAAACCATTAAAGGGGTGGATTATCAACTATGAGGAGAAGTATCATCATGAACTGGTTCCATTCAGTCCACCCTCTCTATCCATCATGATTCCAATCTACTTCTATAGACAGCTTAGTGTTTCTATGATGCAATTTCTCATTGTCGATGCTCCCTTTCCTTGGATACAATCAGTTTATCTTAATAGGAAATTTTATGTTGTTCAATACAACCGTGTTCCATTTGCATTACATTGAAAGTGATGGTGGCCTTTGTACACACTAGTTCATTATTCACATGGATATATTTCTTGAATCTAGTATGCCTCCTCATTTTTGCAGCCAATGGGTTTTGGTAGAGGAGATGATCGTAATGATCATCCAAAACCTTAATGATGATGCTCTAACTATGTTTTCGAAATGTCATGGCTTGTGATCCAAAGAAATATACTGGGATAATCCCAACTTTGCATAGATTTGATGTCCATGCACAAATCAACATGTCAAATGTGTCGTTTCCACCTTTTGATTAAAAAACCATGGTCGTTGAGGGTGCTCATAGGAATAATATCGATTTACTTTTTATTTGGTACATATTAGTGTATACATTCCTCTTCAGGAATGTTTCTCATACTTGTAAGATCTTATCTCATATCCTTGTTCATTTACAATGATGTTAAGTAAAAAGTAATTCATTTTTTTAAGATAAATGCTTGTTGGGCAAAAAGTATGAGCCCAGGCGGAGAGGCAAACGAGGAGGCGATAGAGGAGGCGACGGCGGGAGGGTCGTTGGCCTCGTTGAACCTGATAGATCCAGTCACCTCTGATCCAAGGAAGGATGTTTGTAGTATCTCTGTTGCAAAAGAGGCGAAGTTATGGATAGATCTATTCAAGGAGAAGAAGAATGGAGACCCTATTAGCCTAAAGAAGACACCTATTGAAGTCTTAGATGGAAAGTTGGTGTACTCAAAATCCATTGCAGAATGGAATGCTGAGAGATGGAATAGGACCGCAGTAGGGTATGTAGTCGGTATGGAGCCACATTGGCCAATTCTAGCTCATCATCTAGTGCAAATCTGGAAAGCTAAAGGTTCCATCGAAGTGAGATCCAGAGGTCGGGATTGTTTCATTGTGTTGTTCTCCAACGACGAGGATATGACCACAACTATTGAAGGAGGTCCATGGTTTGTTGCGGGGAAGCCACTAATCATAAAGAGATGGGAGAGAGGTGAACCCCTGGAGAAGGTGAAGCTCACTGCTCACTGAAGTTCTGATAGGGCTAAAGATATTCAACTTGCCACTTAAATTGTGGGATGTCGAGATGTTCAACATGATTGGATCCTTCCTATGTGTCCCTCTAAAACCGGATAGACTAGTGAGTGAATTTATCAAACTCGAATATGCTAGACTGCAAGTCCTGATTCCTTTGGACATCTCGTTTCCCAAAGAGCTTCAAATCATCAACGACGATGGCCAAAGTGATGCCATCACCTTTGAATATGAGTGGAAGCCATATAGGTGTTTGAACTGTGGTCTCTATGGCCATGAGGTGAATCTTTGTGTCTCTATGCATGTACCAAACAAAGCTCTTGTGAAGAAAGCATCTAGCGAGATAACTAAAAAGAAAGTGTGGGTTCTAAAAGTAGTTACAAACAGCAATAAGAATGATGAGAGTGATATCTTTATTGATGTAGAGGAAATCATCTAGGAAGCTAGTGTGGACCATTTAAGAAAAGAGATCTCTGGACCTGAGGCTGCTGTTGTAACCCGAGACAGTGAAGTCCAGGTTGCTGTAACCGAAAGCAGACCAGAGGTAACAAACAACACATCTGCCGTGGAAGCTGTGAAAGCTAAGGAGAAGGTGGTGGATAAGATTACCCGTAACACTTCACCTAAGATTGGATGGGAGATGAGATGTAGAAAATCTAAGTCTCCTTCGTGAGTTATTCCAAAGTCTATGATCAACAGGAGTATCCATTCATCTCTGAATAAGTATGCACTCCTGTCGAACTTTGAAGAGAAGGAGGATGGTTCAAACCTACCCCCTAATGATTAGTCCTTTTACTATTATCTCCTGGAATGTGAGGGGAGGTGCAAATAAAATTCCCCACATTCAAAAGGAGTTAAAGGGGAGTAAGGTAGACATTCTTATTATCCTAGAATTGAGAGTCCAAAAGAAGGATGTTCAGTCTTTTGTAGATATGGTTTGGCAAGGAGCCCAGTATGTAGATAATTCTAACTTTTATTCATATATGAGAATCATTGTGTTATGGATGGATAAATACATTAGTCTTGTTAAGAAGTTGGTGAATGATAAAATTCTGCACTGTGTCATTATGAAGAACAATACAGTTTTTGAAATGTATGTCGTCTATGGGGCAAATGGTGATGGTGATAGGATGATTCTTTGGGAATCTATTATTAACATCTTAAGGCTAAAGCCAGTAAATTGGTGCATCTTAGGCGATTTTAATGCCGTAAGATTGCGCAGTGAGAGGCTGGGCAAACACTCGCCTTCTAACAAAAGTATGAATGATTTCAACCATGCTATAAGTTGTACTGATCTTATGCAAATGCCAACTAAGGGGCAATTCTTTACTTGGGATACTCATAGCAAGAAAGGCTTAAGCACCTTCTCAAGAATTGATCGTATTTTCTGTGACATGAACTTTCTCAATAGTTTTCCTCACTGTTGGGGTGAGGTTATTACTTCTGTTATGGGGGATCATAGAATCATTGCCATTCTACTTGATAGAGGTAAAAGTGGATTCACTCCTTTTCATTTTATAAACTCATGGACTAGTATGAGTTCTTATAGAATTATTGTGGAATCTGCTTGGAAGGAGACAGTATGCAGTGGCACACCTATGTTCAGAGTCTATAAAAAACTCCATGTTGTTACCAATGCTCTTCGGAAATGGAATAGAGAGGAAGTGGGGAATTTTCTTTCTAAGGCTAGGGAGCTTGAAATTTGGGCTAAGCTTATGCAGGAGGTTGTGGATGCGGATCCGACTAATGAAGGGAAACATAAACAACATAATGCCCTCAGACTTCAAGCGATTCAGTATCTTAGGGATGAAGAGAGTTTTCTTAAATAAAAAAGTAGGGTCCAATGGCTAAAGCTTGGTGACAGGAACTCAACCTTCTTCTATGCTTCCATTAAAACCCGTAGGTTGAGGAACACCATTAATTTTTTGCATAACCTAAATGGTGACTGCATCTATGATACTGAAGATATTCGAAGTACTATTAACGGTTATTATGAGAACTTGTTTAATGGTATTCTAAATGATTTAGTTGAATGGAGTGAGGAGTGGATTATCCATAAGATCTCTGCTGCTCATTATGTTGATCTGAGGAAAGTTGTTTCCAGGTCTGAAATAGAAGATGTTATGAAAGGAATGAAGGATGAGAAAGCTCCTGGGCCTGATGGTTTCAATGTTGTGTTCTTCAAATCTGTTTAGAATGTTATAGGAGATGATATTGTTAGAGCTGTTCAAAACTTCTTTAGTTCTGGGAAGCTACTCAAGGAATGCAACAACACTATGATAACTCTGATTCCTAATAAGCATGGAGCTACTAAACTCAAAGATTTTAGACCCATTTCATTTTGCAATGTCATTTATAAGATTATCACGAAAATTATGGCTAATAGAGTCAAGTATATTCTACCCTCTATTATCGACTCAAATCAAGCTGCTTCTGTTTATGGGAGAAGAATTGGCAATGCAATCCTTTTAGCTAATGATGTTCTAAGTAACTTTGTGAGCTCTCAAAAAGTGATGTGTGTTAAGGCTGACTTAGCTAAGGCTTATGATACAGTGAGACATGACTACATTCTCTACCTCTTGGAAAAGATGGGGTTTCCCGAATGTTTTTTTTGGTCGGTCAAAAATACATGTTGCTATGATACCAAAACTTTGGGCATAAATACCCCATTATATGACTGATAAAAAAAAACTCATCTAAGGATCAATCCCCACGTAGGAGGAGAACTAGATCACAAAGGAATAAACCAAACACTAAAAAAGTCTATCTAGCTTATCGATCTAAATCCAATCATTCCAGACAGATGAAACCTTTTACAAGCAACAATTACATACGTCTGTACACCCACAAATGGTAAGAGTTACTTGCACAAGAGCAACCACCCATTGTCCTACTTGACGGTAATTCTCAAAACTTCAGACTTTTTCAGGTCTCAAACTCCAGGTTCCATACGGGAAGACATCCCACAAAACCCCATGACAACTAATCAACACAGAAGCTGGACAAGTCTAATAATAGCACAATCAGAGCAACCTGTAGCGGATAGTAGCATGAATGCAAATCGAAGTCAAACCATCATACAAAGCACATCACCCGCAATCAATCAGAATAACCACAAAGTGTGGTGATGAGCCAAGATTAGGGAAATCCTTCGAGTTTCCATTCCAGCCCGCGACTTTGTTTGTAGTCCTGCAATGATCATAACAATCATCGACTGGTCAAATCTCAGAGGACCAAGCCCAAGAGAGCTCGGAATAGCTGGCAGCTTCTCAGATAGCCACTGTTTGCACAATAACATTCCAACAAACACCTAGAATGTAACATCCATGACCTGGGTTATGCTTTAACCCTAGATGTTTTGTTTAAGAAAGATAATTATATGCTTGCTCTTATCTTTTTAAAAGTAATTAAGGTTCAAGAGGAACTTATGTTTCAATTTTAGTCCTTTTTTAATAATGTTGAAAACAATGTTTTGCTAGTTTTGGACTAATGTGCATATTACCCAAGTTGAGGGGTTAACTTGCAAATGTTACATGGTAAAATGTTCCTCAAGTGTTTAAGCATCATAAGAATGAAAATGATGCAGAGTTATGGCTTCCACTAGCCTGAGCACCAAGAAAGAGCTTATTAAGCAATGTTTGTGCATTAAAACCTAGTTTTTGTGTAATGTGCAATTTACCCAAAACCTAGGGTTCAATATGCAAAATAACACTTCTAAAGAGTCCCTAATACTTATTGGTATCAATTAAAGACAACAAAATCAGAGGGGCATCTCATTTGAATCTCTTTGGAGGAGAGAGAATCATGATATTAAAATAAAATAATCAAGATTTAAGCATAATTGAAACCCTAATTCAATTTAATGCAAAAATAAATATATTAATTGAAGTATCCTTCAAAAAAAAATGTGATGGTTGAAATTACATAAGTATTGACGTCCTTTTGCCTTGCAAAGGCAACGAAATATCTAAAGTGAGTGGAGAGCCCACTCACATTAGTTAACTAAAAAGTAATATCCACTCAATTTTGGATATTAGTATTATATTGATTAAGGTGCTTAATTTGTCTTCTTTTAATTCATGGATAATGAAGAGGAATTACAAGGTGGGGGAGATGTCTTCGTATTCAAGGGATGGAGGGGAGTGTGTGGCACCAATTTTGGTAGTTGAAGGAATTATTTATCACTTTCTCTCTCATTGAAATTCCCTTATATACATCCCATTTTCAAACCACATGAAAGGCTTTTTCGATTCCTTTTTCTTTCCTTGATTTGGTTGAATACAAAGGAGCTAAGGAGAAATAGGAGGACGTGCCCCAACCTGTAGGTGAGCTCCTTAATCATCTTCAACCTTGATTTCATGGTAAAAAAACGAAATTCAATGCTTAATTTCTTCTTTTCTCCATTCAATCTTCAACCTTAGCTAATCTTTTCACAAAAAGACTTGAGAACGATCCTTGGGAAGTTGAGGAAGCTTCATTCACCATTGATAACGTGAAGCTTGAAGCTTGGATTCAATTTTTAAGGAGGGTTATATAACTTGAACCCTTAAACATTGTTATTGATTTCATTCCTTTATCATATGTTGATTCCTCCTTTACTTTCGGATTTCCTTTTGATTGGTTGTTGAATTCACCACAAGAATCACAATGGATTTCAAAGATTTCAAGCTTGAAGATGGTGATGTCATCTTAAGCACACACCTCAACATAGAACATGTGCAAACAGTTTTGCTTTTTGGTGATCAAACGGTCTCAAGACCGTTTGACACCAAACGGTCTCAAGACTGGTTGATGTCAAGAGGACTCAAACCATTTGAAGGTCAAATGTTGATGTGGTTGGATGATAATCCAATGGTTCCAATTAATTGAATTTTAAAAGGTTCCATGTATGTATGATCCACCAATTGCAATCCCTAATCGATTGAGTTGATTGAAACCCTAGTTGAGGGAATCGTTTTCAAGGTTGATTGACCCAAACGGTCTCAAGATTGTTTGGAGGTCAAATGGTCTCAAGACCATTTGTAGGTCAATGGTTGATTGTGGTGGATGGTTGGAGATCCAATGGCTACCATCTGATGTACTTTCAATAGTTCAATTGATGGATGGTTCAATGAGTACAAATCCTAAATCGATTTGATGTTGGAAACCTTAAATGGTCCAATCGGTTTTGAGGTGGTTTGGACCAAACGGTCTCAAGACCGTTTGAGTCCAAACGGTCTTGACACCGTTTGGAATCAAACGGTCTCAAAACCATTTGAGATCAAACGGTCTCAAACCGTTTGAATTGTCCAATCGGTTTCAATATTCAATCGGTTTCAATGTTGGGTTGTCCATTCAGTTTCAATGATAATTTGTTCAAATGATTTCATGAGTTGAGTGCCCAAACAGTTTCAAAACCGTTTGGAGGGCAAATGGTTTCAAAACTGTTTGGAGTACAAGAAGGTCAAAACCGTTTGAAGATTCAGGGTAACCAAAACCGTTTGGAGACCTAAGGTTATGAAAGACTAATTAACCCCTTGATTGTTAATGGCATATATCAAAGTTAAATCCAGTGGTTGTAGCTCTAAAGTACTTAGGTTTTTAGTACCTTTAGAGTGGTTAATCTTTGATGCTTATGGAAGAAATGACTTAATATACTATGTCAACTCTTCATTCAAGTTAATTCAATCTAATCAAGATTAAAGTAATTAACCTCCTAGAGAGGATGAGAGAGAAGAACTTATACAAGAGTGATAATCATGTAGTGATTAATCCTCAACACTTTCAACATGAATAAAATATGTAATTAGGGTTTGATCCATGATGATGAGATCATGAAACCCTAATCGAGAAGGTTGATGAGCTCTAACCATAATTTAAGGTAAAGCTAGGTGAAACCCTAATCTAGGGTGATGGTGTAACCCTAATTTAGCGTAATGATATGAGAAACCCTAATTTAAGGGAATGCTTCATGAAAACCCTAATTTTGGGTAAAGCTACATGAAACCCTAATTTTAGGGGAAATGTTATAAGAAACATTAATTCAAGGTAAGGATGTAATGTGAAACCCTGATACAGGGTAATGTGATATGAAACCCTAATCCAGGGTGATGCTATGTATTATGAAACCCTAATTTGAAAACCTAGCCCTAATTTGTGTAAGGGGATGAGTAACCCTGATTGATATGAATTGGGAAACCCGAACCCTAATAAGGGTATAAGTGGTGTTACTTTGTATAGCATGGTGCAAAAATGTAATTGATATAACTGTTATCAAGTGTACTAACCATGCAAGTATCATGAGATGATGAGTGTAACGACCCCGCCTCCCAGTAACCCCCAATTAAGGGAGACCCGAAGGTCAGAGCCGTTATCTAATTAACAGGATCAAAGGTTCGACAAATAATCAGTAATAATTAATAAACTTTACCAACTAAACTGAAAACTGGTATAAAATAAAACTTTTCTTACCTTGGAAAAACTGGGATTTCTAAACTTCTATCCATGAAGATGTTACTCTAACTAATCCTCCTGTGTACGTTACTTCTCATTTAATTCCACATATGCCACTTTACTGTTTGTTCTTTTCATTTGTACCTAAAACGCCGACAAAAAAAACGTCGGTCAGTATATCGAAATATACTGGTATGTGGGGACAACCAAAAGTTTGCACATATGGCTAACAATTTAATAATCACAATCAAATTATTTAACAAGCCAATTTACACTTTTCAGTATGACATTCTCCACCGCTTTTGCCCTAACCCTGGCATACCCACCTTAGGGTGCCCTTTGCCAATGACTTAAGGCCACCTTCTCAATCCCGAGCTTGGTGCCTGGGGGTCACCACTCATGGTTCCCACTAGTCATGCAATATCATAGGCCACCTTCTTGGTGTCTGGGGTCACCACTCAAGGTGTCCATTGGTCTACCCATCTGGGCCTGACCTTTGGTATCATCCATCAGGGTGGCATGTAGGTGCGAGAATCCATACTTCTATTATTAATGTGATAATCATAGTGACTTTATAATTTGCAAATATGAACATCCAAACTGATAATTTGCAGTCAATGCGATCAATCATCCGGAAACCACGCGGGAAACTAATGTGGTTATTCATAAGCATAACCACATACCTGATCCAGAGCAACTTGCTGTCCAAGCAATAATGATAAAGAACAAGCAACAAGCAATCAACAAGTATCCTGAAATTAATGCATGGCATCCAAGTGTTATAATTTATCCAGAACATTCTAAAGCTAGACTTGGATTCCACCTTAGGTTTTCTAAACCACATTAGGATTTTATTAGGGTTTTTTTTTTGCTTTCATGACGCTTTTATCATATTAACTGCTCTCTTAATTCATAAACCCTAATTTCAACATCATAAGCCCAATTAAAGTCGATCATTTCTTTTTTATACCAAAATTACCTTCTTTAACCCTTTAAGTTATTTCAAGGTCATTAGACTCAATTATCACCTTTAGTTCCTTTCGGATTAACAACTCATAATTTGTTATGGTCTAATTCCATATGAACTCTATTTAGTATTAATTCTACCTTGATTCAATCAGAAACCCTAATTTCTATATTAAGGTTATCTTTCCACAAATTAGTGACTTTAATGGTCAAAATATAATATTCCAACCTTAATCATGAAATTAGTCAATTAAAGCCATTAATAGTCGAATTAATCAACATTAGGGTTTCAAGGCCCATTAAAGTATATTCATGCATATGAAACTCCAAATTAACTAATTATATGCAAAGTTCATCCTTTTTCTTTCTAAAGTTCCTTTTTATCATTAATAGGCTAATATCAACTTTATATACTCATTTAACCCTATCTAACTCATTAATCATCAAAGGTTAGGGTTTTTCATTGATTAAACTATTAAAGATAGTATCTCTATATACTTTTCGAATTGCATAAGGAATCAGGCTCCAATTATATTTTATTTAGATTCCTCTCGATTTTCTAAGCAAGTTTCATGTATAACATGTCCTTATTCGACCTACCATTTATTTACTATGAATTAAGCAAATTTCACTTACTCTGGCGAATTAGGAGCCGCCACGTAGCCGTCTCCATGCAACGTTGCTTGGTGGTTTTGAGAACATGACGAAATGACAGCCTTGCCCCCGCGTTAACTGCCAACTCTTCACACCCCAGGGGGGTATAATTGTCCATTGCTTCTAGATCGTCTTCCACCTCGCGAGGGTCCAGCCTGCCGCCGACTGGAGCCGGCCACGGAGCCGTTCCCTACTTCCCCGTGGTCCGGGGATCACAGGGGACCAACGCCCTGTCTCCGCCGCCTCCCACCATGCTCAGAAACACCTCGACCCCAGGCCGTTTTTCCCAAACTGAAGAGGGTTAGAGCTGCGATCTGCAGCTAGGTTAGAGACCCCTTGCAGGCATTGCGTAGGGTCGGAGGAACAAGTCGAGGCCGGAGCTTCCCTAGATCTTCTGCGGAAATGCCATGCCCACCCTTTGTAATCTTTCGCGACTCCCTGATACTCTAGGGATAGAGCTAACTCGAAGGTTTAGGGTTTTGAGCAAAATCTAGGTGAAGAAGAGGATGGGAAAGAGAGAGAGATGTGGGATCTCTCCTGAACTCGAACCAAGGCTTATCCCTTTATATAGGGGTGAGTAGCAAAGCCTTAGGTCGGCTATCCATGACTTACTAAGTCCTTCTCTCAATAGGAACCCTTTTTCCTTTAATGAGAAGAAAACTTTTCTCTCCTTCTTATTTCCTTTTGCTATTCCTTTCTCATTAAATATTGGGATTTCGAAAATCTTTCCCATTATTCTCTCCTATGCTTTACTTCAATTTCATAAGCATGAATTATTACTTCCTTTTAGTAGGAAAGTATTTCCTTTTATCAATATCACAAAAAAATTCATTAATACAACAACACATCCTCTTATTTTGCCTTTTTAGTATTTTCTATTTCTTTCCTCTTTATTGGGGCTCCTTGTACCCCAAGAAACTCAAAGAATTCGAAATTACTTTTTAAGACTACTTATTATCCTTCTAGATGCATTTATATGCATTATTTCACATTATCATGTTTATTTCTCATTAAATTATTTCTTTTTTAGGATCTCTCTTTATTTCTCTTTTATTTTCCTCATTGGTATTCCTTTTATTATTAGGAATCATTGGGACACGAAATCCCACTAAGGATTACCCAATTATACCTCTTTTCACATATTTTCCACATTTCATCAATATTTTCAATTTCCTTATTAACAAGGAAATACTTAATTGATATTTTCTTTTCTTATTGTCTTTTCTTTGCAACTTTGGACTCCTTGGAACCCAAGGAATCTAAGAGGCACGAAATACTCTTTGGATTTGCCTTCTAAAGGTTTCCACACCTTTCTTATCTCAAATTCTCAATTATTAATTAATTGAATATCCTTGTTATTGGGCCCAATAGCCAATAAAGCCCACAAATCAAACAACAAGGCTTTTTTAAACGAAATCCATTTATCCTCAACAAATTATATTATTTGTCCAAATATCTTTAATATGAGAAATTACATTTCTCACCAAAGGAACCCAAAATTTGGGGTTGTAACATCCTTCCCCTCTTATGAGAATTTTGCCCTCAAAATTCCATCAAGCAAGCAAACAAACAGGATAAGTCTTCTTATGTCCATCAGGGCTCCCATGTGGCTTCACCCTTTCCATGGTGTTTCCCAAGAACCTTCATCCCATATTCTTCCATCTGAGTTCTTTCTTACCTTGGTATAACATACCCTCATAGGTGACTCAGGACGTTACAGCCTCTTAAAAGCTGAATAGGTTCAAGGCTCAACACATGGCTTGGGTACCTCACGTAGTGCTCTAGATCGGACTCATGCAACACATCATTCTATCCTGAGGGGTAAGGTCAGACACAACCATCTCCACCAATCCATCTCAAATGGACCCATATATCGGGGACTCAGCTTTCTTAGTTGTAGCTTAGAGGGGTCGGATTTTCACATTATATTCCTCCACAGTGAACTGCATGTCAGTCTGCTTTGCATCAGCTCGTGACTCACGTCACCACTGGGCTCTCTCTCAGCCATTGCACGATCAAAGCGACTTCATCTGCACACACCTGGGGTTCTTTTCTGACCTTCGTGAGGCCTTCCTCACCAATATCATCATAATGAAGTGGTGACCGACACAACCTCCTTATAGAACTTCTTGTATCCCGATAAAGGCTATGGTGGTTAACATCACATCTTAAGAACTGCCTCTATGTATCACTCTAAATGAGCACACATGTTCTCATCAGACCCTCTAGTCCGGATCATATTGTCCATTAGTATGGGGTGATAAACTGTACAAACACTGAGCTCTTCATGTATCTACTTCCACCTCATGGAAGTGAATTCTGGGATCACATCAAAAACTTTTGAATTCACATCATGGTGTAGTTGAACCATCTCTTTTCATATGTAGTTCAACCAGATCTGTCCCTTGACAGAACTCTTCCTTTCTCATGTCATCTAGGTAAGGCGATCTACCATAACCCATATTGTATCTTGACCTTCTTGGTCTAGGAGAGACTCACAACATCCATAATGATGAACTCTCATTCCTTCTCGGGAACTCTTTATACTTTACATCCATGCACTAAGTTAATGGTGTTCATCCTTCACCTCCTGGCTTGCATGGCCACATGCTACATGCAACTTTGTTTTAAGCATCCAGAATGCTACATTCACTTACTATCTTTATAGTATCAAGGTGTATCATGATCTTAAAACCATGATCTTCTGTAAGTCATGATTCCTCGAGATCGATACCTCAGAAACCCTAAACTATTTTCATCAGGATTTTATCACCTCCCTATCCAAAGAAGTGTATCTGAGGTCTTATTACCATCCTTTTACGATATCAAGGACTAATCTGGCTAACCAAACGACCATTAACTTGCTCAATCATATCAAAACACATCTTCTTTCCAAACTTAGGGTTAGCCAAACAACCTCCACTTCTTCTAGCTTCCAGCTAACTAGGAAGCTATATCTCAACTAGAGAATTCATTACCACCTCTCATCCTTAAGTGTTAGGTAACATACACCTCTATGTATTATACTTATCATCTCGTCTCAACCTCTACGTTTGTCTTCATCCAGAAACTTTGAGCTCATCCTCATGGTGATTCAACTCAACTTTACAAATTTTGCATAGCTCATGATAAAACATCCTCACAAGATGATTTCCTTAATACTCTTAGTGGTTGTAAACCATCAATGTATCATTCACTCCACAAAGGTATGTTATCATTTCTATCATTATCCCTTGTAGAAACGTTCCAACTTATATCATCTCTATCCTTGGTGTAAGGCATGCGTACTATCCTATCTCTCACTCCCATAACAAGAAGAAATAAGCATTTGGCTGCAGTCCAAATACAGAGTTCTTCCTATTCCAAAAGTAGAGATGGTACAGCCCACCTTTCCCGTACACTTTCAAATCCAAGTTGAAACATGCAGCTTATGTCTCTATATCACAAACATCATGATATCCACACTACTTCTAGGGAAACTGGTCTCAGACTTACTTGGTCAAACATAATCCTAGGTCATCTCCTCTAGGTCTATAGGGTGCCGATACTTTTGGTGTCATCCCTCTTCCCTTATGCATCCAGAGAGTGCCCTACTCATCTGCCTTTTGGGTCCCATGAGTTCATCAAGGTGATCAATCTCCTAACCCATGGCCCTCAGACAATGATAGCTGTTACCTCCCGACCCTATGGTCATGTGCAACTAGGGAATTAGGCAACTCCTTCTTCCATCGGTCTTATCCCTACCTGAACCTTGGATAGACTTAGGATTCTAACATAGTACATGTTCAACTTAGAACCGTACCCAATCCTTCATCATCTCTCTCTGCATTCATGACTGACTTTCATCCTTTCTCAGGGATCATGGCGACCTGCCTACCTTGGTCAGGCCCCATACTGGTTACCTTCATGGTAACACATCCATATGCACCTAGAGATGGTTATCTATGGGTTTGCTGGCTCGTTCTTGTACCATGTACTTTTCACTTAGCTTCTCAAGATCCTATGAGACCTCTTTAGGTCACCTCAAAACCAACAAAACTGGTATACACCCTACCAACAGGTCCTTCTCCCAGGATGGGAGGAAACTACACCTGGATAACAAAGGTCACAAGCATCCTTATGTTTAGGGTCTGCATCTACATGAGCTTGCTTAGCCCTGGCAAGCTACTAAGGCACAACCAGATACCTACAAAGCCAAGCTAGGTCACACCTGCCCTCATACGCAACATCAAATCAACTTATTCGTGAGGGGGTCATCAAACATACCCTTACCTTAAGGGGTTTCCTTTACCTCTACACATTAAGAGTACCATGCTCGAAACTATAGAGACTCAAATCTCACCATGAGCATTGGATACACTGCTTCCCCTCTTAGGCCTAGGATCCCTAGATTATCCTTTGGGTATCCCACTGCATGCTCAAACTCTTAACCATGAATCAAGCATATCCCAGGTATGTCATGTACTTCCATGATCCTTTCATAAGAGCAACACCACAAGGTCGAGTCCCCCTCAAGGACAACCATCTAGGTATAAAGCCTCACAACTGGTTACTTAACCCTCCTCAGTGTTTAAGGTACTCTTTACCTCATCCAGCAGGTAGTCACTTATGCCATGGGTACCAGAAGGTTCTTCAAGATATTATCAGCCTACAGGGATCAAACATAAGGCAACCACTATCATCCACTTAGGTCGCATCATCCTCAATTCCCCATTGAGCCTCATGTTTAAGCTTCCAACCCTTTTTGCTTGGTTACTGCTTTCTCTTTCTCGAGCTAACTCGACTTCCAGCCATACTACTCGAGGTCCTCTCTCTCTAAAGGCTCATGCTCACAAGCATACCCCTATGTGGGTGAAGCTGGTGCTCAACTCATGTTCGACTCTAGATTATCCATATGCTTACCTCGTAAGCCATCCATTGTGCCCTTCTGGCCAGGGTTTCAACCTACTACCGTACCACTGACGTACTCTGGGTGCAAGATATATCCTTCTTGCAACACCCCATAAGGTTTATATATGTTCTTCTCTAACCTCATCCATGAAGGAGCTATCCACCGCTCAACCATGCACGACCCTCTCCAGGGTTGGGACACTAAAGGAACTAGGTCATCTAACCTCTTATGGCATCCCAAAGGCATGTCCAGCCAAACACTCGGTCAACCATGACATCTAGCTCATCATGTCATCTTTCTCTCTAACCTTCATTTAGGGTTAGGGTTAACATCATCCTCAAAGGACGTGCTAGGTTTCTACTTTTAATGGAGGTCTCTACCTCCAGACCTAACTCTCTCTACTTATCCTCCTACCAAGGAGGTCTATCCTTAGGTCTCTCCTGAGGGTAATGACAACTCGTGTCATATGACCTAAGCATGTATCTATTCCTTTACGCTTACTCTATTAAGCTTATGTCCATGACATCTTATTTACATGCTTTTTATTAATTTGATGGAGGATTCCTTAGTCCTTATCAACCTTACCCATACCTCAAGAGGGTGAGGGGAAGAGAGAGAAAATCCTAATCCTTAAGGTCCTTAATAGAATTTGAGTCGAGAAGGGATGAACAAGATGAGAGAGTCCTAAAGGTATCTTATTTCGATTCATACCCTAAGACTTTGGCCAGGCAGTCACACGGATCCGGGAGTCCTCGTATTCCGACTAGCGGTGTGGAGGAAAATCTTGCCAGCCCCCAGTCGTGATCCTTTTCTAGACACCTCTGTCTTTCGGATAATCCTCTAATAACTCCCTTGGGTTCTATAGAATTTGTAAAATTTAATAATTATTAAAGATTAGATGAGGAACCTATGCTCTGATACCAATTGTAACGAACCCGCCTCCCAGTAACCCCCAATTAAGGGAGACCCGAAGGTCAGAGCCGTTATCTAATTAACAGGATCAAAGGTTCGAAAAATAATCAGTAATAATTAATAAACTTTACCAACTAAACTGAAAACTGGTATAAAATAAAACTTTTCTTACCTTGGAAAAACTGGGATTTCTAAACTTCTATCCATGAAGATGTTACTCTAACTAATCCTCCTGTGTACGTTACTTCTCATTTAATTCCACATATGCCACTTTACTGTTTGTTCTTTTCATTTGTACCTAAAACGCCGACAAACAAAACGTCGGTCAGTATATCGAAATATACTGGTATGTGGGGACAACCAAAAGTTTGCACATATGGCTAACAATTTAATAATCACAATCAAATTATTTAACAAGCCAATTTACACTTTTCAGTATGACATTCTCCACCGCTTTTGCCCTAACCCTGGAATACCCACCTTAGGGTGCCCTTTGCCAATGACTTAAGGCCACCTTCTCAATCCCGAGCTTGGTGCCTGGGGGTCACCACTCATGGTGCCCACTAGTCATGCAATATCATAGGCCACCTTCTTGGTGCCTGGGGTCACCACTCAAGGTGTCCATTGGTCTACCCATCTGGGCCTGACCTTTGGTATCATTCATCAGGGTGGCATGTAGGTGCGAGAATCCATACTTCTATTATTAATGTGATAATCATAGTGACTATATAATTTGCAAATATGAACATCCAAACTGATAATTTGCAGTCAATGCGATCAATCATCCAGCAACCACACGGGAAACTAATGCGGTTATTCATAAGCGTAACCACATACCTGATCCAGAGCAACTTGCTGTTCAAGCAGTAATGATAAAGAACAAGCAACAAGCAATCAACAAGTATCCTGAAATTAATGCATGACATCCAAGTGTTATAATTTATCCAAAACATTCTAAAGCTAGACTTGGATTCCACCTTAGGTTTTCTAAACCACATTAGGATTTTATTAGGGTTTTTTTTTTTGCTTTCATGACGCTTTTATCATATTAACTGCTCTCTTAATTCATAAACCCTAATTTCAACATCATAAGCCCAATTAAAGTCGATCATTTCTTTTTGATACCAAAATTACCTTCTTTAACCATTTAAGTTATTTCAAGGTCATTAGACTCAATTATCACCTTTAGTTCCTTTCGGATTAACAACTCATAATTTGTTATGGTCTAATTCCATATGAACTCTATTTAGTATTAATTCTACCTTGATTCAATCAGAAACCCTAATTTCTATATTAAGGTTATCTTTCCACAAATTAGTGACTTTAATGCTCAAAATATAATATTCCAACCTTAATCATGAAATTAGTCAATTAAAGCCATTAATAGTCGAATTAATCAACATTAGGGTTTCAAGGCCCATTAAAGTATATTCATGCATATGAAACTCCAAATTAACTAATTATATGCAAAGTTCATCCTTTTTCTTTCTAAAGTTCCTTTTTATCATTAACAGGCTAATATCAACTTTATATACTCATTTAACCCTATCTAACTCATTAATCATCAAAGGTTAGGGTTTTTCATTGATTAAACTATTAAAGATAGTATCTCTATATACTTTTCGAATTGCATAAGGAATCAGGCTCCAATTATATTTTATTTAGATTCCTCTCGATTTTCTAAGCAAGTTTCATGTATAACATGTCCTTATTCGACCTACCATTTATTTACTATGAATTAAGCAAATTTCACTTACTCTAGCGAATCAAGAGCCGCCACGTAGCCGTCTCCATGCAACGTTGCTTGGTGGTTTTGAGAACATGACGAAATGACAGCCTTGCCCCCGCATTAACTGCCAACTCTTCACACCCCAGGGGGGTATAATTGTCCATCGCTACTGGATCGTCTTCCACCTCGCGAGGGTCCAGCCTGCCGCCGACTGGAGCCGGCCACAGAGTCGTTCCCTACTTCCCTGTGGTCCGGGGATCACAGGGGACCAACGCCCTGTCTCCGCTACCTCCCACCATGCTCAGAAACACCTCGACCCCGGGCCATTTTGCCCAAAATGAAGAGGGTCAGAGCTGCGATCTACAGCTAGGTTAGAGACCCCTTGCAGGCATTGCGTAGGGTCGGAGGAACAAGTCGAGGCCGGAGCTTCCCTAGATCTTCTGCGGAAACGCCATGCCCACCCTTTGTAATCCTTCGCGACTCCCTGATACTCTAGGGATAGAGCTAACTCGAAGGTTTAGGGTTTTGAGCAAAATCTAGGTGAAGAAGAGGATGGGAAAGAGAGAGAGATGTGGGATCTCTCCTGAACTCAAACCAAGGCTTATCCCTTTATATAGGGGTGAGTAGCAAAGCCTTAGGTCGGCTATCCATGACTTACTAAGTCCTTCTCTCAATAGGAACCCTTTTTCCTTTAATGAGAAGAAAACTTTTCTCTCCTTCTTATTTCCTTTTGCTATTCCTTTCTCATTAAATATTGGGATTTCGAAAATCTTTCCCATTATTCTCTCCTGTGCTTTACTTCAATTTCATAAGCACGAATTATTACTTCCTTTTAGTAGGAAAGTATTTCCTTTTATCAATATCACAAAAAAAATTCATTAATACAGCAACACATCCTCTTATTTTGCCTTTTTAGTATTTTCTATTTCTTTCCTCTTTATTGGGGCTCCTTGTACCCCAAGAAACTCAAAGAATTCGAAATTACTTTTTAAGGATACTTATTATCCTTCTAGATGCATTTATATGCATTATTTCACACTATCATGTTTATTTCTCATTAAATTATTTCTTTTTGAGGATCTCTCTTTATTTCTCTTTTATTTTCCTCATTGGTATTCCTTTTATTATTAGGAATCATTGGGACACGAAATCCCACTAAGGATTACCCAATTATACCTCTTTTCACATATTTTCCACATTTCATCAATGTTTTCAATTTCCTTATTAACAAGGAAATACTTAATTGATATTTTCTTTTCTTATTGTCTTTTCTTTGCAACTTTGGACTCCTTGGAACCCAAGGAATCTAAGAGGCACGAAATACTCTTTGGATTTGCCTTCTAGAGGTTTCCACACCTTTCTTATCTCAAATTCTCAATTATTAATTAATTGAATATCCTTGTTATTGGGCCCAATAGCCAATAAAGCCCACAAATCAAACAACAAGGCTATTTTAAACGAAATCCATTTATCCTCAACAAATTATATTATTTGTCCAAATATCTTTAATATGAGAAATTACATTTCTCACCAAAGGAACCCAAAATTTGGGGTTGTAATAATGAGCATAGCCAGGTATGAGCTATGATGTTCATCTATTATTGTTAATGGGCCTTGTGAGCCATAACATGCTTTGTTGCCTAGTGAGAGGTAATAAGAGATGAAATTGGCTTTGTGAGCCATGTGAGATGCTTGTGTAGCAAGTATCATGTTTACCTTGGTCAGACGACCTGAAGGTATTAGTTACCTGATAAATGGTAACAATTGTTCTATGTTGAACTGAGGGTTTGAATACCCATTTTCTATAATCATAATGATGAGTTTTTTTAAGGGATGAGAATACCCCTGATGAGATGAGGGACTGAGATCCGAATGCTTTATTAAAGGTTTGAACAGTACTTGATGGAAGTATTACACATTCTTTCTAGCAACTAATATAATAACTAATGTTTGGAAACTTGTTGATGCTAAAAGAATATGGTAATACACTTAATTAATCAAGTGATATCTTATAATGTAATTGCCCTGACCACAGATCCTTCAGCGTCAGAATTTGCTGAATGGTGAAACAAGTTAAACTCGGATCGCATATTTTTGAATATGTGGGGGTAATTGGGCAATTATATCCTCATGTCCCATAGGAATGGCTGCGGGCTATATCCTATGTACGGGATTGGTTACGGACCATACCCCAGTATGCGTATGGCTATGGGCCATGACTCCATGATATGATACTAGGCATTGGCTATGGGCCATAACCCTGAAGAGAGTATATGATGCGGGCTATAACTCTATAGCAAAGATGCCAATATACCATGGCAAGCTAATTGCAGTTTGACACGTGATGTCTCTGCCGAATAATCTCGTACTAACCGAGAAGGATGAGGTCTTGGAGTCCGGCTCTTCCATTGACCTTGTGTGGTACCGATGCTTTCCGTAATCGTGGTCAGTTGGAGTATGAGCGGTACACCTCATCTTCTCAGGGCTTAAGTATGTTTGTAAAATGTAATCACCCGTGTAGTGTATTTGCTTAAGATTGAAATACAAGAATCATTGGTTGATGTTATCTTTCTTAGCGTATCCTAGATGGATAAATTTTATACATGTTTTTCATATTCCTTATTAAATAAATAATATGTTGTTGTATCAGTCATAGATGAAATGCTTTGAAAATAAATATTGCTCTAATCTGTTTAGACAATGAATTATTTGTTGTTAAACATTTATGATTCTTCTATTTAGTTTTATCTTATTAAATTGCAATAATAATGTTTTGGTGGAGAGTTATAGCTCTTGCTGGGACATGGGTCTCACTCCGTTGGTCACTAACACTTTTTAGGTAGACGCGGAGGAAGAGGCAGAAACCCTACAGTAGGGGAAGAGTAGTAGCAGCAGCAGGGACAGTAGTGAATTCTCAAGTGGAGACACTAGCTGTCATGTCTAATTTATAGAGTCCTATGTGTCGTCTCTGTACTCTCAGGTCCTCAGAGTCAGTAGTTAGTTTAATGAATTGATCTGATATTTTGGCTTGATGCCTGTGTATAGTTTTAAATAGGGCAGTTGATACTTGTAATCCTCGAGAAGGAATGGTACAAGATATGTACTTGTGAACCAGAATGTAATTGAATTACTTTGGTTCTTTTTGAAAGAGGTTTCCAGTGTATGGATCTCTTTGTAAATGGTTTTAATTTTTAGTGATTTTTAGTAATTCGCTGCTAATGATCGCTTCCGCTTAGTTAATTATGTTTCATTCAGACGGTGTGTCACAATTTAGTGATATCAGAGCTCTAGGTTCGCTGAGTCTACAAAGACATAGGATTAAGGTTGTTGAGTCTATTCTAGTATCTTGTAGTTTATATGATAGTGACTTCTACTCATATAGGAGGAGAAGAAGAACTTGAAGATGTTTGGATCACACGAAGAACATGCTGCTGAGAGCAGCATTTCTGTACTAGGAGGAAGTGCAAGGGATCGGGCTAGGGAGGAACTGGCACCTGAACATCCCCATTTTGACCCATCCATGATAGAGAACCTAGCTTTCCATGCTCCATTTGGGCAGTTCATGGCAACCATGATGCATATGGCGGACAGGATGCCACCACCTACACCTAGGGAACCAGCCCATAATGATGGATCGGGAGCTGGCAAGACTTTTGAGAGGCTTCGTCGGGTAGGAGCCACAGAGTATGCTGGTACAGTTGACCCAGCAGATGCTGACTTATAGTTGACTGAGCTGGAGAAGGCTTTTAGAATCCTCAATATCTCGGAAGCCGAAAAGGTGAGACATGTAGTGTACCTTTTAAAAGGGAGTGATGACCACTGGTGGACAATAGAAGAGGGTAAGAGGCCAGGTGTCGAGGTCGGATGGGAAGAATTCCGATGAGAATTCATCACTAGATACTTCCCCAAGACTTACCTAGATGAAAAGATATCTCAGTTTGAGAAGATAAGACAAGGACCGATGAACATTAGCGAGTATGAGGCTAAGTTCATGGAGCTTTTGCAGTTCTATCTGCATATGGCAGCTACTGATGAGGGAAGAATTTGGCATTTTGAGAAGGGGTTGAACGCTGAATTGACCAATCATATGTCTGCTTTGGAGAACAGGGAGAGGTTTGCCACATTTGTGTAGTTCGTCAGACAGATAGAGAGGCATGTGATTGAGAAGTGACAGACCAGTGGTAAGAAGGTGTACATTAAGTTTCAAATACAAAGGTCTGAGGGCTTTAAGAAGCCAAGGTTTTCTACACCGGTAACACCATCAAGATTCAATAACCAGATGCAATGGACATCAAAGAGGGGTAGGGGCCGTGGTTTTGTTCTAAATAGAGCCTCCAGCACAACATCAACATCGGTGACTAAACCTCATAGACCCTATCCTGAGACTAGGATCTGTCATCAGTGCAGACAAGTGGGACATCTAGCAAGGGATTGTCCAGTAGGGAACACAATGGTGACTCAACCCCAGAGGCAGAGTCAACAAGGCTCTCATAGGAGGCAGTTTTTGAGTGGCACTCGAGGACATGGGCAAGCGTCACAAGCTGGTTCATCGACACCCAACAACCGAGCACCGGGTCAACAACAAGCAACGGTGAGATTCTATGTGATGAATCAACCTGAAGCAGTAGTCAACCCTCGAGTTGTGACAGGTCAGATGGAACTATTTCATTCTGATTTGTCATCATCCTGCTTCGTATCTGTTTTAATTGATCAGGGTGTTATGCATTCCTTTATCACTAGAAGAGTGATCCTTGACTGCAATATGACTGTTAGTCATAGAGTAGATAGTTTGTTGTTAGAAACCCCTTTGTTGGGATCTACAGTGTTGCGGGAGGTATGTTCTCCCTTCATTCTTTCCTTTTCTGAATATCACATTCAGGTGGATCTTATACCACTTTAGATGCATGGGTTCGATATAATCCTCGGGATGGACACCCTAGAAAAGTATAAGGTTGTCTTAGATTGTGTTTCCAAGCAGGTTGTGTTCATAGATGATAATGACACATGGATCTTTCAGGGAGACAGAAAGATTCTTCCAACCTGTCTTGTGTCAGCTATGGTAGTTGAGAAGCTGATGAGACAAGGATGCTTTGCATTCTTGGCACATGTGGTAGACACCACAATGGAGAGCTCTAATCTTTTTGAAGTTACGATAGTTAGGGAGTTTGAAGATGTGTTCCCTGAGGAACTTCCAGGTGTACCTCTGCCCCGAGAAATTGATTTTGAGATTAATCTAACCCCGAGCACGCAACCAATAGCTCAAACATTGTATAGAATGGCACCTACTGAGATGGCAGAGCTCAAGAAACAGCTGTAGGAGTTGCTTGAGAAAGGTTTTGTCCGACCGAGTACTTCACCATGGGGTGCTCTGGTTCTCTTTGTTAAGAAGAAAGATAGATCTGTGCGATTATGCATCGACTATAGGCAGTTAAATAAGGTAACTATAAAGAATAAGTATCCTCTTCCAAGGATAGATGACTTGTTTGATCAGTTGTGTGGTGCAACTATCTTTTCTAAGATAGATCTGAGGTCAGGATACCATCAGTTGCGTATCAAGGAGAGTGGCATACCTAAGTTTGCCTTCAGGATAAGGTATGGTCACTATGAGTTCATAGTTATGTCGTTTGGACTGACTAATGCACCAGCTGCATTCATGGAACTCATGAATAGAATTTTTCGACCTTTTCTTAATTAGTTCATAGTAGTCTTCATAGATGACATCTTGATATATAGTAGAGATGCTCAACAACATGAGCAGCAGCTCCGTTAGGCTTTAACTTTGCTAAGAGAACATAAGTTGTATGCTAAGTTTAGCAAGTGTGAGTTTTGGTTACCAGAAGTTTCTTTTCTAGGACATGTAATATCTGCCTTAGGTATCCGTGTTGATCGTAAGAAGGTGGAATCTATTCTACAGTGGGAACAGCCAAAGACACCGAGTGAGATTCATAGTTTTCTTGGACTGGCAGGCTACTACATGAGGTTCATTAAGAACTTCAGTTCTATAGCTTTACCCCTAACCAAGTTGACTAGGAAGGAGGTTCCTTTTGTCTAGAATGACAAATGTCAACATTCTTTCCAACTGTTGAAAGAAAGGCTAATGAGTGCACCTGTGTTGGTGTTACCTGAGCAAGGGAAGGGGTACATAGTTTTCTGTGATGCATCTAAGAATGGTCTAGGATGTGTGTTGATGCAGGATAATCAAGTGATTTCTTTTGCCTCTCGACAGCTTAAGAAACATGAGGAGAATTATCTAACACATGATCTAGAGCTAGCTGTTGTGGTTCATGCTTTGAAGATCTGGAGACATTATCTCTATGGAGAAATATTCCAGATTTTCACAGACCATAAGAATCTAAAATATATCTTCTCACAACATGAGTTGAATATGAGACAATGTCGTTGGATGGAATTAATCAAAAACTACGATTGTACAATTGATTATCATTCAGGGAAGGCTAATGTAGTGGCTGATGCACTAAGTAGGAAATCAACATCACCAGCCCTAGATAAAGCACAATTGAACTCCGTAGTGTGCTTTAAAAGAGATATGCTTATCTCCTTGAGGCAAAACAATATACAACTTAAGTTATCGTTGTCAGTCAGGCTATTAGCTGAGATGCAAGTGAAACCTACTCTGAGATAACAGATTAAAGAAGCACAGCAAGCTAATAGTGTGGTTCAGCAGATCAGGTCAGAGTATGGTAGTGAGAAACTGGATGGCTTTCATGAGTCAGAAGATCAGGTAGTCTGTTATCATGGTAGGATGGTAGTACCTGATTGCAATGACTTAAGGAAGTTATTCTTGGAGGAAGCTCATTCTTTGATGTATGCAATGCATCCAGGAAGCACCAAAATGTATCATAACTTGAAAGATATGTATTGGTGGCCTGGTTTGAAGAAGGATGTAGTTGAGTTTGTTATGAGGTGTCTAGTGTGTCAGTAGGTTAAAGTTGAACATCAAAAGCCTGTAGGAATAGTGCAATCTTTGTCTATACCATAGTGGAAATGGGATCATGTGACTATGGACTTTGTGGTTGGTTTGCCCAGAACAGCCAAAAGTCATGATTCCATTTGGGTGATAATTGATAGGTTGACTAAGACAACACATTTCCTTCCTGTCAAAATAACCTATACTGCTGAGAATCTTGCACAAATATATAAATATGAGATAGGGTGTTTACACGGGGTACCAGTTACAATTGTTTCTGATAGAGGTCCCCAATTCACGAGTCATTTTTGGGAACAACTACATAAATCTTTAGGTATGCAGTTAAGGTTTAGTACTACCTTTCACCCACAGATAGATGGACAATCTGAGAGGACCATACAAACCTTGGAGGACTTGCTTAGGGCATGTGTCCTTCAATTTGTAGAAAGTTGGGATCTACACCTGAGCTTAATAGAATTTTCTTATAATAATAGCTATCAACACAATATTGATATGGCACCATATGAAGCATTATATGGTAGACGTTGTATATCTCCTTTATGTTGGTATGAAACTGGAGAATATCAACTTTTAGGTCCTGATCTAGTGCAGCAGACAACTGAGAAGAGTAAAATAATACAACAACAGTTAAAGGCTACACATGATAGACAGAAGTCGTATGCCGACAAATGGCGAAGACCCTTAGAATTCCAATTTGGAGACAGAGTATATCTCAAGGTCTCACCTTGGAAAGGTGTCCTTAGATTTGGGAAGAAGGGAAAGTTAGCTCCTAGATTTATGGGGCCTTATCCAATCATTGAACAGATTGGAAAGGTAGCCTATAAGCTAGAGTTGCCACCCGAGCTGCATAAGTTGCATCCAGTGTTCCATATCTCTATGCTGAGAAAGTGTCACCCTGACATAGAATTAGTTTTGCAACCTGTGGAGGTAGAATTAAATGATGATATACCATATGTTGAAGGACCTGTGATGATCCTTGATAAAAGAATTAAAAAGCTGAAAAATAAAGATATATGTCTTGTGAAAGTTCTCTAGCATCACTGTGGCATTGAAGAAGCTATGTGGGAGCTAGAGGAAGATATGAGGAGGAAGTACCCTTCTCTTTTCTCTTGATGATTTTGCGGACGAAATCCCTGTTAGGGGTAGATAATTTGTAACATCTCTGACCTAGTTTATGCTTTAACCCTAGATGTTTTGTTTAAGAAAGATAATTATATGCTTGCTCTTATCTTTTGAAAAGTAATTAAGGTTCAAGAGGAACTTATGTTTCAATTTTAGTCCTTTTTGAATAATGCTAAAAACAATGTTTTGCTAGTTTTGGACTAATGTGCAAATTACCCAAGTTGAGGGGTTAACTTGCAAATGTTACATGCTAAAATGTTCCTCAAGTTTTGAAGCATCATAAGAATGAAAATGATGTAGAGGTATGGCTGCCACTAGTCTGAGCACCAAGAAAGAGCTTATTAGGCAATGTTTGTGCATTAAAACCTAGTTTTGGTGTAATGTGCAATTTACCCAAAACCTAGGGTTCAATATGCAAAATACCACTTCTAGAGAGTCCCTAATATTTCTTGGTATCAATTAAAGACAAGAAAATCATAGGGGTGTCTCATTTGAATCTCTTTGGAGGAGAGAGAATCTTGATATTAAAATAATCAAGATTTAAGCATAATTGAAACCCTAATTCAATTTAATGCAAAAATAAATATATTAATTGAAGTACCCTTCAACCAAAAATGTGATGGTTGAAATTACATAAGTACGGACGTCCTTGTGCCTTGCAATGGCAACGAAATATCTAAAGTGAGTGGAAAGCCCACTCACATTAGTTAACTAAAAAGTAATATCCACTCAATTTTGGATATTATTATTACATTGATTAAGGTGCTTAATTTGTCTTCTTTTAATTCATGGATAATGAAGAGGAATTACAAGGTGGGGGAGATGGATTCGTATGCAAGGGATTGAGGGGAGTATGTGGCACCAATTTTGGGAGTTGAAGGAATTATTTATCACTTTCTCTCTCATTGAAATTCCCTTATATACATCCCATTTTCAACCCACATGAAAGGCTTTTTCGATTCCTTTTTCTTTCCTTTCTTTGGTTGAATAAAAAGGAGCTAAGGATAAATAGTAGGACGTGCCCCAACCTGTAGGTGAGCTCCTTAATCATCTTCAACCTTGATTTCATGGTAAAAAACGAAATTCAATGCTTAATTTCTTCTTTTCTCCATTCAATCTTCAACCTTAGCTAATCTTTTCACTCAAAGACTTGAGGACGAGCCTTGGGAAGTTGAGGAAGCTTCATTCACCATTGAGAACGTGAAGCTTGAATCTTGGATTCAATTTTGAAGGTGGGTTATATAACTTGAACCCTTAAACATTGTTATTGATTTCATTCCTTTATCATATGTTGATTCCTCCTTTACTTTCGGGTTTCCTTTTGATTGGTTGTTGAATTCACCACAAGAATCACAATGGATTTCAAAGGTTTCAATCTTGAATATGATGATGTCATCTTCAGCACACACCTCAACATAGAACATGTGCAAACGGTTTTGCTTTTTGGTGATCAAACGGTCTCAAGACCATTTGACACCAAACGGTCTCAAGACCGTTTGAGGGCAAACGGTCTCAAGACCATTTGAGGTCAAGAGGACTCAAACCGTTTGAAGGTCAAATGCTAATGCGGTTGGATGATAATCCAATGGTTCCAATTAATTGAATTTAAAAAGTTCCATATATGTATGGTCCACCAATTGCAAGCCCTAATCGATTGAATTGATTGAAACCCTAGTTGAGGGAATCATTTTCAAGGTTGATTGACCCAAACGGTCTCAAGGCCGTTTGAGACCAAATGGTCTCAAGACCATTTGGAGGTCAATGGTTGATTGTGGTGGATGGTTGGAGATCCAAGGGCTACAATCTGATGTACTTTCAATAGTTCAATTGATGGATGGTTCAATGAGTACAAATCCTAAATCGATTTGATGTTGGAAACCTTAAATGGTCTAATCAGTTTTAAGGTGGTTTGGACCAAACAGTCTCAAGACCATTTGAGTCCAAATGGTCTTGAAACTGCTTGGAATCAAACGGTCTCAAAACCGTTTGAATTGTCCAATCGGTTTCAATGTTGGGTTGTCCATTCGGTTTCAATGATAATTTGTTCAAACGATTTCATGAGTTGAGTGCCCAAATGGTTTCAAAACCGTTTGGAGGGAAAACGGTTTCAAAACTGTTTGGAGTACAAGAAGGTCAAAACCGTTTGAAGATTCAGGGTAACCAAAACCATTTAGAGACCTAAGGTTATGAAAGACCAATTAACCCCTTGATTGTTAATGGCATATATCAAAGTTAAATCTAGTGGTTGTACCTCTAAAGTACTTAGGTGTTTAGTACCTTTAGAATGGTTAATCTTTGATGCTTATGGAAGCAATGACTTAATACACTATGTCAACTCTTCATTCAAGTTGATTCAATCTAATCAAGATTAAAGTAATTAACCTCCTAGAGAGGATGAGAGAGAGGAACTTATACATGAGTGATAATCATGTAGTGATTAATCCTCAACACTTTCAACATGAATAAAATATGTAATTAGGGTTTGATCCATGATGATGAGATCATGAAACCCTAATCGAGAAGGTTGATGAGCTCTAACCCTAATTTAAGGTAAAGCTAGGTGAAACCCTAATCTAGGGTGATGGTGTAACCCTAATTTAGGGTAATGATATGAGAAACCCTAATTTAGGGTATTTTAATGAAAAACCTTAATTTAAGGGAATGCTTCATGAAAACCCTAATTTTGGGTAAAGCTACATGAAACCCTAATTTTAGGGGAAATGTTATAAGAAACCTTAATTCAAGGTAAGGATGTAATGTGAAACCCTGATACAAGGTAATGTGATATGAAACCCTAATCCAGGGTGATGCTTTGTATTATGAAACCCTAATTTGAAAACCAAGCCCTAATTTGTGTAAGGGGATGAGTAACCCTGATTGATATGAATTGGGAAACCCTAACCCTAATAAGGGTATAAGTGGTGTTACTTTGTATAGCATGGTGCTAAAATGTAATTGATATAACGGTTATCAAGTGTACTAACCATGCAGGTATCATGAGATGATGAGCATATCCAGGTATGACCTATGATGTTCATTTATTATTGTTAATGGGCCTTGTGAGCCAAAACATGTTTTGTTGCCTAGTGAGAGGTAACAAGAGATGAAATGGGCTTTGTGAGCCATGTTAGATGCTTGTGTAGCAAGTATCATGTTTACCTTGGTCAGACGACCTGAAGGTATTAGTTACCTGATAAACGGTAACAATTGTTCTAGGTTGAACTGAGGGTTTGAATACCCATTTTCTATAATCATAATGATGGGTTTTTTTAAGGGATGGGAATACCCCTAATGAGATGAGGGACTGAGATCCCAATGCTTTATTAATGGTTTGAATAGTACTTGATTGAAGTATTACACATTTTTTCTAGCAACTAATATAATAACTGATGTTTGGAAACTTGTTGATGCTAAAAGAATATGGTAATACACTTAAATAATCAAGTGATATCATATAATGTAGTTGCCCTGACCACAGATCCATCAACATCAGAATTTGCTGAATGGTGAAACGAGTTAAACTTGGAGCACATATTTTTGAATATGTGGGGGTAATTGGGAAATTATATCCTCATACCCCATAGGAATGGCTGCGGGCTATATCCTATGTACGGGATTTGTTACGGACCATACCCTAGTATGAGTATGGCTACGGGCCATGACTCCATGATATGATACCAGGCATTGTCTACGGGCCATAACCCTAAAGAGAGTATATGATGCGGGCTATAACTCTATAGTGAAGATGCCAATATACCCTGGCAAGCTAATTGCAGTTTGACACGTGATGTCTCTGCCGAATAATCTCGTACTGACCGAGAAGGATGAGGTCTTGGAGTCTGGCTCTTCCATTAACCTTGTGCGGTACCGATGCTTTCTGTAATCACGGTCTGTTGGAGTATGAGCGGTATACCTCATCTTCTCAGGGCTTAAGTATGATTGTAAAATGTAATCAACCTTGTAGCGTATTTGCTTAAGGTTGAAATACAAGAATCATTGGTTGATGTTATCTTTCTTAGCATATCCTAGATGGATAAATGTTATACATGTTTTTCATATTCCTTATTAAATAAATAATATGATGTTGTATCAATCATAGCTGAAATGCTTTGAAAATAAACATTGCTCTAATCTGTTCAGACAATGAATTATCTGTTGTTAAACATTTATGATTCTTCAGTTCAGTTTTATCTTATTAAACTGTAATAATAATGTTTTGGTGGAGAGTTATATCTCTCTTTGGGACATGGGTCTCACTCCGCTGGTCACCAACACTTTTTAGGTAGACGCGGAGGAAGAGGCAGAAACCCTACAGCAGGGGAAGAGCAGCAGCAACAGTAGGGACAGTAGTGAATTCTCAGGTGGAGACACTGGTTGTCATGTCTAATTTATAGAGTCCTATGTGTCATCTCTATACTCTCAGGTCCTCGGAGTCAGTATCTAGTTTAATGAATCGATCTGATATTTTGGCTTGATGCCTCAATGTTTTTATGCTGCCTGTGTATAGTTTTAAACAGGGCAGTTGATGCTTGTAATCCTTGAGAAGGAATGGTACACGATATGTACTTGTGAACCAGAATGTAATTGAATTACTTTGGTTCTTTTTGAAAGAGTTTTCCAGTGTATGGATCTCTTTGTAAATGGTTTTAATTTTTAGTGATTTTCAGTAATCCGATGCTAATGATCGCTTTTTCTTAGTTAATTACGTTTTATTCGGATGGTGTGTCACAAAGAAGATGTTCCTTCACGCAGCAGCAGGAGGGCCAAGGAGTAGAAGAAGAAGGATATGCCCCCCTTAAACCCAACCCCAGGCAGAACCTACATGTGGTCGGAGGCCAAACCTTCCAGTGGCCAGGGGCCGACGGGAAGTAGAGGAGCTCGCTTATCACCGGCGGCCAGAGGAAAAATCGACCAGTCACCAGGGAGCAGCAGCACTCGTCGCCGACGCAGCACCTGATGGAAACTAACCATGGAACTAGAGAAGCATCTCCGAGGACAACAAGACCAAGTCACCCATGTCATGTCTAGAATGTCATACAGGAGCAGCAGCCTGCTCCACACACCAAGAGATAGATAAGGCCACGCTTTTCGAAACTCTACTCCCTCACGCAGCCTGAACTGCTTCCATGTCTTAGCGGCATATCATCAAGCACCTATGAGGTGTCCCGGCAACCTGCAGCACCACGAGCAGCAAGACCGTTGGGGAAGACCTCCGATGCTAGTAGTAGCAGAATGCTCCCAGATCCAGTAGGGTCCAAGCGATCAGGCAAGGAGACCCGCTAACACCTTGACGTCGGGCAAACTTTGCTCAAGAATTCCATGGTCTTTAGGACCCAGACTCTAAATCAGGGAACGAAAGAAGAATGGCGAGAGAAAGAGAGGGGCGAGACTGACCCTACTAAGCAATGGCCTGAAAGAGTCGCTTAGATCACTGGATGCTAGATGAAGATGACTCCACTCCCACTAACCTCCATTTAGCTAGATGGGTGTCAATCAGATCGACTTTGCCGTTTCCGCTACCAGATCGAGATCCTGCTTGTGATCTTCCAGTCCCTCGCTGCCGAACTCTTTCTCAGCCTCCTTTACCTCAACCGAATTAGACAAACAAAGGAGGAAGGTGAGAAGGAGTCGAAAATCCCCTCGCCAACACTTCCTTGACTTCAGGCACAAACTACGATCAACGACTCTATCTAGGCCGCGTCACTCGCCACTTCCACCGGAGAACTTTGCAGGTCGCAAGAGAAGCTAGGGGGAGGTAGACGCCGGCAAAGCACCCCTCCCCCCAGCGGCGGTTGTCAGGAACCCTAGAGAGAAGGGGGAGCGGGTGAACTAGAGAGAGAGAGTTGCAGGTCAGTTCACGATCTGAAGACATGAAAATTTTAGTAGTGCCTCCTACAAAGTTCTCATGAATGGTTCACCAACTGACCAGTTCTATGCATCTAATGGGGTTTCCTGAATGTTGGCTTAACTGGATACATGAAACTTTTAGTAGTGCCTCCTACAAAGTTCTCATGAATGGTTCACCAACAGACCAGTTCTATGCATCTAATGGGGTTCGACAAGGAGATATGCTCGCCCCCTTTCTTTTTGTCATTGCTATGTAGGGGTTCTCTTCCATCATTAATGTTGAAGTTCGCAAAGGCAATCTTAAACCTGTTGGTGTCTCGGGTTCTGCTTCAGTTTCTCACATTATTTTTGTAGATGATCTGCTTCTTTTTTCTAGAGTTGATGATAGCGATGCTCTTAGTCTTAATTTTTTCTTGGACACCTTTGGTAAGGTATCGGGTCTTAAGTTGAATAATGAGACAATCCATATTTTCTTGAGCAAAATGGATGAGGAGAGTAATATCACCAGCATTTTGAACATTAAAGTTAGCTCTCTTCCTGTGAAATATCTAGACATTCCTTTGTTTACTGGAAGGTTAACCAAGACTCTTTGTTTTCCTATTATTGACAAAGTCGGAAACATGTTAGATTCCTAGAAAGGTAGGATTTTTTCTCAAGAAGCTAGAGTCAAGCTAGTTATTTCTGCACTTTCTGCTTATAGCATTTTCTGGACTGCTGCCTTCCCTTTTCCTAAGTCTACAACCAGAACGATAGAGAAGATGATGAGGGACTTTATTTGGAATGATCTGGATGATAAGAAGCATATCCATACGGTCTCTTGGAAGCTCATTTGTAGGCCAAAGGAGGAGGGAGGTCTTGGCATAAGATCTATAAATGATTGGTCTATTGTAGGTCTTCTTAAAACATGTGGTGCCTAGCCACAAAGAAATATGGTCTTTGGATTAAGTGGGTCCATGAAAAATATATTAAAGAGGAATCTCTATGGTCGATTGAAGCCAAAACCAATGCTCCTTGGTTTTGGAAGAACCTTCTTAAATATAGCAAATTGTTGTTGAGACATAATGAGTTCCATTTAGGAGATGGGAACTCTTCTCTATTTTGGTTGGACCCTTGGGTTAACAATTAAGAAAGACCTTTATGATCTGGTTGATCATCAATTCGTTCTAAAATTAGGAAAAGGAAAGTTTTGTAAAGCTGCTAGCTGCATTTACAATGGGGCATGGTCTCTTCCTAACTTTAGAAGAGTTGAAGCTCTTTTATCTATTTTGAATGATCAGACTGTAAACATGAATGAGGAAGATTCTATCCTTTTTAGAGGTGGTGATACTTCTACTATGAAGGATGGTTGGGATATAGCCAGGACTAAGGGACAGGTTGTTCCTTGGGGAAAATGGATCTGGTCGGATAAGATACCCAGAAGATGGTTTATTTTTCTTTGGAAGGTCTTCTTAGGGAAGTTGTTAACCTGTGATTATCTCAAGAAAGTTGGTTTCTAGCTGGCCTCTAGGTGCTTCTTCTGTGAAGAGAGTGAAGAATCCATCCCACATATTTTCTTTGAATGTGGGTTTGCTAGCTTGGCATGGGAGAGGTTTCTCAACAATTATAGAGTTAAAATCTCAAATTTATCTGATCTGCTAGTTCTTAGGAAGGATGAGAAGATTTCTGCGGCCTGCATCATCTACCTACTATGGAGGGAGAGGAATAGTAGGGTTTTTGAAGATACTCAAAGGGATTTTGATGAATTTTGGTCCATCTGCAATAGATATAGTTCCATGTTGTTAGCTAGTCTATATAGATAGTGTTATAGCTTAATTCTGTACATTTTTCTATTTCCCAGTGGTTTTGATTCATAACCTCCATCTATCTTGATAGTTATACCTTGTAACTATCTTTTTCTTATTAGTAAAGAGGCACCCCACCCTATTATTAGTAAAGAGGCACCCCAAAAAAAAGTAATTCATTTTTTCACATGCTTTAAGGACAGTGGTAGGGAATACATCTTTATTTACTGAGATATTTAGGTAGAACATTGTTTCTCATGGTAGAGGTCTATTTGTACATCCTTTTCTTGCTGATAAATTGATATGAGATTTGGTAGCTTCAAATATATAAAGCAGATGATTCCAAAAAATGATTCCAAAAAATTATGTAAGGTTAGTTGATTTTGAATTTTAAACTATTTATAGAAAAAACTTTGAGCCTATTACCATGCAAGGTTGATTGGGAAGAATATGGCACTAAACATTTTAGTATATCCCTATTTTTATGCTTCTTCTAGACATGGTATTAGTTACAAGAAGTGAATTCCTTTTCATACTCATGATTTCATTGACTTGTATGTCAGACAAAGTTCTATCTAATACCTAGATGTTGGCATACAAGAAAAAAAAATTATCATTAACAAATAGAGGTATGTGCAAATACGTATTTACATCCAAACAAAATCTAACTTAAATATTTATACATAGTGGTCTCTCTTTTAAATTTAAAAGTGTTTAATTTTGTGTTTAACATTTCACTTACTTTTCACAAATAAACATATGAATTTCTTATTTGAATGATTGCTTCCTTACATTTCATAACTAAAAATGTATGTATAAATATATTTATGAGAATGTCTAGTCTTAAGTGATTGTTTCTCTCATGCTAACTTAATCCAACATTGCTTACTTTAGCTTTTGTGTTAGAGAACATATGGCTCTCACTATTCTTGTATGGTTCCTATAACATCCCTGACCTAGGTTATGCCTTAACCCTAGGTGTTTTGTTTAAGAAAGATAATTATATGATTTCTCTTATCTTTTGAAAAGTAATTAAGGCTCAAAAGGAACATTATGTTTCAATTTTAGTCCTTTTTGAATAATGTTGAAACAATGTTTTACCCATTTTAGACTAAAGTGTAAATTACCCAAGTTGAGGGGTTAACTTGCAAATGTTACATGATAAAATGTTCCTCAAGTATTGAAGCATCATAAGAATGAAAATGATGCAGAGGTATGGCTTGTGGTAGCTTGAGCACCAAGAAAGAGCTTATTAAGCAATGTTTGTGCATTAAAACCTAGTTCTGGTATGATGTGCAATTTACCCAAAACCTAGGGTTCAATATGCAAAATACCACTTCTAGAGAGTCCCTAATGTTTCTTGGTATCAATTAGAGACAAGAAAAATCATAGGGGCGTCTCATTTGAATCTCTTTGGAGGAGAGAGAATCTTGATATTAAAATAATCAAGATTTAAGCATAATTGAAACCCTAATTCAATTTAATGCAAAAATGAATATACTAATGGAAGTGCCCTTCAAACAAAAATGTGATGGTTGAATTTATATAAGTGTGAACGTCCTTGTGCCTTGCAATGACACCGAAATATCTAAAGTGAGTGGAGAGTCCACCCACATTAGTTAAAGAAAAAGTAATATCCACTACTTTTGGATATTATTATTATATTGATTAAGGTGCTTAATTTGTTTTCTTTAATTCATGGATAAAAAAGAGGATTTTGAAGGAGAGGATGATGGCTTCTTATGCAAGGAAGTGAGGGGGATAAGTGGCACCAATTTTTGGAATTGAAGGATTTTTATAACACTTTCTCTCTCTTGAAATTCCCTTACATGTATCCCATTTTCCACCCATATGAAAGACTCTTTTTCGAATCTACTTTCTTTCCTTGCTTTGGCCGAACAGAAGGGAACTTAGGAGCAACAGGAGGACGTGCCCCAACCTGTAGGTAAGCTCCATATTCATCTTCAACCTTGATTTCATGATGGAAATCAAAATTCAATGCTTGTTTTCTTTTTTCTCCATTCAATGCTCAACTATGATCATCCTTTGCATCCAAAGACTTGAGAACGGACCTTGGACAGTTGAGAAAGATTCATTCACCATTGAGGACGTGAGGCTTGAAGTTTGGAATCAAATTTGAAGGCGGGTTATATAACTTGAACCCTTAAATATCATTATTGATTTCATTTCTTCATCATGTGTTGATTCCTTTATCATTCCCGATTTTTTCCTTTTGATTAATTGTTGAAATCACCACAAAGATCATAGAATATTTCAAAGGTTTGTAGCTTGAAGATGATGATGTCATCTTAGCACACACCTCAACAAATATCATGAGCAAACAGTTTGCAATGTTGATGACCAAACGGTCTCAAGACCGATTGGTGCTCAAACGGTCTCAAGACCGTTTGAGGGCAAACGGTCTCAAGACCGTTTGAGGGAAAATGGTCTCAAGACCATTTGGAATCAATTGTTGATATAGTTGGATGAAGATCCAATGGTTCAAATTGATTTATTATAATGGTTACAGTAAAGGATGATCCATTGATTACAAACCCTAATCAGACTGATTTGGTTGAAACCCTAATGGATTGAGTCGATTTCAATGTTGAATGGCTCAAACGGTCTCAAGACCATTTGAGGGAAAATGGTCTCAAGACCATTTAAGGTCAAACGGTCTTAAGACCGTTTGAGGTCAAGTGGATTCATGGATGGATGGAGATCCAAGGGTTGTAGATTGATGTACTTTCAATGGTCTCGATGTTGGATGGTTCAATGGGTGCAAACCCTAAATCGTTTGCGTGAAGGAAACCCTAGATGATCCATTCGGTTTCAAGGTGGTTTGGAACAAACGGTCTTGAGACCGTTTGGGATCAAATGGACTTCAACCCGTTTGGAGGTCAAGCACCTCAAGACCATTTGGAGATACAAAGGTTCAAGACCGTTTGGAGATTTGATTGAACCTAGACTGTTTAAGGTCTAATAGTCTTGAAGACCGTTTGAAGGTCAATGACTTCAAGACTATTTGAAGGTCAATGACTTCAAGACCGTTTGAAGGATTTTGAGACCAAGACCGTTTGAGGATCTAACGGTCTTCAAACTGTTTGAGATCTTAGACCAAGACTGTTTAAGGTCTAACAGTCTTCAAGACCATTTGGTGGTCTAGTAATTTCAAGACCATTTGATATTCTAGTAATTTCAAGACCGTTTAGTGGTCTAGTAATTTCAAGACCATTTGAAGGTCAAGGAGGTCAAAACCGTTTGAAGGTTCAAAAGTATCAAAACTGTTTGGAGACCTAATAGTCTCAAAGCTATGAAAGATCAATTAACCCTATGATTGTTAATGATGTTTATCAAAGATAATTACAATGGTTGTATCTTTAAGGTACTAAGATGATTAGTACCCTTAGAGAGGTTAACCTTTGATTCTTATGGAAGTAATACTTCAATACACTATGCTAACCCTAAATGTATGCACTTGAATGAAGGGTTGATTTAATCTAATCAAGTTTGAAGTAATCAACATCCTAGAGAGGATGAGAGAGAGAGAGAGGAATTCATACATGTATAATAATCATGTAGTGGTTAAGCCTCAACACTTTCAACATGAATAAAATATGTACTTAGGGTATGATTCTTGATAAACAAATCATGAGACTCTAATTGAGAAGGTTGATGAGCCCTAACCCTAATTTAGGGCAATGTTAGGTGAAACCCTGTTCTAGGGTAATGGTGTAACCCTAATCTAGGGTGATGATATAAGTAATCCCAATTCAGGGTAATATAATGAAAAACCCTAATTTAGAAGGATGCTTCATGAAACCCTAATTGTGGGTAAAGTTACATGAAACCCTAATTTGGGGAAAAGCTATAAGGAACCTTAATTCAAAACAATGATGTGTGAAACTCTAATCTAGGGTGATGCCATGTGAACCCTAATGCAGTGATGTGATGTGAAATCCTAATCTAGGGTGATGCCATGTGAAACCCTAATGCAGTAATGTGATGAGAAACTCTAATCATGGGTGATGCTATGTAATGCAATATGAAACCCTACCCTAATATAGGGTGAAGATATGTAAAACCCTAATTTTTGGGTTATAGTGCATGAAACTCTAATCTTGGGCAATAAGATGATAAACCATAACCCTAACTTTGGGTTATGAGTTGAGAAACCCTAATTTTAGGAAATGCTATGTGAAACCCTAATATAGGATGATGTTATATGAAAACCTAATGTAGGGTGAGATTATGTGATACCCTAATATTGGGTGATGTTATGTAAACCCTAATTGATAAAGATGGGAAACCCTATTCCTAATAATGGAATAGTGATTAATATATTGATAAGTGAAACACCTAAAGTGGTTGATAATGGATAACCTTATATTAATAATGCCTTACTCGAGATAAGTCCATATCATTTGATAATGGTTGAATAATTCAAATAAGTGACTTGTGACCAATACATTACATGGTAAATGTGATGAACTGGTGAATAAAGTATTAGGATGGGAAATACCCTAATACAAGATAAGTTGATGAACTTAAGTAAGATAAAGGTGATGAGGGAAGTGATACATCAAGACATGATAGATATCACATCCAGCACCTCAAGATTGATACACCTTGATGTATCCTAAATCCAATATACTTGGATGAGTAGCACATGAAGTGTGTCATGTCAATTGTTACATTATGAAGTAATGCACTTTGATAAGTGTAGGCTAACATACCTTAAGAAAAGGTTAAGTCAAGTTAATAAAGTATGATGTAATCATATTCTGGTAAAGTTAAGAGAGGAACTCATATCTTGTGTTGATGTTTCATTTAATGATAAATGATGAGAATAAATAAGCATAATTGAATACTTATGTTATCAATGTTACCTCCTAGCTGTGTGGAGCAATGAATTAGGGCTTGATCATTAATAATATGATCTTGAGAACCTAAATGGTTAATAATGGAAAACCCTAAACCTAATGAGGGGTGATGATATGTAAGAGAAACCCTAATCGATAAGGAAGGGAAACCCTAACCCAAATGATGGGAAGGTTGTAATTCTCTTATTGTATAAGCCTTGATAGGCATGTTAAACATTTGAATAAAAGTATAATGATCAATGGCCTTGTGAGCCATATGAATAGGTTGTTTCCTAGTGAGAGGTGACAAGATGTGCAATGGCCTTGTGAGCCATGTGAATAAGTTGTTACCTAGTAAGAGATGACAAGATGTAATGGCCTTGTGAGCCATGTGATAATTTGTTGCCTAGTGAGAGGTGACAAGATACTTAATGGGCCTTGTGAGCCATGTGAGATGCTTATGTAGCAAGTATCATGTTTACCTTGGTTAGATGACCTGAAGGTAATAGTTACCTGATAAGTGGTAACCATGTTCAGTGATAAACTAAGGGTTTGAATACCCAGATCCAGTAAACATGATGATGATGTTGAGGGATATGAATTCCCAGAAATGAGATAAGGGACTGATATCCCAATGTTTTATAAGGCTTTGAAAAGCACTTGATAGAAGTATTACACATTCTTTGTAGCATTTGTTATAATAATTTATGTTTGAAAACCTGATTGATGCTAAAAGAATATGGTAATACACTTAATTAATTAAGTGGAATCTTATCATGTAGTGCCCTGGCCATATAACCATCAATGTCAGAATTTGCTGGATGGTGAAACGGGTTGCTCCGCGGCATAACCCGGAATGCATATTTTTGAATATGAGGGGGTGATGGGTGAAAATATCCTTACGCTCTAATGGAGGAATTGATGTGAGATAAACACTAAATCTCTTAATCCTTCATTATATATGTCGGGGTGGATGTATCACTAATCCCCTGATGTCGGGATGGATGTATCACGAATCTCCCAATAATATTAATGCCGGATCGATGTGAGATAAAGATGAAATCTCTCGATTGTGAAGAGAGTGCAGCCGCCATTGTAACTCTATAGCGAAGTTGCTAGTATACCCTGGAAAGCTATTTAGCAGAGACATAAGATGTCCTGCATGGAATCTCATACTGACCGAGATAAGGGAGGTCATGGAAATTTGGTTCTTCCATTGATCTTGTATGGCACCGATTTCGACTTCACAATGGTCGGTTGGAGTATGAGCGGTATACCTCATCTCCTCAGGGCATAAGTGTGATTGTAAAATGTAATCATTCGTATAGCATGTTTGCTTAAGGATTGAATACGAAAATCACTACTGATGTTACATTTCTTTATGCATCTTTAGTTGATAGATGATATATTTATGTTTCCTTACATTCCTTACAAAGTAGATAGAAGATGTATAATTCTACCATGGGTATATGCAATGTTCTCCTTAAGAAAGGATATTATCTCATTATGTTCATACAATGATTAAAATTGTTATTTATGTAAAAGAACTCATGCTCAGTTTATTACTGTTTATCTACAATAATAATGTTTTTGGCGGAGAGTTATATCTCTCGCTGGGACAATTTCAATTGTCTTACCCCTGTGGGATCCAACTTTTTAAGTAAACGCAGAAGAAGAGGAAGGAACCCCATAGCAGGAAAGAGTAGCAGCAGCAAAAATAGGGACAGCAGTGATATTATAGGTGGAGGCACTGGCTGTCATATTTTGTGTAGAGAGTCCTATGTGTCATCTCTGTACTCTCAGGTCCTCGAAGTCAGCAGATAGTGCTTTTATCATCGATCTGAGATTTTGGCTTGAATGCCTCAAGGTTTTATGTTGCTTATGTATAGTTTGGCAAAACAACTGTTGTAGGTAATCCTCGAGAAGAGATGGTACGTGGTATGTACTTGTGAACCAGAATGTATATGTAATACTTTGGTTCTTGTTAAAAGAGTTTTATGGAATTGGATCTCTTTGCAAAAGGTTTAAATTTTTAGTGATTTTTGTTAAACCGCTGTTAATGATCGCTTTCGCTTAGTTAATGACGGTTTGTTCGAACGGTTCACCACAGTTCCAATCCTAGTGTGGCATGAACATTGGCTTTGGAATCTTGGTTGTTGTGATGGGATCCAATTTTATATGGACATTGGATTTCGTATCTTAACTGCAAATCATATCTTGAAGCCTAAAATCTCATGTTCAACAATTCTTTGGTTGTGTGGCATGTTTCACGTGAAACCCAATGTATGATTCTTTCATCTGTGGTTTCTAACCATGACTTACTAATCACCCATTCCCAACCATAGGTCTTCGATTCAATAATCTCTCACTTCCTTCACCTTTAGTAAAACCAATTGTGTACCCTCCCAATCAGATCACATACCCTCTGTTGAAACCTCCCTCGCCTCACAAGCTCATTCCACTTACCCTGGAGGACCATCTATACGAGGTAACACGCATACTCCTCAGTGTTTTATGTACAAACTATAATGTTAAAGTAGATGTATGATATTTATTTTTCTCTTATATTATTTTGGAACCATTTAATTCTGGATTATTATATTAGCATACATTATTCTCGATCATGTAAACGCTTAAGATGTAGTAATTTTGCTTCTAATGATGCATGCTCATTAGGATATATAAGAAAGCATGGCAAGTGAGATTCTAGCTTCGGTTTTGATACTAAAATGGTAGATACATGATATGATGTTTGTGACGCTCTGGTTATGGATAATTAAGGTGCACTTTGTCTTCCCATTTTTATCGATCTTGTTTACTTCATGATAACTTTTTTACTCTTATGTACATGCTCAACATTTATAAACACCAAATGATTTATATTTGTCACTGTCCTACATTGCATTTCTTTTAATGTAATGTTCATAGAACCTAGTAGTTTTGTTCATGTATAACAAACCTTAAATAGATGAAATGATCTATGTCATTTTGTATAATTTAGAAAAACATGGATGGTCTTCTCACCAAATATCATCTTGCACAGTTGTAACTGTGCTCCTTTTTCTCTAGAGATGTATCAGTAAGAAGTGAGATACTTAGAACAATATATGATATTAAACTTGTACTGCATTGAATGTGTCTCTGTGATGTCATGAAAGAGATTGGCAACTATTCAAATTTTTAGATAAGGGTATACTTCCTCATGGTTGAAGGTTGGGATTAGGTATCTACACCATCAACTTTAGCCCATTAAAAGTATGGGGTTAGATGGGATTGGGATGAATACCTTATGAGTTATAGGGCTAGGTTTTTGGGTGCTTTAAGTAGTCATGTCTGCAATCTTTTGCCAATTTACTTTGTATGTTTTTCATTTTTTATTGGGACTGTATTTCAAGTCTCAATTAGAAATAGAAAATATACATTTCACTTGCAGTCTTACATATAGAGAAAAATTTTTAGGATGACATAATATCTCCTTATCCTTAATTTTTTGCTAAAAATCCATCTTTATTATGTTAGATTGATATTTTCTCTTTCCATAGTTTGATAGAAGTAAAATATGTGTTTTCCATAATTATACTAACCTCTCTAGCCTGCTACCTCGACCATGACACAAATATTCTTGATAGCTTCATTAGTAAATAACTTGTGATATTTATGATACGTACAGAAGAAAGCAAATCATATTAGATATCTTCACAATGGGAGAGTCTGTGGGTCATCATGATGGATAATTATCCTTAGTTCTTACTATATTGATGTTTTTCTTAATTTTTCAGCTATATTGATGCTTCCCCTTGATATAGTTTAGACATGGATACCTATTATTTGGATACTTAAGTAACATGGACTCAATCAAGGAACTGATGTAGTTGTTTCTCTCTTTCTTGTTAGTGTGAGGTTTAAAGTATAACCTTTTTCATATGAACTGCACTTGTACTTACTCAAATGTCCCAGTCATTTAATTTAGAATTTAGTATTCTTGGCTGATTTTTAACATTTTTTGTGTTGATTGTATTTTTGAAATACATATAAGAAGTAATGTGCATCTCTAAGACTTGTGCGCTCCCTCCATGACAGAAACTAGGAGTTGTTGAGGCTGAATTTTCTTGAAGTTGTACTAGTGTGATTCTTCTCAAGGCCACACACTAACCAACTAAAGGTGGCTAGATGCAACCCCAAGAGAAAACACACGGGTCTCTCAAAATTTATATGTGGACCTAGTCCAACTCATAGGCTCAACTAATCACATGTTCTGGCAGCGCACGGGGTCATGTTGTAGTATAGGCTAGTGGTAGGATTAGGGTTGATCCTCAGGGAGAGAGGGGGCATTAGAGCTAGGTTTGTGTTGGCTATGTTCCTAAAGCAGAGATTAGGGTTTGAGGGTTTAAAATTGGGTTTGGTTTGATTACACTACAATTGCAAGAAAGAAATAGCAAGAAAGAAACTAAGTTAACAAAAGTTCTAGATTACTCTAAGCAAGTTAAGACTATCAAACTAAGCAAGTCAAGCAATTAGGCTAGAGCAAGGAGTTACACTACAGTAGCAAGCTAAGTGATCAACTAAGATGCAAACTAAGAAATTAGACAATCAAGAGCCAATTTATCACTAATTATCCAAATTAACACAAGCAAGCTCAAATGAGCCCTAACTACTTGAGTAAGAACTAACTATCTAGAACTAAGTAATTAGCTAAGGATTAACAAAGGCAATTGACTACACTAGCATTAATAATTTAAGAAGGAAAAGGTGGATTTTAAGCAATATGATGGATAGGTGGGACGTTTGAAACTTGGTATTAGCTGGGGGAAGGTCAACATAGAATGCAAATCTCACATTTCAATCTAAATTACCAAGCCAAACAACAAGGAAAGTGCTATTAGAATATACCATATAATACTAGTTGGAGAACTAGGGTTAGGTGTAATTCTAGTAGGACTTCGCAAGTCTAGGTTTCTAGGGTAAGCAGTATAAGGTAAAATTGAGAGCCAAGGGTAGGAATGGGTGTAGAGATGAGGGTATTTCACCTCATGTTACTTGCCATCTAGCCTTTAGGAAGCTCTAGGCAATTGCACTAATCACACTTACACTAGCTACTTAGATCTCACACTCACTTGTAGAAGAAGGGAGATGTATGTAGGAACAAAGGGGGCTAGCTAGGGATCCACTAATTCGACCTAGGAGACATTCCTAAGATTTCCACATATATTCCAATTTTGCCTAGAAGCTAAGTGTCATCAAGCATCACAAAACAAGCAATTTATGTTTAAAAGAACAAACCACAAGCAAGATAACGGGAAATGAGATACAATCAAGAGGCAATCAACATATAATGAAATTATGTTCATTACAAGTTATTTTCTCCCAACATTGTATCAAAGTCACATTTTAACCCCAAACAACCCACCACTAGGGGCTTAGCTAGACATGCTCAAAGAAAAGATAAAAGAAATGAGAATAAGGGGATAGGACTCCTTGGATATTGAAGTAGATCCTCCTTCTTCACCTCCTAGATGTTGTAGGACGGCCTCCCTCCTCCAAGGTGGAAGATGGGCATGAAAATGAAGGGGATTATGGCAGAAAACCTAGAAAACTAGGTTTCTGTGGTGGAAATGAGGTGGAAATGGTGGGTAGAGAGCATAAATGCAAGGGGAGTGCAATTAATGTTCTAACGTGGGTGGAGAGGAGTTATGGTAGCTAACCTAGTGTTGTGGCCACCACCCATGTATATATAGGTGGTGGTGGAAGCACTAGGGTAAGTAGGGGTATTGTTGGAAGAATAGTGTAGAAAATGCTAGGTTTAGGTGGTCACCACGACTGTGTTGAAGTGCCACGGCCGTGGTGGGGGTTGCATAACAGGTTCGTGGGTAGTGGAATGGCCGAGGGGGAAAGTGGAGTTGAAATGATAAGTGTATATGGTGTCCACAGCCATGGCAAGGTGCCACGGTCATGGTGGTTAGAGGATAGCACAGTCGTGTGGGGTACCACGGCCGTGTTGGAGGAGGGGGGCATGTAAGAGGCTGCTTTGAGGTCTATGTGTCTTCAACCCTCCATGGACATGGTGAGCACCACGGGTGAGGTAGTCTTCATGGGCCATAATCATGATGATGGTCACGAATGTGGCCATTCACGTGTAAATTGGACCAACTCTCTGTTCATTTTTGGGAACTTCATGCATAAATCGCCACGGTCATGTTGATGACCACGGGCGAGGTGGAAGGTGCTGGTCATGGCCATTCTGGGGGCCATGGCTGTGGGGTCTTCAGTGACCACGATCGTTGTGATGACCACAGCCGTGGTCATTCGTGTGTAAATTGAGGAACTTCCAGGTGACTTTTGGAGCATAATTCCCACGATCGTGGTGATGAACCACGGCCATTTTGGGGCTTATTGGTGTTGATCTCTACTTCATCTTATTCATCTAGCCTCCTTTTGCTTTGAATTTCTCTTACGCATCCAAGGAAATCTCAGGGAAGAGATAGGTTCACTCATGGGGTGTAGGACCCCATAAACATTCTTCATCTCGCTCCCATGCATCAATGCATGCATAAGTGCCCTGAAATACACACAAAATGAGGCATAAGTGCATTTGGCATAAAATATCATATTGGAGGGAATAAATTGTAATATAAACTGTTTAGATGTGATTATCATGCAAAAAGACATAGGATGAAGCCCTAAAATAGGGCTACATCACCACCCCAAACTTAAAACATACTTGTCCTCAAGTATGCTCTAACTTAATCTCTCTCAATTTCTTTCAATTAAGCAAGAATGATAGAATCCATTACAGTAGTAAATTATTGACTAAATGGTCTTAGAAGTTACTAAGTGCATGTGTTCCACCTCTCGCCTCTCCACTTTCACAAACCAATCATGAAAAGAGCATTGAGCATACAAACTTCAAATATAGAGAGTAGAATACACAAGCTTTCCATATGTCCTTCATGCAATTCTGGGTAAACCATTTCATGTTGGCGTTAATCAATGATGACTAGGAGTGTTGTTTCACTTTCATGCATTCAATCTTATGTCTCAAACCACACCAAATGACCCACATTGTTGTAGAAAAGGGTAAAGTGAGATATATTTGATGTTTTCTAGCTCAAAGGGTATGAAAAAGGAGGAAATGATTGCGGTAAGAGATTGAAGTGTTTTTGCACACTCATCTTTACTTTATTTAGATGCTCTTAAACATGAGCATCTTTTATTTTATTTTTTATTTTGTCTTTTCTGCTTTTCTTTTCTTTATCCTTTGGTGAAGGTAGGTTGTATGATGGATCAAGTGAAGCGGGAAGATGTAGATATGGCCACCCCAAGATTTTGGAGGTGGCCAAGGCTAAATATGTGCACTAAGGCATCCTTTCATGAGGCGGAGAGGTATGAAGATGGTGAATGAAGAGTCGGTTCAAAGAGGGGTCATTGGTGTAGTCCTCAACATAAACTCTCCTGCATGAAAACAAATCCAACACTTCATTAAATGATATCACACCACATGATTGAATAACATGAGATTCACATTTATTTCCTGCAATTCCATAGGCTCTAAACGTGCATAGCTTGCTCAATTCACAATTCAACCAAGACATTCACAAACTTGAGAGAGGTGTTGCACATGTAGAAAGTCAAAAATTAAGACCATATAGTGATAAACTCTAAAAATGTGCCATGCATTTGTCAAAGATCAACATTTTCAGTTCAAAAATTGGAGATTAAGTTAAAGCATGCTTTTAGGCAAGAACATCTAAATTTGGGCAAAAATGGCCAAAATGGTGCCAATTTGCAATCAATCACATCTAAATCTACATTTAGGGAATTTAAATCATAAAACAAAAAATCCTAATTTAAAACACACAAAAATTACCAAAATCTACACGGAAATGCAATCTATGACATGAAAGAGCAAAAAGAGAAATTTTTTTGAAAAATTACCCAAAAATGCATGAAATTAAACTACATGTATGCATGCATGCTAGCAAGAAGAAATATGCACTAACAAGAGTGAAACCAAGCATTCAAAAATAAGGTGGGACAGGTGTAAAAAAAATGAGAGGTAAAGACAGGGTGGTGCATACCTCCCTACCACCCCAAACTTTTGAATCATGTTGTCCTCAGCATGAAACTAAAGCTTAGGTATATAGGGTGAAGATCATGGCTGGTGTTGCAAATCGAAAGGCAAGTTTCCCTATTGTGACTGATCAGGCTACTCTGACTGGTGCTACTAAGGAGGAGGAAGTCATGGATGGGCTAGGGGAACTGGTAATAATGGCCCCAATAAGTCTCCTGAGGGGGAGGGTAGGTCTCCTAATATCCTGAAATACCACCCCAAAAGTCTTCACCCCATTCAGGATTTCTTTATGCTTGTGCATGGTGGTAATGGTATAAGTGGTTGACCAGTTGATGCATCTGATGTTGGTCCTACCACATGTACTATTGGATGAGATGCATGTATTTCTGCATCTTCTGGATGCCTTCAAGATGTGCATGGATGGATGACATATCATATGCATTCATTGAAGACTCCTGCAGCTGGAATGTTTCCTCATCCCTTCTTTTCACCCTTCAGGGTTGTCTTATTTGCTCTCCTCCCTCTTCTTGTTGCTACTATGCATTTGATTCTACCATTTCTTCTTGTGCAGCAGTAGGGTTGAAGTTTTCTCAGGGGTTGTCTTGCTCCCATCGCCATATCTCTTTGTGAAATAAGTCAGTTGGCCCCACGTGAGAGAGGAGTAGGCTAGCATGATAAGGTAGCTCAAAAGTTATTAATTCCATGGATTTCACATTGAATATCATCCTATTTTTTTATTGTGATCATCTAAGAGTAAACAAGATACTTCAAATCGACAAACTGAGCTCCCTTGGCCTCTTTAAGACCAGTAACATCAAATACTAGGGCTATAGAGATTGAGGTCACAATCCCTCCCATAATAAATGGAGTTTTGTTTTTGAAGATGATTGTCATCATGTGATCTATCAAAAGCGACCCTAGATCAATGTGTAACTTCTTATGTATTCCATGTAAAACCTAGAGGTCTTTTGTGAAATATTGCCATAATTATCATACCTCCTCACAATTGTGTTGGCAAGGACCTTCTATACATATCTAAACAAGGGGTTGCTGATCTACATTGTCTTTGATTTTCCAGCTATATACCTCGGTGTCCCTGTCAAACTATACCAGAATTTGTTGTAGTCCAAGTCAACCTCTCTCTCAATTAAGCCATCACTCATTTTGTTGGCTTCTTTGGGGTCCTTTACAAAGATGCAGTTTAGTTTAGAAGCAGTCAATGTGTGTACTTTGTTGAACATTGCAAACTTGATGGCTTCCTCCCCTTTGACCTTGACCTTCTCTAGTGTGGTGAAGAATTGCTGAGTTAACTCCACGTATGTGGTTTGTGCTGTGCAAAGTACCTTCCACAAACTGACTTACTTTAGCTTCCTTTCCACCTCTACTTTGATTCCTGGGTCTTCAATTACCTTCTAACACCCATACCTTATGGAGATAACTGTCCTTAACATGCATTCGGGAAAATAGGTGTGATTTGCATCTTCCTCTGACCCCTGCCATATAAAGTTCCCTTAGGAGCCTTGTCAAACCCTTTCAGCCTATCTGCCTACAAGTATGACAAAGTGTCCTCTGGCTCAGAATCCATCTCCTCCTCAGTAGTGTCATCATCATCTTCCCAACGTATTAGGTTCTTGACCCCAAGATCGTGTCAAGATTTATTGGTACCTGTTGCTCAGGGTATCGTTGTGGGTGATCCTCCTCTTTGATCATCAACTGTCACCTTGCTTGTGGTTGTTGTTGTGGTCTCTCCCCTAATGAGGAGGTAGAGTGGTGTGTTGGTGTGGTCCGTGGAGGCATCCTTGATGAAGATGGGGTTGCAGCCCCCTTACCCCACTTTTGGTGGTTTGTGATCTCTGGATCAACCTCGTCAATCATGTCATCAAGGTTCTCCTCCAATTCCCCGTCCTCCTCCTCCCTATACATCTCAACCATGATGTGGTGGCTATCTGACGACCGGGTGCAGGATGCACTCATAGATGCCCAGCGGTGGAGCGATTGGGAAATGGAGTTTGATGGTGATGGAGTGTGGGATGGCATGGAGACTTCGGAAGATGCTCTCTTGGTGCACACCTTGCCCTCTATGATCACCTCAAGGCTCTTTTGAGCCCCCTTCTTCATAGCCTTGGTGATTCCCTTCATTATTTGTATACGGTGGTGGTGGTATGGCTGTGATTTTCGGATTTTTTTGGAGGAGGCAAAATGGAGGTTGAGTGATGGGTGGAATAGGCTAGGATGGTTGCTTGGATGGTGGAGGATGGATTAGTTGAAGGTTTTGGGTGAAAATTGGTGGATTTTGGAGAGGATTTATGAGGGGCAGTTGTAGGTGAGGTGGAGAATGAAAATGGAGATGGTGGCTATATTGGTGGAGGTTTTGGGGTGGAAACGAAAGAGGGAGAGGTGGTGGAGGTGTAGAAAGTGATTGGAGGTCGATTTGTTGGAGGATTTGGGCTGGAGATGCAATATTGGAGGTGATGGGGGCGGAGCACATCATCATGGCCGAGGGAGAGTTTAGCAAATGTGTTAGGGAGTGAAGGGGTCGTGGTGTTTTTTGGGGTTTAAGTTAAAAATAGGTGGGGTCAGGTCCTGCCACCACTGTGGTGGGTCGCCACGGTCGTGGTGGGGGTTTGGCAACACGGCCGTGGAAGGTGCCATGGTCTTGTTGGGTGGTGGAGATGACTGTAGATCGACCCTCACCACGGTCGTTGTGTGCTCCTCTTACCTCAGCCATGGTGGTCACCACGGTCGTGGCCGTTCATGCAAAAAATCACCTCCATCCCTATAACTTCTTCAAATTTTTGCACTTAAATCACCACAGCCGTGGTAGTCTCCACAACCATCTTTCCTTCATGGTCCACAATTGTGGTGCTAGCCACAACTGTGTTGTCTAGCAGGCCACAACCATTTTGAGCTCCACGGCTGTGGCCAATCCTTCACAAATTTGGTGATGTTTCTATAACTTTCTTGAGATTCTGCAATTAAATCACCACGGCCGTTTTGATGCACCACGGCTGTGGTGGTTCTTCCTTCATTACTTTGTCAATTCAAATTCAAAAAAATCTATATCTTTGCAAAAAAATTTGTTCTTTGCCACATTTAAACTTCAACAACCATGTCATGCCTTCCCCATCTCTCTCATAAACTTATTACCTGCATCTCATCAAAACTCAAACAAAAAATATCAAGCACAAGTGTGTGTGTGTGTATTTCGTGGAAAAGAAAACAAAAGTATCAAAAAGTGAAGGTTGGGTGAAAAAGTTCCCAAACCTAGGTGGGTTGCCTCCCACTAGCACTAAATTTTACGCCTTCAGTCGGGCTTATTGATTCCTGACCTATTTCATCCTCGTGGAATTCTCAAAGCATCTTTGAACTAAATATCTCTCTCATATGCATTCAAGCACATCTCCTCATCAAGCTGGTGTTCCTCAACTAACATCACAATATTAAAACTTTGATTTTCTCTATCTGATCCAACTTCAATGACTGGTTTCAATCTTAGTCCATTCATAGTAAACTCTCTTGCTCCATCTTTTTCACAGATCACAATATCTCCGGATGGGTACACATTCTTGACTAGGTAAGGTCCATCCCATCTAGACTGAAGCTTCCCAGGAAAGAACTTCATCCTAGAGTTGTATAACCACACCCATTGTCCGGACTCAAAATCTTTCTTCTTGATCAACTTGTCATGAAGAAAATTGGTTTTTTCTTTGTAGCTTTTAGATAACTCACACGCTTCATGCCTCATTTCCTCAAGTTCATGCAGTTGTAACTTTCTTTTCTACCCAGATGTGTTTCCATCCATATCCATAACTTTGAAAGCCCACAATGCCTTATGTTGTATCTCAACCGGTAGATGGTAGCTTTTTCCATAAACAAGCTTGAATGGTGTGGTGCCAAATGGGGCTTTATATGCAATCCAATAAGCCCATACAACCTCATTGAGATGTAATGACCAATCCTTTTGGTCTGGTCTCACCGTCTTCTCTAAAATGAGCTTTATCTACCGATTGGCTAACTCAATTTGACCACTCATTTGGGAATGGTAAGGAGTATCCACACGGTGATTGACTCCATGTTTCTTGATCAGCCCTTCAAATGTCTGATGGATGAAATGGCTTTCGCCATCACTAATCAAAGCACGTGGCACACCGAACCCAACTAAAGATGTTTGACTTCACAAAATCACAAACTACTCTATGATCGTTGGTTCTAGTCGCAACAACCTCAATCAACTTTGACATGTAATGCACGAAAACAAAAATGTAGACATATCCAAAGGAGGGAGGAAATGGGCCCATGAAGTCAATCCCCCAAACATCAAATACCTCCACTACAAGAATGGGTAATAGAGACATCATGTCCCTCTTAGAAATAGTGCCCACCTTTTGGCACTTCAAACAACACTTGTAAAATTCATGAGAGTCTTTAAACAAGGAGGGCTAATAAAATCCACTTTGGAGAACCTTGGCAGCCATGCATTTCCCGCTGAAATGACCTCCACATACTTTGTAATGAAACATAGATAGAATTTCTTGCTGCTCCATCTCCGTGACACATCTCCTAATGAGTTGGTCGGGGCAATATTTGAAAAGATGAGGATCATCCCAAACATAATTTTTGACCATAGAAAAAAGCCTTTTGCTCTCCTCCCTTGTCCATGTACTTGGGATTCTTCTACTAGCTAAGAAGTTAGCTATATGTTTATACCATGGCCTTTGAGTGGATGAGAGTAGGAAGGGCTATTCATGCGGCATTGTTTCTTTAATTCGGTTCCTATTATCAAAGTGTTCTTCAATTTGGGAGAGATGGTTGGTGGCATAATTTTCCACTCCCGTCTTGTCCACAATCTCAATATCAAATTCTTGAAGCAACAAAATCCACCGGATCAACCTTAGCTTTGAGTCTTTCTTTTCCATGTGATACTTCAATGCAGCATGGTTTGTGTGTATCACTACCTTATTTTGCAAATGATATGAGCAAAACTTGTCAAGAGCAAAGATCACTGCAAGCAACTCTTTTTCTGTAGTCGTGTAGTTCCTTTGTGCTTTGTTTACAGTCTTGCTAGCATAATAGATGGCGTGCAGAATCCTACCAACTCTTTGGTCCAGCACAACCCCTATTGTCGTGTTTGATGCATCCGTCACAATCTCGAGTGGCAAGGAGAAATCTAGGGGCTGCATTATAGGAGCATAAATGAGCTTGTGCTTCAAGTGGTTGAAGGCTTCAACACACTTGTCATTAGAGTGGAATTCAACATCTTTTTCCAACAAATGACAGAGAGGTCTTGAGATTTTGCTATAATCCTTTATGAAATGACAATGGGAACCTGCATGTACCAAGAAAGATCGGACATGTCTTATGGTAGAAGGAATGGTGAGAGTGGAAATGAGGCCCACCTTGGCGCTATCAACATCAATACCGTCTTTTGAAACCCAGTAACCCAAAGCAATTCCTTCAGACACCATGAAGTGGCTCTTTTCCCAAAATAAAACAAGGTGAACCTTGATTCATCTCTCAAGAATGGAGGCCAAGTGGTGCAAACACTCATCAAAGGCTTTACCAAAAATAGAAAAATCATCCATGAATACTTCAAGTGGCGAATCAAGCATGTCAGTGAAGATGGATGTCACACATCTCTGAAAAGTGGAAGGGGCATTACACAGCTCAAATGGAATTCTCCTATAAGCAAAAGTACCACTAGGGCAAGTGAATGTTGTCTTTTCTTGGTCTGCAGGATGAACAACAATTTGGAAATACCCAGAGTATCCATCAAGAAAGCAATAGAAACTTTTCCCTGCCAACCTCTCTAAAATATGATCAAGAAATGGAAGAGGATAGTTGTGAGAACCCGTTACACTAAACGAGATTACTTAAAATATAAAACACAATCGATCACTAATTAATCACATACCCAAAAATATGGGTAAATTAAAACTGATTTCAACATCAGCACCCGCTCAGAAACATTTACATAAGAGTCCAACATCTTTTTTATATCCATACTATGACAAGAATTTGATAAAAATTGTTCTATCACCTTAGCCACAACATATATACATAGGAGAAAAATATGTGTATATGCCACACAACAGATATTAACATGCTAACAAAATTTTGATTCATTTGAAACACCATATACAAACTTTTCCTGCCTAGACATCAGAGTATAGGGACGAATCTAGGACACACTAGCCATCTAATCAACTTTCTCAAAGATTCATTAATGTAGTTCCTATTTACATCCACGGTTCTCTTTTCGGTACTATTGATTACCTAAAAAGATGTTGCAAACCAAAAGGGTGAGACCCATGTCCCAGCAAGAGATATAACCTCCAACAATGCTTATTGATTACAACATTTTAAATAGTAGATGACTGAGAAGTTGGAGTATTTAATAATCCATTGAACAGATTGAACAATTCAAGTATGCTAAACAGAATAAGCAAAGAAATTTGTAGATACATTCAGGTTACTCCAGATCAACCTACTTCTAGTAAACTCCCGGCTCCCCTGGCGTCTGACCTAGGTCTGGCGTTTTTTTGGGTGATTCTGGGCGATCTCTCCCCGCTTTCAGTGTGGGTGCTTATCTCCTCCTGGTGGGGTTTGTGAAAGGGGCTTCGTCCTCGACCGATGGCAGAGGAGCTGCGGGCTAGATGCAAGGTGCTAAACATAGAAGATGAAGACGACATGGTGGATTTCACTGACGGCTCAGTGGAGATCGACGACAAATGGGGCGAACTCACAGTGGCAGCCAGGCTTCTGACGTACAGGGAGTTTAATTTCTATGCCTTCCAAAGAATGATGATCCAAGCGTGGAATACGGCGAGGAAGGTAACCATCAAAATGGTGGAGCACAAGATAATGCTGATTAGTTTCGAACTAAAGAGGGATAAAGAGAAAGTTATGGAGGGTTGTCCATGGAACTTCGACAACAAGCTCCTTCTCATGAGAGAAATCCTGCCGGGGGAGCAACCGTATGACATAAAAATGGAGGAATGGGCCGTCTGGGTACGTTTCTATAACATCCCCCTGGGCTACCGAGCGGACGACACCTTTTTGAAGATAGCTGGAAAGGCCGGAAAGGTAGAGTCAATAGAAAAAGAAAGAAATGACTGGGCTGGAGCCAGAAGGGAAAAGATCACGATCAACATAAACAAGCCGCTGAAGACTATCCAGAAAATGAAAGACAGAGATGGAGTTGAGTCAAAAATCGACTTAAGGTATGAGAAACTTCCTTACTTTTGCTTCAGATGCGGGCTGCTGCGGCACACCTCGAAGGAATGCCCAGAGGAAGATGAGGAAGGTCCAGAGCAATGGGGAATGTGGATAAAGGCGTCTCCTCGCAGAGCATTCAAAGCAGAAGATACACCTATATCCTACGAAAAGTCCAAACGTGAGCTATTCAAAACAACTGATGATAGCATTGAAGAGAGGAAGACAGCAGAGGAGACTGCAGCTGCCCCAAAAAACACCAACAAAGGGGACTCAGACAAGGAGGCATTGGAGGGGTCCAGTATGCCCAGTGGACCGACAGAGAGGAACCTAGAAGGAAAACACAAAGGTGTTATAGAAGGAAGAGCTGGACAGGAGATAGTGAAAAGCCAAAGCTTAAAGAAAGCAGGAGGGGTGGAGGACGCTCGAGAAAATGCCACACCCACAGAGCATGTGCACCCACAGGAAAATAGGGGCCCAACAGTTGATAGTTGTGTTACTGAGGATGGCAGCGAACAACACACAGAAGGACTTTCTAGCAGCTGCACCGAGACATAGCAACAACATCTCATATGCGAGGGAGAAAAGGAGACCCCGAGGAAAGCAGAAAGGAAATACAAAAAGAATCACAGGAAAGAGCAAAACCTGGGAAGGACATGGCATGGTAACAGTGAAGACAAAAGGACAGCAAATGTAGTAGATAATAGATCAAAGAAAAGAGTAGTAGAAAGGGACAAGGAAACAACAGCAGGGTCAGTGGAGACAAGAGAACAGAAACAAAGAAGGGAGGAGGGATACAAAATGGTATGGGAGGCCTACTCTCAAGTAGCGGGCGCTGGCTGTGTCCAGCACCGCGAAGGAAAATGAAAACGCTAACATGGAATTGTCAAGGTGTGGGCAGCCTTGGCACAATAAGAACCCTCCGAAAATATTGTTGGAGGGAACGCCTAGATCTTGTGTTTCTTATGGAAACCAAGATAAGTTATATAGATCTTGAGAAAACTCAAAGGAGATGCGGTTTCAACAACGGCCTGTGTTTCAGCAGTTTGGGGAGATCGGGAGGAATGGGAATATGGTGGAAGGACACGGATGTTTCACTCTTATTGTATTCTCATCACCATGTTCTGGTGGAGGTCAGAAATGAAGGCCAACAGTGGCTGTTTGCGGGAATACATGGATGGGCTGAAAACAATCTAAAATGGAAAACTTGGGACCTCATGGAAAAGATCAGAAAGGATCATAGCTCCCAACCTATCATTTTCATGGGGGATTTCAACGAAATTTTGTGCAGTAGTGAAAAAGAAGGTGGGTCAGTGAACAGCTACCGCCATATGAAAGATTTCAGAGAAGTAATAGACAAATGCTTGTTGTATGACCTTGGCTTCACAGGGCATCAATTCACCTCTAGGAAGGGGATCTCTGAGGAAACGATGATTAGAGAATGTCTCGACAGGGCACTGGGGTCGGAGGAGTGGGCGGCTGTTTTCCCAGATGCCTGGGTCCTCCACCTCCCTTTCTTGAACTCTGACCACACATCCCTTATGTTGGATACCAAGGCAAAGACTTATCACAACAGGAGAGCGAGGGATTTTAAGCTTGAAGCATTCTGGTTGAAAGATGCTGACTGCAGGGAAATAATTAGCAGGTCGTGGACTAGCAGTAGTGAAACGGACATTAATCATAAACTAAACGAATGCTCCAAAAATCTGAGCTACTGGGCAAAGAACAAGTTTGGTGATATCCAAAAAAGACTGAAGAAAAAAGTAGACGAGCTTTGTAGATTACAAAAGATGTCGATGACCAACCAGAACATCAACTACTGCAATATGATCAGCACAGAGGTGGAGGATCTCCAGGAGCAGTACGAGAGCTACTGGTTCATCAGAGCGAAGGCAAATGAAATGCGGGATGGGGATCGCAACACTGCTTATTTCCACAAAAAGGTGAAACAAAGAAGGAAAAATAATGCCATAACCAAACTGCAAGATGAACAAGGCGTTCTAATGGAGGACGAGGACGACATCATTAATGTAATAATAAAATATTATGATAAAATGTTTTCCTCTAACAACATTTTTGGAAACGATGCTACAACAGGTATCAATAGAAGAATCAGTGATGTCATGAACTACCATCTCCAAAAAGAGCCCGACAAAGTAGACATATGGAGGGCCCTTCAACACATGCACCCTACGAAAGTGCCCGGTCCGGATGGCTTTCATGCAGCTTTCTACCAAACCTTCTGGGACGTGGTCGGTGATGATGTCATGGATTTCATTCAAAAATGGTGGAGAGACAAAAAAGACCTGACACATATCAACAAAACAAACCTGGTGCTAATCCCCAAGTGTCACAGTCCTGTGAGCATGAAGGATTTCTGCCCCATAAGTCTTTGCAACACTCTTTATAAGGTGGCGTCCAAGATGCTGGCAAACAGACTCAAACCATACCTGGAGGAAATCATCTCGCCAAACCAAAGTGCCTTCATCCCGGGGAGGCTCATCCACAACAACACGCTTATATCTTTTGAGATGTTCCAAGCCATGAAGAGAAAGAAAAAAGGAAAGCAGGCAGTCATGGGTATAAAGCTTGACATGAGCAAAGCCTATGATAGGCTTGAGTGGAAATTTATCGAAAAGGTTTTGACCAATCTGGGCTTCGGAGAGATTTGGTGTAGAAAGGTAAGCGAGTGTATCAGAACTGCTTCTTTCTCTTTCATTGTGAACGGAAGAAAACATGGTTATCTTCAACCACAGAGGGGAATCAGGCAAGGAGACCCTATATCACCGTATCTATTTATCCTGTGTGCGGATGTTTTCTCGAGCATGATTAACAGGGAGGTGGAGAATGGCAATATCCATGGAGTCAGGATTTGTAGGCTGGGTAGACTAATGTCCCACTTGTTTTTCGCGGACGACAGTGTCATTTTTGCTAGGGCAACTGTGTAGGAGGCTACGAAGATAGCTGAGGTTATCAGCTGCTACGAGAGTGCCTCGGGTCAACAAATTAACTATGATAAGTCAGAGATTGTCTTCAGCAAAAATGTTACCACCGAAATGAGTAACTCTATCACGCAGAAGCTACATATGAGGAGGGTGGAAAAGCATGACAAATACCTAGGGTTGCCTACGATGGTGGGTAGAACAAAGAAAGCTATCTTCGAGGGTCTAAAATACAGATTATGGAACAAAGTAAAGGGATGGAAAGAGAAGTACCTCAGCCAGGATGGTAAAGAAGTGCTCATTAAGTCAGTTATCCAATCTATCCCCACCTTCATGATGGGGATCCTAAAACTTCCAGAAGGTACTATTGATGACATCAATAAAATGATGGCTAATTTCTGGTGGGGAAGTAACAACAACCAAAGGAGGATTCACTGGAGATCGTGGGACAAAATGTGCAAACCCAAACATGAAGGTGGCTTGGGGTTCAGAGACCTAAGCTTGTTCAATAATGCCCTTCTGGCGAAGCAGGTATGGCGGCTGTATACTAATCCTCTTGCTTTGTTTAGTTTTATCCTCAAGCAGAAATATTATAAAAACGATGAAGTCCTAAATGCTTATAGGGGTTTTGACCCTAGCTTCTCTTGGAGAAGTCTTTAGGGTGCCAAATCCCTCCCGCTGGAAGGATTGAGATGGACTGTCGGGAACAGCCTAAAGGTGAATCTATGGATGGACAACTGGCTTCCTAATGCGAAGGGATGCTGCTCGATACCAAATTGGATAGCATCTCATAGCGATGTGAATGACTGGAAAGTATCAGATATCATCGATGAGGGGACTGGCTTGTGGCGTTGGGATATTATCGACGAAAATTTTCTTGAGGAAGATGTTTAACTATTAGAATGTTGCCGCTGGCTACCCAATGCCTTTCCAAGAGATACTGGTATCCTTGTCTTGATGGCTGCTTTACGGTTAGCTCTGCCTACTGGTTGGGTGTCAACAGTTTTGCCCCATCTTGGTGCGGGAAACGACAAGACGTTTCTTCCCCTTGGAAATTTTTTTGGAAAATCAATGTACCCCCGAAGCTGAAGCATTTTCTGTGGAGGGTGTGCTCAAATCTCTTACCCACCAAAGAATCTCTCACTCGCCGCCACATCCTTGATGATGAGTTGTGTAGCATCTGCCAGAGGGAACCTGAAAGTGTTCTCCATGCACTGTTCAGCTGCAACAACGCCATCACAATATGGCAATCCTACCCCCATCAAAGAGCTTTGGCTGGAGCTAACAATATGTGTCTGCTGGACAGTATTCTACAAGTCAAAGAAAAGGAATCAAATGAAGATTTTCGGATCTTCTGTACGTTGTGCATGGCTGCTTGGAACTGCAGGAACACTTTGTTGTTTGACAATGATATTTCTAACCCATACCTTTCTGTTAATGGGCTTCTTCACTAGTCCGAGTCGCACGGTTTTTACCTGGGTAACGGCGATGCTGCTCTGAATAGAGAAGCCCAAAGAAGGACGGCTGCTTGGTCCCCACCTACACCAGGCTGTTATAAAGTTAACTCTGACACAGCATTTCTTACTGGAAATTTAATCAGCCTAGCTGTTGTTATCTGGGACTACAGGGGAAGACTGCTTGCTTCTCGCTCCAAGACCTTCAAAGTTGCGTGGTCAGTTTTCTCCGCTGAGGCTGCCTCACTGCTGCTGGGAGTGGAGCTGGCGCACGAGTTGGGTTTATCTGAAGTGGCGATAGAGTCAGACTCGTCTGCTGTAATATTCACGGTTAACAGCAAGCATATGGGGAGAGGGCCGAGTATGAGCGCCGTAACTAATATCCAAAACCTGAGGTCATGCTTTGTAAAACTCACCTTATGTCATGTGAGAAGAGAGGCAAATACTGTTGCCCATAACCTTGCCTGTTTGGGCTTAGGTGGAGAATGTGGTAGTACATCCTTTGAGGATGTCCCAAAAATATGTATGGAGACTTTCTGTTAGTTGTTTTAATACAAGGTATTGGTTTAAAAAAAAAAACAGAATAAGCAATTAATCAAAGCAACAAGTATGATTATCAATGTATATATAGGTAACAAATAAATCCATTTCTCTAGATAGATATCTACTCAAATTTCATCAAACCGCGTCTAATAACAACCATCATCATTAATCTAACTATCATCATATTCCTTGCTAACAACACAAACAATCTAGTAGCATAAGCATCCCTGACATCATGAATATGTCTAGTAACATAACATAGATTTCAATATTGGCATATCAAATAAAGGGAACAAATATATATATCATAAGTAGAACTAATATCATAGCACAATTAACTACATAAGCATGATTAGTAGTTTAAGCATTTATAATTACATAGGCATGGCTAGCAATATTGAACATATCTAGCAGCATCATCTTAACCATCAGTGTCAGTATATTTGACAACATAAGCATGTTTACAACATGAGCATTACTACAACATTAGCATATCAATTATCTCTTATTTTAACCAAACAAGGGTTATCATCCAATATGAAGTGTTGTGTATAACCCTAAACATATATTCTACATGGTTGTCTTACATCTTTTATTATGCCCTAGGGAATTTGAATCGTATCATCCAAAGTCCAACCTACCCCTGTGAAGGGATATTTGGTTCTGTACAAGATCTAGGAGTGTCGATATCCTAAGATCTCTTCCCCTTGGTCAGTATGAGTGAAAAGGCAGTGACATATTAGTCAAAGCCACCACTGCAACGACATATAGTCAAGCTGCTAACCACTAGTCCACCCTTGGTACAGGTCACGACACTAGAAACCAGGGTATAAAAAACCCTCTAATCTGAGGTACAACCACAGTTGTCCTCAATCACATCAAATGTCTGAGGCATGACCATAGACGTCCTCCATAACCTACATTGTGGATGACAAGGATATACCCTCAACTTGCCACCCCCACATACTCAACAATATGTGCTTCAAGTTTCCCTTAGGAATACTTGTTTCGCCATTCAGCAAGTTCTGACACTAAATATAGCTCTACGGCACAGGGCACTACATGATTAGAGTTGCACTTGATTAGTTATGCCAATTGTGTGAATTAAGGCTGCATCAAATAAGTGGACATACAAACCCTAATTCACTTCTAGCAAGCATATAAATATCACAACTTCAAAAGATATAAAATGTGTGAAACATAATTTCTCATCTCATGATCATATGGTACTATTCACTTTCCATTCATGAGACTACACTAGTCATCATACTATCACAAGATATAAACCCTTTTCACAATATCACAGGGTATCAACCCTTATCAACACAAGAGGATTACACCTCATTCAGGGCTCAACCATGCCCAAAGGTCATTAAGACCATCATACTATTCCCTGCAAGATCATCTTTATCTTTGCATGCTTTATAACAAGGCTCAACTACATCACTTACATATAATTCACTGGATCAGCAACAATATTGCATTAATGAGCTAGGATATATTCATAAACAATCATAGAATGGTTATATTAACATTAAGAACACTCCTTTGTTACATCAACATGCAAGGAATCTAGATATGATTAACCCTTATCATATTCATAATGCACATGTTTAGCATGAGAAAGTATCAACCATTTGGCTATGATAACCACCAATTAACATATTAAGGTAATGATCATATTAAGGAGGTTATTTCCCCATCATTCCATCATATAAGAATGTTAAACATGAATACTCATATTTATCTATTTGCATTAGAGTTAGGTTCAACAAGATAAATCATATTAATGATACTAATTAACACTTATACCCAATCCCTAACTCACGACATCCCCATTAGATCATGGATGCATAAGGTGAAGCATTACCATCACCTTCCATACTATTCTCAAGTATGAACCCACACATAAATCAAGGTGTAACCATCGGATTATAGAATACTAGGGTTTCAACAACAATAAGAGAGTGCTCCATGATTGCATTATTCGTTCAAGGACTATTCATACCCAATTATCATCATTTAGTTATATTAAAGCTAGGTATAACAAGCTATACCTCATCAAGGTTACCCATTAATTCATTATGGTGATTATAAATCATAATCATACAAAGGAAATGGTAAGACTACAAGTTTAAGGCATTGAACCATCAAATTCTCAACATCATAATCATAACATTACACTACACACTTCACCCAAAACAATGGGAACATTGAGGCATCGACTTCTAACCATTAAATGTTCAAAAGTTAAAGCCATTGGTTGTTTACATAACTAAACATATTGAACAAAACACCTATGAAGTCATTGAGTTGTTCTATAGAAAGAGTCACCATCTAACCCTAGACATCCATTGATTAACAACATAAAAAGTTCCATTAAGAGTAGGGCCAAAACCACAAGTGGTTGTTTATTTAAAACAATTCGTCAGTAAATGAGATTCTTAAGTTGATCTCATAAAGGAAACCATTTAAATCACTTTATTAGTACCAACATATTACATTTAGGCATCATTCCAATTTATTGGATGAAGAAACGTTAGATCTTAACCATTACGTCAAGTTCATATATTAAAATCATCAATAGGAGTATAGGTCCGACCATTGCATCAAATGACCCAAGAAACCATTGGTTTAAGGATTAATTGATGCTACAACTACATGCTTAACTCAGCATAGGTTGTGGAGACATGATCCACCATCAGTAGTGACCATTAAGTCACCATAGGTTGTTAGGTCAAAACTATATTCATTAATCACCATCGAATATCAAACTAATATCACCATTGATTGATACCATCATTAGGGTACTTAGTTGTTAATCACTAAGCTTTTGATTAGGCCAACACCTGACCTAAAGGGTGAACATCATTTTCTACCCTTGGTCACCACCATCAGTTTTCATGAAGACAACACCATCGGTTGTTGTAATGGCACCACCATTGAGTCATGTATTTATAGAAGAAATTAGCTTTAGACCCTACAATTGACCATTGGTTGATAGGTGATTAGCACCATTGGTTGTCAAACCAACCTAATTCAATTCATATTATACCTTAGGAATAATGTACACATGATCACAGGTTCATCTAGAACTGAAATCAGAATAGGGAACATTATAAAATTTGAAATCCAAGTCAAGCATAGCTTTTTAGTGCATGGATCATCATTTAAAAGCAATAACATGAGCTAGCATGCCTATGGTAAGAAATAAGTGCCTCTAATTGGAAGATAAACTCCCAAATAGAAGAAAACATGAGTAGGTAGGGTAGAAAATCTAAGCATAAGTTGTGAACTCGTCCATCTACCACCTTTCTTCATCAAATGAGCAAACCCTAAGCATAAGGAGCAAGAAAGGTAGGGTTTTAGAGCTTTAGAGAAATTGCTACCATGGAACAGCAAGATTCTGACCTGGAGAAAGGTAGGAGGAAGGATAACAAAGAAATAAACAGAGGAAAGAAGGGGATTCTTACTCTTTTAGGTCAAGATCACTAAAGGAAGCTTTTTAAACCCTAAAAGGAAGTCAATTGCAACCCTAGATTCTTTTTCCAAGAAGATCCCTCTCTTTCTTATTCATTGGATAGGAAATTCACAGAAGCACATAGGGAGAACGAAGTTTGTAGAAGGAGGGAATTGGTGGAGAGAAAATGGATCGTTTGGGTGCTTGGGGATAAGTATATGAAACTTTAAGATAAAGAAAAAGAAAAAGTTGAAGTTCTAGTATCTTTCCAAGTGTCCATGGCCTTAAACTATTAAGAATATACAAGCACACACACAAGAAGCTCCCCCACCATCCATATATACCTTATTATCTTTCCTTTGTCTAATTTCCAAGCCAATCAAATAATTCAATAGTTGATAGCTACTAAAGGTAGCTCATCCATGAAGGGGTAAACCCTAAAGTACCCTTGGAGAAAACACCTTCAAACCAAGGTTTAACCAGGAGCCTCATGGCTCAAAAATCACAATAAGGATGAGATAATATCCAAGTAGCATAATGAAAGTGATAAATTGCAAATAACACCTTTCAATTGGGTAAATTTCATAAAAGTCCAAAATGTGCTTAAAATTGCATAACTTGCTCAAATAGTGTCCAAATCGGACCAAATTTGAAACTTCAGCTTTTCTTATGATTTCAAAGCATATCACAAGGTTAGATTAGGGTTATAAGAATTAAATTATGATAATTAATCTTATTCAACACTTTATGCAAGGTTAGGGGTCTCACAACCATAAACCCCTAGCATGGATTTCACCACCAAAATCTAAGGTACACATAGATGGACACTTCTCATGCACGTCATCCTCAATATTACACATGTTTACATACATATTATGGTAATGTCACATTTTTCTTATAGAGGTCATGTTCTTCTCTTTCAATTCATACATAGTCAGCACAAAAACCCCCACATAAGAAGACATTTGCAAATATGGAACATAGAAACTTGTTGTGCCACCTGTAAAAATTTAATAGTAACTTTCAACTTTAAATTCTATCTATCATCTTGAAATTATATCTATTGTATCAATACATTACTCAAAATTCATACTCATTGGCTCTTATCAAACATAGAACATTATGTATCTCTTATCATATGTAACTTTACAAGGTTTCATCTCTACTCTCCTTTAATGGTTGTTGTAATTAACAACTCAATCAACCATGTATGTATCTCCTAATTTTCAAGAACTATGAGGAATATGTTTTTAGAGGATTCTCCAATCATCTCAATGGTGGACTGACCATCTGTTTGGTTGAAGACTCATACACTTGTATGTAACTGTTAACAAATATAACTTCCTAATTGACCTTATTGGTAATGACCACATTTGTGCTTAATTGGTAAACTTGGGTTTACCTGAATGATTACATGCTTGATTAGATTGAACAACGTAGACTTGATTAATGATAGTAGATCAATTGTGATGTTTCAAACCTAAGAAGAAACTCTAACTATAATTTTAGTTTGAAGAATTAGGGTTTGAGAAATGTAAACCCTAATCGGCAAAAAAATTAGGGTTTTGATAGTACATGAATATCGAATTTGATCAGGATAGTAGTGTGGTAAATGATTTTTCATATTTTCTACAAATTTTTTATTTAATTGAATTTTGGATATGATATGGATAACTGAATCATGAATATTGGACAATAATTTCAAAATATTTGAGTGTTATTTGAATGTGGTTCTCAGTCGAACTATACTTCAACCAAAATAGTGATAGAGTGCTTTTCACCAGTGTAGTGTTTTATTTTTATATATTTATTTCTAAGTCCAAATGATCTGAAATTTTAATTGGAGATCTTAAACTCAATCATAAATAGCAAGTAAAATTTTCATAATTTTTGGATGCGTTTAGACCTTATCAATAGACGAATTATAGTAATATTTTTATGACAGAAAATTCAGCTGAAATAAGAGAAAGTATAGTGAGGGCTCAATGTGCAATTGACCCAAGCAGCTCAATTGCTCTGTATGGTCAACCTAATACACAAGGAGCTCTAATAATTTGTGATTCAATCTAGATAAATGAAATCCTAGAGAGAGAGAGGGAGAGTTAGGGTTTGAGAGGAAAAAGTGATGGAGATGCTGACCTAGGGTTTTGCGGTCTGAGGAATGATGAAATCATGTAAGTTTAGCTTCCTCAGATATAGTTTCATGGTGAATATTCTCTCAGATGTCAAGATTCTGTCCCTCCTCTGATTTGATCCGAAATGGTGTCAAAACTTCCCCTTTTCTCACTCTTTCTTCATAATCCCTCATTTTTAGGGTTTCTAAGTTGAAAGGAAGAAGAATTGGGTGAATTGCTAGCGATTTGATATGAGATCGAGATTTTCAGGGATGAGCTGCATTTTTAAGGTGTTTTCACACCTTAGGGAGAGTGGGAACTTCCTTTAAATAGTATATTGCATGAAAATCGATTAAATCATCCATAATTTTTAATTTTTTAGTATGCGACTACAAACCCTGAATTGTGTGTTTGATCTAAGTTGTTGCAAAATGATATGAAATGGATTCTTCCTATGTTTGGATGAATTTCATATGATAAAATCATATTATAAATGTATATAATACATCCTAATGATAATTCCCTAAGTATTCACAGAGGTTATAAGAGTAAGCTGAAATATAGGGAATTTTTCTATGACTAAAATTGTTGTATAATTAAATAGAGAAATTTGTTTATCTGGATCACCTTGGTTATGAACGATTGTTTATCTAAATTCATAGTACATATATGTCAGATACTATCTCAGATTTCATTTAAGCTGAATAGTATTTGTTTGATATTTCAGTAAAGAGGATGAAACCCTAGATGCGAAGAAAGTTGGATATTTGTGAATAGATATCGTGAAACCCATTTCAACGGATTTTCTTGACATGATAGACTTTATTTATTCAATTTTATTATTGATGCATGTTATCTCGGTGAATGACATGGAAACCCAAATTCAGCTCAGTTCCAAGGTTTTATACATATATTGATTTTATATGATTTTTTGATAGTAGCCTTTATTCAGTGAATGTTTATGATGCATGAAATACTTATGAGAGCCATGTGATAAGTGAATGAGGTAAATGAAAACCTAAGGATAGGGTGTTCAATGAATCAAGTATTTTGATATCAATGTTCTCAGTATGAGATCTGATGATGCACAACTCAAGATTTAGGTTGAGGTGCATGTTTTCCAAGAAAGTACAAGTAATTTACAGGTGCAAATGACGATTACTCGTATGTCAAGTAATTAACTCTTATCAGTGTATTAAGAAGTTCAATTGCATGATTCTAGTGTATAAAGTATCAAGTGGACATGTACTCTGTTATTTAAGAATTTTAGTCTGCCTACAGGTATAAAATGTTGATTTCTCAATATATTACAGTGTTTTGAGTATATTGTTCTGCCAAGTTTAGAATGATATACATGTTGTGTTATAAACTTCAAATAAATTGACACATTACCATAGAGATACCAGAGTCAAGTATAAGTAAGGGAAAAGATACAATATAGTAAGAGCTTTCCAAGAATAATAAAATAATAGACTTAGGTGCCCTAAACACTGTAGATTCCCTACGGATGTCTGCACTATAGGGAGGAAACGATCCACCCTGGCAGCGACCAGTATACGGGGATCGGATCGCACCCATAGAGTGTGTGGGGAGACGAAGCCCTTGAGGAAGTCTCCTAAGAGAAGATAGGTTACCCAACATGAACCAGAAATCTCAGTGGTAACCCAGAGGTACCCACAAAGCGTACCAAGATGAGGCCCACAGAGTGTCTCAGACCCTCCTCCTATGTACTCAGCCTAGAAGGAGAGCTCTAGTTAAAGACCGACTATTTAGCCGCCTTAGTCAAATGTGACGGTTTGAGTCAAGCAGACCCGGATTCAGTTCTAGGCTTAGCTTCCTGGTTTTTAAGCTAAGTCTTGTATGGTGAGATCGTAGTTCGCTATGAGTCTTCATATGTAGAGTACACTTAATATGATCAGGGCATAAGCTAAAATATGTTCATATAGGTTTAAAGAGTTTCTCATAAGTAAGAAATCTAAGAAAGATTCGAGTACGGTTTCCCAACAATTATTCTTTGTATGTTTCTGAATTATTAGTTCTCTTTGAAATTAATCAAGCATACTCATATATTGATTTGCTCTTGTTGATATCTAGAGTATCCTGCCATATTTATAATTGTCAATGATCAATTTCTTTAAAGCTTACTGCTGTTATAATTGATATCAGTTTATTAAAAGTATATCTATAATTATATCAGTGCTTTAGATTGTTTCTTTGAAGTACTCATTCACTGAGCGAGTAGGCTCACCCCTCTACTCAAATTTTTTAGGGATATCACATGGAATTGAAGATGGTCATTGTATTAGAGTAGATCAGCCACAAGAGTTAAGTCTGAGTATAGTTAAGTTCAGTCGGTCCTTGTCACTCTAGAGCTTGTAAAGAAATAAGAGAGAGTTGTAAATGATGATGTATAACATTATTCCTCTTTTAGCAATATATGCGAATCAGCAAGTCTTATGTGCTTAAAAGTATGTGAAACATAATGAATGTTCATACATGCATTTTTACTGTTTAAATTAGATTAGAGAAATCAATGTTTAGATTCCCTTGTAAAGTTAGTTTATGTGGTTCAATGTGAGAAAACAAAGAGTTTGAAAAAGAAGAAAAAGTTAAGGGTGATCTTTGTATTACGTTAAATCCTCAATTTATGCCCTAATCTCATGATTGATGGTAATTATGAGATCGGGGTGTAACGGTTTGGTTTCATGGCTTAGGCTGAGTTGTCAGGGACGATTAAGTTAGTAAGTTAGAGTCATAAGTGTGGCAGATAGGAGATGTTATGATGTTAGCTCTGGGGATTTGAGTATTTGGGTATCCTGGCCCGGTATCTGAGTATCAACCAGTAACAAGCTACTATGTCTATTCTTTCATGTATACCCTGGCCAGGTATACAGTGGAAGGATGGTCTAGAGAGGAACCCTAGAAATATTAGGGTTAGAAACAAGATAAGTAACATGAATTAAGAGCATAAATATAAAATGAGATAGAACTTTCATTTCATATTGTTGTTTTATTGGAGATGAATAGAAAGGCTCTTATATGTTTTAATTCAGATATTCATTATTTTGAAATATATATGGGTCTTTAAGATTTGTTTTACACTATGAAGTTGTAGCATTTATTGATTACATTCTTTGTATCAAGTAGACTAGAAATGATCTTTGAATGAGCTTTCCTAAGTGGATAAGTTTTCTGCCACACATTTGAGATGAATAGGAGTTGAGTAAACCTGAGTAGCTCTTGGCTTCAAGACTATAGGTTCGGCCTGGTCTGACTGGCAGGATGCATTACTGGGATCTAATGACTCCTATTAGTAATATAACAAGAGTAAATTCTGGATAGATTAGCTCAAAATTCTAGTATGAATGTATATACTCTAAGATTTTGAAGTATAAGGGAAAGACTGGGATAACTAAGAATCGGTTGGAACTGATATCTGAGATCCAACTTTGGGGCCTCATATGAGAAACCCTTAATTGGGAATAAAGGAACATGACATAAGGTTCAGATTAAGTTTAACTATTAGTATAATATGAACTCTAAATATGAAATATGGAAAAAATTTGAGAAAAGTATGTAAGGACCAAGATAGTAAGAATCAATAATGAAGAATGGACTATATAACCGAGTACAATGTTTTTATGTACTCAAAAGAAAAGGGAAAATAGAAGAAAAGATCTAAGTATACAATAAGTACATAGAAGTGAAGAGTCTTTAGAAGAGTTAAAGTGAAGAGAACTAGATGAGCATGTAAATCATAAAACTAGGATAAGAAACTTAGTTGAAACAAAGAGAAATGTTGGAAATAATGAGATTGATTAAGGAATGAGGGTTATGATATAATTGAGAGCATGGATTGTATACCTTTATTAATAAGTTTAATACATTCATCCTTACTGCCTTTGGATTCTAAGTCTCTATAGAACAACAAACTAGTTTCTAAAGGAAGAACAAAAGTATAGCTAAATAAATGAATAAGTCATGCAAAGGTAGACTATATTCAGGAAGGAAAAACTTGATGGAAAGAGAAACTATGTTTCACCCATGCATGAGCCGTTTGATTTAAAATGAAGGATATGTAATGTATTAAACATGAGATGATACTAGTAGAGAGATTATTGATTTAGAATTTCATCTTCACATTAGTAGAAGGATAAAAGGAAATATATGCAACATGGTATACATGATCATACACATAAAAGAAGTAACATGATCATAAGAGAAAACTAGAAGTTAAAGATGACATGTGGAATAGTAGTATATGCTAAGGGGATTATGGAAAGTAAAGAAGGGTTTGAAATATAATGGAGTAATATAGATTATAAAAGAAAGAGGTTGCGAGATTCAAGAAAGTGCTAATTAGTCAAGTATCCTTGTTGATAATTAATTAAACCTACATATGAGAAATGTATTATTGAATGTTTTAAGATAAGAATTCTAAGTCTCAAAATCATCTTCTCTTTCATATCTTACTTAATGAGAGAAATGTGGGAATGAAGTGATAAGAAAATGAATCATATATGATGCATAACCACCATGGTAGAGACATCTAGTGAATGTAATAATGACACACAATATGATGATGAAACCCTAGCAGGGTAATTGAGAATGTAATATATCTAAATGGCCAAGTAAGAGAAAGGAAATTCAATCGATAAGATAAAGAAGACTTTAGTAAAACTTGTGAGATCCAAAGTTTGAATTTCAAATTAAGGGAGCAAGGTTACATCACAATAACATCATGCTACTGATAAGGACCAAACCCTAGAATGTTTAGAGTTGTAGTAGTTCAAGGGATGTCACTAGTGATTTGACCTTGAATACTAGCATCTCTATGAAACAAGATCATGAGATTTGCACTATGAGAAGTAAACTAGCACTGATAGTAATTCAGGGTTTAAAAATAGCTAATCTGAAAGGTAGATGAACAATATGGAAATGATTCAGAGTAAAGAGTAAGATATAAATTTGAAATGTAACAAGTGTGTTTTGAACAAAAGGAGAAATACAATATGAGTGAGGTGTGATATGAGATAAATTCTTGCAGTAATAGCACGAATGATGAATAATCTATTTGTACCTTGTATGTTTCAATTTTAGGAATGTTTAATCTACATGATTAAAATGAGAAGGATAAGTAGAAAAAAGTAAGTAGTAGTGAATGAGGAGAGAGATAAGAGAAAACAATGGCTTTTAGTAATATGTGAATTTGTTTTTAGAAGTATAATTTTTTGAAGGTATATCAAGGGATGTAAATTGGTTCTATGTATGATTTCAGTGTACATGTGCAATCAATATGTTAATTAAAGGTGTTTGATAGTTGTAGTCATTCATACGAGTAATCCATCTTAGTATTGTACAATTGTGGTATGGAGATATGGGTTGTATAATGATGGAACAAATGATGGGTTACCCTGAATAAGGTAGTCTTACCTATTCACTCATATGAATAGAAGGGATGATAACCATATTGTATTGATATGTAACCCTAATGAGGTATAGCTTGTTATACCTAGCTTTAATATAACTAAGTGATGGTAATTGGGTATGAATATCCCTTGAATTACTAATACAATCATGGAGTACTTTGTTACTATTGTTGAAACCCTACTATGCTATAACCTGATGGTTACACCTTGAATTATATGTGGGTTCATACTTGAGAATAATATGGAATGTGATGGTAATGCTTCACCTTATGCATCCATGATGCAATGGGGATGTCGTGAGAAGTATTGTACAATTGTTGTTGAATCAAGTCTTCCAACTCAAGACTGTTTTGCTATTTGAGTAGCACAATAGAAAATTTCATAACAACATGGTGAACTCTCTTTTGTGACTTAGAGGTAATACATAACAATAGTACATACTGAGCCATATGAATTGAGATAGTTGGATCAGATTATCAATGTTGAGGTAACACTCTAGAGTATAAAAAAATATTGAAATGGTTGTTTTTCTCTCTCTATGCTATGATTGATTGTGGCATAGAGAATTTGTTTGTTGTCATTGAGAACTATTTCAAACATGTTATGATTAGAAAAGAAATAAAGGACTTAATGTTGAAAACTACATTCAAGTATGAAATACAAGAATGTAATGACATGTAATATTTCAGAAGCTTAAAATAAACTTTGAATATACTTTGTTTGCATATTTATGTTTCAGAGACGAAACTTTTTAAGGGGGTGAGAATTGTAATGACCACATTTGTGCTTAATTGGTAAACTGGGGTTTACCTGAATGATTACATGTTTGATTAGATTGAACATCATTTAGACTTGATTAATGATAGTAGATCAATTGTGATGTTTCAAACCTAAGAATAAACTCTAACTATGATTTTAGTTTGAATAATTAGGGTTTGAGAAATGTAAACCCTAATCGGAAAAAAATAGGGTTTTGATAGTACATGAATATGGAATTTGATCAGGATAGCAGTGTGGTAAATGATTTTTCATATTTTCTAAATTTTTTTATTTAATTGAATTTTGGACATGATATGGATAACTCAATCATGCATATTGGAGAAAAATTTCAGAATATTTGAGTGTTCTTTGAATGTGGTTCTCGGTCAAACTATACTTCGACCAAAATGCTGACAGAGTACTTTTTAGTAGTGTAGTGTTTTATTTTTACTTATTTATTGGTAACTCCAAATGATCTGAAATTTTAACTGGAGATTTGAAACTCAATCATAAACAACATGTAAAATTGTCATAATTTTTGGATGTGTTTATACCTTATCATTAGATGAATTACAGTAATATTTTTATGACAGAAAATTCAACTGAAATAAGAGAAAGTATAATGAGGGGTCAATGTGCAATTGACCCAAGTAGCTCAATTGCTCTATATTGTCAACATAACACACAAGGAGACCTCATAATTTGTGATTCAATCCAGAGAAATGAAATCCTAGAGAGAGAGGGAGGGTTAGGGTTTGAGAGGAGAAAGTGATGGAGATGCTGACCTAGGGTTTTGCGAACTGAGGAATGATGAAATCATGTAAATTTAGCATCCTTGGATATAGTTTCATGGTGAATCTTCTCTCAGATGTCAATATTCCATCCCTCCTCTGATTTGATCTGAAATGGTGTCAAAACTTCCCCTTTTCTCACTCTTTCTTCATAATCCCTCATTTTAAGGGTTTCCGAGTTGAAAGGAAGAAGAATCGGGTGAATTGCTAGGGAATTGATATGAGATCGAGATTTTCAGGGATGAGCTGCGTTTTTAAGGTGTTTTCACACCTTAGGGTGAGTGGTAACTTCCTTTAAACAGTATATTGCATGAAAATTGGTAAAATCATCCATAATCTTTAATTTCTTAGTATGCGACTACAAACCCTGAATTGTGTGTTTGATCTAAGTTGTTGCGAAATGATATGAAATGGATTTTTCCTCTATTTGGATGAATTTCAGATGATAAAATCATATTAGAAATGTATACAATACATCCTAATGAGAATTCCTAAGTATTCGTAGAGGTTATAAGAGTAAGCTGAAATACAGGGAATTTGTTTATGACTGAAATTATTGTATAATTAAATTGAGAAATTTGTTTATCTGGATCCCCTTGGTTATGAATGATTGTTTATCTGAATTTATAGTACATATATGTCAGATACTATCTCGGATTTCATTTAAGGTGAATAGTGTTTGTTTGATATCTCAAAAAAGAGGGTGAAATCCTAGATGTGAGGAAAGTTGGATATTTGCGAATAGATGTCGTGAAACCAATTTGAACGGATTTTCTTGACATGATAGACTTTATTTATTCAATTTTATTATTGATGCATGTTATCTCAGTGAATGGTATGGAAACCCAAATTCAGCTTAATTCCAAGGTTTCATACATATATTGATTTGATATGATTCGTTGATAGTAGCCTTTATTCAGTGAATGTTTATTTCGCATGAAATCCTTACGAGAGCCATGTGATAAGCGAATGAGGTAAATGAAACCCTAAGGATAGGTTTTCAATTAATCAAGTATTTTGATATCAATTTTCTAAGTATGAGATGTGGTGATGCACAACTCAAGATTTGGGTTGAGGTGCACGTTTTCTAAGAAAGTACAAATAATTTACAGGTGCAAATGACAATTACTCGTATGTCAAGTAATTAACTCTTATCAGTGTATTAAGAAGTTCAATTGCATGATTCTAGTGTATAAAGTATCAAGTGGACATGTGTTCTGTTATTTAAGAATTTTAGTCTTCCTGCAGGTATAAAATGTTGATTTCTTAGTATATTACAGTGTTTTAAGTATATTGCTCTGCCAAGTTTAGAATGATATACATGTTGTGTTATAAACTTCAAATAAATAGACACGGTACCATAGAGATACCAGAGTCAAGTATAAGTAAGGGAAAATATACTATGTAGTAAGATCTTTCCAAGAATAATAAAATAATAGACTTAGGTGCCCTGAACACCGTAGATTCCCTACGAATGTCTGCACTGTAGGAAGGAAATGCTCCACCCTGGAAGCGACCAGTATACGGGGATCGGATCGCACCCACAGAGCATGCGGGGAGACGAAACCCTTAAGGAATTCTCCTAAGAGAAGATAGGTTACCCAACATGAACCGGAGATCCCAGTGGTAACCCAGAGGTACCCACAGAGCGTACTAAGATGAGGCCCACAGAGCGTCTCAGACCCTCCGCCTGTGTACTCAACCTAGAAGGAGAGGTCCAGTTAAAGGTCGGTTGTTTATCCACCTTAATCAGACGTGACGGTTCAAGTCAAGCAGACCCAAATTCAGTTCTAGGCTTATCTTCCCGAGTTTTAAGCTAAGTCTTGTACGGTGAGATAGTAGTTCACTACGAGTCTTCATATGTAGATTACACTGCATATGATCAGGGCATAAGCTAAAATATGTTCATATAGGTTTAAAGAGTTTCTCATAAGTAAGAAAGGCTAAGAAAGATTCGAGTACAGTTTCCCAGCAATTATTCTTTGTATGTTTCTGAATTATTAGTTCTCTTTGAAATTAATCAAGCATTTTCATATAATGATTTGCTCTTGTTGATATCTAGAGTATCTTACCATATTTATGATTTTCAATGATCAATTTCTGTAAAGCTTACTATTGTTATAATTGATATCAGCTACTCAAAAGTATATCTGTAATTATATCAGTGCTTTAGACTATTTCTTTAAAGTACTCATTCACTGAGCGAGTAGGCTCACCCCTCTACTCAAAATTTTTAGGGATATCACATGGACTTGAAGATGGTCATTGCATCAGAGTAGATCTGCCAAAAGAGTTAAGTCTGAGTATAGTTAAGTTCAGTCGGTCCTTGTCACTCTAGGTCCTTGTAAAGAAATAAGAGAGAGTTGTAAATGATAATGTATAACATTATTCCTCTTTTAGTAATATATGCAAATCAACAAGTCTTATGTGCTTAAAAGTATGTGAAACATAATGAATGTTCATACATGCATTTTTACTGTTGAAATCAGATTAGAGAAATCAATGTTTAGATTCCCTTGTAATGTTAGTTTATGTGGTTCAATGCGAGAAAACAAAGACTTTGAAAAAGAAGAAAAAGTTAAGGGTGATCTTTGTATTATGTTAAATCCTCAATTTATGCCATTATTTCATGATTAATGGTAATTGTGAGATCAAGGTGTAACATTATTGGGCGTGGAGAAACGACATTGTCTTCATCTTATCAAGATTCACATATAATACTTAATAGAGGTATCATAACTCTAAGAGGATACTCTAGTCAGCCCCCAGCTCACTCTTGCTAGAATTGTCACACATAAGTACAGTTACTTCAACATTCTTAAGGTTTACCAAGATATTGACCATGTTACTGACCATCTCTGGAATACTTTGAGATGTCATCATTAAAATATTTCTACAACTTGTAAGACATGACCTAAACACTATGTTCCTCCTATTCATAAATTCTATTGGTACATTGGTTATGCATTGATACTTAAAGGAGATAACCATAAATTCATCATGGTCATGTAACTTATGTCATCCACTCTAACTCTTATGCATTGATATTTGATCCTAGGTTTATCTTAAAGGAACATGGTAACACATGTCTATTGATCAACAAACCATCTATCCTTGATAGTGGTCTTGCCCAGCCATCACTGAACCATACACAACATTATAGAATCCTTTTGTTTTTCCTTCCAAACAACATATATAGGGTCATCACCAACTCTCTCTCTCTCTCTATGGGAGAGGAATACTTGGAATGTTCATTTTAATAAACATCTCCAACCTTCACATACTTCCATATTGTTGATACATCTTGGATACTAGGATTCATTACCTTGGTATCCACCTCATGCACTATAAGGAACTCACATCCTTATCTCATCTACTTTTACCAACATAACAAATCTCAAGACATATAAGAGGAGTCTTCCTAATTATTGGAAGGCTAAAAAGTAAACTTATCACAAACTTTATGATCTTAGAACCATAGTCCAAGAAACCTTATGCTATAATAAGCTATCCACCTTCATGTTTACAATGAATCCACACATACCAAGTGGCAATGATCCACTTAAAAGATGTGCCCTAGAAAGGAAAGACACAAAGGGAAACACACTTCCCACATCATAGGAACATTGTTCAAGGGTCACTAGCAAAAAGGTAACCAATTCTATTTTCATTATGGAGGTTACAGCTTCTTATGTATCATTTTACCTTTTTCAATTCGGGTTCCTTGCCATTAGCATAGGAATCATCATGATTAACATATCTCATTACTCCTTCCTTGACAATTATTTATCACACTTGGGTATGTTCTCTTATTTTATTATGTTTTTCAACCACTTATCAATAGGTAAATCATCATATTCCACATTTTCTTCATTAAACATGGATCATCTCCCTTAATTTCTTTCACATGCCATTCTGATTTTACATTAACACTTTCTTACACACATAGGTTGGTATGAGATTAACTCAGGTTCCACCTTATTCCTTTGTCATTGTTCACATTCATATTCTCATTTTGTACTTGTTATAGGAGTACTCTCCATCTTATGTGGATTTCATACCTTGAATCACTTTATAAGAACAAACTTATCTATCTTTTACTTTATTATCTTCTTGAATTTCATCTTTAAGAACTCCTCTTTTACTTATTTGTATTCAGATTTAGATTTCATGGTGTTATATCTTTATTTTATAGTTACCAAATAATCAAGTTTTCATAGATAATGATGTAATTCTCATCTTCTCTTGAGGTAATATTGAGTTATCTACACCATGATTTATGATTTGTTATGCTCTTTAGATTGTTTCAAAATGACTACTTGATTAGATAATCAGAAAGATAACAATCTAAGAGTTCCATATTTACCTTTTCTTCAATAATTGAATACCTGGCGAGGGCATCCAAGTGCTGAGATTAGCTAGTATGCACTATATTTTCATGTCATGTTCCTTACTTAAGCATCATCCTAATCCTAATTCCTAGTGTCCTTGTAGACTTTGTGAACCTAAACCTCTAATACAACTTGTGAGAACCCCTTACACTAAACAAGATTACTCAAAATATAAAACACAATTGATCACTAATTAATCACAACCCAAAAATATGGGTAAATTAAAATTGATTTCAAAGTCAACACCCACTCAGAAACATTTGCATAAGATCCCAACATCTTTCTTATATCCATACTATGCCAAGAATTTGATACAAATTGTTCTATCACCTTAGCCACAACATATATACACAGGAGAACAATATTTGTATATGCCACACAACAAATATTAACATGCTAACAAAATTCCAGTTCATTTGAAACACCATATACAAACTTTTATTGCCCGGACCTGAGAGTACAGGGATGACTCTAGGACACACTAGACATCTAATCAACTTTTTCAAAGATTCATTAATGCAGTTCCTCTTTACTTCCATGGTTCTATTGAGAAACATGTTCTTTACCACATTCCACGTCACCAACTCTGGCTTGGAGATGTACCATTCCTTGGCCTTTTCTTTTAGAGAGAATGAGAAAAGTGTCCTCCAGATGGAGTCATCAGTGGCAGCAGGTGCGCAGAAAGTGGAACAAGTTTCAAGGAAGGTGTCGATATAGTGGTAGGGGTTTTCATTCTCCATTCCATAGTAAGTAGGGAGGAGTCCAAGAAGTGTGGGTGGAATGGAAAACTGTTGACCCGACATTTGGTCAACAAAGGTGGCAATGGGGGAATTGTAGTTCCCCGGGGTGATATACTCATGGAGAGGGCAGTTGGGCTGTGGTTGAGCATCTCCATGAGGTTCATTTTTGCGATCACCCATTTTGATTTCTCGATGTTGGTTGTAGTGGATTTGGCATATCCTTCTACCTATCTTGGGGTTGTATAGCACCAAGTCGGTACAAGTCGAACACATATGACACATGCACAAGTGTCACCTACACAATACACAAGCAAACAACAAAAACCAAGTTAGAATGGCAACATGCAAAAGTGAACAAAGAATAAAGAATAGCAATAGTGAGGGCAGTAGGAAAGCCTAAGCTACACTAACTAGCTAGGCCAAGAACCTCACTCCCCGAAAATGACGCCAGAAAGCTTTAGTGTTATTATTCTCATGGCCACACACTAACCAACTTAAGGTGGCTAGATGCAACCATAAGGGAAAACACACTGGTCTCTCAAAATTTATATGTGGACCTAGTTCAACTCACAGTCTCAACTAATCAAATGTTCCTGCAAGTGCACAAGGTTGTGTTGTAGTATAGGCTAGTGGTAGGATTATGGTCGATTCTCAGGGAGAGAGGGGGAACTAGAGCTAGGTTTTTGTTGGCCATGTTCCTAAAGCGGAGATTAGCATTTGAGGGCTTAAAGTTGGGTTTGATTTGATTACACTATAGCTACAAGAAAGAAATAGAAAGAAAGAAACTAAGTTAACAAAATTTCTATATTACTCTAAGCAAGTTAAGGTTATCAAACTAAGCAAGTCAAGCAATTAGGCTATAGAAAGGAGTTACACTACAGTAGCAAGCTAAGTGATCAACAAAGATGCAAACTAAGCAATTCGACAAGCAAGAGCCTAAGTTATCACTAATTAGCCAAATTAACACAAGAAATATAAAAGGAGCCCTAACTACTTGAGCAAGAAATAACTATCTAGAACTAAGCAATTAGCTAAGAATTAACAAAGGCAATTTACTACACTAGCATTAACAAGTTAAGAAGGCAAAGGTGGATTTTAAGCAATATGATGGATAGGTGGGCCGTTTGGGAATGCAACTTGACATTAGCTGGGGGAAGGTCAACACAGCATGCAAATCTCACATTTCAATCTAGATTAACAAAGCAAACAACAAGGCAAGTGCTATCATAATATACCCTATACTACTAGTTGGAGAACTAGGGTTAGGTGTAATTCTAGTAGGACTTGTCCAGTCTAGGTTTCTAGGGTAAGCGGTATTAGGGAAATTGAGAGTCAAGGGTAGGAATGGGAGTATAGATGAGGGTATTTCACCTCATGTTACTTGCCATCTAGCTTTTAGGAAGCCCTAGGCAATTGCACCAATCACACTTACAATAGCTACTTAGATCTCACACTCACTTGTAGAAGAAGGGAGATGTATGTGGGAACAAAGGGGGCTAGATAGGGATCCACTAATTGGACCTAGGAGCCATTCCTAGGATTGCTACATATATTCCAATTTCCCCTAGAAGCTAAGTGTCACCAAGCATCACAAAACAAGCAAGTTATATTTAAAAGAACAAACCACATACAAGATAATGGGAATGAGATAGAAGCAAGAGGAAATTATCATAGAATGAAATTATTTTCATTACAAGTTATTTTCCCCCAACATGGTATCAAAGTCACATTTTAACCCCAAACAACCCACCACTAGGGGCTTAGCTAGACATGCTCAAAGAAAAGATAAAAGAAATGAGAATAAGGGGATAGGACTCCATGGAACTTGAAGCAGTTCCTCCTTCTTCACCTCCTAGATGCTGTAAGATGGCCTCCCTCCTCTAAGGTGGGTGACGGGCTTGAAAATGAAGGGGATTATGATAGAAAACCTAGAAAACTATGTTTCTATGGTGGAAATGAGGTGGAAATGGTGGGTAGAGAGCATAAATGCAAGGTGAGTGCAATGAATGTTCTAATGTGGGTGGAGAGGAGTAATGTCAGCTAACCTAGTGTTGTGGCCACCACCCATGTATATATAGGCGGTGGTGGAAGCACTAGGGTAAGTAGGGGTATTTTTGGAAAAATAGTGTAAAAAATGCTAGGTTTAGGTGGTCACCACGGCCGTGTTGAAGTGCCACGGTCGTGGTGGGGGTTGCATAACACGGTCGTGGGCAGTGGAACGGCTGAGGGGGAAAGTGGAGTTGAAATGGCAAGTGTGTGTGGTGGCCATGACCGTGGCCCCACCACGATCGTGGTGGATAGAGTATACCACAGTCGTGTGGGGTACCACGACTATAGCATACTAGATCTCAGACCCTACCCTGGAAGTTGACATTCTGGACTTAGCCAAACAAGGTTGAAGGTTAGACCTAATTAGATGTTTAGTATAACCCCAATGAGCTAATGCATGTATAGATCACCTTAATATAACCTAATGTTCTAACATTAATCTTAGGTTTATAATGGATACATAAAATATGCCACATAACTCATTTTGGTGGTAATATGAAGATAATGAACTTAATTGGATGAATAATTTAGAATGGGCCATTAGTGGGCCGTATGACATATTATAAAAATGAGTCTAAAAAGTAGAAACAAACTTCAAATCCAATTCTACATATCAAAATTAGCCTACATGTCAAATTTCATCTAATTAGGACAACCTTGAAATATTAGGATAAGTTTAGGAGAGAGAAAATGAGTAAAAGGCATAAGTAATGAATAATGCGATTATATAACTTCAAAATATGGAAATAATGGAAAATTCATATTCAACACATCAAAGATAACTTGTGGATGAAGTTTGATCCAATTTGGATGTTGTTTGTGCAAGTTATGTAATTTTAGGTACATTCTAGACTTTTCTGCAATTTACCCAATTGGGAGGTTTTCTGTGCAAATTGTCACATGCATTATAATCCTTATATATTCCCTTACCATTATCGAGTTTTTTTAACAATGGGGCACCTAGTTGAACCTTGGTTTGAAGGTGTTACTTTCCAAGGGCATTATAGGGATTACCCTCTTTATGAATGAGCGTATCTTTAAAAACTATCAACCAATGTGGTTATTTCTTTGATTGGAGGTCGGTTGGGATGGCCTAAAAGTGTCCATAAACTAGCATTTGATATTCAAGAAGCCTCTATGATCTGTCCTCTTGCATGGCCATGAAATCCCTAGGCTAAGGACACATGGAAAGCTCCATGGACACCTCATGCTTTACTTCTTCCTTATCCATAAATAAAGGTTTGCATGTCCATAGGCACCCTTAGCATTGGACACATGGAAAGTAACTTGACACCTCGTGATTTAATTCTTCCTTATCCATAAAGGCTTACATGTCCATGGACACCCTTATACATGACACATGGAAAGTCTCATAGACACCTCATACTTGACCTCTTTCTTTATATAGCCATATCTACCCCTTCCCAACTCCAAATTCAAAAAATGTTGCTCTCCTTTATTTCCTCTAGCTTAGAGAATCATTCCTACTCTATTTTGCCATGAAGGCTCTGTCCCAAGGTAAAAGGAGGTGCCTACCTTGGTGAAGAAGGCTCCTAGGGTTCCAAATTTCTCTATTTAGGATTTCTTAAGTTCCTCCTTGGTGATTTCGACCAATACTAGTAAATATCCTCCTTTCCTTTCCTTTCCTATTTTCATGTTGTTAGTCTTCCTTCCACTTTCCTCCATGTTAGAACCATGACCTTCCATGGTGAAACCCCACCTAAAACCCATAAACACCTCATCTCCATGTTCTTTTGTTATGGTTTTTCACCTCTAAAGTGGAGAATGTGCTTCTTGCTTGAGATAGGAGCTTTGTTGGAGAAACCACTCTCTCTAAGCTTGGGAACCTTACTTACTGGACCTGTCCACCTTCCCTAGAGGTTCTTTTCAGGCCTAGGCTTGGATCTAGGACTGACTTGGACTGTTTAGATTATGAAATTGAGGTATGATGTATCCCCTATTCTTCTATGTTGAGCAATTCACCTATGCTTATTCATTCTATTTATCCTATGGACATTAGTCTATACACAATGTCTTTTCTTTTGAAAATCATGGTTCATGTGAACTACCTTATTTGATATTAATTGTGTGATCATGGATATTCTTTTGAACTCTTATCTTATGCTTTGTTCATGATGGAACTCTAAAGGATGACATGTGATATCTTTTGCCCATTTATGAGTTGGATGTATATGTTGGTCACTTATGTGGTGACTAGTTTATATATTCTGACTATACTTTCTACTTGCCTCTACATTTAACATGCTATGCGATGCAGTAGCACTAGAGTAGTGTAATCGCATTGGTTTTTATGGCAGATGTGATATTTCATATCGAGCAGATGTGATATTTCCTGCTCTTTGGGGATGGAAAGGAACCTCATACCCAGTGCAAGATGTGTGATTCTTGGCCCATGTTTTATATATTTGGGAGATTGGAAGTATTCCTTTCTCTATCATTTTTTAAGTTTATGAGACTTGGTCGCCTTTGTGTTGATATTGTTCTAGGGCTATGTTTATCTCACATGCATGCAGGTTGATGATATGGGGAGTGTACCCTAATTCTTTACATGTTCTTGTGTGGCACAATATTTATGTTTTATTAATGGAAAGTATTCTTTTGTTATCATATGATTTCAATTCCCTTTCTCTTGATACCCATTTGGGTGGTCCTTATCCTTTCTATGGGAAGCCTTTTATATTTGATGTCCTTTATTCCATATATTGCTCAATTTCCTATTTAGTATGCACATACTAGCCTTTGCTGATGTCATCTATTTTCTCTTCTTGCTGGGGTATGCTTCCAACCCCAGGTGAAGGACATGTATGATAAGGCATGAAGTTTTAGACTAGCTTAAGGAGTTAAAGCTTGGAGACAAAGTTGTTATGGTTTAGATTTCCCTCTACTTAGATCCTTATGTTGTATCATACATGTAAACCCTTATGGGATATTATGATGTACTTTTGTAATCTTTTGTGAAAATTGAATGTAGTCATTATTTTTATTCTGCTTCTATACTTTGGTCTTTTACATACCATTATAATAAATTTGGAAAATTTATACCTATTCCAACATACCTTTGAGTGTGTTTGGATTGGATGTTAATTTTTCATTTTTTTTTTACTAAGGGGGTGATCCCACACTCCTTACAATGGTCGTGTTGGAGGAGGGGGCCATGGGCGAGGCTGCTTTGAGGTTGTTGCATCTTCAACCCACCATGGGGGTGGTGAGCACCACACTCGAGGTAGTCTTCATGGGCCATTGTCGTGCTGATAGCCACGACCGTGGTCATTCATGTGTAAATTGGGCCAACTCCCTGTTGATATTTGGGAACTTCATGCATAAATCGCCATGGTCATGTTGATGACCACGGGCGAGGTAGAAGGTGTTGGCCACGACAATTCTGGGGGCCACTGTCATGGGGTCTTCAGTGACCACGGTCGTTGTGATGACCACGGCCGTGGCCATTCGTGTGTAAATTGAGCAACTTCCCTATGACTTTTGGAGCATAATTCCCACGACCATGGTGATGTACCACGGCCGTTTTGGGGCTTCTTGGTGCTGATCTCTACTTCATCTTCTTCATCTAGCCTCCTTTTGCTTTGAATTGCTCTTGTGCATCCAAGGAAAGCTCTGGGAAGAGATAGGTTCACTCTTGGGGTGTAAGACGCCATAGAAGTTCTTCATCTCTCTCCCATGCATCAATACATGCATAAGTGTCGTGAAATATACACAAAAGGAGGCATAAGTACATTTGGCATAAAAGATCATATTGGAGGGAATAACTTGTAATCTAAATTGTTTATATTTGATTATCATGCAAAATGACGCAGGATGAAGCCCTAAATTAGGGTTGCATCACGTACTTCATTAGCTGTCAGGGAATCATCATGTATGCTTAAACTAGATTTGTGTGTGTTTCTCATAGTGCAAACAATTTTTTACTTTTTCTATGTTGGCAACATATTATATGAATTTTATTTTATATTTACAGACTAGAAGAAGCAAAAGTTGTTACGCACAAGTAGTTTTAGTCAACTGATGAGTATGTCAAATGCCTAAACAAATAGAGCACTATCTGGTATTTTCCAAATTTTCTCGACAAGGGGCCCAAATTCTTGAGGATTGCTGATGTAGGATTTGTGAAGATTATTTCCACAAAGCACAAGTTTTTGATGTCAAGTTCATAGTCAACAATAAGAAAATCCAAGAACATCTAGTTCACATGTATGCCTTTCCATTATAACAAGGAAGGGATGGTAAAAGGATGTAGAAAGTAGAAACCATTCCACTCATTAGCAAATGTTGTATGAAAGAGTATCTCATGTTTTTTGCATTTATAGAAGGGGCAATGTGAAATATCCTCATGTAACTTGCAATTGATTATAAATAAAGAAGATTGCTACTCATAATCTATATTGTTGATGATGTTAGCTCAAATTGCAAGTGGTGTTTATTTAGAAATCCATGCAATAAACTAACAAATAAATAACTAAAAGCCAAAAAAATGCCATGAAACAAGTAAGCCAGTATAGAGACATTTCCTATACGTCTCTATACTCAACAATAATGGTGTCAACAACATCTTACTACACAATAGTGACATTTATATAAATACCATTTTATATAATAGTGGCATTTTTATAAAAGTCACATGATCTTTTAGTGACATTTATTGAAAGCCGCTAAAACTGAATGTTTAGTGGCATTTACAACTTATACCACTATCTCTCTAATGACATTGGTACTATAGGTTTTTTTTCGAGTGTCAACAAATGCCAAGAAACACTTTAAGTGGCATTTACTTTTTTTACTAGCATTTATAAAATGCCACTAATGGGTAAGATTGTTGCAGTGATGAATGATTTTGACAAGCCATTGTCATAACTAATTGGTATGTTGAGGAAAACTAAAGTGCAGATGAAGAAGGACAAACCCAAATCTGAAGTGATTATCAACAGAGAGAAGTCCAATGGCAAAGGCAAAGCTAATACACAATAGTGACATTTATATAAATACCATTTTATATAATAGTGGCATTTTTATAAAAGTCACATGATCTTTTAGTGACATTTATTAAAAGCCACTAAAACTGAATGTTTAGTGGCATTTACAACTAATATCATTGTCTCTCTAATGACATTGGTACTATAGGTTTTTTTTCAAGTGTCAACAAATGCCACTAAACACTTTTAGTGGCATTTATATTTTTTACTAGCATTTATAAAATGCCACTAATGGGTAAGATTGTTGTAGTGATGAATGATTTTGACAAGTTGTTGTCATAACTATTTGGCATGTTGAGGAAAACTAAAGTGTAGATGAAGAAGGACAAACCCAAATCTGAAGTGATTATCAACAGAGAGAAGTCCAACAGCAAAGGCAAAGGTTGAAACTGAAGTCTTCTGTACTGAAAGCTAAGGGAGGAGTGAATAAGGAAGGAAAGTTCCCCTACTGTCACCAACTTGGACATTAGAAAAGGAATTGTCCTCTTTACATAGAGGAACTCAAGAAGAAGAGGGAGATAGAGATATCCACTTCAGGACCGAAGAATAAGTAAGATAGAATCTATGAGGAGCAAGAGTTGTTGGCACAACAGTTAGAATATGTCATTCAGTATAATGGGTATGTAATAGAATTAGTGAATTTCTATTATGTACCTACCACTAATGAAAAAATCATCTTGTATGGAGAAGTGTATTATGAATATATTGATGTTTTGTTTTAGAAGATAAGATCTTATATGGCAATGCCCAATGACTCATAGTCTATACTTGATAGTTCCAAAGACAAAATGTTGAATGACTTGACGGCTCTAACTATGAACACATATAGCATTATCATCTAGAGCACATAAATGAGAAATGCTTTTATAGAATCCATAATGATGGTTGTCTAAACTTTTTTGGTTGATGAACCAATAAATACATGCAAGTCTTATTTTTTGGCAATATGATAAAAACACCTTTCACTAAATGTAGTGGGAGAGAAAATATTGTATTAGGCTTCACACATATTTATGCATAAGACCTTTTAGAAGAAATTCTACAGGTGATTACAAGTACCTCATTATGTTTATTGATGATATTAGTAAATATGGTAGATTGTGTTTAATGGAATAGAAGTCATAATCTCTTGAAATGTTCAAAGAGATCATAAATAAAGTACATAACTAGTTTGGTATAAGAATTAAAACACTTCGATATGATCGATGTGAAAATACTTTGAAACTAAAAGTTTGAGGACCTTCTGGAGACTGTGATAATGTATCACAATCAACTCCACCTAAAACATAAGGATGTATCACAAATAAGGTATCACACCTAGTTAGTCATGGTGTGATCAGCAACAAATCTAGTTGATCTTCCAATTTCCTTTTTGGCATATGTTATATGCTAAAACAATGTACCATCTAAAATCATTAAAAGACACATATGAGATATGGCATGGGAGGTGTCCCGACATGTATTTTATAAGGATTAGGATTGAAAGCTTGTGTAAGAAAATATTTTCTTGAAAAGCGTTGTCCACAAATCACATAAATGTTATTTTGTTGAATACTACTTCTATATTCCAATCCAACAACAAAACTATTTGTTGCCAGGATGGTTGTATTCCTACATGGAATTTAATTCCAAAGGAGTCAATAAGAGAAAGTAGAACTTGAAAAGTTAAAGACCAACAAGAAAACATTGAACATAAAGAGGTATAGTAGGAACAAGGAGAATCACAAATTGTTGTGAATTTCAAGTTCCTTATGTAAGACAAAACTCATAGATCTAGTAGAACAACCTTGATCTTGAAAGATTATGATATCTTATAAATCAGAAAGGTAGTGAGTAGGTCATAAGATGATGAGACAACAACCTATGTAGAAGATATTGAGGAACTAAATTCTAAGAAATGGCTTGAGGCCATGAGATCAAAGATGAACTCCATGTACATCAATAAGGTATGACCTTGCTGGATCCACCTGAAGGGATAAAACCCACAAGTGTGATTGAGTTTTCAAGAAGAAGACTGATATGGATGGTAGTGTACAAACCTATGAAGGAATATTGGTTGAAAAGGATTTCAAACAAGTTCAAGGTGTTGAACATGATGAAATATTTTCCCCAATTACCATGGTTAAATGCATCAAAATTATGCTTTCCATTGAATCTTATTATGACTATGAGATTTGGGATATGGATGTTAAAACCACATTCCTTAATAGGAATAATTATGGGGATGTTTGTGTGACATAACCTAAAGGTTTTATAAATCCATAAATGCAAATAAAGTATGTAAGTTACAAAGGTCAATATCTAGATTGAATCAATCATCTCAGAGCTGGAATCTTTGATTTGATAGGATAGTCAAAGAGTTTGACTTCAGTCAAAGTGAAGATGGAATCTATGATTACAAGAATTTAGTGGGAGCATATTCATATTCCACATAATGATGGGGAATAACATCCTTATACTACAACTGTTAAAACATGGCTAAGAAAGTACCTTATCTATGAAGGGTTTAGGGAAAGTATCCTATATCATAGGAACCAAGATCTATAGAGATAGATCTAGAATGCCTCTTGACTTGAGACAGATCACATACATTGGAAATATGCTAAAGGGGTTCAACATGTAGGACTCCATGAGAGAAAATTTGTCCATGTTCCATGGGATTAGTCTCTCAAGAATCTAGTATCCTACTTCTTGTAAAGAATGGAAAAACATGAGTAAGATTCCATATGCATTCATAATTGGATCTATCATGTATGCAATTTTATGTACCCATCATGTTATCTCATATGTATTGGACATGAAAAGCAAATATCTGTCAGATCATAGTGAAGGTCACTAGAATGCCATAAAGAGAATCCTTAAGTACTTGAGAAGCACTAAAAAGATTAGTTCCTTAGTTATGGTAATAAGGAAGAATTGGGTGTAAAGGGTTACACTAATGCAAGCTTCAAAAATGACAAACTAAAATTTAATGATCACAACCAAAATTTGTGTTTGACCTTAAGAACAAAACTGTAGGCTAGAAAAGTTCCAAGAAAGAGATGGTTGTTTAATCTACAATAGAAGTTGAGTATGTAGGTGTTAGAAACACAACAAAGGATATTGTATGAATCAATAAGTTCATTTAGATGAACTTCTGGGAGGTTCTAACCATTGATGTCACAATAGAAATATTGACAACAATGAAGCTACTGGATAGGCAAGGAATCTCAGATAGTATACTATAGAAATTCAATCTCATATGAGAAATCGTACAAAGAGGAGATGTGAAAAACTTGCAAAATATTTACTACAAGAAAACGTTGCCAACCCTGTATAAAATCACATGAGCAACAAAAACATGATGGACATGTTAAGATCACTTGGAACAAGATTTGTTGGTGATTGGCTCTAAGTGCAAGTGGGAGTCTATTGGTATGTCTGCCAGAGATCCAATCATATGATAATTGTAATGAAGCATTAGATACATGATTTGACAATGATAAAGGTAATTCCATCTATTATGTTTGGCTCGATCATGAGATGATGAAACAAACACAGTATATGTCTAAAGAATGATGTTACTCGAAAACATATATCTTGAGGTTGAGGACATGAATAGTGAGATCATATGTATGATAAGAGTACATACATTCTGGTTATGTCCCTAATCAGATATTACTGTGGAAGAAAAATAGACAATAATAATACATAAGACTAGAGTATGTGTTGCTGCAGAACTATCCTCCGTAGGTGCTTGGATCTTCCCGAGTGAAGCATTCGGTCCTCCATCCTTCTCTTCTCTCTCTCTGGTCGTCGTATGGTCAAAACAAGCCCCCCTTTAGGTCTGGCTGTAGTCCCCCTAAGTCATATAAATCACTTCGGGTCTGAAATTACGTCCACTTTTAGATTAGAATAGATCTGTGGTCAGCCTGATCAGGCAGACTCGATAGTACCGACTAGAGGCACCAGTAGTACTGAGTCACTTAGGTTAAGCCGTGCGATCCTGATCCCATCGGTACCATCGACTAGGTCTCGATGGCACCGACTTTTTGTGAGTTCAAACAACCTCTCTGACGTCAACTCGGTAGCATCGAGTTTTCTTCTTTCACGCTGGGCTTACTGATGCCATCTCTGAAGCAGCGAATTTTGCTGTCGGTAGCATCAAGATGTTGTTGGTCTTCGAACGCCTCCTTGAGGGGAAGTCGATACCACCGACTCTTGCAATGTCGGTAGCACCGAGCTGTGTAGAACTGCCTTGTACCTGAAATCACCTAAAGCATAATAAGCACTTAGAATGCATAAAATGCTAGCAAAAATGGTTGAAATCACATAATTTGATGCATTCAAGGAAATGTAGGCTATCAATGACAATCCATGCATAATAGGTCAAATAAAATCCCAAACTACACATGAAAATAAGGAAAAATAAGCCTAAAATAATGAATGAAAACACATGCATCAGTGGGGCGGGAGGGAACGTTTACTATTGTTGAGTGAATGAACAATGAAATATTTCTAAATTAGGATCTTGAGGAAAAATGATACAGGGGCTGCTTAGGAATCACCACACATCACTCAATGAGGGTTCATAGGGCCTAGTGTGGGATCAAACTACATGGATTACATGTTTGAGGCATTAGAAGTGAACTTGGAAATTATTAGAACATCTGACAAGGGTTTGGGAGTTACCGTGGAAATAGAAAAAAATTATAGTAAGAATCCTCATTGGTATGGAATACCTTCTTAGAGACATTGTAGGTGTTGCAACCTCTTTTCTTCCTTCTTGCAAAACCATGGCGGTGAATGCAAATACATTCATAGAGAGGCCAATCAATTATCTTGTCCACTGGAAGAATATGGGGCGGGTCTTTTAGAACAATACAAATTCAATCGGTTGGCAAATATGCCACCGTCAATTAGGGGTGTATATAGGCTTGAATCATGGGAAGTGGTTTGTTTGAGGAGGACAAACTTTCTAAGAATAATACCACATAGAGTGCTTACCACATAGAGTGCTTACATAAACACATAGATGCTACGGGTATAGAAGGGGTTATGCTTCTAATTTTGTAGAGTTTGATGATAATCATGATTGAATAAGGGGCTTTAGTTGTTGAGTCCTTTTTGTTGAGTTTAGATCCAATAATATCGTATTTATCTTCTTCATTTGCCTACTGAGAAATGGGATGAATGGAATTTTCCAGATTAAAAAAAAAGAGTGAAGAAAGTACAGAAGATGACGAACACAATAAAGTCAACTTTATATATCTACTTTCTTTTTTCAAGAAAAGAAAATAAAAACTTTCGTTCTCCCCTTCTCTTTTATCTATTTGTTTTGAACAATGATACACAACTGTCCAGTTTAGGATGCATATGCATAACAACATTTGTAGATTTTTAGAATCATATATGTAACAAAAAACAATGTTTGATAAGTTTCCCAAATCAAACATTTTCTCACATCATTTTCTGTGGATTTTGATAATTGTGTATGCACTATGCAACATAAGCAATATCACATGCCAAATATCACAAAAATATTAGCTTATGAGTATTGCAATTACAAAATCATATTGTGCATATTATATGTCGTATTATACTGTAAACTTTAAAAGAGTATTACATGCAACAACGTCACTTCACATATGATTCTAACTGCAACATTTGTTTAATAGCAGCTGAAAATATACTAAATCCCCTTTGTGATGGTAGGACAACCGATTAGATTTGTATACATTTGAAATTTTATGAACTTGTATCTGATTTCCTTACTTTAAATTTTACATATTTGTTAGATAATATATGAGCACACAAGGTTACATAAAGATGTTCTCCATTGCCGTGTGCTGACACATTTCGTCTGTTGAAAAAGAAACAAAATCATATATTGATATGGGTTAGAAATACTAATGTTTAATCAGAAAGTCACACTATCAAGTTGAATTAGTCATGATTTGTGGGTAATATGAATTGTTAGTCATATATCAGAAAATAATATTTAAAAAATTACTTATTCAAAGAATAAATATATGAAGATTTGTTATTTAAAAAAATCTATGAAGCACTAGCCATATTAAATATATAATGGTTTTCCAAACCTCTTAAAATCCTAGAGATATTTATTTGTAATAACTATAAATATTACATCTCAATACAGTAGTAAGGGAAAATTATGCATCACATTAATATTATCGTTGCTATGAAATAATTATAAATTAAGGCTTTTCTTTCTTAAAAAAGGAATCAAATCTGCAAATAAAAAGGACGAGTACACTTACAATGGATTTTGAACCCACACTATAAGCTAAACACACTTGAGCGGACAAGAGGAACCACTGCACTAGTTCTTTTATTTTGAAGTAAATCTGAATCGAGTTGTTACAAAACAAGGACATGTTTGGTAGGGTGTAGTCAAATGTGGTTTCATGAATTAGAAATCTGACCAACAATAATCATGCCTTTTATGATGCACCGACTTTATTTGGTATGACTCAATCTGAATTTGATACATTGGTGTGCAACTATTTCGATATGAGTACCTTGCATGAAAAAAATTGCTACTAGAACAAAAAGATACGTAAGCTCAGGAACAAAAAATGCTAACAATTGTTCCACTTGAATCACTTTACAATTTTAACCAATGAGATCAGAATTTTCTATAGAATCACATTGTTGAAGCTCACGACTAACTTTTACACACATACCGTGTCCAAACTGGAGGCGGTACCTTTTCCCAGATTTATGGACAAAAATGCAGTTATAAATCAAGGAATTGCATCCATACCGTGTCCAAATTGGAGGCGGTACATTTTCCTAGATTTATGGACCAAAATGCAGTTATAAAAATGCTAACATTTGTTCTACATGAATCAGTTTATAATTTTAACCAGTGAGATCAGAATTTGCTATAGAACCACATTGTCGAAGCTCAAGTTTAACTTTTACACCCATACCGTGTCCAAACTGGAGGTGGTACATTTTCTCATATTTATGGACCAAAATGTGTTATAAATCAAGGAATTGCATCCACCATATCATATCAAACAAAAATCATGCCTGAACTCATTGTTTTAATCAACAAAAAAAAAACATATCCTACCAAACTGGCCGAGTAGAAGTTTTGCTTTTTAAATATGAAAAAATAAAATCAACACACTCCTTCTCAGTGGATTTCAAACCTACGCCACCAAAGTAAACACGCTTTCAGAGTCGAGGAGCGACCACCACACCAAGTTTTTGTTTTTATTAAGTTGTCCTCTTACACAATATTTTTATAAATCCAAAATAAAAAATGTATAATTTATATCATATATAATGTATATTTTATATTTTATTGGGGTGGGATCCCTATTGGCCCACTTGGGGCTCCGCCATTGGATTAAGGCCCCAAATGGTCAGTTATGTATATTGTGATGTCATCTTCTACGGGAATAGATAAAGATTAACATTGATGAGACAGTTAAAAGTAGTGATATTGCTACTTCTGTAATAACCAGGTCACTAATGGTTATTGGATTTTTAAATGGAAAAAAAAAGATGACAACATATTGTGTTCTAATTACTGAAGTGGTTGGTATTATTTTAGCACTTGAATCTACTCGGCATGAGGGTGGGAGAAGATTAATTTTAGAATTAGAATGTATAATTGTAATAAGTTCTCTCTAAGAAAAGGCTACCAAATTTTCAGTCTTGGTAGTTTGTAAATACAAGGTTGTAAATTTAGGTGCTCGATAATGGAGAGTGAAGATTCTCAAGGTGGACTGTAGATTGTACTCAAAATCATGATGTACACAAGATTACAGATCTCACATCTTGAATCTAATCATTATGACTATATATAAGTCAAACCCCTCAACTTTTGTACCAATAAAAATATAAACTATTCTATAGTACATATATTGTAGCCAATGATGTATATTTTATTAATGTGGCTTTCTGTATGAGAAAAGTAGGCTAAATAAAATGTATCTTACTCATACAAATAAGTTTGTGCATAAAATTTGTGTTTAGTACTAAAAAGAGTAATATAGTTAAAAGTCAAAGCTATGTATATGCAAAATCAGTATTGTATTTAAAAATGATACTAGGTACATGTAACTAAATATTATATAGAATATGGGAATTTAATTTGTACATATCAAATATAGGTATTATTATATTTGCAAAGTGTATCATGTACTATGGAAAAGTTGGGTATTCAAATTGAATGTGGTATGAGTACAAGATGTATTTTTATTAAAAATAAAATCTTTATTAATATTTAGAAATTATATCTACAATTGAAAATTCATTAAAAACATCAATAGAAATAACAACTAATATCAAACTTATATAATATGAAATTTTTGGAAATAGACTATCTTTGGTAATATATCTTTCAACATTAGCCACCAAGAAATCATTGAGATATTCATAATCGATCCTATTTTAAGGGGTATGTTTTACAATTTTCATAATGGAAACCACTCTTTTAACATTTAGTTAGCTTTAAAAGATTATATGATAAATATAAATCTTTATCTTGTTTCATCAACACCATCCAACATATCACGTAAAAAGTATAAAATGAGGAAGAAACTAAAAAAAATGAAAAATGGCATAGACAAAAAAGTTAGAAAAGGAGATATATACCAATCGATCATGTAGCCTCACTACTCACACCTGAGACGTGATGATTAGTGTTTGTTTCTAGGCATGTAGGCAAAATGTCTAGTCTTCTCAATTGGAAATCATTGTTGCATCTTATTGTCCGTGCACTTGTCACTAGTAGTGATAATCCAGAAAATTACATAAGGGGGAGCTGAGTTGATTATTCAGTATATTTTTTGTGATAGGGAGGACTGAGTTGACTACAAAGGGTAATGTTTTGCTAGGGGGATCTGAGTTAAAAATATATGTTGATAGTGAGATATGCACTCGAGTTTTTCACTTAGAAACAAGGTAGTAATACCAATTCACGTATAAATTTTCTTTGTAACATATCAAGATGATACATATATTTACTATAATTACAATGTTATATATGTATAAATATACATTTTGAATTTTGAGAGGGGAGTTAGAGCCTCGGTAGCCTCACTAGATCCACCCCTGTCACCTAATTGAATTTGCAATTTTTGTAAGTTTGTCCCCAAGTTGTGGGTTCAATACCTATCCTTTATGAAGGTGTTTATTTAGATGTCTTTGACGTACGCCGATGGTAATCTACTTAAATGTCACGATATCATTGTCTGATAAAAGAAAATACCTAACTAGTGTATTGGAGAAAACATCAAAAACAACAATGTTTCTACATTGTAAAAGCAATACATAAAAAGACATGATCCCTCCCTAAAATATCATGTGAAAAATATTAATCCAAGAGACCAAGACACGCTTGGATCTGTTGGCAGCAAGTTATTGAACATGAATATCACTAAAAACTAGATGACTTTTAAGTTTTACAATAGATGTTTATCATATTCAACGCAAAAGCAAATGCAAAGACAAAGGCAAGAGACGAGCAACCTTTTATTTAGTGTAGATTTCTAAGCTTTTATTTCGTCCCAAGACAATAAATATTGCACATGAATTTGTTATTTATTAAAAGATGGAGTTAAATATATATACTATATTTATGATAAATGAATGTCATATATAGAAATGGTTTAGACACATTAAAATTTGAGTATAGAAGGCATATCTTTTTATATTTCTCATTTGTTTTTCTCTCTTATCATTCATTATCATTTTCTTGATAATTCTGATTGTGCATTCATAATCATATTTTCTCTCTCCTTAACCCTGTTATACACTCGGGTCGTACTATTTTTTCTCCTTAATTACTCATTATGCACTCATCTTTACACTTCTCTCGCCTGAATGACCACACTACCACAGTGATTGTGCACCTTGCTTCCAGAAAAATCATCAGTGAATATTATTTTCCTTTTTCCACATGCGAACAAAACGCCTTATGGGCAAAGCTTTCTCCCCAATCCCTTCCTTACCCTTCCTTGTCTTACCTTCTCCATCATTCTCATCCCTTCTCTTGGCACCAAACCCAACAACATAGTTGACCGATAATGACTTGACAATGCTATTCTCATCGGTTTCATGATAAATTACAAACACATACAATACAGTTGTAAAACAAACGAGCACAACAAGCTTGATTTACCACATACAGAAAATCCACAGCTATTAGGAAGATATCAAACAGGCATAAAAGTGCAGCGGCATTCACATCAAACACGCACACAAATACAGTAGCATCCGCAGCTTGTGACAGTTGAAAATTTAATACCCGCCACCGCCTCCTAGACCGTAGCCAGCGCCATATCCAGATCCGTAACCAGAACCACCACCGCCCCCTCCTCCTCCTGCGCCACCGCCTCTGCCTCCACCAAAGCCAGACCCACCACCGTATCCACCTCCTCTGCCTCCACCACCCCCACCACCGAAACCACCACCGCCCCCTCCTCCTCCTGCGCCACCGCCTCTGCCTCCCCCAAAGCCAGACCCACCACCGTATGGTCCGTATCCACCTCCTCTACCTCCACCACCTCCACCACCGCCTCCACCACCGAAACCACCACCGGAACCGCCTCCTTGCCCACCGCCAAACCCACCACCCCCGCCGTACCCACCACTAACATTGCCCCAAGGCCCACTCACGGTACCTGAGAACCCACCTCCGGATCCAAACCCACCGCCTAAGCCACCAGGGAAGTAACTTCTGCGTGAAGCAGAGGTGGCATGGCCGATATGCAGATTACCACGAAAAACACTGCGGTGAAGATCATCGAGCGACAGAGACCCATATCTGAAAAATGAGGAGCTGAAGACGTGGAGTCGCAGGTCGCTGTGGAAACTATGTTGTTGAGCCCGAGGAAGTTGACCAATTTACAAGTTGGAGAGGTTGATTTGCTAGAGCTGAACGAAGTTGAAGAAGATGAAGTTATAGGACGAGCCCGGGGACCATCTCAATTTATAACGAACATGCCACGGGTATGATTAGGCTTGTAAATATGTGATAGCTTGCCAATCTCCGCCCCCTGCGTTCAGTTTTGCTCCATCCGGCTCATGTATTTTGCCAACGGGTTGGACTTGGCAAGGAGTTTGGGAAGTTCCTGGTGGGAAAAACTTTACAGGTTCGCAATGCCAAGAAGTACTAGGTGTGGAACTTTCAATTCGGTATGATTATGTTTCCTGTCGCTTCTTCCTACACAAATAATCCGGCGGCTTACAACCGTAGCTCTTCGTCACAGATTGACATATATTAGCCTGCAACGTTGACCATATGCAACCGATTTTAATATGCATTAACGGTGTTACAGATAGAATAAAGCGAGTTATGAAGCGACGAGCCTTGTACTGTACAAAGTAATTTGATATCTGAACTTATTGTTGAAAAATGTATCATCAGCAATGCCTGTTTTAATTAACGAATGACTGATTGTCATTTTACATTCTTGGAGTTTGTTTTGCAAATCAGGCGTATTTATGTATGTCAGCTTGACTGTCATTGTACATAATTTGTGGTGAAGATGATCCATGCAGCCTGGCTGAAGATGGCTGGGATGCAGCTAGCTAATTTTATTTCTTGAACTGTCCGTAATCACCCTTCTGCGAGTTGCAAAATGCTACGCAGGATTGCGTTTTTTCTGTTGTGGAAGCTTCCATGCTGTAAACAAAAGAATGCTTAATAATGGCCACAGGCTTTATATTAAATAATTTCACAGTGCAATAAGTAGTACATTCTTAGCTCTAAGTTAATAGTAATATTCCAGGCTTTCTCATCTCTACACTATGCGGAGATTACTAGAATTTAATTACATGAGATGAATGCAGAACAACATATCGTAGTTGCAGTGAACACATGAAACATTTGGTGTTACAGTTGAAATTTCCTACAATCAACCATGGTTTATAACCAATCCTGTCAGCTAGTTAAAGCGTTAAGGACGTCCAAAGCTAGCGCCTTTCTCTATTCACGTACATGGCATAAATCATAGAGATGAAAATGACATCAAGAAAGTGATCCAACATCCAGATCCTAAGGTGTTGCATATGAGAATCGAACACAGTCTCAGGAAGAGAAGAAGAAGCAAACGTCCAGATTTTCCCCAAGCAATCCTCATTGGTCGCAAACAAACTACCAATAGTTCACTCAAAGAATTAACATGAATGAAATGCTGCATCATGACAACAAGCAACGGTGTGAGATGTCGTTATTATTGAGAATCTCATAAGGTGATCGTCCATTGTTACATTAGGGTGTAGGAAAAAAGTTAGCTGTGACACCCAATGCATAATATGCAAAGATGCAATCTATGAATGATGACTTATGCACTTCTATATGAAAACTAAAAAGCATTTGTTTATTTGCCAATGCAAGACTAATATCAAAATACTATTGTATCCTTCAATGTTATCTTGTGACTGTTTGAATTAGTTCAAAAATATAATGGTTTTGAATAGTGGATGAGGGTCGATGGTGATACAACTAAAAGACATCATCCTAAATGACCATGATAAAACCCTCTAACAATTGACCATGAATTATCGTGGTATGATAACCTACCCCAGAGAAATCCATGAAAAACCAACACTATAGTTTGACCAAGTGGACTCAAAACCACATTCATTCTGTAAATTATTAGAATTCAGTCAGTGTGTCATGATTATGGAAATTGTCTTAAAGTTGAAAAACTCAATTCAGTTTTAAAAGATTAATCATGCTCTAAGATAAATGCAACAACGCATATCAATAGGTTGACTCTCGAGTTTTGGTGTTTATGTGACAAATAAGAACTTCATCAAGATACTAACCGTCAAGTCAACATGATTGTCATGAACAGTTATAGATAACTTTGTGGGCATGCGTAACCCAGATCTACACATCCGCGAGCGTGACTCCCTACTCTTCTGTCTATGTGATTGAAGTTGTGTTACTAGTAGTGATTGATATCCCTCATTTTGTGTACTGTAAGAAGAAGATATCACAAAAGCATATTGGAAATACCACATTTACACACTTAGTGCAAAAGAACAATGACAAATGTGTGCTCTACACCACACACATTGAAAGCAATATAGGATTTATGATCCTTCACCAAATAGATGCATCCTGATAATTTGCATAAAGGCAACCTCATGCTACTCTATTAAGGTTGGATACTCACAACAAGTTCAATTCAAAGTGGGAAGGACCACACGTAACGTGAAAGGTATACAACAGTGGTGCCATGCAACTTCATAATATGGACAACAACTTCCACTTGCTACAAATAAACCATAACCACATGTAGATACACTTCTACCGATGACATAGCAACTATACAGAAATAAGTTTCAAACTAATATTATGTAAACCCCTTCTTGATTAATGTTGTGGGAATAATGGACCACCTATGATGATAAGGGTGATTTAACTATGTCTTTGAGGGTAAGATGAAGTATCCCATGACCATGTTTCTTGTTAGTTGGACCAATGCACTCTTTACCCTAAATACTCCAATTATTAGAAGTTTTAATATGGGAAACTCCCAATAATGGATCACCTATGAAGACAAGGGTGATTCAACTATGTCTTTGAGGGTAAGATGAAGTATCCCATGACCATGTTTCTTGTTGGTGGGACCAATGTCCTCTTTACCCTAAATACTCCAATTATTAGAAGTTTTAATATGGGAAACTCTCATATGTTATTCAAGTCCAACATTATATCCATGTCATAGGTCTTTGAGCACCATTACCCATGAGTGCACCCATCACCACTAGGCATGTGATCGTGGTAATGTATCCTCTACGGCTATAAATCATGAAAAAAAATCATCCAACACTATGTCAACAACCAATTTAGAACCACCTCCATCCTAAGATTGTTAGTACCAACACGTTCTAAGCTTGACTGACACAACACTATGAAATATACTTGCAAAATGTATTACTTATTGAAGAGACCTTCGCATGATATGAACTCCCACACTTTACAAGTGTCTACATCCTCAGGGCACCAAGTATTTCTCTCAGGGACAAGCACAACATGTAAGATATCTCGAGTAAGATATAGGATATCCTCACTTCTTTCATTAACAATGAGCAGAAGCACCACAAGCACCACTAAGAAGTCATAACCATGTCCCTAGCAACATAGGTTTCTTGTTTGGAAAATAGACAATTGATACTATGATTCATAGTTCTCAATATGTTAGAATTGTCACACATGTTTGGATTCAGTACCACATCTGATGCAAGAAAATAAAAATTTATCCAGTAAGAGTTAGCATTAAAAATCCTTACAAATTCTTAAAAAAACTTGATGGGAATAATAAAAATATAAATGTAAACCTATCATAAAATATGAATAAGCTATGCATCAGTTTCCTAGTTTAGCTTGGTTTCATTTTTACAGGTCACTCCATATGTGGATACTTGATGAAAAACTTCTCATACTCTTCAACAATATGTCATCATCTTGTCCCTACCCACATAGGTTTCTTGCTCATAAAATAGGCTAATAATACTATGATTCGTAGTTCCTAATATGTGAGAATTACCATGCATGTTCAAATTAAGTACCATATCTGATGCCAGAAAATAACACTTTGTTTTATAAAAGATAGTATTAAAACTCCTTACAAATGCTTAAAAAACTTAATGGGAATAATAAAATATAAATATAAACCTATCATAAAATATGAATAATATATGGATCAATTTCCTTGTTCAACTTGCCTTCATTATTATAGGTCATCTCCATATGTTGATACTTGATGAAACAATTCTCATACTCTTCAAATACACTTTAACCTTGAGAAGTAGCTTCTATGATTTGCATTTTTCAATTACTTTGCTAATGTTGATATCATGCATCTCTATAACCTAACTGTTTGGCATGCCTTCCCTTCACCAAATATGTATATCACATAGCATTTCATAATAAACTTCTTGACATATGAAGTGGATAAGGTACACAACTAGATAGTAGGATACACAATGCCTCAGTTTGGGGAGCATATTAAGGTTGGGATATCCCTTCATCTCCAATGCATACGATATGGAGTCACGTCATCTAACATACAACACCAATAGAAATACTTATTTGTCAAACTAGGAAACCACTTTGCTAAGTGGCTCCAAGCTCCAAATTACAACATAAACATCTCTAGAAGATTCGAAGGACAAACAAACTATGTTCACATGGCCCCACTGGTTTGTAGACTTCATCACAATCCATATGCATCATGAAACATATTTATTGTCTAACAACAACTCCACCCTCATCTTACCAATATAATTTCCATTAGACAAACATTGTTACAACTTAGATGTTACTAATGAGGTTATGTACTCTCTCCAAAAAAATCTCCATGGAAGGAAGAACATTGTCAGACACTTGATCCTCAATTGATAAAATGGTGCTTGCTCAAACAAAGTGATTACAAAGTCTACCATCTTGGACCAAAAGTCACAACACCTCGTTGGCCAGTCACATGATTATAAATACCCACCAAACAAAGAAACTACACCACTACATTGTGATGATTTAGGAAGGTCATTGCCATGAGTTTCTTAATAACCAATAATCCTAAGAGAAGACGCATTAGTAACTCATGAGGGCATTGCGTCGACCAAGGTAAGGGGCAAGAAGCAAGTTGATCAAGGTCACAGTGATGTTGCATTGCCGTAAAGGTCGTGGTGATGATATGAGTGCCAAGAATTATGTTTTCCCACTTTCTTTTGAGTTTTTGATACCGAGTGCATCACGTTCTATTGATAGTGCCATATCAATAGTTCAACACACATCACGATGGGTCCCTATTATGATAGTTGAAGATCATAAAGATGATTAAAGCAAAGAAAAGGGAATTGAGCCCCAACTTCCAAATGTTTTGGAAGAAACCTTCATAAAAAGGATAAAAAACACAATGCTAACATTCTTGAAATTTTTAGACAAGTGAAACTCAACATCCCATTGCTAACATATCCATTAAGGTGCCAAGGGGAAGGGTAAATGACAAATTGATGATACTTGACAAGGAGACATAAGTGATGTTCCTCGTGGACTTTATCATTTTAGACATGGAGCTAGTTGATGATGAAATATTGTCTAAAAGAACTAAATTTAGTTCTTATGGGAGACAACCCACACAAGTATGAGACTCTTTTCACTGAAATCTCATTTTGTCATAGTTTTTTTTTATACTTTCCAAGAAACACACACACACACCATACTTGATGGCTTTGATATTTGTGATTCATTTTTTATCAAGAATATAGATCAAAGAGTGATACATGGGGTGGATAAGTCAAGAAGAAGATCAAAGTTGAGAAAAGAAGTAGTAAGTTGAATTTAAAATGCTACAGGAAAGAAACCACCACACTTGTTCCATCTACCATGAAAAGAAATAATGATACATGGAGTGGAAAAGCCAAGAAGAGACCAAAGTTAAGAAAATGAGAAGTGAGCTGAACCAAAAAATGCTATGGGAAAGCAACCATCATGCATGTTCCATCCACAACTATTGTGGAACCATCCATCCAAAATGATTATTCACCATAATATGATCGTTTTGGCTCTTCCTTAACCGATTGAATTCAACATGGATTTCCTACCACTTGATGGCTAGCCACCACTTCTTCATGGTCACTACCCTATCATTCTAAGATTCTACTTTATGCCATGAACAACATGGTTTTAAAACTTGGAATGGTAGGGAAGTAAGAGATTTTTTTTCTTCATGTCCCTGGTTGTAATTTTTTCCTGAGATGATCAAGCAATTTCACTAACCATTATACTTGATCAACTATACTTGCTTGTTATACCTTACACACTAGCATGCCATGTAGTTTGTACCTTTGCATTTTTTGTAGTTTTTTTAAAATAGTGAACTTTTTTCATGCCACCCATCCACTTTTCATTGCATGTAGATTGTGAAAAACTCTAGTGTGTGATTAGTTAAATTTTTCTTTCATGTAATTTCTCATTTTGTCACTTAAATCTTGTTGAGAATAGGGGAACTTGACACCAATTTTCCAAACATTGCCCAAACTTGAAATGTTTTGCTCTAAAAGCTTATTATATCTTAATCACTATCTTGTTCGATTGAGAAACTTGAATTGAAATGATAATTGCACTTCGATTAGCATTTGGTTGTGACTAAATGATCTCAATCTTAGGTTTTTTACATGCTCTCCACTTATCTTGTGAATTGTTGGATTGTTTGGTTGAATGCAATTGGAACAAACTATAGATGTTTAGGGTTATTTGAGTCTTGTGAAAAGAAATTTGTTTACCACTATTGTTCATTCATCATGATTTTGTTAATTGCATGTGAAAGATGTTTCTAATATTTTGCATGATGGAAACCTTATGTGAATATTCACCCATGTGACCCCTCTCTTGATTTACCATTCTTCCATCATGTCCTCCACGTCATGAAAATATTTTGTAAAGTACAAAAGAGTAAGAATTGGACACACTATAAAAGCTTGGTGTGGCCAACAATTCCCCCCATTTTCACTCCTAGCAGCATATGCCCTAGCTACATTAAGGGAAAAGAAAAAGAAAAATGTAAAAATAAAATAAAATATTCTCCTATGTAATATAACATAAATAGAGAAATGAAGAGTGATCTTGTGTAATAGCACTCCAATCTCTTTCCACAACCCCCTTCTTTTAATTAAAACCCATTAATCTAGGAAACATCAAGACTAGCTCATCTTACTCTTGTACATAGCCACATGGGTCATGTGAAGTGGATTTCCATACAACTTCAAATGCACAAAAGTGAAGCAATATACCTAACTGATGTAACAAGTTCTAAGGATGAAATGATTTACCCAGAGCTTTGTGAATACTATATCACTTACATAAGTCTCAGTGCTCTATATGGATAGTTTTTGTGCTTTGTGCCTCATTTTCATTTTAGAATATTTCAAGAGGAGACAGGAAAGTGGACCAGATGTATGAATTCATGTTAGAGCATATTAAGTCAATCATCATATACTTGAGTGCATTTGTCATTCCATTTATGAATTGAATTATAAAGAGTGAATTAATTTGAGCATACTTGAGAACAAGTATGTTTTAAGATCGGAGTGGTGATTCGGCCCTAGTTTGGGTCTCCATATTGTGTCATTTTATCCCTTACACTGAATAAGATATATAGAATGCATGTTATTTCCCAATAAATATCATTTCATATCAATTTCTCTTATGGTTTATCTTCCATGTTTAATAGGTACTATAAGGAGTTGGAACTGAGAGGGGATCCACTCCCCATAAAATAACACAAGAGTCATCATCTATATTAAACACACACCAAATATTTGCAATGGATGAATTACTTTAACTACATTTCATAATTGGATATATTAAAGACCAAAGTAAAGTAGTGGAATTAAATATATAGCTTATTTTCTATTTGCAAGATTACACAACAATATCCATCATGGGGACTTATATGAAAGTAAAAACTTCAAGATCTAAGGAGAGGAAATTTTGAACTACCTCAATCCTATCTCCCAAGAATCATCTCGCTAACTAAGTCTAGGTTATCATGTGAAATTGTCCATGTCCCAAACCTAAGGGCTTGGAAACATACCCCATAAGAGAAGACAAAGTGGAAGTTGTCATCACAAAAATGTTGATATTTGGATATAAATAGAGATTGATAAATTTAGGGAAAAAAGAGAACAATATATTTATTTAGTCCTCCAACATAGAGGTAAGTATAACAACCAAATGGATATCAAAGAGAAACAATAAAAGGTATATAAAAGGCGCACTTTCCATGTCTCAACATATGACCATGTGCCACATAAGCACAATCAATTATATTAGGATACACAACCCATTATCAATAATAACCAATCTACATGCATGCAAGTGAGATAACATAGCCAATGGCAGTGGGGCACATGACCCAAAACCTGATAGTAAATGATGCATCACCAAACTCCCAAATATATAAAGGTGGGAGCATAACCCAAGTATGCAACACATAACCTCCATTCCAAGACATAAGATGGGCACATAATCCAAAAATCAAAGTACTTATATCACTTTAGAGCTACTGAATCAGCAAACATGCAATAATGTAGCGACAAGTGAAAGTATAATCAGAATATGGTCTCAATGAATGTTCAATCACAAAAATTGATCGTATAAAATATCCACCACAAAAATGGGAAAATTAGGGTTCCATATCAATAAGGAATAATTGAGTTCAATTATACAAGTAGGGTTTCATTAGGAAATAAGATGAACCATTGATGGGAGGTTCTAACCATTGATGGCACAGTAGAAATATTGACAACAATGAAGCTACTGGATAGGCAAGGAATCTCAGATAGTATACTATAGAAATTCAATCTCATATGAGAAATCGTACAAAGAGGAGATGTGAAAAACTTGCAAAATATTGACTACAAGCAAACGTTGCCAACCCTGTATAAAATCACATGAGCAACAGAAACATGATTGACATGTTAAGATCACTTGGAACAAGATTTGTTGGTGATTGGCTCTAAGTGCAAGTGGGAGTCTATTGGTATGTCTGCCAGAGATCCAATCATACGATAATTGTAATGAAGCATTAGATACATGATTTGACAATGATAAAGGTAATTCCATCTATTATGTTTGGCTCGATCATGAGATGATGAAACAAACACAGTATATGTCTAAAGAATGATGTTACTCGAAAACATATATCTTGAGGTTGAGGACATGAATAGTGAGATCATATGTATGATAAGAGTACATACATTCTGGTTATGTCCCTAATCAGATATTACTGTGGAAGAAAAATAGACAATAATAATACATAAGACTAGAGTATGTGTTGCTGCAGAACTATCCTCCGTAGGTGCTCGGATCTTCCCGAGTGAAGCATTCGGTCATCCATCCTTCTCTTCTCTCTCTCTGGTCGTCGTATGGTCAAAACGAGCCCCCCTTTAGGTCTGGTTGTAGTCCCCCTAAGTCATAGAAATCACTTAGGGTCTGAAATTACGTCCACTTTTAGATTAGAATAGATCTGTGGTCAGTCTGATCGGGCAGACTCGATAGTACCGACTAGAGGCGCCAGTAGTACTGAGTCACTTAGGTTAAGCCGTGCGAACCCGATCCCATCGGTACCATCGACTAGGTCTCGATGGCACCGACTTTTTATGAGTTCAAACAAGCTCTCTGACGTCAACTCGGTAGAATCGAGTTGGAGACTCGGTAGCATCGAGTTTTCTTCTTTCACGCTGGGCTTACTGATGCCATCTCGGAAGCAGCGAATTTTGTTGTCGGTAGCATCAAGATGTTGTTGGTCTTCGTACGCCTCCTTGAGGGGAAGTCGGTACCACTGACTCTTGCAATGTCGGTAGCACCGAGCTGTGTAGAACTGCCTTGTACCTGAAATCACATAAAGCATAATAAGCACTTCGAATGCATAAAATGCTAGCAAAAATGGTTGAAATCACATAATTTGATGCATTCAAGGAAATATAGGCTATCAATGACAATCCATGCATAATAGGTCAAATAAAAGCCCAAACTACACATGAAAATAAGGAAAAATAAGCCTAAAATAATGACTGAAAACACATGCATCAGTGGGGCGGGAGGGAACGTTTACTATTGTTGAGTGAATGAACAATGAAATATTTCTAAACTAGGATCTTGAGGAAAAATGATACAGGGGCTGCTTAGGAATCACCACACATCACTCAATGAGGGTTCATAGGGCCTAGTGTGGGATCGAACTACATGGATTACATGTTTGAGGCATTAGAAGTGAACTTGGAAATTATTAGAACATCTGACAAGGGTTTAGGAGTTACCGTGGAAATAGAAAAAATTATAGTAAGAATCCTCAATGGTATGGAATACCTTCTTGGAGACATTGTAGGCGTTGCAACCTCTTTTCTTCCTTCTTGCAAAACCATGTCGGTGAATGCAAATACATTCATAGAGAGGCCAATCAATTATCTTGTCCACTGGAAGAATATGGGGCGGGTTTTTTAGAACAATACAAATTCAATCGGTTGGCAAATATGCCACCGTCAATTAGGGGTGTATATAGGCTTGAATCATGGGAAGTGGTTTGTTTGAGGAGGTCAAACTTTCTAAGAATAATACCACATAGAGTGCTTACCACATAGAGTACTTACATAAACACATAGATGCTACGGGTATAGAAGGGGTTATGCTTCTAATTTTGTAGAGTTTGATGATAATCATGATTGAATAAGGGGCTTTAGTTGTTGAGTCCTTTTTGTTGAGTTTGGATTCAACAATATTGTATTTTTCTTCTTCATTTGCCTACTGAGAAATAGGATGAATGGAATTTTCCAGATTAAAAAAAAAAGAGTGAAGAAAGTACAGAAGATGACGAACACAATAAAGTCAACTTTATATATCTACTTTCTTTTTCCAAGAAAAGAAAATAAAAACTTTCGTTCTCCCCTTCTCTTTTATCTATTTGTTTTGAACAATGATACACAACTGTCCAGTTTAGGACGCATATGCATAACAACATTTGTAGATTTTTAGAATCATATATGTAACAAAAAACAATATTTGATAAGTTTCCCAAATCAAACATTTTCTCACATCATCTTCTGTGGATTTTGATAATTGTGTATGCACTATGCAACATAAGCAATATCACATGCCAAATATCACAAAAATATTAGCTTATGAGTATTGCAATTACAAAATCATATTGTGCATATTATATGTTGTATTATACTGTAATCTTTAAAAGAGTATTACATGCAACAACGTCACTTCACATATGATTCTAACTGCAACATTTGTTTAATAGCAGCTGAAAATATACTAAATCCCCTTTGTGATGGTAGGACAACCGATTAGATTTATATACATTTGAAATTTTATGAACTTGTATCCGATTTCCTTACTTTAAATTTTACGTATTTGTTAGATAATATATGAGCACACAAGGTTACATAAAGATGTTCTCCATTGCCGCGTGCTGACACATTTCGCTTAGGGTCTGACTGGTTTGTTGTAAATTGTCCGGAAAACACTGGAAGTCGAGTTCCATTTTCAATTTCATGTGACTGGTTTGTTGAAAGTCCTGAAGTTGAATTTCCCAATTTTTCCTGGACTTCCAGCCATATATATACCCTTCCGTAAAATGAGTTTCGTGAGAAAGTGGAACGAAAACCACTTCCCACTCCACCCGCGTCTCGCCCGCTCTCTTGTGCGACGCTCCCAGGAGAAGACCAACCGTTCGACGGGTTTCTCACCAAGGCTGCAACGATCTCAGTCCACTCCTCCGACGCTCTCTCTCACTACGGCGACCGACGCTCTCTCTCACTACGGCGGCAGCGGCGGCAAGTCCGTAAGGTTGTACTGACGCTCCTCGTGATTGACGGCGGAATCCTCTGCTCGTGACCGGCGGAAGGTTCTACTGAAGCCCGTAAGTATTTTTTCTTCCTCCCACCGATCCCCACCTCTCCCGTTCTGGTTCCATTTCCCAACCCACGACACCCGTTTTGCGAAATCGGCGCTCGCTCTGGCGGAAAACACAGACGGCGACATCAGCGATCCCCACCTCTCCCGTTTTGCGAAATCGGCGCTCGCTCTGGCGGAAAACACAGACGGCGACAGTGGTCCCGTACAACATTCAACCCAGCGCCACCCCCTTGAACCCCCTAATCATAAATCATTCCACCTACCAGGTCGAAGCAAAACACAGGTATAAACCAGTCTATTTCGCTCTGTTCTTTTGCCCATTATTTATACCATGGTTCCACCCTTCACCCCGAAGATCTCTCACCTTTTTCACCCGCTGGCGTACTAAGATTATTCTACACCCGCAACCACATGGCCTTATAATCCAAAAAAGAGCAGCAGGACGGACGATCAATGTTAGAGCACATTGATCTGATTCTTAAAAATGACAATCAATGTTATTCCCATGTGCAAAGGGTTGATCTCATTCTTAAAAATGACAACCATCTATATCTAATCCCTTTCAGTATTAGAACACATCGCATCAAGCACTCACGCCAAGTTTGGGGGAGTTGCTTTGCGGCGACTACCTCTGGTTTGAACTGAAAAATAATTGTAAATATTGATTTCTTTATTCTAAAAAATGAATACAAGCTGATCCATCGTTATTGATGTACTAGAATAGGTCATTTTAAATAGTTGGTTTGCAGATTTTGAATACTGAACTTGCTGTTTCAATATTTGTTAGGCACATTTCACCTTGAAATATAAAAGTAGAAATGATTTTTATTCTTGAATCTTTGTTAGTTCGTCATTGACACTATTACAACAAACTCATTCTAAGAATGTTATTTTATTATTTTTGAACTTAAATATAATGGCAGATCTCTTTTGAGTGTAGATGGTTAACTATGCCGACTTCAATGAAGAAGAACAATCATGTATAATCATCATACTCATGATAATGATGCTATTACTCAAAGGACGGTCTCAACATCATATTGAACTCAAACGACCATACACACTTAGGAATAAGCCCATGTCTACCATAATGAAGAGAATTCTCCTTGGAACAGAACAAAGTTGCCTTCAAGAAACAAGAATGAGGAGAGCCACCTTTTTTAGGTTATGCAATATTTTGAGGGGTCGATACCTTTTACGAGATACTATAAATATGTCAGTTGAGGAGCAACTAGCAATGTTTTTAAGCATATTAGGACAGGGTACACTTCAACGTGGAGTTTCTAATTCTTATGATCGAGCACAGGAGACGGTCAGCCGATATTTCAACAAATGTTTATATGCCATAGGCTGTCTTTGTGATGATTATATTAGAACTCCTCCGTCCACGACTCCTCTTGAAATTACATGTCGTCCAAATAAGTTCTATCCTTATTTCAAGGTAAATACCTTAAACTTTTACATTTTATTTATAATTAGTTTAATTATTTATACAAGACCATTGTATATGTAGGATTGTATAGGAGCAATTGATGGTACACATATTACCGCTACAGTACCAAATGACATTGTAGCAAGATTTCGTGGTAGAAAGGATCACCCAACCCAGAATGTCATAGTGGCTTGCACTTTTAATTGCAAAATATGCTATGTTGGGGCTGGATGGGAAGGATCGGCAAATGATATGATTGTATTGAAAAGTGCACTAGAAGACCCAAGTGGGCTAAAAGTTCCAGAAGGTAAATTATAAAAATATCAAAAAATTGAAATTTTAACCTTATAATCATTAAGATATATTGAACTTTCCTATTGTAGGTAAATATTTCTTAGCAGATGCTGGATATACCACTATGCCAGGATTTGTTACTCCATACCGTGGTACACGATATCACCTAAAGGATTTCTCTCGCACCAATGGACCGAGAACACGTGATGAATTGTTTAATCTTCGACATTCTTCTCTACGAAATGCAGTGGAACGGACAATTGGTTTACTTAAGAAAAGATTTAGGTGTCTAAATGTGAGATCATGTTACCCTTTTGAAACACAAGTTGATATGGTGTTGGCTTGTTCAATTTTGCATAACTACATAATGGAAGTGCACCCAACTGGAGATGAATTTTTCACAGGAGAATACCAAGATGAAGGAGTAATATTACAACAAGATCACCCAACCGAGTCGATTGATGATTCATATGAAAATTACTCTCAAACATGGACTAATAGAGAGATAAGAGATAGGAATCAAGTATGGAGGGACAAGAGGGACAATATCGCTACATTGATGTGGAGTGACTATCAGGATAGAACAAATAATATGTAACCATTTATTTCCAAAAGCTCATCATGTGTTATTTTCTCAAACTAAGACATTTGTATTTGTATTTTTTTGGGCAAAAAACTCGTTTTACATTTTATTAAAATTGTATGCACACTGTGACTACCAATTCCTTGATTTTGTTCCTGATTTTTTATGAGTGAATACTTGCATGTACATAGATGGTACATATGTGGATCGAATTCTTGTAAAGTTTGAGCCCATCATGACAACATATTGTTTGATGGTTTTCTATTATTTTGATGAATGAATATTTGTGCGTAACATAGATGGACATAAATGGATTGATCTATGTGCAGAGATGGAGCACTTTTTTATAATTATAAGCTCACCATGGCTACCTATTGTTTAACCTTTTCTATTGTTTTGATGAGTGTATAATTGTTTTTATGTAGATGGAACAACATGTTGATAACTCTCAAGTGGCCACATCAAGAAAAGGAACCCAAAATTTTAGATGGCAAAAAAATTGGAGTCAGTTTGCTATTAAATATCTTGCCACCCTTGCTACCGATGGTTATAAGGTAGATAAAACATTCAAATCTACCGCATTTCACAAAACAGCAGAAGCAGTTAATAAAGAATTCAACTTGGGTGATGTTTGCAAAGCATCTTTTGTGGAAAATCATCTACGAACCGTGAAGAAGCATTGGGAAGAAATTCAGAAAATTAAAAACCAAAGTGGCATAAATGATTTTGACAATGTCAACTGCACAATTAATATGGATCTAGAAGTTGCTAGAGATTACATTCGTGTAAGTATTTCATACAAACAATTTTTTTGTTTTTTTATATACTTTATCTAAAGTATTGATTATTGTAGGCACATCCCAAGGCTGAAGATTACATAAACAAGCCCATCCCATTGTACAATGAAATGAGCATCGTTTGTGGAAATGATAAGGCAACAGGGCAATTCTTCAAGTCAATACGAAGGCCGATAGGTGAAATTGCAGGTGGACAAAACTCAAAGGACCATGTTGATTTGACTGAAGATGATGAACATGTAGACATAAGAATTGAAGATTGTGAGGTAGTCCCTGAATCTCAAAATGTAAATGTGTCAAAGGAAACTCCTCCTACAAGTGGGTCAAGGATGAAAAACAAAACTAAAAAAAGAATGAGAGAAGGAGATGATGACATGGTTGAAAAATTTACTAGTAAGATTGATAGGTTGGTTGAGGTTTTCTCAAAGCCTAGACCAGAACCAGAATATTTGGATGGAAGTAAGATATCTGAGGAGTTGGATAAAATAAATGAGTCAGGCATATTTGATGATGAAGTCATAATTGATGCCTTGACACATCTTTGTGGCAATACTATAGATGCCAAAGTATTCATGAGTTGCAATCCAAATAGGAGGATGACTTGGCTTCGCAAATTTGTTGAAAAGAGACACAACACCACTACTGAAGAAGGAGAACATGATAGAGATAATTCAGCTACAACAGATTTTATGGATGATTGACTCTTGTTTTAGTTTTTTCCATGATATCATGTTGGACTCCAATTTCTTGGAACTGATTTGTATCTTGAAACATAAATTTACACTATCTATGTTGTTCATGCTATCATTTTGGATTTTACCAATTAACTATTTTCATTTCAATATTGATTTTTATTGCACTATATCTTGAAACATAAATTTACACTTTCTATATCTAGATTTTGTGCCTACAGTTACAGCAAACCAATCTGATGGAAATTAAGTTTCAGGAAAACTGAAGTTTCAAACCAATCATTTGGAAGTCATTTTCCAGGAACTCAATTTCAGTTCTGGGAAAATGAGTTCCAAGAAAACTGTGTTTACACTGAACCAGTCAGAGCCTTAGCGGGAATTCATGTGTTTAATTCTACTGTTTACAATATTTAGAGAACAATCAAGTGCATTCTTGCTGCTACCATACGAGTTTTGAATGCATGAGAACCAGTGGCGGACCCACATCTGGGCCACCTGAGGCCACGGCCTCACCCACGCTGACAGGCTGCCCATGTTAATTGACTTATTTGATAATTATTAGTGGCCTCACCCACGTATGCGAGTCTGCAGCGCATTTAGTACTTCGTAATTGGTAATTACTGTGTGACTTTGAGAAAGAATGGCTAAACGGAAAGCCGCGAGAGTGGGAAACTAAAGTGACCGGATGAGAGAGAATCCAATAGACAAAATGGGTCATTGAAACGAACAATTCATAGTACATATAGAAAAATTCTACACATAGCACACCCTATACCCGGCCACATACCCGATTCTCGGGAAACCTCAACAGCCGTTTTCCTCTACTGCTGCGCCAGACCATTAACTCCTCCTGCTGCATGCACATTATCTCCAGCAGCGATTTTGCATGTTTTTACATGCAAAAAGGATGCATGATCTCGTAACCAAATAAAAATCCACCATATCTCGCCACCTACTCCATGCAACTGTCATGCAAATGGCAGATATCAATCAACTATAGCTTACAAAAAAATCTATTGCATATTTATCCCCACTGCAGATTACGTAAGTACTGTACCTAAAATAAATACATATACATTCACAAATGAATTTGAGAGGTACTGTACTTATATTTGACAAACTGGGTTGAAAATTATTAATTGAGTACAATACTTATAGATGCATTTTATAGTTGATTATGGACCAGATGTGCACTACATTTTTGAAAAAAAATTATATCCATGCGAAAAATGTTGTTATTGGATTTGGTAGGTACTGTACTTATGCTTCCAGATCAGTTATACAATTATGATTGATTTTGTAATTTGTTAAGTATTGTACTTATGCTTGGTTTTATAATTTGGTAAGTACTGTACTTATGTTTGAAAAAACTGAGTTGGAATTAACAAGTGAGTACTGTACTTATTTTTGCATGGATTCTATAGGTACTGTACTTATGCTTCCAGATCAGTTATACAATTATGCTTGATTTTGTAATTTCTTAAGTACTGTACTTATATAAGTACAGTACCTCTCAAATGTTACTACTGGATTTCGTAAGTACTGTACTTATGCTTCCAGATCAATGTTGTTATTGGATTCCGTAGGTACTGTACAAATACGGGAATGCAGGTGGATGCATTAGAATGAGAGAGAATAATTACAAGAGAAAAAACGAATTTGCATGGACTTTGCATGGACTTTGCATGAGAGAAGAGTGGAGAAAGATATTGTTGCATGGACTTTGCATGAGTATTAATACAAAGACCACTGCAAATGCTGCAGATGTGTTTTCCCAAAAAACGGGTGGGTGGTCGGGTATAAGGGGGACTGTGTGTAGCCTAACTCTACATATAAAGTGGATGAACAAGAAGATGGGGGCTGCTGGAAGAGAGTGTGGGAGACGTTTCAATTGATAGAGGGTGAAAAAGGTCATCATCCAAGCAAGAGAGTGTCACTAATGCATGCAAGAGGAGATAATTAGTATCACTTTCGGATTTAATTTTGCAATTGATGCTAAAGTAACGTTGTGACTGGACTAGGAGTGGCTCATTTTGTCCATTGAAAACCTCATTATTTGATTCAAACAAATAACACAGCCCTATCGTTTGAAACTCCATATAACACAGATAGTGATAGAAAACTAGGAGTGTCTTATAGGATTCTATGTATACATTATCCCATGCCTTATAGGCAACACATCTGTTTTACATGTTGTATCATGAAATATACATGAATTTTGTTACTCATACTTCATCCTACTCGGTGGTGTCAATAAAAATGAGTAAATATTGCATATCTTGACACAAAATGAGTCCACGTCACTAAGGGCAATGGTGCCTGCTTATGGGGCCAAGGTCCTTTCGGATATGCCACATCAGCTCTGGAGGCAGAGATCAAGGGCATCATCCTAGCTGTGAATGTTTGTGTCCAAAAAAATTGGAGCTCATCGGTTATCCTCTCCGATTCATCTACGGCCATTGATATTCTCTTACACGGGGAAAGACCCGCATGCAAATTCCAACCTTTAAGGAGAGAATACTGCCATATTCTCTCCTTATTGCCCAATCTCAAGCTCTCCTTCATTAGCCGGAAACACAACTCTTTGGCAGACAGTATTGCAAAACACTCCTTGTACTCTGCTTCTCAGTGTACTTTCTCCCTTATCAAACCTGCCTGGCTCCCCAAGGATATCAACATCCGGTTTTCTGTAATTTGACCCGAACTAGAGATCGGGGTGAATAATAACTAATCTCTATGGTTTCCAAAAAAAAATAAGTATTAATCTTAAATTGTATAATTTGAAAGGATGATATATTTTCGTCTGTTGAAAAAGAAACAAAATCATATATCGATATGGGTTAGAAATACTAATGTTTAATCAGAAAGTCACACTATCAAGTTGAATTAGTCATGATTTGTGGGTAATATGAATTGTTAGTCATATATCAGAAAATAATATTTAAAAAAATTACTTATTCAAAGAATAAATATATGAAGATTTGTTATTTTAAAAAATCTATGAAGCACTAGCCATATTAAATATATAATGGTTTTCCAAACCTCTTAAAATCCTAGAGCTATTCATTTGTAATAACTATAAATATTACATCTCAATACAGTAGTAAGGGAAAATTCTGCATCACATTAATATTATCGTTGCTATGAAATAATTATAAATTAAGGCTTTTCTTTCTTAAAAAAGGAATCAAATCTGCAAATAAAAAGGACGAGTACACTTACAATGGATTTTGAACCCACACTATAAGCTAAACACACTTGAGTGGACAAGAGGAACAACTGCACTAGTTCTTTTATTTTGAAGTAAATCTGAATCGAGTTGCTACAAAACAAGGACATGTTTGGTAGGGTGTAGTCAAATGTGGTTTCATGAATTAGAAATCTGACCAACAATAATCATGCCTTTTATGATGCACTGACTTTATTTGGTATGACGCAATCTGAATTTGATACATTGGTGTGCAACTATTTCGATATGAGTACCTTGCATGAAAAAAATTGCTACTAGAACAAAAAGATACGTAAGCTCGGGAACAAAAAATGCTAACAATTGTTCCACTTGAATCACTTTACAATTTCAACCAGTGAGATCAAAATTTTCTATAGAATCACATTGTTGAAGCTCATGACTAACTTTTACACACATACCGTGTCCAAACTGGAGGTGGTACCTTTTCCCAGATTTATGGACAAAAATGCAGTTATAAATTAAGGAATTGCATCCATATCGTGTCCAAATTGGAGGCGGTACATTTTCCTAGATTTATGGACCAAAATACAGTTATAAAAATGCTAACATTTGTTCTACGTGAATCAGTTTATAATTTTAACCAGTGAGATCAGAATTTGCTACAGAACCACATTGTCGAAGCTCAAGTTTAACTTTTACACCCATACCGTGTCCAAACTGGAGGTGGTACATTTTCTCATATTTATGGACCAAAATGTAGTTATAAATCAAGGAATTCCATCCACCATATCACATCAAACAAAAATCATGCCTGAACTCATTGTTTTAATCACCAGAAAAAAAAACATATCCTACCAAACTGGCCGAGTAGAAGTTTTGCTTTTTAAATATGAAAAAATAAAATCAACACACTCCTTCTCAGTGGATTTCAAACCTACGCCACCAAAGTAAACACGCTTTCAGAGTCGAGGAGCGACCACCACACCAAGTTTTTGTTTTTATTAAGTTGTCCTCTTACACAATATTTTTATAAATCCAAAATCAAAAAAATGTATAATTTATATCATATATAATGTATATTTTATATTTTATTGGGGGTGGGATCCTTGTTGGCCCACTTGGGGCTCCGCCATTGGATTAAGGCCCCAAATGGTCAGTTATGTATATTGTGATGTCATCTTCTACGGGAATGGATAAAGATTAACATTGATGTGATAGTTAAAAGTAGTGATATTGCTACTTCTGTAATAACCGGGTCACTAATGGTTATTGGATTTTTAAATGAAAAAAAAAGATGACAACATATTGTGTTCTAACTACTGAAGTGGTTGGTATTATTTTAGCACTTGAATCTACTCGGCATGAGGGTGGGAGAAGATTAATTTTAGAATTAGAATGTATAATTGTAATAAGTTCTCTCTAAGAAAAGGCTACCAAATTTTCAGTCTTGGTAGTTTGTAAATGCAAGGTTGTAAATTTAGGTGCTCGATAATGGAGAGTGAAGATTCTCAAGGTGGACTGCAGATTGTACTCAAAATCATGATGTACACAAGATTGCAGATCTCACATCTTGAATCTAATCATTATGACTATATATAAGTCAAACCCCTCAACTTTTGTACCAATAAAAATATAAACTATTCTATAGTACATATATTGTAGCCAATGATGTATATTTTAATAATGTGGCTTTCTGTATGAGAAAAGTAGGCTAAATAAAATGTATCTTACTCCTACAAATAAGTTTGTGCATAAAATTTGTGTTTAGTACTAAAAAGAGTAATATAGTTAAAAGTCAAAGCTATGTATATGTAAAATCAGTATTGTATTTAAAAATGATACTAGGTACATGTAACTAAATATTATATTGAATATGGGAATTTAATTTGTACATATCAAATATAGGTATTATTATATTTGCAAAGTGTATCATGTACTATGGAAAAGTTGGGTATTCAAATTGAATGTGGTATGAGTACAAGATGTATTTTTATTAAAAATAAAATCTTTATTAATATTTAGAAATTATATCTACAATTGAAAATTCATTAAAAACATCAGTAGAAATAACAACTAATATCAAACTTATATAATATGAAATTTTTGGAAATAGACTATCTTTGGTAATATATCTTTCAACATTAGCCACCAAGAAATCATTGAGATATTCATAATCGATCCTATTTTAAGGGGTATGTTTTATAATTTTCATAATGGAAACCACTCTTTTAACATTTAGTTAGCTTTAAAAGATTACATGATAAATATAAATGTTTATCTTGTTTCATCAACACCATCTAACATATCACGTAAAAAGTATAAAATGAGGAAGAAACTAAAAAAAATGAAAAATGGCAGAGACAAAAAAGTTAGAAAAGGAGATATATACCAATCGATCATGTAGCCTCACTACTCACACCTGAGACGTGATGATTAGTGTTTGTTTCTAGGCATGTAGGCAAAATGTCTAGTCTTCTCAATTGGAAATCATTGTTGCATCTTATTGTCCGGGCACTTGTCACTAGTAGTGATAATCCAGAAAATTACATAAGGAGGAGCTGAGTTGATTATTCAGTATATTTTTTGTGATAGGGAGGACTGAGTTGACTACAAAGGGTAATGTTTTGCTAGGGGGATCTGAGTTAAAAATATATGTTGATAGTGAGATATGCACTCGAGTTTTTCACTTAGAAACAAGGTAGTAATACCAATTCACGTATAAATTTTCTTTGTAACATATCAAGATGATACATATATTTACTATAATTACAATGCTATATATGTATAAATATACATTTTGAATTTTGAGAGGGGAGTTAGAGCCTCGGTAGCCTCACTAGATCCACCCCTGTCACCTAATTGAATTTGCAATTTTTGTTAGTTTGTCCCCAAGTTGTGGGTTCAATACCTATCCTTTATGAAGGTGTTTATTTAGACGTCTTTGACGTACGCCGATGGTAATCTACTTAAATGTCACGATATCATTGTCTGATAAAAGAAAATACCTAACTGGTGTATTGGAGAAAACATCAAAAACAACAATGTTTCTACATTGTAAAAGCAATACATAAAAAGACATGATCCCTCCCTAAAATATCATGTGAAAAATATTAATCCAAGAGACCAAGACACGCTTGGATCTGTTGGCAGCAAGTTATTGAACATGAATACCACTAAAAACTAGATGACTTTTAAGTTTTACAATAGATGTTTATCATATTCAACGCAAAAGCAAATGCAAAGACAAAGGCAAGAGACGAGCAACCTTTTATTTAGTGTAGATTTCTAAGCTCTTATTTCGTCCCAAGACAATAAATATTGCACATGAATTTGTTATTTATTAAAAGATGGAGTTAAATATATATACTATATTTATGATAAATGAATGTCATATATAGAAATGGTTTCGACACATTAAAATTGGAGTATAGAAGGCATATCTTTTTATATTTCTCATTTGTTTTTCTCTTTTATCATTCATTATCATTTTCTTGATAATTCTTATTGTGCATTCATAATCATATTTTCTCTCTCCTTAACCCTGTTATACACTCGGGTCGTACTATTTTTTCTCCTTAATTACTCATTATGCACTCATCTTTACACTTCTCTCGCCTGAATGACCACACTACCACAGTGATTGTGCACCTTGCTTCCAGAAAAATCATCAGTGAATATTATTTTCCTTTTTCCACATGCGAACAAAACGCCTTATGGGCTAAGCTTTCTCCCCAATCCCTTCCTTACCCTTCCTTGTCTTACCTTCTCCATCATTCTCATCCCTTCTCTTGGCACCAAACCCAACAACATAGTTGACTGATAATGACTGGACAATGCTATTCTCATCGGTTTCATGATAAATTACAAACACATACAATACAGTTGTAAAACAAACGAGCACAACAAGCTTGATTTACCACATACAGAAAATCCACAGCTATTAGGAAGATATCAAACAGGCATAAAAGTGCAGCGGCATTCACATCAAACACGCACACAAATACAGTAGCATCCGCAGCTTGTGACAGTTGAAAATTTAATACCCGCCACCGCCTCCTAGACCGTAGCCAGCGCCATATCCAGATCCGTAACCAGAACCACCACCGCCCCCTCCTCCTCCTGCGCCACCGCCTCTGCCTCCCCCAAAGCCAGACCCACCACCGTATGGTCCGTATCCACCTCCTCTACGTCCACCACCTCCACCACCGAAACCACCACCGGAACCGCCTCCTTGCCCACCGCCAAACCCACCACCCCCGCCGTACCCACCACTAACACTGCCCCAAGGCCCACTCACGGTACCTGAGAACCCACCTCCGGATCCAAACCCACCGCCTAAGCCACCAGGGAAGTAACTTCTGCGTGAAGCAGAGGTGGCCGATATGCAGATTACCACGAAAAACACTGCGGTGAAGATCATCGAGCGACAGAGACCCATATCTGAAAAATGAGGAGCTGAAGACGTGGAGTCGCAGGTCGCTGTGGAAACTATGTTGTTGAGCCCGAAGAAGTTGACCAATTTACAAGTTGGAGAGGTTGATTTGCTAGAGCTGAACGAAGTTGAAGAAGATGAAGTTATAGGACGAGCACGGGGACCATCTCAATTTTAACGAACATGCCACAGGTATGATTAGGCGTGTAAATATGTGATAGCTTGCCAATCTCCGCCCCCTGCGTTCAGTTTTGCTCCATCCGGCTCATGTATTTTGCCAACGGGTTGGACTTGGCAAGGAGTTTGGGAAGTTCCTGGTGGGAAAAACTTTACAGGTTCGCAATGCCAATAAGTACTAGGTGTGGAACTTTCAATTCGGTATGATTATGTTTCCTGTCGCTTCTTCCTACACAAATAATTCGGCGGCTTACAACCGTAGCTCTTCGTCACAGATTGACATATATTAGCCTGCAACGTTGACCATATGCAACCGATTTTAATATGCATTTATCTTTTATGTATATGTATATATAAACTGGTTAGCGATTAAAGATCAACCGAAAAATTCTATATACTGATCTACAACAGAGATGTCTGTACTTATATATTGCCCCAAAACCGGCTTTAGGGCATATAATGTCATTTTCCATTGTTATGTCGGTTGGGCAGTTGGCGTCAGGTATTCCTTTCCGCAATTTCGAGCTTCCTCGGTGCCTTTACTAATTACGGCCTTGCCTCCGTTCATCTGTCGTGTGCACACCGGATTTTTTTCTCTCTGACCACGATATAACGATACTACAAGAAGAACCAATCAACATGGATATAGCGATACTACAAGGAGAACCAATCAACATGGATATAGCGATACTACAAGGAGAACCAATCAACATGGATATAACGATTACATAATTTCAAAGTATTGTGATAGTATACTTTAGCTTTTTTTTTTTTTTACAGGTAAGTCTGGCAGCTCTATTATTCATTCTTAGGGATGAGCATTAGGTCGGATCGGTTCCGATCCGACCCGCGATCCAACCCGCATAACCCAATCCAGATCTGAATCCAACTTATAATATGGGTTGAGCGGGTCTAAATTTTAAATCCAGATTTTATTAGAGCTGGATATGGACAGAGGTAAACCCAGGCCGGAAAACCCGAATGTCCAAATTAGATTTTATGTACATTATATAGGTAAACATCTATGTTTGTCCTGAAAGAAAAATATACATATTTCTTGATGCATTATGTAGTACATATTCAACCAATGACAACATGGATAATCTGTAATCAATCAACATGATTAGTCATCATTGACATGGATAGACATACTTGATCTCTTTGTTTTGATCTCTTTAACAACTAAATAAAATATGACACCTGTACTTTTGATATATAACACTCGAAAAAGTCATGTCATTAGCTCATTAAAGAAAAATAAATAAACAACTAGCTCAGTGCATAGTAGATTATGCTCATGTTTTTGTTCATATGCCTACATGTAGGAGACAAATGATTTTTTTGGCCTTCCAACACCCATTTCATTGTATATACATACATGATGAGGAAGCAAAAGCCACAACATTGTAGATTTGACTGATTTTTTAAGTTTTATACATTCACATGTACAGGAAAATGGTTTGTTGCTCTTTCAATATCCATTTCATTGATATAGGGGATCACCCAACTAAGGTATACATATTCTGACTGCATAGATCACAAAGTGTACATATATGTATATGGGGATTTATTCAATGTATGTGCGGGTAGAAAAGTAAGTTACCCGTCTTTAAACACTAGCAAGGGAGCATGTGCTAAGCACGTGATGTTCAATTGAGTACTCAAATCAGATTTCTTATGTGGATAAACATATTTTTTTGCATTTATATATCGTTGCAAATTTGACATAAAACATTATCCACATATGTTGACACATAAGTCTCTCTACATATCTATGTGGCATCATGCTAATGGTGTTTGTTGACATACAAAAAGAAATAGAACACATTGTCCAGATCACAACGTACTCACACTTTGTCTCTTCTTCTAGGGTTGCAAAACTTTGTCACATATTGTTGATATACTTATTTCTTTGTAACATGTACTTAGAAGATGAGATGCACATGTATGAGGTGATATTGCAAGACACATACCATGGTTCTCATTGGAATCTAGTACTTTTCTTCAACCTCATCTTTGTATATTTTTTCTTGTATCTTCATTTCCTAAAAAATGAATTCACATATAATATTTTTTCTTGAATCAGAATTGGTTATCTTTATAAGGACTATGAACATACATTTTCCTCTATGAATGTTGATCTTGCCTGTATTTGTTTCCCATCTCCATCGTCCATATTTGAATACTTTCGTCAATTTCATGAAAACATTATAAGCACTCAGATGCAGTTGTACTATAAAATTTTAGAGTTCGATTACTTGTCATTGAAAAGAATAAACATAATAGAAATGACTATACATGTGAGTATTAAATTATAAATGGTGAAACTTACTGAAATATTCTTCTACTATCTAAACAATCCCTACAGCAGATAATACTTCAGTGTAGACAATGTTCCTTGTCGTTGTAACATTTGTATTTCCAACAAAAGATGGTCTAATTAAAATTTTTATATCTTCATATGATTGTACTCTAGATAAAGCCACATATAACTGACCATGAGATAATATCGGTTGTGGTAAATAGATTCCAACTTTCTCCAAAGTTTGTCCTTATAATTTGTTGATTGTCATTGTAAAACACAAGCGAATTAGAAATTGCAACCTCTTAAAAGCAAATGGTAGCTTCTCGTGATCTTTTGGCATTAAAGGAATTCTTGGAATGAATACTCTTTGTCCTTTTCTATTCCAACTACTATCTCAGCATCAATGACATTTTTTTTGAAGTTCTTATAGATAAGGTGTGTACCATTACAAAGACCTGAGGAGGGATGAATATTTCTAAGTAACATAATAGGACAATTTCTTTTCAAAACGAACCTATGGGGAGGAAGACCAGAAGGGGCCAAGGAATTCAAAAATTCATCTTCTTGAAACTGATTGGTATTATCAACAGCTGAATCAAAACTAAAGTATTCATGTCTATCTCCTGGGAAAATATCAATCAGTATCTCATTAATATCATCAACAAATTCATTCTTTGTCGTTAAAATTGCACGATTGGTAAGGGAATGAATATTGTTCTCACCATCCATAAAGTTGGGAAAATTTTCTTATATCAACTCATGCTTTGTAGATTTTTCATCAATGAATGGGATGACCATGGATTTAGCAACTTCAATCTGATCATCAGGATGAGATTCTATTTTTCCATTTCCAACTTCAAGCAAATACTAAGAAAAAATTGGATTTAATATGGCCCTCATATTTTCTTTTAGCTCTAATTTCTCAACATGTTGCCATAACTTTGACTAAGACTATGTCCTTCTTCATCAACTTTCATACATGTTATCTAGGATCAACACATAATGCTTCACATGAGAAACATCCTCATCTATCTCAACCCCCTGGATATATTGTCTGTTCTATACTAGGGTGGCATGTCCTTAACATGGAAATATAGAAACTATTGTGCAACCTATGCAACTATGGTTGTAACTCCAACTTGGAACTCTAGAGGCTAATAGTGGTTGTCAACATGTGATTTCTGTCTATCTTGAGCTACTTTCAACTATTGTTGAATCACTACAACCTTCTCTATAGTTTATTGTACTAACACATCACCTAAAAGTTGGTACTTACCTACTTCGTACCAACAAAGAGGTGATTGGCAATGTTTTCATGCAAATTAAGCTTCATACGGTGCCATGTGTATGCTTCTCTAATGGTTGTTCTTGTAAGCAAACTCGATCAAACTCGGGTGAGCATCTTTAACTGCCAAGAACTGTAGGACATGTGTTCTCAAAAGATTCCCCAATGTCTAAATGGCCCTTTCTAACTGACCATCTAATAGCAGGTGAAAGACTGTGTTGAACTTCAACTACATCCTTGTAGGTTTTTGATGTCTTGTGTCAATTTACAAACAGTTCTACATTTGACCACAACCTCTACCGCATCATGTTTAGACCTTAATGCCATCACAAATTCTTCAAATTGTGATACATTTGTGTACTGTCGGATACATTGTGTACATTAAAGAATGAGCCTCCTTAGATACTATCTTACTCAGACCATCAAGCATCTGGAACCATTGTTTGGTTGTGGAAACACATTGTCCCATCATCTAACTCATGGAAGCCATTATGCTTCCTGCTACCAACTCTAATCTTTTGTAACACTGTTGCTTTGATTTGTAGATGTTTCAATAATCCTAATACTTCCAATTGTACATACATCTACCAAAGAAGAACTAGCATGTCTCCTTTGTGATATTTTAAAGATCATAAGTACGCTTTTTCTAAAAATGCTGACAAAGATGACTTCCTATTTAGTACATCAGCTACCATATTCTCCCTCCCAGGATGATGGTCTAACGTACAATCATTGTCCTTTATTATCTCCATCCACCTCCTTTATCTCATGTCTATCTCTTACTTTGAATAGTGTCTCCAAATTTTCTAGGCTAAAACTATAGTGGTTAACTCCTAGCCACAGATTGAATAGTTCTCCTTGTTTCTCTTAAGTTGTCACAAAGAAAAAAGGAATTTTCTTCTTGTTCCGCATCAGTACGCATCCCAATCCATTCTTTGAGGCAACATAGATAATGATGTAACCTTTCGCTTGCCTTGGAAACACTAACACTGAAGCATTTGTGAACTTCTCCTTCAACAACTAAAAAGAACACTCACACCTATCATCCTAAACAAAAGGATCATCCCTCCTAGTCATCTTGGTCAAAGGTAGAGCAACGACACTAAAGTTCTAAATGGACCTCATGTAGTATCTTAGTAGACCTAGCAAGCTTCAGATCTTAGTCAGTGTCTTGGGTTGCTCCCATACCAACACTATCTTCACCTTCTTTGGATCTATATCAACACCCTTCATAAATATAACATGTCCCATAAAAGACACCTCACTCAATCAAAACTCAGACCTTCTAAACTTGGTATACATTTGATGTTGCCTCAATAACTATAACGCTTAGAGAAGATGGTGTCCATATTACTAATACAGTCTAAACACCCTATTCATCAAGTCAATAAACGTTGTTGATGCCTTGGTTAGCCCAAATAGTATAACCATAAACTCGTAGTGACCATACCTTGTCTTAAAAGTTGTCTCATGTATGTCATTTGCCTTGATCCTCAATTGATGATACTATGACCTTAGGTCTATCTTGAAAAACACTATAGAACCTCTCAATTGATCAAACAAACCATCCGTCCTTGGCAACAATTACGTGTTTCTTCACTGTGACCTTGTTCAACTATCGATAATCCATGTAAAGAGTCATAGAATGATTCTTCTTCTTCCCAAACAACACTGGAGGATTTCAAAATCAAACTCTCGTCTAGGGGAGGATCACATGAAATTTATCTAGAAAGCATCTTCAAACTCACATATCACTAGTATCCCCCGGTTACTAGGTCTCATCACCTTGGTATACATTACATGTGTTAATAAGACAATACACCCTTGTCTTGTCAGCTTCTCTACCATCATATCTAACACAAAACATATAGGATGAATCTTCCTATCTCCTTGGAAAGCCCAAAAGGCATTCCCATGACAAAACATCACTATCTTGGAACTATAGTTCAAATTAACTGTGTGCTTCACCAAGATATCCATCCCTAGGATTATATCAAATCCATGCATACCAAGTGTCATAAGATCCACTTGAAAGCTACTGTTACAACCCCAATTTTTGGGTTCCTTTGTTGAGAAATATAATTTCTCATATTAAAGATATTTGGAAAAATAATGATACAATTTGTTTGGAGTGGATGAATTTCGTTTACAATAGCCTTGATGATTGTGTTGTGGGCTTTATTGGCTATTGGGCCCATTAACAAGGAAATGCAATTAGTAAATGAATAATTGAGTTTTGAGAAAAGAAAGGTGGAAACCTCTAGAAGGCAAAAGAACTTAATCCAAAGGTGGATTCTGTGCCACATGGGTTCCTTGGGTCCCAAGGAGTCCAAAGTTGCATAGAGAATGCAATAAGAAAAGAAAAGATTAATTAAGTATTTCTTTATTAAGAAAGAAATTGAAAATAATGGTAAAATGTGGAAAACAAGTGAAAAGAAGTATAATTGAGTTATCCTTGGTGGAATTTCGTATCCCAAGGATTCCTAATGTTAAAAGGAATACCAATGAGGAAAATAAAAGAAGAGAAATCCTCCAAAAAGAGATATTGTAATAAGAATAAAACAAGATAATGAAGAATAATGCATTTAGATGTATCTAGAAGGATAATGAGTATCCAATAAAAGGATTTCGAAATAATAGAGTTTCTTGGGATCCAAGGAGTCCCAATAAAGAGGAAAGAAAGAGAAAATATCAAAATTGCAAAATAAAAGGATAATGAGATACATTAATGGGTTATGTGGTATTGTAAAGAAGGAAGCATTAAATATGAATTTTGTGGCCAATGAATTAAAAGCCAAGAAGAAAGAGAATAACGGAAGGATTTTTTAATTTCCTAATTATCCAAGAGATATGGTTTAATAAAAGATTAAGTTAGGAGAGAGAAGAATTACTTCTCCATGAAAGAATAAGGATCCTATTGGGAAAAGGACTCTTTTGATTTTAGATGCACACCCTAGGGCGTGGATATCCTCCCCTATTTAAGGGATGGAACCACAACCTCGAATCCAAGAGGATCACAGACCTCTCACGTCTTCTTCAACCCTTGAATTCATTCAAACCCTAACCTATGAAGACGGCTCTATCTCATGAGTAGTGAGTGACAGTGTGTACTCGAGATGGTGGGTGGATGCCCATGATTTTGGGGAGGGGCTTCTCCATCATGGCTTTTCCCTAGTCTGATCACAGCAGCCGCAGCACTGCTGCTATGACAGTCATGCACTGCAGGCGTGTCCAGGCCAAACCGGCCGCCATGGCCATGAGCTGAAGACACCCAACAAAGCGAGGTGGGTAGACGGAGGCAGGGGAAGCATCCCCAGTGGTCGCCGAGGTCAGGAGTGGTGAAGGGCATCCGCAACTTGCTGCAATTCGGCGCCAAGCTAGGCTTCCCGAGGTTGAAGACAACCTGGAGTGCATTGGACGAGTTTACCCCTCCGTGGGCTAAGGAAACTGATCACTTAACTGAGGGTATTTTGGGCCTTTCGAAATGTTTCCAAAGAAGACAAGCAATGTTGCATGCAATGGGCTACGTGGCGCCTCCCTATTGGCCAAAGTAAGTGGATTTCATAAAATTCATAGTTAATTATTTGTAGCTCGGATTAGCACCCATAAAATATGAAAGATGCTCAGAAAAAATGAGGGGAATCCATTAAAAATATAATTGAAGCCTGATTCTAATTGCAATTCGAAAAGTAATGGAAGTTATCAACTTTAATATTTTAATGATTAAGAAACCCTATTTTGGGAAGATGAAAATGATTAGTAGAGTTTAATTGATGATTAAAGTTGATATTAACATGTTAATCATAAAGAGATACATTAAGATCGAAAAAGATGAATTTTGCACATAATTAGTTTAATTTAGAGTTTCATGTGCATAAATATACTTTAATGGGCCTTGAAACCCTAATGTTGGTAAATGTGACTCTTAATGGCTTTAATTATTCAAAGTAGTGAATAAAGATAAGATATAATGATTATAAACTATTTTGAGCATTAAAGTTCCTAATTGTGGTTAAATACCCTTAATATGGAAATTAGGGTTTCCTAGTGGATAAAAGGTAGAATTAATGATAAAAACGTTGAGTATTAGAGCATAATGAACTACGGATTGATGATAAACGAGCATAATGACTTTGTCATAGATTAAAAAGGATAAAAATGGTAGCTTTAATGTAAAAGAGGCTTAATAGATTTAATTGATGGTTAATTGTGCATTAGTCTGGAATTAGGGTTATGTGTTTGTAAAAGGGTAACCTTAATAACCTTCGTAAAGGATAGATGAGAAAATTAGGGTTTAAAAAGAGAAAAGGGAAGTAAAACCCTAATTGCAAAGTAAACCCTAACAAAAGGAAGAAATTCTAAAAAGGAATAGAAACCATAAGTAGCAAGATGGTTTGGATAGTTTTTTATAAAAAGGAATTGGATGTATATTTCAGGATTGAATTGTGTACTTGCTTGATTCTAGATTACTTGCTTGTTTGGACTATTCCTGCATCTGAATCTGCCTGACAGGTATGTGGTTATGCTTATGATTATCCCGCATTAGTTTTCTGAGGATTTTATCGATGTTTACATCGTGGCTTGAATTAATTGTTGGATAAATTTAATTAATGCAAATTATAATGTGAATATGACTATCACATAAGAGATATGCCTACTAGCTCAGATCCTAGTCCCCTCTGTAGCTTAATGGGTTGACCTAGTACATGGCTACCAATGGGGTAGGCCCATCAGGTCATTGGATGACTTAGTATATGGCTACCAATGGGGTAGGTCCATCAAGTCACTTTGAGTCAGGGATTGGACTACCTATGGGTAGTGCCATGCGACTCAACCCTAGATATTGATCTACCTATTTGGTAGGATCATGCGGGGTTTAATAAGGATCTACCTAGAGAGAGGTAGTATCTCAGTCCACTATAGGGACAACACAGAGATAGGGCATAAGAAAGGATTGAGTAGTATGGTTTAAAATATAATCTTGGTTGTTAAATGATAATTGGCTGATTACTTTGTTAGTATAGTTGCACGATTATTGTTTTCCCCACATACCAGCTTCTTGTTGACCGACATTTTGTTTGTCGGTGTTTTAGGTACAATGAAAAGAACAAATAGTAAAGTAGCATATGTGGAATTAAATGAGAATTAAAGAAAAAAGGAGGATTAGTTAGATTAGTATCTTCATGGATAGAAGTTTAGAAATCCATGTTTTGAAAAAGGTATGCAAAGTTTTTGTTTTTATCATATTTCAGTATAGTTGGTAGAATTTAGTAATTGTTAATGATTATTTGTTGAACCTTTGATCCGGGTTATTGGTTAACGGCTCTGACCTTTCGGTCTCCCTTAATTGGGGGTTACCGGGAGGCGGGGTCGTAACAATTGGTATCAGAGCGAAGGTTCCTCACTTAATCTTTAATAATTAATAAATTTTACAAATTTTGTAGAACCCAAGGTAGTTATTAGAGGATTATCCAAAAGACAAAGGTGTCTAGAAAAGGATCATGACCAGGGGATGGCAATATTTTCCTCCGCACTGCTAGTCGGAATATGAGGACTCCCGGATCCGTGTGACTGCCTAGCCAAAGTCTTAGGGTATGAATCGAAATAAGATACCTTTAGGTCTCTCTCATCTTGTTCAACCCTTCTCAACTCAAATTCTGTTAAGGACCTTAAGGATTAGGGTTTTCTCTCTTTTCCTCACCCTCTTGAGGTATGGGTAAGGTTAATAAGGTCTAAGGAATCCTCCACCAAATTAATGAAAAACATGTAAATAAGATGTCATGGACATAATCTTAATAGATTAAGCGCAAACTAAAGAATAGATACATGCTTAGGTCATATGACACGAGTTGCCATTGCTCTCAGGAGAAACCTGAGGCTAGACCTCCTTGTCAGGAGGATGAGTAGAGAGAGTTAGTCTTGGAGGTAGAGACCTCCATTAAAAGTAGAGACCTTGCACATCCTCTGAGGATGAGGTTAACCCTAACCCTAAGTAGAGGTTAGAGAAAGAGATGACATGATGTGTTAGATGTCATGGTAGACCAGGTGTTTGGATAGACATACCTTGGATGCCATATGAGTCATGAGAAGTTGATGACCAAGTACCTTTGGCAACCCAACCCAGGGAAGGGTCGTGCATGTTTGAGAGAAAGATAGCTCCTCCATGGATGAGGTTAGAGAAGAACCTATAGAAACCTTATGGGTTGTTGCAAGTAGGATATAGCTTGCACCCTGAGTATGTCAGTGGTACGACAGTAGGTTGAAACCCTGGCCAGGATAGCTTATGAGATAAGCATAAAGAGCTATGGATAACCTTGAGCAAACATAAGTTGAACATAGGCTTCACTCAGGTGGAGGCATGCTTATGAGCTTGATCCTTCCTGAAGAGAGGACCTCTTATAGAGAGGTCATTTGTAGGGTTATCTCTAGCACTACTACAGAAATAGCATTTAGTGTCACTTTTCTGGGCGTCGGTTATTAAGGAAAACCGACGCCTAACATATAAGGCATCAGTTGTTTAAGCAAACCGATGTCTATATTCGAAGACCAGCCAGACATGGGTACCACTTTGTATTCAGCGTCGGTTGTTTATAACTAACCGACGCTTAAAGTCGCCCGCGAAATTAAATTTTGATCAAAAAAATAGTGTCATTTTCAACGTCGGTTATGTAGGTATAAACCGACGCCTATGTGCGATGAAAATTTGCGCAAAAAGTGTCACTTTCAGCGTCGGTTATCCTTGTATAACCGACGCGGAAGGTGGTTTCCGCCAAACAATTTCATGAAAATATCGTCCAATTGGACGTCGGTTGTTGCAAACAACCGACGCTAAAGATTTTTAGGCGTCGGTTGTTGCAAACAACCGACGCTATTTGGGAACTTTATATCCCGCGATCGCCCGACTCTTCCCCTTTCTTCTGTTCCATTGCGATCTGATTTCCCTATTTCTCTCTGCCGCCGATTTCTTCTCCGGCAATTTCTTCTCCAGCGCCCCCTTCTCCGGCTATTTCTTCTCTGGCGCCCCCTTCTCCGGCGCCCCCTTCTCCACCACCACTCCTGCTACCTTCTTCTCTTCTCCGCGCCCCTTCTCCGCCGCCCTGCTGCTCCAGCGCCTGAGAACCGGCGCCTGAGAACTACTGCTCCAGCGCCTGAGAACCGGCGCCGCCACGTCGTCGCGCCGCCGCAACCACTGGACACCTGCTGCTCGCCACCGCTGGACACCTTCTGCTGCTCGCCGCCGCTCCTGCCACCGTTGGACACCTGCTGCTCGCAGCCGCCGATTGACACCTGCTCGCTTCTCGCCGCCGCTGCCGCTCATCACAGGTACCCTCTTCCTCCTCTTCTTCCACCTACGAGAGAGTAGAATGAATATGGATGTGTTTCTTTCATTAAACCCAGTTGTCGGGCAAGAGGGGCAAATGGAGGAAGCAAACAACAATACATTAGGGTTCTAATCTACCCTTTTGTCCTATATTTGATGCTGATTGTGCATATATGTTGAGTTTGGGACTTTAGTGATGGACTTTGTCCTAAGTTGCTAATTTTTATTCTAATATGAACTCTAGTCTCATCTATCCATGTTGCCTATAGTTTATAACATTGCATTGTTAATTATTGCATGTTTGAAACTATTAAATTCTTGATTTATTATTTAATAATGCTCTATAGATTAGGTACTTATCATGTCTATTAAAATCCTACCAGTATAATTATGTGATCCCAACATATTAAATTGAATTAGAATGATTTCATGAATTATAGGGTTTTAAAGTTGATAAACATGTACATGCGGAAATAGGGTTATTAAACCAATGGTTATAACATAGTATGATCTTAATCTGATTTGGATGTTCATAATAATGTAGTATGTTAAATATGATGATTAGGGATACATATAATGTCTAGTAAAGATTCCTAGACCTTTTGTTTGAAACTATTGATTTCTTGATTTATTATTTAATAATGCTCTGTTGATTAGGATTAACCATGTTGCCTGTAGTTTATAGACAATTATTATATATAAGAATGACAACACATGTATTTGTTGGCCTAGAAACCCGTCCAAGATTTACTCATTAGGAGTAAATCTTGGATAGTCCCCGGTTTGGGACTGTTCTTGAACACCTAATCTCACTTAGGATGTAAGTGTATAATGTGTATTGGGTTTTCGAGAAAATTTTGGTAGCATTTCCCCGTTTGTTCTCTAAGTACATATGTACTTAGAGAACAGCGGGGAAATGCTGCCGAAATTTTCTTGAAAACCAAATACACATTATACACTTACTAGTGAGATTAGGTGTTCAAAGATGGGATAGATGGTACACATTTATTATATATAAGAATGACATCAAATGTGTTTTTTGGCCTAGAAACCCGTCCAAGATTGATTCATTAGGAGTAAATCTTGGATAGTCCCCGGTTTGGGACTGTTCTTGAACACCTAATCTCACTTAGGATGTAAGTGTATAATGTGTATTGGGTTTTCGAGAAAATTTCGGTATCATTTCCCCGTTTGTTCTCTAAGTACATATGTACTTAGAGAACATCGGGGAAATGCTGCCGAAATTTTCTTGAAAACCAAATACACATTATACACTTACTAGTGAGATTAGGTGTTCAAGGATGGGATAGGTGGTACACATTTATTATATATAAGAATGACATCAAATGTGTTTGTTGGTCTAGAAACCCGTCCAAGATTGACTCATTAGGAGTAAATCTTGGATAGTCCCCGGTTTGGGACTGTTCTTGAACACCTAATCTCACTTAGGATGTAAGTGTATAATGTGTATTGGGTTTTCGAGAAAATTTCGGTAGCATTTCCCCGTTTGTTCTCTAAGTACATATGTACTTAGAGAATAGCGGGGAAATGCTGCCGAAATTTTCTTGAAAACCAAATACACATTATACACTTACTAGTGAGATTAGGTGTTCAAGGATGGGATAGGTGGTACACATTTATTATATATAAGAATGACATCAAATGTGTTTGTTGGCCTAGAAACCCGTCCAAGATTGACTCATTAGGAGTAAATCTTGGATAGTCCCCGGTTTGGGACTGTTCTTGAACACCTAATCTCACTTAGGATGTAAGTGTATAATGTGTATTGGGTTTTCGAGAAAATTTTGGTAGCATTTCCCCGTTTGTTCTCTATGTACATATGTACTTAGAGAACAGCGGGGAAATGCTGCCTAATCTTTTTTTTTTTTGATGACCGAGAGAACCCACCCCGGGCGAAGCCGACATGGAAAACTCTCGAGGCATGAGAGGGTGTGGTCCGGTCACCCCCCTCCCGCGCCTAATCAGCGTGAATTGCCATTCGCAAAGTGCCTTCGGTGAGGTTCGAACCCAGGTCCTTCATTGGGACTTACTGAGCTCTTACCACCCGGACTACTATGGCCGGACGCTGCCTAATCTTTTCCTAATATATACTTGTTTCCTAATATATACTTGTTTTCTCTAATCATAGAATGGATAGATCATGGATGTCCATTCGTAATCGTTGCACCCCAGAGTTTATATCTGGTCTTGATCAGTTTATTAGATTTGCCGAGGAACATAGGAAAATACCTACAGATAGGTTCTACTGTCCATGTAGGCATTGCGGTAACAACATGAAAGTCAACACTGGTGAGGAAATCAAAAGTCATGTCATGTGCAACGGGATTGTACAAGGCTATACAGAATGGCACTGGCATGGAGAGATTTCAAAATCGAAACCAGTAGATGTCAATAGCAGTGCTTGGGTGGAAGAAGAAATTGCCTCCGATGACATAAATGTGAACGAACCAGTTCCAGCAAACATCGTTGATGCGATGCTGGATAGTTGTAGGGTAGAGCACACCGATCCACCTCCTATCTTTAGAAACATTGTGCATGATGCTGAGATACCGTTATACACAGGCTGTGCTAAGTTTACGAAGCTTAGCGATGTGTTGAGATTGTATAAGTTGAAAGCTAACAATAGATGGAGCGACAAAAGCTTCACTTCATTGTTGACTTTGTTGAAAGAAATGCTTCCTGAAGGAAACGAGCTGCCAATCTCAACATACCAGGTAAAAAAAATGTTGTGCCCAATGGGAATGGAGGCCAAGAAGATACACGCATGCCCGAATGATTGTGTATTATTTCAAAAGGACTATGTAGATTTGAAAGATTGTCCAAAATGTGGTGCGTCACGGTATAAATTGATGACTTCGGGGGAGTCCAAAACTGGTTCTCCTGCCAATGTGTTGTGGTATCTACCTATAATATCACAGTTTCAACGCTTGTTTGCAAATCCGAAAGATGCGAAGAATTTGAGGTGGCATGCAGATGTTAAGAAAAATAATGATGGGATCCTGCGACATGCGTCTGATTCCCCACAGTGGAAGAAGATTGATCTATTGTACCCCAAATTTGGTGAAGAAGATAGGAATCTAAGACTTGGGATTTGTACAGATGGGATGAATCCGTATGAGACATTGAGAAGCCAACATAGCACTTGGCCAGTCATGCTTGTTATATACAATCTTCCTCCCTGGATGTGTATGAAAAATAAGTACGTTATGTTGTCATTGTTGTTATCGGGCCTTAAACAACCCAGAAATGATATCGATGTTTATCTTGAACCTTTGATTGATGACTTAAAGAAACTTTGGGCTGAAGGTGTGATGACCTATGATGCTTCAGCAAGAGAGACATTTCGTTTGCACGCTATGTTGTTTTGCACTATTAATGACTTTCCAGCATATGGGAATTTGTCTGGATATAGTGTCAAAGGAGCCAACATAGCACTTGGCCAGTCATGCTTGTTATATAAAATCTTCCTCCCTGGATGTGTATGAAAAATAAGTACGTTATGTTGTCATTGTTGTTATCGGGCCCTAAACAACCCGGAAATGATGTCGATGTTTATCTTGAACCTTTGATTGATGACTTAAAGAAACTTTGGGCTGAAGGTGTGATGACCTATGATGCTTCAGCAAGAGAGACATTTCGTTTGCACGCTATGTTGTTTTGCACTATTAATGACTTTCCAGCATATGGGAATTTGTCTGGATATAGTGTCAAAGGAGCTAAAGCGTGTCCTATATGTGAAGAAAACACTGATTCAATAAGACTAAAACATGGCGGCAAGACTGTATATCTTGGTCATCGAAGGTTTCTTTCAAAATTCCATCTGTATCGTAGGAAGCGCAAAGCATTCAATGGATGGAATGATGAACGGAGTGCACCTAAACCTATACCAGGGGATGTTGTTTATGAAAGAGTAAAAGACATTGTCAATGAATTTGGTAAGAAATCACAATGTAGTATGGCCACACGGAGTGACAATTCTTCATTCAAGAAGAAGTCAATATTTTGGGATCTTCCTTATTGGAGTTCTTTGACAGTCAGGCATTGTATCGATGTAATGCACGTTGAGAAAAATGTCTGTGATAGCATCATTGGTACTCTGTTAAATATACCAGGTAAGACTAAAGATGGGATAAAATCCAGACTGGACCTACGTGAAATGGGAATAAGGTCAGAATTAACAGAATTACGTGAAATGGGTAGTAAAAGAACATACCTACCTCCCGCTTGTTACACGTTGTCTAGAAAGGAGAAGAAAACTTTTTGTGAATGCTTGGTAAATGTTAAGGTTCCACATGGTTACTCATCCAACATCCGTAGATTGGTATCAATGAAAGATCAGAAGTTGATAGGTCTTAAATCTCATGATTGTCACACTCTAATGCAACAAATATTACCCGTGGCAATTCGATCTATATTGCCGAAGCATGTAAGGTTTGCAATTACCAGACTTTGTTTCTTTTTCAACAGTGTATGCAGTAAAGTTATTGACCCTGATACTCTCGATAATTTGCAAAGAGAAGTGGTTGTTACCCTATGTCAGCTTGAGATGTATTTCCCTCCTTCGTTCTTTGATATCATGGTACATCTTGTTGTCCACTTGACTAGGGAAGTGAAAATGTTGGGACCGGTTTTCTTGCATTGGATGTATCCCTTTGAACGATACATGAGCGTTTTTAAAGGTGATGTTCGAAACCGTTATCGGCCTGAAGGGAGTATTATTGAAGGTTATGTGGCGAGAGAGGTTATGGATTTTTGCAATGACTTTCTCAGTGGTAATGACACTCCTGATAATGACAAGAATATTGAGGAGGGCAAAGGAATTTTGGGATCACGGGTGAAAGTAATCAGCCGTGAGCAGTTGGAACAAGCTCACTTGTATATTTTACACAATATGGATGAAGTGAGTGTTTATATCGAGGAACATACCCATTTCATAAAGAGACAACATCCTCGAGCAAGTTCAATGTGGCTTGCTAGAGAGCATAATAAGACTTTTACTAAGTGGTTTGAAGATAAAGTCTTACATCAACTATCTCAAACACCAAATGATATTACAGAAACTATCAAATGCCTCGCCTTTAAACCAAAACCGAATGTTATGTCTTATGAAGGGTTTGACATTAATGGATTCACATATTACACAAAGCGCCAAGATGATAAGAGTGTCGTCCAAAATAGTGGGGTCACTCTTCAAGCGTCAACTATGTACTTTGTAGGGGAATGGCATGTTGGCTACGGGCACATAATATACATTGCCCTATAATAGTATCTTTAGATGCAGATTATGCAGGTCAATCATACGATAGCTCAATATTTATACAAGATATTATTGAGCTGTTTATGTATGATTGGCTGAATACATCAATGATAGAGACATGGATAAGGTGAGATCTTGTTTATACATCCATATACCTTGTGTAAGATCTGGTGATCTGGTTTCTTATATATTAATGCATACGCCTATATGTTTTGTAGCTACTTAGTCGAAGATCATTGCAAACAATTTGCATTTGATCATGTGGGATTTTTGATTCCATCATTGATTAGTTTGGTAGCTAAAGACCCTGATAATGTTCAACAATACTGTATAGATGCTTTTACAATTTTTGGTCAGCAAAAGAAGACGATAATAATAGCTCCATTCAATGTCAAGTAAGTTTACTTTATTTATAATTTGGACTTAAGAAATTTCCATTTTTATTTTGCATTTTGAGTTATTAATTGTTAACTTCTTACCTCTAGCGGTAGACATTGGGAGTTACTAGTTATTGTCCCCGGGATATTCACTGTTTATTATCTAGATCCTGCGGGGAGTACATTGAACACTAAAATTGGACACGTAATGAGAATGCCATTATTCTGGTGAGAAATATTTCATTTTTATATCTGTTAACATCTTTTATTACATTACTATTTACTTATGCAATTTATTGTGTTATATTAACATGTAGGGGTTTAGATGCATTCAAAAAGGCTGGAGGAACGGTCCCAAGGAAAAAGAACCAGCCAATAAATTGGCAGAATGTACAAGTAAGTTCCCGACTCGAATATATATATTATTGATGTGAATTGTGCTTAGTTGTATTATTTTGTATGTTTCAATTTATAGTGTGCTACACAAGACAATGGCTGGGCATGCGCATACAATGTGATGCAATTTATGCAGATGATTATCAAACATGCCGCATTGGACATCGATAGCATACATGAGGTATTATATATAGTCTCATTAGTTAGTATGAAATATATCAATCTTATTTTTATATTATTACTTATATATATACATCATTCTCTTTGCAGGTGTTTAAAACTGACCACACTATAGGTAAACGCTTAAAAAATATACATGCTCCATATACGATGGAAGCATTAAATGAAGTAAGAGAAGAATGGGCAAAAGCCATACAAGCAGTGGCAACTGTAAGATATAATTGGGATGTTGATAGCGATAATGAATGATACTTTGTAAATGAATATTTCTGAATGTTAATACATGTATTTGAATGTTTCTATATGTGTGAATGTGAGAATTGAATTGATGTCTGAATGTATGTACTTGTGTGAAATTTTCCTTGTGACTTTTGCAGGTTTGCGGCCTGTTTGTAGGCTGATATCAATGGATGTCGTAAAACTACAGTTCAGAAAACTGAACTGCAGGTTCTCATCCTGCTGACCAGCCACAGCAGGCCTGCAAACTGATATGAAAAAAAAATAGAAATAGGCGTCGGTTATTTATAGAAAACCGTCAGCAAAGACCTAGAGCGTCGGTTTTTTTCAAAAAACCGATGCCTGATGTGGCCAAAGCGGTCCTGGAAATGGCGTCGGATATTCGTATCAAACCGACGCCTATTTAATCTATAGGCGTCGGTCTTTTGGTATATAACTAACGCCAAAAGTGTTCGCACCACAGAAAATGGTGTCATCTAGGGCACTTTATGCGTCGGTTATCTACTAAAAGACCGACGCTATATTCCATATAGGCGTCGGTTGTTTAGTAAATAACCGACGTAGAAAGTGCCCTAGATGACGCCATTGTCTGTGGCGCGAACCCTTTTGGCGTCGGTTATCTACTAAACGACCGACGCCTATAGATTAAATAGGCGTCGGTTAAAAAACCGACGCCGAAGTGTTCAACCTTTAGCGGCGCCCACATAGGCGTCGGTCGGAAACCCACGCCAAATGGGGTTAAACGACCGACGCCAAAGGCCGTTTCTGTAGTAGTGTAGAGAGAGAGCAGGACCCTGGCAAGAAGGTTGGAAGCCTAAAACCCCGAGATGGGAGGAACAATGGGGAGTCGAGAATGATGCGACCTAAGTGGATGATAATAGTTGCCTCATGCAGGATCCCTGGAGGCTGATGATATCTTGGTTGCCTTTAGAGGAACCAAACCCTAGAGAGAGGATGATGCTTCTGGTACTTATATGCCTATGGTATAAGTATTACCTACTGAGATGAGACAAAGAGTGCCTTAGACCCTGAGGAGGTTTAAGTAACCAGTTGTGAGGTTTTATACCTAGTTGGCTATCCTTGAGGAGGACTCAACTCTGAGGTGTTTCTTATATAAAAGGATCATGGAAGTACATGCCATACTTTGGATATGCTTGATTCGTGGTTAAGAGATTGAGCATGCAGCTGGATACCCAAAGGTGAACCTAGGGTTCCTAGGCCTAAGAGGGGAAGCAATGTACCCAATGCTCATGATGAGATTTGAGTCTCTATAGTTTTGAGCATGGTACTCCTCATGTGTAAAGGTAAAAGAAACCCCTTAAGTTAAGGGTATTTTGATGAACCCCTCACAACTAAGTTGATCTAATGTTGAGGAAAGAGAACGAGTGTGACCTAGCATGGTTTAGTAGGTGGTCCGCTTGTGCCTTAGTAGCTGCTGGGTTAAGCATGCTCATATGGATGTAAACCCTAAGGATGTTTGTGACCTAGTTGTCAAGAGGTGTAGTTCCTCCCATCCTGGGAGATGGACCCTTTTGTAGGGTATATACCAATTTTGTTGGTTTTGAGGTAACCTAAAGAGGTTTCTTAGGATCTTGAGAAAGCTAAGTGAAAAATACATGGTATAAGACTAAACCTGTAGACCCATAGTTAACCATCTCTAAGTGCATGTGGATGTGTTACCATGGAGGTAACCGGTGTGGGGCCTAACTAAGGTAGGCAAGTCACCATGATCCCTGAGAAAGGATGAAAGACAACCCAAGAATGTAGAGAGAGATGATGAAGGATTGGGTAAGGTTCTAAGTTGAACATGTACTATGATAGAATCCTAAGTCTGTCCTAGGGTTAGGTAGGGATAAGATCGATGGAAGAAGGAGTTGCCTAATTCCCTAGTTGCACATGACCATAGGGTTAGGAGGTAACAGCTATCATTGTCTGAGGGCCATGGGTTAGGAGATTAATCACCTTCATGAACTCATGGGACCCAAAGGGCAGATGAGTAGGGCACTCTCTGGATGCATAAGGGGAAAAGGGATGACCCCAAAAGTGTCGGCACCCTATAGACCTAGAGGACATGACCAAGGATTGTGTGGTGACCAAAGTAGGTTCCAGATCAGTTTACTATGGAAGTAATTTTTGATATCGTGATGTTTGTAGAGACATATGTAGCACGTTTCAACTTAGATTTGAAAGTGTACTGGCAAGGTGGGTTGTACCATCTCTACTCTTGGAACAGGAAGAACTCTATATTTGGACTGCAACCAAATGCTTATTTCCTCTTGTTATGAGAGTGAGAGATAGGACAGTACGCATAACATACACTAAGGATAAAGTTGATGTGAGTTGGAACATTGCTACGAGGAATGAGGACAGGGATGATAATGTACCCTAGTAGAGTGAACGATACATGGATGGTTTACAAACACTAAGAGGAATAAAGTAGTCATCTTATAAGGATGTTTTAGCATGAGCTGTGTAGTATTTGCAAGATATACAAGGTTGCGTTTGATCACCATGAGGATGAGCTCAGGGTTTCTTGATGAAGATGAACTTAGGGTTTGAGATAAGATGATAAGTAGAATACATGGAGGTGTATGTCTTCAACATTACCTAACACTTAAGGATAAGAAGTAGTAATGAATACTCTGGTTGAGATATAGCTACCCAGTTTAGCTGGAAGCTAGAAGAAGTTGAGGTTTCTAGGCTAACCTTAAGTTGAGAAAGAGAGATAAGTTTGGCTAACACACGAATGTATCAATAGTAGTTAATCAAGTTAATGGTTGTTTGTTTAGATAGCCTAGTTCTTGATGTAATAAAAGGATGGTTGAAGAACCTCAAATACACTTTTTTTGAAAGAAAAGTGATGAAACCCTAATGAGAGTGGTTTAGGGTTTCCGAGGTATCGATCTTGAGGAATCATGACATATCAGAGATCATGGTTTTAATATCACCAAACACCGTGATACTACAAAGATAGTAAGTGATAGTAGCACTTTGGTTGCTTGATGTGAAGTTGCATGTAGCATGTGGCCATGCAAGCCAAAGGTGAAGGAAGAACACCAGTAACCTCGTGCTTTGACTTAGAGGTTAAGAATCGCAGAGAGGGAATGGGAGTTCATCCACTATGGATGGTGGTAAGTCTCCCCTTTACCAAGAAGGTCAAGATGCAATATGGGTTATGGTAGATCACCTTAAATAGATGACATGAGAAAGAAAGGAGTACTGTCAAGAGACAGATTTTGTTGAACTACATAAGAGAGAGACATGGTACAACTACACCATGATGTGAGTTCAAAAGTTCTTGAGTATGACCTAAAGGTTCACTTCCATGAGGTGGAAGTAGAAACATGCAGAACTCGATGTTAGTACCGCTTATCACCCCTAACTAATGGTTACTATGATCCAGACTAGAGGGTCTGAGGTGAGCAAGTGAGCTTGCTCAGGGTGATACAAAGAGATAGTTCTTAAGATGTGATGTTAACCACCATAGCCTTTATCGAGATGAAAGAAGTTCTAGAAGGAGGTTGTGTCGGTCACCACTTCATTAAGATGATGTTGGTGAAGGAGGCCTCGCGAAGGTCAGAAAAGAACCACAGTGTGTGTAGATGAAGTCGCTTTGATCGTGCAATGGCTGAGAAAGAGCCCAGTGGTGACATGAGTCACGAGTGGATGCAAAGCAGACTGACATGCAGTTCACTATGGGAGAATATGTGATGTGAAAATCTGACCCCTCTAAGCTACATCTGAGAAAGCTGAGTCCCCGATATATGGGTCCATTTGAGATGGATTGGTGGAGATGGTTGTGTTTAGCCTTGCCCCTCAGGATAACATGATGTGTAATGTGTTACATGAGTCCGATCTAGAGCACTATGTGAGGTACCCAATCCATGTGCTGAGCCCTCAACCTATTCAGCTTTATGAGAGGTTGAAATGTCCGGAGTCACCTATGAGGGTACAATATACCAAGGTAAGAAAGAACTCAGATGGAAGAATACGAGATGATAAAGGTTATTGGGAAGCACCATGGAAAGGGTAAGGCCATATGGGAGCCATGATGGACATATGAAAGGCTTATCCTGAATTGTTTGTTTGTTTGGTGGAATTTTGAGGGCAAAATCCCTATAAGAGGGGAAGGATGTTACAACCCCAATTTTTGGGTTCCTTTGCTGAGAAATGTAATTTATCATATTAAAGATATTTGAAAAATAATGATACAATTTGTTTGGAGTGGATGAATTTCATTTACAAAAGCCTTGATGATTGTGTTGTGGGATTTATTGGCTATTGGGCCCATTAACAAGGAAATGCAATTAGTAAATGAATAATTGAGTTTTTAGAAAAGAAATGTGTGGAAACCTCTAGAAGGCAAAAGAAGTTAATCCAAAGGTGGATTCGTGCCACATGGGTTCCTTGGGTCCCAAGGAGTCCAAAGTTGCATAGAGAATGCAATAAGAAAAGAAAAGATTAATTAAGTATTTTTTTATTAAGAAAGAAATTGAAAATAATGGTAAAATGTGGAAAACAAGTGAAAAGAAGTATAATTGAGTTATCCTTGGTGGAATTTCATATCCCAATGATTCCTAATGTCAAAAGGAATACCAATGAGGAAAATAAAAGAAGAGAAATCCTCCAAAAAGAGATATTTTAATAAGAATAAAACAAGATAATGAAGAATAATGCATTTAGATGCATCTAGAAGGATAATGAGTATCCAATAAAAGGATTTCGAAATAATAGAGTTTCTTGGGATCCAAGGAGTCCCAATAAAGAGGAAAGAAAGAGAAAATACCAAAATTGCAAAATAAAAGGATAATGTGATACATTAATGGGTTATGTGGTATTGTAAAGAAGGAAGCATTTTCTAATTAATGGAAATATGAATTTCATGGCCAATTAATTAAAAGCCAAGAAGAAAGAGAATAATAGAAGGATTTTTGAATTTCCTAATTATCCAAGAGATATGGTTTATTAAAAGATTAAGTTAGGAGAGAGAAGAATTACTTCTCCATGAAGGAATAAGGATCCTATTGGGAAAAGGACTCTTTTGCTTTTAGATTCACACCCTAGGGCGTGGATATCCTCCCCTATTTAAGGGATGGAACCACAACCTCGAATCCAGGAGGATCTCAGACCTCTCACGTCTTCTTCAACCCTTGAATTCGTTCAAACCCTAACATGTGAAGACGGCTCTATCTCATGAGCAGTGAGTGACTGTGTTTAGTCGAGATGGTGGGTGGATGCCCACGAGTTTGGGGAGGGGCTTCGCCATCGTGGCTCTGCCCTAGTTTGATCGTAGCAACCGCAGCACTGCTGCTATGACACCCGCGCACTGCAGGCGTGTCCAGGCCAAACCGACCAGCATGGACACGAGCTGAAGACACCCAGCAGAGTGAGGAGGGAAGACGGAGGCAGGGGAAGCATCCCCGGTGGCCTCCGAGGTCCGGAGTGGTGAAGGGCAGCCGTAACTTGCTGCAATTCGGCGCCAAGCTAGGCTTCCCGAGGTTGAAGACAACCTGGAGTGCATTGGATGAGTTTACCCCTCCGTGGGCTAAGGAAACTGATCACTTAACCAAGGGTATTTTGGACCTTTCGAAATGTTTCCAAAGAAGTCAAGCAATGTTGCATGCAATGGGCTATGTGGCGCCTCCCTATTGGCCAAAGTAAGTGGATTTCGTAAAATTCATAGTTAATTATTCGTAGCTCGGATTAGCACCCATAAAATATGAAAGTTGCTTAGAAAAATGAGGGGAATCCATTAACAATATAATTGAAGCCTGATTCTAATTGCAATTCGAAAAGTAAGGGAAGTTATCAACTTTAATACTTTAATGATTAAGAAACCCTATTTTAAGAAGATGAAAATGATTAGTAGAGTTTAATTGATGATTAAAGTTGATATTAACCTGTTAATAATAAAGAGATACATTAAGATAAAAAAAGATGAATTTTGCACGTAATTAGTTTAATTTAGAGTTTCATGTGCATAAATATGCTTTAATGGGCCTTGAAACCCTAATGTTGGTAAATGCGACTCTTATTGGCTTTAATTATTCAAAGTAGTGAATAAAGATAAGATATAATGATTCTAAACTATTTTGAGCATTAAAGTTCCTAATTGTGGTTAAATACCCTTAATGTGGAAATTAGGGTTTCCTAGTGGATAAAAGGTAGAATTAATGATAAAAAATGTTCATATGAGTATTAGAGCATAATGAACTACGAATTGATGATAAACGAGCATAATGACTTTATCATAGATTAAAACGGATAAAAATGGTAGCTTTAATGTAAAAGAGGCTTAATGGACTTAATTGATTGTTAATTGTGCATTAGTCTGGAATTAGGGTTATGTGTTTATAAAAGGGTAACCTTAATAACCTTCATGAAGGATAGATGAGAAAATTAGGGTTTAAAAAGAGAAAAGGGAAGTAAAACCCTAATTGCAAAGTAAACCCTAAGAAGAGGAAGAAACCCTAAAAGGAATAGAAACCATAAGTAGCAAGATGGTTTGGATAGTTTCTGATAAAAAGGAATTGGATGTATATTCCAGGATTAAACTGTGTACTTGCTTAATTCTGGATTACTTGCTTGTTTGGACTATTCCTGCATCTGAGTCTGCCTGACAGGTTTGTGGTTATGCTTATGATTATCCCGCATTAGTTTCCGAGGATTTTATCAATGTTTACATCGTGGCTTGAATTAATTGTTGTATGAATTTAAATCATGCAAATTATAATGTGAATATGAATATTACATAAGAGATACGCCTACTAGCTCAGATCCTAGTCCCCTCTATAGCTTAATGGGTTGACCTAGTACATGGCTACCAATGGGGTAGGCCCATTAGGTCATTGGATGACTTAGTATATGGCTACCAATGGGGTAGGTCCATCAAGTCACTTTGAGTCAGGGATTGGACTATCTATGGGTAGTGCCATGCGACTCAACCCTAGATATTGATCTACCTGTTAGGTAGGATCATGCGGAGTTTAATAAGGATTTACCTAGAGAGAGGTAGTATCTCAGTCCACTATAGGGACAACATAGAGATAGGGGATAGTAAAGGATTGAGTAGTATGGTTTAAAACGTAATCTTGGTTGTTAAATGATAATTGGCTGATTACTTTGTTATTATAGTTGCACGATTATTGTTTCCCCCACATACCAGCTTCTTGCTGACCGATGTTTTGTTTGTCGGCATTTTAGGTACAATGAAAAGAACAAACAGTAAAGTGGCATATGTGGAATTAAATGAGAATTAAAGAACAAAGGAGGATTAGTTAGATTAGTATCTTCATGGATAGAAGTTTAGAAATCCATGTTTTGAAAAAGGTATGCAAAGTTTTTATTTTTATCATATTTCAATATAATTGGTAGAATTTAGTAATTGTTAATGATTATTTGTCGAACCTTTGATCTGGGTTATTGGTTAACGGCTCTGACCTTTCGGTCTCCCTTAATTGGGGGTTACCGGGAGGTGGGGTCATAACATCTACATCCTAAAAAAGAAAGGATGCAAGGGAAACACATATCCCATAGCATAGTGGTACCATCCAAAGGGGTTTCTAGAAAGGGGTTATCGGTTCTACCACTAACAATCAAGTTATAACCTTTTATGTACCATTCACCTTTTTCATTTGGTTTCCTTGCCATTTTCTTAAGAATTAACATGATTATCTTACCTTATTTCTCTTTCTTATTGACTACTTGTCATTCTTGTGTGTCTCCTCTCATGTTATCATGTTTCTTATTTGCCTACCAAGGAGTAGCTCATCATATTTCACATTATTTTCATTTAGTTAGGACCGTCTCCATTTAATCTCTTTTACATGTCATGATAATTTTATCTTAACACCTTCTTATACACATGGATTGGTCTAATATTAACTTAGGTTTCACTTTGATAATATAGCATTGTTCTTTTTTATTACTTCATAACACACTTATCATAGTAGTTCTCCTCTTCTTATATGAATTTTTCACCTTAAATTATTCTGATAACACAAATTTATCTCTCTTTCACTTTAGTATCTTCTAGAATCCCAGTTTTAGGAACTCCTTCTTTACCTATTACATTTATATTTAAGCTTTATGGTGTTATATCTTTTTCTTTAATCACCAAACACTCAGGTTTTAATGAGTTAGGATATGATTTTCACCTTTCTTTAGTGGTAAGATTAGTACATTTTTACCATGATTTCTTATTTATTATGCTATTTGGATTGTTTCCAACTGACCACTTGGTCAGAGTAATAAGAAAGATTACAATCAAAGAGTTCCATACTTACCTCTCCTTCATTAATTGAATACTTGACCAGGGTATCCAAGTACTGACTTTAGGAAATATGTGTTATGTTTGTGTCACGTTTATCACTTAGTTATAATCTTAGTCCTAAGTCCTAGTGTCTTTGTAGACACAGCAAACCCTAACCTTGCTACCACTAAATGTGGCAACCCACAATGCTAAATGAGATCACTCAAAACCAAAACATGATTGATCACTCATTAATCACGTCACTAAAAAGGGGAAATATTAAAACCAATTTAGTCTTCAAAAACAGGCCCACAAACATTTAAATAAAGGCCCAACACCTTGCATAAATTCACACATCAAACGAAGTATCTTTTACAATTACTCTGTGACCTCAGCAACAACATATATACATAATGTGTTATCCACATATACGACATGTGCAAACATCAGAATGCCATCAAAACTCGAGTCTGTGAAATATCATATACAAAAATTTCCCTCTAGAACCTGAGAGTACAGGCACGACTCTAGGACACATTATATAACTAAACAACCTTCTTCTAGCATTCTCGAAATAGCTCCTCCTCACTGCCACAGGTGTGGCAGTGGTGCTGACTATCACCTAAAAAGATGTGGTGACCCATAAGGTGAGACACATGTCCTAGTGAGAGATATAATTCTCAGAAAAAATTATTTCTTACACAGATTATGGAACTAAATGGATATAGGAGATAATATGACAAGATTTAAATGCTAGATATAAAATCTTCATTGAGAATGGTCCTAATTAGAGTCTTAATTTCATAATTGAAAGGTTAACATTATTAACAAAAGATCAGACATATCTAATATCATAAGTATAGCTATCATCATAAGCATAGAGAACATCATAAACATGGCTATCATCATAAGCATAGCTATCATCATAAGCATGGCTATCAACATAAGAATGCCTAAAAACATGAGGATAGCTAACATCATAAGAATAGATGATTTCCCTTACTATATTCTACATCATCTAAACATTATAAGAGACAAGAAAGGGTTATCATTCAATGTGAATTGTTGTATAACCCTAATAAATATTCTACATTGTTGAATTACATCTTTTATTAAGCCCTAAGGAGTTTGAGGTGTACCACTCAAACTTCCAACTGACCACTACAAAGTCATAATTAGTTTCATAAAAGATCTAGGAGAGTTAGAATCCTAAGATCTCTTCTCCTCGGTCAGTTCAAGTCCACCGCAGTGACATATCTGTCAAGCTAAAATCAGCCTAGTCCGCCCTTAGTACACAGGCCATGAGACTAGAAATCAGGGTATTCAATCCTATCATCTGAGGTACAACCACAACTATCCTCAATCACATCACATATACATATTCACATTCATCCGAGATATGGCCTCGTCTATTCTCCATAACCTTGGGATCAAGATGATAGGGATATACCCTCCCTACACCCACACATACCCAACATTATATGACTCTAATTTTCCCTTTTGGAATACTTGTTTCCCTATCCAACAAATTTTGACAGTGGAATAATTCTATGGCATAGGACATTACATGATTAGTGTTTCACTTGATTAATTATTACCAATTGGGTGAATTCAGGTTGCATCAACCAAGTTACATACAAACCCTAAGTTGTATCTACAAAACATTGGTATATAACAACTTCAAAAGATATAAATGTATGACACATGTATTCTACCAACGGGTTGGAATTGGCAAGGAGTTTGGGAAGTTCCTGGAGGGAAAGACTTTACAGGTTGGTAATTCCAAGAAGTATGAGGTGTGGAACTTTCAATTTGATATGATTATGATTCTTATCGCTTCTTCCTACATAAATAATCTAACGACATACATCCTTAGCTCTTCGCCACAGATTGACATATATTGTCCTGTAACGTTGACCATATGCAACCAATTTTAATATGCATTTATCTTTTATGTATATGTATATATAAACTAGTTAGCGATTAAAGATGAACCAAAAGATTCTATATATTGGTCTACCAAAAGAGATGTTTGTACTTGCATATTGCCCTAAAACCATCTTTAGGGCATACAATGTCATTTTCCATTGTTATGTCGGTTGGGCATTTGGTGTTGGGTATTCCTTTCCGTGATTTTGAGCTTCCTCAGTGCCTTTACGACTTCACCTCATTGCCTCCGTTCATCTGTCTGTGACCACATGTATAATAATACTATAAGAAAAACCAATCAACATGGATATAACGATACATAATTTCATGTACTATAATAATATACTTTAACTCTTCTTTTTTTATAGTGTCAGGAGGCTCTATTAATCATTCCACTCTCCTTGTGTGGATTAAACCTTTCATCAAAACAAACTCTCTATGTGCTTTCCCCTATAGAGGGAGGCCTCACAAGACAAGTTCTCATATTCCCCAAAACAATGCCCTCCAAACCCTCTGGTGGCCTATAATAGGTCCAATGACCTGGTTTGGTTTTTAAATGGTGTTTTTCCAGACTATTAGCCACTTGGTTAGCTTCCCATCTGGAAAACCTAGAAAGCACCTTTGTAACTCTTTTGGCCCTAGTCTTGATGCTTGAGATCACCCTTGCATGGGTTGGCGTCCTTGTACTTGGGCCTCAGATCCACTCAATTGTCTTCTTGTTATCGATATTAACAATGCATTTGTCCTCTCCTACCCTCTCAACAACCTCTAGGGCTAAGTGGATTGCATCTAGCTCAGTATCTATCACCGACCTAAACTTGGTCATCCTCCCCTTTTTGCATATCCAGCCTACCACGTTGTTCCTAGACACTTCTGTAGAGGTCGCCCTCCTACTGCCTATTGTTGCAACTGTCTTGAGCATAGTCCATCCAATATGAGGAGCTATCCAAACCACATCCTCAAATGATGAATTTCCGGTCGGGTTCTTGACCTTCTTCATATTGATCCACTTTATCTCTCCCATAGCAAAGCTGAATTATGCACTAGGGCTTTTCACGATGTACTCAAATACCTTCAAGTTTATGTTGTGCCAAATATGCCAAGCTATCACCATGATCATACTCCTCTTCTCGTCAGAGAGTTTCAGACATTGGCTCATCTATGCTTCCAAGTTCCCATTGAAGAACTCCAAGAAAACCTCCATGACTCTTAGTAGGTCTCATAGGTCTCTAGCCGGTGGATAGTTCCATATTGTATGCAATGTGGTCTCATACTCCGCACTATACCAAGGGTAGCCAGATTCAATAGAGATGTGGCATTTTTCCCTTCTCGTGTTTGTCAAGATAGCTTCCATGCACATTAGCCCGAAAAACACCTTCACCTTCTCAAGAGTATGTGACTTCCACAACCTATCCCATTAGCCAGCCTGACTGGTTGTGTTCTCTTTCACTAGGTTGTTGTGAAATTCCCATCCTCAGAGCCACTCCAATCCACACATCATCATGTTCCTCCTACCCAATCTTATCAACTATGTCCTTATTATGGTAGTCCGATAGGAACCCCTCATCTCCACTTCCATTGCATTTGAAGATACATTCAACCTTCGGGCCCTCCTGATCATCAAGAATTTGTTTTTTAGCCAGATCTCTGAGTTTGATGCCACCGGTCACCCATTTATGGTCCCAAAACCTAGTGTTTTTCCCATTGCAAAAAATACAAGTGTTGTTAGATTTGATCAGGTCCTCTCTTTCCTTGATGGCTCTCCATAATGGTGTGGCATTTTTTATTGCCCCCTTCTTGTATTTGTTCTTGATGTCTTCTATCCACAGAGCCTTGATATTGTTCCTCACCTCCCAATCATTGCTAGTGAGGAGAGCCTTGTTCCACCACCTACATGACTTGATCGACAGACCCCCACTGATAGTATCAATAGTTACTGCCTCCCATGCCACCAACGACACATGGTTCTTTTTTTGCCTCCTCCCTAGATGAACTTCCTCATCGCTACATCAATATGGTCACATAGGATCACCCGGAGCTCTGTCATCTACATCACATATGTCGGGATGGTAGTAAGTGTCATTTTGGAAAGACATACTCTCCCTACTAGGGAAAGGATTCTTGAGGTCCAGGCATTCACCCATTGCTCGACCCTCTCTAGAGTAGTTGCATAAGTTTGTTTGGAAACTCTCCCATGGAGCACATGGACCTCAAGGTTCCTATCAAGGTTCTTCCTTTTACTGAAACCAAAGGACCTGTAGATATTGTGTTGAGTCTGGGCTGACTCAAACCTGGAGAAGAAGATATTAGACTTCCCCACAACTACCTTTTGACTAGGGATTGTTCAAACCTTTTGAGACACTTTGTGATAGTATTTATCTATTTGATAGAAGATTTGATGAAGAAGATGATGTCATTCACAAAGGTGACATGTGAGATCTTTGGGCCTGACATGACCACTTTCACAGGGTTACATATTTCCTCCCCAACCTCCTTCTCGATCTCTTGGCTTGGTCTTTCAATGCACATGAAAAATAGATATGGGGATATTAGGTCACCCTACCTAAGACCCCTTCTAGGCTTGAAAGAAGACATCTTCTGTCCATCCCAAAGAGTTGAGACTTGTATCAGTCGACTGGTCTTTGGTCCAAGTGACATCTGGACTCCTCTATTCGATCGGTTGGGTGACCAGTCGATTAGTCAGATTCTCCTGTCGTTTGGCCTTCTCAGTCCTCCAATCGATCAGTTTGACTTCTGAGTCTGTCGGTTTGTCAGACACTGAACGCCTTTTTTGCCATATCATGAAATAAAACTATCATAATCTTATTTAACTTATTACATTGTAATAGAGAAACCTCTAGTTATATTCAAGGGGAGCATAGGAAGGAAAACATTAATACTATTACATATGGTAATGGGGAAAGAGGCTTGGTATGCAAACCGAGATATAAAAAGAATAGTAAATCCAACAAACACAAAGATCTGGGGGTTTATTGGCCATAACCATACTTACATCCACAACCAAAACACATTTTAGGGTGACACATATAAATTGCATATATATATATATATATATATATATATATTATCATATATATAGGGATCTTATGTTGTATTTAATCGAGTATGCACATTAATCATTTAAATATTTGCATCACATGTAACAAATAAATGAGAAAACCAAAATCCAATCATATCGATTAAATCCTAAAATAAGTAAATATTTACATCACGCCCTAGATGTTTGATGCTTGCTAACTTAGGGTTGAGGACCTAAGGTTTTCCCACCTAAGTCAATGGTTTCACCAAGAGGTTCTAGGATCTGATGGTTCCACTATGAAAGAGTATGGGATCCTATGGTCTTCCTATGTTACATGAGATTTGATGGTTTCCTCTTAAGGCACAACAATCCATTGTTTTCCATGTAGTACGCATCACTTGATGGTGGAGCAAGGTTGCATAAGTGGCTATGTATGGGCATGATTCAATGGATCAACTAATGCTAGAACTCAATGGCTCTCCTAGATGACAATAGATGGCCCTCTTAGCATCACAAACTGATGGCAGTTGTGCTTTTGCGTGGATGGGATTGTTTGACCTTTTGGCACATGATAAGCATGCCTTCAACCCTCAATCACCTTCCTCTATCATCCTAGCCTTATATACTTGCCTCCTTTCTTCCAAACAAACCTTTTCCACTCCTTCATGTCCTTCTTGTTGCTTGAGAGGTCCAACCCTCTTGTTTGGTGGAAGAAGTAGAGCTCTTGAGGATGAATCTTGGTCAATCTTGGTTGCATGTTACTCTAGAGTTTGGGCCTACCCTTTCTAACCTTGTTTCTTGCCCTTAACAAGTAACATCATCTTCCTTAACTTCATTTTTCTTACTTCCCTCCTTCTTCTTTCTTCTTTCTTCTTCCTTAGATAAAACCTTGGTGTTCTTGGTGGAATTTTAAGCTTGAGGTTGAAGAACATTTTCTTTACTCTCTTCTACTCTACATCCACCTTGTTCTTAGGAAGGAGCCATCTTGGAACGTTGGAGTGTTAAAGCTAGGGTTTCCCTTCTCTCTTTCAAGCTACCTTGTTGTTGGATGTCATTATCCTCCTTGAGGCGAGTTATATAACTTTCATACTCTTTCTTGCTTACTCTTAACTTGCTATGTGTAGATATTGCCCTAAAAACATAGTAACAAGTAGAAAAATGATCTTGTGGATAAAGTTTGAGGATGTGTAGTAGTTTTTGTGTAGATCAACTACCTCTAGATCTTGTGTATGATATTATTTGGAGGTATAATACCTAAACCTTGCATGCCTATCAACCAATAGGTTCCTTGAGTGTGGAAGCCATGAATTCTACTTAAGCATTATGAACTAATTTCTCTCTTGAATCATGAATTGATGGTTTGACTCATGAGAAATGATGGTTATACTTTGTTTATTATTTGATGATTTTCTTTGTGCATTTCAAATTATGGTTTCACTTGTAAGAAAAACAAGGGTTTCAAATAGCTTGAGAATTTATGGTTGCCCTACATTCAAGAGCCGTTGGTCATGCTTGATACCTAATATTGATTATTTCATCAAGTAGATGAATCACTAGTTTCCATCTGCACTTTAATCAAAAGTTTTTACTTAGAGTAGTGACATGTATTTTACTACGCACTTAAACGCAAGTATACGCGTCGAGTAATATAGGCCTTGTGAGGCCCGAGTCGAACTCAGGGATACGTGAATTACTGGAGACTTCTACTAACTAATCGCAATCAGCTAGGCCGATTAACAAAGTAGGGTTTTGTTGTTCAAATTAAAAAGAAAATAAAAATCAAACAAAGAAAACAATCGATTAAAGGTTAATTTAATCAATTCAAAAGGATATCTTTAGGATGGCGGTTTCACCGCAGGTCAACATTGTATTAGGTTTCATATAATTCCTCACACTTCTCTCTCTATCTGGGTAGTGGCCTGAAATGAGAATTACCCACTGTCGTGGTGTAATTCACTACTTAGGTTTAGGTTGATTCCACCGTCGTAGTAATCATTCCCCTAAACTAAGCGCATTAAAAACGGTCTCTTAGTTCCCACCATTAATTTTACAACTCCTTTATCAAGGGTTTTATTAATTAATGTAGATTTCATCTCTTTTCAACCGTTAATCCTTCTGTCGAAGTGATTAAGGGCATTAAGTTATTATTATGGTGATCAAGCATAACAATAGAAATGGAGAAAACGAATCTATACCACGGATTTGAGAGAAAAATATGAATTATTGATATAAAAATGTCATACAATGCATTCTCGGGCTACTCCCGGTCCTAAAGATTGAGGGTTTTAGCCTCTCATGTTCATCTCACACGAATACATGGTAGAAATTGGGGAATTCATAAGAAAAATGGAAAATAAATGGGAAAACCCCTGAACGGAGAAGAACCGGTGGATCCTTGGCGTAGAACACGAGCTTCCCCGCCTGTCGGTGGTGGAAATCATCTTCGGCAGTGTCCGAATCACCCGGGATGAGCTTCTCGGCCTCTGTTCTCCTTTCTCTCCTCCTCGGCACTCGTGCAATCAAAAATGAGATCCCTCTCCCGTGTGGGCGGCCGTCATTAGGTATAAGTCCCTAATTAGGTCGTCAAATAACAACAGCCGTCCGATCGAGATCAAAACAGATCCAATGCATATCTGCCGGCGTCGATACCATCGACCCGCGTCGATGGTATCGACGCAGCGGATTAGCGGCAGCTTTCCTTTCTTTATTCTGAGCGCCTGTGGTGATCTCGATACCATCGACTTGGGCGTCAATGGTATCGACTCCTGTAGCGTCGGTTTTGTCTTCTAGCGACGTTGTAGCTCTCCTTGTGTCGAAGGCATAGACTTTCGTCGATGGTATCGACTGCATCCTTGCCAGCAACCTAAAGTGATCTCGATGCCATCGACTTAAGTGTCGATGGTATCGACTCTGTATTGCTCTTCTCGGCTGACAACCTGTGGCTTGGTCGATGGTATCGACTTCCGTCGATGGTATCGACGGAAGCAGATACTTGTTTTTCCTGAAATTTCACAACAAGACCAAGTAAATCCACACAATTTATAATAAGATGATAAATGATGCTCACAATAGTAAAACAAAGGGGATTTGATATAATATGATGGCAAAGACCAAATTAAGTGAATTATGCAATATTATCCATGAAAATGAGTAATTAGAGCACAAAACACATATGAAATAGGTCTATAAATGCGACTCAAAATCATCGCATCAAACTCCCCTAAGCTCAAACATTGCTCGCCCTCGAGCAACTAATCCTTAGAATAGGATTGCAGATGTCAACTAAAAATCAACACATCACCCCACATTCCACATGACTCCCACTGAACGTTCTCAAACCGGCCTTTCCTAATCACAGAACAGTAATTACCCTACAGGCGACAATAATCATCAAATAAAAGAAATTATCCTTCAAACCGATGAACACTATCACATAAGGCAGTTAACATAATAAAATTTGCCGATTCAGCATTGGTGCATCTTGTGATCGCCTACACTACGTTGCTCGCCCTAACTACCATCTACATGGAAGCAGTTCTCCTGATAAACATGAGTGAGGAGAAAATCACGGTGGCCTACCAATCCAAGCAACGGGTGGATGGAATGGGTGGTTCATGGAAGAATTTGGAAGTATTACACAGTTTCAAAATGCATAAAACAAAATGCCCTAAATGATGCAAATGCACATTGAAAATGCCCTAATGCCTATAATTGGGTGGAATGATGCATACACTAACCTTCCACCTCAAAAAGAGATAGAAATCTAATTAAGCCACATCATGTACTCAATTTCCTTTTTATGCAAGTGATATCATGTTCCTTTCTCCCTCTTATTCCATTTCCTTCTAAATTCTCTCTTTTTTTTTCTTTTCTCAATTTTTTTCAGATTTTCAAAAAAAAAATTTCTTAGCCCACATATCCATAATTGCTTAGAGATACATGTGTTAGGCTATTTTCTTCATGATTGGAAATCTTTATACTATTTCGAGGGTATGGAACAATTTAGATCACTTTTTAAGACAACCTGAGGTACATGGTGTACTTATGCGTGAAAATCATGAAAGTTATGAGTGCAACTACATGACATGCACCTAACGGTAATGTGCCTGAATCACTATACATTTTTTTCGTTTTATGCAAAAGTATGAAAATAACAATGCAAATCCTATCTACATGCTATGCACGCAAGAAGGAATTAAAACTGTACTTTACTTCTAATTCTTTGGTAGATTATGGAAAAATATGAAGTGGAATGATCACAAGATTAAGTTACTGAACCTTAGAAAAATATCATGTGTCCCTCCTTACTGACGTGTGTAGTAGTTCAAAGGGTTCTTTCTCTTATATCCAATTAAGGTCTCATTACCATTTGATTAGGTTAGGCTCAAACAACCGTTACTATCCACTTTTCATGAGTCAATGGGGGTGTGGGTGTGACATATTGCTTCAAAGTTGACATAATCAATCATTTTCATAGGACAAGTTCCCCAAGGACAACCAAGTTAAGCTATCCAAAAGACACAGAAATTTTTAAATTCCCTTAAATTTCCCATGAAAACAGTGAGATGACAATTTTTAAGACATCCACGATTACACTAGATTGATGTGGATCCTAAACAAACTAAAATTGCAAGAACAAATAACAAAGCAAAAACTAAAAACAACTAAAGAAAAGATAAAAGATAGAGCTGTTCCAGCCACCCCCCTAAGCTTGAATTCGACTATGGCCTCATAGTCAAAAACCAACTTAAGGGTGGAACAGTGATACCCTGATCAATCCTGCGGAGGCGGTGGTGGGTACTGCGGGGCCGTAGGATCCCAAGACGGATACTCCCCCTGGAAGCTTGGATCATATTGGGTCCTCGGCGGAGGCTGTGGATAGCTTCCAAAGTAGTCTTGACTCCAGTAATGGTCGAAGAAAGGCTCCTGTTGTGTCTCTATCCGCTGCAACCGGGTGTGCATTTGCTCTTGGTTGGCGAGGATGAGCCGCTCGTTCTCGAACATAGCCCGTTGGTTGTCAAGTACCCGGCTCGTAGTCTCATGAATGCCGGTATACATAACCATGTGCTGCTGCAGAGTCTGATGGATGTCCTGCAGCATGGTGTACATCCCCTACATAGAATAGGGATCCTCGGTTGGCTGCTCGTGTTGTGGTGATGGCGGCAGGGGCTGAGATGATGAAGATGCACCCGGATGCATCCTAGGACGCTTCCGTGGTGCCACACATGCTCGAAGAGGTGTGAAAGCCTCCTCTTCCTCTGCAGCCTCGCCTTCTTGCTCGTCACCTCCGCCTTCTTCCTCGGAGGACTCGATGGCTATGATTGGCCACCGGAAGTGCTGCTTGCCCTCTATGTTGAAGACATCGTCTGGTAGGGAGCTCTCCTGATAAGCTTGGTTGACGTGGCAATGAGCGTACGCCAACCCGTCCCGGATAAGAATGAGGTTTGAACGGTGCAAGTGTTGCACGTTCACCTTGCTCCTCGTAGAGATCGGAGTCATGGACTGAAGGTTCAGCCCCAAGTAAAGCGCCAACTTGGTGACAAGACCACCAAAATGGATTGGAGCCTTCCTTGTGCTCCTCTTCACCGCCAGGACGCGCTGTAGCCAGAACGCCCCCCAGTTGCATGGTTGACACTTCAGGAGTGCGTAAAGGAAGAACAAGTCACTCTCCTGAAACTTGCTCAAAGCAAGATCACTTCGAGCGAAGAATGTCAAGCTCAACATCCTATGCAAGACCCGGACGAACGGGTGCTCAAAATCTGCTACCGCTGCATTGTGGTAGCTCACGGTCTTCCCCGCCGGCACTGTAACTAGCTCGGAGAAGATCTTTGCATAGTCGGTGTGGGAGTCCGGCCTTCGGTGATCATGTGGAGAGTGGATCCAGTTGAAGATTTGATTGAACTGGACCAGTGTGAGATTGTAGTTGTTGTTGAAGAGTCGGAAGGACACCCTTCCCTTGATCCATTCCCGGTCCGATGCTACCACGTCGTTTGGTACGACGCAGACGTTGAGAGACGCCATGAACTCCGCCACCAGTTCCTTGTAGGTGGGCCATTCGCCGAAAAACGGCTGCCCATCCGCATGGTACTGTAGCTCGTCAAGGCGTAGGCTTCTACTGGTGAGGCGTGCTTGTCCATGAAGCACATAGGCCAAGTTGGCCTCGAATCCCAACTCCTGGATCATGCCCCGGTCCACATATCGGGTGGGCTCGAACTTTCTCTTCATTATCTCCTCGTAGACCTTCCTCACATCCATGTTGGCATGAATTTGGCGTGGACGAGGGATGGAAGCGGTTGGGGGAGGAACGAACTCCTCGATCTCCATAGGGTGTGCGCTTGAGGACGACGCTCCGGCGCCGTGCACCATGGTTGCGAGAAGATGGGATTAGAAGAAAAGAGATCGGTGAAGATGGAGAAGAAATTCTCCGCTCGATGAAGATCTCCGCTCGATGACGCTTCTCTTCAGTCTTGGAGGGCTCGGGGAAGTGCTCGGCGCAAAGGAGGATACTTGCTTTGAAGGTGTGACGTCAAATGACGTTGCAAGTCCCCTTAAATAAGCTTGATCGGCGCCCATGTTGACCCGTCAATACCATCGACGCGGGTCGATGGTATCGACACATCTCGCGGGTAGCCGCCTCCCTCGTGAGTATCAACGGCTGACGTTTGCTGGATCGAGAAACCCGGATTGCTGACGGGTCGATACCATCGACGGAAGTCGATGGTATCGACGAAGCACCCAGATCGCTGACATGGCTGTTGCAATCGTCGTCGATGTCTGTGTGCGGATCGGTGACATGTCCGTCGATACCATCGACGAGTGTCGATGGTATCGACTTGCTTTTATTGCGACACCGTCGTTGTGTTGCATTCAACCTGTGATGATGTCGATACCATCGACGAGGCCGTCGATGGTATCGAGTTGAATGAGCAAAATTCGTCTGAATATCTCCAGAGATCTCGATGGTATCGACTGGGGTGTCGATACCATCGACACTTTTATTGCGACCTGTCTGGGACCATGTCGATACCATCGACGGGGGTGTCGATAGTATCGACGCAGTGCGATTTTTGCTGGTGTCACCCTGAACCCATGTCGATACCATCGACGAGTGTGTCGATGGTATCGACCCTGCCTGTGCCTGCACATTCAACAAACGGATCAAGGTATCATTTTTAAACTAAAATTTAAACGAAATAAAAGCAATCTATGACTAAAATTAAACTATCCTAATGTACCGATGGTTGGGTTGCCTCCCAACAAGCGCCCTTCTTTAGCGTCTTAGGCTAGACGTCTTCCCTTCATCTCATTCATGCACAAGTGAAATGAGTTTGACCTCATTCACTTTCCTCTTGTAATTCTCACCAAAATACAACTTCAAGCGTTGCCCGTTCACCAAGAACGTGGCATCTCCATCACACACGAGAATCGCTCCATGCGGTTTCACCTCCTCCACAATGAAGGGTCCACTCCACTGGGATTTTAGCTTCCCGGGATGCAGTTTGAGACGGGAGTTGAACAATAGAACGCTGTCTCCCTTCTTGAACGTGCGCATCTCAATATGGCGAACGTGGATCAGCTTTGTGCGCTCCTTGTAGATGCGGGCATTCTCATATGTCGTCATGCGTAGCTCATCCAATTCATTCAATTCAAACATCCTTTTTCTCCCGGCCTCATCATAGCGCAAGTTCATCCTTCTTAGCGCCCAATGGGCCTTGTGCTCCAATTCCACCAGAAGGTGGCAAGCCCGGCCATACGCCAGCCTAAAAGGCATGGTGCCTATAGGTGTTTTGTACGCCGTTCGATAAGCCCAAAGCGCGTCCGGTAGCAATACACTCCAATTCTTCCTTGTGGATACTACGGTCCTTTCTAAAATCTTCTTGATTTCTCTATTTGATACCTCCACTTGTCCTTGCGTCTGTGGATGATATGGGGTGCCGATGTTGTGCTTGACCCCATATTTCTTTAAAAGTGTCGCGAATTTCTGATTTCGAAAATGTGTGCCTCCGTCACTTATGATCATTCGGGGAATCCCGAACCTGCAGAAAATGTTCTCTTTGACAAACCTGCACACTACGTTCAAATCATTAGTCCTTGTGGGGATTGCCTCCACCCACTTCGACACATAATCTACAGCAAGTAAGATATAAAGATTTGAATTTGAGGACACAAAGGGTCCCATGAAGTCAATGTCCCATAAATCAAATACCTCAACTTCCTGAAATACATTCAGGGGCATTTCTTGTCTCCTTGAGATGTTACCTGCGCGCTGGCACGGGTCACATTGCCTAACAAAATCATAGGCATCCCGGAACAAAGTGGGCCAATAAAGGCCGCTCTCCAACACCTTGGCTGCTTTCCGTGAGCTAGCATGGTGTCCTCCTGTAGGTGACGCATGACAGTGGTGGAGAACACTCTCGTACTCCACCTCTGGCACGCACCTGCGAAGAATACCATCCCTGCACTGCTTTAAGAGAATCGGGTCATCCCAAAAATAATATATCAATGAATGAAAGAATTTCTTTTTCTCTTGATAGGACCAATCCTCCGGGATGATCCCGCAAGCCAAATAATTCACAATTTCCGCAAACCATGGTTCTTTAGAATCAATTTTTAAAAGTTGTTCATCGGGAAAGGTCTCGGTAATGGGTATGTGCAAACCTTGTTCATCAACCCTCTCTAACCTAGACAAGTGGTCAGCCACCACATTTTCAATTCCCGACTTGTCCTTGATTTCAATATCGAATTCTTGTAGGAGCAAAATCCACCTAATTAGTCTAGGCTTCGCATCCTTCTTCTCCATCAAATACTTTATTGCAGCGTGATCAGTCCACACAACCACCTTAGAACCCACTAGGTACTGCCGAAATTTTTCAAAGGCGAACACGACGGCCAGTAACTCCTTTTCCGTGGTTGTGTAGTTCAATTGAGCATCATTAAGCGTTTTTTAGGCGTAGAAAATCACAGCAGGCTTGTTATCTACCCTTTGCCCCAAAACAGCTCCCACAGCATAATCGGACGCATCACACATCAACTCGAATGGCTTTGTCCAATCCGGCGTTTGAACAACCGGAGCTGAAATCAACTTTTCCTTCAAAACCTCGAATGCGTGAAGACATTTCTCATTGAAATCAAAAACTGCGTCTTTTTCCAACAATTCCGATAATGGCTTTGCGATTTTTGAAAAATCCTTGATAAATCGCCGATAAAACCCGGCGTGTCCTAAAAAGCTTCTCACCCCTTTTACAGAATTTGGTGGGGGTAGCTTAGAAATCACCTCAATTTTTACGGGGTCTACCTCAAGACCCTTGCTAGACACCTTGTGTCCTAGCACAATTCCTTTCGTCACCATCATGTGACATTTCTCCCAATTGAGGACCAAGTGTGTGTCCTCGCACCGCTGCAATACCTTATCTAAGTTATAAAGGCATTCATCAAAAGACGCTCCATACACCGAGAAGTCGTCCATGAAAACTTCAAGACACCGCTCTACCATGTCAGAGAATATGGCGAGCATGCAGCGTTGAAAAGTCACCGGCGCATTGCATAAACCAAACGGCATACGGCGGTAAGCAAACGTCCCATAGGGACATGTAAACGTAGACTTCTCTTGATCCAAAGGATCAATAGAAATTTGGTTGTACCCCGAATAGCCATCTAGAAAACAAAAATGCGACCGACCAGCTAGACGTTCCAAAATCTGATCGATAAATGGCAATGGAAAATGATCTTTAAGAGTTGCGGCATTCAATCGGCGGTAGTCAATGCAAACACGCCACCCGGTTACCAATCGGGTGGTGACAAGTTCATTCAAAAGATTTGTAGTGACAGTGATTCCCCCCTTTTTAGGGACTACCTGTGTGGGACTCACCCACGTCGAATCGGATATGGCATAAATGATCCCTGCAGCAAGAAGCTTTATGACTTCCTTCTTGACAACCTCCATCATGCTTGGATTTAGACGTCTTTGAGGCTGTATGACTGGCTTGGCTCCCTCCTCGAGCCGTATCTTGTGTTGACAAAGTGTAGGGGAGATCCCCTTGATGTCCGCCACAGACCACCCAAAAGCTCCACGGTGGTTCTTGATCACTATCAGTAGTTGCTCCTCCTCATCCGCACTCAAGTATGCAGAAACAATCACTGGTAACTTGTCCTCCTCAGCTAGAAAGACGTACTTCAGATGCGGGGGCAATGGCTTCAACTCCAGATCAGGTGGGCAAATAAGAGATGATTGTAGCGGTGGGGGAAGTGTACCCAAATCTTCATAGTGCCTCGTGTAGAAACATGGAAGCATTTGAAGCATCTTGGCGCACTCCTTGAGTGAAGTACTCCGCATCCAATCATAAGTGACATTTAGCAAGCACGCCTCCAAAGGCAGTTCCGGATATGCTTCGGAAACAGAAGTAATAATCGCATCATCCTCCCATGAAGGTGGAATGTCCTCATTCTCATCATTTGGAAACCCAACAGTCTTGCATAAAGAGACAACTTTAGTTTGCTCCATAAGGTCCACTGCTAGGGTCCCATTATCTATCATGCTCATCACATGAGCCATATCCAAAAATGGCTTCCCAAGACAAAGTGAGATATTGTGTTCCACATGCTTCACCATGTTGCACTGTGCTTTTTCTTTAGTGGATGCATTGCTATTGGGCATGACCATCTCAAAGCGATCATCCGCAATGCCCAAGGTCAAGCGACCTCTCCCCATCTCCAAGATCATATCAGCTGTAGCTTGGAATGGGCGACCAAGTAGTAACTCATTGTCGTGCTCGTCCTGCATTTCCATAACGACGAAATCAGTCGGAAAAACAAAGCGGTCTACCTTTACCAAAACATCCTCACAGATTCCATACGGTTTCACCACAGAATTATCGGCCAATTGGATGGTCATGTTGCTTGGCCTTGACTCTTTCAATCCAAGTTGCTTGAATGTAGAAAGGGGCATCAGATTTATGCTGCCCCGGAATCACAAAGTGCCTCGCCAAATTTGAACTTCCCGATAAAGCAAGAAATATTGAAACAACCGGGATCCTGTCTCTTTGGCGGCAAAGTGCCCATAATAAAAGCACTCACTTGCTCCTTCAATACCACGACCTCAGTGTCGGGTATCTTCCTCTTCTTGGTGATTACATCTTTGAGAAACTTCCCATAAGACGGGATTTGTTCAATCGCCTCTAGCAAAGGAATATTCACTGATAACTTCCTAAAGCTGTCCAGAAATTTCTTAAACTGTGCATCCACCTTTCTTGCCTTTGCACTATTGGGATATGGGACCGGAACAGTATGTGCCCTTTGATGAGGTGGCACATAGGGAGTTAATTTCTGTGGTTCCTCCTCAGTGGCTTGTTCTTCCTTACCATCTTCAGCTATGTCCTCAGTTTGCTCTATGACAGGTGCGGGCTGCTCTTTGACTGTTGTTTCTTCAACTGTGTCCTGCGGTGTGCTTGTGTCATCCGCCCTTGGATTTAACACTTTCTTACCGCTCCTCAATAAGATGGCCTTGGCCTGTTGGTTTCCCCCGGGAACATAGGTGTTCCCCGGAAAACCCGGATGTGCCGGCTTCTTCAAGCTTGCAATCTCGGCTGCCATCTGCGCCATGGAAGTCTCTATAGTTCTCATTTGAGCCCTGTGGCTCTGCAAAGTCTGCCCAAACTGGTTCATAAATTCACCATGTTGCTTGATTTGTTGCCCAAAAGTGTTCATCAACTCTTGATTTTGCTTGATGACTTGATTGAGCAACTCCGTGCTCTTGTCCTCCGTGACCGGTGCAGGCTTGGCGTCCGGATCCTGCAGAAAATTGTTTGGATCCTTCCATGAAAATTTCTTATCCTTCCGCCAGGAATAATCGTTAGTCATGTACCCTTGTTGTTGCCTCATATACTTGACCTGAGCCTCGTCCTCGGACTCATTGTCTTCCTTCTGCAGCAACTTCTTTGCGAGAAGATCCATCTTCTCGTTCAGCTCTCTCATTGCCTTTGACTCACTGGCAACTCTTGCTTGCTCAACTGGGCCTCGTTCTCTTTCTCCCCAAGATTGCTTCCGTGCCATATTCTTCAGTATTTCCCAGCATCTTGTATCGGTGTTATTTAATAAAAATCCAGAACCAGCCGAGTCCAGGTTGCTTCTATCATGCTCGGAGAGAGCAAAGTAGAAGATCTTCACTTGGGTTTCCTTGTCCAATCCATGATGTGGACATCTCCTCAACATGACCTGGAATCGCTCCCAAGTCTCAGAATAAGTTTCACCCGCCTGTTGGGTGAAATTGTGAATCTTCCTGATCATATCATTGGTCTTCTCAGGAGAGAAGAACCTCTCGAAGAAAACCTCCACCATGTGATCCCATGATTCAACAAACTCGTCGTCGAGGTTATGAAGCCACTCTCTTGCCACTCCAGCCAAGGAACTCGGGAATAACTTGAGGTAGAGCACATCCTGTGGAAATCGATCTATCTTCACCATATCACAGTTCTCCACGAACTGGCTGATGTGGGCCACTGGATCTTCATTTTTCAACCCGTGAAATGCGTTGGATTTAACCAGGTTAATCAATGTTGGATCGATCTTGTAGGTTGGAATGTTTAGCCCCTATTTCTTTATAGGCCCTTTTGATGCCGAGGAAGAAGACGCCTTGATCTTCTCCCATATTGTCTGTGCTTCAGCCATTGCTTCTTCTTGTTCTTTTTCAGATTCAGAATTTATATCACTTTGGTGTTCCTCCTCGTAGTAGTCCTCGTCCTCTGGTCCCGCAGATGGAACCTCAGGTGTGCGATTCACGTAGTCTCGACTACGTGTGTGCACCATGCAAAGTACCTGAAATATGGAAATAGGGGTTCAGTACAATGCTTTGAACGAGTCAACACAATGATAGAGAAATAAAGGAATTTTGAAATTGTTTAAAAATAAATTAAAAAAAATGTGGCCTAGAGTGGCTGCTCTTAGCACTCAAAGTGCCAATAATTCGCCGTATCCCCAGCAACGGCGCCAAAAACTTGACGTGTATTTTACTACGCGCTTAAACGCAAGTATACATGTCGAGTAATATAGGCCTTGTGAGGCCCGAGTCGAACTCAGGGATACGTGAATTACTGGAGACTTCTACTAACTAATCGCAATCAGCTAGGCCGATTAACAAAGTAGGGTTTTGTTGTTCAAATTAAAAAGAAAATAAAAATCAAACAAAGAAAACAATCGATTAAAGGTTAATTTAATCAATTCAAAAGGATATCTTTAGGATGGCGGTTTCACCGCGGGTCAACATTGTATTAGGTTTCATATAATTCCTCACACTTCTCTCTCTATCCGGGTAGTGGCCTGAAATGAGAATTACCCACTGTCGTGGTGTAATTCACTACTTAGGTTTAGGTTGATTCCACCGTCGTAGTAATCATTCCCCTAAACTAAGCGCATTAAAAACGGTCTCTCAGTTCCCACCATTAATTTTACAACTCCTTTATCAAGGGTTTTATTAATTAATGTAGATTTCGTCTCTTTTCAACCGTTAATCCTTCTGTCGAAGTGATTCAGGGCATTAAGTTATTATTATGGTGATCAAGCATAACAATAGAAATGGAGAAAACGAATCTATACCACGGATTTGAGAGAAAAATATGAATTATTGATATAAAAATGGCATACAATGCATTCCTGGGCTACTCCCGGTCCTAAAGATTGAGGGTTTTAGCCTCTCATGTTCATCTCACACGAATACATGGTAGAAATTGGGGAATTCATAAGAAAAATGGAAAATAAATGGGAAAACCCCTGAACGGAGAAGAATCGGTGGATCCTTGGCGTAGAACACGAGCTTCCCCGCCTGTCGGTGGTGGAAATCGTCTTCGGCAGCATCCGAATCACCCGGGATGAGCATCTCGGCCTCCGTTCTCCTTTCTCTCCTCCTCGGCACTCGTGCAATCAAAAATGAGATCCCTCTCCCGTGTGGGCGGCCGTCATTAGGTATAAGTCCCTAATTAGGTCGTCAAATAACAACAGCCGTCCGATCGAGATCAAAACAGATCCAACGCATATCTTCCGGCATCGATACCATCGACCCGCGTCGATGGTATCGACGCAGCGGATTAGCGGCAGCTTTCCTTTCTTTATTCTGAGCGCCTGTGGTGATCTCGATACCATCGACTTGGGCGTCGATGGTATCGACTCCTGTAGCGTCGGTTTTGTCTTCTAGCGACGTTGTAGCTTTCCTTGTGTCGATGGCATCGACTTTCGTCGATGGTATCGACTGCATCCTTGCCAGCAACCTAAAGTGATCTCGATGCCATCGACTTAAGTGTCGATGGTATCGACTCTGTATTGCTCTTCTCGGCTGACAACCTGTGGCTTGGTCGATGGTATCGACTTCCGTCGATGGTATCGACGGAAGCAGATACTTGTTTTTCCTGAAATTTCACAACAAGACCAAGTAAATCCACACAATTTATAATAAGATGATAAATGATGCTCACAATAGTAAAACAAAGGGGATTTGATATAATATGATGGCAAAGACCAAATTAAGTGAATTATGCAATATTATCCATGAAAATGAGTAATTAGAGCACAAAACACATATGAAATAGGTCTATAAATGCGACTCAAAATCATCGCATCAAGTAGAAGATATGATTTCAACTAGTCTCACAACTGATGGATTACTATGCTTGACAAATGATGGTTTTACTTGGTCTTCAAAACTAATAGTCTACTTGTTGTTCACAACCGATGGTCTACTTGTTGTTCGCAACTAATGGTCTACTTGTTGTTCACAACCGATCATATTCCTCTTGTTCACAACTGATGGTTTGTCTATTTTCTTATAACTGATGGATCTTCTACTCTAGGATATGAATAGCCAACTAAGATCAAGAAATTATGGCTTCACTAGGTACATGATTTGATGGTTTTACCCTATATAGAAACCGATGGTTTTGTTGAAACCCATGATTGGATGGTTATGCCTTGTGTAATATATGAGTCTATATTTGTGCTAAGTATATGAACCAATGGTCTTTCTAGTGACCATGATTCAACGGTTTTGATTTTGTCTAAATGTATCAATGAAGCAATGAGTTACTTAGTGAATGAGATGGTGTTTTTCAAAACATAATTTGATGGTTATGTTTTGGTTAAGTAATGCTAAATAATCGATAGTTTTATTTTGATTGAGTTTGTTAGTGATCTGACGGTCATCCTTTTGGCTAAGTGCTTCAATCATCTGATGGTTTTGATTTATTTAAGTACATCAATAATCCGTTGGAAGGTATAAGAATCTAAGTTTTTTATTAAATATAAGAATGAGTTATATATAAGAGCGATTGAAATAATGGTTTCCCTAATGTTTAGCTAAGTGTGCCTATGAAGTGATGGCTTATCCATGTGTTGCCTCATGAAATAAAGAACTGATGGTTATACTTGGATGTTAATTTATGATGCATATCCAAACTGCATTGTTGAATCATACTTCTAATGATTGAATGGTGATAGTCTTATACCTTTACCTTCCTTTAAGCTGAAAAGATGAATAAACACACTTCATATTGCTAAAGGTAACTCCATTATGTTACTCTTGGAAATTTCATAACTATTCTTTGGGATAGATGAACCCTAATGTTGGGTATGAAGGTAATAAGTGTGTTGATGATATGATTGAGCCTGGGGTATGGAAGGATAGTGATGTACTTGAGGAAGTAATGTTGTTTTGGCCTATATTTCCTTTGGGTATGACTTGAGCCCTGGTGGGGGTGAAATCCTCTTAATGATGGACAAAGGGTTAGTACCATTTTATGTTGTGATAAGGAATATGTCTCATACATTTTATATCTTATGAAGTTGTTATATACCAATGTTTTGTAGATATAACTTAGGGTTTGTATGTAACTTGATTGATGCAACCTAAATTCACCCAATTGGCAATAATTAATCAAGTGAAACACTAATCATGTAGTGTCCTGTACCATAGAATTATTCCATTATCAGAATTTGTTGGACAGGGAAACGAGTATTCCAAAAGGGAAACTCAGAGTCATATAATGTTGGGTATGTGTAGGTGTGAGGAGGGTATATCCCTGTCATCTTGATCCCAAGGCTATGGAAAATGGTCGAGGTCATATCTCAGATGAATGTGAATATGTATTTGTGATGTGACTGAGGATAATTGTGGTTGTAACTCAGATGATAGGATTGAATACCCTGATTTCTAGTCCTATCTCCTGTGTACTAAGGGCGGACTAGGTTGATTGCAGCTTGACGGATATGTCACTGTGGCAGACTTGAATTGACCGAGGAGAAGAGATCTTAAAATTCTGACTCTCCTAGATCTTGTATGAAACTGGTGATGACTTTTTAGTGGTTAGTTGGAAGTTTGAGTGGTAGACCTCAAACTCCCCAGGGCTTAATAAAAAATGTAATTCAACAATGTAGCATATTTATTAGGGTTATATGACAATTCACATTGAATGATAACCCTTTCTTGTCTCCTATAATGTTTAGATGATGTAGAATCTAGTAAGGGAAATCATCTATGATTATGATGTTAACTGTTCTTATGTTTTAAGCCATACTTATGTTGATTGCCATGCTCATGATGTTAGCTATGCTTATGATGATAGCCATTCCAATGATGTTCTCTATGCTTATGATGTTATCTATGCTTATGATGGTAGCTATACTTATGATATTAGATTCATCTGATCTTTTGTTAATAATGTTAACCTTTCAATTCTGAAATTAAGACTCTCATTAGGACTATTCTCAATGAAGATTTTATATTTGGCATTTCAATCTTGTCATATTATCTCCTATATCCATTTAGTTCCACAATCAGTGTAAGAAATAAATTTTGTTGAGAATTATATCTCTCACTAGGACATGGGTCTCACCTCGTGGGTCACCACATCTTTTTAGATGATAGTCAGCACCGCTGTCAGACCCGTGACAGCGAGGAGGAGCTATTTATAGAACGCTAGAAGAAGGTTGTTTAGTTGTATAATGTGTCTTAGAGTCATCCCTGTACTCTTAGGTTCCGGAGGGAAAGTTTTGTATATGATATTTCATAGACTCGAGTTTTGATGGCATTCTGATGTTTGTAGATGTTGTATATGTGGATAACACATTATCGACATATGTTGTTGTTGAGGTCACAGAGCAATTGTAAAAGATACTTGGTTTGATGTATAAATTTATGCGAGGTGTTGGACATTTATTTAAATGTTCTTGGGCATATTTGTGAAAACTAAATTGGTTTTAATATTGCCCCTTTTTAGTGATGTGATTAATAATTGATCGATCATGTTTTGGTTTTGAGTGATCTAATTTAGTGTGATGGGTTGCCACATTTGGTGGTATCAGGGTTAGGGTTTTTTATGTTTACAAGGACACTAGGACTTAGGACTAAGATGATAACTAAGTGATAAACATGACACAAACATAACACATATTTCTTGAACTTAGTACTTGGATACCCTGGTCAGGTATTCAATTATTGAAGGAGAGGTATGTATGGAACTCTTTGATTGTTATCTTTCTTATTACTCTGACCAAATGGTCAGTTGGAAACAATCCAAAGAGAATGATAAATAATAAATCATGCTGAAAATGTACTAATCTTACCACTAAAGAAAGATGAAAAAGCATATCCTAACTCATCAAAACCTGAGTGTTTGGTGATTAAAGAAAAAGATATAACACCATAAAGCTTAAATCTAAATGTAAATAAGTAAAGAAGGAGTTCTGATGGAGCCTCCACTTACGTGGAGTTGCGTGCACCACTAAAAATCCTAGAGATAGTTAATCTCTAAGTTTAGCCTTGTATATGCTATAATAAGATCTCCACCCATGTATGTTGAGATACGTGGAAGTCTTATTGTAGTATAGTTAAGGGTCGAATCCATGAGACAACGGTCTTGTTAAGAGTTTTAACAAGATGGAAAACGTAATAATCCTACTTATCTACTTAAAAATTGATATTTAGATCAAAGATTTGATTTGATGGTTAAGCTAATGTGCGGAGAAAGAAAATAACAAGAAAGTAAACTTAAGGTTGTAAACAATATTTAGAAACCACTAGGATGTGATCGGGTTTCACCACCACTACGCATGGATCAAAACATACATCATAATAACTTGGCTTGCAAAGAAAAGTGTTTAAACAATTAGTATCCTTGTAGACTTAGCTTCCTTTTGGATAACTAACTATGAGAAACGTGGAAGTGTTGCAATGCCAGCCATCCCCAGACGAATGGTCACATACTTTGCATCATCCCCCTCACAAAATGTGTTCCTCGACCTATCAAGGTTGTACTTTCATACGTCAACTGATTCCATTTCATAGTATGAAAGTACAACAATGGAGGTGAGTTTACTCCACTTCTTGAGAAATGCTCCTAGATACCGAACCAAATGTATGGTGACTACATACAATCTGGAACCAACAAGCAGTCGATATTCAAATCTAGAAGTACAAACATAGACAATTTGCACTAATAGATAATAGATAACGCAAGTTGGTGATCAATCAACTAGCATTCATTAAACGATTGATGTTAAACTGGAAAGATAGAGTTTTTCTATTGTAAACTCATGATTTACAATGTATGAAATGAAAACATGGGTAGTGGGGCTACTTCCTCACCCTAGTGTATGAGACTACTCGCTCATGGCAAGAATAAAGAAGGAGGTGGGAAGAGAGATAGAAAGCATCATCTCCATGTAGAAGGGAGGAAGGTCGACCCCTTGGAAGAGAGAGCAACTATCTTCACGCCGTGTGGTTATCTTGATGAAGAATCCTCCACTTCCCACCATCTTATGTTGATGAGAGAGGAAGTAGCTTGCTGATGGAGTATGAATCTTGAACCGGCATCCTTTAGGCGAAGGATGAAGGTAGAACAGCTCTGGAGTGATTGGGGCAACCTCTGGACCTCCAAGAAGATGATGCCAAATGAGGACTCCTTAGGTCCTATTTATAGGCTTCCAAGGAATCCCAAATGGTCTTGGTACCATTTGGCATCAAACGCTCTCGGGACCGTTTGGGATCATATGGTCTCGGGACCATTTGGGATTATACAGTCTTGGGACTGTTGGCCTTCATTCGGTTGCCAAACTATTTGCCTTTATTCGGTCTTGGGACCGTTTGAGTTCATTCGGTCTTGGGACCGTTTGGGCTTCATTTGGTCTTGGGACCGTTTGGATTTCATTCGATTTCTAGACCGTTTGCCTTTATTCGGTCTCGGGACCGTTTGAGTTCATACGGTCTCGGGACCATTTGAGTTCATTCGGTCTTGGGACGATTTGGGTCCATTCGGTCTTGGAACCGTTTGGACTTCATTCGGTCTTGGGACTGTTTGGACTTCATTCGGTCGCCAGACCGTTTGCCTTTATTCGGTCTCGGGACCATTTGGGTTCATTCGGTATTGGGACCGTTTGGGTTCATTCGGTCTTGGGACTGTTTGGATTCATTCGGTCTTGGGACCGTTTGGACTTCATATGGTCTCCATACTGTTTTCCCCTTTTGCAATTTTTTTGGGTTTTTCTGTAAGAAGAAGGAGATAAATGTTAGTTAAATGATGAATTCATAATAACACAGAAAGTTTAGGATTATATCTAATTTATCTAAGAAAGAGTATGGAAAATTAAGAAAAACTAGTAAGATAACATCACAAAAATGGGAGGTTATCACCCCCCCTAACTTAGAGTCTAGCTTGTCCTCAAGTTGGATAGATCTAAGGCACATAGTGGTGAGGCGATTTTATTTAGTGAAGATTTCCATACTCTTTCTTCAATTCTAAACCAGAGATCTCCTAGAGTTTTATCAGGACTTCCTCTTGCATTAACTCTTTCGGGTGAGAGTTGCATGGATCTTAGGTTTCTTCCGTATCGCGTAACTCACACTAGGACCACCTTTTCCTTGATCGCATTCCGTGCATGTTTTCATCTCTAAGAAGTTTTATACTTCTTTGAAAATCCTATCGAAAGCTAAGATAGGTATGAGGGTTGGCTAAAGGCTGTTGTGTAACTCCCCCTTTAGGTGGGGGAGGGTTTATCTAAACTTTTAGGATCTCACTACCAGGCGCGACACATCTGCCTTTGTGAGGGAAGTTAAATGTACCGGCTGGGCAAGTCCTTTACCAGCTTTTTCATATACTTGGATACCTTAGGATCTCACTACTGGGCATGATACATTCTGCCTTTGTGAGGGCAGCTGAATGTACCGGACGGGCAAGATCTTTATTGGTTCTTCGTATAAGTCCTTATACATGGCACAACTCTCATGTTTTTATTCAACACTCAGGCTTTTATTCATATGCTCACAGGCTTAGGATTTGGGTATTTAGGATTTTATTTGGGCTGCCAAACCTCTTTTTGAAAAGAAGAAAACTATTTCTTAGGGTTTCCTGACATGCACTTATTACAGTTTCGTACTTGGTGGTCCGCTTGCGAGGTTCCTTGATTTGTATTTCACCGGATTCCCTCCCGTTCTTGAGAGTGTTTAGCTTGTTTCGTCCAGGATGTTAACCTGTAGAGAGTCTGATGCAGAATTGAAGCAAAAGCATACGAATCGAGTATGAAGGTGATTTATTAATTCCCCATTACATGCCTAAATGCTTCATATGTAAGTGAGGATTACTTTGTCTCTAACTTATCTAGGGGTGTTCCTTTTCTAAAAAGAGAGTCGTTTTATATGCAAGAGTTATTCTATCAAAGAAATTACTGAAAAATCTAAGTGTCGAAGGAAAGGAAAAATATGTACGGAAGAACAGGGGTGAAAGAAGGAATAAAGAGAAAAGAGGTTTGAATATGATACCTTGCCCTTGCCCAGTGTATCCCCCCAAACTTATCATCCACTCTGTCCTCAGAGTGTCAAGGTGATAGGTTGAGAAGTACATGGGCAAGGGTATCATGGTTCTGTTAATCCCTTATTTGCTCCATACGATCGTAGGAGAGTAGCTGCAAACTTTCCCCATAAAGTGTGATAATCCACGTCCTTCATGTCTCCCACGTGCTTACCGAGGACAATAAGGGTGTACATCCAGTAAAGGACGTGGAAACAACAGTCGTTAGATTCTCTGATCTGCTGGGGACATCTGTGACTGAAGGCTAGGTGGTGAAAATGTTCTTTTTCGTACGCCTTTGTGTGTTTGACCAGGAGATCATGTAGTCCTTCAGCACAGTCCTTCGCCACTTCCTCCGTGGGCATCTTTGCTGTGACAACATACTTTTTTTTGTTTGGATCAAAATGGTTGTCGGAACTATTGTAGATGATTGTTGTTCCTTCATGTAGGTTTGTTGCCAATAGCATCCAATGGTCGGAGTGAATAAAGGGAAGCATAATGAACTTCGGAGTTGTATGTTGAAGATATGAAATTAGTGCCTCCATGGTTCTGAAGTTCTTCGACCCTAATAGATCATCCTTCATGTATGTTGACACCATATAAACCGTAGGGTGGTTCTGTGCTAGAAGAAACTAGTACATAGTCATTACGCTCACAGATAAAGAAACTTTAACTTGTACGGTTTCATGGAGAGAATCTTCCATTACCAAAATATCTCTGTTCTAGAAAACCAGCTCATCGTTCTCTGTGTGTAGCCAAGACATGATGAATCAGAGTTCATTGTCGGAGAGGCTCTTGCATGTGTTAAGGTAGAAGTTTGGAAACGTTTGTTGTATGGCAGATAGGGGCACCATTGGTTGGAAAGCTCTATTGATGGTGGTCCCTATTATCAAGTCGATGTCCTCCTTGTCTGCCACCATATCAAAGTCATAAGAGTCCCACTGGCATTGTTCCGGGACTTTGGCGGTTTGATGTTGCTTTTTCTCCAACTCTTTTAAAATTGTCCTGTATGGGCACTTTTGCGGACGTTGGATAGCATAGAAGAGATACTGAGGTACGTCATCCTGTGCCATTGTCGGATCCTTAAATAATATCCTATCGCAGATGAGTTCCATGGCATAACATCCTCGTAAAGAGTGCATATCCTCTGCTGCTAACTCAGTAAATGGGAGTTGTCGATTTAGTGCTTCTGTGTGTCTTATTATACAGAAAGCACAATCCACGGAACCCTCAATTGTTTGGACATGCGAGTTGATGATCCGGAACCAGGGTTGATTCCAACCATGTCTAAGCGATGGGCAGGCGGCCCATATTATTTTGAGAAGCCGGAAAGGAATGCATCGTGCTTCCCCAGTTTCTAACCCTACAAAGTTGATCTGTGACATCCAACTCATAAAAACATAATTAACTAATGCGGAAGCGTTCTCTAAGCAGCGGATTACCAAAAATCACTAAAAATTAAAACCTTTTTACCAAGAGGTCCATCAAATGAAAACTTTCTCACATAGAACAAAAGTAACACATTTACATTGTATTTTCAAAAGTACACATCTTGTATCATCTCTTTCTTTGAATTACAAGCATCAGCTGCCCTATTAAACTAAGCACATGCAGTATGAAAATCTCGAGGCATTGAGCCAAAATCTCGAAATCACTACTACTAGTATTCCGAGGACCTGAGAGTACAGAGACGACACATAGGACTCTATCTACATCTATACAAGGCATAACAGCCAGTGTCTCCACCTGAGACTTCACTATTGTCCCTACTGCTATTGCTACTATCCTTCACCTACTGAAGGATTCCTGCCTCCTCGTCCGCATCCACCTAAAAATGTAGTTCCCACGGGGGTGAGACAATTATAAATTGCCCCAGCGAGAGATATAACTCTCCTCCAGTAACATTATTATTGCAGCTTAAGAAGATAAATATGAACAGAGGAATCATATTTGTTTGACAGCAGTTAATTCATTGTCTAACATATTAGAATATTATTCTCATCTAAAACATTGCAGTTATAACTTGAAAGAGCAACATGTCTCTTATCCATTAAGGCATATGAAGAACATGTATAACATTTATTCACTACAGAATCATTACCACAACATTAATTATCTTCAGTCTTAGATCATATATCTAATGCCTAGCATTGTCATTGTGGAGTCATGGCATGTAGCCATACTCTTTTCACTAAGTGTTGGGATCTTAATCCCTCAACTCACCAAGTACAATCCCACTTCTTAACAAGTTCATCATTATGATTATTACATCTGGGTATTTGAACCCATATCTCACCATAGGATATTTATTACCACTTATTGGGTAACTTAATACCTTCAGATCATCTGACCAAGGACATCATTATTATCACTACATAATGTATTGCACATAGTACACAAAGCTCAATGATTCTTACTATACAAAGCATATGAAGGCTTATAAAGCCTATAAAGCATTCTCAATATACAAAGCACCATAGCCCATACCTTGCTAATCTCCTCATCTCATCATCCCTGCATGATTAGTATTCATGATAACAATTATAAATCTTTCATATCAGTATCATACAGCACTAAGTAATATCACTATTCCCTCTGTAGAGTTCATGGTTTTTCTTTCACATCAGTACCATATAACACTAAGTAATATCACTATTCCCTCTTTAGGGTTCATGATTTCTCTTTCTCATCAGTACCCTTCATTAGGGTTTTCCATAAATAACCACTTGGGTTCTTAAGATCATATTATTAATGATAATCCCTATTCCATTGCTTCTCACAGCTAGAAGCCAAAAATAGATATCATAAGTATTCAAACATACTTATATATCCTCATCATTCATCATTGAATGTATTATCAACACAAAGTATAAGTTTCTTTCTCATCTTTATGAGAATATGATTGTATCATAGTCTATTGATTTGGATTAACCTTTTCATAAGGCATGTTAACCTACATTCATCAAAGTGCATTACAGCTCAATGTAACAATTGACATGACACATTTCATATGTCACTTTTCCAATTGTATTGGATTTAGATCTCATCAAGGTATTTCAGCATTGTGGTGTTGGATGTGATATCTATCATGTCTTGATGTATCACTTCCCTCAACACCTTTATCTTACTTGAGTTCATCCAATTAGCTTGTTTTAGGGTATTTCCCATCCTAATACTTTATGTACTAGTTCATCACATTCATCATGCAATGTATTGGTCATAAGTCACTATTTAGAACATACAACCATTGCCAATGATATGGACTCACCCTTCAATCAAGAACTATTAATGTAAAGATATCCATTATCAACCCCTCTAGGTATTACATTTGTCAATACATTAATCACTATTCCATTAATAGGAATAGGATTTCCACAATTATAATTTGAGTTTCACTTAGCATTTCACAAATATATGTAGATTTCACCTAGGATCACTCTTCATTAGAGTTTCACATAACATCCTTCTATATCAGGGTTTCACCTAGTATTATGTGAAATTAATATTTCACAACACATCACCCAGTGTTAAAGCTTCACATTAGCATTAATAGCACTACCCTATATTAGGGTTTCATATACCATTATCCCATTTTAGGGATTAGGGTTTACTATTCACATCCAAGTGGGGTTTCTCTTACCTCATACCCAAATTAGGGTTAGGATGTACAATTCCCATTAAATTAGGGTGTGGGCTCTGATCTCCAAAACCACGATATAAACTTAGCGGAAACGATTCGATTAACAGTGGAAGACAAAATCACGGGAAATTAAAACTTTTCGAGATAAGAGCTTGAATCTATAAAAACTTCTTTCATAAAAGGAGATAAACTGTTTACATCTCAGATAATTACTTCTTGAGTAATTATATACAACATGATACAAAATCTCAAGAACTCAAAACCAAAATCTCAGACCAAAAGACTCCAAGGACCTGAGAGTACAGAGAACACATAGGACTGACTATCTAACTATACAACTCAGCAGTCTGAATCTCCACCAGAGATTTACTGTTGTTCCTGATACTGCTGTTGCTGATATTGGTGACCTGAAGATTTATTCAATCGCCCTCGACGACCACCTAAAAAGTTGAAATCTACGGGGTGAGACAATTTTAAATAATTGTCCCAGCGAGAGTTATAACTCTTCGCCAGAAGCTTTATTATAGCAACCAAGAATAACATAGGCAATAAAAGCTTTAAGGTAATCAACAGCAGATTGTTATCAAGTAGATCAATAATATTTAAGGAATATGAAGAACATGTATACTAAACAGTGTAACCATCAATCATTGTATCTCTTAGTTCAACCTAAGCAGATATACTATGCGGTTGATTACGTTTTACAAACATTATTATGCCCTGCGGAGATGAGGTATACCGCTCATACTCCAACCGATCACTATTAAGTCACATCGGTATCATACATAGGTCATCAAGAGAGTCGGATTCTTATGACCTCATCTTCCTCAGTCAGTATGAGGATTAACATGCAGGACATCTAGTGTCTCTGCTACTATAGCTTACCAGGGTATTCTGGTACTTCGTTGTTAGAGTCACAGTGGCATTCTGTACTCTCTTCGCCATCGAAAGATTTCTTGTTTATCTCTCATCGATGCGGTACAAAAGATTTCCTCGGAAGATTAGTGTTACATCACCCAGGCATAAACACATAGTGAAGGATTGATAGATTAAGATACATCTACATCAATTCCTACACTAGGATGTAAGGAAATTCACATCCATATTACCCCACATATTCAAACGTATGTGCTCCAGGAATCCCCTTAGGAAAACCTGTTTCACCATCATTTAACTCCTGACAATGATGGATCTATGATCAGGGCTCTACATGGTATGATTATACTTGATTAGTTAGGTACATTTCAGTATTCTTTTATCATGATACATGTTTTCAAACATTAATCATTAGCATAGCAACTATGAAGGAAGAATACTAAATGTAACAAGCCTAACTCTCATAAATTATCATTTCTCAATATTCTCATCACAAGTCATCTCTTAAAGCTTGACCTTGATGGTATTCATGGCTCTCACAGCCTATCAATCTCATAAGATGCTATTAACAAGGCATCAGGATATATCACTATTCATAAAGCTAACAACATGCTTTCAATGAATATAGTATCATCATCCATACCTGGATATGATCATCCTCATAAAGGAACCTGCATGGTTAAATCAACTGATAACAGTAAATAACTCATTTAAAGAAGTTGTATCTCCCTACTCATACAAGAGCTAGGTTTCCCTGGTTTTCATCAATTAGGGTTTACTATTCACATTACATGTCATCACCCTAGAATTAGGGTTTACTATTCACCTCATGGTGAAATGATCTCATAACATCCTCATGTATGAGAAACATCATCATTAAAGACCTCAGATAAGATTAAGATTCATCAATTATCATAATTAGGGTTTCCATGATCTCACATAAGTGGATCATACCTAAACTTGCACATTCATGTATATTGAAGGTATTTTACTTGAGTTTCCATTATAATTGGTACTTTATCTCTCCTCTAACTAGTATATAGTGATTACACCAATCTAGATTAGGTTGGGTTAAGTCCTCATTGATTAACACAAGTCAACTCATCACTATCATGTGATTAGGGTTTGATTAAAACAAGGTATCACTCAATTGAACCTTTCAGGGGCATTTTGGTAATTTACCCATTGACCATCATCATGGGTCAATTCATTAGCCACTTAGTCCCTTAACATCTTAGGTTACCATTAGGGTTTAGATTAGATCATCATTGAACCATTTACACCTTCAAGTGATTAAGTATAATCAACCTTGAAGGTCTCCAATTGGTTTAGGGTTTAACCTTCAACCTTCAACCCATTTGATTCTTAAACGACCTTAAACTTGTTTAATCTCAAATGACCTTGAATCCATTTGAACCTTAAACGAGTGTGGACCCACTTAATCTTAAACGGGTGTGGACCCATTTAAGTCCAAACGAGTGTGGACCCGTTTGAGCCTAAACGAGTGTGAACCCGTTTGAGCTTAAACGGGTGTGAACCCGTTTGGACTCAAACGAGTGTGAACTCATTTGGACTCAAACGAGTGTGGACTCGTTTGGAATCAAATGAGTGTGAACTCATTTGGGCTTAAACGAGTGTGAACTCATTTGGTCTAAAACGAGTGTGGGTCTACTTGGGTTCAAACCGCATGAACATAAAAGGTGACACAAAATTTATGCTTGAATAGGATTTCTTATGTTGAAGCTTTCAATTGGCCCAAGCCATGTTAACCATATACAAATTGAGTCAATTAGGTTGAGCCTCAATCAACTGGACACCAAATTGACCCTCAATTGAAAGCCAATTAGGGTTAAATCTAACTCAATTAGGGTTTCCAATCGGCTAATCATCAATGTTCAACAATATGATTCAAATCAGAGTTGAACCTATCAATTGACCTCCAATTGGGCCCAAACTTTGCTCAAACGGTCTTGAGGTCGTTTGGATGACCTCCAAACTATCTTGAGACCGTTTTTCGAAAGTTTGACCAAACACCAAAATGATTTGATAAGGGTTGAGCCCTAATTAAATTAAAAATCAGCACTTTTCATTAATTTATCAACGTCTTGTAATTGGACCCTCAAACCATCATATTTCTTTAACCCTAGACCTCCAAACGATCTTGGGGTGTCACTAAACGAGTGTGAGATCGTTTGGATGAACCCCCAAATGGTTTGGAACCCGTTTGGGTCCTTCAACCCAAAACTCAACAAGATCTATATTGAAATCAGCAACTTTCACCCGATTAGGGTTAGGTTATTGAAGTGTCTTCAACTCTTAATTGGTTAGGAATTAGATTACAATTCTTTGTAGGAATGAAATTCAATACATTATGAATAGACCCTCAAACGATCATACCTTGGTCAACCCTATGAAACGGTCTTGGGGTCGTTTTGATCCAAACGATCTTGCAGGATCGTTTGCGATCAAACGGGTTGAACCCGTTTGACCTTAAACGAGTTGCACCCGTTTGGACCAAAAGGGTTCAAGGTCGTTTTATAAAGTGACCTAGGAATCCACGCCCATCATCCTCAACCTCTGTTCAGGTCGGTTCCTCCACCGTTTTGTTTGCAAAAGAGCAAGGAAGAAGGGAGGTAGAAGAAGAACTAATCATAGAAAACAAGAACAAAGATATGCATAACAAAGCTAAGGGTTAGAGTTATAAAACCCGCCTCAAACGTGGTTCCTAGAGCTTCCAAGCTTCCAAGCTTCAATCCTTTAATGGCGTCTTGAGCTCCACAGGTCGGCCAAGGTCAATTTTTCAAGAAAAAGATGGGGATGGTCGGCTAGAACAAGGAACCTAAGTAAGAAAACTAGCAATTCAACCTTGTAATACGATTTCCTCCATGAATCCAAGCTAGAAGGTGGTGTTCTCTTACCTAGAATAGGTTGGTCGTCCCCTTGAGCTCCTGAGCTTTGCTTTGGCTGGTTGAGAAAGATAAGAAGTGAGGAAGTGAAGGAAAATGTTTGCTTGGTTTGGAAAGAAAGGTGCTTATATAGTTTAGGCTGATTTACACCATAAAGACCTCTAGAACTTTGAAATTCTCATCCAAGTCCTTTCTTATTTAAGGGAACGTCCAATCTCATCTAAACTTATGCAAAGCTCATGAAATCTCAAGATCTAGGGGTAAAGAAAGCCAACTTTCAACTAGGGTACATACATGAAAGGTTTCCTTACTCAAACTTAGTGAATTTTATGTACAAAGGTCATTTTTCTTATCTGATTATTCATTGATGTGTCCCTTTCACCATTTCTACTCTAAATGATGACAAGAGTCATAAAAGATGTTCTATATGGTGTATTTTACAAGTTGCACCCCTCAAATTGGGTAAACTGCATTTTACTCCAAATTAGGGTTTTTAAGCATAAGGATTATTCCACAAGCTGCATCTAGATGCCCAAGCTTGGGAAATCCATCATGTCTCATCATATTCACTCATATGATGTCTCATTATCAAAAGAACATCTTAACATGTGCAATTGCAAGTTAACCCCTTAACGGGGTAATTTGCACATAAGCCCCTGCATTACCAAAATAATACTACAACTTTGTTTAAAAAGGACAAAATTGAAAGTATATGTTCCTGAGGAACTGAATTACATGTAAAAAGATAATCACCATGGTTTAATTACATATTTAGGCAAAACACCTAGGGTTAGTTTATAACCCAGGTCAGGGACGTTACAAATTATCCACCCCTTACAAGGATTTCGTCCTCGAAATCAACAAAACGTATTAGGAGAAAAGAGCAGGGTATTTCCTTCTCATCTCATCCTCTAGTTCCCAAGTGGCTTCTTCAACACCACGGTGGTTCCAGAGGACTTTCACAAGGCTTATATCTTTCTTCTTTAACTTTTTAGTTCTGCTATCAAGGATTGACACTGGCCCTTCCTCGTAAGATATGTCATCATTCAATTCTACCTCCATAGGTTGTAGAACTGACTCAGTGTCGGGGTGACATTTCCTCAGCATAGAAATGTGAAACACAGGGTGTAACCTCTACAACTCTGGTGGTAACTCTAGTCTATAGGCTACCTTTCCAACCCATTCAATGATTGGATAAGGTCCCATAAATCTAGGTGCTAACTTTCCTTTCCTTCCAAAGCGAAGGACTCCTTTCCAAGGCGAGACCTTGAGGTACACTCTATCTCCAACCTGGAACTCTAACGGTCTACGGCGCTTATCAGCATACGACTTCTATCTATCCTGTGCAGTCTTAAGTTGTTGTTGTATAACTTTGATCTTCTCTGTAGTTTGCTGCACAAGATCAGGACCTAACAACTGATGTTCACCAGTCTCATACCAACACAAAGGGGATCTACAACGTCTACCATACAAGGCTTCATAAGGTGCCATATCAATACTATGTTGATAGCTATTGTTATAGGAAAACTCTATCAAACTTAGGTGTAGATCCCAACTTCCGGTAAATTGGAGAACACATGCTCTCAATAGGTCTTCCAAGGTCTGTATGGTTCTTTCCGACTGTCCATCAGTTTGTGGATGAAAAGCCGTACTAAACCTTAGCTTGGTGCCTAAGGCTCTGTGTAGATGCTCCCAAAAGCGACTTGTAAACTGGGGACCTCTGTCAGAAACTATGGTGACAGGAACTCCGTGCAAATGCACTACCTCTTGAACATACAACTGTGATAACCTTTCAGTAGAAAAGGTTGTTTTGACAGGTAAGAAATGCGCTGTCTTAGTCAACCTATCAACAACTACCCAAATGGAATCATGTCCTTTGCTTGTCCTGGGTAGGCCAACAACAAAGTCCATGGTCACATGGTCCCACTTCCACTGTGGTATGGGTAAAGGTTGCATTGTTTCTGTAGGCTTTTGGTGTTCAGCTTTAACTTGCTGACACACAAGACACCTCATCACAAACTCTGCAACATCCTTCTTCATTCCAGGACACCAATACAAATCTTTCAAATTTCGATACATCTTGGTGCTCCCTCGATGCATAGCATACATCAAAGAATGAGCTTCTTCCAGAACTAACTTCCTCAAGTTATCCATATCCGGCACTATCATCCTCCCACGATAACATGCTACATGATCATCTGAGTCATAGAAACCATCTCGCTTCTCATTTCCATACTCTGATCTAATCTTCTGAACTACAACATCAACCTGTTGTGCCTCCTTAATCTGCTCTCTTAGGGTAGGTTTAATATGCATCTCAGCCAACAACCCGGCTAACAATGACACCTTCAATTATACATTGTCTTGCCTTAAAGAGATAAGCATATCTCTCTTAGAGCATACTAAAGAGTTTAGTTGTGCTCTATGTTGATGTTGCTGATTTCCTACTCAAGGCATCTGCAACCACATTGGCCTTTCCTGGATGGTAATCAATTGTACAATCGTAGTCCTTGATTAACTCCATCCAGCGACGTTGCCTCATGTTAAGCTCATGCTGAGAGAAGATATACTTAAGATTTTTGTGATCTGTGAAAATCTGGAATGTCTCTCCGTAGAGATAATGTCTCCAGAACTTCAGGGCATGAACCACAGCAGGAAACTCCAGATCGTGTGTCGGATAATTCTCTTCGTGTTTCTTAAGCTGTCGTGAAGCAAAAGAAATCACTTGCTTATCCTGCATCAACACGCATCCGAGTCCATTCTTGGAGGCATCACAGAAAATTATGTATCCTTTTCCTTGCTCAGGTAACACAAGCACAGGTGCACTTGTCAACCTCTCCTTCAACAGCTGAAAAGACTGTTGACACTTATCACTCCAGGTAAAAGGAACATCTTTCCGGGTTAACTTGGTTAAGGGTAAGGCTATAGAACTGAAATTCTTAATAAACCTTTGATAATAACCAACTTATCCCAAGAAACTTCGAATCTCCGTTGGTGTCTTCGATTGTTCCCACTGTAGAACAGATTCTACCTTTGTAGGGTCAACACGAATACCCGAGGCAGATATCACATGTCCAAGAAAAGATACTTCCGGCAACCAGAACTCACACTTGCTAAACTTAGCATATAGCTTATGTTTTCTTAGCAGAGTTAGAGCCTGTCGAAGATGCTGTTCATGCTGCTGAGCATCCTTACTATAAATCAGAATGTCATCTATGAAGACGACAACACACTGATCAAGGAAAGGTCGAAAAACTCTATTCATGAGTTCCATGAATGCAGCCGGTGCATTGGTTAGTCCAAACGACATAACTGTGAACTCATAGTGACCATATCGTGTCCTAAAGGCAGACTTGGATATGTCACTATCCTTAATACGGAGTTGATGATATCCAGACCTCAAGTCTATCTTTGAGAAGACTGTTGCACCACGCAACTGGTCAAAAAGATCATCAATCCTCGGCGACGGGTACTTATTCTTTATTGTTACTTTATTGAGTTGTCTATAATCAATGCACAACCGCATTGACCCATCTTTCTTTTTAACAAACAAAATCCGAGCACCCCACGGTGAAGTGCTCGGTCGGATAAAACCTTTCTCAAGCAACTCTTGAAGTTGTTTCTTGAGTTCTGCCATCTCAGCAGGCGCCATCCTATACGGTGTCTGGGCTATAGGTTTTGTATCTAGGATCAAATTGATTTCAAAATCAATTTCCCAAGGCGGTGGTATACCTGGAAGTTCTTCAGGAAACACGTCCTTGAATTCCCTGACTATAGGAACTTTAGCAGGGTTGGGACCTTCTTTGGTAACATCTACTACATGTGCCAGGAATGCATAACAGCCTTGCCTCATCAGCTTGTTAGCAACCATAGCTGATACAAGACAGGTGGGTAGAATCTTTCTCTCTCCTTGAAAGATCCATGTGCTGCTATTATCAGCAAACACAACCTGTTTGGATTCACAATCCAAGACAACTTGATACCTTTCTAAGGTATCCATCCCGAGGATTATATCAAATCCTTGCATATCAAGTGGTATAAGGTCCACTTGAATGCGATGATCAGAAAAGAAGAGGATGCAGGGAGAGCATACCTCCCGCAAAAAGGCAGACCCACTCAACGGAGTCTCCAAAAACAAGCTATCTGCCCTATGACTAATTGTCATATTGCAGTTACGAATCACTCTCCGAGTGACAAAGGAGTGCGTAGCACCCGGGTCAATCAGAACAGATACAACACAGGATTTAGACATATCATAATATAAAAGTTCCATCTGACCTGCCACTACCCGTGGATTGACCACTGCATCTGGTGGGTTTATAGCATAGAACCTCGTTGTCGCTTGGTGTTGAGGTGGTGCTGATGATCTAGCTTGAGACACTTGTCCACGTCCTCGAGCTACTCCTTGAGATTGCCTTCTCTGTGATCCCTGTTGACTCTATCTCGGAGGCTGTGTCACACTGACAGGCCTAGATCGGCAGTCCTTCATCAAATGTCCCACCTTCCCATAGTTGTAACAGCTCTTCTCCAGTTGTTGTGGTCTGGGTGGTCCTGTAACTGACATTGATGCTGAACTGTGAGTCTCTTGTAGTGGTAGGCTTCGTCCCCTGCCTCTACTCGGTGTCCACTATGTCTGAGCACTAGTTCTGGGTGGTGGAGGTGTAGGTGCAGAGAATCTAGGCTTCTTAAAGTCTCTAGATGAAGAACCCTGGAACTGTGGATATCTTTTATGGGTTTGTCTCTTCTCGACTACGGATTTCTCTATCCTTCAGACTGACTCAATGAAGGTAGCAAACCTCTCCCGATTCTCTAGGGCAGACACGGGAGTAGTCAAGTCGGCGTTTAAACCCTTCTCGAACCTTCTGATTCTTTCTTCTTCTGTGGCAGCCATGTGCGGACAAAACCACAATAACTCCATGAACTTAGCTTCATACTCGCTAATGTTCATCATGCCTTGCCTCAATCTCTCAAACTGAGAGATCTTCTCGTCTAGGAAGGTCTTTGGAAAATATATATTGATAAATTCCCGACGAAAATCTTCCCACGAGATCTCCACTCCAGGCCTCTTCTGCTCTTCCATGGTCCACCAGTGACCAGCACTTCCCTTGAGAAGATAGACAGCATGTCTAACCTTCTGAGCTTCTGGGATGTTGAGGATTCTAAAAGCTTTCTCCAACTCAGTTAACCACAGATCGGCATCTGCAGGATCAGCTATTCCAAAGTATTCGGTTGCTCCGACACGACGAAGTCACTCGAACGTATTACCGATACCTTGTCCTTCAGGTTGGGCAGGTGCCCTAGGTGCAGGCATGGGCATCCTGTCAGTGATGTGTGTCATAGCAGTCATAAACTACCCGAACATAGTTTGAACAGTTGGGTTTCCCATGTCAGTTGGGTCAAACTGAGGTGGTTCTCTGGGTGGCTCGGGTACAGGTTGTTCTGTCTCCGGGTTCCTTGCACCTCCTTGGGGTGTAGCAACACTACTTTCTGCCACGTACTCCTCGTGTTGTTCAGACATCCTTAATTATCTTCTTCTCCTGAGGAGCAGAAGACTCTATTAGATATGAAATAAATACTAAGGATAGACTCGACATCCTAAGTCCTATGTCTCTGTAGACTCAGCGAACCTAGAGCTCTGATACCACTAATTGTGGGCTCTGATCTCCAAAACCACGATATAAACTTAGCGGAAACGATTCGATTAACAGCGGAAGACAAAATCACGGGAAATTAAAAATTTTCGAGATAAGAGCTTGAATCTATAAAAACTTCTTTCATAAAAGGAGATAAACTGTTTACATCTCAGATAATTACTTCTTGAGTAATTATATACAACATGATACAAAATCTCAAGAACTCAAAACCAAAATCTCAGACCAAAAGACTCCAAGGACCTGAGAGTACAGAGAACACATAGGACTGACTATCTAACTATACAACTCAGTAGTCTCAATCTCCACCTGAGATTTACTGCTGCTCCTGATACTGCTGCTGCTGATATTGGTCACCTGAAGATTTATTCCTTCGCCCTCGACGACCACCTAAAAAGTTAAAATCTACGGGGTGAGACAATTTTAAATAATTGTCCCAGCGAGAGTTATAACTCTTCGCCAGAAGATTTATTATAGCAACCAAGAATAACATAGGCAATAAAAGCTTTAAGGTAATCAGCACCAGATTGTTATCAAGTAGATCAATAATATTTAAGGAATATGAAGAACATGTATACTAAACAGTGTAACCATCAATCATTGTATCTCGTAGTTCAACCTAAGCAGATATACTACGCGGTTGATTACGTTTTACAAACATTATTATGCCCTGCGGAGATGAGGTATACCGCTCATACTCCAACCGATCACTATTAAGTCGCATCGGTATCATACATAGGTCATCAAGAGAGCCGGATTCTTATGACCTCATCTTCCTCAGTCAGTATGAGGATTAACATGCAGGACATCTAGTGTCTCTTCTACTATAGCTTACCAGGGTATTCTGGTACTTCACTGTTAGAATCACAGTGGCATTTTGTACTCTCTTCACCATCGAAAGATTTCTTGTTTATCTCTCATCGATGCGGTACAAAAGATTTCCTCAGGAGATTAGTGTTACATCACCCCGGCATAAACACATAGTGAAGGATTGATAGATTAAGATACATCTACATCAATTCCTACACTAGGATGTAAGGAAATTCACATCCATATTACCCCCACATATTCAAAAGTATGTGCTCCAGGAATCCCCTTAGGAAAACATGTTTCACCATCATTTAACTCCTGACAATGATGGATCTATGATCAGGGCTCTACATGGTATGATTATACTTGATTAGTTAGGTACATTTCAGTATTCTTTTATCATCATACATGTTTTCAAACATTAATCATTAGCATAGCAGCTATGAAGGAAGAATACTAAATGTAACAAGCCTAACTCTCATCAATTATCATTTCTCAATATTCTCATCACAAGTCATCTCTTAAAGCATGACCTTGATGGTATTCATGGCTCTCACAGCCTATCAATCTCATAAGATGCTATTAATAAGGCATCAATATATATCACTATTCATAAAGCTAACAACATGCTTTCAATGAATATAGTATCATCATCCATACTTGGATATGATCATCCTCATAAAGGAATCTGCATGGTTAAATCAACTGATAACAGTAAATAACTCATTTAAAGAAGTTGTATCTCCCTACTCATACAAGAGCTAGGTTTCCCTGGTTTTCATCAATTAGGGTTTACTATTCACATTACATGTCATCACCCTAGAATTAGGGTTTACTATTCACCTCATGGTGAAATGATCTCATAACATCCTCATGTATGAGAAACATCATCATTAAAGACCTCAGATAAGATTAAGATTCATCAATTATCATAATTAGGGTTTCCATGATCTCACATAAGTGGATCATACCTAAACTTGCACATTCATGTATATTGAAGGTATTTTACTTGAGTTTCCATTATAATTGGTACTTTCTCTCTCCTCTAACTAGTAGATAGTGATTACACCAATCTAGATTAGGTTGGGTTAAGTCCTCATTGATTAACACAAGTCAACTCATCACTATCATGTGATTAGGGTTTGATTAAAACAAGGTATCACTCAATTGAACCTTTTAGGGGCATTTTGGTAATTTACCCATTGACCATCATCATGGGTCAATTCATTAGCCACTTAGTCCCTTAACATCTTAGGTTACCATTAGGGTTTATATTAGATCATCATTGAACCATTTACACCTTCAAGTGATTAAGTATAATCAACCTTGAAGGTCTCCAATTGGTTTAGGGTTTAACCTTCAACCTTCAACCCATTTGATTCTTAAACGACCTTGAACTTGTTTAATCTCAAATGACCTTGAATCCATTTGAACCTTAAACGAGTGTGGACCCACTTAATCTTAAACGGGTGTGGACCCATTTAAGTCCAAACGAGTGTGGACCCGTTTGAGCCTAAACGAGTGTGAACCCGTTTGAGCTTAAACGGGTGTGAACCCGTTTGGACTCAAACGAGTGTGAACTCATTTGGACTCAAACGAGTGTGGACTCGTTTGGACTCAAACGAGTGTGAACTCATTTGGGCTTAAACGAGTGTGAACTCGTTTGGTCTAAAACGATTGTGGGTCTACTTGGGTTCAAACCGCATGAACATAAAAGGTGACACAAAGTTTATGCTTGAATAGGATTTCTTATGTTGAAGCTTTCAATTGGCCCAACCCATGTTAACCATATACAAATTGAGTCAATTAGGATGAGCCTCAATCAACTGGACACCAAATTGACCCTCAATTGAAAGCCAATTAGGGTTAAATCTAACTCAATTAGGGTTTCCAATCGGCTAATCATCAATGTTCAACAATATGATTCAAATCAGAGTTGAACCTATCAATTGACCCCCAATTGGGACCAAACTTGGCTCAAACGGTCTTGAGGTCATTTGGATGACCTCCAAATGATCTTGAGACCGTTTTCCCAAAGTTTGACCAAAAACCAAAATGATTTGATAAGGGTTGAGCCCTAATTAAATTAAAAATCAGCACTTTTCATCAATTTATCAACATCTTGTAATTGGACCCTCAAACCATCACATTTCTTTAACCCTAGACCTCCAAACGATCTTGGGGTGTCACTAAACGAGTGTGAGATCGTTTGGATGAACCCCCAAACGGGTTGGAACCCGTTTGGGTCCTTCAACCCAAAACTCAAAAATATCTATATTGAAATCAGCAACTTTCACCCGATTAGGGTTAGGTTATTGAAGTGTCTTCAACTCTTAATTGGTTAGGAATTAGATTAAAATTATTTGTAGGAATGAAATTCAATACATTATGAATAGACCCTCAAACGGTCATACCTTGGTCAACCCTATGAAACCGTCTTGGGGTCGTTTTGATCCAAACGATCTTGCAGGATCGTTTGAGATCAAACGGGTTGAACCCGTTTAACCTTAAACGAGTTGCACCCGTTTGGACCAAAAGGGTTCAAGGTCATTTCATAAAGTGACCTAGTAATCCACGCCCATCATCCTCAACCTCTGTTCAGGTCAGTTCCTCCACCGTTTTGCTTGCAAAAGAGCAAGGAAGAAGGGAGGTAGAAGAAGAACTAATCATAGAAAACAAGAACAAAGATATGCATAACAAAGCTAAGGGTTAGAGTTATAAAACCCGCCTCAAACGTGGTTCCTAGAGCTTCCAAACTTCCAAGCTTCCAGCCTTTAATGGCATATTGAGCTCCACAGGTCGGCCAAGGTCAATTTTTCAAGAAAAAGATTGGGATGGTCGGCTAGAACAAGGAACCTAAGTAAGAAAACTAGCAATTCAACCTTGTAATACGATTTCCTCCATGAATCCAAGATAGAAGGTGGTGTTCTCTTACCTAGAACAGGTTGGTCGTCCCCTTGAGCTCCTGAGCTTTGCTTTGGCCGGTTGAGAAAGATAAGAAGTGAGGAAGTGAAGGAAAACGTTTGCTTGGTTTGGAAAGAAAGGTGCTTATATAGTTTAGGCTAATTTACACCATAAAGACCTCTAGAACTTTGAAATTCTCATCCAAGTCCTTTCTTATTTAAGGGAACGTCCAATCTCATCTAAAATTATGCAAAGCTCATGAAATCTCAAGATCTAGGGGTAAAGAAAGCCAACTTTCAACTAGGGTACATACATGAAAGGTTTCCTTACTCAAACTTAGTGAATTTTATGTACAAAGGTCATTTTTCTTATCTGATTATTCATTGATGTGTCCCTTTCACCATTTATACTCTAAATGATGACAAGAGTCATAAAATATGTTCTAGATGGTGTATTTTACAAGTTGCACCCCTCAAATTGGGTAAACTGCATTTTACTCCAAATTAGGGTTTTTAAGCATAAGGATTATTCCACAAGCTGCATCTAGATGCCCAAGCTTGGGAAATCCATCATGTCTCATCATATTCACTCATATGATGTCTCATTATCAAAAGAACATCTTAACATGTGCAATTGCAAGTTAACCCCTTAACTGGGTAATTTGCATATAAGCCCCTGCATTACCAAAATAATACTACAACTTTGTTTAAAAAGGACAAAATTGAAAGTATATGTTCCTGGGGAACTTAATTACATGTCAAAAGATAATCACCAGGGTTTAATTACATATTTAGGCAAAACACCTAGGGTTAGTTTATAACCCAGGTCAGGGACGTTACATAGGGCTTCTTACATTGTTACACTAAGTTAGGGTTACATCATCACCCTAGATTATGGTTTCACTGAGCTTTGTCCTTAAATTAGGGTTTCACATAACCTTGCCCTAAATTAGGATCAAGGTACATCAATCTTTTCAATGAAGACTTCATGATCTTATAATATGGATCAAACCCTGATTACATGTTTATTCATAATGAGAAGATTAGGGTTTATTAAATAAGCCATCATCTCTCCCATTCTCTCTCCCTCTCATCCTCTTTAGGGTGATAAATAATCCAAGATTAATCTAGGTCAACTCTTCACTTGAGTACACAAAGCTAGGGTTAACCTTCATAATCATCATTGGTCTACATCATTAATAATCAATTATCTGATTGACCTTTGATCATATTAGGTGTCCAAATGGTTTAACCAATTTGAACTTCAAAAGGTCTTAGTCACTTAGGCCTCAAACGGTCTTGGTCACTTAGACCTCAAATGGTCTTGACCAATCAGACCTCAAACAGTCTTGGTTGAATACTCAAAACCGTTTAGTAAAGTTGAGGATGAAACCGTTTGCCAAAGTGAGCCCTTGAGATCGTTTGCTAAAGGTAACCCTTGAAATCGTTTGCTAAAGCAAAATCTTGAAACCGCGTGAACTCAACCGTTTTGGGATCGTTTGGTCCCAAATGGTCTTGAGACCATTTGGTCCCAAATGGTCTTGAGACTGTTTGGACTCAAATGGTCTTGAGACCGTTTGGTCCAAACCTCTTTAAAACCGCATGGACCAAAAATAGTCTCAACTAATCAAATTGAATTAGGGATTCCAAAGTTGGTTCCTTCAACCATTGAATTCATGTAACCAATCATCAATTGGACCTATCACCATACTTTAATTGAGTTAAATAGATCATCCTTCAACTGATTTGACCCTCAATTGACCCTCAATTGGTCATCAATTAGGGTTTGAATCAATTGGATTAGGGTTTGGAATCGATGATCCTTCAACATTAATCAATGTGTAACTAGTTACTTTAAAACTATTGGACCATCATCTAAATTGGACATGACCTGACCCAAAATGATCTTGAGGTCATTTGGATGTCCTCAAAATGATCTTGAGACCATTTGCCTATGTCAACATCAAAATCCAAGTCAACCAATTAGGGTTTGGATCATTGGATTGATTATCAAATCAGCAATTGATTGCAATTCAACTTGGTATCTTTGGATCTTCAAATACCCAACCATGCTCACCATAGACCTCCAAACGGTCTTGGGTGACCCTCAAATGGTCTTGAGACCGTTTGGGTGAATCCCAAATGGTCTTGAAACCGTTTGGGTCAATCAACCCAAAACATCAACTTAATCAATTGGAAATTCAGCACTTAGTCGATTAGGGTTTGCAATTAAGGAATCATTCACAATTGAAACCTTCAAGATCAAACCAATTGAAACCATTGGATCAAGATCCATGTACCACAAAATATATCTTCAAACGGTCAACCATCTCAAATGGTCAACCATTCCAAACGGTTTGGAACCCAAACCACCAAACAGTTTGCAAACTGTTTGGTCACCAAACGGTTTGGTGAAACTGTTTGGACTCAAACATTGAAACTGTTTGCCCTAGATATTTGGGGATGTGTGTGCTTATGATGATGTCATCATCATCAAGCTCCAAACTCACGAAATCTTCTGTGATTTCCATGGGGATTGCATCAATCAACCAAACTAAATTTCGGAAATGTAGAAATGAACACCAATTGATAAGGAATTGATTGCAATAATAAAATTAAGGGTTCAAGTTATAAAACCTGCCTCCAATTGAGATCCAAAGCTCCAAGCTCACGGCAAAAATGGTGGATGCAATTCCTTTCACTATTCCAAGGGTCATCCTCAAGCTTTGAGTGAAAAGAATTGGTTAGAATTGAAGAAGGGATCGAGTTATGAAGAATTCATGCATTGATTTTCAATTTTCACCATGGATTCAAGGTGAAAGGATGTCAAGAAGCTTACCAACAGGTTGGGGGTCGTTATCCTGCTCCTCCAAATCTCCTTGGTCGTTTTCCAAGCAAGGGAAAAGAAATGGAAACGAAAAAGCCATTGGTTTGGCTTGTAAAGGATACTTTTATAAGAAATTCAAGGAGAGAGAAAATGCCTTATAAAAATTCATTTAATCCCAAAAATAGTGCCTCCCCTTCCCCCTCAACTCCTTGGATACGAGGCTATATTGTTTGCCTCTTATTCCTCTCAATTACCCATGATTTAAAGAAAAACAATTTAAGCACCTCAAATCTTATTATACTAATATCCATAAGTGAGTGGATATTTCTTTTCCTTATAATAAGGTGAGTGAGTTATCCACTTCCCTTGGATATTTTTGTGGCCTAGAAAAGGCACAAAGGTGTTCACACTTGAGAAAATTCAACCATCTCGTTTTTGGTCGAAGGCCCTTCAATTATTATATTTATTTTTGCACTAAATTAAATTAGGGTTTCACTTAGGATTAAATCTTGATTATTTTAATATCAAGATTCTCTCTCCTCTAACTTAATTCAAATGAAGAGCCCATCTCATTTTCTTTGCTCCACATGTTTCCAAGAAACATTAGGGTCCTTATTGAAGTGGTAAATTACATATTTCACCCTAGGTTTTGGGTAAATTGCACATTACTCCAAAACTAGGTTTTAATGCATAAGGATTGCTCTACAAGATTTACCTTGGTGACCAAGCATGTGGAAAGCATACCACTACATCATATTCATTATTATGATGTATCAACATCAGAGGAACATTTTATCATGTGCAATTTGCAATTTAACCCCTCAACTTGGGTAATTTGCACTTTAGTCCAAAATTAACAAAACAATGTTTCAACATTGTTCAAACAGGACCAAAATTGAAACATAAGTTCCTCATGAGCCCTAATTACTTTTCACAAGATAAGATTAAGCATCTACTCAACATTATTAGGAAAATCATCTAGGGTTAAGCATAACCCAGGTCAGGGGTGTTACATGATCTGTCCGGCCTTTAGTTCACTGGCACAGAAGTTGTACACCTTGGCGTCGCATGCCTCAATGTCGAAAATCATGAGTAGCCAGTGTCCAGAAACTTTAAAGGGCATGGTGATGTAGCGTGCCCTCCTTGCTAGACCAACCTGCAGCTGCTCTATGGACTTCTCTTGTAAGTCCTTGTATAGCAGAGATAGGGACAGGGCGGGTGAAGCGTTGAAAATGGGTTGCGCTTCCTTGGAGCTTCGGAATTCTTCTATAGCATTGGCAAGTAGGATGCGGAAGAGAGCCATCGTCACCGTCAATTGTGGTCGAAGGAGAATATGGAAATCTTCGCGGGTCAACTTGTGCTTTGTCTTTGTATTGTTATATATGATGTCCCCCCCCATTCTTGGCATCGTCTAAAATATGGTTTAGGATAAAGATGTCCTGAACATCTAGTGTAGAGATGGCCGCCATGTCTAGATCTTTCATCAGATGAGGTAGAGGTGGCGGCGGGGGCAGGTCCTGTGCTGGGAGTGGAGTCTGTGCACTATCGTCTAAGAATGGAGGTAGAGCTTCGTCTTTGCCTGAGTTATAACTAGAGTCGAGTCTATCTTTTGTGTCTAGACTCACTCTATTAGGTTCTTCCTATTCTAGGGGGAGGTTTGTAGATTGTTGAATTGCTATTGTAGTTGGGCTTATGCTGGTTTCCATGATACATTGTTGAAATTCAGCAAAAGCGACTTCTTTAGCAGCTTCCCCCAGTGATCCCTGGCTGAGAAATTAAAGAATTGGTCCCCATATGACATTGTGATGTTGTCATTGTTATTGGGGGACTTGGGATCTTTGGCTCCACCGTCTTGGTGGCCTCTATCCTATCCTGATTTTGCGGGGTCTGCCCCTCGGCTTGTGCCCTCCCAGCATTGCCTGGGTCATCGGGTTGATTGTCTGAGGAGGAGTTATCATTGTTGGAGTCAGTCAAGGAGTCAGAGTCCTCATTATCGTCTTCACTAGAATCATCATCATCATCTGCCGCCTTTTCCTTTGTCATTATGATCAACTTCTTCTTGCACTGCCGATGGATTGCTTGCAGCTCTTCAAGTGCCACTTGCACATGCTCGTGGGTTTCAAGCAATACGTCGTGGCTGTCTTTAAGATCCGCATATTATGCTTCGGCGGAGCAGAGTCGTGCAGACAGATCGATTGTTTGTGTGCGAAGGTCATTAAGTTCATTGTTGGAGTTCTCCTCCTGGCGGCGAATGAGTTGTAGAAGGTTGTTATTGATGTCATCCAAGCACGTGCTTTGAGCAATTTGTTGTTGTTGAAGCTCATGGAGGGTATCAGGAAAAGGTTGAGTTTTCGTAGAGACCCTGGCGACTTGTTGGGCCAACGCTTCTTGCTGGCCTTTCACCTCAAGCACCAATTTCGGTAGGGTTTGTAAGAGACTCTTGATGCGGTTGACTTGCTGAGCCACTACTTCCTGCCGTTGTTGGATGCTTGCGATGATGCCTGGTAAGGCGTTGTTCCGCTCATCGGTCTTGGAGACCTGTGAAGCGATTTCCAGCACACAAGAAAAAATAGATGATAATATGTTAGAAGGATCGGTGAGGAGGTTTCGAATGGCGTCAAATTGTCGTCTGAATTCCTCACTAACGTTAGAAAAGGGGACCCCAGAGATGGAAGGGTGAGGTGGCTGGGGTCGGGGTGGAAGGGTGGTAGTGCCTTGTGAGAGAGACACTATTGATGGACCTGTGAATTGCGTGGTGACTGTTGATGGAGTCACTAGCGATATAGGGGTGGTGGTGGTAGATGGGGTGGTGGATGGGAATGATGGTGGCATCCCGGGTGAGAAAGGAGGAAAAGGAAATGACGAGGGGAAAGAAATTGAAGTGTAGGTGAGATCGGGTGTTGAGGTGGAGAAAGGATTGCCTGAAGGAGAGAAGAGTGAGGCGGAGTATGCGGGTGAAGTTGTAGATGTGGATGAGGAAATTATGGTTGGCGTTGTTGTGGAGAATGGTAGAAGAGTGATGGATGGTGGAATGGTGGAGGGTGGTGGTGTGGTGGCAGAGTAGTGGAGGGTGGTAGTGGTGGTGGTGGTTGTTGGGGTGAGCCCAACATCTAGATCGAAGATGAAGGTTTCTGGTGTTTCGGTGTTGTGTGGTGGCTCCGCCTCTGGGTTTATCTTTGATGTGGGCATTTCTGATTGTTGTTGTTTTTGTATACATAGCTTTGAAGGTCGTGTTACTGGAATTTTCTTTGGCCTTTCTGTGGGGGCAGTGACGCTGTGTTCAGTTTGCCATATCTTTTCCTACTTCTCTTTTACTTTGATTGAGGCTATGAGGTTGGCAAGCTCTTCTTCAGTGAAGAGCAACTTATCTTTGTCATAATCTGCCAGTTCTGGAAGAGGTAGTAGAGTTCTTGATGCTTTGACAGTTGGGCAGAAAATGTAGTGGAGTTTAGCATCCTTCTCCTTTATGATGTATGAGTTCTTTAAACTATGTTCATTTGTAAGGATGTCACCCTTTATCAACGTGAACTTGGGTAGCAGTCTGTCCATCTTGAGAAATTTCAAGATTGATGTGATATGACCACCCATGCAAATTTCTTTCCCGAGGGCATAAGTAGTGTGCTTGTGAATCAGTTGCCGGCCTAAGTTGATCGGCTTCCCTGTGAGAATGGACCATAGGATAAAGAGATTTGAGATAATAATAGTCCCACTCTCTGTCTTGGGGAAAAGGGCGCCAGTAATGATTTTTTGCAGTGTGCACATCAGGCCAGAATGAATGTTAGAGGCCTTGCAAGTTTTTGCCTCGTAGGTTGGGATCCCTGTATAAGGATTTCCAGAAGTTGTGCTTGTTGAATGGGGAGTTGTCCATGCCTATAGCTTTAGCCTTCTTCAGTTGATCCTGGTTGTCGATGAAGATCTCCTTCAGCATGTTCTTGGTTAAGACAACCCTACTTCTAAAAAGTGAGGTGACCAGCCTGCGGTCACCGCCGTCTTTCCATTTATCTTTTGCATCCACGGTTTCTTTGTTGTATGTGAAGAACTATACCGTGGGCTCAACATAAGGGGTTTCTGCGACAAAATAGAGTTTTGAAAGATTCACGTTGTCGAGCAAGGCGAGGACTCTGTCATAAATCCCCATTTTCTTCAGTATTTTTGGGCAGACATATTTTTTGGGCGCAATACTTTGTCACCAGCTGGGAGGTTTTCTATGTACAAGTCGACAGGTGTTGGTTCTGTGGTGGTAGTAGTGGGAAAGGTACAACAGGGGTATCATGTCCTGCTAAGATCTGTTCCCTTGCGGTAGAGGGCCGAACTTGCTTCCTTGCCCTTTTCTTTGATGGTTGTCCCTTGGCAGCTTCTTTAGTCTACCTTTTGCCTTTGGATTTTAGGACTGGGGATTCCTCCTCAGAGTTTGGTGCGTACTCCGAACCTTCATCACTGGAGGAAATCTCTTGCACTTCTTCAACAGGGTCTTCGGCTAGGCACATGTTGATCTGGTCAATTTCATTCATGACTTTAATCAGGTCAACTTTTGGTGGGACCTTTCCGGTCTTTGCGCGGTCCTCCAGTGGTTTCTCCCTTTGTCCAGAAGGGAGCGTCAGCAGTTCATGTGGCTTGTTTTGTAGGTGAGGCCATTCTGTTAATCAGAAAATTATATATGTTAATAAAAGAAAAATGTTGAAAAATTGGAATATTGAAAAATGAAATCATTTTAAGGGTGAAATCATGTTTTCCAAGACTGTTTTTGGATCCAAACGGTTTCAAGACCGTATGGCTCCAAATGGTTTCAAGACTGTATGTCTTCATACGGTTTCAAGACTGTATGGCTCCAAACGGTTTCAAGACTGTTCGGCTCCGTACGGTTTCAAGACCGTATGGCTCCAAACGGTTTCAAGACCATATGGATCCATACGGTTTCAAGACTATATGGCTCCAAATGGTTTCAAGACCGTATGGCTCCAAACGGTTTCAAGACCGTATGGCTCTATACGGTTGCACGACTATTTGGGCCAAAACCGCAAGGAAGATGAAACGGCAGGAATGACTAGCGGAGAAAAGATGGCGAAAATGGTGAAAACGATGCCATCGATGAAGGTGTTAATGGTGGTGATAGTGGTGGCGGCAATCGGGAAGTTAGTTTGTGGTAGAAATGGTGGAAACGGCGTCGGCATCAGTGTAGGTGGTGGTTGTGGTAGCAGTGTTCTATCTTGCTGCTTAGACGATGGTGACGATGGTGAAGGATGTGTCGCGGCGGTGGTATCGTCGGGGAGCAGATGGAGCAGGTTGAAAAGAGCTGGAAATGAGGGGAAGAGGATAGCGGTCGTGAGAGCAGAGAGTCAGAATGAATAGAATAGGGTTTCGCACGTGAGCAAAATCTCAGGAAGCGAAGGAAAGAAAAAGAGAGGGGGTCGAACAATATTTATAGAAAAAGGCAGAGCGACGTTACAAATTCTCAAAGGAAAACGGTTTCGAGACCGTATGGATCCCAAACGGTTTCGAGACCGTATGGAGCCCAAACAGTTTCGAGACCGTATGGAGCTCAAATGGTTTCAAGACCGTATAGAGCTCAAAAGGTTTCGAGATTGTATGGAGCCCAAACGATTTCGAGACCGTATGGAGCCCAAACGGTTTCGAGACCGTATGGAGCTCAAACGGTTTCAAAAGTGTATGGAGCCCAAACGGTTTCGAGACTGTATAGAGCTCAAACGGTTTCAAAACTGTTAAGGTGGGATTGTAAAGGTTTTTGGTTTTTATATTTTTATGTTTGTTTTTGGATGTTTGAGAAAATTTTTATATTTTCTGGATAAAGGTGAAAGGTATAAAAAGACAAAAATATAAAATCATCAAAATGAAATAAAAATAAAATAAAATAAAAGGTGATACTTAGTTCTTGGGTTGCCTCCCAAGTAGCGCCTGGGTTTTACGTCGTTGGCTCGACGAAGTTCTGGATTGGTTAGATTGATGTGGTAGGATCATGAATCTCAATGATTTGTCTTGGAATTTTGTCAGTTGGGGTATAATATTTCTTCAATCTATGGCCATTAACAGTTATCTCCCCTCCATTGTCGTCAATAATGATGATTGCTCCGGTTTGGTAGATGTGCTTGATCGTGAATGGCCCAGACCACTTTGTACGAAGTTTTTCGGGGAACATCTTAAGTCTAGAGTTGAAAAGAAGGACTTTATCTCCGACGATGATATCTTTCCTTCTGAGATGTCCATCGTGCCACATCTTAGTTTGTTCTTTTTAGATCCTAGCGCTTTGGTAGGCGGTCATTCATAGTTCCTCAAGTTCTTGTAATTGCAATTGTCTATACTCGCCAGTGCTTTTGAAATCAAAGTTCAATTGTTTGATGGCCCACCAAGATTTGTGTTCCAGTTAGATGAGGGGAAAGGGCCCATCTAGTCTATTTTCCATACATCGAAAAGTTTGATTTCTTACCACAAGGTAAGAGGCATTTCATTTCTTTTAGATATACCCCCGGAAAGCTGACATTTATTACAGGATCGGATGAAATTATGGGTGTCCTTTGCTATCATTGGCCAAAAGAAACCAGATTGAAGAACTTTGAGAGTGGTTTTATTTGAACTCATGTGCCCCCAGTAGGGCCAGAATGGCGGTGTTCTAGAATATGGATAATTTCTTCTTCTGGTAGACAGTGACAGAAAAGTCTGTCTCCACATAGAAGGAAAAGATATGGTTCATCCCAAACATATTGCTTAACATCATGAAGGAATTTCTTTTTATCGTGGTGAGAGGCAGAAGGGTGGATAATTCTTGTAGCCAGATAGTTCACTATATCGACATACCAAGGAAATCCAGTAGTAATTTTCATAAGCTGGTCGTCGGGTAGGGAGTCTCGAATAGGTATATTGTCATCCTCCTGAGACTCGATGTGACTTAGATGATCAGCGACAACATTTTCCACCCCACTCTTGTCTTTTATTTCTAAGTCAAATTCCTGAAGCATCAATACCCAACGGATGAGTCTGGGTTTTGTATCTTGTTTCTGAATTAGGTATCTGATGGCCGAGTGGTCCGTGTATACTATGACTTTCGATCCAATAAGGTAGGAATGAAATTTCTCAAAGGCATAGATGATGGCCAAGAATTCCTTTTCAGTAGTAGTATAATTCTTTTGCGCCTCATCTAGCGTCTTTGATGCATAGTATATCACATGGGGCTTTTTGTCTATTCTCTACCCTAGAACTACTCCTATAGCATAGTCGCTAGCGTCACACATTATATCGAATGGTTGTGACCAGTCGGGTGCTCTCAGAATAGGTGTAGAGATTAGAGCATTCTTTAAGGTTGTGAAGCTATGTAGGCATTCATGGTCAAAATTGAAATCAGCATTCTTGGTTAATAAGTAAGTCATGGGTTTTGTTATTTTTGAGAAGTCTTTAATAAATCTTCGATAGAATCCAGCATGACCCAGAAATGCTCATACTCCCCTTATGTCATTTGGCGGTGACAACTTTGAGATGACATTGATCTTTACTTTGTCTACTTCAATTCCTCTTTCACTTACTCGATGTCCGAGGACAACACCTTCAGTCACCATAAAGTGGCACTTTTCCCAATTCAGGATAAGGTTTGTTTCCTCGCATCTTTGTAAAACTTTTCTGAGGTTGAGTAGACAATTGTCGAAAGAATCTCCATAAACTGAAAAGTCGTCCATAAATACTTCCATTATGAACTCGGTTAATCCCGTGAAAATTGCTAACATACACCTTTGGAAGGTTGTGGGTGTGTTACACAGCCCAAAAGGCATCCTTCTGAAATTGTAGGTTCCAAAGGGACAAGTAAAGGTTGTTTTTTCTTGGTCTTTCGGGTGTATTGGAATTTGATAGAACCTGGAATAACCATCGAGGTAGAAGAAGAACTTTTGGTGGGACAAGCGTTCAAGGACTTCGTCAAGGAAAGATAAAGGGAAATGATATTTTCTTATTGCTATGTTTAGTTTTCTATAATCGATACACATCCTCCATCCTGTGACAGTCCTTGTGGGTACTAGCTCATTTTTATCATTCAGAACGACACTGGTTCCCCCCTTTTTGGGGACCACTTGGACCGGACTAACCCACTGAGAATCGGAATAGGATAAATGATACCAGCCTTCAAGAGTTTAAGGACTTCAAGATGAACCACCTCTTTGAGATTTGGGTTTAGTTTTCTCTGGTGTTTCCGTGAAGGTTTAAACTCTTCTACCATGGGTAATCTGTGCATGCACAGAGCTGGATTTATTCCCGTTAGGTTAGTCATCTTGTATCCAATGACTTTCTTATGCTTTCTTAATTCAATAAGTAGTCTTTCTTCTTGGCCGTCCATTAAAGTGGAACTGATAATGACCGGGCATAATTTTTCTTCGTCAAGGAAGACATGCTTGAGACCAACTGGTAGGGCTTTCATCTCAGGTGTCTTGGGTACTTTTGCGGTTTCCAAAATGGTGATAGATTTCAACTCCTCAAAGGTAGCTTCAGGGGTTTCTTCGGCTTGTTCAAGGTATTGCACACATTGCTGAACTAGTTCGTCGGTAGAGAATTCAGCTTCTGGATTTGTTAAAACATTTTCCAAATCATCAGACGGTTTGGAGGGTTCTCTTTTTAACTGAGACATTTTATCGATTTATTTGAGAAGAAAAACTTCTTCGTGGATGCTAGGGCCTTTTAAACTGCCAAAGACTCTGAATTGAAAAGCTTCCTTTCCCAGTCTTAAGGTAATGGTGCTAGCTTCAACATCGATTAGAGCTCTGGCTGTAGCAAGGAAAGGTCTGCCAAATATTATTGGATACCTCAGGTCTTCTTTTATATCCATAATAACAAAGTCACAGGGGACATACGAGTCTTTCCCTACTCTTACTAGGATATCTTCAATAATTCCCAAAGGCGTAGTGATGGTGTAATCAGCCAATTGAATTGTCATTGTTGTGGGTAGCAAATCAGTAAAACCCAATCTTTTACACATGGAAAATTACATAATGGATATGCTGGCCCCCAAATCGGATAATCCTTTCTTGCAAGAGGTATTTCTGATAGAACATTAGATGCCAAAAGAGCTAGGATCCTTCTGCTTCTTTGGCATCTTATTAAGAATGATGTCAGAAGTAGTTTGAGCTAATTTGACAGTCTCATGTTCTTCAGTCATATATTTCTTTGACAGTAAAGTCTTTAGGTATTTGGACTAAGCTGGGATTTCAGAAAGAGCATCGAGGAATGGAATATCGACATATAGCTTCTTCATAGCTTCCTTGAATTTCTAGAATCTAGTGTCCAGTTTAGTTTCCCTCAATCTACCTGGGTAGGGTATCCTAGGCTTATACGGTGGGACTTCTGGTTCCTTGGTAGCTTACTCTTTTTCCTTTTCCTTCCCAGCCTCTACAGATTGATTTATGCTAGAAATTGGGTTGACTTCAGTTATATCTTCATCTTCTTGAATGATTTTTGTGGCTTCAGTAAGGATACGACCCAACCTTGTGGTGATGGCTTTCAATTGTTCTTGTCTGGATTGATCATGTCTTGGGTTTATCTCTGGTTGACCAACAAAAGTGCCTACCGGAGGCTTTACTTGAGCTACGATTTGTGCTAACTGAGTTTCAACAGCCTTTTGTTGGGCTTGCTGGTTGGCAAGCATGTTCTGCTGAGATTGCAGCATTTTCCTAATCATGGATAGCTCGTCTGTTGGCAGAGGCGGAGCATTCTTTTGTTGATATTGTTGTTGTCCCTGAGGTTGCAACTGTAGAGGTGTTGGTAACTGAGGTTGTTGGTTTTACAGCTGTTGAAGCTAAGATTGTTGCAGTTGTGGGTGCAGCGGAGGATGAGTGCATTGGTAGTATGTGGAAGGATTTCTAGGGTAAACAAATCTTTGGGACCCACCTCTATAATTCCCCTGATTTTGGTTATAATTTTTCTGGAATCCAGGCGGCAGTCTATTGGAAGACCCACCTTGTGTTCAGTTCCCGTGGGATTCCCATACTGGAATCCAGGATGGTTTCTTGGTTTATCCGGATTATAGTAAACTTGGCCTGGTATGGAGTGAATAGAATTCACTTGCTCTAGTAGTTGATCCTCAGGATGTTCAATAATTGGTTCGTATTGTAGTTGCGGTGGTTGTAGATCCATCATCACATTATATATGAGACCACATGATAATGTGGGGTGATCAGATGCATGACAATCTTCGCAAGTCTCAGGGCACGTTTGATGTATAGGATTATGATAGATTTACATAAATGCGGGGTTTAGGTAATCCCTGGTATCGGATATTCTTAGTTTTTCGAAAAATCTACAGATTGGTGTTTAGGTTTGGTTGCGATGTACATATGCCACGGACTTTCCTCAGTTGGGTGCCCCGTTCCCTGAAATTTCTCGTGCAAGTGGCGCTCGGAACGTGGGCCGCAAAAAGAGAAGCAGGGCTCCGCAATATGGACGACAGCGTTCGGCCCTTTTGAAATGGAAAGCTCCGTCCAGCATTAAACACAGTCTGAAAAAATGTAGGATAATGTCAACTTTTCCAATCCTGCTAAACAAACCTGATATTTTCATTGTTGGATCATCAAATACAATCCAATCCAATGGAATACAGCTAATCAAACATGCCCTCAGTGGCTACTTTGACTTGTTGAACTTGGGAGTTCTTCTTTCTATCATATTCCCCAAACGATGTTTCAAGAACCTGTTGCTTATGAGCTATGGTTTTTAGAGCTTCGGCAATGGATTTCAACTCTACAGATTCCTCATCTTTACAAACCTGTAGAACTCCTCCGGTAGATGGCCTTCCCCAATTAGATTGGTTCTCAGCTCCGAGTGTGACAATCTTCTAAGCATCTTCATAATTCTTTCGCATGAAATTCCCCCCAGATGAGGAATCCAAAAACTTCTTAATGTCATCACTTACTCTTCTATAGAATGTTTCTATGAGCTGATGTTGTGAGATTCCATGATGTGGACATTTCCTCAGTAATTCCTTAAATCTTTCCCAGGATTCTGCTAGTGATTCTCTAGGAAGTTGAGAAAACTAGTTGATTTGCCCTCTAATCTGGTAAGTTAATGAGGGGGGAAAGAACTTTTCCAAAAACTTATCTTCCAAAGGAGCCCAGGTGGTGATTGGCTCTCCGTCTAAAGAATTATACCAACTCATTCCCCGTCTGGACAAGGTGAAGTCGAAAAGTCGAAGCATGATTGCATCATTAGTAGCTCCGGTCTGTGGTACCAATCGACAGAGCGTCTTGAATCGCTTCAGATGATCCATGCAATCCTCTCCATTGTTCCCATAGAATGAGATGCCTTGCATTATTTGGATCAATTGTGTTCAGATCTCAAAGTTAGGAGCATTGATGAGAGGTGGTTGGACTGGGTGACTATCTTCAGAGTTCTTAGGAACAGCGTAATCCCGAAGCTGCTTGTTCCTTGTCAAAAGTTGAGCAGTTGTTGTGGCTGCTTCATTTTCAGCTTGGATACGGGCTTGCTCTTCAGCACAGACTTCAGCTTGAATTTGAGCACGTGTATCGGCGATGAGTTGTGCTCTCTGGGCTGCTAAGGCTGCGTTGACTCTTTCCATAACCAGAGCGGCTTGGCGCTATTCATCAGTCATTTGTCTGGCTCGTTGGCAGTTGAGTCAGATGTGTCGGTGGAAGCTTCGTTCTACCTCAGAGTCGTACTCTGGTTTAGGGGAGAATCCTATGTTATGTAAAGGTTGCATACACGTGTTCTACCTGAGTAGAAGAAGAAACAACTTTAGATAATGTGGAGAAGTGATGAAATCAAGATGATATGAATTATGGTTAAAGAAAAGTGTAAAATCATAATCAACTAGAAAGGTAACAAGTGAAATTAAAACGTTCCGTTGTCCCCGGCAACGGTGCCAATTTTTGATGGAGCCTCCACTTACGTGGAGTTACGTGCACCACTAAAAATCCTAGAGATAGTTAATCTCTAAGTTTAGCCTTGTGTATGCTATAATAAGATCTCTACCCATGTATGTTGAGATACGTGGAAGTCTTATCGTAGTATAGTTAAGGATCGAATCCACGAGACAACGGTCTTGTTAAGAGTTTTAACAAGATGGAAAATGTAATAATCCTACTTATCCACTTAAAAGTTGATATTTAGATCAAAGAGTTGATTTGATGGTTAAGCTAATGTGCGGAGAAAGAAAATAACAAGAAAGTAAACTTAAGGTTGTAAATAATATTTAGAAACCACTAGGATGTGATTGGGTTTCACCACCACTACGCATGGATCAAAACATACATCATAATAACTTGGCTTGCAAAGAAAAGAGTCTAAACAGTTAGTATCCTTGTAGACTTAGCTTCCTTTAGGATAACTAACTATGAGAAACATGGAAGTGTTGTAATGCCAGCCATCCCCAGACGAATGGTCACATACTTTGCATCACCCCCCTCACAAACTGTGTTCCTCGACCTGACAAGGTTGTACTTTCATACGTCAACTGATTCCATTTCATAGTATGAAAGTACAACGATGGAGGTGAGTTTACTCCACTTCTTGAGAAATGCTCCTAGATACCGAACCAAACGTATGGTGACTACATACAATTTGGAACCAACAAGCAGTCGATATTCGAATCTAGAAGTACAAACATAGACAATTTGCACTAACAGATAATAGATAACACAAGTTGGTGATCAATCAACTAGCATTCATTAAATGATTGATGTTGAACTGGAAAGATAGTGTTTTTCTATTGCAAACTCATGAATTACAATGTATGAAATGAAAATATGGGTAGCGGGGCTACTCCCCGCACCCTAGTGTATGAGACTACACGCTCATGGCAAGAACAAAGAAGGATGATAGTGCCAGGGGCACAACAAGTAGATTCTACAGGGGGACGACCAACCTGTTCTAGGTAAGAGAACACCACCTTCTAGCTCGAATTCATGGAGGAATTCATCTTTTAAGATTGGTTTTGTGGATAGCTTACTTAGTCTTCTTGTTCTAGCCGACCAACCCTACCTTTCCTTGGAGAATTCACCTCTGACTGAGTTTTGGAGCTCAAGGATGCCATTAAATCTTGGAGCTTGGAGGCTTGGAGCTCTAGGAACAACCTTTAGGCGGGTTTTATAACTCTAAACTCTTGCTTTATATGCATACTTTGTTCTTGCAAAAATTAGCATGTTAGTTCTTCTTCTACCTCCTTTCTTCCTTGCACTTTTGCAAGCAAAACGGTGGGAGAACCGACCTTGACAGAGGTTGAAGATGAGGGGCGTGAATCCCTATGTTACTTTATCAAACGACCTTGGACCCTTTTGGTCCAAACGGTTGCAAACCGTTTGGGGTCAAACAGTTTCAAACCGTTTTCCCTCAAACGGTCTTGCAAGACCGTTTGGATTGAAACGGTCTCAAGACCGTTTGATAGGGTTGACCAAGGGACGACCGTTTGAGGGTCTGTTGGTTATATATTGAATTTCATTCCTGCAAAGAATCAAAGTTTAATTCTTAACCATTTGAGAGTTGAAGGCACTTCAACATCCAAACCCTAATCGGGTCAAAATTGTTGTTTTAAAACATAGATCTTGTTGAGTTTTGGGTTGAAGGACCCAAACGGTCTCAAGACCGTTTGGGGGTTCCTCCAAACGGTCTTAAGACCGTTTGGGCACAACCCAAGACCGTTTGAAGGTCTAGGGTTGAGATAATCTAATGGTTTGAAGGTTCAATCGCAAGAAGTTGATGAATTGATAAAATGCTAATTTTTGACCTAATTGGAGTTCAACCCTAATCTAACCGACTTGGTTTTTGGTCAAACCTTGGGCAAACGGTCTCAAGACCGTTTGGATGATGTCCAAACGACCTCAAGACCGTTTGGGCCAAGTTTAGGCCCAATTGGAGGTCAATTGATAGGTTCAACCTTGAATTGATTCACATTGTTGAATATTGATGACTATCCGATTTGAAACCCTAATTGAGATGGATTCAACCCTAATTGGCTTTCAATTGAGGGTCAATTTGATGTCCAATTGATTGAGGTTAATCTTAGTTAACTCAATTTATAAGTGGTTATCATGGATTTGGTTAATTGAGCGGTTCAACATACATATTTATGACCAATTGTAACTCTTGAACCACTTTGGAGGTCCAAACGGTCTCAAGACCGTTTGAGGTCAAACGGTCTCAAGACCGTTTGAGGTCAAACGGTCTCAAGACCGTTTGGGCTCAAACGATCTCAAGGTCGTTTGGACCAATCGATCTCAAGTCGTTTTGATCAAACGGTTTCAAACCGCATGAGCTTCAAACGGTTTGGAAAGTCAACCCTTCTAAACGGTCAACACATCCAAACGATCTCAAGACCGTTTGAGGTCAAACGGTCTCAAGACCGTTTGGTGGTTGAAGGTTGAAACCGTTTGAAGGTGCTCAAGGTGATTTATACTTAATCAATTGATGGTGTAATTGGTTCAATGGTGATCTAATCTAAACCCTAATGGTAACCTAGGTCATTAAGGGACTAAGTGATTAATGAGTTGACCCATGATGGTGATCATGAGGTAAATTACCAAAATACCCTTGAGGGGTTTAATGGATTAAAACCTTGTTCTAATCAAACCCTAATCACATGATAGTGTTGTCTTGGCTTATGTTAGTCAATGAGGACTTAACCCAACCTGATCTAGAGTGGTGTTATCACCATCTACTAGTAAGAGGAGAGAGAAAGTATCCTAAGAAAGAGAAATTCCCCTTTTAAGGAGGAAACTCAAGTAAGATACTTTCAATACACATGAATGTGCATGATTAGGGAATGATGCACCTATGTGAGATCATGGAAACCCTAATTATGATGTCTAATGAATCTTAATCTTATTTAAGAGCTTTAATGATGGTGTTTCTCTTACATGATGATGTAATGAGTACAATTCACCATGGGGTGAATAGTAAACCCTAATTCTAGGGTGATGGCATGTAATATGAATAGTAAACCCTGATTGATGAAAATTGGGGAACTTGTTTCTTCTATGAGTTTGAAGATATAACCTCTAGAATGAATTGTTTACTGTTACCAGTTGAATTAACCTTGCAGGTTGTCATGAGATGATGATCATATCCAGGTATGGATTACAATACTATATTCATTGAAAGCATGTCTTAAGCTTTATGAATAAGTGAAATATCTTGATGCACTGTGAGTGACATCTATTGAGATTTATGGGCTGTAAGAGCCATAAATACCATCAAGGTCATGCTTAACAGATGACTTGTGATGAGATGATTGAGAATTGATGATTGAAAATAGTTAGGCTTGCTACATTTTAGTATTCTCATGAATAGTTGTTATGCTAATGTCATTGTTTGAAGAACAATGTATGATGTTAAAAGAATACTGAATGTACCTAACTAATCAAGTGAAATGTAGAGCCCTGATCATAGATCCATCATTGTCAGAGTCTAAATGATGGTGAAACAGGTTTTCCCAAGGGAACTCCTGGATCACATACTCTTGAGCATGTGGGGTATATGGATGTGTAGAACCTTACATCCTAGTGTAGGAATTGATGTAGATTTTTATAGTCCGTCAAACCTTCACTACAAAACCCAAAAGGTGAGATGTATCACTATTCTCCCAAAGTAAATACAAACACCGCATCGTTGAAAGATAAACAAGAAATCTTCCGATGACGAAGAGAGTACAGAACGCCACTGTAACTCTAAAATAGCGAAGGTCCAGTTTACCCTGGAGAGCTATAAATAGCAGACATCCTGCCAGATGTCCTGCAAACAATCCTCTAACTGACTGAGGAAGATGAGGTCATAAGAATCCAGATCTTTTAATGACCTATGTATGATACTGATGTGACTTCTTAGCGATCAGTTGGAGTATGAGTGGTATGCCTCATCTCCACAGGGCATAATAATGTTTGAAAAACATAATCAACAGCGTAGTATATCTGTTAGAGTTAACTACGAGTTACTTGATTGATGTTACACTGAATAAAGTATATGTTCTTCATGTTTCTTAAATGATTGAACTCTTGCTTATCATCAAAACTGCTAATGAATACTTTGAAAGCTTTTACTGCTTAAGTTATTCTTTATTTTGCTTATAAAGCTTCTAGTGGAGAGATATAACTCTCGCTGGGGCAATTATGTATAATTGTCTCACCCCGTAGACTTCAACTTTTTAGGTGGTCGTCAAAGACGGAGGAACCGGTCTAAAGGTGACCAATCCCAGGAGCAGCAGCACCAGGAGTAGCAGTAAATCTCAGGTGGAGATTCAGCCTGCTATATGGTGTAGTTAGAGTCAGTCCTATGTGTCCTCTGTACTCTCAGGTCTTGGAGTGTTTTGGTTATGAGTTCTTGAGATTTTGTATCATGTTGTATATAATTACTCAAGAAGTAATTTGACAGAGATGTATACAGTTTAAATCCTTTTTCTATGGAAAAGGTTTGTGGTTTCAAGCTCTTGTCTCAAAAAGTTTTAATTTCCCGTGATTTTTGTCTTCTGCTGATTATCGATTGCTTCCGCTCAAGTTTAAATCGTGATTATTTCGTGGTTTGGAGATTGGAGCCCACAATTAAGTGGTATCAGAGCTCTAGGTTTGCCGAGTCTACATAGGCATAGGACTTAGGAAGTCGAGTCTATCTTTAGTATTCCTTCCTTATCTAATAGAATCTTCTGCTCCTCAGGAGAAGAAGATATATAAGAATGTCAGAGCCACATGAGGAGAACGTGGTAGAAAGTAGTGCTAGTGCACCTCAAGGCGGTGCAGAAGTACCAGAGATAGAATAGCCTGAACCTGAGCAACCCAGAGAGCCACCCCAGTTCGACCCAGCCGACATGGGTAACCCAGCAGTTCAGACGATGTTCGGGCAGTTTATGACTGCCATGACACACATAACTGACAGGATGCCTATGCCTGTACCTAGGGAACCTGTCCAACCAGAAGGTCAAGGTATCGGGAAGACGTTCGAGCGACTACGTTGTGTCAGAGCTACCGAGTACCTTGGGACTGCTGACCCCACAGATGTTGATCTGTGGTTGACAGAACTGGAGAAGGCTTTCAGGATTCTCAATATCCCTGAAGCTGAGAAGGTCAGACATGCTGTCTATCTTCTCAAAGGAAGCGCTGATCATTGGTGGACAATGGAAGAGCAGAAGAGACCTGGAATAGAGATCTCGTGGGAAGACTTTCTGCAGGAATTTGTTCATAGATATTTCCCAAAGACCTTCCTAGACGAGAAGATCTCTTGGTTTGAGAGACTGAGGTAGGGAGTCATGAACATTAGCGAGTATGAAGCTAAGTTCATGGAGTTGTTGCGGTTTTGCCCGCACATGGCTGCCACAGAAGAAGAGAGAATCAGGAGATTCGAGAGGGGTTTGAATGCTGACATGAGTACCCCTGTGTCTGCCTTAGAAAACCGAGAGAGATTCTCTACCTTCGTTGAGTCAGTCCGAAGGATAGAGAGATCTGTGGTTGAGAAGAGGCAAACTCAGAAAAGATATCCACAGTTCCAGGGTTCTTCATCTAAGGACTTTAAGAAGCCTAGATCCTCTGCACCTAACCCTCCACCACCTAGATCTAGTTCTCAGACTCAGTGGTCTCCAACTAGAGGTAGAGGACGAGGACAACCACCTTGGGAGACTCAGAGTTCTGCATCAATGTCCGTTACTGGACCACCAAGACCACAAGAGAGAAGATGCTACAACTGTGGTAAGGTGGGACATTTGATGAAGGACTGTCGATCTAAGTCTGTCAGTGTGACACAACCTCCGAGACAAGGTCAACAGGGATCACAGAGAGGGCAATCTCAAGGAGCAGCTCGAGGACGCGGGCAAGCATCTCAAGCTGGATCATCAGCACCACCTCAACAACAGGCTACAGCGAGGTTCTATGCTATGAACCCACCAGAGGCAGTGGTCGATCCACAAGTGGTGACAGGTCAGATGGAACTTTTATATTCTGATATGTCTAAATCTTGTGTAGTATCTGTTCTGATTGACCCGGGTGCTACGCACTCTTTTATCACTCGAAGAGTGATTCGCAACTGTAGTATGACAGCTAGTCATAGGGCAGATAGTTTGATGTTGGAGACTCCGTTGAGTGAGTCTGCCGTTCTGCAAGAAGTATGCTCTCCCTGCGTACTCTTCTTTTCTAAACATCGCATTCAAGTGGACCTTATACCGCTTGATATGCAAGGATTTGATGTAATCCTAGGGATGGATACCTTGGAAAGGTATCGATTTGTCTTGGATTGTGAGTCCAAGTTGGCAGTGTTTGCTGATGAAAGCAACACATGGATCTTTCAAGGTGAAAGAAAGATTCTGCCCACCTGTCTTGTATCAGCGATGGTTGCTGATAAGTTGATGAGGCAAATATGTTATGCATTCTTGGCCCATGTGGTAGATGTTACCAAGGAGAGTCCCAACCCTGCCGAAGTTCCTATAGTCAGGGAATTCAAGGATGTGTTTCCTGAAGAACTTCCTGGTATACCACCACCTCGGGAGATTGATTTTGAGATCAATTTGGTCCCAGATACGAAACCCATAGCCCAGACTCCGTATAGGATGGCGCCTGCCGAGATGGCAGAACTCAAGAAACAGATTCAAGAGTTACTTGAGAAGGGTTTCATCTGACCGAGTACCTCACCTTGGGGTGCTCCGATTTTGTTTGTTAAAAAGAAAGATGGATCAATGCGGTAGTGCATTGATTATAGACAACTCAATAAAGTAACAATAAAGAACAAGTATCCTTTGCCAAGGATTGATGATCTTTTCGACCAGTTGTGTGGTGCAGCAGTCTTCTCCAAGATAGACTTAAGGTCTGGATATCATCAACTCCTCATTAAGGATAGTGACATATCCAAGTCTGCCTTTAGGATAAGATATGGTCACTATGAGTTCACGGTTATGTCGTTTGGACTAACCAATGCACCAGCTGCATTCATGGAACTCATGAATAGAGTTTTTCGAACCTTCCTTGATCAGTGTGTTGTCGTCTTCATAGATGACATACTGATTTATAGTAAGATGCTCAGCAGCATGAGCAGCATCTTCGCCAAACTCTGACCTTGCTAAGAGAACATAAGTTGTACGCTAAGTTTAGCAAGTGTGAGTTCTGGTTATCTGAAGTGTCTTTTCTTGGACATGTGATATCTGCCTCGAGAATTCGAGTTGACCCTAAAAAGGTAGAATCTGTTCTACAGTGGGAACAACCGAAGACACCGATGGAGATTAGAAGTTTCTTAGGGTTAGCTGGTTATTATCGGAGGCTTATTAAGAATTTCAGTTCTATAGCCTTACCTTTGACCAAGTTAACCCGGAAAGATGTTCCTTTTGCTTGGAGTGATAAGTGTCAACAGTCTTTTCAGCTGTTGAAGGAGAGGTTGACAAGTGCACCTGTGCTTGTGCTACCTGAGCAAGGAAAAGAATATGTAGTCTTCTGTGATGCCTCCAAGAATGGACTTGGATGTGTGTTGACGCAGGATAAACAAGTGATTTCTTTTGCTTCCCGACAGCTTAAGAAACACGAGGAGAATTATCCGACACACGATTTGGAGTTAGCTGTTGTGGTCCATGCCTTGAAGATCTGGAGACATTATCTCTACGGAGAAACCTTCTAGATTTTCACAGACCACAAGAACCTTAAGTATATCTTCTCTCAGCATGAGCTTAACATGAGGCAACGTCGCTGGATGGAGTTAATCAAGGACTACGATTGTACAATTGATTACCATCCGGGCAAGGCCAATGTGGTTGCAGATGCCTTGAGTAGGAAATCAGCAACATCAACCATGGATAGAGCACAACTAAGTTCCTTAGTATGCTCTAGGAGAGATATGCTTATCTCTTTAAGGCAAGACAATGTGTAGTTGAAGGTGTCATTGTTAGCCGGTTTGTTAGCTGAGATGCAGATTAAACCTACCCTAAGAGAGTAGATAAAGGAGGCACAACAAGTAGATGCTACAGTTCAGCAGATTAGATCTGAGTTTGGTGATGAGAAGCGAGAAGGTTTTCATGAGTCAGATGACCAGGTGGCATGCTATCATGGAAGGATGATAGTGCCAGATGTAGATAACCTGAGGAAGTTAGTTCTGGAGGAAGCTCATTCTTCAATGTATGCTATGCATCCAGGGAGCACCAAGATGTATCGAAACTTGAAAGATATGTATTGGTGGCCTGGGATGAAGAAGGATGTAGCTGAGTTTGTTCTGAGGTGTCCTGTGTGTCAGCAGGTCAAGGCTGAGCACCAGAAACCTGCAGGAACAATGCAACCTTTACCTATACCACAGTGGAAGTGGGACCATGTGACCATGGACTTTGTTGTTGGCCTACCCAAGACAAACAAAGGACATGATTCCATTTGGGTAGTTGTTGATAGGTTGACAAAGACAGTACATTTCTTACCTGTCAAAACAACCTATTCTGCTGAAAGGTTATCCCAGTTGTATATTCAAGAGATAGTGCATTTGCACAGAGTTCCTGTCACTATAGTTTCTGACAGAGGTCCCCAGTTTACAAGTCGTTTTTGGGAACAGTTACACAGAGCCCTAGGCACCAAGTTAAGGTTTAGTACAGCCTTTCATCCACAGACTGATGGACAGTCGGAAAGGACTATACAGACCTTGGAATATCTGTTGAGAGCATGTGTTCTCCAGTTTACCGGGAGTTGGGATCTACATCTGAACTTGATAGATTTTTCCTATAACAATAGCTATCAGCATAGCATTGATATGGCACCATATGAAGCCTTATATGGTAGACGTTGTAGATCACCCTTGTGTTGGTATGAGACTGGTGAGCACCAGTTGTTAGGTCCTGATCTTGTGCAGCAAACTACGGAAAAGATTAAAGTTATACAGCAACAACTTAAGACTGTACATGATAGATAGAAATCGTATGCCGATAAACGCCGTAGACCCCTAGAGTTCCAGGTTGGAGACTGAGTATATCTTAAGGTCTCACCTTGGAAAGGAGTCCTTCATTTTGGAAGGAAAGGGAAGTTAGCTCCTAGATTTATGGGACCTTATCCAATTGTTGAAAGAGTTGGAAAGGTGGCCTATAGACTAGAGTTACCTCAGGAGTTGCAGAAGTTACACCCTGTGTTTCACATTTCCATGCTGAGGAAATGTCACCCAGACACCGAATCAGTTCTACAACCTATGGAAGTAGAATTGAATGAAGATATAACATATGAGGAAGGACCAGTGTCAATCCTTGATAAAAAGAACTAAAAAGTTAAAGAAGAAGGATATAAGCCTTGTGAAAGTCCTCTGGAACCATCGTGGTGTTGAAGAAGCCACTTGGGAACTAGAGGATGAGATAAGAAGGAAATACCCTACTCTTTTCTTCTAATACACTTTATCGATTTCGGGGACGAAATCCTTGTGAAGGGGTGGATAATTTGTAACATCCCTGACCTGGGTTATAACCTAACCCTGGAATTTTTGCCTAAATATGTAATTAAATACTTGTGAATACTCCATGGCATGTAATTAAGTTCCTCAGGAACATATATTGTCAATTTTTGCTCCTTTTTAAACAAAGTTGTAGCATTGTGTTGTATGTAGGGACCTATGTGCAAATTCACAGGTTAAGATGTTCCTTTAATGTTGAAACATCATGAGGATGTTTATGATGAAGTTTGAAGGATTTCCCAAGCTTGAGCACCAAGGTGCAGCTGTGGAAGCAATCCTTATGCTTGAAAACCCTAATTTGGAGTAAAGTGCAATTTACCCAAATTGAGGGGTGCAACTTGTAAATTTTCACTTTCTAGAACATATTTTATAACTCTTGTCATCATTTAGAGTAGAAATGATGAAAGGGACACATCAATGAATAATCAGATAAGAAAAGTGATCTTTGTGATGAAAGTCACCTAATATGAGTATGGAGACCTTTCATGTATGTACCCTAGTTGAAAGTTGGCTTTCTTTACCCTTAGATCTTGAGATTTCATTAGCTTTGCATAAGCTTAGATGAGTGTGGACGTGCCCTTGAGTAAGGAGGGACTTAGATGTAATTTCCATACTTGAGAGGTCCTTATGGTGTAAAAAGGGCTAAAGTATATAAGCCATTTCCTTGCAATAAGTGAACGGATCCTTCATTTCCTTCACTTCCTCTCTTCTTTCCTAAAATGACCAAGGCTAGCTCTGGAGCTCAGGGGGACGAACAACCTGTTCTAGGTAAGAGAACACCACCTTCTAGCTCGAATTCATGGAGGAATTCATCTTTTAAGATTGGTTTTGTGGATAGCTTACTTAGTCTTCTTGTTCTAGCCGACCAACCCTACCTTTCCTTGGAGAATTCACCTCTGACCGATTTGTGGAGCTCAAGGACGCCATTAAAGCTTGGAGCTTGGAGGCTTGGAGATCTAGGAACAACCTTTAGGCGGGTTTTATAACTCTAAACTCTTGCTTTATATGCATACTTTGTTCTTGCAAAAATTAGCATGTTAGTTCTTCTTCTACCTCCTTTCTTCCTTGCACTTTTGCAAGCAAAACGGTGGGAGAACTGACCTTGACAGAGGTTGAAGATGAGGGGCATGAATCCCTATGTTACTTTATCAAACGACCTTGGACCCTTTTGGTCCAAACGGTTGCAAACCGTTTGGGGTCAAACGGTTTCAAACCGTTTGCCCTCAAACGGTCTTGCAAGACCGTTTGGATTGAAACGGTCTCAAGACCGTTTGATAGGGTTGACCAAGGGATGACCGTATGAGGGTCTGTTGGTTATATATTGAATTTCATTCTTGCAAAGAATCAAACTTTAATTCTTAACCATTTGAGAGTTGAAGGCACTTCAACATCCAAACCCTAATCGGGTCAAAATTGTTGTTTTAAAACATAGATCTTGTTGAGTTTTGGGTTGAAGGACCCAAACGGTCTCAAGACCATTTGGGGGTTCCTCCAAACGGTCTTAAGACCGTTTGGGCACAACCCAAGACCGTTTGAAGGTCTAGGGTTGAGATAATCTAATGGTTTGAAGGTTCAATCGCAAGAAGTTGATGAATTGATAAAAATGCTGATTTTTGACCTAATTGGAGTTCAACCCTAATCTAACCGACTTGGTTTTTGGTCAAACTTTGGGAAAACGGTCTCAAGACCGTTTGGATGATGTCCAAACGACCTCAAGACCGTTTGGGCCAAGTTTGGGCCCAATTGGAGGTCAATTGATAGGTTCAACCTTGAATTGATTCACATTGTTGAATATTGATGACTATCCGATTTGAAACCCTAATTGAGATGGATTCAACCCTAATTGGCTTTCAATTGAGGGTCAATTTGATGTCCAATTGATTGAGGTTAATCTTAGTTAACTCAATTTATAAGTGGTTATCATGGATTTGGTTAATTGAGCGGTTCAACATACATATCCATGACCAATTGTAACTCTTGAACCACTTTGGAGGTCCAAACGGTCTCAAGACCGTTTGAGGTCAAACGGTCTCAAGACCGTTTGAGGTCAAACGGTCTCAAGACCGTTTGAGGTCAAACGGTCTCAAGACCGTTTGGGCTCAAACGATCTCAAGGTCGTTTGGACCAATCGATCTCAAGTCATTTTGATCAAACGGTTTCAAACCGCATGAGCTTCAAACGGTTTGGAAAGTCAACCCTTCTAAACGGTCAACACATCCAAACGGTCTCAAGACCGTTTGAGGTCAAACGGTCTCAAGATCGTTTGGTGGTTGAAGGTTGAAACCGTTTGAAGGTGCTCAAGGTGATTTATACTTAATCAATTGATGGTGTAATTGGTTCAATGGTGATCTAATCTAAACCCTAATGGTAACCTAGGTCATTAAGGGACTAAGTGATTAATGAGTTGACCCATGATGGTGATCATGAGGTAAATTACCAAAATACCCTTGAGGGGTTTAATGGATTAAAACCTTGTTCTAATCAAACCCTAATCACATGATAGTGTTGTCTTGGCTTATGTTAGTCAATGAGGACTTAACCCAACCTGATCTAGAGTGGTGTTATCACCATCTACTAGTAAGAGGAGAGAGAAAGTATCCTAAGAAAGAGAAATTCCCCTTTTAAGGAGGAAACTCAAGTAAGATACTTTCAATACACATGAATGTGCATGATTAGGGAATGATGCACCTATGTGAGATCATGGAAACCCTAATTATGATGTCTAATGAATCTTAATCTTATTTAAGAGCTTTAATGATGGTGTTTCTCTTACATGATGATGTAATGAGTACAATTCACCATGGGGTGAATAGTAAACCCTAATTCTAGGGTGATGGCATGTAATATGAATAGTAAACCCTGATTGATGAAAATTGGGGAACTTGTTTCTTCTATGAGTTTGAAGATATAACCTCTAGAATGAATTGTTTACTGTTACCAGTTGAATTAACCTTGCAGGTTGTCATGAGATGATGATCATATCCAGGTATGGATTACAATACTATATTCATTGAAAGCATGTCTTAAGCTTTATGAATAAGTGAAATATCTTGATGCACTGTGAGTGACATCTATTGAGATTTATGGGCTGTAAGAGCCATAAATACCATCAAGGTCATGCTTAACAGATGACTTGTGATGAGATGATTGAGAATTGATTATTGAAAAGCGTTAGGCTTGCTATATTTTAGTATTCTCATGAATAGCTGTTATGCTAATGTCATTGTTTGAAGAACAATGTATGATGTTAAAAGAATACTGAATGTACCTAACTAATCAAGTGAAATGTAGAGCCATGATCATAGATCCATCATTGTCAGAGTCTAAATGATGGCGAAACAGGTTTTCCCAAGGGAACTCCTGGATCACATACTCTTGAGCATGTGGGGTATATGGATGTGTAGAACCTTACATCCTAGTGTAGGAATTGATGTAGATTTTTATAGTCTGTCAAACCTTCACTACAAAACCCAAAAGGTGAGATGTATCACTATTCTCCCAAAGTAAATACAAACACCGCATCGTTGAAAGATAAACAAGAAATCTTCCGATGACGAAGAGAGTACAGAACGCCACTGTAACTCTAAAATAGCGAAGGTACAGTTTACCCTGGAGAGCTATAAATAGCAAACATCCTGCCAGATGTCCTGCAAACAATCCTCTAACTGACTGAGGAAGATGATGTCATAAGAATTCTGCTCTTTTAATGACCTATGTATGATACTGATGTGACTTCTTAGCGATCAATTGGAGTATGAGTGGTATGCCTCATCTCCACAGGGCATAATAATGTTTGAAAAACATAATCAACAGCGTAGTATATCTGTTAGAGTTAACTACGAGTTACTTGATTGATGTTACACTGAATAAAGTATATGTTCTTCATGTTTCTTAAATGATTGAACTCTTGCTTATCATCAAAACTGCTAATGAATACTTTGAAAGCTTTTACTGCTTAAGTTATTCTTTGTTTTGCTTATAAAGCTTCTAGTGGAGAGATATAACTCTCGTTGGGGCAATTATGTATAATTGTCTCACCCCGTAGACTTCAACTTTTTAGGTGGTCGTCGAAGACGGAGGAACCGGTCTAAAGGTGACCAATCCCAGGAGCAGCAGCACCAGGAGTAGCAGTAAATCTCAGGTGGAGATTCAGCCTGCTATATGGTGTAGTTAGAGTCAGTCCTATGTGTCCTCTGTACTCTCAGGTCTTGGAGTGTTTTGGTTATGAGTTCTTGAGATTTTGTATCATGTTGTATATAATTACTCAAGAAGTAATTTGACAGAGATGTATACAGTTTAAATCCTTTTTCTATGGAAAAGGTTTGTGGTTTCAAGCTCTTGTCTCAAAAAGTTTTAATTTCCCGTGATTTTTGTCTTTCGCTAATTATCGATTGCTTCCGCTCAAGTTTAAATCGTGATTATTTCGTGGTTTGGAGATCGGAGCCCACACATTCGATCTTGGGACCATTTGGATTCATTCGGTCTTGGGACCGTTTGGACTTCATTCAGTCTCCAGACCATTTGCCTTTATTCGGTCTCGAGACTATTTGGGTTCATTCAGTCTTGGGACCGTTTGGGTTCATTCGGTCTTGGGACCATTTGGATTCATTCGGTCTTGGGACCATTTGGACTTCATACGATCTCCAGACCGTTTTCCCCTTTTGCAATTTTTTTGGGTTTTTCTGTAAGAAGAAGGAGATAAATGTTAGTTAAATGGTGAATTCATAATATCGTAGAAAGTTCAGGATTATATCTAATTTATCTAAGAAAGAGTATGGAAAATTAAGAAAAACTAGTAAGATAACATCACAAAAATGGAAGGTTATCAAGTTCCTGAAACTGTGATTCTAGAAGATACTAAAGTGAAAAATATGTGTTATGAGAATAATTAAAGGTGAACAATCATATAAGAAGAGGAGAACTCCAATGATAAGTGTGTTATGAAGTAATAAATAAGAACAATGGTAGATGAACAGAGTGAAACCTAAGTTAATATCAGACCAATCCATGTGTATAAGAAGGTGTTAAGATAAAATTATCATGACATGTAAAAGAGAATATATGGACATGGTCCTAACCAAATGAAAATAATATGAAATATGATGAGCTACCCCTTGGTAGGTGAATAAGAAACATGATAACATGAGAGGAGACACACATGAATGACAAATAGTCAACATGAAAGAGCAATAAGGTAAGATAATCATGTTAATTCCTGAGTAAATGGAAAGGAATCCAAATGAAAAAGGTGAATGATACATAAAAGGTTGTAACTTGATTGTTAATGGTAGAACTGATAACCCCTTGCTAGAAACCCCTTTGGATGGTACCACTGTGCTGCGGGAGATGTGTTTCCCTTGCATCCTTTCTTTTCAGGATGTAGCTTTGAAGTGTATCTTATGCTACTTGGTATGCATCGATTTAATATAATCCTAGGGATGGATATCTTGGTGAAGAACACAATTAATTTGGACTATAGTTCCAAGATCGTGATGTTTTATCATGGGAATGCCTTTTGGGCTTTCCAAGGAGATAGGTAGATTCAGCCTACATGTTTTGTGTTAATGACATGGAATATTATCACACTAAAAATTCACTAGGAAGGAGATTCCCAGATTTTACCAAAACTAAAGTGCAATAACGCCACCCGCAAGTGAACAGAATTATCGTAGTATAATTGAGGATTGAATCCCAAGGGACAACATTTTTAGGAACTATCTATTCAAAGTAACCTAGCAAGAATTAGTATTTATCAAAAAAGTTGAGTTTGATTTGTTTTAATCTAAGATTGCAAGAAATAAAATAGCTCGATTAAGGATCTAGTTATCAATGGATGGAAACACTAGTGTCGAACTGGGTTTCACCGCCACTACTCAAATTTGTGCAATCATTCAAATCCAAACATGTATGAAGATATAATTATAGTTATGCAAATTTTCCCACTTGCACGAGTAGATATTCCTATAAGCTTGATGTATCATTACTTATGGATCCTCTATCCAATAGTCCGAAGACTTTCTATAGGAAGTTCTCATCAAGGTGTCAATCAAAGCTAACTAGTATTCAAATCTTAAAAGTTGAAGTTCTCACAGTAGAAGATTATAAAAAATCATGTAAAGTAGGTGATCAATCCACAAAACATTCAATAAACTTAGCTATGAATTATATGAGTTCATACCAGAATTGGAACATGAATTAAATTGTAAGAAATAGGTAGTGGGGCTAGTCTCCACACCCCATTGAAAAGACTACTCCCTCGAAATGGCAAGATTAATATCACACAAAAAGGAAGAGGATGCCATCATGGTCATGATGGTGGACGAAGCGGCTCGGCGTGGTGTGTGACGGTGGACTACCTTCCTTCTTTCTCCTTTAGGTATTAACCCTAGCTTGTGGCGGAAGCAGGGGGATAGACGACAACTCGGGGAAGAGATTGATCACCTTGGAGAAGGAGGATCGATGACTTTGGAGTTGCTGAATGAAAGGATCTATCAATTCGTGATTGAGGTCGATAGGTGTTGACCAGCTAAGTTGATAGAACTAGATAGGTCAACAAGAGTCGGTGTTTCTCTGCTCTCAGTGGCAGCATTTCAACGTTTTTGTCTCTAGAAAAACTGAGATGAGTTGTACGGCTACGCTGGGGCCCTATATATAGGGTGGAGGTTGTCAACCTCTTTCCATTGGTGTCGACCATTACTGTCGATCGATAGGTATATCGACCTAGAGGGTCGATGGCTTTTGGACTTCCTATTATCTGTTTGATGTTCGACAGGATTGTCGACCTTGAGGGTCGACATGGCTGTCGAGTAGTTGTGGTCATCAATGAGCATGTCGACAGGATTTCCGATTGATTGTTGATTTTCTTATGGGTTGTTGCTCGATGACATTGTTGAGGAGAGGGTTCGACAGGGCTGTCGACCTTTATCATCGATGAGTCTGGGTGTCGTTCTATGTGGATGTCGACCAAGGGGGTCGACACTATTGTCGAGCATTGAGGGTGTCGAGCAGGGAGGTTGACAAGATTGTCAACCTCTTGATTTTCTCATCGATTTTGATGCAGAGTGATATAATTCAAAACCTACAAAAGGGATATAATTTGATATAATTTAAAACCTACGAGACCCCCAAGGCAAACTTTCCGCAGAGTGATATAACTCAAAACCTGCAAAAGGGAATCAAGAAAAGTATCAAATTACTACAAATTAACATGAAACATAAGTAGAACAAAACAAAGTTGTTCTTGATGAAAATTATGCTATATGAATGCTAAACTAGACTAATTATGCATCTAAAAATGGGATAAATATGCATTCATCAGTTAGATATGATGGTAGAGAAGATGATGAGACAATGATGTGAGGCCTTATTAACACATGTAATGTATACCAAGGTGATGAGACCTAGTAACCAGGGGTAGCAGTGATATGTGAGTTTGAAGATGTTTTACAGATAAATTTCATGTGATCCTCCCCTAGAAGAGAGTTTGATTTTGAAATCCTCCAGTGTTGTTTGGGAAGAAGAAGGATTCTATGATTCTTTACATAGATTACCGACAGTTGAACAAGGTCAGTGAAGAAACACGTAATTGTTGCCAAGGATAGATGGTTTGTTTGATCAATTGAGAGGTGATATAGTGTTTCTCAAGATAGACCAGAGGTCGTGGTATCATCAATTGAGGATGAAGGCAAATGACATACCTGAGACAAATTTTAAGACAAGGTATGGTCACTGCGAGTTTATGGTTATACTGTTTGGGCTAACCAATGCATCAACAACATTTATGGACTTGATGAATAGATTGTTTAGACTGTATCCTTATCAGTTTGTGGTAGTGTTTTTTGATGACATATCAATGTACTCCAAAGACATTTTTGCAGCATGGACGACATCTTCTCTAAGCGTTAGAGTTGTTGAGGCAGCATCGACTATATACCAAGTTTAGAAGGTATGAGTTTTGATTGAGTGAGGTGTATTTTATGGGACATGTTATATCTATGAAGGGTGTTAATATAGATCTAAAGAAGGTGGAGACAGTGTTGGTATGGGAGCAACCCAAGACACTGACTAAGATCTAAAGCTTTCTAGGTCTACTAAGATACTACATGAGATCCATTTAGAACTTCAATGTCGTTGCTCTACCTTTGGCCAAGATGACTAGGAGTGATGCTCATTTTGTTTAGGATGATAGGTGTGAGTGTTCTTTTTAGTTGTTGAAGGAGAATTTCATGAGTGCTTCAGTGTTTGTATTTCCAAGGCAAGCGAAAGGTTATATCTTTATCTATGATGCCTCGAAGAATGGCTTGGGATGCATACTGATGCAGGACAAAACAAAATTCCTTTTTGGTTCGCGACAACTTAATAGAAACAAGGAGAACTATTCAACCTATGGTCTGGAGTTAACCGCTATAGTTTTAGCCTAGAAAATTTGGAGACACTATTTGAAGCAAGAGTTAGACATGAGATAAAGGAGGAGGATGGAGCTAATCATGGACTATGGTTTTACATTAGACTATCATCCTAGGAGGGAGAATATGGTAGCTGATGTATAAAATAGGAAGTCATCTTCTTCATCATTTATAGAAAATGCGTACTTATGATCTTTAAAGTATTACAAAGGAGACATGCTAGTGTTGCTTTGGTAGATATATGTATAATTGGAAGTATTAGGATTGTTGAAACAGATACAAATGAAAGCAACATTGTTACAAAAGATTAGAGTTGGTGGTGGGAAGCATAATGGCTTCCATGAGTTAGATGATGGGACAACATGTTTCCACAACTAGACAATGGTTGTAGATGCTTGATGGCCTGAGTAAAATAGTATTTGAGGAGGCTCATTCCTCAATGTATGCAATGTATCCGACAGTACACAAATGTATCACAATTTGAAGAATATGTGATGGAATCTAGGTTTGCACATGATGTGGTAGAGGTTGTGGTCAAATGTACAATTGTTTGTAAATCGACGCAAGACATCAAAAACCTATATGGACACAGTTGAAGTTCAGCACAATCTTTCACCAAAAGTTAGATGGTCAGTCAGAAAGGACCATTCGGATGTTGGGGAATCTTTTGAGAACACATGTCCTATAGTTCTTTGCAGTTAAAGGATGTCCACCTGAGTTTGATTGAGTTTGCTTACAAGAACAACCATTGGAGAAGCATAGATATGGCACCATATGAAGTTAATTTGTATGGAAAACATTGCCAATCACCTCTTTGTTGGTACGAAGCAGATAAGTGATGTGTTAGTACAACTGTCACACCCCGATCTCACACTAACCTCAATCCACGAGATTAGGGCGCGACGGAGGGATTACTCACAAGCCAAACCCCTCATAACTTTTTAAACCATTTAAAGACATTAAAAAGATAAACTGATTTATGCTGTAAAATGAAGCTAAACAATCTGCGGAAGCATTTTTATTAAACTGACTAGTAATATAAACAAAGTCTACAGCATATTACATTGTCCGACATAAAATAAGGCATAACAGTTAATTTACATCTTTATACACATTCTCTCTCACCCACACCATGTCCCAAGGACCGAGGGGAAAGGACTAAGAGACCACTATCTAACTAAACTAACTACATATACCTTCTACAGATTAAGCGTTAGGATGAAAAGATCCTTCCGATTCCTGGAACTGTCGCTGACCTAAAAATGTTTGAGTAGAGGAATGAGCCTACTCGCTCAGTGAATAATATTTCACTTATCCATCATCGGATAACTCCATATTTTACATTTAACAGGAATATGTGAATAAATTAACAAACTGAGCAGTTCTAATTAAACAATGCAATTATCGCAGAAAAGTATACTGAACATTTAAAGAACAAGTATTATAAATTCTAAATCTGAACATACACAAGTTTCATATTAATCTATCTTAATTCTAAGTAATCATCTTTTAACTTATGCCCTGATCATATGCAGTGTACTCTGCATATAAAGTCTCGTAGCGAACTACGAACCCACCGTACAAGACTTAGCGACACACCCGGGAAATGCTAAGTCTGACTGCTGTCCTGGTCTGCGTCAGGACTCTCAGGCGCTCAAGGGCCTCACTGCACTCTCAAAGAGTGTACTCTAGACTCCTCCTCTAACCTGAGCACACAGGCGGAGAGTCTGGGTTACCACCGTGACACACGCACGGATTATTGTTGAATAACCCCTATTTACTCCAGTGCCACCGTGACACACGCACGGATTATTGTTGAACACTGCCTCTCTGTCTTCGTGCCACCGTGACACACGCACGGATTATTGTTGAACACGAGCCACCGACCATCTAGACACACGCTAGGTAGGTCGTTTCACCCCTAAGGCACAGACCTCTCAAAGGGGTTCTACGGTGTCAGGGCACCTAAGTCTATTAACTGATTATCATATAAACACTCAACAGGAATATCACATTTCATACTTATTTCACATTTTGGATATCACTTGAAACACATATAAACCATTTGTCATCTTCAACATGACTCAGTATCACTTATTCAGGTTCAATACTAACAACCTCCTTTTATCAGCATATCAATGCAACTGTAATATATATAAATTCCATCATTTTCATCAATCATATTATGTATTTCAAGTTTCAATGAATCTATCATACACTATTGTATGTGCTACACTGTTTAGGAGTTATACCAACTAATATTGAAGCAATTCAACACTTAAATTGAGTTAAATAATGATTTCTGAATGAACTGCCACTCACATTCAACAAACTACTCAACCGGTACAAAATCATTCTAGTCAAATATCTAAATTATCCAAAACATACACAACAGTATTTCTATTCAAGTAATTGTATCAAGCACTTTTGGTTTCCATTGCACCAAATAAAATCATTGAACTGTTCTACACTGATCAGAAGCTATTCTATATCATGTATAATCATACAGAAGCAATTTATAAAATAAAATTCAAGTTTCATCAAATACCGATAAAACGCCTGATAACCACTGATATCAGTGCAAAAATGCACAATTTACCGAAAAATTCCAACGAAGGAGTTAAATGATGATAACTAAATGAACTCCTACTCACCGCGTTTTGAACTGTCCGGGTTCGTCCGGAACGCGTCCAGGGACCAGTTTTCAGGGCCAATCTCAGTTGTCTTCTACCTTTGAAATAAACCCAATTTGAACCTACTTCATGCGAGCAGCTCTACGCTTGCACATGTTGAAGAGGGGGCTGAGCTAGATGCTAATTCAAATTCATGTGGCTGCGGATTTAAGTTGTGGGTTCCCGACCGAGCTGAAAGGCATTGAATCAAACTGTTCTTTGCGCCCAAATACTCCAGGTTGGACCTACTGAAAATCAAGCTGTTGCTTTCTCACGTATGGGTGGAAAGGGGAAATTGGTTGGATCGATGCTCGTAGCTAGGGCTGCGGATCCATACCTGGGCCTTAAGGCCGAACTCCATGGCACCGTTTCGAGGTCCTGGCCACACCGAAGGCGACCCCTAGCTGCTACTTCGCACAGCTACTGATGTTGCTGGCCGCAGCTACAGGGGCGCCGCCCTAGCTAGTGGGCGAGATAGAGGTGAGCGCTGCTCCCTTTCCAACCCTAGATGATCGTCCTTCCTCCACTGTGGTCAAGCAATCACTGCTGGGCGCCGCACCTGCAACAGGTCGACCACCCTAGCAGGTCGGTCTGCCACTGGGTGTCGCTAGGGTGCGGAGGTGAGAGGGAGATGGAAGAGGAAGGAGGAAAGGAAGAAGAGAGAAGGTTGGCGTGGTTGATTCGAGACTAGGAGGTAAAACGACTGCGCCCTTCATCTCCCCAGCAGATCGGTCGACCTGCACATGGGCGCCGCTTTGCAGCCGCTCCCTATTCTATCGGGAAGAAAGAGGGGAGGGGATAAGCGAGAAATGGAAATCCAAGGAAAAGAAAAACGTTTATAACCTAAAAATGGAAAAAATTGCAGAAATAGTCCAAGGAAACTAAAAATGGTATAAGTATTGCCTCAGAGGTCTGATTCAACTGATTTTTCTTGCAAAATGACAAGCATGGAATCCACTACAAATTCAAAGCGAATACTCATGCCAATTAGATTGTCTCACTTGATCAAAGAACTAAACGCATCAGTAAGTATTTAATTCAAATTAATTAACTTAACGATCCACATTGTTATTATCATTAATTGCCTCAGGTGATTAAATCTCAACCATTGAATCACATCTTAACTTATCATGATTATCCATGATGTTTAACAGAGTGCTTAGCACTAATCAAGGTACTTACTGATTAATCATAGAGTGGGTCATAACAATCTCCCTCCCTTATAAGAATTTCGTCCTGAAATTCCTTAAAGAGAAAAGAAAACTTGTTATGCATATCTGACTCAAGCTCCCGCGTGGCTTCCTCTAGTTATGATTCCTCCACAAAACCTTCACTAATGGTATCTCACGATTCTTGAGCTTCTTGATTCTCTGATCAACTATTTGTACTGGTCCCTCAACATAGGACACATCTGATCTGAGCTGTGCGGGTTCTGGGTCCACTACCTTCTCTGTACCAGAGTAACACTTCTTCAGCATCGATACATGAAACATATCATGTAACATGACCAACTCGGATGGCAAATCCAACCTATAGGCTACAGGTCCAATCCTCTCAACGACAGGATATGGGCCCATAAACCTAGGAGTCAGTTTGTCTATTATACCAAACCTCAACACTTCTTTCCATGGTGAATCCCTCAGATACACTTCATCACCAACCTCAAACTCAAGAGGTCAACGCCTCTTCTTGGCATGACTCTTCTGTCTATCATGTACAGCTTTCAACTGTTCTCTAATCACTGCAATCTTCTCGATGGTCAAATCCACCATCTCAGGTCCAAGAATCTGCTTTTCACCTACCTCATACCAACATATGGGTGATATACACTTTCTACCATACAGAGCCTCATACGAGGCCATACCAAAACTGGAATGGTGACTATTGTTGTATGCAAACTCTATAAGGCTCAAGTGTTCCTCCCAACTTCCACTGAAATGCAAGACGCATGCTCTCAGCATGTCCTCAAAAGTCTGAATGGTCTTTTCTGACTGACCATCTGTCTACAGGTGAAAAGTTATACTGAACCTCAACTTTGTGCCCAAAGCACAATGCAACTGATTCCAAAAACCTGGATGTGAACTTAGGATCTCTATCAGATATAATAGAAACTGGGATACCATACAATCTGACTGTCTCATCCATGAATATCTTAGCCAACTTCGGAACATCAAAGGTTGACTTGATATAAAGAAAGTGAGCAGACTTAGTCAGTCCATCCACAATCACCATATCGAGTCACAACCTTTAGGTGTCCGGGGTAACCCTATCACAAAATATATTGTGATATGTTCCCATTTCCACTCAGGTATAGGAAGTGATTGCAAAGTACCAGCAGGTTTCTGATGCTCAGCTTTAACCTGCTGACACATTCCACATCTAGCCACGTACTTAGCCACATCTTTCTTCATACCAGTCCACCAGTACAACTCTTTGAGGTTCCTGTACATCCTAGTGTTACCTGGATGCATGGCATACATAGAAGCATGCGCTTCTTCAAGAATCTGTTCTTTCAACTCACTGTTTTTAGGTACACACAACCTACCGTGAAGATACAACAAACCATCATCTGAAAGCCTAAACTCTGGTCTTTTCCCCCTATCATGTCATGTACGATCTGCTGCAACCCACTGTCACTCTGCTAAAGTTCTTTAATTTGGTCATAAAAAGTAGGCTTGACTTGCATTTGTGCAATCAAACCACTTTGTTCTGTCACCCCAAAGTCTAAGTTCAACTTTCACATTTCCACTAGCATGTCTCTTTTGAAACATGCCATGGAAAATACATTCACTGTTGAACTAGACTTCCTACTTAGGGCATCAACTACCACATTCGCCTTCCCAAGGTGACAATCTATCGTCACATCATAAAGATAGTGACGTTGTGTCATAAGAGCATGAACTACAACAACTAACTTCAGATCATGTATCGCGTAGTACTCCTCATTCTATGCTACTACTTATTGTTACATTTCAAATTTATATCTTACTCTTTTCTTCTGAATCATTTTCATATTGCTTATATACCCTTCAGGTTAACTACCTTTTAACCCTGAATTACTATTAATACTAGTTTACTTTTCATAGTGCAAATCTCATGATTTTGTTTTATAGAGATGCTAGTATTCAAGGTCAAATCACTAGCGACATCCCTCGAACTACTTCAACTCTAAACATTCTAGGGTTTGGTCCTTATCAGTAACATAGCATTATTGTGGTGTGACTTTGCTTCCTTAGTTTGAAATCAAACTTTAGATCTCATAAGTTCATCCATCCACTTGTAATGAATACAACAGATATGAATAATCATCAATGAACTATAGATATATAACAGAAATGTAACATCAGCCAAGTTCTCTAGCATAACTTATTAACACAAATGCTACAAATAAACATGATACTTGTTACCCAAGCATCACACATGGCTCACAGGGCCATTCATATCTTGTCACCTCTCACTAGGCAACAACTTATTCACATGGCTCATAAAATCCGTACACATTATTACTTTTATTAAGCAGCAACAACATCAACACACACAAAAACCAATCAATCATTTATTATATAAATGTCACAGCCCAAACTTGGCTATATTCATCACCTCATCATACATGCATGGTTATTATGCATGATAACAGTCATACAAGATATTCATCACATCATGTGATACAATAGTAATTCCATCATTCCTTAACCAGGAATTAGGGTTCACTATCAAACATGGCTTATCATTCCCTTTTCCCCAAATTAGGGTTAGGGTTCCCCATTTCTCATTAATTCAGACCCTCTTGAGTTAACCAACTTTATCTTGTATTAAGGTATTTTCCCTCTTAATGCATTTCATCACAGAATACTCACCCCTAGCATATAATGCATAGGCCACACATTATAATTGTCCAGCTATCTCACATGATATGGACTTATCTTAGTTTTAAGGCATAACTTTATTATAAAGTTGCCTACAAACAATCACAATGATACACCCTCAACTAAGGTTTCACAAGGATACACCCTCAACCAGGGTTCACAATGATACACCCTCCACTAGGGTTTACTAATCATGTATTGGATCCATGCATTTGTTATGCATTATTGATTAGTACCATTAAGGGTATTTCTCACCTAATCATTAAATTTAACCTGACCCTTATTGTGTTCCTTTATTTCTAATTAAGGATTGCTCATATGAGGTCCCAATGTTGGGTCTCCGATGTCAGTTCCAACTAATTCTTAGTTGTTCTAATCTTTCCCTTATATCTCAACATCTTAGTGTATATACATTTTTCACCATGATTCGGGTCTAAATTATCCAGAAGCTAGTTTTATTATATATTTAATAAGAGTCGTTAGATCCCAGTAACGCATCCTGCCAACCAGACCAGGCCGAACTTGTAGTCCTGAAGACAAGAGCTACTCAGGAATAACCAACTCCTATTAATCTCAAACATGTGGAAAGAATATCCACTTAGGGCAAACTCATTTAAACATAACTTCTGGTCTACTTAATACAAAGAATATAAACAATAAATAAATCATTTCATAACACACAACAACATAAAAGAATCATGTTTACTTTACAACTGAAAATCTAATTTCATGCATATAAGAGCATTTCTAGTGATTTTCAATCAAATAAAGAGTTGTATCACATCCTATTTTTAATCTCTTACTCCTACATTAATTTCCGGTTTCCTTAACCCTAAGATTTCCAGGGTTTCTCTCTAGCCTATCCTTCCTCTGCATACCTGGCCAGGGCATCCAGAGAAGAATAGACAGAGTAGCTTGATACTGGTCAATCTAAGTATTTAGACACCTGGCCAGGGTATCTAAACACTCAGACATCCCAGAGCTAAAAACACATCACTTCTTATGTATCTCGCTTATAATTCTATCTTTTGATTCTAATGATCCCAGACGACTCAACTTAAGTTCTCAACTTGATCCTTGTGACCACATCATCTTCCTACCATCAGAACACTTCCTGTTATAAAATTGCAGTTAGAAGGAAGACACCTAAGTCCTAATCCTATTGGTCTCTTATCGTCCCCTGACCTTGACTTAGAATAACCATGTACTCAACCTATGCTCTGATACCAAGATGTCACACCCCGATCTCACACTAACCTCAATCCACGAGATTAGGGCGCGACGGAGGGATTACTCACAAGCCAAACCTCTCATAACTTTTTAAACCATTTAAAGACATTAAAAAGATAAATTGATTTATGCTGTAAAATGAAGCTAAACAATCTGCGGAAGCATTTTTATTAAACTGACTAGTAATATAAACAAAGTCTACAACATATTACATTGTCCGACATAAAATAAGGCATAACAGTTAATTTACATCTTTATAAACATTCTTTCTCACCCACACCATGTCCCAAGGACCGAGGGGAAAGGACTAAGAGACCACTATCTAACTAAACTAACTACATATACCTTCTACAGATTAAGCGTTAGGATGAAAAGATCCTTCCGATTCCTGGAACTGTCGCTGACCTGAAAATGTTTGAGTAGAGGAATGAGCCTACTCGCTCAGTGAATAATATTTCACTTATCCATCATCGGATAACTCCATATTTTACATTTAACAGGAATATGTGAATAAATTAACAAACTGAGCAGTTCTAATTAAACAATGCAATTATCACAGAAAAGTATATTGAACATTTAAAGAACAAGTATTATAAATTCTAAATCTGAACATACACAAGTTTCATATTAATCTATCTTAATTCTAAGTAATCATCTTTTAACTTATGCCCTGATCATATGCAGTGTACTCTGCATATAAAGTCTCGTAGCGAACTACGAACCCACCGTACAAGACTTAGCGACACACCCAGGAAATGCTAAAGTCTGACTGCTGTCCTGGTCTGCGTCAGGACTCTCAGGCGCTCAAGGGCCTCACTGCACTCTCAAAGAGTGTACTCTAGACTCCTCCTTTAACCTGAGCACACAGGCGGAGAGTCTGGGTTACCACCGTGACACACGCACGGATTATTGTTGAATAACCCCTATTTACTCCAGTGCCACCATGACCACGCACGGATTATTGTTGAACACTGCCTCTCTGTCCTCGTGCCACCGTGACACACGCACGGATTATTGTTGAACACGAGCCATCGACCATCTAGACACACGCTAGGTAGGTCGTTTCACCCCTAAGGCACAGACCTCTCAAAGGGGTTCTACGGTGTCAGGGCACCTAAGTCTATTAACTGATTATCATATAAACACTCAACAGGAATATCACATTTCATACTTATTTCACATTCTGGATATCACTTGAAACACATATAAACCATTTGTCATCTTCAACATGACTCAGTATCACTTATTCAGGTTCAATACTAACAACCGCCTTTTATCAGCATATCAATGCAACTGTAATATATATAAATTACATCATTTTCATCAATCATATTACGTATTTCAAGTTTCAATGAATCTATCATACACTATTGTATGTGCTACACTGTTTAGGAGTTATACCAACTAATATTGAAGCAATTCAACACTTAAATTGAGTTAAATAATGATTTCTGAATGAACTGCCACTCACATTCAACAAACTACTCAACCGGTACAAAAGCATTCTCAGAGCTAGTCAAATATCTAAATTATCCAAAACATACACAACAGTATTTCTATTCAAGTAATTGTATCAAGCACTTTTGGTTTCCATTGCACCAAATAAAATCATTGAACTGTTCTACACTGATCAGAAGCTATTCTATATCATGTATAATCATACAGAAGCAATTTATAAAATAAAATTCAAGTTTCATCAAATACCGATAAAACACCTGATAACCACTGATATCAGTGCAAAAATGCACAATTTACCGAAAAATTCCAACGAAGGAGTTAAATGATGATAACTAAATGAACTCCTACTCACCGTGTTTCGAACTGTCCGGGTTCGTCCGGAACGCGTCTAGGGACCAGTTTTCAGGGCCAATCTCAGTTGTCTTCTACCTTTGAAATAAACCCAATTTGAACCTGCTTCATGCGAGCAGCTCTACGCTTGCACAGGTTGAAGAGGGGGCTGAGCTAGATGCTAATTCAAATTCATGTGGCTGCGGATTTAAGTTGTGGGTTCCCGACCGAGCTGAAAGGCATTGAATCAAACTGTTCTTTGTGCCCAAATACTCCAGGTTGGACCTGCTGAAAATCAAGTTGTTGCTTTCTCATGTATGGGTGGAAAGGGGAAATTGGTTGGATCGATGCTCGTAGCTAGGGCTGCGGATCCATACCTAGGCCTTAAGGCCGAACTCCATGGCACTGTTTCGAGGTCCTGGCCACACCGAAGGCGACCCCTAGCTGCTACTTCGCACAGCTACTGATGTTGCTGGCCGCAGCTACAGGGGTGCCGCCCTAGCTAGTGGGCGAGATAGAGGTGAGCGTTGCTCCCTTTCCAACCCTAGATGATCGTCCTTCCTCCACTGTGGTCAAGCAATCACTGCTGGGCGTCGCACCTGCAACAGGTCGGCCGCCCTAGCAGGTCGGTCTGCCACTGGGTGTCGCTAGGGTGTGGAGGTGAGAGGGAGATGGAAGAGGAAGGAGGAAAGGAAGAAGAGAGAAGGTTGGCGTGGTTGATTCGAGACTAGGAGGTAAAACGGCTGCGCCCTTCATCTCCCCAGCAAATCGGTCGACCTGCACCTGGGCGCTGCTTTGCAGCCGCTCCCTATTCTATCGGGAAGAAAGAGGGGAGGGGATAAGCGAGAAATGGAAATCCAAGGAAAAGAAAAACGTTTATAACCTAAAAATGGAAAAAATTGCAGAAATAGTCCAAGGAAACTAAAAATGGTATAAGTATTGCCTCAGAGGTCCGATTTAACTGATTTTTCTTGCAAAATGCCAAGCACGAAATCCACTACAAATTCAAAGCGAATACTCATGCCAATTAGACTGTCTCACTTGATCAATGAACTAAACGCATCAGTAAGTATTTAATTCAAATTAATTAACTTAACGATCCACATTGCTATTATCATTAATTGCCTCAGGTGATTAAATCTCAACCATTGAATCACATCTTAACTTATCATGATTATCCATGATGTTTAACAGAGTGCTTAGCACTAATCAAGGTACTTACTGATTAATCACAGAGTGGGTCATAACAACAACAAACTATAGAGAAGGTTGTAGTGATTCAAGAATAATTGAAAGTAGCTCAATATTGGTAAAAATCACATGTTGATAACCACTGTGAGCATTTCCAAGCTGGAGTTACTACCATAGTTGCATAGATTGCACAATAGTTTCTATATTTCCATGTTAAGGACGTGCCACCCTGGTATAGAACAGACAATATAGCCAGGGTGTTGAGATAGATGAGGATGTTTCTCATGTGAAGGATTCTGTGTTGATCCTAGATAACATGTACAAAAAATTGAGGAAGAAGGACATAGTCTTAGTGAAGGTGTTGTGGGATCACCATGGTATAGAAGAAGCCATGTGGAAGTTAGAGATGAGAAGCTTAGGAAGTACCTATCCTTGTTTGCTTTAGATTTTGCAGGCAAAATCCCTGTTAGGGGTTTATGGTTATAAGACCCCTAACCTGGATTAAGGCTTAAACATGCTTGCTTAACTTAATTGGGTGCGTAATTTCTTAATCAAACTCTAAATCATGTTTTGATGTCATGTGTCTAAGCTATGTTTCAAGTTTGGTCCAGTTTGGACACTGTTTGATTTAGTTTTGCAATTTATGTGCTTATATGGACTTTTATGCAATTTTACCATAACTAGGTTTTCATATATATGATGTACCTAATAAATTTTCTTAACACTTTGGATATAGTTGCTCCTTTGAAACACGTAGATACACTATTGAATGTGTGATGTTTTCTAACTTAGGGTTGAGGACCCAGGGTTTCCCACCTAAGTACCTATGTGGATGGTTTCACCAAGAGGTTGTAGACTCTGATGGTTCCGCTATGAAAAAGTGCAGGATCCGATGGTCTTCCTGTGTTGCATGATATTTGATTGTTTCCTCTGGAGGCACAACAATCAATGGTTTTCCATGTAGTGAACATCAATAATCGATGGTGGAGCAAGGTTGCATAAGTGGCTATGTATGGGCATGATCTGACTGCTCAACTGATGCTAGAACTCGATGGCTCTCCTAAGATGATAACTGATGGCCCTCCTAGCATAACAAACTGATGGTAGTTCTGCTTTTGCATGGATGGGAGTGTTCGACCTTTTGCCACACAACAAACATGCCTTCAACCCTCAATGACCTTCCTCTATCATCCTAGCCTTGTATACTTCCCTCATCTCCTCTAAACAAACCCTTTGTACCCCTTCATCTCCTTTGCACCCTTGTTCACCTATTTCCTTACTAGTCAAAAAATGGGATTTGTCAGTTCGCTACTTTTCCCATCCCAGATCGCTCGGATCGCTGTCATTTTTTGTGATGATGTCGACATTTTCACCTATTTTGACCCGTCAGAAGAAAGAGTTGTCTTTCAGGATTGGTCATTGTGTGGGTTATTTATATATATATATATATATATATATATATATATATATATATATGTGTGTGTGTGTGTGTGTGTGTGTGTGTGTGTGTGTGTGTGTGTGTGTGTGTGTGTGTGTGTGTGTGTGTGTACTTTGTGATCTATGCAGTCGGAATATATATACCTTAGTTGGGTGATCCCCTATAGCAATGAAATGGATATTGAAAGAGCCACAAATCATTTTCCTGTACATGTGAATGTATGTGACTTAAACAATTAGTCAAATCTACAATGTTGTGTCTTTTGCTTCCTCATCCTATATGTATATACAATGAAATGGGAGTTAGAAGGGCAAAAAATCATTTGTCTCCTACATGTAGGCATATGAGCAAAAACACGAGCAGAATCTGCTATGCACCGAGCTAGTTGCTTATTTATTTTTCTTTAATGAGCTAATGACATGACTTTTCCGAGTGTTATAGACATTGCTAATCAAAAGTATGGGGGTCATATTTTTATTTAGTTGTTAAAATATACATAGCTAAACAACAAAAGGTTCTATTTGAATGACATAGTGAGATCAAAACAAAGAAATCAAGTATGTCTATCCATGTCAATGATGACTAATCATGTTGATTGATTACGGATTATCCATGTTGTCATAGGTTGAATACGTACTACATGATGCATCAAGAAATATGTATTTTTTTTCAGGACAAACATAGATGTTTACCTATACTATGTACATAAAATCTAATTTGGACATTCAGGTTTTTGAGTCTGGGTTTACCTCAGTCCATATCCAGCCCTAATAAAATCTGAATTTAAAATTTAGACCTGCCCAACCCATATTTTAAATTAGATTTGGATCTGGATTGGATTATGCGGGTTGGGTCGCGGGTCGGATCGAGACCGACCCGACGTGATGCCCATCCCTAAGAATGAATAATAGAGCCGCCTGACTTACCCTCTAAAAAAAAAGAGCTAAAGTATAATATTACAATAATTGAAATTATGTATCGTTATATCCATGTTGATTGGTTCTTCTTGTAGTATCGTTATATCCATGTTGATCGGTTCTTCTTGTAGTATCGTTATATCTTGGTCACAGTGAAAAAAAAATCCGGTGTGCACACGACAGACGAACGGAGGCAAGGCGGTGAAGCCGTAATTCGTAAAGGCACCGAGGAAGCTCGAAATCGCGGAAAGGAATACCTGACGCCAACTGCCCAACCGACATAACAATGGAAAATGACATTATATGCCTAAAGCCGGTTTTGGGGCAATATATAAGTACAGACATCTCTGTTGTAGATCAGTATATAGAATTTTTTGGTTGATCTTTAATCGCTAACCAGTTTATATACACATACATAAAAGATAAATGCATAATAAAATCGGTTGCATATGGTCAACGTTGCAGGCTAATATATGTCAATCTGTGACGAAGAGCTAAGGATGTAAACCGCCCGATTATTTGTGTAGGAAGAAGCGACAGGAATCATAATCATACCGAATTGAAAGTTCCACACCTAGTACTTCTTGCCATTCTGAACCTATAAAGTTTTTCCCGCCAGGAACTTCCCAAACTCCTTGCCAAGTCCAACCCGTTGGCAAAATACATGAGCCGGATGGAGCAAAACTGAACGCAGGGGGCGGAGATTGGCAAGCTATCACATATTTACACGCCTAATCATACCTGTGGCATGTTCGTTATAAATTGAGATGGTCCCCGTGCTCGTCCTATAACTTCATCTTCTTCAACTTCGTTCAGCTCTAGCAAATCAACCTCTCCAACTTGTAAATTGGTCAACTTCCTCGGGCTCAACAACATAGTTTCCACAGCGACCTGCGACTCCACGTCTTCAGCTCCTCATTTTTCAGATATGGTTCTCTGTCGCTCGATGATCTTCACCGCAGTGTTTTTCGTGGTAATCTGCATATCGGCCACCTCTGCTTCACGCAGAAGTTACTTCCCTGGTGGCTTAGGCGGTGGGTTTGGATCCGGAGGTGGGTTCTCAGGTACCGTGAGTGGGCCTTGGGGCAGTGTTAGTGGTGGGTACGGCGGGGGTGGTGGGTTTGGCGGTGGGCAAGGAGGCGGTTCCGGTGGTGGTTTCGGTGGTGGAGGCGGTGGTGGAGGTGGTGGAGGTAGAGGAGGTGGATACGGACCATACGGTGGTGGGTCTGGCTTTGGTGGAGGCAGAGGCGGTGGCGCAGGAGGAGGAGGGGGCGCTGGTGGTTTCGGTGGTGGGGGTGGTGGAGGCAGAGAAGGTGGATATGGTGGTGGGTCTGGCTTTGGTGGAGGCAGAGGCGGTGGCGCAGGAGGAGGAGGGGGCGGTGGTGGTTCTGGTTACGGATCTGGATATGGCGCTGGCGCTGGCTACGGTCTAGGAGGCGGTGGCGGGTATTAAATTTTCAACTGTGTCTCAAGCTGCGGATGCTACTGTACGTATTTGTGTGCGTGTTTGATGTGAATGCCGCTGCATTTATATGCCTGTTTGATATCATCCTAATAACTGTGGATTTTCTGATTGTGGTAGATCAAGCTTGTTGTGCTCGTTTGTTTTACAACTGTATTGTATGTGTTTGTAATTTATCATGAAACCGATGAGAATAGCATTATCCAGTCATTATCAGTCAACTATGTTAGGTTTGGTGCCAAGAGAAGGTCAACTATGTTAGGTTTGGTGCCAAGAGAAGGGATGAGAATGATGGAGAAGGTAAGACAAGGAAGGGTAAGGGAGGGATTGGGGAGACAGCTTTGCCCATAAGGCGTTTTGTTCGCATGTGGAAAAAGGAAAATAATATTCACTGATGATTTTTCTGGAAGCAAGGTGAACAATTACTGTGGTAGTGTGATAATTCAGGCGAGAGAAGTGTAAAGATGAGTGCATAATGAGTAATTAAGGAGAAAAAAAATTACGACCCGAGTGTATAACGGGGTTAAGGAGAGAGAAAATATGATTATGAATGCAGAATCAGAATTACCGAGAAAATGATAATGAATGGAAAGAGAGAAAAATAAATGAGAAATATAAAAAGATATGCCTTGTATACTCAATTTTTAATGTGTCTATTTCTATATATGACATTCATTTATTATAAATATAGTATATATATTCAACTCCATCACTTGGCCATTGTGACTTAGTTGGTTAAGGCACGGTTGGCCCCCCTGGGGGTCTTGGGTTCGAAACCCATTGTTTCACAACGTATTTACAGCCTCTTGGGTCATCCGGGCTCTGGCACCTATTTGGGGAGAGGGGGTGCTAATGGCCCTTTCATATATTCAACTCCATCTTTTGATAAATAACAAATTCATGCGCAATATTTATTATCTTGGGACGGAATAAAAGCTTAGAAATCCACACTAAATAAAAGGTTGGTGGTCTCTTGCCTTTGCTTTTGCAATGAACATGATAGACATCTATTGTAAAACTTAAAAGTTATTTGGCTTTTAGTGGTACTCATGTTCAATAACTTGATGCCAACAGATCCAAGTGTGTCTCGGTCTCTTGGATTAATATTTTTAACATGATATTTTTAGGGAAGGGTCATGTCTTTTTATGTATCATTTCTACATAGTAGAAATATTGCTGTTTTTGATGTTTTTTTCCAATACACCAGTTAGGTATTTTCTTTTATCAAACAATGATATCGTGACATTCCAGTAGATTACCATCTAACTAACAGTCTTCACAAAGGATATGTATTGAACCCACAACTTGGGGACAAACTTATGAAAATTGCCAATTCAATTAGCTGACAGGAGTGGATCTAGTGAGGTTACCGAGTCTCCAACTCCCCACTCAAAATTCAAAATGTATGTTTATACACATATAACATTGTAAGTATAGTACATATATGCATCTTGATATGTTACAAAGCAAATTTATACGTGAATTGGTATTACTACCTTGTTTGTAAGTGAAAAACTCGAGTCCATATCTCACTATCAACATATATTTTTAACTCAGAACCCCTATCAAAATATTACCCTTTATAGTCAACTTAGTCCTCCCTATCACAAAAAATATACTAAATAATCAACTCAGCTCCCCCTTATGCAATTTTTTGGATTACCCACTGCTAGTGACATGTGCCCCGATGATAAGAAATAACACTGATTTCCAAATGAGAAGATTGAACATTTTTCCTACATGCCTAGAAACAAACACTAATCATCACGTCTGACAGGTGCGAGCAGTGAGGCTACATGATCGGTTGGTATATATCTTCTTTTCTAACTTTTTGTCTCTGCCACTTTTCATTTTTTTTTTGTTTCTACCTCATTTTATACTATTTACGTTATATGTTAGATGTTGTTGATGAAACAAGATAAAGATTTATATTTATTATGTAATCTTTTAAAACTAACTAATATGTTAAAAGAGTGGTTTCCATTATAAAAATTGTATAACATGCCCTTTCAAATAGGATCGATTATGAATATCTCAATGATTTCTTGGTGGCAAATGTTGAAAGATATATCACCAATGATAGGCTACTTGCAAAAATTTCATATTATATAAGTTTGATATTAGTTGTCATTTCTATTGATGTTTTTCATGAACTTTCAAATGTAGATATAATTTTTAAATATGAATAAATATTTTGATTTTAATAAAAATACATCTTGTACTCATACCACATTCAATTTGAATACCTGACTTTGCCATAGTACATGTCACACTTTGCAACAATAATAATACCTATATTTGATATGTATAAATTAAATTTCCATATTCTATATAATTTTTATTTACATATACTAGTATCATTTTTTAAATACAATACTCATTTTGCATATACATATCTTTGATTTTTAACTATATCACTCTTTTTAGTACTAAATATAAATTTAATGCACATATTTATTTGTAGGAGTAAGATACTTTTTTATTTAGCCTCCTTTTCTCATACAGGAAGCCACATTATTAAATTATACATCATTGTCTACAATATTATGTACTATATAATAGTTTATATTTTTATTGGTACAAAAGTTGAGGGGTTTGACTTGTATATAGTCAAAATGATTAGATTTAAGATGATCTGCAATAGTGTGTACTTCATGATTTTGAGTACAATCTGCAGTCCACCTTGAGAATCTTCACTCTCTATTATTGAGCACCTAAATTTATTGCCTTGTATTTACAAACTACCAGGACTGAAATTTGGTAGCCTTTTCTTAGAGAGAACTTACAACAATTATACATACTAATTCTATAATTAATCTTCTCCAACCCTAATGCCGAGTAGATTCAAGTGCTAAAACAATACCAGCCACTTCAGCAATTAGAACACAATGTGTTGTTATTTTTTTTTCATTTACAAATCCAATAACTATTAGTGACCTAGTTATTACAGAAGTGTGCAATAACATTGTTTACATAAATATCTTACAAGACGGGACAATTTTCTTGTAAACTTGCATTAAAAAGACAACTTGTTCAATTTCCTCATGATCCACTATATCATATTTCAAGTAATGTTAAAGTATAATCATAGTTTTATATTATATATTTATTCTTGAATAAGTAATATCACCGTAGAAATTCTTGGAAGTATGATTCACAATGAAATCATAAAAATAGTAAGATTTTGTCATATATCTAAGCATATATGTAAGGCCCCTGAACTTGCTTAATGAGTTGAATAAGCTTAATTACTATAATTGAATGACTATAGCCCTTATCTGACTTTTGATATGCTTTGAAATCATAAGACAAGATTAAGTTTTAAATTGGTCCAATTTGGACACAGTTTGAGCAAGTTATGCAATTTTATGCACATTTTGGACTTTTCTACAATTTACCCATTTGAGAAGGTTTCTTTGCAATTTATCACTTGCATTATGTTCCTTGGATATTCTATCATCATTCTTGAGCTTGTTGAGTCATGGGGAGCCTATTTAAACCTTGGTTTGAAGGTGTTTTCCTCAAGGATATTTTAGGGTTTACCCCTTCATGGATGAGCTACCTTTAGTAGCTATCAAATAATGAATTATTTGATTGGCTAGGAAATTTAACAAAGTAAAGATAAGCAGGTCTATACAGATGGTGGGGGAGCTACTTGTGTGTGAGCTTGTATATTCTTAATAAATTAAGGCCATGGACACTTGGATAGATACTAGAACTTTAACTTTTTCTTTTTCTTTTTCTTTACTTAAAGCTTCATATACTTATCCCTAAGCACCAAAATGAGCCATTTTCTCTCCACCACTTTCCTCCTTCTCCCAACCTCATTCTCCCTCTGTACGACTATGAATTTTTCTGTCCAAGGAAGAAGAAAGTGTGGATCATCTTGGAAAAAGGATCTAGGGTTGCAATTGACTTCATTTAGGGGTTCCTAAAGCTCCTTCCTAGTGATCTTGACCTAAAAGTATAAGTATTACCTTATTTCCTCCATTTATTTCTTTGATATTCTTCCTCGTATATCTCTCCATGTCGAAACCCTGTTGTTCCATGGTGAAAGTGGTTCTAGAACTTAAAAATCTATCATTCTTGTTTCTTTTTCTAGGGTTTTGCTTCCTTATGGAGAGAAGTGCTTATTTGGCCAAGTTCAAATCTGAATCTAGGGATTTCTTGCCTTATTTTCTTAATATTCTTGCTGTTTGAGATCTAACCTACTCTATAGAGGTGAGTTATATAACATTCTTCACTTATATTGCTTGTTAGAAGCTTGTTAGTTCATGTTTATGCTTTAATGTGATGAACTAAGCATAGAGAAACCATGCTTGTTTAGAATTACGAATTTTGTGGTGTTCCCTATTCTGTTCCAGTTCTATATTGTGGCGAAGCGTTCAAAACATGCATCATTAATTAGGAAGCAATTACTAATAGCGGATTACTAAAAATCGCTAAAAATTAAAACCTTTTTCAAAGAGATCCATTCATAGGAAAACTCTTTCAACAAGAACCAAAGTATTACATTTACATCCTATTTCATAAGTACATATCTTGTACCATTTCTTCTCGAGGGTTACAATATCAACTACCTTGTTAAAAGCTAAACACAAACAACATAAGAACCTCGAGGCATCAAGCCAAAATCTCAAAACAATTCACTAAAAGCACTAACTATTAACTCCGAGGACCTGAGAGTACAGAGACGACACATAGTACTTCTATTTACAAGACATGACAGACAATACACTCAACCTGAGTTGTCACTTAATAAAGAATAGGAAGAACATGTATATCATTTATCCATCACATTATACCATCGTGTCAAACTTCTCTTGTGACACTCATTATCTTGATATGTCACCCATGAGACATTCTTATTTCAATCTATTGGCCTTAGCCAATCTGCTAAATAGATATGAGATTATATCTACCATGTACTCATAAATCATTAATACAAGCATTCGGTTATTACCAATCTTGTGTCATCATTACAGGCATTGGGTTATTACCAATCATGTGTCATCATTACAGACATTGGGTTATTACCAATCCTGTGTCATCATTACAGGCAGTGAGCCTCTGCCAGGTATTGGACTCTTCCAAACTTGATTACACTGCCAGACATTGGACACTACTAATCCTAATTTCACAGCCATGCATTGGACTTTAACCAACCCTGATTACAAGCATTATACCTCTGCTAGGTATTGGACTTTAACCAATCCTGATTACAGTGCCATGCATTGGACTCTAACCAATCCTGATTACACAGCCAGACATTGGATTTTAACCAACCCTGAATACACAGCCAGGCATTGGACTTTAACCAACCCTGAATACATAGCCAGGCATTGGACTTTAACCAACCCTAATTACACAGCTAGGCATTGGACTCTAACCAATCCTGATTACACAGCCAGGCATTGGACTTTAACCAATCCTGATTATAGGCATTATACCTCTGCCAGGTATTGGACTTTAACCAATCCTGATTACACCGCCAGGAATTGGACTCTAACCAATCCTGATTACACAACCAGGCATTGGACTTTAACCAACCCTGATTACATAGCCAGGCATTGGACTCTAACCAATCCCGATTACACAGATCATGGAATATAAATTCCTTTAACTCATCATTGATCATCACATCCTACTCTAGGCTCTGAACCCCGAGGTTGGCCTTCATAGCTTTTCACATTCTTTATTGAATACAATTGTTCCTTTTATTAATTTTATTAAAACATTATCATTTCGTACAATGAACTTTTATAATCATCTTGGTACCTCTCACTATGCCATAATTGCTCTCATGGCTCATAAGGCCCATAAAGTATCTTGTCACCTCTCACTAGGCAACATCTAACCATATGGCTCACAAGGCCATTAAACATCTTCTTGTCACCTATCAATAGGCAACATCTAATCTTATGGCTCACAAGACCATTACACATCTTGTCACCTCTCACTATGCAACAACAACATATTACCTCATGTAATACAAAAGTAACACCACTTTTCCACAATAGGGTTAGGGCTTACTATTCACATCACATTAGGGTTTCTCATGTCTTATTACCCAATTTAGGTTTAGGATTTCCCATCTCACATTAGGATTTCATATTTATCAAATAAACCTTAATACATTGCTCCACACCTCTAGGAGCATCCATTAACATCTCGAGTAATCAATCATGTTTATTACTCTTAACATTTATCATTAAATCATTATCAATACAAGGTATGAGTTCATTTCCCATCCTTATCATGGTATGATTACATCATACTCATTAGTTTGACTTAACTCCATTCTCAAGGTATATTAGCCTATACTTATCAAAGTATATCAAACTCATTACATTTCATTGTAACAATTTACATAACACACTTCATGTGTTTCTTGTCCAAGTATATTGGATTTGAGGTGCATCAAGGTATATCAACCCTAGAATGGTAAGAGTGATATCTATCATGTCTTGATGTATCACTTTCCTCATCACTTCCAACTTTCTTGAGTTATCAAATTATCTTGATCAAGGTAATTCCCATCTTAATGCTTTCATCCACTAATCTATCACTTTTACCATAAGATGCATAGGTTACACACAAGAATGGTCCAACAATATTCAAAGATATGGACTCACTTCAGGTTAAGGCATTGCTTACTATAAGGTTGCCTATAATCAACTATTTGAGGTATTTCACCTTTATAAGGCTTTACCCACTATTTTATTATTAGGGTTCTGGTTTGTCATTGTATTGCCCAACATTAAGGCTTCATGTATTATAACTCAAAATTAGAGTTTCACATACCTTCACCCTGTATTAGGGCTCCTCATCATACCATTGCATAGGGTTTCACATGGCATCACCCTCAATTAGGGTTTCACATGGCATCACCCTCAATTAGGGTTTCACATGGCATCACCCTCAATTAGGGTTTCACATGGCATCACCCTCAATTAGGGTTTCACATGGCATCACCCTCGATTAGGGTTTCTCATGGAATCACCCTCAATTAGGGTTACATCCTTACCATAGATTAGGGTTACACCTAGCATTGCCTTAGATTGGGGTTAATTTTCATCAATCTTCTTAATTAGGGTTTCATGATCATTTCATCAAAGGTCTTACCCTAAGATCTTAGTTTATTCATATTGAAGGTGTTTGAGGCTTATCCATTACCTGATTATCCTACATATATGGATTCCTCTCTCTCTCTCATCCTCTCTTGGATGTTGACTATCAAACTTGGATAATTTAGGTCAACCAACCCTTTAAATTAAATACATTCAATTAGGGTTGACATAGTGTATTGAAATATTGCTTACTTAAGCTTCAAGGATTAACCCATCTAGGTTTACCAATCACTTAGTACCTTAAAGGTACAACCCTAGTGATTATCTTTGAGATAAATCAGTGAAAACCATAAGGTCATTTTATCTTTCATCACCTAAGGTTTCCAATTGACTTAATCACATTGAAAAATCCAAACGTTCTTGACCATTAATGCTCCTAACGGTTTGAAACCATTTGGGCGAATTGTCCTTGAAATCATTTAAGAAAGAAATGTGTTGAAACCGAATGGGCTTGAGTCTCCAAATGGTTTGAGACCGTTTGGTCTCAAACGGTCTTAAGACCGTTTGGTCCAAACTATCTCAAAACCGAATGGACCAAAAAGGTCTTCCATCACTTTATCAATTCAGGGTTTCAATCATTGAACCATCTATCAATTGAACTACTGATTTATTCTTCAATTGAACCATTGAATCACCCTTCAAATGGAACTTCAATTAGAGTTTTGAACCCAATTGAACTAGGGTTTATAATCAAGAAACCATCAATTATGGTTTTGGATTCAAGGAACCATCAAAGGTTAACATTATGGAACTGATTCAATTGAAATCAATGAATCATCATCCAATTATGATATGACCTGACCTCAAACAGTCTTGAGGTCATTTGGATGACCTCCAAACGGTCTTTAGACTGTTTTCCCCATCCCACCATTAAAATTTGTGAAATTCAATTAGGGTTAAGATCATTGGATTGATCATCAAATTAGCTATTGATTGCATTTCAATTTGATATCTCTAGATATTCAAATACTCAACCATACTCAACCCTAGACCTCCAAACGGTCTTGGTTAACCTCCAAATGGTCTTGAGACCGTTTGTGTGACCTCCAAATGGTTTTTCCCACCAGGAACTTCCCAAACTCCTTGCCAAGTCCAACCCGTTGGCAAAATACATAGCCAGATGGAGCAAAACTGAACGCAGGGGGCGGAGATTGGCAAGCTATCACATATTTACATGCCTAATCATGCCTGTGGTGTTCGTTATAAATTGAGACGGTCCCGGTGTTCGTCCTACAACTTCATCTTCTTCAACTTCGTTCAGCTCTAGCAAATCAACCTCTCCAACTTGTAAATTGGTCAACTTCCTTGGGCTCAACAACATAATTTCCACAGCGACCTGCGACTCCACGTCTTCAGCTCCTCATTTTTCAGATATGGGTCGCTCGATGATCTTCACCGCAGTATTTTTCGTGGTAATCTGCATATCGGCCACCTCTGCTTCACGCAGAAGTTACTTCCCTGGTGGCTTAGGCGGTGGGTTTGGATCCGGAGGTGGGTTCTCAGGTACCGTGAGTGGGCCTTGGGGCAGCATTAGTGGTGGGTACGGCGGTGGTGGTGGGTTTGGCGGTGGGCAAGGAGGCGGTTCCGGTGGTGGTTTCGGTGGTGGAGGCGGTGGTGGAGGTGGTGGAGGTAGAGGAGGTGGATACGGACCATACGGTGGTGGGTCTGGCTTTGGTGGAGGCAGAGGCGGTGGCGGTGGCGCAGGAGGAGGAGGGGGCGGTGGTGGTTTCGGTGGTGGGGGTGGTGGAGGCAGAGGAGGTGGATACGGTGGTGGGTCTGGCTTTGGTGGAGGCAGAGGCGGTGGCGCAGGAGGAGGAGGGGGCGGTGGTGGTTCTGGTTACGGATCTGGATATGGCGCTGGCTACGGTCTAGGAGGCGGTGGCGGGTATTAAATTTTCAACTGTGTCACAAGCTGCGGATGCTACTGTATTTGTGTGCGTGTTTGATGTGAATGCCGCTGCATTTATATGCCTGTTTGATATCTTCCTAATAGATGTGGATTTTCTGTATGTGGTAAATCAAGCTTGTTGTGCTCGTTTGTTTTACAACTGTATTGTATGTGTTTGTAATTTATCATGAAACCGATGAGAATAGCATTATCCAGTGATTATCAGTCAACTATGTTAGGTTTGGTGCCAAGAGAAGGGATGAGAATGATGGAGAAGGTAAGACAAGGAAGGGTAAGGGAGGGATTGGGGAGACAGCTTTGCCCATAAGGCGTTTTGTTCGCATGTGGAAAAAGGAAAATAATATTCACTGGTGATTTTTCTGGAAGCAAGGTGAACAATTACTGTGGTAGTGTGGTAATTCAGGCGGGAGAAGTGTAAAGATGAGCAACACATGTTCTATAGGAGGAGTCCTATAAAAATTTGGTAGGATCCAATAAGATTTCGTTATAGAGCATCTTTTACGTTTTTCTCTCCTTATTCTTTTTAGGAGTTGGGTTTTAAAGAGGAGTGAGAAGGCAACACTCCATTGTGATTGGTTGTCTTATAGAATTTCTATAGGACACGTCATATACTACCCGGCTTGGAAAGATGAGTGCATAATGAGTAATTAAGGAGAAAAAAAATACGACCCGAATGTATAACGGGGTTAAGGAGAGAGAAAATATGATTATGAATGCGCAATCAAAATTACCGAGAAAATGATAATGAATGGAAAGAGAGAAAAACAAATGAGAAATATAAAAAGATATGCCTTGTATACTCAATTTTTAATGTGTCTATTTCTATATATGACATTCATTTATCATAAATATAGTATATATATTCAACTCCATCTTTTGATAAATAACAAATTCATGCACAATATTTATTGTCTTGGGACGGAATAAAAGCTTAGAAATCTACACTAAATAAAAGGTCGGTGGTCTCTTGCCTTTGCCTTTGTCTTTGCGCTAAACATGATAGACATCTATTGTAAAACTTAAAAGTTGTTTGGCTTTTAGTGGTCTCGGTCTCTTGGATTAATATTTTTAACATGACATTTTTAGGGAAGGGTCATGTCTTTTTATGTATCGCTTCTACATTGTAGAAATATTGTTGTTTTTGATATTTTTTTCCAATACACCAGTTAGGTATTTTCTTTTATCAAACAATGATATCGTGACATTCAAGTAGATTACCATCTAACTAAACGCCTTCACAAAGGATAGGTATTGAACCCACAACTTGGGGACAAACTTATGAAAATTGCCAATTCAATTAACTGACAGGGGTGGATCTAGTGAGGCTACCGAGTCTCTAACTCCCCACTCAAAATTCAAAATGTCTATTTATACACATATAGCATTATAAGTATAGTACATATATGTACCATCTTGATATGTTACAAAGCAAATTTATACGTGAATTGGTATTACTACCTTGTTTCTAAGTGAAAAAACTTGAATCCATATCTCATTATCAACATATATTTTTAACTCAGAACCCCTATCAAAACATTACCCTCTATAGTCAACTTAGTCCTCCCTATCACAAAAAATATATTGAATAATCAACTCAGCTCCCCCTTATGCAATTTTCTGGATTAGTCACTGCTAGTGACATGTGCCCCGATGACAAGAAACAACAATGATTTCCAAATGAGAAGACTGAACATTTTTCCTACATGCCTAGAAACAAACACTAATCATCACGTCTGACAGGTGCGAGCAGTGAGGCTACATGATCGGTTGGTATATATCTTCTTTTCTAACTTTTTGTCTCTGCCACTTTTCATTTTTTTTAGTTTCTACCTCATTTTATACTTTTTACGTGATATGTTAGATGTTGTTGATGAAACAAGATAAAGATTTATATTTATTATGTAATCTCTTAAAGCTAACTAATATGTTAAAAGAGTGATTTCCATTATGAAAATTGTATAACATACCCCTTAAAATAGGATCTATTATGAATATCTCAATGATTTCTTGGTGGCAAATGTTGAAAGATATATCACCAAAGATAGGCTACTTGCAAAAATTTCATATTATATAAGTTTGATATTAGTTGTCATTTCTATTGCTGTTTTTAATGAACTTTCAAATGTAGATATAATATCTAAATATTAATAAAGATTTTGATTTTAATAAAAATACATCTTGTACTCATACCACATTCAATTTGAATACTCAGCTTTGCCATAGTACATGATACACTTTGCAATGATAGTAATACCTATATTTGATATGTATAAATTAAATTGCCATATTCTATATAATATTTATTTACATATACCTAGTATCATTTTTTAAATACAATATTCATTTTGCATATACATATCTTTGACTTTTAACTATATTACTCTTTTTAGTACTAAATATAAATTTAATGCACATATTTATTTGTAGGAGTAAGATACTTTTTTATTTAGCCTCCTTTTCTCATACAGGAAGCCACATTATTAAATTATACATCATTGTCTATAATATTATGTATTATATAATAGTTTATATTTTTATTGGTACAAAAGTTGAGGGGTTTGACTTGTATATAGTCATAATGATTAGATTTAAGATGATCTGCAATCGTGTGTACTTCATGATTTTGAGTACAATCTGTAGTCCACCTTGAGAATCTTCACTCTCTATTATTGAGCACCTAAATTTACTACCTTGTATTTACAAACTACCAGGACTGAAAATTTGGTGGCCTTTTCTTAGAGAGAACTTACAACAATTATACATTCTAATTCTATAATTAATCTTCTCCAACCCTAATGCCGAGTAGATTCAAGTGCTAAAACAATACCAGCCACTTCAGCAATTAGAACACAATATGTTGTCATTTTTTTTCATTTACAAATCCAATAACCATTAGTGACCTGGTTATTACAGAAGTGTGCAATCATATTGTTTACATAAATATCTTACAAGATGGGAGAATTTTCTTATAAACTTGCATTAAAAAGACAACTTGTTCAATTTCCTCATGATCCACTATATCATATCTCAAGTAATGTTAAAGTATAATCATAGTTTTATATTATATATTTATTCTTGAAATGCTTGGAAGTATGATTCACAATGAAATCATAAACATAGTAAGATTTTGTCATATATCTGAGCATATATGTAAGGCCCCTAAACTTGCTTAATGAGTTGAATAAGCTAACTATAATTGAATGCCTATAACCCTTATCTAACTTTTGATATGCTTTGAAATCATAAGACAAGCTTAAGTTTTAAATTGGTCCAATTTGGACAATGTTTGAGCAAGTTATGCAATTTTATGCACATTTTAGACTTTTCTACAATTTACCCATTTGAGAAGGTTTCTTTGCAATTTATCACTTGCATTATGTTCCTTGGATATTATATCATCATTCTTGAGCTTGTTGAGTCATGGGGCGCCTATTTAAACCTTGGTTTGAAGGTGTTTTCCTTAAGGGTATTTTAGGGGTTACCCCTTCATGGATGAGCTACCTTTAGTAGCTATCAAATAATGAATTATTTGATTAACTGGGAAATTTGACAAAGGAAAGCTAAGTAGGTCTATACATATGGTGGGGGAGCTGCTTGTGTGTGAGCTTGTATATTCTTAATAAATTAAGGCCATGGACACTTGGATAGATACTAGAACTTCAATTTTTTTCTTTTTCTTTATCTTAAAGTTTCATATACTTATCCCTAAGCACCAAAATGAGACATTTTCTCTCCACCACTTCCCTCCTTCTCCCAACCTCATTCTCCCTCTGTGCTGCTGTGAATTTTTCTGTCCAAAGAAGAAGAAAGTGTGGATCTTCTTGGAAAAAAGATCTAGGGTTGCAATTGACTTCATTTAGGGGTTCCCAAAGCTCCTTCCTAGTGATCTTGACCTAAAAGTGTAAGTATTACCTAACTTCCTCCATTTATTTCTTTTCTCTTCTTCCCCATATATCTTTCCATGTTGGAACCCTGTTGTTCCATGGTGAAAGTGGTTCTAGAACTCAAAAATCTATCATTCTTATTTCTTTTTCTAGGGTTTTGCTTCCTTGTGGAGAGAAGTGTTTATTTGGCCAAGTTCAGATCTGAATCTAGGGATTTCTTGCCTTATTTTCTCAAGATTCTTATTGTTTGAGATCTGACCTACTCTATATAGGCCTAGTTATATAACATTCTTCACTTATATTGCTTGTTAGAAGCTTGTTAGTTCATGTTTATGCTTTAATGTGATGAACTAAGCATAGAGAAATCATGCTTGTTTAGAATTACGAATTTTGTGGTGTTCCCTGTTCTGTTCCAGTTCTATATGAACTTGTAAATATGTGTATAGCCTTTCTAAGGTGTAACATGATCTGGGACAGGTTGATAGAAACAACCTATGGTATTAAGCACAAAACAATTGATGGTCCAAATTAAGATTTCAAGCTATTTCCTTCCCTATCACACAACTGATGGTCATACCATTCAACAACCAATAGTGTTGCTATCTTGGAAACTGATGTTCGTGATCTAGGGTGTCAAATTTATGGCTACAACCTATGGTCACCCCCTTAGGTCATGTTTTGGCTCAATTAGACGTATAATTATCATCCACTAAGTATTCTAATGATGTTATCAATTGATGATGATATTAGCTTAATATTTGATGGTGTTAATTGAATGTATTACTGATCTAACCACCAATGGTGACCTAATGATCATAATTAATGGTAGATCAGGTCATCACCATGTATGATGAGTTAAGAATGTAATTGTAGATTTGACTAAACCTTGAACCAATGGTTCCTTGGTTCGATTGATCTAATGGTTGGATCTATACTTCAATTGAAAACCTTGAACAATGAACCTGATCCAATGAATAATATTGGATGCTTCAACATCCAATGGATTATAATAAATCACATGGTATTATATGTGGGTCCTAGTAATGATAACTCGATGGTTCAATACCATTAATTTGTAGTCTTACCTTTACCATCGTATAGTTATATTTGATAAATTGCTATAATAAGTGGATGTGTAACTCCCATGTGATTTAGCTTGTTATACCTAACCTTAATGTAATTATATGATGTTGATTGCTTATAATCATACCTCTTGAATGATTAATGTGATAATGAATTACACTCTTCTTGTGTTGAAACCACAATGTAGTACTATTTGAATATCATAGTGCCTTGCCATGTTAATATCTATGGACACATATGTGTAAATGATATTTTGAGCCTTGTTGAAGGCATGGAATGATGATGATAACCTTACTATGAATAATGTGATGGTCTTAACGACCTTTGGGCATGTTTGTAGCCATTATTGAGGTGAAATCCTCTTCATGTTCCAATAAGGTTTAAAACCCTGGAACTTGTGATAAGATATTGGTATCTTGTGATAGTATGATGATAAGTGTGGTCCATTAATTTGCAATGAATGATAGTATGTGGTAATGTGATTAAGATTTATATCTCAAATGTTTTATATCTTTTGAAGTAGTTATACATATACTCTTGTTAGACAAGAATTAGGGTTTGAATGTCCACTTATATGATAAAGCCTTAATCCATTCAATTGGAAATAATTAATCAAAGTGTAACCTTAATCATGTAGAGCCATGTGCCGTAGAGCCATCTTCAGTGTCAAAACTTACTGGATGGTGAAACGAGTATTCCTAAGGGAAACTCAGAGCGCATACTATTGAGTATGTGGGGGTGGAAAGTTGAGGGTATATCCTTGTCATACACAATTGCAGGTTATGGAGGAAGGCTATGGTCATGCCTCTGACATTGGATGTGATTGAGGACAGCTGCAGTTGTACCTCAGATTAGAGGGTTTTGTATACCCTATTTTCTAGTACCGTAACTTGTACCAAGTACGGACTAGTTGTTATCAGTCGACTATATGTCACTATTGGCAGTTTGACTGGTATGTCACTGCAGTTTACTCGTACTAACCGAGGGGAAGAGATCTTAGGATATCGACACTCCTAGATCTTATACGGAACTGAATGGCACTTCGCAGTGGTTAGTTGGACTTTGAGTGGTACGACTCAAACTCCCCAGAGCATCATGATAAAAGATATAATACCAACCGTGTAGTATAATTGCTAGGGTTTAATACGTATCACATTGGTTGTGTTACAACCCCAATTTTGGGTTCTTTTGATGAGAAATGCAATTTCTCTTAATAAAGATAAATGGGCAAATAATGGTGTGATTTTAAGTTCACCATACATCGTGATACTACTAAGATAGTAAGTTGCAGTGGTACTTTGGATGCCTACGATGATGTTGCATGTGTCTCATCGCCATGCATGACAGGAGGTGAAGGAACGACCACCAATAACCCAGTGAGTGATATAGAGGATAAAGATTCCCTGAGAGGGAATGGGATTTGATCACCATGTAGGTTGGGACAAGTCTCCCATGGACCAAGGAAGGTCAAGATGTAACATGAGTTATGGTAGATCACCTTACCTAGATGACATAAACCAAGAGAAAGAGAGGGTACTATCAAGGGATAGATCCTGTTGAACTACATATGAGATAGAGATGGTTCAACTACACCATGATGTGATTTCAAAGGTTCTTGAGTATGACCTAAAGAATCACTTCCATGAGGTGGGAGTAGATAGATGAAGAACTTGATGTTAGTACAGTTTATCACCCCTAACTAATGGTTAGTATGATCTAGACTAGAGGGTCTGATGAGAACATGTGTGCTCGTTCAAGGTGATACATGGAGATAGTTCTTATCCTATGTAAGATGTGATGATAACCACCATAGCCAGTATCAGAATGTGAAGAGTCTCTATAAGGGAGGTTGTGTCGGTCACCACTTCATTGAGGATGATGTTGGTGAAGGGACCTCGTGAAGGTCAGAAAAGACCACAGTGTGTGTAGATGAAGTCACTTTGATCGTGCAATGGCTGAGTTATAGCCCAGGGGCGACATGGGTCGTGAGTTGATGCAAAGCAGACTGACATGCAGTACACTATGGGAGAATATGTGATATGAAATTTGACCCCTCTAAGTAATAGCTAATAGAGTTGAGTCCCGGCTGCATGGGTCCATTTGATATGGATTGGTGGAGTTATTTTATGTTTGACCTTACCCCTCAGGATAATGTGATGTGTGATGAGTTCCATGTGTCCCATTTATAGCACTATGTGAGGTACCCGAGCCATGAGTTGAGCAATGAACTTAGTGAGCCCAAAGGGAGGCTGAAAAGTCCTGAGTCACCTTTGAGGATTCTAGATGACAAGGTGAAAGAACTCAAAGAAAAGAATATGTGGTGATAAAGGTTCTTTGGAAGCGCCATGGATAGGGTAAAGTCACTTAGGGGCCAATGATGGACATGGAAAAGTCTTATCCTGAATTGTTTATTTACTTGATGGAATTTTGAGGGCAAAATTCCTATAAGAGGGGAAAGATTTTACAACCCCAATTTTGGCTTCTTTTGATGAGAAATACAATTTTTCTTAACAAAAATAAATGGGCAAATAATAGTGTGATTTTATTTGAATCAGTGAATTTCATTTATAATAGCCTTGTTGGTTGCTTTGTGGGCTTTATTGGCTATTGGGCTCAATAACAAGGAAAAGAAAAGGAAATTCAATTAGTAAATGCATAATTAAATAATGGAGAAAAGAAAGATGTAGAGGCATCTAGAATTCTAGGAATTATCCTTCAAAGATGGATTTCGTGACTTTTGGGTTCCTTGGGTTCCAAGGAATCCAAGTTGCAAAGATAAACTCGGCCAGTGTGGCTCAGGTGGTTCAGTCCGGCTTGTCCTCCCTGGGGGACCCGGGTTCAAATCCCCCTGAGCGCACTTTAATTACCAACTCCTTGGGTCATCCGGGCTCTAGAACCTGTTTGAGGAGGAGGGGGAGCGGGGTCTCCCTAAGACTCAAAAAAAAGTTGCAAAGATAATAGGTGAAGAAAGAGAAAAGATCAATTAAATATTGATTTAGTAAGAAGAAAATATGAGATAATAATGAAATACAAGAAACATGTAGAAATATGGATAACGGAATCATAATGTATGAGATTTCGAATCCACAATGTTTCTAATGGTAAAAGGAATCCAAATAAGTGATATAAAAGAATAAGAGAGAGAAAATATTTATAAAATATGTCTTATTAAGATATAACTTGCATATGAAGGAAAGGCTCTCATACTTTCGAGTTTGAGAGCCAAACTTATCACACAAGTAGCTTAAGTCATTATGGACTTTTCTCTAAAATTTGGGATCAAACGGATAAATGGTTTGGGAGATACGATTTTTGAAAGTTTTCCTAAAGAATGGAGGAAATCATCACGATTTTATGCATATTGGAAATATAATTAGCGTGTGTTAGCAACCATTGGATAAAAATCAGATGTCTCTCATTCATCTTCTACCTCTAGATTGATTTAGGAAATGAGGTACGGTAACCCTGAGGATCCTTGGACTCTACCCCTTTCCTCGATGCGTTTCGGTTCTTGGAAACTTTCCCATTACAACCAGGAGATCAATTCAGACTCTTCCATCCTTTTTATGCTTAGCTTCCGTGCTGGACTGGGATTTCCCCAAATCCCTATTAGTTCAGGAGACTAGAAGGACAACCGTCCTTTCCATCCATCCCGCCTATATATAGTGTGCTAAACCCAACCGAGGGGCAAGAGAAGGGATCGTGGCCACCCTCCCAACTCCGCAGAGGGTACTGCCCTACCTGCGTTCACATTTCCCACCCACTTGCTGCCGCAGGTTGTGCTTTCGGGCACCATGGATGGCGGCTATGCCGTGGAGGGGAACCAGGCTTCAAGAGGAGTGCACGAAACCGATTTCCACCGGCAGTGCTAGTACCAGGGAAGGGGAACTCCCAGCCAAGTCCTTGACGCCTCGCGAGCCCCGGGTGAAGGGGGAGGGCTACCGTGAAGAGACCTCTGTTTCACAGAGGAAATAGGGGGATCGGACCTCGTACACACATGCCTGTGAGGATGATAGAGGGGCCGGACCCCGGTTCATATTTAGTCGGATCCAAGGAAGGGTCTGCGAGCTAAAGGAGGACAAGCAAGAAAAAGAAAATGAATAAAAGGACACGTGACGCTCTAATATTGGCCAAAGGTAAGCGATTTTGCTAAAATCATAGAAATTGATAGGCTGCTCAGAATAAGACATATCATATATGAAAATTGATCAGGAGAATGCGAAGATTCCAATAAAAATATAATAAGTATCTGAATATGATTCGAATTTAAAAAGTGTATAAAGTTATCATCTTAAATGTTTAATTAATGAAAAACCCTTAGCTATGCAATAAGAGTTAGAGAAAATTGAAAAGAACAAAGTTTGGACCCTAGTGCCGAGACCAAGTGATAGAAAGATCATTGGCACCAAATGGTTCTACCACAATAAGCTTGATGAAAGCGGCAAAGTGTTAAGGAACAAAGCAAGGTTAGTGGAACAATGCTACAATCAGTAGGAAGGTATATATTTTGATGAAACATATGCACTTGTAGCTAGACTTGAGTCCATTCATATGTTGCTTGTCGTTTCTAGTTATAAAAATCTTCTTCTGTATCAAATGGATGTTAAAAGTGCATTTTTAAATGGTACAATTGAGGAGGAAGTGTATGTTGCACAACCCCCAGGCTTTGAACATGATAGTTTACCTAACCATGTTTATTTGTTGCAAAAAGCTCTCTATGGACTCAAACAAGCACCTCGATCTTGGTATGAGAAATTAAAGGAATTTTTGTTAGATCATGGGTATATCATGGGCAAAGTAGATTCTACCTTATTTCTGAAGCACACTTCTAACAATTTTCTTATCATTCAAATATATGTTGATGATATCATTTTTGGCGGAACTAACCTTGATCTTTGTAAAGAATTTAGTGATCTTATGCAGAGTGAATTTGAAATGAGTATGATGGGTGAGCTCACATTCTTCCTCGGCTTTCAAATCAAGCAAACTAAAGAAGGGAACTCAGCTTCCTTGATGTTCTTTGGCTCGAGTTGTGAGATGAAGGCATTGCTGGCTTGTTCTTTGTTGAATGCAGCCTGCATCTTCTCTCTTTCAAATGGATCACCTAAAATCAGCTCTTTTGGATGATTCTTTGCAAATGAGGGAGTTGGATCCTTCTTGTCTTCATCTTTCTCTTCTTCTTGAGTGACCACCTCTTTTTCCTTTTGAGTGATGTTGATCTCTTTTAGAATAGGAATTACTTCATCTACATCATCATAATTTGGAACAATATCTTTAGGAATATAGGGTTTAGTATCAATAAACTTAACATTTATAGATTCTTCTACTTTATCAAGATCAATATCAAACACTCATTAAGCCTTGCTAGTAGTGTTATAGCCAAGAAAGAAAGCCTTGTAAGATTTCAGATCAAATTGTCGAGATAATCTTTTGTATTCAAAAAAAAGTGAGGACATCTAAAAATATGAAAATACTCGATAGAAGGCTTCCTACCATGCCATAGCTCATAGGGCTTTTTTAAATAAGGATGTGTAAAAACCCAATTTTGCACAAAACATGAGGTACTGACAGCTTCGGCCCAAAACTTCTTTAGAGTTTCATAATCTAAAAACATGGTCCTAAACATCTCCTATAGTGACATGTTCTTCCTCTCTACAACCCCATTTTGTTGAGGTGTTCGAGATGAAGAAAAGTTATGTTCATAACCAAATTCTTGACAAAAATGTTCAAAAAAATCATTTTCAAATTATCCCCCATGATCACTACGGATGGAAACGATGCGGCAAGAGGCTTCATTCTCAACTTGTTTACAAAAAATCGAGAAATAAGAAAGAAGGTCCAAGTATATCTAGAGAAATCATCAACAATAATAAGGCAATACTTGGAACCATGAATCGATTGAGTTCTCATTGGTCTAAATAGATCAATGTGAAGAAGTTCAAGAGATCTTTTAGTACTAAGGACTCCATTGGATTTGAAGGAGGACTTGGTTTTCTTTCTTTGGGTATAAGGTTGGCATTCCTCATCCTTTTCAAAATCTAATTTGGAAAGTCCCTAGACCAAGTCCTTTTTGCTCAACCTCTTCAACTGATGCATATTTACATGACCAAGTCAATGATGCCAAAGAGAATTATCATTTGAATTAACTAGTAGGCATATACCAACAACAGGATTAATAGAGTCAAGTACAATTACATAAAGATTACCACTTCTAGTTCCCTTATATATAACTTGATAAGTGAGGAAATCTAGAATCAAACATTCAAAGGAAGTAAATAATACAAAGTAACCATTGTCACATAATTGACTAACACTAATGAAATTGTGATGTAGGCCATCCACAAAAAGAGCATTCTTGATACACAAGGATTCACCTACATCACCCTCACCTTTGACCTTACCTTTCTTGTTGTCCCCAAAGGTAACTGAACCTTCTTTCTTTTTGGTGAAGTTGTTGAAATGTCTTGCATCACCTGTCATATGCTTAGTGCAGCCACTATCAACAATCCATCTTCCTTTTTCCTAGAAGAAAGGAGAGTGTCGGCTCCCAACTCAAACTTTGGGATCTGGAGTTAGCTTGGGGACCCATTTCATCTTTGGGTTAGTCCCCTTAGGATTGTAAGGACAATAAGTAGAGTAATGATCATCACACCTGCAATAAGAACAAACCATAGGATTATTAGTGTCAGAAGACTCTCCTATAAAGAAAGAGGTCTCCTTGCTCTCTTTTTTTACCTTTGGCTTTGTTCTTGCCCTTTGGTGCTCCCCCTACAAATCCCAAACTACTACTACCACTTTGTTTGGTAGAATGGTCAAGGATTTCATTTAGGGAGTTTTTCCCTTTCAGGAACTTCTGTAGAGAGGCCCTAAGTCTATGATTATCATCATTTAGATATATGATAGTAGAAGACAAACTAGAAATATCATCTCTATTATGAACAAGGTCAGCCTCTAGACAGAGGGCTTTAGTCAAGTAAGAATCGTTCTCAAGAGAAATAGAAGCAATATCATTACTAGGCAAGACAGGTCCTGAAGATAAATCATCAACTTGACCAAGCAACCTAGAATTTTCAGATTTTAGCACTTAAATTTCCTTAATATAAACATCTATCTCATCCTTACGAGCATCAACAAGAAGCTTAAATTCAACATTTTCAGTTTTAAGAGTTTCAAGCTCCTTTAGGAACTTTTGGTTATCTTCCTTAGGAGTTTTAATGTTCTTAAGATAGACACCATTGTCCACCTCAAATCCATTGTATTAGAGCTCAAGATCGATATATTGGCCTTGAAAGTTATCAATGCTCTCAAGATGAGTTTTCTCATTAAACTCAAGAATTTCAAGTTTAGCATACAAATCATCAATAATTTTCCTAACCTTTTTCTTTTAGATTTACACTTAGAAAAAGAAGAATGGGTAGAGACAAGCATATCAATAATAGTTTCCTAAGATAACTCATGCAAGCTTACCTCACTTACCTCGCTTACCTCACCAATTTCTATACTAGTAGAGGCCATGAGTGCAAGGTGACACTCTCCATCTTCTTTGGAGTAGAGCCACTTGAGGATGATTCCTCCCAAGCTGCATGAGCTACATTCTTGTGTCTTTTCTCCTTCTTATCCTTCCTCTTGTACTTGTTCTCCTTCTTGTACTCTTCCTCCATCTTGGAGTTGTCATTGTGGTGTGACTTTCTTGACTTGGGACATTCACTCTTGTAGTATCCCTTTTGTCCACACTTGTAGCATCTGTGAGTAGAGGAGGAGGATTGCTCTCCCTTGAAGTTCTTGCCCTTGATGTAGTTGGCTTCATGCTCACTAGGTCCAACATCTTCACTTGAGGAGGAGGGAGATGTCCAGCAAGCAAGTTGTTATTGAAGGATGACCTCCTCTACTTGTGCTTTGAAAGTACTATCTTTGATCTTCATGGGCTTGGAGGTTGCCAATAAGACAAGCTTAAGTTTTAAATTGGTCCAATTTGGACAATGTTTGAGCAAGTTATGCAATTTTATGCACATTTTAGACTTTTCTACAATTTACCCATTTGAGAAGGTTTCTTTGCAATTTATCACTTGCATTATGTTCCTTGGATATTATATCATCATTCTTGAGCTTGTTGAGTCATGGGGCGCCTATTTAAACCTTGGTTTGAAGGTGTTTTCCTTAAGGGTATTTTAGGGGTTACCCCTTCATGGATGAGCTACCTTTAGTAGCTATCAAATAATGAATTATTTGATTAACTGGGAAATTTGACAAAGGAAAGCTAAGTAGGTCTATACATATGGTGGGGGAGCTGCTTGTGTGTGAGCTTGTATATTCTTAATAAATTAAGGCCATGGACACTTGGATAGATACTAGAACTTCAATTTTTTTCTTTTTCTTTATCTTAAAGTTTCATATACTTATCCCTAAGCACCAAAATGAGACATTTTCTCTCCACCACTTCCCTCCTTCTCCCAACCTCATTCTCCCTCTGTGCTGCTGTGAATTTTTCTGTCCAAAGAAGAAGAAAGTGTGGATCTTCTTGGAAAAAAGATCTAGGGTTGCAATTGACTTCATTTAGGGGTTCCCAAAGCTCCTTCCTAGTGATCTTGACCTAAAAGTGTAAGTATTACCTAACTTCCTCCATTTATTTCTTTTCTCTTCTTCCCCATATATCTTTCCATGTTGGAACCCTGTTGTTCCATGGTGAAAGTGGTTCTAGAACTCAAAAATCTATCATTCTTATTTCTTTTTCTAGGGTTTTGCTTCCTTGTGGAGAGAAGTGTTTATTTGGCCAAGTTCAGATCTGAATCTAGGGATTTCTTGCCTTATTTTCTCAAGATTCTTATTGTTTGAGATCTGACCTACTCTATATAGGCCTAGTTATATAACATTCTTCACTTATATTGCTTGTTAGAAGCTTGTTAGTTCATGTTTATGCTTTAATGTGATGAACTAAGCATAGAGAAATCATGCTTGTTTAGAATTACGAATTTTGTGGTGTTCCCTGTTCTGTTCCAGTTCTATATGAACTTGTAAATATGTGTATAGCCTTTCTAAGGTGTAACATGATCTGGGACAGGTTGATAGAAACAACCTATGGTATTAAGCACAAAACAATTGATGGTCCAAATTAAGATTTCAAGCTATTTCCTTCCCTATCACACAACTGATGGTCATACCATTCAACAACCAATAGTGTTGCTATCTTGGAAACTGATTTTCGTGATCTAGGGTGTCAAATTTATGGCTACAACCTATGGTCACCCCCTTAGGTCATGTTTTGGCTCAATTAGACGTATAATTATCATCCACTAAGTATTCTAATGATGTTATCAATTGATGATGATATTAGCTTAATATTTGATGGTGTTAATTGAATGTATTACTGATCTAACCACCAATGGTGACCTAATGATCATAATTAATGGTAGATCAGGTCATCACCATGTATGATGAGTTAAGAATGTAATTGTAGATTTGACTAAACCTTGAACCAATGGTTCCTTGGTTCGATTGATCTAATGGTTGGATCTATACTTCAATTGAAAACCTTGAACAATGAACCTGATCCAATGAATAATATTGGATGCTTCAACATCCAATGGATTATAATAAATCACATGGTATTATATGTGGGTCCTAGTAATGATAACTCGATGGTTCAATACCATTAATTTGTAGTCTTACCTTTACCATCGTATAGTTATATTTGATAAATTGCTATAATAAGTGGATGTGTAACTCCCATGTGATTTAGCTTGTTATACCTAACCTTAATGTAATTATATGATGTTGATTGCTTATAATCATACCTCTTAAATGATTAATGTGATAATGAATTACACTCTTCTTGTGTTGAAACCACAATGTAGTACTATTTGAATATCATAGTGCCTTGCCATGTTAATATCTATGGACACATATGTGTAAATGATATTTTGAGCCTTGTTGAAGGCATGGAATGATGATGATAACCTTACTATGAATAATGTGATGGTCTTAACGACCTTTGGGCATGTTTGTAGCCATTATTGAGGTGAAATCCTCTTCATGTTCCAATAAGGTTTAAAACCCTGGAACTTGTGATAAGATATTGGTATCTTGTGATAGTATGATGATAAGTGTGGTCCATTAATTTGCAATGAATGATAGTATGTGGTAATGTGATTAAGATTTATATCTCAAATGTTTTATATCTTTTGAAGTAGTTATACATATACTCTTGTTAGACAAGAATTAGGGTTTGAATGTCCACTTATATGATAAAGCCTTAATCCATTCAATTGACAATAATTAATCAAGTGTAACCTTAATCATGTAGAGCCATGTGCCGTAGAGCCATCTTCAGTGTCAAAACTTACTGGATGGTGAAACGAGTATTCCTAAGGGAAACTCAGAGCGCATACTATTGAGTATGTGGGGGTGGAAAGTTGAGGATATATCCTTGTCATACACAATTGCAGGTTATGGAGGAAGGCTATGGTCATGCCTCTGACATTGGATGTGATTGAGGACAGCTGCAGTTGTACCTCAGATTAGAGGGTTTTGTATACCCTATTTTCTAGTACCGTAACTTGTACCAAGTACGGACTAGTTGTTATCAGTCGACTATATGTCACTATTGGCAGTTTGACTGGTATGTCACTGCAGTTTACTCGTACTAACCGAGGGGAAGAGATCTTAGGATATCGACACTCCTAGATCTTATACGGAACTGAATGGCACTTCGCAGTGGTTAGTTGGACTTTGAGTGGTACGACTCAAACTCCCCAGGGCATCATGATAAAAGATATAATACCAACCGTGTAGTATAATTGCTAGGGTTTAATACGTATCACATTGGTTGTGTTACAACCCCAATTTTGGGTTCTTTTGATGAGAAATGCAATTTCTCTTAATAAAGATAAATGGGCAAATAATGGTGTGATTTTAAGTTCACCATACATCGTGATACTACTAAGATAGTAAGTTGCAGTGGTACTTTGGATGCCTACGATGATGTTGCATGTGGCTCATCGCCATGCATGACAGGAGGTGAAGGAACGACCACCAATAACCCAGTGAGTGATATAGAGGATAAAGATTCCCTGAGAGGGAATGGGATTTGATCACCATGTAGGTTGGGACAAGTCTCCCATGGACCAAGGAAGGTCAAGATGTAACATGAGTTATGGTAGATCACCTTACCTAGATGACATAAACCAAGAGAAAGAGAGGGTACTATCAAGGGATAGATCCTGTTGAACTACATATGAGATAGAGATGGTTCAACTACACCATGATGTGATTTCAAAGGTTCTTGAGTATGACCTAAAGAATCACTTCCATGAGGTGGGAGTAGATAGATGAAGAACTTGATGTTAGTACAGTTTATCACCCCTAACTAATGGTTAGTATGATCTAGACTAGAGGGTCTGATGAGAACATGTGTGCTCGTTCAAGGTGATACATGGAGATAGTTCTTATCCTATGTAAGATGTGATGATAACCACCATAGCCAGTATCAGAATGTGAAGAGTCTCTATAAGGGAGGTTGTGTCGGTCACCACTTCATTGAGGATGATGTTGGTGAAGGGACCTCGTGAAGGTCAGAAAAGACCACAGTGTGTGTAGATGAAGTCACTTTGATCGTGCAATGGCTGAGTTATAGCCCAGGGGTGACATGGGTCGTGAGTTGATGCAAAGCAGACTGACATGCAGTACACTATGGGAGAATATGTGATATGAAATTTGACCCCTCTAAGTAATAGCTAATAGAGTTGAGTCCCGGCTGCATGGGTCCATTTGATATGGATTGGTGGAGTTATTTTATGTTTGACCTTACCCCTCAGGATAATGTGATGTGTGATGAGTTCCATGTGTCCCATTTATAGCACTATGTGAGGTACCCGAGCCATGAGTTGAGCAATGAACCTAGTGAGCCCAAAGGGAGGCTGAAAAGTCCTGAGTCACCTTTGAGGATTCTAGATGACAAGGTGAAAGAACTCAAAGAAAAGAATATGTGGTGATAAAGGTTATTTGGAAGCGCCATGGATAGGGTAAAGTCACTTAGGGGCCAATGATGGACATGGAAAAGTCTTATCCTGAATTGTTTATTTACTTGATGGAATTTTGAGGGCAAAATTCCTATAAGAGGGGAAAGATTTTACAACCCCAATTTTGGCTTCTTTTGATGAGAAATACAATTTTTCTTAACAAAAATAAATGGGCAAATAATAGTGTGATTTTATTTGAATCAGTGAATTTCATTTATAATAGCCTTGTTGGTTGCTTTGTGGGCTTTATTGGCTATTGGGCTCAATAACAAGGAAAAGAAAAGGAAATTCAATTAGTAAATGCATAATTAAATAATGGAGAAAAGAAAGATGTAGAGGCATCTAGAATTCTAGGAATTATCCTTCAAAGATGGATTTCGTGACTTTTGGGTTCCTTGGGTTCCAAGGAATCCAAGTTGCAAAGATAAACTCGGCCAGTGTGGCTCAGGTGGTTCAGTCCGGCTTGTCCTCCCTGGGGGACCCGGGTTCGAATCCCCCTGAGCGCACTTTAATTACCAACTCCTTGGGTCATCCGGGCTCTAGAACCTGTTTGAGGAGGAGGGGGAGCGGGGTCTCCCTAAGACTCAAAAAAAAGTTGCAAAGATAATAGGTGAAGAAAATGAAAAGATCAATTAAATATTGATTTAGTAAGAAGAAAATATGAGATAATAATGAAATACAAGAAACATGTAGAAATATGGATAACGGAATCATAATGTATGAGATTTCGAATCCACAATGTTTCTAATGGTAAAAGGAATCCAAATAAGTGATATAAAAGAATAAGAGAGAGAAAATATTTATAAAATATGTCTTATTAAGATATAACTTGCATATGAAGGAAAGGCTCTCATACTTTCGAGTTTGAGAGCCAAACTTATCACACAAGTAGCTTAAGTCATTATGGACTTTTCTCTAAAATTTGGGATCAAACGGATAAATGGTTTGGGAGATACGATTTTTGAAAGTTTTCCTAAAGAATGGAGGAAATCATCACGATTTTATGCATATTGGAAATATAATTAGCGTGTGTTAGCAACCATTGGATAAAAATCAGATGTCTCTCATTCATCTTCTACCTCTAGATTGATTTAGGAAATGAGGTACGGTAACCCTGAGGATCCTTGGACTCTACCCCTTTCCTCGATGCGTTTCGGTTCTTGGAAACTTTCCCATTACAACCAGGAGATCAATTCAGACTCTTCCATCCTTTTTATGCTTAGCTTCCGTGCTGGACTGGGATTTCCCCAAATCCCTATTAGTTCAGGAGACTAGAAGGACAACCGTCCTTTCCATCCATCCCGCCTATATATAGTGTGCTAAACCCAACCGAGGGGCAAGAGAAGGGATCGTGGCCACCCTCCCAACTCCGCAGAGGGTACTGCCCTACCTGCGTTCACATTTCCCACCCACTTGCTGCCGCAGGTTGTGCTTTCGGGCACCATGGATGGCGGCTATGCCGTGGAGGGGAACCAGGCTTCAAGAGGAGTGCACGAAACCGATTTCCACCGGCAGTGCTAGTACCAGGGAAGGGGAACTCCCAGCCAAGTCCTTGACACCTCGCGAGCCCCGGGTGAAGGGGGAGGGCTACCGTGAAGAGACCTCTGTTTCACAGAGGAAATAGGGGGATCGGACCTCGTACACACATGCCTGTGAGGATGATAGAGGGGCCGGACCCCGGTTCACATTTAGTCGGATCCAAGGAAGGGTCTGCGAGCTAAAGGAGGACAAGCAAGAAAAAGAAAATGAATAAAAGGACACGTGACGCTCTAATATTGGCCAAAGGTAAGCGATTTTGCTAAAATCATAGAAATTGATAGGCTGCTCAGAATAAGACATATCATATATGAAAATTGATCAGGAGAATGCAAAGATTCCAATAAAAATATAATAAGTATCTGAATATGATTCGAATTTAAAAAGTGTATAAAGTTATCATCTTAAATGTTTAATTAATGAAAAACCCTTAGCTATGCAATAAGAGTTAGAGAAATTTGAAAAGAACAAAGTTTGGACCCTAGTGCCGAGACCAAGTGATAGAAAGATCATTGGCACCAAATGGTTCTACCACAATAAGCTTGATGAAAGCGGCAAAGTGGTAAGGAACAAAGCAAGGTTAGTGGAACAATGCTACAATCAGTAGGAAGGTATATATTTTGATGAAACATATGCACTTGTAGCTAGACTTGAGTCCATTCATATGTTGCTTGTCGTTTCTAGTTATAAAAATCTTCTTCTGTATCAAATGGATGTTAAAAGTGCATTTTTAAATGGTACAATTGAGGAGGAAGTGTATGTTGCACAACCCCCAGGCTTTGAACATGATAGTTTACCTAACCATGTTTATTTGTTGCAAAAAGCTCTCTATGGACTCAAACAAGCACCTCGATCTTGGTATGAGAAATTAAAGGAATTTTTGTTAGATCATGGGTATATCATGGGCAAAGTAGATTCTACCTTATTTCTGAAGCACACTTCTAACAATTTTCTTATCATTCAAATATATGTTGATGATATCATTTTTGGCGGAACTAACCTTGATCTTTGTAAAGAATTTAGTGATCTTATGCAGAGTGAATTTGAAATGAGTATGATGGGTGAGCTCACATTCTTCCTCGGCTTTCAAATCAAGCAAACTAAAGAAGGGAACTCAGCTTCCTTGATGTTCTTTGGCTCGAGTTGTGAGATGAAGGCATTGTTGGCTTGTTCTTTGTTGAATGCAGCCTGCATCTTCTCTCTTTCAAATGGATCACCTAAAATCAGCTCTTTTGGATGATTCTTTGCAAATGAGGGAGTTGGATCCTTCTTGTCTTCATCTTTCTCTTCTTCTTGAGTGACCACCTCTTTTTCCTTTTGAGTGATGTTGATCTCTTTTAGAATAGGAATTACTTCATCTACATCATCATAATTTGGAACAATATCTTTAGGAATATAGGGTTTAGTATCAATAAACTTAACATTTATAGATTCTTCTACTTTATCAAGATCAATATCAAACACTCATTAAGCCTTGCTAGTAGTGTTATAGCCAAGAAAGAAAGCCTTGTAAGATTTCAGATCAAATTGTCGAGATAATCTTTTGTATTCAAAAAAAAGTGAGGACATCTAAAAATATGAAAATACTCGATAGAAGGCTTCCTACCATGCCATAGCTCATAGGGCTTTTTTAAATAAGGATGTGTAAAAACCCAATTTTGCACAAAACATGAGGTACTGACAGCTTCGGCCCAAAACTTCTTTAGAGTTTCATAATCTAAAAACATGGTCCTAAACATCTCCTATAGTGACATGTTCTTCCTCTCTACAACCCCATTTTGTTGAGGTGTTCGAGATGAAGAAAAGTTATGTTCATAACCAAATTCTTGACAAAAATGTTCAAAAAAATCATTTTCAAATTATCCCCCATGATCACTACGGATGGAAACGATGCGGCAAGAGGCTTCATTCTCAACTTGTTTACAAAAAATCGAGAAATAAGAAAGAAGGTCCAAGTATATCTAGAGAAATCATCAACAATAATAAGGCAATACTTGGAACCATGAATCGATTGAGTTCTCATTGGTCTAAATAGATCAATGTGAAGAAGTTCAAGAGATCTTTTAGTACTAAGGACTCCATTGGATTTGAAGGAGGACTTGGTTTTCTTTCTTTGGGTATAAGGTTGGCATTCCTCATCCTTTTCAAAATCTAATTTGGAAAGTCCCTAGACCAAGTCCTTTTTGCTCAACCTCTTCAACTGATGCATATTTACATGACCAAGTCAATGATGCCAAAGAGAATTATCATTTGAATTAACTAGTAGGCATATACCAACAACAGGATTAATAGAGTCAAGTACAATTACATAAAGATTACCACTTCTAGTTCCCTTATATATAACTTGATAAGTGAGGAAATCTAGAATCAAACATTCAAAGGAAGTAAATAATACAAAGTAACCATTGTCACATAATTGACTAACACTAATGAAATTGTGATGTAGGCCATCCACAAAAAGAGCATTCTTGATACACAAGGATTCACCTACATCACCCTCACCTTTGACCTTACCTTTCTTGTTGTCCCCAAAGGTAACTGAACCTTCTTTCTTTTTGGTGAAGTTGTTGAAATGTCTTGCATCACCTGTCATATGCTTAGTGCAGCCACTATCAACAATCCATCTTCCTTTTTCCTAGAAGAAAGGAGAGTGTCGGCTCCCAACTCAAACTTTGGGATCTGGAGTTAGCTTGGGGACCCATTTCATCTTTGGGTTAGTCCCCTTAGGATTGTAAGGACAATAAGTAGAGTAATGATCATCACACCTGCAATAAGAACAAACCATAGGATTATTAGTGTCAGAAGACTCTCCTATAAAGAAAGAGGTCTCCTTGCTCTCTTTTTTTACCTTTGGCTTTGTTCTTGCCCTTTGGTGCTCCCCCTACAAATCCCAAACTACTACTACCACTTTGTTTGGTAGAATGGTCAAGGATTTCATTTAGGGAGTTTTTCCCTTTCAGGAACTTCTGTAGAGAGGCCCTAAGTCTATGATTATCATCATTTAGATATATGATAGTAGAAGACAAACTAGAAATATCATCTCTATTATGAACAAGGTCAGCCTCTAGACAGAGGGCTTTAGTCAAGTAAGAATCGTTCTCAAGAGAAATAGAAGCAATATCATTACTAGGCAAGACAGGTCCTGAAGATAAATCATCAACTTGACCAAGCAACCTAGAATTTTCAGATTTTAGCACTTAAATTTCCTTAATATAAACATCTATCTCATCCTTACGAGCATCAACAAGAAGCTTAAATTCAACATTTTCAGTTTTAAGAGTTTCAAGCTCCTTTAGGAACTTTTGGTTATCTTCCTTAGGAGTTTTAATGTTCTTAAGATAGACACCATTGTCCACCTCAAATCCATTGTATTAGAGCTCAAGATCGATATATTGGCCTTGAAAGTTATCAATGCTCTCAAGATGAGTTTTCTCATTAAACTCAAGAATTTCAAGTTTAGCATACAAATCATCAATAATTTTCCTAACCTTTTTCTTTTAGATTTACACTTAGAAAAAGAAGAATGGGTAGAGACAAGCATATCAATAATAGTTTCCTAAGATAACTCATGCAAGCTTACCTCACTTACCTCGCTTACCTCACCAATTTCTATACTAGTAGAGGCCATGAGTGCAAGGTGACACTCTCCATCTTCTTTGGAGTAGAGCCACTTGAGGATGATTCCTCCCAAGCTGCATGAGCTACATTCTTGTGTCTTTTCTCCTTCTTATCCTTCCTCTTGTACTTGTTCTCCTTCTTGTACTCTTCCTCCATCTTGGAGTTGTCATTGTGGTGTGACTTTCTTGACTTGGGACATTCACTCTTGTAGTATCCCTTTTGTCCACACTTGTAGCATCTGTGAGTAGAGGAGGAGGATTGCTCTCCCTTGAAGTTCTTGCCCTTGATGTAGTTGGCTTCATGCTCACTAGGTCCAACATCTTCACTTGAGGAGGAGGGAGATGTCCAGCAAGCAAGTTGTTGTTGAAGGATGACCTCCTCTACTTGTGCTTTGAAAGTACTATCTTTGATCTTCATGGGCTTGGAGGTTGCCAATGAGATCTTCGATTGGGATGTCACCAAGGCTCCTCACTTCTTCAATTGAGGTCACCTTTGACTCACATCTCTTTGGTAGAGTCCTCAAGATCTCAGAGTTGATTACACCTCTATCCAAATTGTTTCCCAAATCAGCTAGGCCATTGATGATGACATTAAGCCTAGAGTACATCTCTGCAACCCCTTCTTTCTTGCCCATCTTGAAGTTCTCTAGAAGGATGTTCAACATGTATATCTTAGCCTCCTTGACTTGCTTTGTGACCTCATAGGTAATTTACAAGCTATCCCAAATCTCATAGGCGGTGTCCCAAGATGAGATGCGGTTGAACTCCGTTGGGGTAAGGGCTGCATAAAGGAATCTTTTGGATTTGGCATTGAGTTGGGCTTCTTTAAGTGGAACATCACTATGGTGAAGCATTCAAAACATACATCATTAACTAAGCGGAAGCAATTACTAACAGTGGATTACTAAAAATCACTAAAAATTTAAACCTTTTGCAAAGAGATCCATACACAGGAAAACTCTTTTATCAAGAACCAATGTATTAAATTTACATCCTGGTTCATAAATACATATCTTGTACCATCTCTTCTCGAGAGTTACAATATTCACTACCTTTTTAAAAGCTAAACACAGACAGTATAAGAACCTTGAGGCATCAAGCCAAAAACTCAGATCGATGTAAAAATACTAACTACTAACTCCGAGGACCTAAGAGTACAGAGACGACACATAGGACTTCTATCTACAAGATACGACAGACAGTACACTCAACCTGAGTTGTCACTGTTATCTCTGATGTTGTTGATGTTCTTCCTCTGCAAGATATTCTCAGTCTCCTCCGTGCTTGTCCACCTAAAAAATGTTGGATCCCACGGGGGTGATACAATTGTAATTGCCCCAGCGAGAGATATAACTCTCTGCAAAAAACATTACTATTGCAGTTTAATGATATAAAACTGGGCAGAGGATAAGCATTTTAAAGCATTCTCATCTTTTAAAGTATTGGAACTATTTATGATAGAACAATAGATCAACTATTCTCTTAATAAGGAATAGGTAAAACATGTATATCATTTATCCATCATACTATAATATCATGTCAAACTTCTCTTGTGACACTCATAATCTTGATATGTCACCTATGAGACATTCTTATTTCAATCTCTTGGCCTTAGCCAATCTTCTACACAGATAAAGGATTATATCTACCATGTACTCATATATCATTAATACAGGCATTGGAATTTATACAATCATGTGTCATCATTGCAGGCATTGGGTTATTACCAATCATGTGTCATCATTGCAGGCATTGGGTTATTACTAATCATGTGTCATCATTACAGGCATTGGGTTATTACCAATCATGTGTCATCATTATAGGCATTGAGCCTCTGCCAGGTATTGGACACTTTCAAACCTGATTACACCGCTAGGCATTGGACACTACCAATCCTGATTTCACAGCCAGGCATTGGACTTTAACCAACCCTGATTATAGGCTTCATGCCTCTGTCAGGTATTGAACTTTAACCAATCCTGATTACATAGCTAGGTAGTGGACTCTAACCATTCCTGATTACACAGCTGGGCATTGGACTCTAACCAATCTTGATTTCACAGTCGGGCATTGGACTCTAACCAATCCTGATTACACAGCCAGGCATTGGACTCTAACCAATTCTGATTACAGGCTTCATGCCTCTGACAGGTATTGGACTCTTCCAAACCTGATTACACTGCCAGGCATTGGACACTACCAATCCTGATTACACCGCCAAGCATTGGACTTTAACGAATCCTGATTACAGGCATTATACCTCTGCCAGGTAGTGGACTCTTCCAAACCTGATTACACCGCTAGGCATTGGACACTACCAATCATGATTACACCGCCAGGCATTGGACTTTAACCAATCCTGATTACATAGATCATGGAATATAAATTCCTTTAACTCATCATTGATCATCACATCCTTCTCTAGGCTCTGAACCCTGAGGTTAGCCTTCATAGTTGTTCATATTCCTTATTAAATACAATTGTTCCTTTTATTAGGTCTATTATTAACATTTCTTACAGTAAACTTTTATAATCATCTTGGTACCTCTCAATATGCCACAATTATTCTCATGGCTCGTAGGGCTCATAAAACATCTTGTCACCTCTCACTAGGCAACATCTAACCATATGGCTCACAAGGCCATTAAACATTTTGTCACCTCTCACTAGGCAACATCTAACCATATGGCTCACAAGGCCATTAAACATCTCGAGTATACAATCATGTGTATTACTCTTAACATTTATCATTAAATGATTATCAATACAAGGTATGAGTTTATTTCTCATCCTCATCATGGTATGATTATATCATACTCATTAGTTTGGCTTAACCCCATACTCAAGGTATATTATCCTATACTTAACAAAGTATATCAAACTCATTACATTTCATTGTAACAATTTACATAACACACTTCATGTGCTTCTTGTCCAAGTATATTGGATTTGAGGTGCATCAAGGTATATCAACCCTGGAATGCTAAAAGTGATATCTATCATATCTTGATGTATCACTTTCCTCATCACTTCCAATTTTCTTGAGTTATCAACTTATCTTGGATTAAGGTATTTCCCATCTTAATACTTTCATTCACTAACCTATCACTCTTATCATGAAGTGCATAGGTCACACACAAGAATGGTCCAACTATCTTCAATGATATGAACTCATCTTAGGTTAAGGCATTGCTTACTATAAGGTTGCCTATAATCAACCATTTTAGATATTTCACCTTTATAAGGCTTTACCCACTATTTTATTATTAGAGTTATGGTTTGTTATCATATTGCCCAAGATTAGGGCTTCATGAATTATAACTCAGAATTAGAGTTTCACATGCCTTCACCCTTTATTAGGGCTCCTCATCATACCATTGCATAGGGTTTCACATGGCATCACCCTCAATTAGGGTTTCACATGGTATCACCCTCAATTAGGGTTTCATGATCACTTCATCAAAGATCATACCCTAAAATCTTAGTTTAATCATATTGATAGTGTTTCAGGCTTATCCATTACATGATTATCCTACATGTATGGATTCCTCTCTCTCTCATCCTTTCTAGGATGTTGACTATGTCAAACTTGGATAAATTAGGTCAACCAACCCTTTAATTAAACACATCCAATTAGGGTTGACATAGTGTATTAAAATACTGCTTACTTAAGCTTCAGGGATTAACTCATCTAGGGTCACCAATTACTTAGTACCTTAAAGGTACAACCGTAGTGATTATATTTGAGATAATTCAGTAGCAACCATAGGGTCATTTTATCTTTCATCACCTTAGGTTTCCAATTGACTTAATGACATTGAAACATCCCAAACGTTCTTGATCATTGATGCTCCAAACGGTTTGAAACCGTTTAAGCAAAACAATAATGAAATCGTATGGACAATTTACACTTGAAACCATTTGGGTCTCCAAATGGTTTGAGAACGTTTGGTCTCAAACGGTCTTGAGAACATTTGATACCAAATGGTCTTGAGACCGTTTGGACTCAAACGGTCTTAAGACCGTTTGGTCCAAGCTCTCTCAAAACTGAATGGACCAAAAAGGTCTTCCATCACTTTATCAATTCAGGTTTTCAATCATTAAACCATCTATCAATTGAACCACTTATTTATTCTTTAATTGAACCATTGAATCACCCTTCAATTGGACCTTCAATTATATTTTTGAACCCAATTGAATTAGGGTTTATAATCAAGAAACCATCAATTAGGGTTTTGAAATCGAGGAACCATCAATGGTTGACATTGTGGAACTAGTCCAATTGAAATCATTCGATAATCATCAAACCATGACATGACCTGACCTGAAACGGTCTTGAAGTCATTTGGATGACCTCCAAATGGTCTTGAGACCGTTTTCCCCATCCTATCCTTGAAATTTGTGAAATTCCATTAGGGTTTTGATCATTGGATTGATCATCAAATCAGCTATTAATTGCATTTCAATTTGGTATCTCTGGGCCTTCAATTACTCAACCATCCTCAACCCCAGACCTCCAAACGGTCTTGAGACCATTTGGGTTATCTCCAAACGGTCTTGAGACCGTTTGGGTTAATCAACCCAAAGTTTTAAATCAACCAATTTAAATTTCAGCACTTAACCCGATTAGGAATCTAATTGGAGGATTGTCCATATATTGAACTAATCAATTGAATCCATTAGATCATCATCCAACGTGTACTAGGGTCCTGACCTCAAATGGCCAACCCATCCAAATGGTCAACCCTTCTAAACGGTTTGCAAACCATTTGGGTGAAACCGATTGGACCAAAATATTGAAACTGTTTGCTATAAAAACTTGTTGGAATGTGTTCCTAAGATGATGTCATCATCATCTACCTTCGTTCATTCAAAAGCTACTTCCATTTTCATGGTAGTTACATCAATGGATCAAGGGAATTTCAAGTAGAACAAAATGATCAACAATTAATGGAGAATTGAATGCAATAACAACATTTAAGGGTTTAAGTTATATAACCTGCCTCCAATTGAGTCTTTAAATCTCCAAGCTCCATGTCTTTAATGGTGTAAGAAGCTTTCTCAACTATCCCAAGATCGTCCTCAAGCTTTTGAGTGAAAAGAAACAGCTAGGATAGAAGATTGCATGGAGAAAAGAAGAAATCCATCATTTATTTTTTATTTCCACCATGAAATCATGGTGAAAGAAGGTCAAGAAGCTTACAAACAGGTTGGGGTCATCCTCCTATTTATGCAAGCTCCCTTGGTCATTTTTGCAAGCAAGAAGTGAAAGGGGTTTTGAAATTACCCTTTCAACTCATGGATAAAGGAGCATATATATGAATTTTATGAAAATTCATTTAAGAGAGAGAAAGTAGGGATTATCTCCTCCATTTCCTTGTCACTTTCCCCCCTCTCTTCCTTAGATACGAGGCTATCTTCCTTGCCTCTTATTCCTCTCAATTATCCACGATTTAGAGAAAAACAAACTAAGCACCTTAATCCATTTAATAATAATATCCTAAAGTTAGTGGATAATTCTTTTTCTTTTAATAATGTGAGTGAGTTATCCACTTCCTTTAGATATTTTCGTGCCTTTTCACAGCACATGGTCGTCCATACTTTTGCAAGATCATCCCTCACCTTTTGGTTAAAGGGCTCTTCAATTAATATATTTATTTTTGCATTAATTGAAGTAAAGTTCCAATTAAGCTTAAATCTTGATTATTTTAATATCAAGATTCTCTCTCCTCCAAAGAGATACAAATGAGACGCCCCTCTCATTTTCTTTGCTCTACATGATTCCAAGAAACATTAGGGACTATTTTGAAGTGGTACTTTGCATATTAAACCCTGGGTTTTGGGTAATCTTTATATTACATCAAAACTAGGTTTTAATGCACAAACATTGCTTTATCAGCTCTTTCTTGGTACTCAGGCTACCACAAGCCATGCCTCTGCATCTATTCATTATGCTTCAACACATGAGGAACATCTTATCATGTAACATTTGCAATTTAACCCCTCAACTTGGGTAATTTACACTTTAGTCCAAAATAAGCAAAACAATGTTTCAACAATATTCGAAAAGGACTAAAATTGAAACATAAGTTCCTCTTGAACTCTAATTACTTTTCAAGAAATAAGATCAAGCATATAATTAACTTTATTAAGTAAAACATCTAGGGTTAAGGCATAACCCAGGTCAGGGATGTTACAAATCATAAACCCCTAACAAGGATTTCGTCCCTGAAATCCCAGATAAAAGGAGACAGATATTATTCAGTCGTTATATCATGAAGTCTCTACATAACATCTCATTGTTATGGAGACACCATAAAACTTTGACCAATAGAAAGTTCTTTCACACAAAATTCTCAAAGAATCAAACATATAGGGCACATACTCCACTATCCTTTTGTTATTGACTTTGGATTTAATTCTGTGTCAGGTAACTCTTTTCTTATTTAGATAGAGGTTATTTGTTAATTTAATTTGATAAACTTTTCTTGCAATAATTTTACAATTCCTTCAAATAGTTCATTCTCATTAATGTTATGTTTATGCAAAGCATAAACCCCTAACATATGATGCCCATACTACATTAGGTAACTGAACTGATTCCACAGTTACCCATTCCAGATAACCATCATAAATTAAACTGAGATTTCTTAGATACCAGAATTCCTTACCTTGGTATCTAACACATGTGTTAATAACACATCATATCCTCATCTTCATTTTTTTATAAGTTGATTTATAATTAATCAAATTCCTCCGTATATCAATTAGAATGTGGTAGAAATATACATGCCACATCTCCTTCTTGATTAGGCTTCTTTGGATTGTTTCAGAATGATTACTTGATCAGAGTAATCAGAAAGATAACAATCTAGGTATGTCATACTTACCTTACCTTCAATATATGAATACCTGGCCAGGGTATTCAAGAACTGAAATTAGGTAGTATGTCTTTATTTTATTTTGTGTTTTCATCTCTTTAAACTTTGATATACTCAATATCTCAGATTTTTCTCTGAGTTCCTTTTTCATCTCTTCCCTTCCTTAATGAAGAAAGAGAAATTTCAAAACATATAAAAGAATATTAAACTGAACACAAGTTTTTATTCTACTTATCTCTTCCTCATATCCTCGAAGGATTATACATATGAACTAAACAACACTACCTTTCTTATAGTAGAGGGTAGAGGATATCTCAAAAAAGAAAGTTTTATCTTGACATGTCTACCTCTTACAAGTTATCTAGTGTCTTGTCTGTTGGTTCACCTTATCACTTTCTATTTGGACATTGCCACCTCAGATGTCCTCTTTGTCCACATCTATAGCAAGCTCGAAGCCTTTTAGGTGACTACTGCTTGGGTGCACTACATTTTGATTGAGTCGGTACTACTGAAATCTTTGATTGTTTAGTACCATCAATTCCTTGTTCCTGTACTGTTTAGACTTCCTTTTAAGTTTTGTTTCATGTTTCTTTATCATAGACCCTTCTATCCTTCGAATTGACTCCACAAATGTGGCAAACCTCTTTCTACTTTCTAGGGCAGAAGCCGGAATAGACATCTCAACATTCAATCCTTTCTCAAAACGTCGAATCTTTTCCTACTCAGTAGCAGCCATCTGAGGACAAAATCGTAAAAGTTCCATGAACTTAACCTCGTATTCACTTATTGACATGGCTCCATGTCATATCTTCTCAAACTGTGAGATCTTTTCATCTAAATAAGTCTTTGGAAAATACTTATTGACGAATTCTCGAAGAAATTCCTCCCATCCAACCTCTTCATCATTCCTTTTTATTTCTTCTATAGCCCACCAATGTCCAGCACTACCCTTCAAAAGGTACACAACATGATTAACTTTGTCAGCATCCAGGATACTAAGGATCTTAAAAGCCTTTTCTAACTCAGTGAGCCAGAGATCAGCATCTGCTAGGTCAGATGTCCCAGCATATTCTATGGCTCCTACACGACGTAGTCGTTCAAAGGTCTTACCAGACCCATATCACTCATTGGAAATTGGTGCCCTAGGTGCCGGTGCTGGCATTCGGTCTGTCATATGCATCACTGTAGTCATGAATTGCCCAAAAAGTGTAGAAAAAGCTGGGTTTCTCATCATGACTTCATCAACATGGGGATTCTCAGGCACTGTTTCTTCTCTTGCTTGATCCCTGGCACCTTCTAATGGTGCAACAACATTGCTCTCAGCAACGTATTCCTCATGTCCTCCAGACATCTTTGAGTTATATATCTTCATCTGCATAAGAAGAAGGCACTATAAGATACAATGGGTACACTTAGAATAGACTCGATACCTTAGTCCTATGTCTCTGTAGACTCAGCAAACCTAGAGCTCTGATACCACTAAATTGTGGCGAAGCGTTCAAAACATACATCATTAAATAAGCAGAAGCAATCACTAACAGGGGATTACTGAAAATCACTAAAAATTTAAACCTTTTTCAAAGAGATCCATACACAGGAAAACTCTTTTATCAAGAACCAATGTATTACATTTACATCCTGGTTCATAAATACATATCTTGTACCATCTCTTCTCGAGAGTTACAATATTCACTGCCTTGTTAAAAGATAAACACAGACAGTATAAGAACCTCGAGGCATCAAGCCAAAAACTCAGAATGATGTAAAAATACTAACTACTAACTCAGAGGACCTGAGAGTATAGAGACGACACATAGGACTTCTATCTACAAGATACGTCAGACAGTACACTCAACCTGAGTTGTCACTGTTGTCCCTGCTACTGTTGATGTTCTTCCTCTACAAGATATTCTCAGTCTCCTCCGTGCTTGTCCACCTAAAAAATGTTGGATCCCACGGGGGTGAGACAATTGTAATTGCCCCAATGAGAGATATAACTCTCTGCCAAAAACATTATTATTGCAGTTTAATGATATAAAACTGGGCAGAGGATAAACAGTTTAAAGCATTCCCATCTTTTAAAGTATTACAACTATTTATGATAGAACAATAGATCATCTATTCTCTTAATAAGGAATAGGTAAAACATGTATATCATTTATCCATCATACTATACTATCATGTCAAACTTCTCTTGTGACACTCATAATCTTGATATGTCACCTATGAGACATTCTTGTTTCAATCTGTTGGCCTTAGCCAATCTGCTAAATAGATAAAGGATTATATCTACCATGTACTCATATATCATTAATACATGCATTGGATTTTATCCAATCTTGTGTCATCATTGCAGCCATTGGGTTATTACCAATCATGTGTAATCATTGCAGGCATTGGGTTATTACCAATCATGTTTCATCATTACAGGCATTGGGTTATTACCAATCATGTGTCATCATTATAGGAATTGAGCCTCTGCCAGGTATTGGACACTTCCAAACCTGATTACACCGCCAGGCATTGGATACTACCAATCCTGATTTCACAGCCAAGCATTGGACTTTAACCAACCCTGATTACAGGCTTCATGCCTCTGCCAGGTATTGGACTTTAACCAATCCTGATTACACAGCCAGGCAATGGACTCTATCCACTCCTAATTACACAACCAGGCATTGGACTCTAACCAATCCTAATTTCACAGCTAGGCATTGGACTCTAACCAATCCTGATTACACAGATACGCATTGGACTTTAACCAATTCTGATTACAGGCTTCATACCTCTGCCAGGTATTGGACTCTTCCAAACCTGATTACACTGCCAGGCATTGGACACTACCAATCCTGATTACCCCACCAGGCATTGGACTTTAACCAATCCTGATCACATGCATTATACCTCTGCCAGGTATTGGACTCTTCCAAACCTGATTACACCGCTAGGCATTGGACACTACCAATCCTGATTACACCACCAGGCATTAGACTTTAACCAATCTTGATTACATAGATCATGGAATAAAATTCCTTTAACTCATCATTTATCATCACATCCTTCTCTAGGCTCTGAACCCTGAGGTTAGCCTTCATAGCTATTCATATTCCTTATTAAATACAATTGTTCCTTTTATTAGCTCTATTATTAACATTTCTTACAGTAAACTTTTATAATCATCTTGGCACCTCTCAATATGCCACAATTATTCTCATGGCTCGTAGGACTCATAAAACATCTTGTCACCTCTCACTAGGCAACATCTAACCATATGGCTCACAAGGCCATTAAACATTTTGTCACCTCTCACTAGGCAACATCTAACCATATGGCTCACAAGGCCATTAAACATATCGAGTATACAATCATGTTTATTACTCTTAACATTTATCATTAAATGATTATCAATACAAGGTATGAGTTTATTTCTCATCCTCATCATGGTATGATTACATCATACTCATTAGTTTGGCTTAACCCCATACTCAAGGTATATTAGCCTATACTTAACAAAGTATATCAAACTCATTACATTTCATTGTAACAATTTACATAACACACTTCATGTGCTTCTTGTCCAAGTATATTGGATTTGAGGTGCATCAAGGTATATCAACCCTGGAATGCTAAAAGTGATATCTATCATATCTTGATGTATCACTTTCCTCATCACTTCCAATTTTCTTGAGTTATCAACTTATCTTGGATTAAGGTATTTACCATCTTAATACTTTCATTCACTAACCTATCACTCTTATCATGAAGTGCATAGGTCACACACAAGAATGGTCCAACTATCTTCAATGATATGAACTCATCTCAGGTTAAGGCATTGCTTACTATAAGGTTGCCTATAATCAACCATTTGAGATATTTCACCTTTATAAGGCTTTACCCACCATTTTATTATTAGGGTTTTGGTTTGTTATCATATTGCCCAAGATTAGTACTTCATGAATTATAACTCAAAATTAGAATTTCACATACCTTCACCCTTTATTAGGGCTCCTCATCATACCATTGCATAGGGTTTCACATGGCATCACCCTCAATTAGGGTTTCACATGGCATCACCCTCAATTAGGGTTTCACATGGCATCACCCTCAATTAGGGTTTCACATGGCATCACCCTCAATTAGGGTTTCATGATCACTTCATCAAAGATCATACCCTAAAATCTTAGTTTAATCATATTGATAGTGTTTAAGGCTTATCCATTACATGATTATCCTACATGTATGGATTCCTCTCTCTCATCCTTTCTAGTATGTTGACTATGTCAAACTTGGATAAATTAGGTCAACCAACCCTTTAATTAAACACATCCAATTAGGGTTGACATAGTGTATTAAAATATTGCTTACTTAAGCTTCAGGGATTAACTCATCTAGGGTCACCAATTACTTAGTACCTTAACGGTACAACCCTAGTGATTATCTTTGAGATAATTCAGTAGCAACCATAGGGTCATTTTATCTTTCATCACCTTAGGTTTCCATTTGACTTAATGACATTGAAACATCCCAAACGTTCTTGATCATTGATGCTCCAAACGGTTTGAAACTGTTTAAGCAAAACAATAATGAAATTGTATGGACAATTTACACTTGAAACCATTTGGATCATCATCAAACCATGACATGACCTGACCTCAAACGGTCTTGAGGTTGTTTGTATGACCTCCAAATGGTCTTGAGACCATTTGCCCCATCCTATCCTTGAAATTTGTGAAATTCCATTAGGGTTTTGATCATTGGATTGATCATCAAATCAACTATTACTTGCATTTCAATTTGCTATCTCTGGGCCTTCAATTACTCAACCATACTCAACCCTAGACCTCCAAATGGTATTGGTTGACCTCCAAACGGTCTTGAGACCGTTTGGGTGATCTCCAAATGGTCTTGAGACCGTTTGGGTTAATCAACCCAAAGTTTTAAATCAACCAATTGAAATTTCAGCACTTAACCTGTGACGTCCCCGGATTTTGATTTCTCCAAACCCTATTGGGAATGAGATGTCAGAATTTGAAAACACCATCCAATCATATCAGAAAGTGACACGGAAGCATAATACGCATACATGAACATACAACCATAATATCTCTCAACATTCAACATATTTATATTACAACATGAATTAAATTTACATATTGAAAGAAGATTTACAAGTCTAAACATATATGCTAACAGGATCTACACAATAGGTACAACCTGTACAACTGCTCACTTCCCGTCTTTTATCCCAAGCTAGCTCTGAACCTAAAACATACGTGAAACAACAAATCAACACACAAGGTGTTGTGTACATGGGCAGAAAGATACATATATTTATGGCTTTCATAATTTTTGAAAAAGATTTCCAGAAGGAAAGAAAATCATAGAAAACACTTCTTTATAAAGTGAAATACTCCAATTTAAGTCATTTTCCTAGATGAATTGCATTATCAAGGTGGGCTAGTACCAAAACATAAATATTGGGCCCATCCCATGTACCAAGTACTCTAGGGAAACTCCCCGTACACCGTGTGCTCTAGGGAGGTGTACTATCCAACATTAATCCATTCCCTCGTAAGGGGGATAATGAACACCTTAAATAACTACAAAGCATCTACTTATCATTTATGTTTACAAGTGATAAAACATTGAGTACTATATAGTGCTACTACATCCAATATTTGCAAATAGAAGAGAGCATACATACATATCATGATTCCAAGCAAGAAAACCATAGTCATATACTTAAATAAAAACACACGTACCTGAGTTCAGATATTTATAACTTATCCTTGATCATCTAGAAGTCTGGTCATCACCTGATTAACACAAGACCACATACTATCATCAGATTCTCATCATCTTAACCCTAGTCATGTTCATTAGGGTTTATATTGTCTCATTAGGATATTCCAACGTTTACTTGCATTATTGTCTTATATTTATCTTACTGATGTCATTTTCCAGATTATGATTCATTATCTGAATATTAGGTCCCATATCCTTTTTTGGTGCACATATTAACCCTAGTTTATATACATTATTCAATTTAGGGTTACAACCCATGTATTAAGGGTCATCTTCATATAACATGAATCCTATGCATATAACTGATCTCAGATATATATATATATTATATTCCAGTTACAGATATGAGGGTTTTCTCTAAATCTCATCATTTATTGAGCATGCATGCATTTAATACATTATCTTTAGTGTTATTAGCCCTAATTAGCCATATTAATCAAATTATATGGTTTCGTACATCAACATGACCATATTTGACATCATATGCATTATAAACATGATTATAGACTAACTAACATTTTTCCATAATTTAATATCATCATTTGATATTTATTACTCCTAAACTAAGCATTTTACAACTAATAAGATATCACTAATATTAGTGCATCAAAAGCCTGATATTATGATTTCATGTTGTTCTACACATTTTTCTGAGAATTTCGGTACCTTATTTGCATTTTTCTGACATTCATACTATTTTCTATGGATTATTGAAGTTCTGAGCATTTTGTGAGATAATTACCTTTCTCGGCCAATCCCGTCGGGCCACATGGCCATGGACGCTGCTCTTTCTCTTGGTCCCCCCCCCCCCCGAGCTAGATCCTGTGCAACACGGGCGTGCGCCATAGACCACGGCCGTGGTCCTTGGTTCTCGCGATCTGGAACTCGTGAACACCCCAACCTCCCCTGTTTTGGAAGGGCGCCGCCGCGCTGCCCAGCTCCGGTGAGCGATCAGCTGCACAGGAGTGATCCTCATCATCTTCTTAGGGACGCCAACACCTTCGGCGACCTCTGCTTGAACTCCATGATTGCTCAGCTTCACCGTTCCATCTTTAGAACCCCAAATCACCGAGATCTCCGACCACCACGCCGCCGCCTAGGCTCTTCTGCGGTGAGGGATCAACAGAGCGGAGGTGCTCCGCATCAGATTCTAAGACTACCATCAGCCTCGGAGGCTTCGCCCTGATCTCCACAGCTTAAGAACGCCCTGTCTTCGCCACTGGAGACCTGCCTCCATGGTCTCTCCGTCTATGGTTACCACTGCGGCGCCAGCAAAAAGGGGAAAATCGTCCCCAGGCATGGAAGAAGTCAGGAAACCTTCCCGAAAGCCCCGCAAAACCTCCTCCAACATCAAAAAGTAGGGAAGACTTCTTGTAGCTCGACGCGGCCTCTTCAATGGGTTACAGAACTCCCAACAATTCCCTCTGATCATGACCTTGCTTCCTGGGTGTTGAGCTCATGACTATGGAAGCCTAGCTACAAAGCTTTGTCGGGTGTTGGATATCTGGGTGTACTGAGTTCGAAGGGGTTTCTACAATGCTGATATACTCTTAGGTGGTGAAAGTGGAAATCTGGAACATCTCGTCTCCACCTTGGTCACCCTGTATGATGGACGATGGAGAAGAAGGTGAGGGGAAAGCTACTATTAACTTGTACCCTGGGTTTCCAAAGTCGATTCAGGGGTCAACATCTTCCTCCAAGGGTGGCGGATCCAACTGATCTCCTCTAATCGTATGAGGTTCTAGACTGGCAAGATTGTTGTGATTGGTTGGATCACAGCCTGAGCTACCCTCCTCCCCGCTTTGCTCGGAGGTAGGAGAAGGAGTCTGAGCCGTCAGATCCTAACAATTTGCCAAAGTAGTGAGCTCGATGAGGCCACGCTGCCTGACTTTGGGTTGGGCTCAGCAAAGAGTTGTCCAATGTGAGCGTGATATAAACACAATGTGAACTTAAATCTAAACAGTTAATCATAATAGACATGATCAAACTTGAAGCCTTAATATATTTTGTAGAAAGGTTGTTTCGCTCTAAAAGTTTAGGCATAGGTTCAGAACAACATAAAGTAACTCATATCTATTTTTGAGACACAAATTTCATTAGTTGGTCATGCAAATAGATTCTTCAAACAACCTTATAAATAAGCACATAAACCTTTAATACAAGTCAATTAATCATCAAACCATAATGACAGATTCAATCCACTTTGTTTGATTATGAAGCATACAAAGGTTCATCATTCCACCCTTTGGGTCCATGTGTATCCCTAATGATAAATGAAGTCATAACTATCCAACTTGATATTTAAGGGCATCCAACCCACAGTATACATCAACATAACTTCTAGCATCATCAACACAAGATCAACTTACTCAAATTGACCATATAAGACCTCATCTTCCACAATTATATCATTTTATTCCAATTATGTACTCAAGTACTAGTCTAAACATCAACAACCTAAAATTAGGGTCATCACATTCACCCCACCTTATTTGGAATTTCATCCTCGAAATTCAACTAACATCATCCTTAAGAGGCTATTTAGGAGTTCAACTTCATATACATCATCATTTCTTAGGTTCTAAGACCACCATAGTTGCATGCACTCTAAGTTGTCAGCTTAGGGTCTAGAGATTCTTGGGTGTGTCCACCCCACCTTATATATATGTGGAATCATCACTTAATGTCTTAACCATAACATGACATTATGATATCTTAGGGTTACATCACCACTAAGGGTACATGTTTTGTTCATAATTTTAATGTTCATGATGAATTCGTTTATATGCCATGATATTCAGATTGTTCAAATCTAACATCATTAACATCTTACAATGATTTCAACATTAGAGGAGATTTATCTTCCCCCTTGATATTAGAAATTTTTTTTCTACTTAAGAAGGGCTTATGTAACATGTTTGACCATTAGGGTTTCACCCTATGGTGTGATATTCATATTCAACTTAGAAGCATACATTGAGAAGGATCAAAGTTATGAACTATATTTCTGATCATATATCCTATGATCCAAAGATATCTTTATATCAAGTTCATGAGTTCAACTTTTTATGTCTTGCATGTATTATGTGAAGGGGAAAAAAAGAGAATATATTAAGTTTATCCCATGATCTCAGCATCATATCTTTCATGTTTCATATGAAGGGGGAGAGAACATTTTAAAGTCAAACTTATCATGATTTCAATCTTGGGTACTACATGTATGATATAGGGGGGAAAATATAGAATAGGTCAAGCTTATACGAGTGACTCCTCATATATAAATCATCTATATAGCTCAAGTGAGGTTTCTATCATCATATATTAAGAAAGAGAAGAAGAATGGAGAATTATATTTTTGAGTATCTTTTGCACAAAGCATCATACTCTCATAACTAGAGTTCATATATTACCTCACTTGCAATTAATGATGAAATACACAAAATATGTCACTCAAGCTAGGACCTAACTCAGCCAAAGGATTGAGTTTATCATATGGGCCATCTACCCATCCTTTTATTTTACCCAATTCTCACATATAGATTTGAATCATACATAAGGACTCAACTCAACACTCGAGAGTAATCTAGTGTAGGACTTTTTTTAACACATATCTCATATATTGGAGGCTAGGTCCAATGACCTTCTCCCTGTGGGTCTTACTCTCTATAGAGTTCACCACATATCTCACCCTACCACTAGATATCCTCCTTGTATAAGAGCTTGAGGCTCATGCACACTCATCTCTATCTTAACTTAGCTTATCTTAAGTAGGGAAAAGGGAATGTACTTTCATCATCACGACTTATCATAGATTCTCCAAGAGTGGATTCAGTTCATATATAACTCAAATCTTAATAAGGAAACTTATACCATCATAGATCAACTTAGGTAAGATTGCACATGCTTATTTCAACTATCACTCTATCATCTACTCTATGTATCACCTATCATAATAAGGCTCTAAACATCTAATCTAGACCACTCTCTCTTCTAGACTGATGTCACTCCCTTTCACTTAGGTTGCATGAACACCCACTACTCTCCTGTGTGAGGGACACATTTTTACATTTACATATATCTAATAAAATATTATATAGCTTTTCTTCGAGAAAGAAGGCAACAGAGAAAATTGTCGAGGCTCGAGCCGATTGGAAAACAAAACCAAATCAGCAAAACGAGTGTCCCACACACAGTAGATAGTCTAGTGTCATGTCACCTAGTGAAATTGTGAGAACAAATTAAGTGTAGACTAGTGTAGCTACCCAATACATATGAGCTCTATATGGAAAGGGTCTCACACACTTGTCTAAACCTAGTTCTCGAACATCTAGGTTCTAACCTAGAGGCTAGGTCAAACCTTATTCCTATAGAACAACTTACTAAGTTTCTAGGATTTTAAGTGAAAGGTGAAGTTTAGTTTTATGTATCATGGTGAGCAATTGTCAGGTGTAGTTATTGTTCATGCTTTGATACCAACTGTTACGTCCCCAGATTTTTATTTCTCCAAACCCTATTTGGAATGAGATGTCAGAATCCAAAAACATCATCTAATCATATCAGAAAGCGACGCTGAAGCATAATACACATACATGAACATACAACCATAACATTTCTCAACATTCAACATATTTATATTACAACATGAATTAAATTTACATATTGAAAGAAGATTTACAAGTCTAAACATGTATGCTAACAGGATCTACACAATAGGTACAACCTGGAATCCTGCTCACTTCCCGTCTTTTATCCCAAGCTAGCTCTGAACCTAAAACATACGTGAAACAACAAATCAACACACAAGGTGTTGTGTACATGGGCAGAAAGATACATACATTTATGGCTTTCATAATTTTTGAAAAAGATTTGCATAAGGAAAGAAAATCATAGAAAACACTTATTTATTAAGCGAAATACTCCAATTTAAGTCATTTTCCTAGAAGAATTGCATTATCAAGATGGACTAGTACCAAAACATAAATATTGGGCCCATCCCGTGTACCAAGTACTCTAGGGAAACTCCCCGTACACCGTGTGCTCTAGGGAGGTGTACTAGCCAACATTAATCCATTCCCTCGTAAGGGGGATAATGAACACCTTAAATAACTACAAAGCATCTACTTATCATTTATGTTTACAAGTGATAAAACATCGAGTACTATATAGTGCTACTACATCTAATATTTGCAAATAGAAGAGAGCATACATACATATCATGATTCCAAGCAAGAAAACCATAGTCATATACTTAAATAAAAACCCACGTACCTGAGTTCAGAGATTTCTAACTTATCCTTGATCATCTAGAAGTCTGGTCATCACCTGATTAAGACAAGACCACATACTATCATCACATTCTCATCATCTTAACCCTAGTCGTGTTCATTAGGGTTTATATTATCTCATTAGGATATTCCAACGTTTACTTGCATTATTGTCTTATATTTATCTTACTGATGTCATTTTCCAGATTATGATTCATTATCTGAATATTAGGTCCCATATCCTTTTTGGTGCACATATTAACCCTAGTTTATATACATTATTCAATTTAGGGTTACAACCCATGTATTAAGGGTCATCTTCATATAACATGAATTCTATGCATATAATTGATCTCAGATATATATATATTATATTCCAGTTACAGATATGAGGGTTTTCTGTAAATTTCATCATTTATTGAGCATGCATGCATTTAATACATTATATTTAGTGTTATTAGCCATAATTAGCCATATTAATCAAATTATATGGTTTCTTACATCAACATGACCATATTTGACATCATATGCATTATAAACATGATTATAGACTAACTAACATTTTTCCATAATTTAATATCATCATTTGATATTTATTACTCCTGAACTAAGCATTTTACAACTAATAAGATATCACTGATATTAGTGCATCAAAAGCCTGATATTATGATTTCATATTGTTCTACACATTTTTCTAAGAATTCCGGTACCTTATTTGCATTTTTTTGACATTCATACTATTTTCTATGGATTATTGAAGTTATGAGCATTTTGTGAGATAATTACCTTTCTCGGCCAATCCCGTCGTGCCACATGGCCATGGGCGCTGCTCTTTCTCTTGGTCCCCCCCCCCCCCGAGCTAGATCATGCACAACACGGGCGTGCGCCATAGACCACGGTCGTGGTCTGTGGTTCTTGTGATCTGGAACTCGTGAACACCCCAGCCTGCCCTGCTTTGGCAGGGTGCCGCCGCGCTGCCCGGCTCTGGTGAGTGATCGGCTATGCAGGAGTGATCCTCATCATCTTCTTATGGCCGCCAACACCTTTAGCGACCTCTGCTTGAACTCCACGGTTTCTCAGCTTCACCGTTCCATCTTTAGAACCCCAAATCGCCGAGATCTCTAGACACCACGCCGTCGCCGCCTAGGCTCTCTTGCGGTGAGGGATCAACAGAGCGGAGGTGCTCCGCATCAGATCCTAAGACTACCATCAGCCTCGGAGGCTTTGCCCTGATCTCCACGGCTTAAGAACGCCTGGCTTCACCACTGGAGACCTGCCTCCATGGTCTCTCCGGGTATGGTTACCACTACGGCGCCAGCAAAAAGGGGAAAATCGTCCCCAGTCATGGAAGAAGTCAGGAAACCTTCCCCAAAGCCCCGCAGAACCTCCTCCAACCTCAAAAAGTAGGGAAGACTTCTTGTAGCTCGCTGCGGCCTCTTCAATGGGTTACAAAACTCCCAACAACGCATCTGATCCTGACCTTCCTTCCTGGGTGTCGAGCTCATGACTATGGAAGCCTAGCTACAAAGCTTTGTCGGGTGTTGGATATCTGGGTGTACTGAGTTCGAAGGGGTTTCTACAATGCTAATATACTCTTAGGTGGTGAAAGTGGAAATCTAGAACATCTCGTCTCCACCTTGGTCACCCTGTATGATGGAGGATGGAGAATAAGGTGAGGGGAAAGCTACTATTAACTTGTACCCTGGGTTTCCAAAGTCGATTCAGGGGTCAACATCTTCCTCCAAGGGTGGCAGATCCAACTGATCTCCTCTAATCGTATGAGGTTCTAGACTGGAAAGATTGTTGCGATTGGTTGGATTGCAGCCTGAGCTACCCTCCTCCCTGCTTTGCTTGGAGGTAGGAGAAGGAGTCTGAGCCGTCAGATCCTAACAACCTGCCAAAGCAGTGAGCTCGATGAGGCCACGTTGCCTGACTTTGGGTTGGGCTCAGCAAAGAGTTGTCCAATGTGAGTGTGATATATACGCAATGTGAACTTAAATCTAAATCAATTAATCATAATAGACATGATCAAACTTGAAGCCTTAATATCTTTTGTAGAAAGGTTGTTTCACTCTAAAAGTTTAGGCATAGGTTCACAACAACATAAAGCAACTCATATCTATTTTTGAGACACAAATTTCATTAGTTGGTCATGCAAATAGATTCTTCAAACAACCTTATAAATAAGCACATAAACCTTGAATACAAGTCAATTAATCATCAAACCATAATGACAGATTCAATCCACTTTGTTTGATTATGAAGCATACAAAGGTTCATCATTCCACCCTTTGGGTCCATGTGTATCCCTAATGATAAATGAAGTCATAACTATCCAACTTGATATTTAAGGGCATCCAACCCACAATATACATCAATATAACTTCTAGCATCATCAACACAAGATCAACTTACTCAAATTGACCATATAAGACCTCATCTTCCACAATTATATCATTTTATTCCAATTATGTACTCAAGTACTAGTCTAAACATCAACAACCTAAAATCAGGGTTATCACATAACCCGATTAGGGTTTCTAATTGGAGGATTGTCCATATATTGAACTAATCAATTGAATCCATTAGATCATCATCCAATGTGTAGTAGGGTCCTGACCTCAAATGGTAAACCCATCCAAACAGTCAACCCTTCTAAATGGTTTGGGGTCCAAACCTCCAAACGGTTTGCAAACCGTTTGGTCTCCAAACGGTTTGGTGAAACCGATTGGACCAAAATATTGAAACTGTTTGCAATAGAAACTTGTTTGAATGTGTGCCTAAGATGATTTCATCATCATCTACCTTCGTTCATTCAAAAGATACTGCCATTTTCATGGTAATTACATCAATGGATCAAGGGAATTTCAAGTGGAACAAAATGATCAACAATTAATGGAGAATTGAATGCAATAACAACATTTAAGGGTTTAAGTTATATAACCCGCCTCCAATTGAGTCTTCAAAGATCCAAGCTCCACATCTTTAATGGTAGAAGAAGATTTCTCAACTATGCCAAGCTCGTCCTCAAGCTTTTGAGTGAAAAGTAACGGCTAGGATAGAAGATTATATGGAGAAAAGAAGAAATCCATCATTTATTTTCGATTTCCACCATGAAATCATGGTGAAAGAAGGTCAAGAAGCTTACCAACAGGTTGGGAGTTGTCCTCCTGTTGCTCCAAGATCCCTTGGTCGTTTTGGCAAGAAATAAGTGAAAGGGGTTTCGAAATTACCCTTTCAACTCATGGATAAAGGAGCATATATATGAATTTTATGAAAATTCATTTATGAGAGAGAAAGTAGGGATTATCTCCTCCATTTCTTTGCAACTTGCCCCCCTCTATTCCTTAGATAAGAGGCTGTCTTCCTTGCCTCTTATTCCTCTCAATTATCCACAATTTAGAGAAAAACAAACTAAGCACCTTAATCCATTTAATAATAATATCCTAAAGTTAGTGAATAATTCTTTTTCTTTTAATAATGTGAGTGAGTTATCCACTTCCTTTATATATTTTCGTGCCTTTGCAAGGCACATGGTCGTCCATACTTTTGAAATATCATCCCTCACCTTTTGGTTAAAGGACTCTTCAATTAATATATTTATTTTTGCATTAATTGAAGTAAAGTTCCAATTAAGCTTAAATCTTGATTATTTTAATATCAAGATTCTCTCTCCTCCAAAGAGATACAAATGAGATGCCCCTCTCATTTTATTTGATATAAATGATGCAAAGAAACATTAGGGAATATTTTGAAGTGGTACTTTGCATATTAAACCCTGGGTTTTGGGTAATTTGCACATTACACCAAAACTAGGTTTTAATGCACAAACATTGCTTTATCAGCTCTTTCTTAGTACTCAGGCTACCACAAGCCATGCCTCTACATCATCTTCATTCTCATGATGCTTCAACACATGCGGAACATCTTATCATGTAACATTTGCAATTTAACCCCTCAACTTGGTTAATTTGCACTTTAGTCCAAAACAAGCAAAACAATGTTTCAACATTATTCGAAAAGGACTAAAATTGAAACATAAGTTCCTCTTGAACCGTAATTACTTTTCAATAAATAAGAGCAAGCATATAATTAACTTTATTAAGAAAAACATCTAGGGTTAAGGCATAACCCAGGTCAGGTATGTTACATTCACTCCATGTTGCAACATCTCCGGTTGGCTCCTTATATGGTGTGACCATCACCTTTCACGTATCAAAGTTCATGCCTTGAATATAGAACTGCATATGCCTATTCTAATAGAGGAATTTTATGTCGTCAAAGATCATAGAACGCATGGAGAAGCCTCCCTCTAGGCTGAGTGAACCAAGTAGGTTGTCGCCCATCTTCTTATCTCGTGGGAGATTGTTGGAGAAGATCCTAGGCTTTGATACCACTTGTTGGATCTAGGGTTATAGAGGAGGGTGAATAGAGCTTCAAAAATTCTCACAAGATAAGTTAGACCTTCAAATTATATCAATCAAAACCAACAGCTTAAGTGCAATTTGAAGTTCTAACTAACAAGCATATCAAGAATGAGAGAAAATGAAACAAGCACTTAGACAAGGTCATTCAGAGTGGTTCCACTCTCCAAACTAGGAGAGAGTCAATCCACTACCTAAAGAGGTCATCCTCTAGGACTTTGCAAGTGCTTTCCTCTATATATTCACTTATAAGAGATACAAGATACGACCCACCAAAGGACTTACCTATCCATTACAAAGAGTCTTCAACCTTACTAAGGACTTACCCACTTTGTAAAGAGTCTTCCGCCTTCTTCCAAAGACTTACCTACTCTTACATAAGTATTCAACCTTCAAGTAAATATCCACTCTTATTGTATCTTATGCCTTTGCCTTCTCCTTCACCTAGAGAAGATCTTCACCTTTTCTTCAACCTTTAAGAAGAACAACAACAACTTCACCTTCATTCGAAGTAGCTTGCTTCAACCTTTTCTTCTTTGAAAAAGGGGTATGGAAGATGGAATGGAATGAGAGCTTTACAAGAACAAGGAAGTAGCTCTCTTACAACTAGCTTAACTCACTCATAATCACGAAATGCTATGTAAATGAGAGAGAGAAAGGGGCCCAAGGAGTTGCAACACACTCAACTATAGCAAGGACTTAGAATAGCATGAATGAGCCAACTTGGAATGAACTCTAGGGGGTCCTATTTATAGTTGGGGGTGTTCCCTTGAGTGTGGGATCACTCAAGGGCGAAACATAGCTGCTTTTCAAGTTGCAACATATCTATTCTTGCTCAAAACAATGCACCAACGGTTATAATCACTTTTTCTATATTTTTCATACAGTACATCCAGTCGAGTTTCAATAAAGGTAACTCCACTGATCCACTAAGAGACTAAGCTAAATTTCAAACTATAGGTCGAGTTTGTTCTTGGAAACTCGACCGATGAGTTAAAATCTGTTTTTCTTAAAATCAGTTTTTCTCAGTGATTCAGTCAACCGAGTTCTGGGAGTGTGCAACTTGACTGATTGGCCTCTCTAGAAAATTCATCACTGGATCGATCGAGTTTCCAACTCGATCGATAAACAACCTGTGAGAAATTTTCTAAATTGACATTTGAGTGATCAAATTTTGGAATTAAGTCTCCCTAATTTTTTTCTCATCTTAGTTTCAAGTCATATCATCAATACAAGCGATTACAAAAATCATCTAAGGTCATTTGGAGTGATTTCCAAAATGCGCACTTCCATTGCTTTTGACTTGAACTTGAACAAGCTAGGGCCTGTGTAATTTGATCCTTTTCATGTACCTAAAGCCTGATATCAACCTTGAATAAATATATTAGATACATAGGAATGGAATGGTTAAGTCATTATCAAAATATGGGCAATATATAACTCTCAAGTCTATATATATATATATATATATATATATATATATATATATATATATATATATATATATATATATATATCGTGTAAATGTATACATTTACATGTATAGCAAATAATTTTTTGTAGTCAAATATGGGACTAAAAGAGAAATATTTCTCCCCCTTTTTCCACTCTCTACAGGAGAGATCAGGCAACCATGGATGTATTAAATCAAAAAAAGCTTATTCGGTATTTTGAACTGAGATCTCTTCATTTGGAAACATGCCAACAATACTTCAGCAACTTTTTTTGGGTCCAATATATATCTAAATATATATGTATATGCCTATACATACTTGTCTATAATCAACAATAAATTTACATTTTATATAATTATATTTGAATGTACAAGAGCCACTCAAATAAAATTCAAGCACACTCACTCGACACACATTTAAAAATCAATTGTATAATTAGTATATAAATTATGTCTACATTTTTCAAACTTGAAATACTTGTCCATACTACTTTCCCCTATTATAAATGAAAAAGGGACTACAAATGTACAATTACAAAGCATTTAATGTAAGGGCATTGTTGGTATTGGTATTCACTAGTATTTTTTTTTGTCAAATCCTATATTAGTTCAAAACTTTATGAAAGCTTTCTAAACAAAATTAAAAAAAATAGACGATAACATTAATTTTAGATCAAACAGGTGATATGCTTTCAAAGACATACATTGCTAAATACCGTATGAATAATATTACATAGACACCATCTTTCCAAAATAGAATCTAAGTCATTCTCCACTACAAAATAAAGAATATAACAAATAAAATGTATTATTTTATTGAGATATCTTTTATTTTGTGGTGAGTTTCATTTTAGATATGTAAATGTGTGCAAATCATACCATATTAGTCCCCATGCAAACATAGTTGGTACTACGCCAAATTATGGCACTACTAAATACCATCAGAATCCCGCAACACTCTTCTAGACCCGGTTACAATAAAAGAAATACATTAGCCCATGTTTGGTTTGGTACTGAGTCCAGATTAGTGAGTGTCATTTTGTGCCAAGTCACCAAAATCCAGTCCGGGTTGGCTTGAAATGCTATTTGGTTTGTTATCCCAAAACATGCCCATTTTGGGTGTTTCGTTATCCCCAAATCCAGATTAACTCCGTCCCAGTCTGAGCAGGATTATGAATTGCAATCCAGATTACGCATTGTTCGCTTGTTTCTCCCCCCAACACCCCTGACTCCCTCCCTCCCTCGTTTACTCTGCGGCTCGCACAGCAGCTTCCGAGGAAGACAGAAGAAAGGCATCCCCTTGTCCCGAGAGAAGACTGCGATGCTGTCTATGTATTGAAGATGAGGGCTACCCTCTGTCCAGATGGAGAAACATGTTGTAGGAGGCGGAACAGGAGCCCATATCCTATCGCCCTATCTCTTGGTTGTGTGAGTAGTTGGACCATCATGGGAAGAATAGCTGGTCAAAGTAGGAGGCGAGCAGGTGCTAGCAGGTAAGACATGTTGAAACATTGGCCCTGTCGCGTCTGAGTAGTAAATTTAACCATTGTTTGGCAGGGTTTCAATGAAGAGGCAAGAAGGGGCAGAGGTGATAGACAAACCCTATCGGCTGGGGTATACCTTCTGCTATAAATTGGGTATGTCCTTAGTCAAAATTTTGCTACTGCATCTGCATATTATAGTCCAGGTGATCGCAGAAGCTGTCGGTTGTGATTCCTCATTCGCTGATCTCTCTGGACTGCTCAGGTGGGTCTTCTTCTGCAACTGATTTTCTTGTTTTTTCATTTATTGTCGTCATGTTTGATTCAAACTAACTATTTTCCTTGTTTAATTGGTGTTTGCTCTGTGTTGTTCCATCAATTTGGATGATGTGGCGCCTGTTTGTATCAATTGTGAATCCATGTATTTCATTCTCCCTAAAATGCTTCATGTAGTACTGCTTAGAAAGAGTTAATAGATGATACTCAAAAAATAACACGGGTTCACAACTGTGACTACTATTTTTCTCAAATTGGATACCAGGACAATTGATACATACCATCTATCTTACTATTTTTCTTGACAAATGTTGATATTTGTTCATAACTAAATGTTTATGCTATACTTAATTTGATGTTAGGTAGTTCTGATAAGGCATCAATAATTTGAAGTTGATTACTTGACCCTACAATACAAAGTCATATAACGTTGTATATTTGAAAGTAGGTTTCCTTACAAATGACACATAGTTTAGACCAAATTCATTAGACAAAAGTAATTATATACGAAATTAGTACATGTACACTCTTGGTATAGATTATCAGAATGACTACATATAACCATAAATTAAATTATCTATCCTAATAAAATTGTGTCCAAGTAGGATATATATTCCACATTCTATTTTATATGAAATTGAACACACAATAAATTCTTCTATAGACCATTTAGTATCTGCATCCCATTTTTTTTTCTTAGTAGGTCCTCAGCTAACAACTTATTTGCTTATTCTATATGACTTTCTTTGGTTTGTTGAGTTACTTTGTATTACCAAACCAAAGAAAGAGGATGGATATGTGATATGGTTTGAGTGAATGTGTAGTGTGTTCCAACAATTTTATTGTGTGCTTATTGGTCTGATAAGTTTGTGTGTTCCCCCAATTTGTTTTTATGTTAATCAAACCAATATGAATGGAAGTCAGATGTTGTTAATCAGATGCTCATTGTTAGTAGTATGTGTATGGAAGTGAGTTATCAATCATGGGTCCCACAAAAATATCAGTTTGGGGTGGAAATGGGTTTTAATAGTCTGTTTGTGTGTTTCAACAGTTTGTATTAAGTGTATTAGTTGGTCCAATCTATGTCTAATTACATATTGGAGGGATTCGACTAAATTTTAATCAAACTTCTACCTATTAGTGGGTTGAATATAAATTCTTTTATAGTAATGTAGCACTAATTACGAGTCAAAAAAGAAGAAAATTAGTTTCATGTATTGATCTTTGTAATTGTGGTAACTTATTCATGTTTGATGGTCAATAGGTTCATGGTGCTTTTCTTTTTTAGTACCCAAGAATCCAAACAAGGTCTTATGAGGAGGCAATTTCTACATGTGTACTTTATACCCAAGAATCCAGTATTTATTTGTAGTTACTCTTCGTCGTCTATGTTTTGTCCCCTTTCTTAGTAATACACCCGTCTCTTCAATTTTGGTGTTTTGCTTTACATCCCGAGGAAGATGTGGCCTCTGATTTGTGTTTCGGTTATGTATTCTTTTCCCCAATTGTCTCCCCCTTACTCTTTGGCATCAACTGTTTGATGTCTCTTTTTACCTCTTGGTCAATTTCTATCATCATATTACCACATGAGTCTAATGACTACTGATTATCCTACATTGATTACGTATCAATCTCTATTTTTTTCCTTTTCTTGTGTTTTGCTAAAGCTTGCTATGATCAGTAACATGAAAAACTGAGCTAATAGCTGAATGTTGTTCTCTTATATTACATTTTTATTTTTGTGACCTTTTGGTTGACCCTTGAATTATATTGACTGTATTACATTTGTAAAGAAATTGACTTCAATCTTATTTACTTATTAGGTTGTTATAGTTACTCATATAATTGCCTCACATAAGTTTATGCCATCTCCTCTCTTTCTCCCGATATAATGATAGTCTCAAAGGATATGGACTTCGTGGTGGCAAATGTGGATGCCAATCATATGTATTATCAACCTTCAATCGTATACACTTATTAGGTTATTATATAGTTGTGATGTTTATCAGTTGAGTTTTATCAGAAAATAGCAGCCACATGGTTATCTGAACCCATCCCCTCCTATGGTTCACTTATCTCCCATGTAACATACTGAATTTTAGGATCCTTCTTGCAATTTACCCATTTTCAAGATTTTATTTGCTTTCAAGTCCTTTTGGACCATTTTCCTAGATTTCCCCATCATTTGTATCCTTTTTGGCCTCAATGTGGAATTTGAGCTTTACTTGAGGATGTAAATCATATTTACCCACATTCATGCCAATGAATGGGGTTTTGCACAAAAATAACAATTAATGTGATTCTTGGGGACTAGTAATGCAATATGACCATTTATGAGAGATAATTAGTGGATAATGTTAATTTGGAGCTTTTATATCTTTTTGGATAAAGATATGAGTAATAATGTGCATTTGAATTAAGTTATGAGAATAATTAACCCCTTTACTTTCTCTCTCCTCCAAATGGACCATAATACATTAATGAGAGGATAATATGGTGGGATATGACTCTTAATATTAATATGTGATGTCTATCTCGAATTTCACCCTAATATTGCATTAAAAGATTCTATTTATATTAACTCACTCTTTTTATGCATTAATATATGCATTTATAGTCAATATAATAATTAAGGGCCAAATTTTGTGTAAAATAAGAAACTAAATGCATAGCATTGATCTAGGAGTCGTAATTAACATATGGTTAAAATTTGGTGGCTTTTGGACTTTATTTGACCCCTCAAATTAATTTTATAAACTTTGGATATAGTGCAACTATAGTAGATGAATCGATTTCATTCATTTAACACGCCACACTATGGTTTCTGTGTATTTCTTTGTCACGTGCACCCAGTCCATCATGGACCCACATCCAACGGTCCATTTTATAGATGCCCCAATCTGACAGATGAAAAGTCATCTTTTTCCTCTGACTGTTCGCGAGCCAACAACCCCTCAACTTCGGCGACCTTGCTCCCCCTCTCTCCTCCACCATTTCACGAGATCTCTCTTGTATTGATTTCATCTTCTCGAGCCACTCAATTGGAGCCATCACTCATCGCCTTTCGTGCACCACAGCTAGAATGCCCATTCGGGCTCTTTTCCTCCTCTCAGCCATTGTGCGCAGAGTGGGTCTTGACTCTCCTCCATCCTATATAAAGCCTGGTCTAGTACCCTCAGACCCCGTGTGGTCTTCCTCCTCCTCAATTTGTCTGAAACTCCCCCCACTAGACACAGATACCTCCAGTTGTTTCCTGACTTGTGGTGAGTCTCCTTGGATCCAGACGACACCAGCAGCAAAATTAGGTAGCCTGGTGAGTTTGTCTTCCTATCCTCTTCATTTTGAGCCCCTGATATATTGGTTTCGTTCAATATTGCATAAATGCCCAGTCGAGCACCGAGCTCCTTGCTGCCATGGCAGAGCATGGGCTGGGGAAGAAACCCAATGGCAGAATGACCATTCTGCCCCCGCTCGCCCTCCTCTTTTTGTTCACTCGTCGAGGTCATTTCAGACTTTTTGCCTTTTATTTGCTCACCTCTGACTGAAGTCTTGCGAGCATGGACCGCTGACTAGGCTATGTGCCATTGGCCCAGGTCATGTGGGCCCAGCCATGTGGCCACTCACTCGCACAAAGCCACTCAGCCCACGTGGCATTTTCTCGCCTTCTAATTGGTCTAGAGTAATTAACTCATAGAAAATCGATACTTTATTGGGAAAATGCGAATAAATAGTCGTTGGAAAGGATTTTTAATGTAGAATCCAAATTTGTTGTTTTTGGGTCCTGATCCTGATTCCTTTTTCAAAGTTTACCTTGGATTCCTTTTTTATTATATAAAGTGTTCTAAAATTGCTAATTAAGTCATTTTAACTTCAAATTGAGAAATAAAGGATGTTTTCTTAATCAGTGAAACTCAAGCAATGTTTTGATCTAAGTTTTGAGTCCTAAATAGAAGGTTTTCCTAAAAGGTCTAAAATGAGTATCTTTTATACACCTTATGCCTTAATACATATTGATGCATGCAAAATATTTGTAACTAGGATAATGTGATCATGGAATACATCGAATTGGTGAAGTGATGTTTATTATCTTCAATAAGGTATGTGACACCTATTTTTGTATGTGATCCATATTCTAATTATGAATGAATGTGTAATGTATACCCTAATCCTTCAGTTGGGCTTTTATCCAACCCCAATTTTCTAATGAGATAATTGCTAGCCTTGGATTCTTTCTAATGCCTTTATTTGGCTTTTTCACTTATTTGAATCTCTATTTCCAATGTTGACACTTTATGTGATTTATTTCATGGGTTTATTCCCCAATGTAACGATGCAAATGTTACTTATAGTTTTCACTACTGCCAAGTGAACTATTTAGCATGATGTATTTTTGGCCAAATGACAATATAGTATACATGAGTACAAGCCCCCCATAGTAGGCATGAGCCCAGGGGAATGATCCCCAGGGGAATGTGATTTTCTTCCCGTTTTACATATTTTGAGGGATGTGAATTTCCCCTCTCCTCTTGGTGCAGGTCCGGTAGGTGCCTCACCTTGCATTGGTATGATTTTGTGTCATAATATCATTCATGCTATGTTGATTATTGTTGTTGTTGGACTATGGCAGATTTCTATTTTTTATTTGATTACTTGCCTCATACTCTCGAAATCTCTTAGTGTAGTGAATCATTTTATTATGCAATGTTGTATTTTATTATTGTTCCTACTTCTCTTGAATAACACATACTTTTATCTCTCTCTTGTTGGGTGATCCCAACCACCCAAGAATAGGATCAGAGTGCGCATTAGAAGCATGGTGAACCAACCTAAGGCTAAGAGAAAGGAGTTCAACCTTGTATTTTGGACATAGCTACATATTAAGTTATCTTGGTTTGGAGACATGTTGATTTGGTTTTAGTCTTCCTCTACCTAGATCCTATTTTTTATAAAGTTGTACACCCTTATTGGGAAATTTGTAATGTACTCTTTATACATTTTTAATATAGTCAAAGTTTAAAATTTTGCTGCTTCACATTGTTGTTTTTGTTTACCATATTTTTAGTAGAGAGTTGGGTTATGATCTCATCTCTTTACATCCCATGTATAAAATACATCCATTTTTTGTACCTATTAATAACCATGTAAGTCATTATATATTTATTAGTACTGTAAACACCCCTCACTATCATTATATATTGCAGCAGCTATGCGAGTATGTCTTCCGGAGACCCTAGGTTACATATTGTTTGGTCAAGAGAGTCTAACGATGCTCTAGTTTCATCATTACAGAGGCAGTATGACATAGGAAAGTGTATTGATGACCATTTTACTAGGGACAGTTGGAGGGAGGCACTTCATGATTTGCAAAATAGGATGGGGAAGTCAGCCTTTTCGTTAGAGTAAGTCAAAACTCGATGGAAGAACTTGAGGAAGGACTATGCCAGATTTAATCTTATAACCAACAAGAGTGGCATCAGATGGGATGAGACTAGGAACAAGCCTGAGTTACCTAACACCCCTGAGTGGAGGGAGAGCATTGCAGTATGTACAATAATTGTAAGGCCCCTAAACTTGCTTAATGAGTTAAATGAGATTAATTATCATAATTTAATTCTTATAACCCTAATATAACCTTGTTATATGCTTTGAAATCATAAGACAAGCTTAAGTTTCAATTTTGGTCCAATTTGGATACTGTTTGAGCAAGTTATGCAATTTTATGCACATTTTGGACTTTTCTGCAATTTACCCAATTGAAAGGTTTTCTTTGCAATTTATCACTTTCATTATGTTCCTTGGATATTCTATCATCATTCTTGAGCTTGTTGAGACATGGGGCACCTATTTAAACCTTGGTTTGAAGGTGTTTTCTCTAAGGGTATTTTAGGATTTTCCCCTTCACAGATGAGCTACCTTTAGTAGCTATCAACTAATGAATTATTTGATTGTCTGGGAAATTCGACAAAGGAAAGATAAGCAAGTCTATACATATGGTGGGGGAGCTTCTTGTGTGTGTGCTTGTATATCCTTAATAAATTAAGGCCATGGACACTTGGATAGATACTAGAACTTCAACTTTTTCTTTTTCTTTATCTTAAAGTTTCATATACTTATCCCCAAGCACCAAAACGAGCCATTTTCTCTCCACCACTTCCCTCCTTCTCCCAACCTTGTTCTCCCTCTGTGCTTCTATGAATTTTTCTATCCAAGGAAGAAGAAAGTGGGGATCTTCTTGGAAAAAGGATCTAGGGTTGCAATTGACTTCATTTTAGGATTGAAAAAGCTTCCTTCTAGTGATCTTGACCTAAAAGAGTAAGAATTCCCTTCTTTCCTCCGTTTATTTCTTTTTTATCCTTCCTCCTAGATTTCTCCAGGTCATAACCTTACTGTTCCATGGTATAAATTGCTCTAAAGCTCTAAAACCCTACCTTTCTTGCTCCTTATGCTTAGGGTTTGCTCATTTGATGAAGAAAGGTGCTAGATGGACAAATTCATAGCTTGTTCTTGGATTTTCTACCCTAACTACTCGAGTTTTCTTCTGTGTTGGGTTTCATATTTTCATTAGAGACAATTTTTATAACTTGCTCCACGTTTATTTCTTATCATAAGCTTTCTAGATCATGTTCTTGCTTGAAAATGATGATGTATGCACTAAAAATCTATGCCTTACTTGGATTTCAATTTTTATAATGTTCCCTATTCTAATTTCAGTTCTAGATGAACTTTTGATCATGTGTACACTATTCCTAAGGTATAATATGACTTGTATCAGGTTGGTTTGACAACCTATGGTGTTAAGCACCTATCAACCAATGGTCAATTTTAGGGTTTAAGCTGATTTCTTCTATAAACACATGACCCATTGGTGGTACCATTGCAACAAATGATTGTGTTGTCTTCATGACAACTAATTATGGTGAACAAGGGTGTCAACTGGCGTTCACCCCTTAGATCAGGTTTTGGATCAATTAGAAGTTTAATGATCAACCATTAAGTGCCCTACTAATGTTATCAATCAATGATGATATTAGCTTAATATTTGATGTTGATTAATGAATATAGTGTTGAACTAACCACCTATGGTGATTAAATGATCACTAATGATGGTGGATCATGTCTCTACAACCTATGTTAAGTTAATCATTGTAGTTGTAGCATCAATTAAGCTTGATACCAGTGGTTTCTTGGGTCACTTGATGCAATGGTCGGATGTATACTGTAATTGATGGTTTTAACATATGAACTTGACCCAATGGTCAAGATCTAATGTTTATTCCTCCAATAAGGTGGAATGATGGCTAATGTAATATTTTGTTCCTAATAATGTGATTTAGATGGTTTCCTTGATATGATCAACTTAAGGAGCTTACTTGTTGACAATGGATGGCTTGTTTTAAATGAACAGTCAATTGTGGGTTTTACCCTACACTCAATGGAACCTTTTATGTTGTTAATCAAGGGATGTCTAGGGTTAAATGGTGACTCTTTCTAGAGCACAACTCAAGGACTTCATAGGTGGTTTATCCAAGGTGTTTACTTATATAAACAACCAATGGTCTTACCTTTTAAACATCCAATGGTTCTGGGTGACATTGTGGTATGGTGATATGGGTTGAATGATGATGGAGAAAATGGAGGGTTACCCTTAACAAGGTAGTCTTACCTATTCACTCATATGAATAGAAGGGATGATAACCATATTGTGTGGATATGTAACCCTAATGAGGTATAGTTTGTTATACCTAGATTTAATATAACTAAATGATGGTAATTGGGTATGAATAGTCCTTGAATGACTAATACAATCATGGAGTACTCTATTATTGTTGTTGAAACCCTAGTATGCTATAACCCGATGGTTACACCATGATTTATGTGTGGGTTCATACTTGAGAATGGTAAGGAATGTGATGGTGATGCTTCACCTTATGCATCCATGATCCAATGGGGATGTCATGAGTTAGGATTTGGGTATAAGTGCTAATTAGTAACATTAATATAATTTATCATGTTGAATCTAACTCTAATGCAAATAGATAAAGATGAGTATTCATGTTTAACATTATTATATGATGGAATGATGGTGGAATAACCTCCTTAACATGATCATAACCTTAATGTGTTAATTGGTGGTTATCATAGCCACATGGTTGATACTTTCTTATGCTAATCATGTGCATTATGAATATGATGAGTGGTAATCATATCTATATTCATTGCATGTTGATGTAATAAAGGAATGTTCTTAATGTTAATATAACCCTACTGTGATTTTTTATGAATATCTCCTAGCTCATTAATGCAATATTGTGCTGATCTGGTGTATTATATGTAAGTGATGTTGTTGAGCCTTGTTTTATAAGGCATGGAAAGATAATTATGATCTTGCAGGGAATAATATGATGGTCTTAATGACCTTTGGGCATGGTTGAACCCTGAATGAGGTGTAATCCTCTTGTGTTGATAAGGGTTGATACCCTATGATATTGTGAAAAGGATTTATATCCTATGATCGTATGATGGTCTTAATGACCTTTGGGCATGGTTGAGCCCTGAATGAGGTGCAATCCTCTTGTGTTGATAAGGGTTGATACCCTGTGATATTGTGAAAAGGATTTATATCTTGTGATAGTATGATGACTAGTGTGGTCTCATGAATGGAAAGTAAATAGTACCATGTGATGATGAGATGAGAAATTGTGTTTCACACATTTTATATCTTTTGAAGTTGTGATATTTATGTGCTTGTTTGAAGTGAATTAGGGTTTGTATGTCCACTTGTTTGATGCAGCCTTAATTCACCCAATTAGTATAAATAATCAAGTAAAACTCTAATCATGTAATGCCATGTGCCATAGATCCATCTGAGTGTCAGAATTTGCCAGATGGTGAAACGAGTATTTCTAAGGGAAACTTGGAGCACATACTGTTGAGTATGTGGGGGTGGCAAGTTGAGGATATATCCTTGTCATCCACAATGCAGATTATGGAGGTTGGCTATGGTCATGCCTCATACATCTGATGTGATTGAGAATGGTTGCGGTCGTGTCTCGGTGATTATATATGTGACAATATGGGAGGACAACTGTGGTTGTACCTCAGATGGTAGGGTATGCGTACCCACCTCCTTTCACTAGTGTCGTGACCTATACCAAGGACGGACTAGGCTGTTAGCAGCTTGACCTTATGTGTCACTGTGGCGGACCCGTACTGACCGGGGGCGAAAAAGATCTTAGGAGTCTGGATCTTCCTAGATCTTGTATGGCACTTATTTTGACTTAGCAGTGGTTAGTTGGATTTTGAGTGGTATCCTCAAATTTCTCAGGGCATAATAAAAGATGTAAGACAGTCATGTAGCATATTTGTTTAGGGTTATACACAATGTTTCACATTAGATGATAACCCTTGTTTGTTATCTTTACATAAAGATGATGCTTAGTGCAATTAAGAGATAGTAGATATACTTAGGTTGTTGATATGCTTAAGATTGTAGATGCGTACATACAGTAGCTATGCTTGTGTTGATAACTATACTGCTACTGCTGATTATAATCATGATGCTAGATATATGATGTTGTTAGTTATGTTTAGCATGCTAGCCATGACTTTGTAACTAGAGATGCATATACTGCTAATCATGCTTATCCAGATAGTTGTGCTTACGTTGTTATCTCTTCTTATGATGTTGATATGTTCAACCAATTAGACATGCTCATGTTGTTATCTATGCTCATGTGGCTAGACTTATTCATAATGATAGAGATTCTATGTTACTAGACTTACTCATGATGTTAGATATGCATATGATACTGAATTGCTTATATTGTCAACAAGATAAAGGATGATAGTCTGGCTAATGATGATAGTTATTATCTACTCCTTTATGTATTTTGTTAATCATCAGCACTACTAAGATTATTTGTTATATCTGATTAAATTGCTTAATTATTTAATTACTTAAAAATGTTGTAATACATAAAGGTTGCTGGAGGTTATATCTCTTGCTGGGACATGGGTCTCACCCTTGGGTTTTGCCGCATTTTTTTAGGTAATCGGAAGTGACAAAAAAAACTCGTGGCTGAAAGAAGAGGAGCTACAATAATGAATCTTTGAGAAAGTTGATTAGATGTCTAGTGTGTCCTAGAGTCGTCCCTGCACTCTCAGGTTCGGGCAAGAAAAATTTTGTATATGTGTTACAAATGAATCAGACTTTTGTTAGCATAATGCTTGTTTGTGTGGAATATATGAATATTGTTCTCCTGTGTATATATGTGGTGGCTAAGATGATAGAACAATTTGTATCAAATTCTTGGCATAGTATGGATACAATAAAGATTTTGGGCTCTTATGCAAATGTTTATGAGCGGGTGCTGACGTTGAAATCGGTTTTAATTTACCCATATTTTTGGGTATGTAATTAATTAGTGATTGATTGTGTTTTATGTTTTGAGTAATCTTATTTAGTGTAACGGGTTCTCACAATAATCATACCCTGACCCCAATAAGTAATGTCCTACATTTACATATAAATCTCCAAATAAAAATTTTTTTATACTTAGGCAAACAAGGATCTTGCTAGGTTGATTAACCGACCCTTTCCCCACTACTACGACATCGAGTTGATGGCGAGGAGGAACATTACTAGAGGACACCATGCAATGTCTTCTACGGATAGACAAATACCATCCTACGTTGCCTCTGAGGATGAAGTTGTTGTCAACTTAGATGTGTATGATACACCCATGAACACAGAAACCCCAGTAGGGGAACCAGATATAGGCACACTTGGGATGTAAAGTGAGTATGACACCAGGGGAGGCGGAACAGATACCTAGGGTGTTAGGGGAAGGACTCCTCCTATCCACAGGCGTAGGAAGCCACCATCAATGTCACAAGAGCAATGTGTGCTTTCTAATGAAGTGTTATCTGAATTCACATAGGTGTACGCAAAGGTACACGAGTTAGGCATAGGTGTGGCCACCAGACCCATTGAAAAAGAAGAGTTTGCAATGATTTTGCAACATTTCAATGACACTTTCCCCAATGCCCCTAGCCTTGTATTTACAACACTTATGAACGCCATAAAGGATTCAACAAATTGCAACATCTACCTCAGCCTTACACATACACCACACAAAATAATAATATGGTTGCAAGACCTTTGGGAAAGGTCCCAAGGCGGTAGTGCAACACCACTACCTTCAATGCCATCCTCTTTTGTGCCATCTCGGTAGGGATTTGCTTTGCATTCCCCATCACCAAACTTCAACAGCACATCAAGTATGCCATCTGTATGGTATACTGGAACCAATGATGCTGGCACAAGTGGGAATAGCAAAGGCCCTTCAACATCATAAGTTACAGGATGGTTCATGTTATGGTTTGCTTTCCAATATCATTTTTTTTAACTTCAGAAATTTATTTTTCCTTGTTGGTTTCTGTGTTTTGGAACATCAACACCATTTTTATTATTGTTGTAATAATTACTTAACGATCAAACATTTGTTGCACATAGCATTTAATTCATATCTAATGTTGATGTCGTTCATTTTTTGTCACATCTTTCATATAATGTTCATGTTGTTACTCTTTTAATTTTAGGGATCATGTCAAGATTTTTATCCTTTTGCTTGTGGGCATCATGCCTGCTAGTGGTCATACAGAACCAAGAGACCTCCTTATACAGATTTTATATATCGCGTCAGGTCCAGTAAATGACATTGCTAATGCAATAGCTGAGTCAATAGTGAACTCCATCATGGATTATATTCCTAATGATGATGACGTACAACCTTCAATACGTAGGTCAGTAGGAGTGGCCACCAAAAGGTGCTAGAAATCATAACTGGTCATGAACAAAGGGCTTATGACCTATACTGAATGCGACCACAAACTATAATAGCCCTCGTGGACAAGCTTGAGGGTTGTGGCTTGTTAAAAAGTAGTAGAGGAGTCCCACCAGTTGAGGCTATATGCTAATTCCTCCAGATGGTTGGGCATGGCCATACAAATCACATTTTAGCCGAGGACTACATTCACTTTGGTGAAACCATAAGCAGAAAGTTCAATGAAGTTTTGGACGTGGTGTGTACATTGTGCCATGACTATGTTGTCTTGCCAACCACAATCACAACCACAACAACACATCGTCATAAATTGGAGAGCCCAAGGTTCTACCCTTACTTCAAGGTAATAGTTATCCCCTAAAATTTATAATCATTGTCAATTTCTTTATATGTTGACAACTGATTTTGGTGTTATAGAATGCCATTGGGGCTATTGACGCGAACACATCCCTCTCTTGGTGACACACGACAAGCAAAATCATTATCGAGACAGAAAAGGGAATGTCTCCCTGAATGTCATGGCTGTAGTAGACTTCTCGATGGAGTTTACATATGTCCTTACTGGGTGGGAGGGCTCAACTACTGACCAAAGGGTCCTACAAGAAGCAACGACCACATCTAGTTTTAAAGTTTTGCCAGGAAAGTTTTACCTAGTTGATGCAGGGTACGCCAACACTTGTCAATTTTTTGCACCTTATCGCAACACAACTTACCATATATCTGAGTACCTAGGAAATAGACTTTCCTACAACAACAAGAAAGATATGTTCAACCACCGTCACACTCAATTACATAATGTTGTAGAAAGAGCATTCGATGTGTTTAAGAGGCAGTCTGCCTACCTTAAAAAGGGGGTGACATATCCTATACATTCGCAGTGTCACCTCGTAATGGCTTGTTGTATCCTCCACAATTTTATATGTCGCCAGAATGATGGTGACGTTGTGGTGGAGGAAATCCCAGAGAATAGTTCAACATCTGCCATTCCACCAAATGGCATCGACCTGAGTTTGCTACAACAAACAACTCCAGTCGATGCAAGGGAGGGTGATGTATTACGTGAAACAATTTCCAATACCGTTTGGGATACTCGTTGAGCTCACTTTGTACTTATCATCATTTCTATAGCGTTTCAGAACTCATCTATGAGTTGGCATGTGCTCTCAAATGTTTTTTAATACAATGTTAGCGTTTCAGAACTAATCTAGGAATTCACTTGTGTTCTCAAAGTCTATTGTTTACTAAAATTTGCCTACTTCTAAAACATGTCACATTATGTTTCATTAGGTTGTCTGTCTTCAAATGGATAATGGAATGTCATCATGTCCATGTGGTCTCCAGTGCACTGTACAAGTGTACAGGGATGCCACAGATGCGGCAAATGGATAGTTTGAAGACAAAAAAAACCCCACATGTCGTATTTTACGTGGTAGGGGTCTTATTCCGACCAGATGTTGTATGATCTTACCCGTGCAGCGAGTACAACCTATAGTGGCCACACTTACTACAATTAGGGATGCATTGGTAACACAACTTGCATATGCACGCAAAGAACGCAAGCAATGGTCACAACAATGTGACTTTTTCTGCTCCACAAGAGCAGACACCGATAGGCTACTAGCAGAAATTGAAAGTTTGTTGAAGAGATGCCCATATCTTCGCGAACGACTTCACCTATCGAGTGATAATGACTCTTCAATAGAGGAAGACGGATACAATACATCATATATGTAGTATATTTTGATCCATCCAACTAAACTTCACTTGTATGTTAGAACATTCAACTGGTCCTATCAAAATACACTACTATAGAAATTGCTTATAAAGTCACTTTTCAAGGTGTCGGTTGTATACATAAACCGACACCTAAACTCTATAGTGTCGGTTGATAACATAAACCGACATCCAATCTATGAAGGGCGACCAGACACGGGTACCGCTTTTATTAAGTGTCGGTTACTTATTAAAAAACCGACACCTAAAAGTAACCGCCAAAAATAAAATTTCCAGCGAAAAAAATTGCCTCCAAAAATTGACATACAGTGTCGGTTTTTAATGGAGGAACCGACAACTAAAGCTTTTCTGTGAGACAGAAATTTGTACAATTTTAGTCGTCGGTTTTGTGACAATAACCGACGACGTTGTGTTTTCACGCTATTAACCGCGAAAATTTTCACCTCCCTTTAGTGTCGGTGTTTTGTTGTAAACCGACAATAAAAACATTCAGTGTCGGTTTTTAAAAAACCGACACCTAATGTTAACTTAAATCGCGCAAAAGAGCCCGACTCTTCCCCTTTCTCTGTTTCATTCATTCTCGTGCTCAGGGTTTGGTCCTCCGACGATTTCTCTTCCGCCCGGTGCCGCTCCTCGCCTGCTGCTCTCCCTTCCGCTGACGCTCCTCTCCGGCGCCGCTCGCCGCCTGCTGCTGCAGTTTCTCGCCACCGCCTGCTGCTGTAGTTCCTCGCCGGTGCCGCTCGCCGTCTGCTGCTGTAGTTTCTCGCCGCCGCCCTCTCCTTCTCTGCTCTGTCGACGCCTTCTCCTTCTCTTCTCGACGTCGGCGCCTCTCCTTCTCCACGCTGCTACCAATAGTAGGCCTCCTTTCTTCTTCTTCTTCTTCTTCTTCCTTCTCCCTCTCCTTACCAACAGCAACCACGGCTGTGTGGGCTGGCACGGCCGTGGCTGTGTTGGCCGACCACACGGCCGTGCTACCCAACACGACCGTGTGGTTGGTCAACACAGCCACGGCCGTGCCAGCCCACACGACCGTGGTTGCTGTTGGTTATTTATGTACTGATTTTGTTATGATTTAATCATCTACTTAATGTTCTAATCATGTTCTATGATAAGACTTAGTTAATTTAATATGCATACTTTGTATGTAAGACATAGTAATCGGGTACTGCTGTATATCCAAGTAAATTACATGTAACTAATCATGACATAGCTAGATTTTAGAATGCATACTTTGGTTAAATGTACTGTGGTAATTTTTGATCAAGTGATGATATGTAAATGTAGCAATAAGTTAGTAAGGTATCAATGATAAGTTTGTTGTAATGTGATGCAAAATAGTTATTGTATCATGCATATCTTAATACTTTTTTGTTTTATAGTTGTATAGGGTGTTTTATGTGTGACAAGTCTATTGTTTAATAGTTTAGCTATAATCATTGTTTTATAGTTGTGTTATAAAGTATTTGGGTGTTTAGTATGGTTATTTAGGGTGTTCAGATATGTATAAAGGTTCCAAAAAGTATAGTATATATATGCATACATGTGCATTTTTTTATAAAATTGTATAGAAAATCAAAACCCGTTCTTGGTGAGAATCCTAATCACCCTTCTTGCTTAATGATGAACTGTAATGCACACATGTGACATGCTTGGAATGTAAATGATGAACTTTTCCCTAAATTGCCAATCATGCTTTTAAAGACATCAATAATCACCCTAACTTGGAGAACTAGGATTTTAGGTATAAGAATGACAACACATTATTTGTTGGCCTAGAAACCCGTCCAAGATTTACTCATTAGGAGTAAATCTTGGATAGTCCCCAGTTTGGGACTATTCTTGAACACCTAATCTCACTTAGGATGTAAGTGTATAATGTGTATTGGGTTTTCAAGAAAATTTCGGCAGCATTTCCCCGTTTGTTCTCTAAGTACATATGTACTTGGAGAACAGCAGGGAAATGCTGCCGAAATTTTCTTGAAAACCCAATACACATTATACACTTACTAGTGAGATTAGGTGTTCAAGGATGGGATAGGTGGTACATGTACATTTATTATATATAAGAATGACATCACATGTATTTGTTAACCCTAGACCCTAATCTTGTTGTAATATATACTTGTTTTCTCTTTGATCATAGAGCTTTACAATTTTGTTGTGATATATACTTTGTTGTAATAATGTGAACTTTACAATGTGAGCTTTACACTTTGAATTACTACTTTACAATGTGAACTTTACAATTTGAATGTGAATTTGCAGATGGTTGACCATTCTCCTGATGACCGTGCTGATGACTACCGTGAGGGTGAGGACATCAATGAGCCGCCTCACAATGTAAGTTTTAAAAATATATCATATATTTATATCTATATGTCCATTTATAGTTATATCTTGTAAATGTGAATTATTTTGTCAAATTTTAGGTTGATGATGCACAGGTACCATCTGAAGCACTTGAGGCACTTGATCAATAACACCAAAAAGTTGACAAGAGAAGGGGCATCACTATGATAAAGAAGTTAATTGCGCAAAAGGGCAATGGACCCAAACTTGTTGTGGATTTTGATAATGCAGGAAATGCATGTGGTGTGAATCGCAATTCATTTATTTCATATCTTGGGTTTGTTACTCGTAGCCATTGCGGTTGTCGCTTAGATTCTTGGCATAAAGTTTCTAAGGAGAAGAAAGATTTAATATGGAGGGATTTATGCGTGAGTTATTATTAATTTGCAATTCTATTTTGTAGATTACTAAATTTTTGGATACTAGTTAATAACAATTCTATTTTGCAGAGTATATTTGAATTGGATGAAAAGCTGCATCGTAAATGCGTGATGCAACGCTGTGGGAGAGTCCTAAGGAACTATAGGACAAATCTCACCAGAGAATACATAAAAGAAGCCGACAAGAGGAAGAAGACAGCCACTGAACAGTGGAACTTCTTGGACAAAGAAGAATGGGACGCGTTTGTCGCTTCAAGACAAACTGATGAATTCAAGGTATTAGGCGTCAGTCTCAATCTCATTAATTAATATATGTTGTATTCACTTATTCAAGATTAACATTTAGTATTACTAACCAAATCATTAATTTGCATACTAACTAGGCCCTCAGTGAGGCACAAAGATCAAGGCGTGCACTGAATGTGCATGACCACAGAATGGGTCCAAAGGGGTATGTAGGCATTCGCCAAAGACTACAGGCTGAGGCTACTGCTACTCAGTCTGCTGCTACTCAGGAGTCCTCTACCATAGGTAGCACACCTCTGCCTCGCCATGATGTCTGGATAGCTGGGAGGCAAAATAAGAAGGGCGAAATAACTAAGGCCGCAACTGCTGAGGCGGCTGCAAAAATGGTAAAATACAACTCTTACAGCAATCATTCGAATATTGATTATTTGTGTTGTTTACTTAAGTACAAATTTTTGTTTTGGCAATTAGCGGGAGATGCACGAGCTGAGGAAATAAGGAAAGTTCATCCCTAAGGGAACAAAGGATGAATTGATAGTTGCTCTGGGTAACCCAGAGCATCCTGGACGTGTTAGGGCTACAGGCGCTGGTGTGGGCATCAACTCTTTTTTTGGGTCATCCCAGTGCAAACATGTCCCAAAAGCGGGACTTTCACAAGAAGAGGTAACATATTCTTTCTTTATAATGTTACTGTAAAAGAGAATTCAAAAATTAGAATTTGATGTTTCTTTTATCCATGTATAGGTGGATAAGCTATTTGACAGGAAACTCGAAGAAGCAATGAAAAAGTGGCAGGCATCTCAGACTGCCACTTACCAGACAATACCTACTGCAGACTCTACTCCTACCCCGACTGTAGAGGTTGGGAGTAATCCTGTAGAACCACCACCTAGCACATCCACTGTAAGTATTTTTATGACATAGTAACTAGATTTTTAATTCAAGATGATACGTATATATGAAATTGTAGTCGTTTCAAAAAAAGATGATATGTATATATGTATATAACATTCTTTACACAAAAATTTGTAGGGGTTGAAGCCATGCCGTCTAAAAAGTAAAGAATATGTCGTGGCAGAGGCGTCGGCTTACCCATCCCTACCAGGGGAAACGTGTCATGGGTCTCCAGTACCAGCTGGTTGGATTCGGGTGAGCCCGATACATATATTCCCCCAGTGGATGGATCTTCCACTGCCATATGCCCACCCAGATTGTGAAACACTTGGTGAGGCAGTAGGCGGAGTGATATTGTGGCTAAAAGCGGATGTATTCTTTACTGATAAGGTATGGTAAATTTACATTACGTTCAATTGTTAGTGTGTGTATATGCTGGCAGTTGATCTGAAATTATATATATATACAGGTTAAAAAGAAGACACCCACAGCATCTAGGCCTCCACTTCCACCTCCTGCATTACCTAGTTGGGTTCCACAGGACCTACTTGTCCCGTTAGGTCCTAACTGTAGGGGTATGGCAGTATGGTTAGGGGAACATGATATAAACTCCCCTATAACTGTTTCTTCTGATTCAGATTCTACAGGTCAGTCATACAAAACAAAACTATTTATACAAGATATATTGGAGTTGTTTCGATATGCTTGGCTAAATACATCTGTGATAGAGCTATGGATAAGGTGAGATATTCTTTATACATCCATATACCTTGTGTATGATCTGGTGATCTGGTTTCTTATTTATTAATGCATGCGTAATTAATACATATTTTGCAGCTACTTAGACAACATATGTGCAGATTTTGGATTCGAACATGTAGGGTTTTTGATTCCATCTTTGATTAGTCTAGTAGCTAAAGACCCTACATCAGTTCAACAATACTGCTGTGAGTCTTTTTCAAATTTTTCTGTAAAAAAGAAGACGGTGATAATGGCTCCATTCAATGTAGAGTAAGTTTACTTTGCTTATTATAATTTGGACTTAAGAAAATTACATTTTATTGTGGATTTTGAGTTATTAATTTTTAACTTTTTTTCCTCTAGGGGTAGGCATTGGGAGTTATTGGTTATTGCCCCTGAGACGTTCACTGTGTATTATCTAGATCCTAAGGGGGGTAAATTGAATACAATATTTGGACACATAATGAAAATGGCAATATTTTGGTGAGAAATATTTCATTTTTCATATCCGTTAACATATGTTATTACATTACTATTTAATTGCAATGTTCTGTGTTACATTAACATGTAGGGGTTTTGAGGAGTACAAAAAGGCTGGAGGAAAGGTCCCCACGAAAAAGAACCAGCCAATAATTTGGAAGAACGTGCAAGTAAGTTCCCGACTGCAATATATGTATATATTATTTATGTGAACAATGCTTAATTAGTTGTATTTTTTAATATTTTGTATGTTTGAATTTATAGTGTGCTACACAAGACAACGGATGGGCATGTGGATACTATGTCATGCGATATATGCACATGATTATCAAACATGCCGTACTGGATATCGAATGTATTGCTCATGTATTATATAGTCTCATTAGATAATATGATCGAAATATATCAATCTTATTTATAGCTCATTAATTATATATATACATCATTCTCTTTACAGGTGTTTAAAGTTGACCCCATTACAGGAAAGGACTTACCAAATGTTAATGCTCCCTATACAATGGGAGAATTAAATGAAGTAAGAGAAGAATGGGCAACAGCCATACAATTAGTGGGGGCTTTAAAATATAATTGGGATCCTGATAGCGAATAATGACTAAACAATGATACTTTGTAAATGAATTTCTAAATTATAATATATGTGTGAATGTTTCTACATGTCTGGATGTTTCTACATGTGTCTGAGTGAAAATGAATGAAAGTGTTGGTTGCTATATGAATGTTTCTACATGTGTGAATGTGAATGAATGGAACTACAGATTGCTAGCATGTGTGAATGTTTATAAATGTGTGAAAATAAAATAGAACTCCAGGTTGCATTATTAAATGAATGTGCTACTTTTTTATTGTTAATTTTGCAAGTTTGCGGCCTGTTGTCGGCTGATATCAATGGATGTCGTAAAACCTGCAGTTCATAACTGAACTGAACAGGTTTCTCATCCTGGGACCAGCCACAACAGGTCTGCAGACTGACGGGAAAAAAAATCAATAGGCATCGGTTATTTGTAAATAATCGACACATAATGATATAGTGTCGGTGTTCCTACAATAAACCGACGTCTATGTCCTTAACACCACGGCCGTGCTGGATAGCACGGCCGTGGGGTGAAGATATATGGTGTCGGTTGTTTACTTATAACTGACACTGATAGTGCCCAAGATGGCACCCTTTCTGTGGCGCAAAGGGTTTGGGCGTCGGTGTCTTATCTAAAACCGACGCCTATAGTCCCATGATGGCGCGTTTTCGGTGGCGCGCAAAGAGTTTGGGCGTCGGTTTTGGAACCGACGCCTAATGGGTGAGCTTTTAGTGTCGCCCACATAGGTGTCGCTTAGAAACTGACACTAAAGGCTTTAAATAACCAACACTAAAGGTAGGTTCTGTAGTAGTGATACTCTCCAACTATGTTTTGTAGAAATCTATGTTTTGAACCTAAGTTTATGTTACTAATCATCAATCATGATTTGGATGTCGATGAATCCAACTGGAGTTCCGAGGTGTGATTGTGGTCTGGTTGCAGCATTATGGCTAAACACAGAGGATGCAGGGTTATACGACTTTGGCATTCTGAGCGAAAGGTCGGGAGAAATGTATTACATATGTCCTTCTAGTCAGGTGCACTAGTAAAACCAAAAATAATTAGTTGCACTTGCTAAGTACATCGCGTATTCGTTGTTATTAACTCAAATTTGGGGGGGGGGATTAGGGAAAAGACTGATGCAAATACTTTCATTGGGCAGTCGATCTCCCCTAACAACTAATTTGTTGACGGATGAGATTACGTTACTAACATGTAAGTGCAGGTCAGTGTGGGGCCAGGCGATGAACATGAAGGACTTTGTTAAAATCCATCACAACTCCGAACATGTTTACACCTGCAGAAAGATCGACTATGAAGTTCTACAAACTTTCGTTCATAAGTTGGAGGAGAGTTGTACTCTTCTTTTGGATACTCCTTCACCTTTGATGACTCCATAACATTGTTGTTACACTTACATCACAAGCTTCATATTTTTTTGTAACTTTGTTGCATGCTTATGGATTTATCAGATTGTATGCCCTATGTTATTTGCACACAAAATCATAATATTTGAATTGTAATATTATATCCACTATTGTGAAAGGAGCCCTTATGCTATTTCAACATCTTACATATAGAATTTGTTCTATGGTTGTTCGTCTAATATGGTGTGTGGAGCACGATCAAATCCTACTTGATGCGATGAGAAACCAGTATGACCAGGGGAGATGTGTCAATGGTTCATATACTAGAGAGGCTTGGAGGGAGACATTGCCTGACTTTCATAACATAATTGGGGTGCTTAGCATTGATTTGAATATGCTGAAAACCCGTTGAAAAAACTTAAGGAAGTAATTTATCAGACAAAATCAATTCCTTTTGTATGATTGGATGCCTAGGGATCCATCAGCCCTACCAAACGTGATGACTGATGAAAACATCAACCATGTTGTTGCAGGAGTAGGTGTTGCAGGCAATGAATGAAAACCATCACAACAATGTCCATGTTTACATTTAGATGTATGCTCTTTTTAATTGTTGTAATCGGACCCCTGAGCTTGCTTATTTTTAAAGCTACTTCATACGCTTGCTACTACATGTATGCTCTAACTTCATCACAATGATGTTTGTTTATGGCTTCACTACATACGAGGCCCTTTTTTATATGCACATTAAAATATCTATATTTCAATTATCATATTAACTTCACATACAACGATAAAGCCTTACTATTGCAATGTATTACATATAGAAATTTGTAACATGGTTGCACAACACACCACACCATATGTTATATGGTGTACAGAGTTTGATATGGTTCTCAGAGGTTTGACGAGAAACCAATATGACATGGGGAGATGTGCAAATGGAGTATAAAATGCACAGGCTTGGAGGGAGGTGTGGCATGACTTTCGAAACATAATAGGGGGGGCTTACATATATTTGAGCGAGGTGCAACTGTGTCGGCAGCACCTCAGGAGAGAGTTCATAAGAGATAATCTTTTCATTTTGGGAGATTTATTGCCTCCCTCGCCATTGGCCATGCAACACGCCATTCAATGCAACTTTGTGACTACTCGTTGCACCTATCCACCAGGAGTTGTTGAATACCTTACAAATGACGAAATCACCAACAACACAACTACAACCTTAGGTGGTGAAGCAAACGAATGAAATTGTAACATAGTTTCTACAACTTGTATTTTTTAATGATTGCTTGGCAACATTTTGTTGTAAAACTTATGTCCATAATTACTTTATTTTTACCATCATTTCATCAAATTTTTACTTATTCTGTTTAGAAGTCTTACATCGCGTTCAAACTTCTACTTATCTAAGTTTGCTTTCCAACTTTAACTTCTACAAACTCTTGTCATACGTACTTTACTATTCTGATTATTTGCTCTTACTTATATTTATTTTTAAATTTTAGATGTCGACATCGCGTTCAAAGTCACGACCAAAGTTTGAAAAGATATTGATGTCCCCGTCAAAGATACACAAACATGTTGAAGAATACGTTGTCTGCAAAAAAATATGTAGCGAGTCTGCACAACAGGGGGCCAAATTTGGGAGCCAAGAAGAAGGAAAGGATGGGGTCAATAACCATGTTCCTCATCTGCCATTATTGTTTGATTGGCCAAAATATGACATCAAACAACAACCTCAGTCGTTGCAGGAGGACTGTCCCATGTCATGGGTGTTGGCTATATTGGACATTATTATAATCCCTTTGTTTCGATGATGACAAACATTTCATTCTTGTGAATCAAACGTGCTACTTGAGTGTTGCAGGAACTAGGTGGATGTCACAAATTGGAAGATCTATATGCTCATAATATGTTAATTTCATGATTGTAATCAAATGTAAAAACTTGTACAAGTATATAATGTACAAGTACTTAGACATCATGTAAATCAAGTGTTAGATCTTCCCTAGACAATCACAATACTTAGATAGGTCATACCCTATAATAGTGTCACAAATGCACACTCATACACACACTTAGTACTTAGTTTAAAATATTGAATAGGGTTATTCTCGGTCGACAAACTTCTCGATCGAGACACTCTCGGTCGACAAACTCTTCGACTGAGAATGACCCAAATAGCTATTAGACACAGCAGACAAAGTAGTTGGGAGTTGGATCAAAACGTTGCTATAGACACTCCCTCAGTCGACAAGTCCTCGACTGACTAGGACTCTTGGTCGACAAATCTTCGACCGAGAATGTCTCTGTCTGCATTTTTCAGGATTAATTAACTAGTTGTTGTTAAAGCAACTAATGGATACCGAATGGCTAGTTGAGCACTAAAAACCCCCTAGAAAGTGTCTAGAACGTCCTTAAGCATTCATAGGCCATTCCTATAAACAGGACAAGCCTTAGGACACCCTACACACACTTGTGCAAACACTTGAGCATAATACTTGCAATTGGCTATTCATTCTTATGAGCAATTGAGCAAATCCAACATTTGCTACTCATTTCCATTGCTCTAATTTCGTGTCCTATAGACTAGCATCTCCTACCCACAACACTTACACTTTCATATACATTGGTTAGGAGATCAAAACGCTTGATATAGGAAATCAAGCCTTGTGCTACAACGGTATTGTAATTTCTATTTTTCCTTCTTGTTCCTTTATATCTTTTGTACTCTCCTTGCTACTCCTATGGTTGTAGGCTGTGGATTGGAGAGGGTTTGACTTCTCAGGTGGAGAAGGGTCTTCTCGGTGGAGAAGGTGGACTTTGGACTACTTCAAGAAGGCTGTCTCAACGGGAAGCTACTTCAAGAGGAAGGCTACTTCAAGGGGGAACTTGAGGTTACTTCAAGGAAGGCTGCTTCGAGGTTGGTGAGACTACTTCTAGGTGTAGGCTGTCCGAAGGGTTTGGTGAAAGTGTTGTAATTTTATGTAACATCCTTGCGATGTAATAAAATTAAATACTTTCAAAATCCCAGTTGGGTAAGCAACCGGGTAGTGGATTGACTGCCTTAGTTTTTGCTAAGGTTGGAACCACTCTAAATCCTTGTCCCCTTGTCCAATATTTTTGTGGTTGCTTGCTTTGGTTGAATTATTATTAAAATATCCATAAAACCCTATTCACCCCCCTCTAGTGGTTTTTCAATTGGTATCAGAGCAGGCTTCAAGGAGCTCTAATCGAGTCTTGAAGAGTGAAAGGTGGCGGTGTCTACAACCGCAAGCAAAGGAAAAGCATGGACCAATCTTCAACAAGTTGCAATTGGTGCTTAGGAACAAGGCACACTACATCTAGCTATCCATGGAGGTCAAAGAAGGAAGAAGTGCATCAAGAATGCCTTATTGCTACAATAAGTGAAGAAGAAGAAGAAGAAGAAGAGGTAAGTCTTTTTTATTTACCTAAAGAAGAGTTAATTGCTTGTCTTGAAGAGACACATAATAAGTATATTGAGTGCAAGAAGAAATTAAAGAAATCTAATAAGGCAAATGATGAGTTACATGCTAAACTTCTTGCTCTCACATCTGAAAATGAAGATCTTAAAAAGGTTATTGAAGATCATGATATTAAGCTGAAATCTGTAGAAGCAAATTGCAATCTTCTTTCCCTAGAAAAATTAAACTTGCAAACTCAAGTAAATGATCTTCAAAAACAGCATGTTTTGTGTACACATCTAGATTATGATATTATTGTGAAAGAAAGAGATTCCATGTTATCTAATCTAGATCAAGCAAAGTTAGACATCAATAAGAGAATGGATGATATTGTTAAGCTGCAACAAGAAGTTAGTAGTTTGAGTAACAATGATATCCTTGATAAAAAATTAAATGATTCTTATCGTCAAATTGGAAGGAGAGGACTAGGTTATAAGCCTAAAGGAAAATCTTACCAAAAACCTAGTTGGAGAAAGACACAAGTGCTAGAAAAGCAATCTATGTATGTACCTAGAGGCAAATATACATATGTACCCAAGAACAACCTAGAACAAAATCATAGAAAGAGATATGAGGTTGATTCTATATGTTTCCATTATTGTTTGCATCTCAGTCATTATTCTTTCTCATGTCCTTACAAGAAAAAGGATGTTGAGTTAGTATGGGTTCCAAAACCCCCAAACTAAATGAACAAAATTAAGTTGAGATATGACCAAAGACTCTAAGTTGTATATCTCTATGTCTATCTCAACTTAACATAATGAGATAACAAATTGATTCAAGTAATTAAAATTTCTAACTTGAAAATATACAAATCTACAGAGACACATCTTTGAAAATTTGTCTTAATTAGGGTCCCTAAAACCTAAAGATTTGAATATGATTAGTTGAGATTTGATCAAAATGTTACTTTGATATTCATATGTTTCATCTCAACTAAACTGAGTTCTCAAATTGCATAATTGAATTGAAAATGACCTATGATTTACTTGTAAAGAATTACTGAAAAATAGTACAAAAACATTCTCGGTCGAGAAACTGTTTGACCGAGAACACTGTTGGTCGAGAATTAGTCGACCGAGCAGGTTATTGTTTTGAAGTTTGCAACAAATCTGATAAAACTTGTATAAACAGCAACATTCTCAGTCGAGAAAAACGTCGACCGAGATAAATTCTGTCAACAAAAAGTTTGACCGAACCAAGTTCTGGTGAACCTGTTTTAATTAATCTAGTTTGCTATCAATTTATTATTAATGATTGATTTAATATGCAAATCAAGAATGAATCTTAGAGACCATCTTAAAATCAAAACATATTGATCTTTTGAATCATGAATTGTTGAAAGAAGGTATAACCGTATGAATATGAAATTCTTAAACATATTGCAAAAATGATATATGAAAACTGATATTGAACATACTTTCTTCATTGATTGACAAAGTTTGTTAAGTATGTTCATTTACATGGTTTGTCTTAAAATTTGAAAAACAATGAACAATAAATGAGATTATTTTGGTTTATCCTCTACATGGTTTAGCTTAAAACTAAAAATTATGAACCATGTTGATTTAATCAAGGAAATTATTGTTTTATCATAGTTCACATGGTTTATCCTAAGTATTTCTTGTTCTATCTATGGTATAGGAACCATGTGTATTAAAATTTAAATGGTCATAATCATTGTATTTCATGAAATTATATGCTTCTATCTTGATCATTGTATTGTGGATATGCTTCTACTGTTCTATCATAATCATTATGCCATGATCATTATGTTTTATTGGTTTGTCTAAAATAATCTTTGATCCATATATACAAACCATGAATGGATATTGTTTGTAATCATTTTGATTGAGCTCATATGAAGATTCCATTTTGCATAAACTTTATGGCACAAATGCATTTTTTTTAAATCTGCAGAAATTATACTTCACATATAAGTGTCCAAATTGGAAATCTGCAGAAAATTGCCTCTTGGTTGAAATCAAGTTTGACCAAGGGCGCTATGGTCGAAGTCAAGGTTGACCTAAAATAAGCTTGACAAAATGCTTATTTGTACATCATTTTACTGCACTTAATCTTAGTATCTTGATTCAAAATGTGTTTATCATAGTGCATAACTCTCATAAAAGGTCAACTTATTATGATTTAATATTGATTGTGACCTTAGAATCCTTAAATTATCTTGACTATAAGATTAAGGGGGAGCTCACACAAACTATCTTGATTATAAGATTAAGAAGCTTACAAAACTTTGTAAACATCATTTGAATCTTGTTATGACCTTAGTATTCTTAATCTTGATTATGAAAATAAAGGAATCTACAAATTTCATGAATGTGATATATATCTTGTTCTTAATGGAATTCTCTAAACAAGTTAGGGCTTAACATCTCGTGCATTTGGTTAGAGATACTTTTTATGTAGTTTACTATAAGCTTAAAGGATTCTCATATCATTTTCAGGGCTTAACAACCCTTGCAAAATGGATGAGAAATCAATATGTATTCATCATGAGCTTAAGGGAATCTCATTTCATTTTTAGGGCTTAACATCCCTTGTAAAATGGATGAGAAATCAATACACATATGCCATGAACTTAAAAGGAACTCATATCATTTCAAGGCTTAACATCCTTTGCAAATGATTGAGAAATAAATTGTGGCTAAATTTAACAATAATTGGTTTGCATTAATCCCTTGCTTTTAAATTGAATATCTCTTTAAGGGGGAGCATAGCATAAAATTAAGGGGGAGAAATAAAAAGTCATACTAAATGATTATCTTGGATATCTTTTTGAAATGACAAAGGGGGAGAAATAATATAAAATTAAATGAGTTTCATAATATCTCGGCCAACACACACTTGCAAACCAAGAATGGCTACAAAAGGTAAACTTCAGGTATGAAACTCATATGATTTATATTTCCTTATTTTATATTTTGGAAATGGTTTTCATCTTCAAAAGGGGGGAGACTGTTGGCTAAATTGGACATTATTATAATCCCTTTGTTTCGATGATGACAAACATTTCATTCTTGTGAATCTAACATGCTACTTGAGTGTTGCAAGAACTAGGTGGATGTCACACATTAGAAGATCCATATGCTCACAATATATTAATTTCATGATTGTAATTAAATGTAAAACTTGTACAAGTATATAATGTACAAGTACTTGGACATCATGTAAATCAAGCGTTAGATCTTCCCTAGACAATCACAATACTTAGATAGGTCATCCACTATAATAGTGTCACAACTGCACACTCATACACACACTTAGTACTTAGTTTAAAATATTGAAACAGGGTTATTCTCGGTCAACAAACTTCTCGACTGAGACACTCTCGGTCGACAAACTCTTCGACCGAGAATGACCCAAATAGCTATTAGACACAGCAGACAAAGTAGTTGGGAGTTGGATCAGAACGTTGCTACAGATAGTCCCTCAGTTGACAAGTCCTCGACCGACTAGGACTCTCGGTCGACAAATCTTCGACCGAGAATGTCTCTGTCTACACTTTTCAGGATTAATTAACTAGTTGTTGTTAAAGCAACTAATGGATACCTAACGGCTAGTTGAGCACTAAGAACCCCCTAGAAAGTGTCTAGAACATTCTTAAGCATTCATAGGTCATTCCTATAAATAGGACAAGCCTTAGGACACCCTACACACACTTGTGCAAACACTTGAGCATAATACTTGCAATTGGCTATTCATTCTTATGAGCAATTGAGCAACTCCAACATTTGCTACTCATTTCCATTGCTCTAATTTCGTGTCCTATAGACTAGCATCTCCTACCCACAACACTTACACTTTCATATACATTGGTTAGGAGATCAAAACACTTGATATAGGAAATCAAGCCTTGTGCTACAACGGTATTGTAATTTCTATTTTTCCTTCTTGTTCCTTTATATCTTTTGTACTCTCCTTGCTACTCCTAGGGTTGGAGGCTGCGGATTGGAGAGGGTTTGACTTCTCAGGTAGAGAAGGGTCTTCTCGGTAGAGAAGGTGGACTTTGGACTACTTCAAGAAGGCTGTCTCAACGGGAAGCTACTTCAAGAGGAAGGCTACTTCAAGGGGGAGCTTGAGGTTACTTCAAGGAAGGCTGCTTCGAGGTTGGTGAGACTACTTCTAGGTGAAAGCTGTCCGAAGGGTTTGGTGAAAGTGTTGTAATTTTATGTAACATCCTTGCGAGGTAAAAAATTAAATACTTTCAAAATCCTGGTTGGGTAAGCAACCGGGTAGTGGATTGACTGCCTTAGTTTTTGCTAAGGTTGGAACCACTCTAAATCCTTGTCCCCTTGTCCAATATTTTTGTGGTTGCTTGCTTTGGTTGAATTATTATTAAAATATCCATAAAACCCTATTCACCCCCCTCTAGTGGTTTTTCAATGGGATGAGTATGGGGAGGCCCTAAAGTGGGCCAACTGGGAAGGTCCTATGTGGGAGCAAGAACAATCATCATCCACACTGAAGACTGGCCAGCATAGTGGCTGGTCACCATCTTAGCATGTGTGTATGGGTGTGTAGGTCTAGGCCCAGGGCAAGCCGCTCATTTTTTGTCCGCTCTCCCTTGGTTCATGACGCTTTTGTCCAAGACACATTATGTTCTTATCAACTTTTTTTCAGCATTGTTTAAGTTCTGATGCAAACATTATCATCTTTACTCTGTCATATCTTTTATTATGAAATAAATATGGTCATTTTAATAACACTATCATTCAAATGATTTTTAGTCTACTTTATAAACAATTATGTGTAACTATCATATGTACATGTTTGTTTTCAAACTATTCTGCTACTTGTATGTAATTTATGTTCTATTATGCCAATTACAATTATCTTGTCAGTTACCAATTACTAGATCAAATATATACATACATACAAAATGAACATGCCATGCAAGACAATTGTAAAGTTTAATTTATTTAAAATAAACATATAAAATGAGCATACTCATTACTATTCATTTCACTAAACAAGAAATAATATCACCCACATTATGTATTAAATTACATTTATTTTGTTAATTTTATACTGGTATTGTAGTGGCATCACAGGTTCACATATTTTTTTATTGTTAAAACAATTCTGTAAGAATAGGAGGGTTACAATTATGCATTATTTATGTTCTATTATGCCAAATACAATTATCTTGTCAGTTACCAATTACTAGATTGAATATGCACAATTGTATACATACATACAAAATGAACATGCCATGCAAGACAATTGTAAAGTTTAATTTATTTAAAATAAACATATAAAATGAGCATACTCATTACTATTCATTTCACTAAACAACAAATAATATCACCCCCCATTATTATCAAATTACATTTATTTTGTTAATTTTATACTTGTATTGTAGTGGCATCACATCTTCACATATGTTGTTATTGTTAAAACAGTTCTGTAAGAACAGGATAGAATAAGCATATCCTAACTACGTTGTCAAACAAAATCACACTGAATCTAGACTGGTAGCCAAATAGAATCAAACTGAAACTTGACTCAATCTAGACCAGCTGACTAGAATCAGACGGGGTTGCCAAACAGAATCAGACTTGATCTAGACTATACCCCAATCATCTAGCTTGCATTTGGCACGGGACTGAAACCCAATTTAGGTTTGTCACCTAGTGCCAACCCCGCCAAATAGGTGACCGATTGGGACTGAGTTCTGTTTGGTTGGTAAACTTGTTTTGGCCCCGTTTTGGGATTACGGAACCCCGAAAACCAGCCCAGGCCAGTCTCGTGACAGCCGAGATTCCGATTCATAACCCAGTTTCCGCTCAGAACGCGAGTACCCCCATTTTCACCTCACCCGACCCCCGACACCCCCCGTCACCTACCTCACGACACCCCCTCCCCTTTCTCCTCTCCCTCTTCTACTCTCCCAACACAGGTGTTAGATCTCGATGTCCTCCCATCTACTATTGCCTCTGTGAGTTAAAGCTGCCGCCACATCACAGAATCAATGACAGGACAGGGCCGTAAGGTGAATAGACGGTCAAACAAAGCGACATATTTGTTTTGGGGGTGTGCTGGTTCATCTGGCATTGCCGAGCTACGACGCCAGGTTAGACGGCGAGAATCAAGTTTAGGCATCCCGACTTGTCATCTCCCATTAAAGCCCCTTGACTCCCCCTTTTCACTCTATGCAAGGTATCGACTTAACCCTAGAGAGGGCAACGCCTGCCGCAGCTGCTATATAGTGTTACATGTGTTTGCCGATATATTGTCTGTTCAACTACGCATCCTCCACCAAGTCTTCTCTGAAGTCGCCATTATCAAGCCCATGTATTCCAAAGTCGGCCAGCTGCTTGAGAGGTATGTGTTGGTCGTCCATCTTTTTGTTTCAGTAGGTGGGTGTAGTAGTGGCTTCATGTATGTACCGGGAGTTTCTTTCAGTAGGCTAATTTATATTCCCACATATTACATTTACCTTGTCTTCATGTATGTACCGCCCTTCCATTGTGACTGTCCGTAATCTGTACCGACCCTTCCATTGTGACTGCCCGTAATCCCCTCTTCTACCTAGATTTTGGCTTACCAGGTATATCTCCTGAGCAATACGAAAATGTTTTTTGTAATTTTTTCTATAAGCATAGCTATGTTGAATGTTTGATACTAATGTAATTTTTGTTGTAATGAACGATATTGATGTGTAACCTCATATAAATGTGCTTGGTTCCAGGGATGTATGATATGTTTGATAAAAACCTAATATTATATGGTCTGATCCCTTGAATGAGGTTTGAATGCTTCATTCAGCTTCATTCAGTACCAAAAAAAATGTCACTATTTAACTCATCTACCTTCATACCAAATAAATCAGAACGATTTACCTTATATGCTTGGTTGAATTTCATGTCCAACAAAGCTTGTTTTGCATTACAATTGTGTAGTGAATATTTTTGTCTGTTAATAAACAAGTCATTATATATAACTACTCCACCTATTGTGTATTATGTTTATTTAAGTTAGAACCTTGTGTGTCAAGTATTTCATAACATGTCACGTTTTAATATGTAATGAATGATTAGGTCATGATTAATTCTCTATAATGGACCCAAATATGTACATTTGTTCACTTGAATGGGAAGTGATCCCTTAAATTAGGATTGAATGCTTCGCCAGCTTCATTTAGTACCAAAAAAATAAATATGTCAATATTTACCTTGAAAGCTTGATTGAATTTCATGTCCAATAAAGCTTATTTTGCATTACGATTGTGTAGTGAATATTTCTATCTGTTAATAAATAGGTCATTATATATAACTACTACACCTATTGTGTATTATGTTTATTTAAGTTGGAACCTTGTGTGTCAAGTATTTCATAACAGGACACATTTTAATATGTAATGAATGATTATGTCATGATTAATTCTCTGTGATGGACCCAAATATGTACATTTGTTCACTTGATCTTGTTATGATCCCTTGAATGAGGTCTGAATGCTTCATTGAGCTTCATTGATTACCAAATAAATAAATATGTCATTCTTTAACTCATCTACAATCATGCCTATAATGATTGACCAAAATATGTATATTTGTTCACTTTAATGTGTTGTGATCCCTTGCATGTGATTTGAATGCGTGGTTGAGCTTCATTGAGTAGCAATCAAATTAATATGTCATTATTTAACTAATGTACCATCATACCAAATAAATTAAATGATTTACCCTGAATGATTGGTTGAATTTCATGTCCAACATAGCATGTTCAGAATTACGATTGTGTATTGAATATTTTCTGTGTTCATAAATAGGTAAATATTTACCTAGTCCACCTATTATGTATTGTGTTTATTTAAGTTGGAACCCTGTCTGATCCCTTGAATGAAATCTAACCCCTTGAACTAGGTCTATTATGTTGGACCAAAATTCGACTCTTCCTATTATGTATTATGTTTATTTAAGTTGAAACCTATTATTGTGTAGTGTATATTTTCTCTGCTCATTAACATTGACTGTTCAACTATAATGATTGACCAAAATATGTATATTTGTTCAGTTTAATGTGCTCTGAATTTGTGGTTGAGCTTCAGTTGCAATCAAATTAACATGTCATTATTTAACCATTATACCATCATACCAAATAAAATTAAAATGATATACCCTAATATTGGTTGAATTTCATGTCCAACATAGCCTTTTCAGCATTATGATTGTGTATTGAATATTTTCTATGTTCATAAACATGTTAATATTTACCTAGTCCACCTATTATGTATTATGTTTATTTAAGTTGGAACCTTGTCTGATCCCTTGAATGAGGTCTGACCCCTTGAACTAGGTCTATTATGTTGGACCAAAATTTGACTCCACCTATTATGTATTATGTTTATTTAAGTTGGAATCTATTATTGTGTAGTGTATATTTTCTCTACTCATAAACATAGCCTATTCAACTATAATGATTGACCAAATTATGTATATTTGTTCAATTTAATGTGCTCTGATCCCTAGAATGAGCTCTGAATTCGTGGTTGAGCTTCACTGAGTAGCAATCAAATTAATATGTCATTATTTAAGGTCTACTATTTAACCACTAAGCCCTCATACCACATAATTCAGAATAAATCTGAATGATTTACCCTCAATGGTTGGTTGACTATTTTCTGTCCAACAGAGCCTGATGTGCATTACTATTGTGTACTGAATATTTTATGTGTTCATAAATAGGGGAATATTTCCCTAGTCCACCTACTTTGTTTTATGTTAAATTTAATTTAGCACCTTGTCCACAACCCTTTACTGAGGTCTGGCCCCTTGACCTAGGTCTACTATGATGGTCTAAAATTGGAATCCACCTATTACGTATTATTTTTATTTAATTTGGAACATATATCTGATCCCCTTAAGTGTGCTCTAAACCCAACATTGAGGTCTGAATTCGTGCTTGAGCTTCATTCAGTACCAATCAATTTAATAGGTCATTATTTGTTCAGTTTAAAATCTATTATGTATTGTTTTTATTTAAGTTGGAACAACTATTTGACCCCCTTAAGTGTTCTCTAAGCCCTATATTGAGGTCTGAATTCATGCTTGAGCTTCATTTAGAACATAAGTAAAAAAATTATCTCATTATTGAACCATGATACAATCATACCAAAAAAATCATAATGATTTTTCAATTGTGTACTGATAACACCAAATTTTGTGATGTTTTTTGCCCTTATTTTGTTGTCAAAACTGTCCTTTTAAACTGTTTTCCTCTCCTTTTTGTCATGTTTTTGAATAAACAGGCCACGCTACTCTCTTAACTCAATTTTATCATCTTTTGCAGTTTTTTCCTCAAATTTCGACTCATTTATCAGCAAAAAGGGTCGTCCCAGCCCACGAACGTGTTCCACCTGCATCGGCCTATCTACCAGCCGGCCGACACGCTCGCTGCCCGACATAGGGCAGCACGATACACTACCACGTGACACGGGGGTGTCATGTAAGAAGGAGCTGACGAGCAATACACCATTTACCCGACAGGGAGCTGGACTCGCCATGACTACTGAAGTGTGTTGCACGATACAAGCCACCCACCGGCAGGCGCCCACTTGTCACGACACCCGGCAACGCTTACAGCCCGACACCCTTGTGTCGGATGACACACATATCGAGCATCTCTGAATCCACAATGGCAGTGCTGATGGAGGACATGTGGCGCCTGAAGAACCACAACTTCTCCCAACCGCTACCTATAAATAGCAGCAACAGGACTCCGATGGGACGGGTCAGAATTTTGTGAAAGCTAACTTGGGAAAGCACCTGGAGCTAGCGTGTCGCATCCCAGAGGTGTATCGGGCGATACTAGGTGAGCACTTCTCCGACCCAAGAGGGTGGGAATGGTTCACTTAGAATCCACCTCGGTCACCGCAGCAGCCCGATATCGGCCAATAAGGGCACCCGATACGAGTAACCCGACACCCTAAGCAGTATCTAGCCTGACACGATACCAAGCCCGATACGAACCACCTGTCACAGCATGTCGCCCGAGAGGGTGGCACCCCGTAACGACTGTATCGGGCACGAGTGCCTCACATGATACGCCACCTGTCACGGCATGTCGCCCAACAGGGAGTGCTGCCAAACACAGGCGTATCGGGCAAGGCTCCCGCCCGGTATCGGGCTGGAGGAATCTTAGGGATCTGCTGCTACTTGTCGCTCTTCTAAATCAAGGAGGCGATGCTTATCTTTACCTTTTCCAGTCATTTACCTTTCTTTACTTATGCAATGTAATCTAAACCCTTTTATATAAATGATTATGCTAGTGGAATCAGAGGAGCTTTAAATATCTATTGCTTTATGTTTGGTTCCTTTTTGTTGTATGATTGCGTTGTTTAGCATCCAAACTCTAGCTTGTATGCTTGGATCATGTTTTGACTAGCTATCGAATCGTGTTTCCCGTTGCAGCAACCTCGAGAGAGTGTGTTGTGGCTCTAGTGTTTGGTCCGATATGGGAGTACGAGAGTACCCAGGATCGGAGTTGCTTTAGTGATCTTTCCACTCTAACCAAAGACCAGCAACCTCGAGGGAGGTGCTGATGATTAGTTAGAGGTACCCTCTTTGAGAGAAGGGGTGCTGGAAATTCCTGCTGGCACTTGTTTTACCGAAGCTTCCTCCTTCGTTCCTTACTAAATTAATAGTGTTATCCTCTCTGTTTTTGTTGTGAAAATACCCTAAAAACTGATAAATGTTTAAAACCTTATATTTTTTCCTTATAGCTCCAGTTGGAGATAGTTTCCTTTTATTTTATCAATTTTCGCCTGTTGTTCCCTTTTGGGAACTTTATCCTCACTTGACTTCTACTGGAGTGTAACGTGTTGATTCCGAGTTCTCAACACTACCACCCTTGTCCCTGTGGTTCGACCCCGATCACTACTTTGGACCCCGTCATCGTTGCGGGGGCCTAAGAGTCAGGTAATTTAAAAGTCCGACTACTTCAAATCCGCTCCTTTTGGACGCGCGATTTAGGCCGGTCAACTTTTTGGCGCCGTTGTCGGGGATAAGGCAAAATGGTACTGTTGATGAACCCGAGTCCGCTAACTACACTCCTGTGCCTCAATCTTAGAAATGAGCTTGACAGCACTCTCTTTTCCTTTTTAATATTCTAACCTAAAATGAGTATGGAGTAGTTCGTATTATTAATACAAGTTTTCTAACTTGATTATACATTCTATTCAGGTACTCAGGAAGGAAGCATTCTGCTCATCTGAGCACCGACATCACTATACATGCCCCTCGCGTTGAACTACCTCTTTCAGAGGGTGAGCAAAATGCGAGAGTTAGACCTCGCTCGCCTCCGCATGAAGACAATGACCGTTATGACGGCAACCCTCAACATGAAGATCCTAAAATAGAACAATTCGAGGATATGACCATCGCCATGAGAGATGTCGTCATCACCGAAGACGCAGAAGAAATCAAAATAACCAAGAACAGAACCAGGGAGACAGTGACAGTGAAGATTCTAACGAAGAAGAAAAGACCCTCAGGGAGTTAGCTGCCACCAAGGCCAATAATTCAAGATGTCCAGTTGTCATCCTGAGGTTCAACGCAACAAACTTTGAGCTAAAACCATATGTCATCTCTATGATCCAGAACAAGAGCTTCAGAGGGAATTCGAAGAATGATAACCCCTACCATCATCTAGATGCTTTTAAAAACATCTGTGACACCATTAAAATGTGGGGAGTCCCATAGGAGGTGATTTATTGCAAGGGTTTCATCTTTTCTTTAGAAGACAAGGCTCTATCCTGGTACCTCGGGTTACCACACCAAGCTCTTAACGGATGGAATGTGTTGGCAGATGCTTTTGTAAACAAGTTTTACCCTACGGAGAAAACCGTCAGGAATAGATAGAGGATCACATATTTCATGCGAAAGCTGAATGAGAATCTACATGAAACCTGGGAACGGTATCAAGAATATCAGAGGGATTGCCCTCATCACAACTACAAAAAGGGTTTCTTGATAACCACCTTCTAGAATGGTCTGACCCCTGAGGAAAGGGTTTCGCTGAATGCGGCTGCAGGCAGCGACTTTCTGGGGAAGAAGCCTAGCAGATCCAAAAAGATCATCGAGAACATGGCTGAGTTACAAGCCAGCACCAACTACGACAGATCTGATAGAGGACATGCTAAGAAGGTGGCTAGTGAAGGACCTTCGGTCGAATCCAAAGCTCTGGAAGCTATCACCATTCAGATCCAGAAGATAGCCACCGATGTCAGGCAACTGAAAGAATCAGGTGGAAAAGGGAAGAAACAAGTTGAGAAAGTCATGAAATGTGTCACCTACGGAGAAGGTGGACACGGGGTTGATAATTGTGTTTACACCTGACCTGACGAGTCAACTGAAATTGAGTCTGAGGTAGAGGAAGCCGAGAACGTCTCCTTTGTCAACTTCAAGAGACCAGTTTTAACTATGGCAACAAGGACGCGGCCGAAAACTCGCATCAGCTGAATAACCCCACCAAGAAACCCCAAGGTTTTGAGAAAAGAGGGGGACAAGGTCAGTTCACCAGAACTACTTCTTTCCAATCAAACAAGGCAAACTTCCAAGGATAAGGGAAGTACCAAGGTTGCCAAGCGGCTAACCCTAGTCAAGGCCAAGGTCAAGCTAAGGAACAAAGTCAGGGTAAGAATTCGAACCCACCAGACTTGGTAGGCCAATTGTTCGATTTTATCAAAAGACAAGATACCATCAACAACCAGCTGGTGCAAAGCACGCTGTCAAATTTGGGAGTTGTGAACATGATGCAGGTTCAGATGGCGGACATGCAGACGCACCAACGCCAAATCGATCAGCAGTTGGCCCAGATGGCCGAGTTGATAAAGAATCCCTCGGGTAAGATACCCTCCAACACCGAATCTGCCAAAATGGCAGTGCTGAGATCAGGGAAGACAGTTGAACGCCCTCAAGAAGCCAGACCCGAGGAACCTGAATTAAGGACTGCAGCTGATAATCCCGCAGAAGAAGACAATCAACAAGCTCATGTTAGAGAACTTGAACCAAGATCCTTTGAGGAACTATTTGGTAAGAGAAGTCCTTACTCTCCCAAGTTGCCTTTCCCTTACAAACTAATAAAGGCACACCTTAAAAAGCGTTACGAGAAGTTTATGAAATTAGTAAAGAAGCTTCACCTTGAAGTACCTTTTCTTGACGCTTTAGAGGAAATGCCGACCTACGCTAAGTTTTTCAAAGATTTGATCACCAAGAAGAAAAGAGGAGGAAGAATCAAGACCGTGCATCTTGCTAGTATGTCATCGGCTTTTGTCAAAGCAGATTTACCCAACAAGAAGAAAGATCCAGGGGCTTTCACCATTCCTTTCTCCATTGGAGATAATGTCAAACGAAAAGGTCTTACTAATTTAGGGGCTAGCATCAGCCTTATGCCCCTAAGCTTCGTGCAGCGATTGAGTTTGACTAATATGGTCAAGACCAACATGAGGATTGAATTGGCAGACCATACCTTTAAAAGACATGTAGGTGTTGTTGAGGATGTACCGATCAGAGTAGGAAGTTTCTTCATTCCTTGCGATGTAGTGGTCATTGATACTGTGGAGGACCCTGACTGTCCTATCATCTTTGGATGCCCTTTCTTGGCCACAGAAAGGGCGTTGATTGATGTTGCGGAGGGAATAATCACTCTAAGGGTCAGAAACGATCACTTAGACTTCAAGGTAAAGGATGCGATGAAAGGACCATCCCTCCTAGAGTCTGCTTGCTTTGTAGAAAGCTACAACCAGTTTTGTGAAGAGGTGGAAGAGGATATCCTAATGGTAGACCCTCTTGTAAGAGCAATAAGCAATCAAGAATCTGATCCTGAAAGTCCAGAAGTTGTCAAGTTTCTCAACTATCTTAATCAGACTGATGAAGATCTGAGCGACAAAGAAGAGGTAATAGAAACAATTAAGTTTGCCTCTCTAGAGGAGGCGCCAGAAGAAAAGGCACCCAAGGCTAAACCCGAGTTGAAGCAGCTACCTGAAGGATTAAGGTATGAGTTTCTAGATCAAGAGGAGATAAATCTTGTCATCGTAAATGCCCATCTTACGAAGGATCAATTGGACAAACTTCTTGAGGAGTTGAGACTCCACAAGTAGGCTATAGGATACTCGGTAGAGGATATCAAAGGCCTTAGCCCTGCATTATGTATGCATCGCATTAATCTAGAAGAGTTTGCTAAGCCTCTGGATCAACCCCAGAGAAAATTGAATCAGATGCTAAAAGAAGTTGTGAAGAAAGAAGTGATCAAATTGAGGGATGATGGGATCATTTACCCATCAGTGACAGTAACTGGGTGAGCCTGATCCACGTAGTACCGAAGAAAGGAGGTAAAACACTAGTTAAAGGAGATAAAGGCGATGAAGTGGCGATTCAGACCATCACGGGATGGAGGATGTGTATTGACTATCGTAAATTGAACCAAGCCATGAAAAAAGATCATTATTTGCTTCCTTTCTTTGATCAAGTTCTTGAAAGATTAGCACATCATGACTATTTCTGTTTCCTGGATGGTTTTTTAGGTTTTTATCAAGTCCCCATATTACCAGATGACCAGGAAAAGACTACTTTTACATGTCTCTATGGGACTTACGCCTTCAGAAGAATGCCTTCGGCCTATGCAATGCTCCCGCAACGTTTCAGCGTTGCATGATTTCGATGTTCTCAGATTTTCTGGAAGATATCGTGGAGGTTTTCATGGATGACTTTTCTGTCTATGGGAAGGACTTCGATGCCTGCCTGAAAAACCTTTCTCTGGTCTTGCAACGCTGCAAAGAAAAGAATTTGGTCTTGAACTGGGAGAAGTGCCATTTTATGGTACGAGAAGGCATCGTGCTAGGGCATAAAGTCTCGAGGCGTGGCATCGAGGTAGACGTTAGCAAGGTTGAAGCCATCTCCAAACTTCCCCCACCGAAGTATGTAATGGGAGTGAGGAGTTTCCTCGGGCACGCCGGCTACTACCGAAGATTTATAAAAGACTTCTCAAATATCTTGAAACCGTTGTCCAACCTTCTGGTAAAGGATATTGAATTCAATTTCTCTGACGATTGTCTAATTGCTTTTCAGGCCTTAAAGGATGCTCTTGTCTCACCGCTGATACTTCAAGCTCCAGATTGGGAACTACCTTTCGAGCTTATGTGTGACGCCAGTGACTATGCTGTAGGAGCAGTCCTGGGGCAGAAAAAGGACAAGAAGCACCATGTAATTTGCTACGCCAGTCACACTATGGATTCATCTTAGGTGAATTATACAACTACATAAAAGGAGATGCTCGCGATAGTCTTTGCTTTCGACAAATTCAGATCTTATCTTATCAGAGCAAAGTTAAAGTCTACACCGACCATGGGGCAATAAGATATCTCATGCAGAAGAAGGATGCCAAGCCCATGCTGTTGAGGTGGGCTTTGTTACTACAAGAGTTCGACCACAAGATCGTTGATAAGAAGGGTGTGGAGAATGTGGTCGTCGACCACTTATCAACGATCATGGTGGAAAGGCAGAAGGAACCACCTATTAACGACAACTATGCCGACGAAGCTTTGTTGATGATTAAAACCAAAGATGAGAATTTACCTTGGTTTGCAGATATTTGTAATTATCTTGCCTGTAGAGAATTGCCTCCTGATATAACCTATAATCAAAAGAAGAAGCTCTTTGCGGATGTAAAAAACTACTACCGGGACGATCCTCTCCTCTTCAGAAGATGCGCAGATAACTTGTACAGAAGATGTATCCCCGAAGAAGAAGTCCCAAACATTCTAAAAGAATGCCATGCCTCTCCATATGGAGGACACATGGGGAGCGAAAGGACCGCCGCAAAAGTACTGCAATCGGGTTTTTACTTGCCCTCCTTGTTCAAGGACACTGCAAATTATGTAAAAATTTGTAAAGAATGCCAATCAACGGGAAACATTGGAAGAAGAAATGAGATGCCTATGGCCAATTGGGTCGAAGTCGAGATCTTTGATGTATGGGGGATTGACTACATGGGTCTGTTTCCCCCATCAAAAGGGTACCAGTACATTCTAGTGGCAGTGGATTATGTGTCTAAATGGGTGGAAGATGTTGCCACCCAAACGTGCAACTCTAAATCAGTGATCAAGTTGTTCGAGAAGACTATTTTCCCTCGTTTCGGAGTACCCCGTACTGTAATAAGCGATGGTGGATTGCATTTTGGAGAAAAATAGTTTGAAGCGCTCCTGCGAAAGTATGGAGTTAAACACAAGGTCGCAACACCCTACCACTCGTAAACTTCTGGGCAGGTAGAGGTTTCGAATAGACAGATCAAGTAGATTTTAGAGAAGACGGTCAACCGCACGAGGAAAGATTGGTCGACAAAGCTTGACGACGCACTTTGGGCCTACAGAATTGCATATAAAGCACCCATTGGAACTACTCCTTACAAGTTGACTTATGAGAAATCATGTCATCTACCCTTAGAGCTTGAACACAAGGCCCTTTGGGCGATTAAGTTCTTGAATATGGATCTAGAGAAGGCAGGAGAGAAGAGATATTTGTAGTTGTAGGAACTCGAGGAGTTGAGAATGCATGCCTATGAGAATGCAAGGATCTACAAGCAGAGGATAAAGGTGTGGCATGATGCCCACCTGAGTAAGAAGGATGTAAGTGAAGGTGACAAAGTTTTATTATTTAAATCTTCCATTCGTCTTTTTCCATGTAAGCTGCAAACAAGGTGGTCCGGACCCTTCACCGTAGCAAAGATATACCCGTCCGGAATGATGGAGTTGTATGATAAAGATGATCCATCCAAAGTTTTTCAAGTGAATAGGCACATGGTAAAAAGGTTCTATGAAGACGAAGCGTTCGTGAGAAGGACAAAGATAAATTTGCAAGATGTGGAAACAACTGAAGGCAAAAAAATGAAGGATCTGGAGCTGTCGAGCTGATGATGCTAACTACAGTGATCCTCGGGAGGCAGTCTGAGTTTTACTTTTCTTAGAATAGGATGTTATTTCCTTTCCTACAAGAAAAACATTATGAACATTACGATTGTAATAAGGCCCGAGTCAGTGCATGCGTCACATGCTCTGACTCTTCTGTTTTATGGGCCACCGCTCTGTTTTATGAGCATTGATGAGTAATACTATCTGAGGCCAGGAACTTCTCTTTAGGCCAATGATGTTTTACCCATCAATTGCTTTTTCCTTCGCTTTGTTTTTTGTTTTTCATCATAAATCTTGTTCTGAAGCCTTGTATCGGGCAAGTATACCATGTTCCCTAACCGTATCGGGCAAAAAGACTCAGTGGCACATAAGACGCGCCCGTATCAAGCGATGTCGTATCGGGCGTCACATCCTAGCTATGAGCTGTGTCGGACGACACGCTTGGGCGGCGAGCACCAGTATTGGGCGGGATGAGTAATTACCCTTGATTAGACGAATGGGACTGCTCATCTCGGGAATGATTTGTCTCATAGGTCGACACACACCCCAGATTTACCCGTTTTTCCCCCAGTTTGGATTGCTATATATAGTATAGAAGTTTAACTGTGTCGGGCTACTGCATTTACTTTTCACCTACTCCCATATCGTGTAGTAATTTCTATCGTTGCTCTCGTGTCACGCAACCTTGCTTCTTCTCTCGTATCATGCAAGATAACTTAAGCAAAGGTATAGCCCGACTACCATATCGTTTTTCTTGCCCGACACGACCCTCATATCATGCACCATCGTATCAGACCTACGACTTAGTTGATTTTCTTGTATCGCCCGAAACATGTGTCGCGCGACACACCTTTGACGCGTTTGACCGATACCCTGCCGGGCAAAACCTGTTTCGCCCAACCCGTGTCGCCTTGATTAGTTTTTGTTGTCGGGTGACACGATTTCCGTCAGAATGACCCTATCGGGCACCTCTCATCACGTGGTTGTTTTGCCTGACATGCCTTGAACGTGGAGTGTATCGGACACTAGCTATATCGTCCAGTCTTGTATCACCCAGTGGCGGGCGACACCTTCTTAAGGACGGTCGTATCGGGCATGAGCCTACGGTGATTTTTAAAAGTTTTGTATCGCCCGACATAGGTGTATTGGGCAGGCATGATATCGCCCAGTTTTGAAGCCCGATACGGATGTCTCAGATAGCTTTTTGTATCGGGCTGAACTTCTCTTATCGTTCTATCAGTTTCTGAACACTGATATCGACTTTAAGTTTTTACCTACCTAATATCAGGACATTCAGATGCTTAATTAACTTGTCTTATGATAACAGAAATGGCCCGTACAAAGCAAACTGTCATTCAAGTTGATGAACATGGTCAGAGGATCGACACAGAGGCCACGACAGTCAGGTAGAAACACCCAAATCCCGAGGTAGCTGGGCCATCCACAGCTGAGAAGAGAGCAAGGACGGAAGAAGTAACAGCTCCAACAATAGCAACAGAGTCTTTGAATTATACACCAAGCAGGTTCATGCCCCGGGATGATGAGCATGGGCATCGTTACTCGAAATTGGCAATGAAACTCTACAGGCCGAGCAGGTTCTGCCACCAGTCGTCCTTCCTTCAGCTAGGCATATTCGACAGACTCCAAAATGTCCAGGCTGCAGCGGGGCTGCGGAAGATCTTCTTCAGCCACTCCGCCTCCTACATTGAACTCACCAGGGAGTTCATGTCATCTCTCCACCGGGTGCAGAATAGACCCGAAGAGATTGAAGAATACGGCGGAGCAGATAGACTGCAGGGGCGGCTATACAACTCAGAGCACATCATCTCTAAAAAGTTGCTCAACGAGATCTTCTCTTCCAGTGAGGAGGAGAAGGAACAGCTTAATAACAGTGTGAGGATCACCGAAGGAGACGGGTTCAACCCCGTGGAGCTCTGGAGGAGGCTGACCGGTGAGTCATCATTCAAGCCGGGAAGCAAGGTGGTGGCGGAGCACTCCTACTTCTAGAGAATAGTGCACAACCTGGTGGCATGCCTGCTCTTCAGCAAAAACAAGTCCAGCAATGTCTACACCAAAGAACTCCATCTCATGTGGCACGTGATGGAGGGCAGGGTGATCAACCTGGGGCGCTTTTTGCTGAATAGGATGCACCCAATAAAGGATGCCACCAAGGAGTACTGCATGGGTGGCATCATCAATCTGATCGCGGTTGGGTTAGGATACCCACGGGAGCCGTGCAGTCTCTCAAGGAAAAGGGGCGACGAGAAGATCGACCTCAAGTTCCTCATGAGAGTCGGCATCATCAAGAAGGAGGGGCGAAGCTACTTCTAAAAATTTGTAAGAACAAGCACCCTCCTTCCACTTCCCAGCTATGCCAACTACGACGCAGAAAAGTTGGTCTTCACCAGCACAAAGATCAAAGCGGTGGCATTTGAAGCCGCTTATGCCGCCACCACCAGAATACAAGAGAGGGCAGCTACAAGAGGAGAACCAATTCCTCTTGACACTCGGCAGGACAAATCTTCCACAGCTCCTTCCGAGCCACCCACTGCTCCAGAACCACCGACGACAGTAATTGATAGAGCTGTCGTCGCTCCTACCATCCTAGCCACGATCACGACAATATCTTCTGTGGCTGAAGAAGAACCGGCAATCGTCGAGGTCCCTGAAACAACCAGGGTAGAAACAACCGTACAAGCCCCGAGGGAAGTTGTCGTGGAAGAGACAGCCACAGCTTCAGAACCTTCTGTAATGTCCTTAGAGGCAGAGGAAGAAGCACAGCCGGATGCCAGTAATGTGGTGTTCGCCGAGATCTTAGAGATGGAACTCGGAGCTGCACAGCTTACGCCAACACCACTGCCGGTGTCTCCCGTAGTAGCTGCTGAGGAGGTCACTGACAACAGAGAAGTGGAGCAACATCTACCCACATCGCGGCCTTCTCCACCACAACAAGAGGGCGAGGCAGAGACGGCCGCAAAAGTGCCGACGCCTCACCCCGAAGCATCCACCTCGCAAACAGTGCAGATCGACACTACCCCGAGTGAGGCGGCACACTCGTCGAGTAGATCTTCACGCAGGAGGCATGTCGCGAGGACGCGAGGGAGATCTGCAGGAGCCCCTCTGTCACTTGGACATATGCTGGGAAATGAACTCGATAACTTGTGGGAGGTAACAGGAAGCCACTCTACTACTTTTTTTTGCTCACCCGCAAGTTTTCCATTTTCTAGTAGAGGTTGAACAGCTAGGAGCGGCAACTGCTGACTCTAGTTGGGCTTCCTGACCAACTAGAGGCACTCAATGCCACACTTCAGCAGGCCCTCTAGCGCCTTGACGTGATCGAAGAGAGGCTGAACAGGGGGGACGACCATCTGCACCCAAGGCAGCTGAGAAGGTCTCCATCGCCCCTGGCTTAGGCTCTCAACCCTCCTCGTCAGCATCTTTGTCAAGATCATCGTCCACTTCCTCCAGCGGGCCATCCCCAACGCCCGAGGAAGGGACGCCATAAAGGTCAGCCAACGAAGCTCCAGCAGGATAGGTGAGCTCCCGTGGTCTGGAAGAAGCGACTCCCTCAGTCCCCCCCCAGACGAAGCTGAGGATGACAACGAAGAAATCAACGTCAGGGAGGACTCTTCTGACGAATCTAAGGGAGGGGGGACATATGTGCCATCAATGAAAGACACCCCCAGAGGAAGACGCTCGACGGTAGATGAATTCTCTGCACCATCAGAGATACCTTCCTTTGAGATGGCTAACTTCGACAGAATGGTCATCGGCTACCTGTCGATCAGGGACCAGAAGCTGCTAAACAAGGTCCCGAGGTCGCAGGTTGATGAAGAAGACGTCGTCTGGAGCGACGGCTACTTCTCCGTACGATGGGGAGCACTCAGAAGCATATTTCGCTCGCCAGCCGTTGTCAGAAAGAGGTTGTTCAGGGTCCTAGAAGGTGCAATAATAGAGAATATCAGCACCGGGACAGGTCGGAGAACAATATACAACGCCACCCCGACCTTAGCAAGAAGATTGATGATGGGAGTGCTAGACTCCGTGGCGGTGGCCAACATGCTGCGACACATCGAAGAGCACAACACGAACATCGTGTTGGTCCCATACAAGAACCGCAACATGTGGTTCATGTGTGTGGCAGACCTCCAGAACCACGACGTCCAGCTCCTCAGCTGTTGCAACGAGGAGGTGCCATGCTCAGGCCTTATTTTCAGTCGCCCGGAGGACAAGCATCTCAGGCTTCTACCGCTACGTCTTCTCTGATCCATCAAGCAAGGAGTCCAACATCATAGCGGCATTTGGAACTTCTTCTCTATCAGAGACTTCCCCGTCCAAGCAGAAGAGGGAAGTGGAAACAGTGCCTTTATCGTCTTGCACGCCATAGAGTTGCTCAACATATTCAGATACATAAGGCATCTCTAGGGCCAAAACTTCTACCAGCTCAGAAGAATATATGTGTTGTTGTTGATCAAAGACAGGCGCTATTTCCAAGACACAGGGGTACCAGAGAGGCTCCTGGACATTGATCGAGCAGACAAATCTTCGCAACCCAGCAGCACTCCAGAGAAGGAAGCTGAGATAGAAGCAGACATCTATGGGGTAGGCAAGCAGTTAGAGATCCTGCGGGAAGTGCACGGAATCGAAGACCCGGCTTCGCCTGAAACGCCAGAAGAAATGATCAACAATTTTGACCGCTTCTCGTGCTCTACACTCACGCAGGAGCAGGTCAATGAAGTTCTTCTGAAGTTAGCTGACTCTACCCCGACATATGTTATTTATGAGGCAGGCAGTGTCATAGTCCCGGTTGATGACTTGAGGGACATGGTAAAAGAAGGAGGATGTCTGGCGATATCTGTGGCGGCCGCCTACATCCAGACACTACAGAAGAAGTTTGAACACGCATACATAGCTCATCCAATGTTGTTCAACGACATCTGCCTTGCCGACGAATCAGGAGCGAAGCAATCATTTCTGGCAGAGTTGCAGTGTAGGGTTCCATGCACAATCTTCCTGCCCATCCTGCACTACAACCACTGGACGCTCCTGACGATGTACACTCGCCAACGAGCAGGAATTTCCTCAACAGCTCGGACAACAACAAAGATCATCCGGTGCAGTGTACATCAACAACGTTGACACCCCTAGAGCGCTTAGTACGAAAATACTACGAGGAGGTGGCGGAGTTGACACAACCATTCCTGGAGACGGCAGTGAGCAAATGGCACGAACTCCAGTTCTGCCACCGCAGTCCATAACAAATTCCTTTATCCAACGACTACGACATCTTCGTACTGGAATGGATATCAAATAAAGAGACTTCTGACCAGCTCCACCACATCGACTACCACAGCAAACGAGGAGAATATGTGTGGGAGCTTCTATCCGGAAAAGGCGCGCTCACCAGCTAACCCTCACTGAGTTAACATTACCCTACCTTATCTACCTCACAACTCTGGGACAGAGTGTGGAGTAAGTTTTTGGGGGGTACCATGTACCAGTGAGGGAGGTATAAAAAAAAATTTCTTCAAACTCCACCCCTTTTTGTTCTTCCTGTTTTTTTTCTATAACACGTGTACATATACATATACATGCTCATACAAAAATTTTGCAAAACATTTTGCTTATTTTTTCTCCACATATATGTACAAAGACACTATATAGTAAAAACCTGATACGACTTTTTGCCAATTTGTTTTCTATGCATCCAAGGAGATGCATGTTTTGTTATTTCTTTCTAATAATGCAGCCTCAAACAACAAAAGACTATGACTTTCCACGCCAAAAATTTCGAAAAATAATCTCACAACAGCTAAGAGACGTGTATGCAGAAGGAAAAAGCTGCCCAAACAAAAAAAAATCCTCTTGTTTTCCCTTACCCAACAAAATCCCAAAAAGAGAGAATAGCCTTATGAGAGTGAATAAAAGCATGAGAGTTGTGCCAAATGAAAAGAATATATATATATATATATATACACACGCACACACACACTTGTGCTCCAAAAGTACCCATCTTTAGGCATGGTAGATCCGGGACAGTGGTACATAGGATGTGAAATCACTGCTCTAAAGCCAACTGGCTTGGACTGCAGGGACCACTCGCCCGCTAATGGACCCATACCTAGATGGACTGATGGGAAACAAGAAAAACCCAAAAAGCCTTAAGCCTACCCAAACACACAACTTTCTGTTCCCAAAAGCTGTTTGGTGTGAAAGCTAACTTCGAAATCATGCACCCAAGTCTCGCCGAAGCTGTGGAGAAAATTTTTGCTTAAATAAGGCAGGAAAAGTAAAGTCTGTTATTCGTGGTCGGGCAGTATTCTCTGTAAGACATCTCAATGCTCGCTCAAACCCTTTGTCTGAAAACCATACCGGTCAAGAAGAAGCGTCACAAACAAAGTTTAAAGATTGATTGAGGACAATCAAAATGCTAAGTTTGGGGGAGTTCATAACACCAAATTTTGTGATGTTTTTGGCCCTTATTTCATTATCAAATCTGCCCTTTTAAACTATTTCCCTCTCCTTTTTGTCATGTTTTTGAATAAACAGGCCATGCTTTGCTCTTAACTCAATTTTATCATCTTTTGCAGGTTTTTCCTCGAAATTCGACTCATTTATCAGCAAAAAGGCCCGTCCCGGCCCACGAATGTGTTCCACCTGCATCGGCCTTCCTACCAGCCGGCCGACACGCTCGCTGCCCGACATAGGGCAGCACGATACACTACCGTGTGACACGGGGGTGCGACACAAGAAGGAGCTGACGAGCGATACGCCATTTACCTGATAGGGAGTTGGACTCGCCACGACTACTGAAGTGTGTCATGTGATACAAGCCACCCACCGGCAGGCACCCACTCGTCACGACACCCGACAACGCTTACAGCCCGACACCCTTGTGTCAGGCGACACGCATATCGGGCATCTCTGAATCCGCAATGGTAGTGTTGATGGAGGACACGTGGCGCCCGGAGAACCACAACTTCTCCCAACTACTGCCTATAAATAGCAGCTATAGGACTCCGATGGGACGGGTCGGAATTTCGTGAAAGCTAACTTGGGAAAGCACCTGGAGCTACCGTGTCACATCCCAGAGGTGTACCAGGCGATACTAGGTGAGCACTTCTCCGACCCAAGAGGGCGGGAATGGTTCACTTAGAATCTGCCCCGGTCACCGCAGTAGCCCGATATCAGCCAACAAGGGCACCCGATACGAGTAACCCGACACCCTAAGTAATATCTAGCCCGACACGATACCAAGCCCGATACAAACCACCCGTCACGGCATGTCGCCTGAGAGGGTGGCACCCCGTCACGACCGTATCGGGCACGAGTGCCTCGCACGATACACCACCCGTCACGGCGTGTCGCCCGATAGGGAGTGCTGCCTGACACAGGCGTATCGGGTAAGGCTCCCGCCCGGTATCGGGCTGGAGGAATCTTAGGGATCTGTTGCTTCTTATCACTCTTCTAAATCAAGGAGGCGATGCTTATCTTTACCTTTTCCAGTCATTTACCTTTCTTTACTTATGCAATGTAATCGAAACCCTTTTATATAAATGATTATGCTAGTGGAATCAGAGGAGCTTTAAATATCTGTTGCTTTATGTTTGGTTCCTTTTTGTTGGATGATTGCTTTGTTTAGCATCTGAACTCTAGCTTGTATGCTTGGATCATGTTTTGACTAGCTATCTAATCGTGTTTCTCGTTGCAGCAACCTCAAGAGAGTGTGTTGTGGCCCTAGTGTTTGCTCCGATACGGGAGTACGAGAGTACCCAGGATTGGAGTTGCTTTAGTGATCTTTCCACTCTAACTAAAGACCAGCAACCTCGAGAGAGGTGCTGATGATTAGTTAGAGGTACCCTCTTTGAGAGAAGGGGTGCTGGAAGTTCCTGCTGCTGCTTGTTTTGCCGAAGCTTCCTCCTTCGTTCCTTACTAAAGTAATAGTGTTATCCTCTCTGTTTTCATTGCGCAAATACCCTAAAAACTGATAAACGTTTAAAACCTTATATTTTTTTCCTTATAGCTCCAGTTGGAGATAGTTTCCTTTTATTTTATCGATTTTTGCCTGTTGTTCCCTTTTAGGAACTTTATCCTGGCTTGGCTTCTACTGGAGTGTAACGTGTTGATTCTGAGTTCTCAACACTACCACCCTTGTCCCTGTGTTTCGACCCCGATCGCTACTTCGGACCCCTTCATCGTTGTGGAGGCCTAAGAGTCGGGTAATTTAAAAGTCTGACTACTTCAAATCCGCTCCTTTTAGACGCGCGATTTAGGCCGGTCATGTACTGAATAATTTCTGTTGCATTTCATGTCCAACAGTTCGTTGCATTTTAATGCCCTACAATTAGGTCTATTATGATGGACCAAAATTTAACATATATATGATCCCCTTAAGTGTGCTCTGAGCCCTACAATAAGGTCTGAATTCGTGCTTTAGTTTGATTCAGTTCCAATCAATTTAATAGGTCATTATATGTTCAGTTGAAAATCTATTATGAATTGTTTTTATTTAAGTTGGAACAACTATCTGATCCCATTAAGTGTGCTATAAGCCCTACATTGAGGTCTGAATTCATGCTTGAGCTTGATTCAGTACCAATCAATTTAATAGATCATTATTTGTTCAGTTTAAAATCTATTATGTATTGTTTTTATTTAAGTTGGAACAACTATATGATCCCATTAAATGTGCTCTAAGCCCTACATTGAGGTCTGAATTCGTGCTTGAGCTTGATTCAGTACCAATCAATTTAATAGGTCATTATTTGTTCAATTTAAAATCTATTATGTATTGTTTTTATTTAAGTTGGAACAACTATTTGATCCCCTTAAGTGTGCTCTAAGCCCTACATTGAGGCTTGAATTCGTGCTTGAGCTTCATTTAGAACCCAAAAAAAATAATTTATCTCATTATTGAACCATTATACAATCATACCAAATAAATCATAATGATTTTACGATTGTGTACTGAATAATTTCGGTTGCATTTCATGTCCAACAGTTTACTTGGTTGCATTTCAATGCCCTACAATTAGGTCTATTATGATGGACCAAAATTCAACATATATCTGATCCCCTTAAGTGTGCTCTGAGCCCTACAAGAGGTCTGAATTTTTGCTTTAGCTTGATTCAGTACCAATCAATTTAATAGGTCATTATTTGTTCAGTTTAAAATCTATTATGTATTGTTTTTGTTTAAGTTAGAACATATATATGATCCCCTTAATGAGGTCTGACCCCTTCAGTTAGGTCTGTTATATTAAACAACACCTAAATTATGCTACTGTTAATCATCTTATAAATATCAATACACCACCTACAACTATAATAGACAAGAATTAAACACCGCCTACATCTATAATATCAATGCTTGTTACCCCTAAGCTCTCACCATTCGATCAGAAAACATCAACCTTATAATAGACTACTTTAATACAAGTTATCGTAGTCAACTACACAGACCCAAACTAGGTTCGTATAATGGTTTTATTTAAACACCCTGACTAAAGTGATCTATTGCAGTGTCATTACTACTATGTCTGCACCAGACCTGGAGATCCATATTGTATGGATGAAAGAGTTGGATGAGGCTCTGGTTGCGGCATTGAGGAGACAATATGACCTGGGTAGGTGCGTTTATGGAATTTTTACTAGGGATGCTGGGAGGGAGACGCTACATGATTGGCATAACAAGATGGGGAGGAACGAGGGTTCAATGGAGTAGTTAAAAACTCGATGGAAGAACCTCAGGAGAGACTTTGCAAAGATAAAACTAGTGACCAACAAAAGTGGTGTTGGATGGGATGAGAGTAGGCACAAGCCAATACTTCCTGACACCCCAGAGTGGAAGGAGGCACTTGCAGTATGTCCAATGATATACAGTCGCCTGATTATTAAATATTAACTTAAAGTTATTAATATTGACCTAATCAGTAGTGCTTGACCATTTTAGGGAAACAAGGAACTAGCGAGATTGATCACCAAACCATTCTACCAATACTACGACATCGAGATGATGGGGGGAACATAGCTAGGGGGCATCATGCAATGTCCTTAATGGATAGACAACTTCCTTCTGATGTTGCATCTGAAGATGATGTTGTTGTCGACCTAGATGCATCTGATTCATTTGTCAGCCTAGAACCAACCGGTCCAACCAGTCTTACTGAAGATATGGGTTATTCTAGGATGCAAAGTGAGGACAACAATGGCAGAACAAACAACCAAGGTTTTGGTGCAAGGACTCCTACCACGCACAGACGTAGGAAGTGAGCCTTAACCACACAGGACAATTGTGGTATGTCTAATGATGTCGTTTCCGAATTCACAAAGGTGTTTTCCAAGGTACATGAGATGGGGAGTGGTATTGTCGGTAGATCTAATGACAAAGATGAGTATCAAACCATTTTGCACCATTTTCATGCAACCTACCTTGACGCCCATGTCCCTATTTTAACCACTCTTGTGCATGCCATAAAGGAGTCAGCAAACCGTAACATTTGCCTAAGCCTTCTGGATACCCCACACAAAATTACCATTTGGTTTCAAGACCTTTGGGAAATGAAGAACAAAGCTTATGGAGCTTCTGGATCACAAACACCCTTCACGCCACCATATTCACAATCGCCACCATCGCCGTTTAGTAGCACTAGTAGTTACAACAGAGGTTCTGCCCCGTAGTCATTCTTCTAAGGTTGTCTAATTTAAGAACTATATCAATATCCTGGCTTTAATTTAAGAACTATTTTAAAATTTGATGTTGTAATATTTGATTCCTTTGGGAACAATTTCTGAATTATGGTACTAAGTAATGTTTTATCATGTAATTTGCTATTTGGTCACTATCATGGTCATTTCATTTATACAATCTCTATATATATTTCTTATACAGGTAATTGCTTTTAATTATAGACGTCATGGCCAGTATTGAACATCCAGAAACAACTGATGACATTGTACAACTTTTGGATCTTATGTCCGATCCAGCTAATGACATTGCTAATGCAATAGGCTACCAAATAGCAGACCAAATATCACACAATATCATGGACAATTCAAATGACGCAACCACACAACAACCAATATCGAGATTAGTTAGTATTAGGAGAGGCCATCAAAAGGTTTTAGAAATAATAACTGGCCATGAAAGGAGGGTGTATGATCTCTGTACCATGTGCTACCCAACACAGTTTTAGCCTTTATGGACAAACTTGAGGATCGTGGTTTGTTGAAAAGTACTAGAGATGTGTCATCAGTGGAGGCAGTTTGCTACTTTCTTCAAATGGTTGGACATGGCCATACCAACCGTGTTCTGGATGAGGACTACATTCACAGTGGTGAGACCATAAGTAGAAAGTTTAATGAGGTATTAGATGAAGTGTGTGCTTTGTGCAATGAATATGTTGTGATGCCAATTGCATCCATAACTTCGCACCGGCGCATACTGGAGAGTTCAAAATTTTACCCTTACTTCAAGGTATGACCATCACTTTGTTGACCATGTGGATTCCGTTCTTAGTATAACCACTTTCATCATCACTGAATTTCGTATATACTTGTCATAGGATGCCATTGGGGAAATTGACGGGACACACATCCTTGTTTTGGTGAAGCACGATAAGTAGAACCATTATAGAAATACAAAAGGGAATGTTTCCATGAATGTCATGGTTGTAGTATACTTCTCAATGTAGTTTACATATATCATGACTGGTTGGGAGGGCTCTGCGGCTGACCAAAGGGTACTACATGCAACTACAACCACAGCCGGTTTCAAAGTACCCACTGGAAACAACATGTAGATGTCGCACAACAACAAATTCAATACAAAGTCCGTACGCTACACACAGCGTAAGGATAAGTCGACGAAAGCTGTAATAGACTGGTCAAAATGGAATGTGATGTAGATGGGATACCCCTTGACTGGTCAAAGTATATATGATGTATTTATGACAACTCGGGTTATGTTTTTAAAACCACTATACAAGGGAACAATTGGGTGTGTAGATGTAGTCATGCACCACGAGATGTTGTGTCGGCCAAAAGAGTGCAATTGATACATCTAGTAGAAAGAGACTATGTTTTTGTCGACAAAGAAGTGGAGTCCAATTAGCATGGTAGGAGTTGGACGGTTCACAGTGGTCATTCAATAAAACACCTTTGATGGTTGCAAAATTTAGCTGGAATAGGCTCGGGATGCAGTATGGTTTGGTATGGCTACTGTTACAGTTGCCAAATTAAATCAGACCACATCATGTGACTATTCTAGTTGAATTTAGTAACAAGTGTAGGTTTTTCATTGCTTGACCAAACTGAACCGAACAAATCATACCATGCTAAATCGGACTTCATTTCCTTGTTGACAAAAATACAATCTTCTATCTACCGGCTGTTCACATTGCCTTCTTTAGGCCAGCGCAACAACTCTTGAAGCATGACCACTCACTGTATGGTCATCTAATGCCCTTGCTACACTAGTCTATATGAATTTGTCTTTATCAATGTATCACATATTTATTTCACTACGTTCTACACTTAGTACAAATTAATGTATAATTGGAAGGTATGTTTCCTACTACCATCTTGAATGGTGGACATGTACTAAGATTATTCACACGGTACTTAATTTTAAATGCTATATAATTTCTCATTCTAGATTATCTCCATCATGAATGTTTCTTTACCGACTACACATTTATTTTTCAGTTTAACAGATACAATGAATCCATTCGTATGGGATGGAGAATGTGATGCATCCCTAGGAACAATGTTAGGTCGACAATATTACTTACGCAAACTACATGGACCTTCTGTACGGTAGGGTTGGTGTGATGCCATAGCGGAGTTCCATGAGATAACTGGAAGAATTGATATTAGTATGGGTGTGTTTAAGGCGAGATGGAAAATTTTAAAAATTGTGGATGTAGTTCCAAAAACTTTCTGGACTAGCCCGTGAACTTATCCACCAGGACTACAACAACATCCGGTTCACCAACAAGACACGTCTCATACTTGCACAATACATATAGAAGATACATGCAGAGTACCCAAGGATGTTGGTAGAAAATGAATAACTTAGTGCAATGAATGCCAGTTTGTATTTCATTGACTATTGCTTGCTTCGTTTGCAGTTAACTATGCAGAAAATATGTAATCTATTCGTTTGAAAAAATTATTTCTCCGTCATGAATATGAAATAACCCATGCTAAATTTTATTCAAACATCGGACATGTTGTTGTAATAACCCATGTTGTTGTCTGTTGTTAGTACTTACATTTATATTACATTTTCACAACATTATCTTACATTGTTGTAGGCATAATGATGCACAAGTTTTGAGTCACTTTTACAGGCCGATTTTATACGTGTTTTGTACACTTGTTTGTCATTTCTTTGTTTATATTTGCATAAATCACTATTGTTGGCATGTACACTCTATTTGCATCAAATCATGCTTATTTCATCATATTTGTATGATTTTATACATTCCATGGACTTATATTTGATTTTCTACATTTTTCAGGTATATTATGCATAGTGCAGAGTTGGTGCCACCGACGTGGCATCAGTGGCCAGGCAGAAATCGACCAAAGGAGTCGGTACCACCAAGACAAAGCTCTAGCGATGGAAGCGATCGCCCAGACAAGTCGATGGCATCATCCCCACAGGTCGGTGCCACCGAGTTAGCTTCACTGAGAAAGGGAGAAAACTCACCTCAGCTCGGTGCCACCGACATCCCAGTTGATGGCACCGACTCAGCCAGAGATCGACAAAGGTCTGATACCATTGGTGCCACCGACCACCAAGTCGGTGCCACCATCTCTGTCAGATTTTAGCAATCTAAATCGGCCGCCCGATCCAACAGTCCTCGTTGTGTGGTACCGTAAGTGACCTAGGACAAAAAGGGAGGATGGCCAGACCTAAAGGGAACATCACGTTGCACCACAGGAGGACGAGAGAAGAGAGGGAGAGAAGCACGGAGCCGAAGGACGACAATCAGACGATTCGAGCACTGTTGACGGGCGTTTATACCGTCGGAAGGTTGCAGAGCGCGCGTTTGTTGAGGAGGATCATCTGGAACATCGCCTTTCCAGGGGTTACACGAATCTCCTTCATGTTTCCCACGTTTTGGTTTTCTCCTTCCATGTATTTTCAACTGAAAACCATGCGGGGCTAAACCCCTTTATTCCTTAGGACCCGAAAGTAGCCTGGGGAACCACTGTATCGACTTTTACATGATTTAATGCAATTTTCCCTCCTAATTCATAGATATTTATGCATGTGAATGAATGTTCTTTTTTTGATCGATCACCTTCATTGGAAATCTTAGGCAGATAATTAATCTGGAAGGAGAAATTAAATGCCTAAAACCCACGCATAAACACTATCTTACGCATTCTTTGGTAAAGGTAATGCACGTGTAGTAGGAAGATACCTAGAGATTGAACGTAAAGCACCCGATCTAAGATATAAATTACTATAGACATGAAATTGGCTTAGAATTAGGTAGTGGATTGTATCGTGAAAGCGGGCAATTCTCACTACGGGCTTTCTATTCAGGAAGAGGGTAAATTATATAAAAGTCAGTAAAAGAAGATACAGTGGGGATCTGTGGTGAAACTGGCATTCCTGAGGAATTCTACCTCTCGTGACTCAACCAAACCATTTTTTATTTTAATTTTCTCTTATTTTTCTTTAAAAATTGATTCTCTCAAATTTTATATCGGCTTAGTTGATCGAACTGTAGTTAGTAGTAGTCATTGTGACTACGTCTCCCTCTATTCGACTCGAGCCTCACAAGGCCTGTATTACGCGATGCGTACACTTGCGTTTAGACGTACATAAAATATGTGTCACATAACATCTAAATTGTTGACACCCTCTCCAACCACAACACCCTAGGACCATGGTCTGGGCCTCTACCCCAATGTTACTATTCCCTGTTGAAGAATAGTTGAACATCATCCTAGCCGATTGTTCCTTAGCACAACTCATTATACCTAAACATTGGCATTATCTAAACAGAAGATGCTACAAGGTTGGTGAAGTGTACCTAAATTATGGAAATTCAATATCTATTATCGAGGTTAAGTACGATGTTGTCGGAAATCTTATATTCACATCTGGTTGGTGCGAGTGGGTTAGGAAGATGCTATTGGACCATAGTGACAAACTTTTTCTTCATCCGGTTGACCATAATACCATCAAGGTTTGGATAACCAACATCAACAATGAGACGCCCGATCATCTCAAACGATTTGAGTATTCGATAGAGAATAATGAACATGACGACAAATCCGATGATGAGAACACACCCGACGATTGCTACAAAGTCCCTTTTATTCCATTTGGCACCGTCAATTTCCCTATCATAATCAGTTTAGATTCATCTAAAGACAACAGCGAGCTCCGCGACACAACAACATCAACAAAAAAAAACCAAAGTAGGTCCAATCAACAAATTGTTGATTCCATTCTTATTTTGTTTTTCCACTTTCTGTCTTAAAGTAATCAATCTAAAGTTGTTTCCGTCATCACTGGCTGACAAAGCAAAGGAATGGCTGCACAATCTGCCTAAAGAGTCGATAGAGACATGGGACGACATGGTGGAGGCATTCTTTGAAAGATACTTTCCTCCAGAGAAGACAAATGAGCTTATTAAGAATATCCATAACTTCAAACATCATGCATCTGAATCGTATTCTGAGGAGTGGGAGCGTTTCCAGATAATGCTCAAGAAGGTTCCACATCACGGGATAGATTTGGAAAACCAAGTAAAGATGTTTTATTTTGGGTTGCGAAAAAGTGAACAAACTACTCTAGACAGTGTAGGTTTGGGATTCTTCCTCAATAACCCACCATCAACATGTCAGGAGATTTTGAAGAACATGGAGAGAAATCAGGCTTGGGGAAGTGAGAGAGACAATCCAGAGCAGATCAAAAGCATAGGGGAGTCCAAGGCTATTTCTTCCTTGAATGAAAAGTTGGACCTTATTACAAAGAATTTGCTTGAGAAGGATGGTCATTTTTCTAAAGAGGAAGAGCAAGTGAAATACATGCGTCAATAAGGATACCGCAATAATGACTACACATGGAGGAAAGACCCCAAGTTCTCATGGAAGGATCCAAACAACTTCTTGTAGGATCCAGATCAACAGAATCAGCAAAGGCCAGTGCAACAACAGCGTCCAATGGTCGAAGAGAGCACTAATGACATCTTGAAAAAGATCGTGAAGCAGAATGACATGTTACTCAATAATGTTCAGCGGGACCTCCAGAACCACAGTGCACAGATGAGAACTTTTGAGACGTCATTATCTCATCTTGCAACAGATGTAGCCGCATTAAAGAAGCCTTCTCAGCCAGGGTTCCCCGAAAATACTAACACTCCAACGGGGAATCCGCAGGTCAAAGCCATACTATTGAGAAGTGGGAAGAAGACATTGACCCCACAGTATGAGGAAAAAGAGGCGACCAATCTTGTTGACAGTAACGATTCTATGTCAGAGCAAACGCAAGAAGAACCTGAGACAGGGAAAACGGATAGGAGCTACAGAAAGATGTTGAACCTGAAAAGCGGACGTCATATGTACCACCACATCAGAGACCGCAGGTGGTAACAGCTCCATATCCCAATAGCTTGAAGGCGACAAAGCCGGACCAACAATTTAAGAAGTTTCTGGGCAACTTAAGGAAGCTTTAGTGTGAATATACCATTGATTGAAGCAATTGAACAAATACCTTCATATGGCAAGTTTCTGAAGGATATCATTAACAATAAGAGAAATATTCCAGAGTCTGATGTAGTTGTCTTAAGAGAGCAAGTTAGTGCCTTCATCTTAGGTACGCTTCCACCAAAGAGGCAAGATCCAGGTTGTTTCAATATTACATGCTATATCGGGAAGACAAGATTTGGTGAGGCACTTTGTGATTCAGGGGCAAGCATTAACTTGATGCCCCTATCTACTTTAAAAAAGCTTGGTCTCAAAACATCAAGGAAGAGCAACATGATATAGTTGGTAGACAACTCAACAGTTACAGCGTATGCCATTTGCAAGGAAGTGCTTGTTAAGGTGGACCGGTTTGTTTTTCCTGTAGATTTTGTAGTAATGGAGATGCAAGCTGAACATGGCAACGAACTCATGTTAGGACGGCCCTTCCAATCTATTTCTGACATGATTTTAGAGATGGGAAGAGGCCGCTTGACTATGGGGATTAAAGATGATAGGTTCGAGATAACCATGCCGGGAAATTCTAAATCATCTGATTCTCAGGAGCAATGCAATATGGTACAACACATGGAAAATAATATTTCCTTGTTCTTAGGAAAACCATTCTTGGACATGGCACATGTTATGACAAAGGGGGACAAGGGTACACTTGTTGTAGATATTATGGAGAACACCAAGGTGCTCTCACTTACCAAGGTGGTAGGATACCCGGATGATAAAGAAGAGGAAGTGAGTTTGTCTACCATGGATGAAGATGCAGAGGATATCATATTACAGGTCCACCCGCAACTTCCTCTAGAGGCTTGTCTCATGAACAAAAGTGATGATTGTGTTCTGGACCAGTCAAGGGAGAAGTGTGTGCAGCTACTTAAGGTGATGCCATGCCATTACACGAGGCATTTTGAGGACTTAGGGCCATTACCACCGCCTTTGGTGTCGTCACTCCTAAACCCGCCCGAGTTAGAACTCAAGCTGTTGCCGCCTCATCTGAAGTATGTTTTTCTAGTAGCATAGGAGAAGCTACCAGTCATCATCTCGGCATCATTGAGTATTTCAGAAGAAGAACAATTACTCACGGTGTTGAAAAACCACAAAGGCGCTTTTGGGTGGTCTGTGGCTGATATCAAGGGGATTTCTCCCACCTTATGCCAACACACGATTCGTCTAGAAGAGGGCGTGAAGCCGGTCATTCAACCTCAACGTCACTTAAATCCGATTATGATGGAGGTGGTAAAGAAGGAGGTAATCAAGATACTGTCGGCAGGTATTATTTATGCTATTTTTGACTCTATGTGGGTAAGTCTGACACAGGTAGTACCTAAGAAGGGGGGAATCACTTTCACCACCAATGCATATAACGAGCAAATCACCACTAGATTAGTGACAGGATGGCGTGTTTGCATCGATTACCATCGGCTAAACGCTATGACCCTTAAAGACCATTTTTCATTACTGTTCATCGATCAGATTTTGGAGCGACTCGTCGGTCGCTCCCACTTTTGTTTTCTTGATGGATATTCAGGTTACAATCAGATTTCAATTGAACCTAAGGATCAGGAGAAGTCTACCTTCACTTGTCCTTATGGCACCTTTGCTTATCGCCGAATGCCTTTTGGGTTGCGCAACGCACCTGCAACTTTTCAAAGGTGTATGTTGGCAATTTTCTCGGATATGGTAGAGCGATGTCTTGAAGTTTTCATGGATGATTTTTCAGTTTATGGGATGTCATTTGAAGATTGCTTGCAAATTTGGACAAAGTGTTGCAGAGATGTGAAGACACCCATTTAGTGCTTAATTGGGAGAAATGTCACATGATGGTTAGCGAGGGCATTGTTTTAGGCCACAAAGTGTCTAGCAAAGGATTAAAGGTAGATCCGGTTAAAATAGAGGTGATCTCAAAACTCCATCCACCGTCATCGGTGAAGGCAGTTAGGAGCTTTCTAGGCCACGTCGGGTTTTATCGCTGATTTATTAAAGACTTTTCAAAAATCGCTAAGCCCTTGTCTGAGCTTTTGGAAAAGGATATTGAGTTCAGTTTTGATGAGAAGTGTTTAAAAGCTTTTGAGAATTTGAAAGAGAAACTCATATTTGCACCAGTTGTACAGGCTCCGGATTGGAGCCAACCGTTTGAATTGATGTGCGATGCATCAGATTACGCAGTAGGGGTTATGTTAGGGCAATGTCTCAACAAGGTCCCTACGGTCATTTATTATGCATCTAAAACGCTTAACGACGCTTAATTAAATTACACCACCACAGAAAAGGAACTCTTGGCTGTTGTTTTTGCTTTTGAAAAGTTTAGGCAATACCTTGTAGGAGCTAAAGTGGTGGTGTGGACAGATCATGCAGCCATTAAGTACTTGCTGTAGAAAAAGGACGCCAAGCCTAGACTTATCCATTGGATCCTTTTATTGCATGAGTTTGATATTGAGGTGAAAGATAAGACTGGGATTGAGAATGTGGTAGCTGACCACCTATCTAGGTTAGAGAGGGTAGATGAGAAAGACCTTGACATACCCATCCTAGAAACCTTTCCCGATGAACAATTATTGGCTATTACTCATAAAGACCCTTGGTTTGCGCATATTGTGAATTATCTTGTTTGCAAAGAGTTGCCTAATGATTGGGGGTATCAGGAAAAGAATAATTTTTTCCATTCGATGTGTTATTATTTTTGGGATGATCCTATCTTGTTGAGACAATGCATGGATGGTATTTTGAGAAGATGTGTGCCAGAGAGCGAGTATGAGAGTGTGTTGAAATAATGTCACACACTACCTATAGGAGGGCACCATGCTAGTTCTAGGACAGCTGCAAAAGTTCTAGAAAGTGGTTTGTATTGGCCAACGTTGTTTAAAGACGCCTATGATTTTGTGCGGAGGTGCGATGCATGCCAACGGTCCGGTAACATATCCAAGCGGCAAGAGATGCCCCTGAATGTATTCCAAGAGGTAGAGGTTTTTGATTTGTGGGGAATAGATTTTATGGGACCCTTTGTGTCCTCTAATTCCTACCTTTATATATTGTTGGCCATTGACTATGTGTCAAAGTGGGTGGAAGCAATTCCAACCCGCACCAATGATGCCATAGTTATATGCAAATTTGTCAAAGATCACATTTTTTGCAGGTTTGGAGTGCCTAAGATGATCATTAGTGATGGAGGAACTCATTTCACTAATCGCAAGTTTGGGGCATTTTTGAGCAAGTATGGAGTGACGCACCGGGTGGGTACACCCTATCACCCACAAACTCAAGGGCAAGTGGAGATAACAAATAAAGAGATTAAGAAAATCCTTGAGAAGACGGTGTCGTCAAGTAGGAAACATTGGAGTGAGTTATTGGTTGATGCACTTTGGGCCTATAGGACAGCCTACAAGACACCCATAGGAACCACACCCTTTAGGTTAGTTTATGGCAGGGCGTGTCATCTTCCGGTGGCATTAGAACACAAGGCTCATTGAGCGTTCAGAAGGCTAAATTTTGATCTTGATGAAGCTTGGAAGATAAGAAGGTTGGAATTGAATGAACTTGATGAACTAAGATGGAATGCCTATGAAAATGCTAGATTGTACAAAGAAATGACAAAGCAAATTCATGACAAGCATATCGAGAGGAGAGTGTTCTATCTGGGAGAGAGTGTCTTGCTTTTCAATTCTAGGTTGAAATTGCACCCTGGGAAACTAAGGTCTAGATGAAGTGGACCCTTTATCATAGAGGAGGTGTTCCCACATGGGGATATGAGAATCAAAGAGGGGAAGAGAACCTTCTTAGTGAATGGACATAGATTTAAACACTACTTTGGGGAAGATTTCACTAGAAAAGCAAATGAGGTGAAACTCATCGCTCCCATTTGATTTTACGCTTTAGAGTTGTCTAGCTTAGGATGTTAAACGAGGGCGCTTGTTGGGAGACAACTCAACCATTAGGATGTTTGTTTTATGTATTTTTCTTTAAGTCATTTCATAGTACTTAGTTTTTGTAAAAATGATACCCTGACTCGTTTGTTCAGTGTGCAGGTTGTGGCTACGTTGGTGCCACCGACATCCAAGTCGGTGCCACCGAGTCACGGTTAGTGGGACGGACATATCTGCTGAAATGCGTCGGTGCTACCGACATCTCTGAAGAAAGTGCAGAACTTGTAAGTGTTTGACTGATAAACCGAGTCAATACCATCGACGTACAAGTCGGTGGCACCAACTCTGCTTGGCTCCTAGGCATGTGTCGATCATCCTGTCGATACCACCAACCCGGATGTCGGTACCACCGACGGCTAGAAACACTGATCCGTGGGCAACCTTGATCTACGACCTAGATGCATTCACGAGGATTCTCTAAAGTTGCAATCCTGCCCAAAAGTCGGTGCCACTGACTCGTCAACAATCTGGAAAAATGAAGATCGCACACCGACAATCATCGATGCACTGAGTACGCGGATTCGGTCCCAAAAGCTGGTGCCACCGACTCCATGTCGGTGCCACCGACTCTATCACAACAGGACGGTTCGAACCCTATAAAAGGGGGGGGGGTGGTTTAATTCTTCTTCACAACTTGAGGAACCACGACTACCCCGAGCACGAGCGGCTACACCGAGCATCCAGAAGCTACATCAAGCTATTTCTTTCTCAATCTTCTTCCCCACTTGCTCGATTATCATGGCCAGAAGAGGACGACCCCCTGGCGCTCTGATCTCACGACTACACATCAGCCACCCCACGACAAAGGTGCGGAAGGTCTATGAAGAACTTACAAAGCGGCCATTTGCACCCACACGATATGGTGACTATCAACTGCTGGAGGACATGGGCTTCGCCGACAATATGGCGTACGTCCTCAAAAAACAAGATTGGGATAAAAGATCTGTCAACCCATGGGTGGCCAGCGTACAAAGAAATCATCATCGAGTTTATGGCATCTCTGGAGATGGTGGTCACCCCTGATCAAGCATGTCCATCAAGTGGCGAGTGGAGAGAGGGGAGGGTCGATTTTCACCTCTACAACACCAAATATTCTCTCACTCTCTGGGCCTTCAATGATATTTATGGGTGGCCACACGAGCCATGTCGTCTGCCAGAGAATGTTGATCTGGAAGCCATCTGGAAGGACTTTGTGACAGTGCCATAGGGCAAAAGGCTTAACTTTCACCACTATTTGTTGGTGGATTTTGAGCATCCATTTGTTTGGGTGTTGCATCAGATGCTGAAAAACACGGTATTTGCCAAGTCAACCCAGGCACAAGCAAAGGTACAACTTTTGGACTTGTACTTCTTATATCAACTCATGGGAGGAAAGTTGGTCAACTGGGGAGCATTCTTTCTCCAACACGTCATGCAAGTGCGGCACAATGTTAAGCGAGCTGCACCTATTCCGTTTGTGGGATTTATCACCCCCATTGCCATTCATTTGGGCCTTGACTTGTCTACTCTGGAGCTGCTAAATTCCAGGTTGCGCATCAACCACCACCACTTCAAGCAAGCCGACCTCATCACTGTGGATGCCAGTGCCATCTATGCCACATGCTCAGTTGATGATACCTTCTACCAGCATCGACTCCCTGATCCTGTATTCAACATCAAGGGTGTTGGACACTATAGATGGCTGGCTCTGGGCAATGATGACAATGCTGGACAACAACAAGCTCATGCTGAGGAGGAAGAAGCGGGTAGCGACGATGTGGAGTAAGTGGAGGCCACCATTCCTGTACGTCATAGAGTGGCTCTGAGGAAGCGTCCTCACCATTATGCTGCCTCATCATCTTCTGCACCGCCTCCCTCTCAAGAAAAAGATGATGCTTATTCTATGGCATGTTGCAGGACATTCAGACGCAGCAACATCAGCAAACCCAATCCCTGGCTGGCATTCAGGACATTCAAGGAAGGATGTATACAAACCAGTAGGCGATATATGAAAATGAACGCCTTCTCTTAGCCAACCAAGAGAATATACATCATCGTATGCAGCGGATGGAAGCTTATCAGCAGCCTTTCTTTGATAACTACTGGAGCCATGGGCATTTTGGAAGTTACCCAATGCCGTCGGACATGCCACCATCTGATCCAACTTTCCAGGGGATGTTTCCTCCCCAGGATCCCACACAGCCACCGCCACCACCATTCTGAGTCGGGTATCACTGTTCCACCTCTTGAGTTAGGATATTGACTATGCAGCCATAGTCATATTCAAGCTTGGGGGGGGGTGCTGGAACAATTTCTATCTTAGCTTTTATTTTTTGTTATCATAGTTTTTGTCAGTCTTTCTGTTATGTAGGATCCACATTCTATCTAGTGTAATCGGTGGAGAAGTAAATGCATGGTTTCTGTGAAAACATCAATCTCTGGGGTGGGTGCAATGTTGTGAAGTAAATTTAAAATGTGCGAGATGATCTTGTGGGTACGAGAGTTGCATAACTGAGGAAGTGCCTGAGTAAGTTAGCTTTAGGACATTAATGCATAAATGACCATCTAATTTGTCTAAGAAAGTGACTGACAAGGATTGTTGAGCCTGAACTGATCAAACACTAATGTGACCTTAAATTTAAATTCAAGAAAGAAATCCCATGATTACCCTGTACACAGGTCATTAGAGAGGGACATATGATTTTCTCTGAAGGTTCTATCTCTTAGTCATGTGATCTCATCCACCGCATACATCTGCTTTACACCCCACCATAAGAGGATTGAGTACATATTATCATTCTTTCTTTTTTATTGCATTTACATTGCACAATAGACCTTGCATAATAGTTGTTTATTTTTGCTTGCATTAGTGAAAAAATAAAAAAAATATACATGCAAAAAAAAATTGGTGCATGTCATTTAGTCGCATAACATTTGTGTTCATATAGTTACAACTGCATTACATAAAGCATATAGTATCATCATGTGCTAAGCATTCTTCTAAAATATAAGAATGTAGTGACTTTTCCCATACCCTTGAAATAAAGAAGAAAATAGTGTCATGATTAAAAAAACAATGTAGTGTAAGTAGAAGCCCGTAATAGCATGTTGAAAGGGGGCTTGAAAAAAGTCAAAAAGAAAAAAGAAAAAACAAAAGGATTGAGTAGAGTTTCAGAAAGTGAGGGGGAAAGGGCATAATCTTACTTATATCATAAGGAAGAATTAGTACATGATGTAGTTTTGTAGATATTTTGTCTTATCTTGAGATGAAATAATAGTTGCATGCATCATTTCACCACAATGATTAGGCATTAGGAGCATTCTAAAAATTGCATCAGCATGGGCTTATCATAATTGTGATTGCATGAATGATTTTATGTGCTTGTGATTCTTCTACAACCACCTATTCCAACCACCCGTTGCTCTTATTGGTAGGCCACTTAATTGATTTTCTCCTCATTCATTATCTATCAGGAGAACTGCTTCCATCTAGATGGTAGGTAGAGAAAAAGGGCAATGTAGATAGGAGATCACATGATGCATCAAGTATGAACCAAATGAGTTTATCATATTAACTGCTTTAATTGATAGTGTTTCATTGATTGGGGGACGGACATCTTGGACAGAGATTTTTGATCGCATATAGGGCAGTTAGTGTTTAGTGGTTAGTGAAGGCCGGAATGAGGACCATAAGGTGGAGATTTCCAGATGTACCTTATGCATGATGCCATTTTGCTGACTTATCTCAATCAGATCCAAAGGTATTGTTGCTCGAGGACGAGCAAGATTCAACTTAGGGGAGTTTGATGCACGGGTTTTGAGTCACTTTTACATGCCGATTTTATGTGTTTTGTACACTTATTTGTCATTTCTTTGTTTATATTTGCATAAATCACTATTGTTGACATGTACACTCTATTTGCATCGAATCATGCTTATTTCATCATATTTGTATGATTTTATACATTCCATGGACTTATATTCAATTTTCTGCATTTTTCAGGTATATTATGCATACTGCAGAGTCGGTGCCACCGACGCCTAAAGTCGGTGCCACCGACGTGGCATCAGTGGCCAGGAAGAAATCGACTAAAGGAGTCGGTAGCACCGACCACTAAGTCGGTACCACCGAGACAAAGCTCTAGCGACGGAAGCAATCACCCAGACAAGTCGATGGCATCGACCCCACAGGTCGGTGCCACCGAGTTAGCTTCAGTGAGAAAGAGAGAAAACTCACCTCAGCTCGGTGCCACCGACATCCCAATCTATGGCACCGACTCAGCCAAAGATCGACAAAGGCTCGATACCGTCGGTGCCACCGACTCTGTCGGATTTCAGCAATCTAAATCGACTGCCCGATCCAACGGTCCATGTTGTGTGGTACCGTAAGTGACCTAGGACAAAAAGGGAGGATGACCAGACCTAGGACGACAAGAGAAGAGAAGGAGAGAAGCACGAAGCCAAAGGACGACAACCAGACGATTCGAGCACCGTTGACGGGCGTTTATACCGTCAAAAGGCTGTAGAGCGCACGTTTCTCGAGGAGCATCATCCGAAACATCGCCTTTCTAGGGTTTACACGAATCTCCTTCATGTTTCCCACAATTTTCTTTTCTCCTTCCATGTATTTTCAACTGAAAACCATGCAGGGCTAAACCCCTTTATTCCTTAGGACCCGGGAGTAGCCCGGGGAACCACTGTATCAACTTTTACATGATTTAATGCAATTTTTCCGCCTAATTCATGGATATTTATGCGTGTGAATGAATGTTCTTTTGTTGATTGATCACCTTCATTGGAAATCTTAGGCGAATAATTAATTTGGAAGGAGAAATTAAATGCCTAAAACCCACACATAAACACTATCTTACACATTCTTTGGTAAAGGTAATGCACGAGTAGTGGGAAGATACCTAGAGATTGAACGTAAATCATTGGATCTAAGATATAAATTACCATAGACATGGAATTAGCTTAGAATTAGGTAGTGGATTGTACTGTGAAAGTGGGCAATTCTCGCTACAGGCTTTCTATTCAGGAAGAGGGTAAATTATATAAAAGTCAATAAAAGAAGATACATCGGGGATCCGTGGTGAAACTGGCGTTCCTGAGGAATTCTACCTCTCATGACTCAACCAAACCATTTTTTATTTTAATTTTCTCTTGTTTTGCTTTAAAACCCGATTTTCTCAAATTTTATACCGGCTTAGCTGATCGTACTGAAGTTAGTAGTAGTCACTAAGACTACATGTCCCTGTGTTCGACTCGGGCCTCACAAGGCCTGTATTACGTGACGCGTACACTTGCGTTTAGACGTACGTAAAATACGTGTCACATAACATCTAAATTGTTGACACCCTCTCCAACCACAACACCCTAGGACCATGGCCTGAGCCTCTACCCCAATGTTACTATTCCCTGTTGAAGAATAGTTGGACATCATCCTAGACGATTGTTCTTTAGCACAACTCATTATACTTAAATATTGGCGTTATCTAAATAGAAGACGCTACAAGACTGGTGAAGTGTACCTAAATTATGGAAATTCAACAACTGTTATCGAGGTTAAGTACGATGTTGTTGGAAATCTTGTATCCACATCTGGTTGGCGTGAGTGGGTTAGGAAGATGTTATTGGACCGTAGTGACAAACTTTTTCTTCGTCCGGTTGACCATAATACCATCAAGGTTTGGATAACCAACATCAACAACGAGACACCTGCTCATCTCAAACGATTTGAGTATTCGATAGAGGATAGCGAACATGACGATGAATCTAATGATGAGAACACACCCGACGACTGCTACAAAGTCCATTTTATTCCTTTTGGCACCGTCAATTTCCCTATCATAATCAGTTTAGATTCGTCTAAAGACAACAACGAGCTCCGTGACACATCGACATCAACAAAAAACCAAAGTAGGTCCAATCAACAAATTGTTGATTCAATTCTTATTTTGTTTTTCCACTTTCTATCTTGAAGTAATCAAACTCCATACCTATTTTTTTTTGTTAAAACTTCAGGAGAAGACCACAACAATGAAAGGGCCCTCACAATTGCTGATTCCGGACCATGTTATTGTTGCTTAAGTTGTGTATCTAGTCTAGTAGTGACTCTCTCTTCCAGTTATTTTACCTATGTCCATGTTTAGGGGTACATCAACCCCCTTGTTTAGTTACTGTCTTGGACAACAACACCGCTACATGTTCATAACTATGTCATTTTCATTCATCCCTTGTAGTATTAGTAGAGTGGTTACAATATTTTTTGTTTGTATTACAAAAACAAACTAAACACGACTTAAGTAAGTCTAAATTTAATAATATTAAAGTTAATTTTTTGTTGTATAACCAATATAATATAATAAGTTAATTTCTGAATACCTTACCACTAACGAAATCACCAACAACAAAACTACAGCCTTAGGCGGTTAAGCAGACGAATGGAATTGTAACATAGTTGATCCAACTTGTATTTGTTTATGAGTGCTTGACAACATTTTATTGTAAAACTTATGGCCATCATTACTTTGTTTTTACCATCTGTTCATCAAAGGTGTACTTACGCTGTTCATCAAAGGTGTACTTACGTATTCTATTTGGAAGTCTAACATCGCGTTCAAACTTACATATCTAAGTTTGCTTGTCAACTTTAACTTCTACAAATTGTTGTCATATGTACTTTGTTATTATGATTATTTTCTCTTACTTAAATTTATTTTAAAAATTTATTAGATGTCGACATCGCATTCAAAGTCACGACCAAAGTTTGAAAAGATATTGATGCCCCCGTCAAAGATACACAAATATGTTGAGGAATACATAGTCTGCAAAAAAAAATGTTGCGACCTTGGACACCAGGGGAGCCTGCACAACATGGGTCCAAATTTGAGAGCCATGAAGAAGAAAAGGTTGGGGTCAATAAACCTGTTCCTCATCTGCCGTTGCTGTTTGATTGGCCAAAAGACGACGTTAAACAACAACCTCAACCATTGCAGGAGGACTTTCCCATGTCATGGGACTAGTACAAAGAGGCCCTAAAGTGGGCCAACTGGGAAGGTCCTACGTGGGAACAAGACCAATCATTGTCCACCCCGAAAACTGGCCAACAAAGTGGCTGGACACTGTCTTAGCATATGTGTATGGGTGTGTAGGTCTAGGCCCAATGCAAGCCGCTCATTTTTTGTCCGCTCTCCCTTGGTTCACGACGCTTTTGCCTCAGACCACATTATGTTTTTATCAGCTTTTCTTCAGCGTTGTTTAAGTTATGATGCAAACATTATCATCTTTATTCTGTCATATCTTTTATTATGGAACAATTATGACCATTTTTAATAAAACTATCATTCAAATGCTGTTTGGTTTACTTGTGCGTAATTTATGTTCAATTATGCCAATTACAATTATCTTATCAGTTACCAATTACTAGATCGAATATGTACAACTGTATACATACATACAAAATGAACATGCCATGCAAGACAATTGTAAAATTTAATTTATTTAAAATAAACACATAAAATGACCATACTCATTACTCTTCATTTCACTAAACAACAAACAATATCATCCATATTATGTATCAAATTACATTTATTTTGTTAATTTTATACTTGTATTGTAGTGACATTACAGCTTTACATATGCTGTTATTGTTAAAACAACTATTGTTAAAAATAGTACAGCACTACGTTGACATCCAAACAGAATCAGTTGTTGAATCAGTCTGAATGACAAGCTGACCTGAATCCAAACAAAATCAGACTGCCCCAATCCATATCATATCATCAGACTAACACATTCCCGAACCAAACAAGAACCGTAGCCAACCAGACTCGGCTTACGGTAAGCATCATATTTTGCCTTCCAGCGAAGTGGTTGCCACCGTAGTAAGCTAGTCCTGAGAGCTGCGAGAGGAGATGGCGGAAGGGATCGCGCGATTGGAGGAGTTCATGAGGCAGACCTCCTTCCGATCGCTCTTTAGCCGAGGCAAAAAGAGGAATGAGGATGACGAACAGTCCGTGGGGAATCCGATCTCTCAGCTCTCCCCTGTCGCAAATTCTGTCGTCGCTCGCTGTTGCAGGTGCTCCTTTCAGCGATTTCCAGCCTTCCGCTTCCCATCTTAACCCAAATCCGCATGTGGCTTAACGCCATACGGAATCCTAAGCTGGAGACGCTGGCTTTGATTATTATGGTATTTGATGAATTTCATTCACCCGGAGTATGTAGGAACACCGCGCGTCAGTGCGTCGTATTGAAAGAGTGACACGGTCTTATAGCTTCACTTCTTGATTTCTAATTACACTTATAATCAATGAAGTGATGTTAGGGCTTTTCTGGACTGAATTGAGCCGACCAGCTTCTGCATTGTGTATTACAATATATTAATGTAACCTTTGTGCGAATGAATTCATTAGTTGGCATGGCTGGTGCTCTGGTGAAGTGCAATGATAACTTATTACTGTGTGGCCATTCTACATCAAAACAAAAATGTTGATATGTACTAAACAAATGTTTCCCGCTGTTGAAACCTTTCTGTTACTCATATATATGCCCATTGAAGGGATCTTTCTTATTGTGGATATCTGTGAGGGGGCCTACCTTAGGTCTATCAAGACTAGTATCCAGTTGGCATCTACGATGATAGAGCGACATCATTTGTTTTGACATATAGAAATTTATCTAGACACACAGGATTATCAAAGTAGCATTAGCTTGAGTATGGTAGGTTGAGAGATGACATCCACCTAAAGTTTGCAGAGCTTGAGTTCCTGATTAATAGAACACAACCATACATTCTGTAAAAGGAACTAGAGTTCTACTTTTGACAAACAAATTGGAGCCACAGTAGGACGATTAAGTTATGTTTACAGACTACATCCCAGAATATTTGAATCTGTAATTGACGATATGGAAGAATGATATTAATATCCAATAAACAAATATTTTTCTAGGATTTTTCTTCCTATTGGAAAAACATTGGAAGGTCTGAGACACTAATCACTTTTGATTCTTACATAGATTTAGTTTACTTAATGGTAAGTACTCACACTTAACGTGTAACACCTCACTGGGGTAGCCTTTCAAAACCAGCTTTCTCTTGCGATGATTCTGATATAGTTTTACTGGCTTTTTTAAAACTATATTTGGCTTTCTTACTGAATAAGTAGTCTCACCATAAGTATTTAATGCTAAAGCAACATTCCTTACATGGTACTATTGCACAGCATATAACCAAATGTGTCTCAGAAAGCTGACTTATAAAACTCGTTTGGTTCTTAAGCCACGTGGTGCTGCAGTCCCTCAAGGACTACAACATGGACATTTCCCTAGATTATGAGTTTGTGTTTATATGGTTATTTCTTTATATAACATTTGTCATTGCAGGCTTCTTTGTCTTTCAACTGATGAGTTACAGCGAAAATTTGCAAATGACCTACCTGACCTTGTTGGGAAGCCTGAAGCATATGCGAGGAATCTGTTAGAGTATTGCTCCTACCACACCATTCATGCACTTGCTAAGCATTCAGATTATTTGGCAGACAAGGGTTTCCGTAGATTGACATTTGATATGATGATTGCTTGGGAAGATCCAGGTGCCAGAAGTGAGGGTACATACATAGTGAGATTTCAATCTGCTTATATATTATCTTTAGTCCAAACCATGTTGGGTTTGGCTACATGGTTTCTTCCTTTCCATTCAGCTCTGATTTATTAAAACTAGGGATAAGCATCGGGCCGGGTTATACCGGGTTTTGTCTGTCCCAAACCCAAACCCAAACCCACATTTTAAAGTGGGCCACGGGCCGGGTTCGGGCCCGGATAAAATTGAAAAATGTCAGCCCGTACCCGGCCCATTTAGGAATACTGGGTTTCGGGCCGGATTCGAGTTTGCCCATATAACATCGAATGAGCAGACCAAATTTTGCTAGATCTAACTTGCTAACATGAAAACTAAACTAGTATGATATGTATTTTGTGATCAACCTTCAAAGGAATATATAGATATATATTTTGTGAAAAATGTAGCCGGAATATGCATACCTTAGTTGTTTGATCCCCTACAACAATGAATGGATATTGAAAGAGGAACAAATCTTTTTCTCGTACATGTGAATGTATGAGACTTAAAAAATCAGTGGAATTTACAATGTTGTGGCGTTTTGCTTCTCATCCTATATGTATATACTATGAAATGGATTTTGGAAGGGTAAAAGATCATTTGTCTCCTACATGTGGGCATATGAGCAAAAAAATGAACATAATCTATTGTGCATTGAGCAAAAGATCATTTGTCCCCTACATGTGGACAGAGTGAGATCAAAACAAAGAAATCAAGTACGTTTATCTATGTCAATGATGGTTATGTTAGTAGTATCAATTCACTAATCATGTTGATTGATTACAGATTATCCATGTTACCATTGGTTAGATACATACTACATACTGCATCTAGAAATCTGTATGTTTTTCTTTCAGGACAAAGATAGATGTATACATGTACATAAAATCTAGTATGGGCATTCGGGTTTTCGGGCTTGAATTTACCTCCGCCCGTATCCGATCCAAATAAAATATGGGTTTAAATTTTAGGCCCGGCCCACCCATATTATAAATCGGGTTCAGGTCTGGATCGGGTTATGCGGGTGGGTTGTGGGTCGGATCGGGCCGGCCCAACCCGATGCTCATCCCTAATTAAAACTGCTAAACACCTTTTAAGAAACATTCATCTTTTTTTGATAGATATCCACATTTCTGTTATTATTATTATTGATACTTTTTGACACATCTTCTCACAAGTTGCTATAGTTTACGTAGTCTGATGGTAATACGGATGTATGTCTACTATAACAGGTGACGTCTCCTAGTTCCTCACCAAAATTTGAGAATGAGGATGATGGGTCGATCTTCTATACAAACTCAACAAGCATGGCTGTGCAGGTTTTTCACCGGACTACCATTTTCCTGAAATAAACTCTATTCTTATGGGACAGAGCTTTAGTTTCGCAGAATATATCATCACATCCTTTCCTCAATATATGCTACTCTTATGTAAAAAGTTTTAATACTGCAGTAATAACATAGCATCTTTTCCTCAATTCGGTTCACGAATTATCCCAGGTTGATACCAACAAATCTGTTGGGCCAGAAGCTTTTGCCAGGATTGCTCCAGCTTGTCCTGTAATTGCTGATAGTATCACTGCTCATAATCTCTTTGATGCTCTTACCAGTTCCTCAAATGGGCAACTCCACTATCTTATATATGACAAATACCTTGGAGCTCTTGATAAGTAAGCAGTCTGGTTTTCTTATATGTATTTATTATGCAATTGAACTCTTTTGAAGCAAGATATATGGCTGGTTTTAGACGGTGACAAGTAACAATTATGTGACATGCTTGTTCCTTCCTGGGAACGTTTTCTGGTAAAGAATATTTGCTCTGAATCTCCTTGAATTATACCTAGTTAGCTACTTAGCTAGCTGACCTGCTGGAAACCAGATGGCACACCCACTTTAATGTATAATTTCTACATGTACCACCACTGAAGAGTAAAAATCAGATTATCAAATAGGTAACTATTGCATGCTATTTAACACAGCTGTAACATGAAGATTCAGAACGAAATCTAGTATGACAGAACATCTGGATTTTCGAAATAAAAATAGACTATTAACAACTCATGTACACAGTACAATTTTGAGATGAATTTTAGTACCCCCCCCCCCCAAAAAAAAAAAAAAAAGAAGAAAAGAAAAGAAAAAAGAAGCAACTCATGTAGCTGACCCCCCCTCCGAAATTTGAACAAAGAAGCATGGGATGCTCAACTTTGCACATAGACTCCAGAATTTGTTGTATATGACAAATTGAATGAAGATGCCTCTATCTTGTTCCTTAGCAATGACTTGTGAGTAGTTACCTTCTTGGAGCATCTGTGACATATCGACCATCCATATAAACAAAGTTTGTTTACGAGACTACCAATGAATATTAGCAACTTAATTACCACATTGAATATCTTTTTGGGGGCATAATTGGGCCCAAACTCTATCATCTTACCCACATTAGCTTACAAACAGTATGTCACAATGTTTCTACACTATATCCTGCTCCTTACTACAAATCAGACCACCATGGTCTGAACGATGGTTACAACACTATTTGCTTATGTATATGCCTACATGATTGACCCCTCTCCCCTATGATTTATGGCTACATTGGCCTGATGAAGGCTGTGTGGACCCTTATCGTATTGGGGTAGTTAGGGATTATATCTCCCGGGTTCGCGAGCTTCTTGTTCCTTTGTGAAGAGGAATTTCTCTCGAGTCTGCACAAATGCAATTTTCATTTTACTTCTTGAGGTTATCCATCATTGGATAAGGCATCAACATTGACTTTAATGCTTCTTATAGTGTAAACCATTCCCCAAAGTAGATTCTTTAAACATCCCGATTTCGTTTTTTATTACTTTGACCTACTAAAATAGCTAAACTAACATCTAGCCTCATGACTGTCAATGAGCCAAGTATAGCAGCTTCCTTACTAGCTTCCAATAATTTAGGGTGTCATTTACTCACAAGTTGGGATTTGGTTGAATAGATATATGTGAAGGTGTTGCCTTTAAAAACTAGTTCCGATTCATCCCTTGTACTACCAACTTAAGGTTATTATGACCTATTCCATATGTTGATGATAACTAAAATTTATTATGGAGTTATTAATTTATGTGTTAGTCTTTTATTAGAATGCAAGACTTGCTATATCAAACACGAATGTGATGTCATACAATATGAAATTATGCCAAAGATGCAATGCCATGAAGATCAAAGTTCACAGTATATAAAACAATTGAACCATGTTGTGCAAACACTTTATAACAACTTTACTCATGAAGGAGAACTCTACATGATAAAGTATTTCAAAGACTTCATGAACATCATTCACACCATGAAGAACTCGATGAATCATCTCAAAGACTCTACGGTGAGGTTAATAATGCTAAAAGAAGAACAGTTGTGAAGTTTTGGAATATTAGACAATTATATATATATCAGGGTCCTCCTTATAAATCTTTAGAACACATGTAACCCAAGGCTAAAGAATATGCTTGTGAGAGATTCTAACACAATCACTTGGATTGACAATGAGTAACCAGAGCAACTCATTTGGGAAGTTTTAAAGGACTCGTTGTTTTATGTAGAAGTTTTCTAACTTTGAAGGTCGACTAAGAGATGTCCTCTTTTATTGGATCAGAGAGTGTTTCAGTCATAAGTCCTCTGTTACTGAACTTGGATGTGGGCTTTTTAGTTGAAAGATTCCTGCAAGGAAACTTTTATGGAATTGACTCAGAAACTACACTCAAGTAGGTCTTGGTCAAAGATCAATCATATGAAGTCTGTTTGGATGGCAAAAAAACTTGTATAGTTGGATAATGGTGCTTTAAGATTCTCAAGATTGAGCAAAGTACGTCTAAAAAATGAGCTTAAGTTGTTGCTTGCAATCAGTGAGTCCCTTTGGTGTATTTCTCTTCTATCGGATCACCAGAGATAGAAACTGTGAACGTATGCCACAAAGCTGCTTGCAATGCAACGTGTGTGAGGGTTCAAGACCACTCACCCTTTTATTAATAGAAACTGGAGAAATTACATAGAGATCTAACAATATATAGAAATTACAAATAATAGAATATAAAGAGATATATTAACACTCCCCCTCAAGCTGGAGCGTACACATTGTGTATGCCCAGCTTGTTGCAAAAGCTTTGAAATGTTGCCGGACTCAATGGCTTTGTGAGGACATTTGCAAGTTGATCTTCAAATTTGACATGCCGAGTCACCACATTGTCATTCTTGATCTGATCTCTGATGAAGTGGCAGTCAACCTTCATATGTTTAGTGCGCTCATGGAAGACGGGATTCTTAACAATGTAGATAGCAGCCTGATTGTCACATCTGAGCTCTATGGGAGACGAAACAGAAATCTTTAACTCAGAGAGTACAGATTGAACCCACTGCAACTCGCAATAGGCATGAGCCATTGCTCGATACTCAGCTTCCGTGCTTGATCTAGCCACAACATTTTGCTTTTTTACTTTTCCAGGTGATAAGGATTTTCCCAGAAACGTGCAATACCCAGAAGTAGACCTCTTGTCATTCAGAGTACCAACCCAGTCTGCATCTGCATAACCAGTAAGAACAAGAGTAGACACGGGAGTCTTGGGTCTATAGTAGGTGATCCCCTTACCGGGTGCACCCTTCAGATATCTCAGAATACGACAAACTGCCATCCAGTGTGACTGTTGTGGTGAGCTCATACACTGACTCACCAAACCTACGACAAAAGAAATGTTAGGGCGAGTAACTGTCAGATATATCAGTTTTCCAACAATTTTCCCGTAGTATCCTGGATTTGAATAATCAGTATCATCAGTCATCTCCTTCACATGATAGTCCATAGGAGTAGACACCGGCTTGGATTCACTCATGCCGGCTTCCTGCAGTAAATCCAGCACATATTTCCTCTGAGACAAATTAGTACCTGCATGAGATCTAAGTACTTCAATGCCCAGAAAATATCTCAGTTTGCCCAGATCCTTTGTATGAAAGTGTCCCTGCAATCCTTCCTTCACACGTGATATGCCCGTAGAATCGCTGCCAGTGATAACTATATCATCAACATATACAACAATAATGATGGATCTAACAGAAAAGCTAGAATAAAATAAGGAGTGATCAGTCACAGAACGAGAGAAGCCCATTTTTAGTACAACATCACTGAACTTGTCAAACCAAGCTCTAGGAGATTGTTTCAACCCGTAGATGACTTTCTTCAATCGACACACCTTCTGACACTCCCCCTGAGCAACAAAACCAGGAGGTTGCTCCATGTACACCTCTTCTTGTAGATCACCATGGAGAAAGGCATCCTTGACATCAAGCTGAAATAGAGGCCAGTCAAAGGTAGTAGCAAGAGAGATAAGAATCCGTACTGAATTCAGACGAGCCACTGGTGAAAGGTCTCAAAGAAATCAACTCCATATGTCTGAGTATAACCTTTTGCCACCAGTCTAGCCTTCAACCTCTCAACTGAACTATCCGGATTATGTTTTACTGTGAATACCCATCTGCAACCCACAACATTTTTCCCTGGAGGTAAGTCAATAAGATCCCATGTGTTGTTTTGTAGAAGAGTAGACATTTCCATATTCATTGCCTGTTTCCAGCTAGTATCTTTCATAGCATCAAGATGAGTTCTTGGAATGACCACAGAATCAATCCCAGGAGCAAATGACCGGGCCTGTTTGGATAATTTTGACAAACAACACACATTTGCAATAGGATGTCGAATGGTACAGGAACGAGTACCTTTGCGAACAACAATGGGAACATCAAGGTCAGATGGTTCTGCAGAAATCTCTTGAGTAGAGGAAGATGGGGAAGGCTCAGAGACTGGAGTCACTACCTCCTCTGGATCCTGCCTGCCTCATCTTCTATAAACATGTTGATATTGTTGAATTAATGTATCACCTGCTGGCTGCTCTTCCTGAATGACAGTATAGTCAGGAATGATAGGTGGCACTCTCTCACCGATGTCTAATGGTGGCACTCTCTCACTTTCACACAATTGCTCCCCCTTACTGGGAACACTCGAGAAATATGGTGTGGATTCATGGAAAGTTACATCCCGAGACACAAGATACGACGGAGACTGGGACAATAACATTTGTATCCTTTGCTAGTGTTGGAGTACCCAAGAAAGAGAGGCCTAATAGACCTAGGGGATAATTTATCAGCTTTAGGATCAAAATTGTGGACAAATAAAGTACACCCAAACACTCTGAGAGGAACAAGGAAAGACTGATATTTTGAACGTAAGACAGAAAAAAGAGTACGTCCTTGAAGCACCGAAGAGGGTTGCCTGTTGATCAGGAAACATATAGTAAGTAAAGCATCTGACTAGAACCTCTTAGGCACATTGGATTGAAACATAATAGTCCTGGTAATATCAAGAAGATGACGATTTTTACGCTCAACTACCCCATTTTGTTGAGGAGTGTGAGGACAAGACGTACGGTGAATCATCCCAATGGAGCTACAAAAATCAACCATAGCAGTTTGAACATATTCTAAGACATTATCAGATTGAAGAATTTTAATATTGCAATCAAATTGAACTTTTATTTCTTGATGAAAATGCTTGACAATGGATAACACAGACTCTCGACTCTTTAATAAATAAATTCATGTCATGCGAGAAAAAAATCATCCACAAAGGAAATAAAATAGCGAAAACCATTATAACTATTGGTCTTTACAGGACCCCGAACATCACTGTGGATTAACTCAAAGGGACAAGATGCTCGTTTATTGACACGACTGGGATAAGACAGTCTATGATGTTTTCCCAATTGACAGGACTGACACTCTAATGAAGACACTTGGGATAACTCAGGTTCTAACTTCTTAAGCTCTCCAACGACGTATGTCCATATCTGTAGTGCCACAATAAGGGAGAACCACTTAAAAGGATAGCTGGAGCAGGAGCAGATACTTGGCGAGGCAGACTGTCACCATGGAAGAGGTAGAGATCACCTTTCCTAGCCCCCCCACCAATCGTCCTCATACTCTTAAGATCATGTGATACAAAGCAAGAAGGCCCAAACGTCACTACACAGTTCACAGTATCAACTAATTTTGCAACAAAGAGAAGATTAAAAGGAAATGTAGGCACATAGTGAACAGATTTAAGATTAATTTTAGGAGTTAGAGAAACAGATCCACTTGCTAACACTCTCCTCACTGAACCATCTGCTATGGTCACAGATTGTGAGGAATATGTGAGTCAATGGAGTGAAGTAGTCTACCAATACCAGTCATATGTTGTGATGCTCCATAATCAACCACCCATGAAGAAGTTGAACCAGAAGCCAGTAAGGAGGTAGCCTGATTACCAGTGGTAGAAGCCAGATTTGCTGCGGAAGAAGAAGATCCTACACTCATATGTTGTGTAGCCAGAATAAATCTATCATATTCTTCCTTTGTGAGTGTGATGCCAGAAGAACCATAATTTGATGCAGACGGCTCAGAAGACTCAACAATACTCACATAGTTTGCTGCCCCCACAGGTGGTGCAACAGGTCTACCATGCTTCTTCCAGCATTTCTCAACAGTGTGTCCAGGTTTGTCACAGAAGGTGCACTTGGGACGTGCTCCACATCCTCGTCCCATACCTGTACGACCTCCTCTAACTGCAGAGGCTACGAATGCACAAGAATCTCCAGAAGGCGAGAATGTTGTAGAATCAACATGTTTAAAATTTGATTGTAGAATTCTTGAGTAGGCTTCTTCCAGACTGGGAAGTTTGCCAGAAGCGAGGATGACACTGCGGGCTGAACTGCATGACAAATTCAGACCCGATAGAAACTTTGCAGTAATGAAGTCATCTCTGTCTTTGACTTGTTCTTGGAGAGTCACTAGATGATAGAAGCTCAGTTCTTGAGCAATACCTTGGATCACTCTGAAATATTCTTCTAAAGGCTTGTCTCCCTGTCGTTCGGCGAAGAGGCGATCAAATATCATAAACTGACGAAGAGCATTCTTTTTTTGAGAGTAATGCTTCTTCACTGCATCCCATATGTCTTTGGCAGTAGTATAGAACATGAACCTAACAGCAATACCAGGTTCCATGCTCCCCCATAGCCATGTCTTCACCAAACTATTATGACGCTTCCATTCAGCATAGCCTTTGTCAGTAGAAGCAGAAGGATCAGAATCAACATGCCTTGCTTTATCTCGGGATTCTAACACTGAATGGACAACATTCATCTACAAGAGATAATTTTTCCCATTAAGCTTGATGGAGAGGATAGGTAACATCTCGTTGTAGATAGTAGATGCCTTGGTGTCCTCCATGATTCAACGGAAAGATAGGGTGACAGAGAGATACACGTCATAAAAGAATAGAGAGTGACAGAGAGATACACATCACGTCAAATGATTAGATGCGTTTCTGACGCATCCACAACCCTCATCGAAAAATTCCCTAATCATACATGGAGGAGATGTGATTAGGAATTTCCTACGTACAGACGGAGCCTCCGGTATGAATTTTAACGAGCCGTTTTACATAAACGATGCCTTCAGAGTCAACTGGAAGAATCGGGGGCTGCTGACGGACGGTGGGCCTGCCCGGAGCCGGCGACTACGGTGCTGCCCTGACCGGTGGCTGTTGCGGCCGCAAGGCTGGCGGCGGCGGTTGCCAGTGGGGCGGTGGCTTTCTTTGCTTGCATTTTATATATATATTTAGAACTCTCTTTTCGGTTTAATAGCCTTCTGTACTTCATCTTCCCACCACCACATCTCTCCCTATGGTGGCCCTCAACCTTTGGACTTAACGCCATTTTGGAGAGCTACAACTCTAATTCATAAATATAGATCCTTCACTTCTCATTCTAGTCATCGAATAACGTTGTTTTGGAGGATTGTTTGTTCTTCAAAAGACCTGGCGATGCAACACAATCAAAGAGTGATAGGCAACGATTTTCATACCTCATCTAGTATGATAGTTGGATTCTAAAGATCTTAGGATAAACTTCACATCTTCGGCAGATTCCTAAAGAATTGGATGATTTAAAGGCCGCGTCCATGACCTGTTCAGATGGGAACTAGGATGCACAATTTATTCAACATTATTTCCTGATGATATTGTTTCTCGTATTTTAAGTCTTCCTTCTCCAAGGAACTGCTTTTCCGATGACACTTGGTCATGGTCCTTAACGATTATTTTCTACTTCATCTGCATATGCATTACTTATGGAAGGAAAAGCTAGAGATTCATATGGTCCTTGGAAAAGATTGTGGACTTTAACATCACCTGCCAAACTTAAAGTTTTCTTATGGTTATTACAACATGAGGCTTTGATGACAAATGTGCGTGTACATCAACATTTCACCTCTAATTCTTCCTGCCCGATTTGTGATGCACCATTTGAGGTTCTTCTATATGTTATCAGAGAGTTTCCTCACTCTAATGAGGTTTGGATAAGGTTGAATATCACTGAACATTTCCCTAGCTTCTTCATTCAGTCAACAATACCTTCGGTTGAATCAACTATTTCTTCGGCTTACGCTCACATGGTGATCTTTGTTACTACATGTTATAAGCTATGGTTCTCAAGAAACACTTTTGTTTTTAAGAATGAAGAGCACAATGTTTCCAGGATAACTCTTCAATTCAGATGGCTTACTCTATTTTTAAAGTATTCAATGGTTATGTATCTCTACATCAAGCACATAGGCCTTCAAATAACTCTATTTGGCATTTTCCTCCCGCAGGCTAGGTTAAGAAGACACATCTATTACCACTCTCTACAACACTATTTCGGTAGTGGCGCGTAGTAGTGACGGATCCTGGATTGATGGATGGTCGCAAACTATCTATACTTCTTTTGTTTTTGATGCTAAAATCGCTACAGTACACCCAACTCTACAAAATATGCTTCAACTTCCTTACACCAGGCTTATTATTGAGCTTGATAGTGAGCTTGCTATATCTCTTATATCTCGAATTGACTAAAGATTTCCGGTAGTGCATGCTTGTATGAACTCCATCAAACTCTTCACTAATCGTTCATGGCAACTTGTCTTCCAAAAATGTACAAGACAACAAAACCATGAATCTGACTCTTTGGCAAAGTTGCAGCGTCACAGTCAATTAGGGTTTGATATGTATGAAGACCTAAGTGCATGGCTTTTGAGGTAAGTTTGCTCAAAACTTTTAAGGCAAGTTTGCTCTTGACATGCACTAAGTGCATGACTTTATAATGAAACCTAGTTTCCCAAAAAAACCTTACAACTTGTATAATAGTAGGTTTGTTAAATAATGAAACTCCCATGAGTTTGTGACGAGCGCCTGAGATTGCATCTCGATTGACTTATGATCTTGAAGGACTACCAATTCAAGGAGCTTCTCTTTATAGTGGCACATAACTATATATATCAGGAAAGATAAATGACTCTTTTCTCCAATCTCTGAGTTGGGAATTCAGAGAATTATTTAATTCTACAATAAGACTACGACTAATTCGAATGAATAATCACTAATAAAACTTTCAACTCAAAATCTGGTACATGTCTATCGTGCACTAACCTTTATAACAAACCTCACTTCAATCAATTAAATGATAGTGCGATGTGGTGGGAGTTATTAAACTATGAGTGCACATCACACTTGAAGGAGAACAAGTTTAATATACGACAATATAAACTTGAACTCTTAGATGCAAAAGGAGAAGAATAAATTGTTAAATCTGCTTCATCAACACAATCAACAAGCTTAGAGTCCTGGAAAGTTCGTTGAACAATTTTAGCAAGTCAAGAAGATTCTAAGTACTCTTACTCTACGCCTAATGAAGAAAGTGATAAATTATAATAAAAGTTCAAGAACTTAAAGAACTTAAGATTCAAGATCTCGTTGGTAATGTGAAAGTGAAACCATGGTCTGAAATTTCGATTGTGACGCCGTTTTCGATGGCTGAGAAACAAAACTTCATAGAAATTTTGACATTTATGCTTATTTTGAGACAAGATTTCTACGACCAAATAAAGGAATTAAGTCACAAAATTTTACTAGGACGGTCTACATACATAAATACACCTTTTTATGCAATAAAATTATATATTGGTCTTGGTAGGAGGGGTCCTACATGTGTGAAAAGATTGAAAACTGTGCCGAAGGGGATTTCTATGACATGTTTAATAACATAATGAAGGAATTAGTTTATAGGTCATCACGTTAATAATCAATTTCAATTGATACTTTATAGCTTACACTATATATCATAAAATAGTGAAAATACTAAAGGTAATCTCAATTTAGTCATGTGATTATTAAAAAAAGTTGGGACAATCTACTAAAATTAGTTGGTCTAATAGTCTAATTTATTGAATATATCAATTGTGTACATTTAACTATATATTATTCCCATTTCCAGTTGGAATTTGATCTGCGTAACTAGACATCATACATCTCAATTCTATTTTTTTTTCATTTTAAGGATTATATATAAGTAATATTCAAAGTATTACATAGTTGTAAATTTTATTGTCACAAAATTCATCTTTAATATGAGATATTTATTTCAATATTCAACATTAATTAAGTGTTCATAATATATATGAATATAACGTTGAAAATACTTTAAAAAAGCTTATTTGGAAAATATTTTATCCATTATCTTGACAAATAGGATATATATATCAAGTTGGATTTGTAAATTAATTGTATTTATATGTAATCTATAACATAATTTCATAAATCCTCAAGTTTAAGTTGTAGTCTATCACTTGCAACTTGCAATTTTGGAGTAATATTTTGATCAAGATGGGGTAAAAGTGGCAGAAATAGATGTAGATGGGAAGGAGCGAGAGTAAACTTACCTTAAATCCGAAGAACAAGCCTTCAAGAGCAAGATGTAGACAGAGGTGTCGCAATGCTGCGTGCAATGCAGCGTTAGGAGAGGCAATGGGCCTTCTCCCTTTTTATTAATAAGAGAAGTTGGATAATTTACATAGAGGTCCAGCAGGATATATAGATTACAAAATAGAATAAATAGCTGAATATATGAAATATATTAACACTCCCCTCAAGCTGAAGTGTACACATCGTGTAGGTCCAGCTTGTTGCAAAAACTCTGAAACGCTGCTGGACTCAATGGCTTCGTAAGAACATCTGCAAGTTGATCTTCAGACTTGACATGAGGAGTCACAACTGTTCCATTCTTGATTTGATCTCTAATAAAGTGGCAGTCAACCTCTATGTGCTTAGTGCGTTCATGGAAGACTGGGTTCTTGGCAATGTAGATGGCCACTTGATTGTCACATCTGAGTTCTATAGGAGACAAAACAAGAATCTTTAATTCAAAAAGTACAGATTGAACCCACTGCAACTCACAACATGCATGTGCTCAGCTTCCGTGCTAGATCTTGCCACAACATTTTTCTTTTTGCTTTTCCAGGTAATAAGATGATTTACCAGAAATTTGCAATATCCAGACGTAGACCTCCTGTCATTCAGATTACCAGCCCAATCTGCATCTGCATAACCAGTAAGAGAAAGTGTGGATACAGGAGTCTTCGGCCTATGATAGGTGATTCCCTTACCAGGTGCACCTTTCATATATCTCAAAATACGACAGACTGATGTCCAATGAGACTGTTGTGGTGAGCTCATATGCTGACTCACCACTCCTACAACAAAGGAAATGTCAGGGCGTGTGACTGTCAAATATATCAATTTACCCACAATCTTCCTGTAATATCCTGGATCTGGATAATCAATATCATCAATCATCTCCTTCACATGATAGTCCATAGGAGTAGACATAGACTGGGACTCACTCGTACCTGTTTCCTGTAGTAAATCCAGCACATATTTTTTCTGAGACAAATTGGTACCTGCATGAGATCTAAGTACTTCAATGCCCAGAAAGTATCTCAGTTTTCCCAGATCCTTTGTATGAAAGTGCCCCTGCAAGCCTTCTTTCACAGAGATATGCCTGTAGAATCACTGCCAGTGATAACTATATCATAAACATACACATGAATAATAATAGATCCACCAGAAGAACTTGAATAAAATAAGGAGTGATCAGTCACAAAACGAGAAAAGCCGATCTTTAGCACAACATCAATGAACTTGTCAAACCAAGCTCTAGGAGATTGTTTCAATCCATAGATGGCTTTCTTCAATTTACACACCTTCTGACACTCCCCCTGAGCAACAAAACCAGGTGGTTGCTCCATGTATACCTCCTCTTGTAGATCACCATGAAGAAAGGCATTCTTGACATCGAGCTGAAATAGATGCCAGTCAAAGGTAGTAGCCAGAGAAATAAGAATACACAAAATTCAAATGGGCCACTGGTGAAAAGGTCTCAAAGAAATCAACCCCATATGTCTGAGTGTACCCCTTTGCCACCAGTCTAGCTTTCAATCTCTCCACTGAACCATCTGGATTATGTTTTACTGTAAATACCCATATGCATCCTACAACATTTTTATCTGGAGGTAAGTCAACAAGTTCCCAGGTGTTGTTCTGTAATAGAGCAGACATTTCAACATGCATTGCCTGTTTCCAGCCAATATCCTTCATAGCATCAAGATGATTTCTTGGAATGACCACATAATCAATCCCAAGAGCAAATGAGCGGGCCTGCTGAGATAATTTGGACAAACAACACACATTTGCAATAGGATGCCGAATAGTACAGGAACGGGTACCTTTGCGAACAACAATGGGAACATCAAGGCCAGATGGTTCTTCAGGAATCCCTTGAGTAGAGGAAGATGGGGAGGGCTCAGAGACTGGAGTCGCTACCTCCTCTGGATCTTGTCTGCCTCGTCTGCTATAAACATGTGAATATTGCTGAATTAGTGGACAATCTTCTAGCTGCTCTTCCTGAATTATAGTATAGTCAGGAATGATAGGTGGCACTCTCACTCTGATGTGGTGGTGTCACTCTCACTGGTATCTGATGGTGGCACTCTCTCACATAGTTGCTCCCCCTTACTGGGAACACTAGAGAAATATGGAGTAGATTCATGAAATGTCACATCCCTAGACACAAACATACGATAGAGACTTAGACAATAACACTTGTACCCTTTGCTAGTGTTGGAGTCCCCAAGAAAGAGAGTCCTAATTGACCTAGGGGATAACTTATCAGCCTTAGGATCAAAATTGTGGACAAAGGAAGTACAACCAAACACTCTGTGGGAACAAGGAAAGGTTGATCTTTGGGACGTAAGACAGAGAATGGGGTACGTCCTTGGAGCACAGAAGATGGTTGCCTGTTGATAAGGAAACAAGCAGTAAGTAAAACGTCAGACCAGAATCGCTTAGGAACATTAGATTGAAACATGATTGTCCTGGTAATATCAAGAAGATGACGGTTTTTCCTCTCTGCTACTCTATTTTGTTGAGGGGTGTGAGGACATGATGTACGATGTATCATCCCAACAGAACTACAAAAATCAGACATAGCATTTTGAACATACTCCAAGGCATTATCAGATTGAAAAACTTTAATATTGCAATCAAATTGAACTTTTATTTCTTGATGAAAATGTTTGACAGTGGATAGCACAGACTCTCGACTTTTCAACAAATAAATCCATGTCATACGTGAAAAAACATCCACAAAGGAAATAAAATAATGAAAACCATTATAGCTATGGTTTTTTATAGGACCCCAAACATCACTATGGACCAACTCAAAAGGACAAGACGCTCGTTTATTGACACGACCAGGATAAGACATCCTATTATGTTTCCCCAGTTGATAGGACTGACACTCTAGAGACGACACTTGAGACAACTCCGGATCTAACTTCCTCATGCTCTCTAACGAAGGATGTTCATATCTGTAGTGCCACGGTAAGGGAGAACCACTCAACAGGACGACTGGAGTAGGAGCAGATACTTGGCGAGGCAGACTGTCACCGTAGAAGAGGTAGAGATCACCTTTCCTAGGCCCCCCACCAATCATCCTCATACTCTTGAGATCCTGTAATACAAAGCAAGAAGGTCCAAAAGTTACCGTACATTTCACAGTATCAATCAATTTAGCAACAGACAAGATTAAAAGGAAATGCAGGCACATAATGTACGGATTTAAGATCAATTTTAGGAGTCAGAGAATCAGATCCACTGACCAACACTCTCCTCACTGAACCATCTGCTATTGTTACAGATTTGTGAAGAATATGTGAGTCAATGGAATGAAGTAGTCTCCTCATACCAGTCATATGCTGTGACGCTCCAGAGTCAACGACCCATGATGAAGTAGAACCAGAAGCCAATAAAGAGGTAGCCTGATTACCAGTGGTGGACGCCAAGTTGGGTGAAGACGATGATCCCAAACTCAGATGCTGGGTAGCCAGAATAAATCTATCAGGTTCCTCCTTGGTGAGTGTGATGCCAGAAGAACCAGAACTCGAAGCAGGAGGCTTAGTAGACTCAGTAGTGGTAGCATAATTTGCTGTTCCCACAGGTGGTGCAGCAGGTCTACCATGCTTCTTCCAACACTTCTCAACTGTGTCCAGGTTTGTCACAGAAAGTGCACTTAGGGCAAGTGCCACGTCCTCGGCCCATACATGTCTGTCCTCCTCTCATTGCAACAGCTACAAAAACATGGGAATCTCCAGGAGATGAGACTGCTGTAGGATCAACATGTTCAAAATTCCTGTAAAATCCTTGAGTAAGCCTCTTCCAAGCTGGGAAGTTTGTCAGAAGCTAGGATGACGCTGCGGGCTGAACTGCACGAAGAACTCAGACCAGACAAGAATTTTGCTGTAATCAAGTCATCTCTGTCTTTGACTTGCTCCTAGACAGTTACTGGATGATAGAAGCTCAACTCTTGTGCAATACCTTGGATCACTCCAAAGTATTCTTCTAAAGGTCTGTCTTCCTGTAGTTCTGCAAAGAGGCGGTCATATATCATGAACTGACGAAGCACATTCTTCTCTTGAGAATAATGTTTCTTTACTGCATCCCAGATCTCTTTGGCAGTAGTGTAAAACATGAACCTCGAGGCAATCCCAGGTTCCATGCTCCCCCACAACCAGGTCTTCACCAGACTATTATGGCGCTTCCATTCAACATAGCCTTTGTCAATAGACGCAGGAGGATCGGAATCAACGTGTCTCGCCTTTTCGCGTGACTCCAATACTGTATGAACAACATTCATCCATAAGAGATAATTCTTCCCGTTCAGCTTGATGGAGGGGATATGTGACATCTCACTGTAGGTGGTAGACGCCTTGGTGTCCTCCATGATTTAACGAGAAGAAATGAGTGACAGATTGATACACGTCACAGGAAGATTTGAGTGACGGAGAGATACACGTCACGTCACAGAATCAGATGCGTATCTGACGCATCCACAGCCCCCAACGGAAGTTCCCTAATCACACATGGAGGAGATGTGATTAAGAATTTCCTACGTACCGACGGATCCTTAGGTTTGGGATTTAGAAATCCGTTGGATCAATCGAAGGACCCGACGATCCGAAGAGAGAGAGGGGCTGCGGCTGCTGCGCCCGCCCCGGGCGGCGGCTACTGCGCCTGCCTTGGGCCGGCGGCACGGCGGGCCTGAGGTGGCTGGCGGCGCGACGACGTTGGTGGCTGGGTAGGGTTAGAACACCCGCTTGGGTTCCATGTAGACAAAGGTGCCGCAATGCTGCGTGCAATGCAGTGTTAGGAGAGGCAATGGGCCTTCTCCCTTTTTATTAATAAGAGAAGTTGGAGAATTTACATAGAGGTCCAGCAGGATATATAGATTACAAAATAGAATAAATAGCTGAATATATGAAATATATTAACACAAGAGAATGCAAAAAAGTAACAAAAGTAACCCTCCAAGTACAACAGGCTTTGGGCCTTGATTTTCAAAATTGTGAACCCATTTCGGTTGTTTTTCGCGAAATTCATGCCCAAACTAGCCCTTTTTCAATGAAATTTCTATATTTTGTCAAAATCTTGCCCCTCTTTGCGAATTTCTATCGAAATTTCGAATTTTTACTTACTATATCTAGACAAGTGCATTTCTATATCCGATACCTATCGAAACTGAAATTTCGACCGAAATTTGGAACCATGTCCAAGGAAGAAAATGTCGGTGGCCACAGGAATAGAGATTTCGAAAAATTTCGACAGAGATTTCGATAAATGCATTCCTGACATTTCGACAATAAAATTAACAAATTAATTTATGAAATTTACTAAAATGATCTATTAGTTAGATCTACTCAAATACGTAATAATATTTCATATTGGATATGTGGGGGGGGTGGGGTCTCATAATTTGTGAGTGAATGACATTGAGCTGTTTCGATGGGCATTTCGATGGGGAATTTGATGCCAATTTTCAATTGTGAAATCAATAAATTAAGTCATTATAGTTTGCGAGCACAATATATAGACTTATAGACACAAAACTATGCAACAAATATGCTCTAGGTAGTACATTGTATATGAAAAAGTAAAAAAAAAGATGACAGTCCGTTTCATGAGTTTCAACCGTCCATTTTGATGTCTGATTGCTAGCAAAACGAAAAAATTGGCGAAATTTTGAACATTGTATGCTACTTTGTATGCTCACACTATATCTCGTCCATACTTTATTTGTATGTTAACTTTGTGCTTATCCATGCTTTATACGACTTCTACTTGCTTATGGGCCAACACTATCTGGGTTGTGACTTATTACCCTCTGTGACGTTGGCTACCGTGATGGAAATAATGTATGAGAGAAGTTGATGAAGGTTATTTTGGTGAGTTACATTTACAGATATTACATACATATGGAGCTTCATGTTTTTCTACTAATACATTGCATCTTGAAGTCTTGTATCTCTGTACTTCTTTGTGCAACGTGTTATTCATATTGGCATGCCACCTTTTTGCTACTATTTGTTCGTGCTGTTGTTTTACACATTGAATATTGATGCCTCTTATGTGCCAACAATATCTGGTTGACCTATGTTCTAGCACTCTCCGCCTACTTTATGATGTAACAACTAAGATGAAGACACTTGCACCTAATTTTGTTGTTTACTATTGCCAGATGCCGCTTATTTTTGATCGAGAAGCTCCTACTACCCGCCTTTGTACCTGTTGTGGATGATTTGCTTGAGTGACATGTTTGAGTGTTGAGTTCTTGGTTGTAAGATTGAGGGGGAGTGATGTTCTTGTATGGGCTATTTTTATTGAGTTTGTATGGTTGCCTTTGCAATCATACCTGCCTTTTTTTCTGTCTGCAAGTTTGGTATGTGATTTTCCATACTCCAACTTGAGGGGGAGTATTAGAATATATGAGTATTTTATATATATGGTATATGGGTTCAAGTCTATTTGGCCATTAGTAATTTAGAGGCTAGTCCAATAGGATTTTCTTATGTGCGGTACGTTCCTCGTCTCGTATATACAAGAGAGGGGTCTATCCATCTATCAAAAATAAACACACAAGTTAATTTCCCATTATCTCATTTTTTGACAAACTTGATTAGTTTGGGTAAGTTGGTTGATTTTCTTGATTTTCTTTGTAATGCTTGGGCCTATTATCTTGAAAGATTTTCAAAGCTTGACAATGATTAGTTTGGGCTTAGATCAGATCAATTGTTCTTATTCTTTATATTGATGACATAACTAGGGATTTCCAAAGGTATTTATGAAAAGAAGTCCCTTAAATTTCTATGCCAAAGTCATGTCTTCTATAATACTTCCATAGCATAGAATTTCTAAGGTTCTAAAAGGCATTAATCCATACTCTCAATGTGAATACACTTTGACAGATGAAGTAATCTGTTTTGGGTCTGATGTAGGACAGGCTCCGCCTTTACGCACTTACGAGCATCGGCGTCGACATGTCGTCAGTTAGGTTTTTCTCTAGCTTACGTTATTTTGTTACACCTTTTCTTTATTTTGGGCTTTTGTAAAGTCACGTGGTTTTGTCCCACATTGGCTACCGCCCCGTTTAATATTTTTTTAGAAGCCTATATAAAGGCTGTATTGCGTCTTTGTTTAAACACAATTGATGAATGATAATTATTTCCTTAGTCATTTAGCCGCTTTTCTTCTTTAGTTCCGTAGATTTACATTAAGTGGTATTAGAGCCTAACCCTAAATCATTAGGGTTAGGTCCTTCCTGTGACTGCCGTGGTTCTCCACCAACCATGTCCGCCGCCTCCCCTACATACACTTCCATCTCCAGGCCGTTTCCCTGCATGTTTCCGCACGCCAACAACCATCAATGGCCCTTTCGCTGACGGCCTGCGTGCTGCCTGTCGTCGCCTCCAGACAGACTGTTGTTGTCTCCATTCCAACATCCGCCGCCTCCCATCCGTTGGCCACCGTCATCACTGACAACCTCCTCCCTGACCCACGTCGCTAACAACCTCCTCTGCGGCTTGCGTAGGCAACTACCACCGACAATCGCCGACCCCCTGGTTCCTGGCCCGCGATGATAGCAGGCCTCCAGGCCGATAGTAAGCAGCCCCAAATTTTTTTCCGGAGCTCTCGCCCACGAACCCTTAAGGGGCCTCTGACCCCCTGCCACCCCTAGCCAACTCACCACGAAGTTGAATTCGTGACGGGCATGGGACGCATCAACGTTCTACACAGAGATGTCAACTTCATCCACCCCAAGTCAAGGAGCAATTGATAACTTCAATTTGGGTAAGGTCTTTTCATTGTTTATTTTGCTTTTGCTTATATTATGCAAATTTAGTGCATTCTACTGATATATTGCCAAGTCCCGATTGTGTGAAAGGTTTTTCCTCTGTTCCGCACATCACTTTACTATCATATTATCTGTCTACATTGTTTTCTTGAAATATTGCATTTTCCATTACAAAACTAAGTTTTGCATAGACACAATTTTTTTTGCTTATCTTGTTGTGCAAATCATAATGTCGGGTCATAGATCTAATAGCAGTGTCTTAGAACGCACTTCAGATGCAACCCCTGAGTCTTCACAACTCGCGTTTACCCTCGATACCCTTGGTCAAGCGATCAATACAATCATGACTGAGCTTCACACTATTAGCCAAACACATTACATGTTGGTCAAAACTCGACACCTTTTATGGGGTATGGGATGCCACCAAACTCTGGAAATGTACCACAAAGCCCCCTTAACCCTACTCTACAATTATGTCCATCACAACTCCATGAGGCCCCTGACGACCATCCCTAAGGAGAAGTTGACCCTTTTGCAGAACTTGATCCTTATTCACCGCACCCATATGTGGAACCACACCCCTATCAACTACCCTACCATTACACATCCCTACCCGCTGCCCCACAGGCGCACTATGCACCACCGCCACACCCCCTCCATACGCTTCTCGTGCTCCACAATTTTTTCCTACACTCCATCACCAACTACTGGCTCCGTCTCATCCTCACATGGCCCCTCCTCTGAGACCTCATCCTCGTGGACTTGTTTTTCCCCACAATCCATACGTTCAGTATCACCCGAGACTACCACATCAGAAGGATATCACTCGACGACTTAAAATTGACGCCCCTACTTTTGATGGCAAACTTGATCCCAAGTTTTTTTGGATTGCATTGCTAGTTTGGAAGATTATTTCTATTGGTATGACATGACCGATGCCCAAAGGATTAGCTTTGCTAAGAGAAATTCGAACGGTCGACCAAATGATATTGGCAAGGTGTCCAACGTGACATGGGAGTGTACTGGTCAACCTCTCGTCCTCTTTGGGATGAGATGAAGACTAAGCTACGCGAGCACTACGTACCCACTCAATGCCAAAGACAACTTCTTTTTGATTGGATGACCCTTAACCAAGGGTCATCATCTATTCAAGAGTACATGGAACAGTTTGAGGAGGCTAAAGGGTCATCATCTATTCAAGAGTACATGGAACGGTTTGAGGAGGCTAAGAACTTTTGTATTCACAATGATTCCGATTGACAACTGCCCGCTCGTTTTGTGCACCGTTTACACCCTGATATTAAACGAGAAATGGAATTATAAGAGTATGACTCCTTGGACGATGCTTTTCACCATGCCCAAAAGGTAGAGTTTACCTACAATCTGCTTCTTGTGGTCCTCCCTTTTCTCATTTTGGACAACAAACTCGCTCAACCAATAACCCTTCCACTACCCAATCTCGCTCTGCCCAACTATCTCCCCAGAGTTCTTCAACACCTTCCTCTAGTAAAGGCAAGGAGGTAGTGACAACTCCAGTCCAGCCTCCTCGGCGAGGTGTAAATGCTTTCATTGTCACAACATGACTCACCTAACTGTCCAATGCCCTCATCGTGCTCTTTTTGTGTCCTCCGCTTCTCATGATACTACCCCTGAGGATGACATTGAACGTAAAGATGTTTTCCTTCCTCAAAACCTTCTGATGATGACACTGATTACAATTATGATTACGATCCGTCATATCTCCAGATGATGCATGTTCTAGCTGCCCCTTCGGAAGGGGACGAATGGAAATGCACCACCTCCTTATAGACCTTCTTCAAACGCACTAGTAAAAGCTACACACTACTCATTGATGGTGGTGATTCACTAAACATCATTTCACCCATGGATTGAAGAGCATGGAGTTACGCCCAAAGCCCCATCCTCAACCACATAAGGTCCATTGGGTGAACTAAATTAGCTTGCCGATCACCCTACGATGCCTTGTGCCCATCACTCTAGGTGCTTATTCAGATGACATTTGGTGTGATGTGTTGCCTATGGATGTTGGCCACGTCATTTTCGGCCGCCCTTGGATTTATGACTTAGATGCCAGCAATGAGGGACGTTCAAATATTTATACCTTAAAGCACAAAGGCAAACACATACCCTTAGCTCCTACTTGATTCATTTCTCCTATGAAAAAGAGTCCACCACCAAACCCCCAGACCTCCAAATTCCAACACTCTCTACACCTTGTCACCTGAAGAGAGTTGGAAGAATCCAGTCGCGAATTTGAATGGATGTATGTGCTATATATCAAAGAATCCGTTCCTATGTCCGATTTTCAACCCCCTTCACCAGAATTTGTCTCCCTTCTCAACGAGTTCAAAGCCATGACACCCACCGATCATCCTGATGAGCTTCCCCCTTTGCGTGATATTCAACATGAGATTGATTTGATTCCAGGGTCTTCGCTCCTTAACTGACCTCATTACCATGTGAACTCGACTGAGTATGTTGAATTGGAACGCCAAGTTGATGCCCTCCTTCTCAAAGGATTCCTTTGTGAGAGCAAGAGTCCTTGTCCGGTTCCTGCCCTCATTGCCCCCAAGAAGGATGGTAGTTGGAGAATGTGCTTAGATGTCAACTCATCAATAAGATCACTATAAAATATCGTTCCCTATTCTATGTCTTGATGACATGCTTGATGCATTGACAGGATCCCGCTATTTATCCAAGATTGACCTGCATAGCAATCATCACTATGTTTGTGTTGAGGACTCATGAATGGAAAACTGCCTTCAAAACGCCAAACATATTATATGAGTGGTTGATCATGCCATTTGGCCTATCTAACGCACCCAACATCTTCATGAGAGTCATGAACCATGTTTTGTGGCCATTCATTGGTAGCTTTTTGGTGGTTTGCTTTGGTGATATTTTGATTTTTAATAAGACCAAGGACGAACACTTGACTCATCTCCGACTTATCTTCAACACACTTCACGTTGAGAAATTGTATGTCAATCTATTCTTCAAGATAAAGTCCTTTTCCTTAGCTACTTCGTATCCGCTACCGACATTGAGGCTAACCCTACCAAAGTCAAAGCTATCACTAATTGGCCCCAACCCACTACGATCTCTGAGTTGTGTAGCTTTCACGGGTTGGCTACTTTTCATCGTCGCTTTGTTCGAGGATTCAACAACGTTATAGCTCCTCTCACTAAGTTAATGAAGTGTGATAAATTAGAGTGGACGCCATCCGCCACACGAGCTTTTGAGGCTGTCAAAACTAAGTTAACTAAAGCTCATGTTCTTTGCCTTCCTGATTTCTCACTTTTGTTTGAGGTATCATGTGATGCTTTTGGTATTGGCATTGGTGGCGTTCTAAGCCAAGAAGGACACCCTGTTGCCTTTTCAGTGAGAAACTTGATGACGCAAAGTGTAAATACTACACTTATGATGGAAAATTCTACCCTGTTGTGCAATCTTTGCGTCATTGGAGGCACGATCTTCTTTACTAGGAGTTCATCCTCTGGTTTGACCATCAAGCCTTTGCTTCCTGAATTTTCAAAAGAATTTAAGTGTTCGTCACGCCAAATGGTGTGAGTTTCTTCAGGAGTACACTTTTGCTCTCAAACACCGCTCTGGTGTTGAGAACAAGGATGCAAACACTCTCAGTCATTGCTTGACCACCTTACAGTCTATGGGCGTTGAAGTTGTGGGCTTCGACCGTCTGAAAGATCAATATCACACATGTTCTGACTTTGGAATTATCCATTCCGGCCTCCTTAGTAGCACACCCGACCAAGCTTCTGATTTTATCCCATGTGATGAATTTCTCTTTCGTGGTACACAGTTATGTATCCCTTCCACTTCAGTTCGCGATTTTCTCATTTGGGAATTACATGCTGATGGCCTCACTGATCATTTTGGTGGGGATAAAACCACCGCTCTAGTGACTGATAGATTTTATTGGCCTTCCTTACGTCGTGATGTCGCTCAGATCGTATCTCAGTGTCGTACTTGTCAATTGGAAAAAACCAAATGACAAATACGAGCCTTTACACTCCTTTCCCTATTCCCCATGGGCCTTAAAAGGACCTAAGTATAGATTTTATTCTGGGTCTCCCCACACTTCTCGTAGCCACAACTCCATGTTTGTAGTTGTGGATCGTTTTTCTAAGACGGTCCACTTCATTGCCTATAGTAAGACTTATGACGCCTCTCGCATCGCCCACCTTTTCTTTAATGAGGTAGCCTAGCTACATGGTCTTCCCACCACCATAGTCTCTGGCTGTGATGTGAAATTTGTTGGCTACATTTGGAAGACTTTAGGGAAAATGTTTGGTACACCAACCTCACATTCTCTTCTGCCTTCCACCCTCAAACTGATGTCAAACTAAGGTGGTTAACAGGAGCTTGGCTAACCTCTTACAATGTCTTGTGGGTGAACGTTTAGGCAATTGGGACTTGTAGCTGCCTACTAATGAATTTGCTTACAACAATTCTCTTAATCAATCCACAAGAAAGAGCCCCTTTGAAGTTGTTGATGGTTACAAGCCCAACCAACTTATGGACCCCGTACTTATGCCCACTACTGACTGCCCTTCCCACACTGTTGAGACCTTTGCCTATCACATTCACGATTTACATGTTGAGATTCGCCAAAAACTTACTTTTTTTTAAAATGAAAATTACAAGCTTTCTGCAGGTTCACACCGCAGGTTTCAAGCATTCAATGTGGGAGATTATGTGTTCAGTACGTGTGTGTCTGAATGCTACCCCAAAAATTCTTTCTAGAAGTCTAATGCCAGAGCGTCAGGATCTTTCCAAATACTTAGTCGATAGGGACCCAATACCTATGTACTGGATTTGCCAGCAGATTGGGGCATTAGTGCAATATTCAATGTGGATGATCTTTCTCCTTATCGTGGTACATTTGAAGCCCCTCCACCACCAGCTGCATGTTCTTCAGATTGTCCCAGTGCATCACTGTCTTTAGCAACTACACCTCCCCTGCCTTGATTTCCTCAACAGTCGCCAGGACACATTGACACCGTCTTGGACGAACAAACTGTTGTTTCTTGGTTCGCTGGATAAGCCGTTCTCCAGCAGACGACACATGGATCACCAGGAGGAATTCCATCGCATCAATTCAGATCTTCTTGAGCTCTACCTTAGCATTGACTCGACGGAGTTGAGTCTTTTGCAGTCGAGGGAAGCTGATGTAGGACAGGCTCCGCCTTTACGCACTTACGAATGCAGGCGTCGCTGTGTCGTTAGTTAGGCTTTTTTTCCAGCTTAAGTTATTTTATTATGCCTTTTCCTGTTTTGGGCTTTTGTAAATTCACGTGGTTTAGTCCCACATTGACTACCGCCTTTTTAGTCTTTCTTTTAGAAGCCTATACAAAGACTTTATTGCGTCTTTGTTTAGACACAGTTGATGAATGATAATTATTTCCTTAGTTATTTACTTATTTAGCTGCTAATCTTCTTTAGTTCCGTAGGTTTACATTAGGGCCACTTCAAGCCGGAGACTAACAATCTTTTGTTGCTCGTTCACATATCGAGGTAGAATATTGAGCATAGGCTCATGCTTGGTGCAAATTGCAATGGGTTTACTCAAACCTGAATGATCTGAATATGCCATGGAGCTTGAGGTGTGATAATCAATATCCTAGCCTTATAGCAAACAATCCACGTTCTACGAACATTTGAAACATATTGAGACAAAACTTTACTTTGTCCGAAACTTACTCATCAACAAAAAAACCACACTTGATATTTGTATGAAGGACCATATAGTTAATATACTCACTAAATTACTGTTGTCCTCCATCTTTCAACATGTGAGTAGCTGGTCTACATGACGTGTGCACTCCAAGTCTCCAACTTTAAAGCAAATCTTAAGATATATTATTATTTATTTATTTTTCAGACCTCTTTGTAAATTCATCCATAATTGGTGTTTAGTGCTAAGTTTTACCTCATATAATCAAGTTTCTAGGCTTCTCTAGACCTATTTAAATAAACATGGTTCCTTTCATTATATTTAAAGAATAATCCTAATCACCAAAACTCATGATGGATCCTCTTGTGAAAGAGCATTCTTGCAAAGTTATTCAGAAAGATGATATTGTCTTGACTCTTGAAGTTTAGGGATGATTAGGACGAATCTTAGAATGGTAACATAAGGATACGATATTACTTCAAACAAAAACATTCACTAATAATATTGGCAAGCAAAGTGTTGTATATGTGGATTGGACACTGCAAGACTAATCAACTAAATGTTACAAAATGAAGTTATTGATATATATGCTTTATGCTTTTATGCTTTAGACTTGTCTGTCTATAGCCTTTTCTTTTATCCCATATCTATTATTTCTGTTTTCTACACACTCTCTTGTCTTATAAAAGAGAGTGCCTTGTAATTGTTTTAAACACATCAAATAAAGATTATCCTATTCCATAGAAGTCAAAGTAGAACAAAACTGAGCCTAGTATATGTCACCTTACCAAAAAAAATTGAGCCTAGCAATAGAAGGAAGAAGAAAGGATACAAGGGGCTTGTGGTCTCAGATTCCTCCATTGTCAAGGATTTGGTACCAAAAATGCTGTAATCCATTTAAAATAATAGTTTGAAACTTTGAATAACCATGGAGAGCAATAATGAGGTGATTTGAGATGAGCTATCTAATGAATAAGTTATACAAGAAGTTATTGACACTTCTTTGAATAGTTTTACTATAAATATCAGATATTGGAAAAATGATTATGTTTCTATAATGTTACTTATATGGCTTATTTTATATCTCAAAGCAATTAAATCATAGAAGATAAAGTTTCTGTTACGAGTCTTGAAAACAAGAAAATTTTAGTGGAAATTAGAACCTTAGTGACAAGGATTCACACCTAGCAAAGCGACCAATGATCTCTTATAATTATGAGATTGTTAGATGTAAGGATGAAAATGTTTGATTTTGACACCATTTCTGATGGTTTAGAAATTATTTTACAGAAATTTGATGAGGTTTGATAGACAAGTTCTTGAACATTTCTAATGGTGCACCACCTTCCCCACCTCGTCTTTCTCCTCTTGCAACTTCTTCCTCCTTCCTCCTCTACTGTGACCTCTTCCTTCTTTCTCTTCTACAACCTCCCCTTCATCTGTGTCCTCTTCCATCTCCTCCTTTTCTACTACCTCCTCTTCAACAGCCTCCTTTCACCACCTTCCTCTCTTCTATATCTTGCTCTTCTGCTCCTCCCTCCTAAATGACTGGTTGAACCGGTCCAACCATTGGTCGAAAAATAAAATCGGGAACTAGTTGCCTCACTAGTTTGAGGTCTAGTTTGGTCATGAAAACCTTGTTTTTGTGCAAGAATTTAACATATTGGATAATATGGATGGATTTCTACACTTGTGAGTGAAAGAAACAGGACTTTAGTGTTTGAGATTTTAATGGTGAGATGAAGAACTAAGTTATGACATTTAACTATCATAATATATAGACATAAAGACATTAAGTTATGCAACAATATCATATTTGGGGGCATGTGGGGTTCTCCATGACTCCATAGTGTAGTTTCCAAGTCTTAACTTATTTTATTCAGTTTAAAAGTTGATTTGGCTGTCTAAATGGGAGTATGACCCATAACAAAGCTAACGGAAGGATCCATGTAGCCGACCCCAACATGGTTGGGAATGTGATGCTTAAATGATGCCAATGATGAGTTTGGCTCATATTCACAAGAGATTGTGTAGGAAGCTAGGGCAAAGACTATGAGGAGGGACATAGAGTATCTGTTAGTTTGAGGTGAATTTAGTAATGTGCTGTCTTGATGTGGTAATGGCCACATTTTACGAAATTGACGCCTAAACTGAGCATTTTGTAGTGAAAGCTCCCTTATTGTGAATTTTTGAAAATTTACTAAGTGAAGTATCAAACCGTTAGAAAGTGTTTTTTTGGGTTCCTATCAAAACCAATATTTTGACATTTTATTCAAAATTTTGAACCATCGTTAGAGATAAGAATTGAAGGAAATCTGAAGTCCCAAGTCATAAACAGAAGTTCTAACATGTAATGACATGCATAGAAAATCTTGGAAACAATCAATGGTTGAGTTAAAATATTCAATTAAGAAATCCTTTAGATAGAATTATATCTGGATTCAAAAACCCTTATTACATCGTTAGAAGTTTGTTTGAGAAAGTGAAAGATATATAATTAGCTTTAAGAATTTCTAGTTCAAAACGCAAGAATGCATTCATGCTCCTACACATGCATGCTCGAACTTGTGACGTTCTGTTGTCCCTTGGGTAATACCTTAAGATAGCTTGGATGTCTAAATCTAACCATTTGAGGATCTAAACCAACTTCAGGTTTTGATCAACTCCTTTTATGGACACACAAATTGGTGACGGATTGTAGGTGCTCAAGGCATATGATTCATGATTCCAAGGCATCGTTCAGGAAAGCGGTACGTGATGTACGGGCGGAGAGGGTACCGCATAGAGTATATGTGGTATGCAAGAGTATATACGAGAGTATATGCCATTTTGAATTTTTTCTCTTTCATTAAACTAATTATATATACAAATACTATATTGAAGTCATAAAAAATATAAGTATATAGAGGCTTGCTGTGATGCTTTGAAGATTATATTCTTCATTGGTTACTTGGATTGTGGATAGTGTCTTCTACAATTTCATTAGTGTTTGCAACATTGGCAGTCGAAGATCTAGGTGGATACCCATGGATCTCATAGCAAGTTTCCTTTTTGTGTCCTTTCTTCCCATAGTGAGGCATTTTTAAAACTCACTATCTAAAAAAAAAAAGAACAAAAAGAAAAAAGCCCCCCCCCCCCACAAAAAAAAAACAAAAAACAAAAAACAACAAAAAAGAGTGGAACATTATATGCTTCACCAAGAGAAGGAAGGCCACTTTGAGAAAGAATTTGATTGCACACTCCTTCATACTCACATAAAAGTTTGGCGAGGAACTTGGTGACAGACAACCGATTCCTTTGTTTGAGCTTCTTAAGATCAACCGATTCTGAAATACGCCGGGCTTGTAAATTACAGGGACTTCCTGATAGAAAATGACGACTCCCTCAGAGGAAGCAAGCCTTGAAGGTTATCAATAATGTGAGTGACTTTGCCAATATCCCGACTCAGGTTTTTGTGATCTTGCTGTAGGTTATACATTTCCATTGTCATGTCATAGATGCACGAAACGTCTGGTGATTACATCAAGTGAAGATGATCCCAAACTTCTTTGTACCTTATAGGCTAGTGAGGTTGGCCACACGAGCCTCCATAGGATTCCATAGAATGGGCATAGGATTTGCATTTTTAACCCATTATACGAGAGTGTCTCCTGTAGGAGGACTCTATGAGATGTGTAAACTTTCCTTGTCCTTTGAACTAGACATTGATGGTGCAACTCCATAAGCGAAGTTCTTCTCATTGAGTTTCCTGCTTGTGAGGACTTGGCCACAGACAAGGTGGGATCGCTACACACCGGGAACCATTGTTTCTTTCTTATCAAACATGGAGAGTGGATTTGATCAATCTCACGTGTAGAAGATAGGTGGAGGTGACATTAGTGACATGAAGAAGAGCACACAACATGTGGAAAAATCCTGATGAGGACTATCTTTTGGGTACATGTCGTGTCGAGTATTGCTAACTTCAAGAGGCACTGGAGGCATGACTGTACTTGTGGCACATAGAATGTGGAAAACTACTCGTGATGGACAAATTTCTGGGGACACACACCGAGTCTTTATTGAAAACACCATGTGCTTGTCACACGATGTGTGAATGACTTAGACGTTGTGTAGGTTGTCGAGAATGAGGACCTCAGCTCCCAATGGTACTTGGTGGTACATGGCGTGTACTTTCTGGGGTACATGTCGTGTTGAGTGCTGCTAACTTCTGGAGGCATTGGAGGCATGACATGTACTTGTGGCACATAGCATGTGGAAAAATTTCTGGGGACACACACCGTGTCTTTATTGAAAACACCGTGTGCTTGTCACATGATGTGTGAATGACTTGGACGTTGTGTAGGTTGTCGAGGATGAGGACCTCAGCTCCCAATGGTACTTGGTGGTACATGGCTTGTACTTGGGGATACACGACGTATGCTTCTCTGACTGATAGATGGCATATGAAATGCGATGCATGTCGTGTTATGTGTCACCAAGTAAAGTTTGACCAAGAGATCTGACTAACACCATGGGGCAAAGGTCGAGGGACTTATACCCTACCTCAGATCAAATCCGGAGATAAGGCAACCTTGGAGACAATGATTTGGAGATATAGAGGTGAGAACATAACCATTTTCCGGATTTGGACAATGTTTACTTGCCGATGATGAAGATCACAATTAGTGCTCGATGAAGATGACAGAGATGACTGTCACCGTGAAGGTGATGGTCGTCGAGGCGGTGGAGATGACTTCCACTGTGAAGATGGCGAAGAAGATTGCAGAGTTGGTGGAGATGACTTCCACCGTGGAGATGACGACGACCACATGCAACTACCATAGAGTATTGTTGGTGCTGGTGGCGAAGACAACTGCAATATTCAGGAGCGGACTATTGCTTGACTTCTTATAGAATTAAGGCTACGGACCACTCTTCTCTACCATGTAAACTAAGAGACTATTGGGGCAGAGCAACTTGTTTTATATTATGAACAACACATTCCTATTTATATAGACTTGGGTGGCGACCTACAATCCAATTCAATAGTATGGGACTAACCCCATATATGCATGGAATAGGAATAAAACGTAATGAAGAATAATAAATACTTGATATTCTAACACAATCTAGTAGAATGCTCTTAACATATGAAGAGAAGTGGAATAAGAAAAAATGAATAAAGAATGATAAATAATAAATACTTATTATTCTAACATAATCTATTAGAATGCTCTTAACATATGCATTATATGGGATTTCTTTGTATTATGAACTGGGCACACAGATTTATATAGACTTGGTCACTGATGAATTATGACAGACTTTACTAGGTAGTAGGTTTTCCTGTGTGATACATAAATTGGCTGTTAGTGAGTTCTCCAAGTTTTTTTTTTAATTCAGAACTGTTTGTATAACAGTGCATGATCCTTGGCTGAAGACAATATTGCTAATATTTCATGATATTTTCTATCTACTTAATCCGTATAACTTCAGGTTGTTCAAGTCTGTTAAAACTCTCTCAGCACAAAATGTCACTTCTGGTATTCAACTTGCCAAGGGAGAACTTATCTTGGACACTGACGGTGTCATGCCCACTCAGCCTGTACTTCAGCATATAGGGATTTCGGCATGGCCTGGTGAAACATCTCATCAATAACTACATTATAGTATCAACGTGACACTTATTTGCTACATTATAGTTTAAAAAATGTCATTGTTTTGTTTTAAGCCACTTTTCATATCATGCAGGACGCTTAACTTTGACAAACCGTGCTCTATACTTTGAGTCACTAGGAATGGGTTACGATAAGCCTGTTTCTTATGAGTTAGCCACAGAGTTAAAACTACACATAAAACCCGACTTAACTGGGCCACTGGGAACTCGCCTCTTTGACAAAGCTGTAATGTATAAATCAATTTCAATGTAAGTATTTCGTGAAATGATTTTTGAGCCACCTTAAGCAATCTCATCATGATAACGTAAACCTTATATATAAATAGTTCACTCTACGCAGGGAGGAGCCAGTGTACTTCGAATTTCCTGAATTCAAAGGCCAATCACGAAGGAATTATTGGTTGGATGTTATCCGTGAAATAATGTATGTTCACAGATTTGCTAGAAAGTTTGCTCTGCGACCAATTCAGCAAGCAGAGGCATATTCAAAAGCCATCATCGCCATCCTTCAATATCGAGCTTGTAAAGAAGCATTTCATGTCACACCATCTCATTATAAGACTTTGCTTCCTTTCAACTTAGCTGAAGAGCTCCATAAAGGAGATGAAATCTTAGAATCATTATATAACCATTTGGAGCTTCTGCAAATTTCCTTGGGATCACCGAAATTTCAAGAAGAATCGTCTGCCGTCCAACTACCAAGAGGCTTACTACCTGTATCTTTGCTGGCACTTACGAGATTGGGCTTTTCACTGTGTGAAGAATCTATTGAGGTTCAAGACAGAGATCTTCGAGTTGGTGATTATTTTATTGGTGAAATTAGCCCATTGGAGATGTCTGTGAAACAATCTGTTGGTCATTCTGGCCCAGCTGAAGCAGCACGTGCTACTGTTGAACAAGTTAGAGTGGAAGGACTTGATACTAATGTTGCTGTCATGAAGGTAAGTTTTTTGTTTGTTTGTCATTTATGTAAAATAAAAAAAAACTGTTGGTAGTTTTGAGTTCTTATCTAGCAAATGAAAGTATTTTCTACCTGTTGAAGAGAAAAGAGTTACAGCCAGCTCCTTGATGTGTATATGTTTCTATCTTTTCTCAAATATTATGCTGTGCACATAATTCAACTTATGTCAAAATTGTTGCTTTATATGTCCAATAAATTTATACTTGGGTCTAGTAAAATTAAACCAGACACACCTTTGTCCTTGTCCTGGTGCGTTCTTCAAATATTTTAGGACATGACATGCTGCCTCCCAGTGGCACTGCCTAGGGCAATCCATAAACTGACTGAGAACTCCCACCGCAAAGCAGATACTCAGACCGAGTAACAACGAGATACAAAAGTTTACCAACTAGTCGTTTGTATCAATATTTATCTTCCAAGGGTTGAGAGGATTCAGCCCATAGATCACGTGCTTGATCCATAGGCGAGACTGCAGGTCGACAACCTAGCATTCCAGTTTCAGTCAACAAGTCTAGAGTATACTTCCTTTGCGATAGAGATACTCCATTTTTGTTGTGTGACTTCAATGCCCAGAAAATACTGAAGACGTCCAAGGTCTTTGGTTATAAAGTGCTCCATAAGATATTTCTTTATCTTGGCAATCTCTGTGGTATCACTACCAGATAAAATGATATCATCCACATAATCAATGAGAATGATAATTCCAGAATTAGCGGTCTTGATAAATATAGAATGTTCACACTAAGACCTTGTGGAATCAAATTTGTGCAATATAAGGTAGAATTTGTCCCTGGATCATAAATACCATATTTGTCCTAAGAATATCCTGAGCACAAATTTGCGCAATACCATATTTGTCAAACCATGCTCGGGGGCTCTGCTTGTGACCATAAACAGTCTTCTTAAGAAGGCAAATTTTCCTAGAATACTCTCCCTGAGCAACATAATTTGGAGGTTGGGACATATAGACAGTCTCCTGCAAATCACCATATCGAAAGACATTCTTGACGTCTAGCTGATGCAAATGCCATCCTTCATTGACGGCAACAAAAATAAGAATGCATACAGAATTAAGACAAACATCAGGAGAAAAAGTTTCAAAGTAATCAACCCCAAATTCCTGTGTGTATCCCTTAGCAACCAATCTAGCCTTCAAACATTCAACTGTCCCATCTGACAAATGTTTAACAATATACACCCAACGACAACCAACATGATTAGATCAATAAGTTTCCATGTCCACGGAATCGAAGAGCATCCATCTACTTATCCATAGCCTGTCCAGCTAAGGTGTAGAAGTGCCTCCTGGACATTCTTTGGAATTGAAATAGCAGATAAAGCAACAGTAAATTGAGCCATGGAAGCATTCAAATGATATGTAGAAACATATTGAGAAATACAATATTTGGCACCAAACTGCTGTCTTTTTCGTAATGCAATAAGTGTTAATATGTATGTGTACGGACCTACTTGTAAATGTTAGAAAAGATCAGGTCCTTATGTGTAAATTTTGTAATGTCTCTTGTATGTATATAACACAAGCACCCTGACTATGAGTAGGGTGTGGGTTTCCCCATTGTCTTCTTTTCTACATGAGCAAGGAAAAACCCTAGGGGGGCCATCCATCTCTCCAAGAAAGTCTTAGTGAGTGATCATCACGTCTGGAGGTAACTACTTTCATCCGGAACAGCACCAGCTTAAATTTTCTCGTCCGCACTACAGTACACGTACTGTAGCACGCCGGCCACAATAGTGGCTGCTGCTCTCTCTCAGGTTGGAGTTGGCTCTTGCCCTTCTGAGGCATCCTTCCTCTTGGTCCTAGCTGCCATACAGTCTATGGGGCTAGCTTCTACGCCTCCATATCTTCTCCATATCAGTCGTGCATTAGGCTGCTGTCAACAGCCTTTTATCCTAGTTATTTTCGGCTTCAATAATGACGGTAGGAGGGGCTGTTTCTCTCCTTAAATCTGGTCTAAATGGGACGTTCCTACCTTAACTTCATTGCTCTAGAAGGTCACGGGCATAAGGAAAACAAGGAGGGAGCAGCAGGTCTTTGTATCCCGATACGTCACCGGTGGAGTACTGTAGCACAGCGTTTTTGGTCTACTGTTAATGTGCAAAGTACATATATTTTGACCATTCCAGTTCATTGCTGCTGTGCAAAATCATATTTGCTCATATTCTACTGCATTGTTGCTGCCAAAGTCAAGTTATTTCTACGAGAGCACGCCTTCGACCTGCAAGTGGTCTTGCTCGTACAAATTGCTGCCCATCTTCACAACAAACAGTACAAGTGGTCTTGCGATTTCATTGGACTTGAGTGGAGTCGTCATCTACTAGAGTCCACTATTGTATCATTCGTATTTCTGCAGTCATTATAATACGTGCAAATAGTCTGATTCTGATTCGGAATGATGTTAAAGAAGAAAGAAGTTACTTATCAGGTGAAATTGTCTAAAGAAGAGTACTCACAATTGATGTGCATTCGAGTACAACGGTCTACACCTTTAGTTTTCTCTCTTGTTCCAAGAGTTGCTACTTCAACATGCCTCTCTCAGGCTTCCAAGGCAACAACGTCTAAGTCTGATTGGGTTCTCGATTCAGGTGCAACCGATCACGTCACAGGGGTGCTAGAGATGTTCACCACCTATGCCCATAATAAGCCTAACCTACCCGGTGTCACCATTGCAGATGGCTCAATTACCTCCCTTAAGGGAACTGAGATGGTGTCACTGACTCCAGAAATATCCCTTCCATCTACCTTTTTTATTCCTCATTTTCCTTTTAATTTATTATCTATTAGTAAATTAACTCGTACTCTTCAAGCCTCTGTTACGTTCTTACCAGATACTTGTCTAATACAGGACTTGAAGACGGGGGAGACGATTGGCGAAGGGTATGAATTGGCCGGTCTCTACTACTTGCAAAGGTCACCTGTAGCATGTGTCACAACTTCTCCTTTGGTGGTTCACAGTCGTCTTGGTCATGCTTCCTTAGATAAGCTGAAGGTCTTGGTTCCAAGTTTGTCCAACCTGGAAAGTTTGCAGTGTGAGCCATGTCAGGTAGGGAAACATACAAGGTCCGTCTTTAGGTCCGAAGAGAGTCAAAGAACAAAGTCCACTTTTGAGTTAATCCATTCAGACATTTGGGGACCAAGTAGTGTTACTTCCAGCCTAGGCTATAAGTCTTTTGTTATCTTTGTAGATGATTACTCACGTGCTATATGGCTTTATTTGATGAAAGAAAGATCTGAACTCTTATCTATATTCAAATCTTTTTGTGTGGAAGTGGAAACTCAATTTAAGAAGAAAATGTGTACCCTTCGATCTGATAATGCTAGAGAATACTTCAGCCATGACTTCACTCATTTTACTACCACCCATGGCATCATCCATCAGTCATCTTGCCCATATACACCACAACAGAATGGAGTAGCTGAAAGAAAGATTCTCCATATTGTTGAGACCGCCCACACTCTTCTTCTTCACATGCATGTACCTAAGGAATTTTGGGGCGATGCTGTTCTTACCGCTACTTATCTCATTAATCGCATGCCATCTTCTATCATTCAGAACCGTATACATGTTCAAATTCTTCATCCTATGAAGCCATTGTACCATGTTCCACCCAAAGTGTTTGGTTGTGTTTGCTTTGCCTACTGCTTCAGTCCTGGAGTGGACAAATTGGGTCCCAAGGCCACCAAGTGTGTCTTCTTAGGTTACTCTGGAGTACAAAAGGGGTATAAGTGTTTTAGTCCTACCTTACGTTGCTTCTTTGTGTCTGCGGATGCCACCTTCTTTGAAGAAACACCCTTCTTTGATGAAAGTGCTTCAATGACACCAGTCGTTGTAGAGGAGCTCTTGCCTCTTCGTGTTGTTGTTCAATCTGTTGTTCCTTTGTCTCATGGTAGTGGTTGTCCACGTGATGTTGTTATACCCACTTCTACTAGGCCACCAATCACTCAGGTTTATACTCGTCGTACAAGTGCAGGTGGACAATCCGATTCAGGTACCAGTGTAGGTGGAGTAGAGACACGTGCCAGTTCATCTCCTTCTCCAGATGCTTCCTTGTCAAGAGGTCTGGTAGAGACAATTCCTTCTCCACCTCTACAACAAAATCTTCCATTTGCTTTAAGTAAATGTGTTAGATCTTGCACTCTTAATATTCCACATTCCATTTCTAACTTTGTTTCATATATCCTTTCTATTATGCCTTCATATTATGCCTTTATTTCTTCTATATCCTCTGTCGCTATACCCTCGTCTGTTTTAGTTGCAATTGATCATCCAGGTTGGCGTCATGCTATGGAGGAAGAGATGTTAGCTCTTTATCTTAACAAGAGATGGTCTCTTGTTTCACGCCCACATAGCAAGTCTGTTGTTGGATGTCACTGGGTTTACACTGTCAAAGTGGGTGCAGATGGTTGTGTTGATCGACTCAAGGCACGTTTGGTTGCTAAAGGCTACACTCAGGTTTATGGAGAGGATTACTCAGAGACCTTCTCTCCTCTGGCAAAGATGGCATCTGTTCGCATCTTCTTGTCTCTAGCTGCTACTCACTCCTGGCCTCTACACCAACTTGATATAAAGTGCAATTTTGCATGGTGATCTTGATGAGGAGATTTATATGGAGCAACCACTTGAGTTTGTTGCTCAGGGGGAGTTAGATCTAGTATGTCATCTTCACAAGTCTATTTATGGTCTGTAGCAGTCACCTCGTGCCTGGTTTGGCAGATTCAACAATGCTCTTTCTGAGTTTGGACTCCATAGATGTGCCATGGATCATTCAGTCTTCTACAGAAGACAGAGTTCTTCGAGCATTTTCTTGGTGGTATATGTCGATGATGTTGTGATTACCGGGGACGACAAGCATGGCATTGCACGACTAAAGCTCTTTCTGTAGGGCCAATTTCAGACAAAGGACTTGGGTAGTCTTAAATATTTTTGGGGATTGAAGTTGCCAAGTCTAAGTTTGGGATTGCAATTTCGCGGAGGAAGTATGTTTTAGATCTTCTCACTGAGATAGGGATGCTTGGGGCTAGACCTGTTGATACTCCAATGGACCCTAAAGTCAAATTATCCATGGAGCAGGGAGAGTTACTTGATGATCCTTGCAGGTACATGCGGCTTGTTGGGAAGTTGATTTATCTGAATGTTACTTGACCTGACATTGCCTTCATGACTAATGTTGTTAGTCAGTTTATGGATAAGCCATGCACAGGTCATATGGAGGCTGTTATGCACATCCTGAGGTATCTCAAGAAGTCTTTTGACAAGGGACTTCTTTTTCAAAATCATGGACATCTGCAAGTGCAAGGTTTCTCAGATGCGGATTGGGCTGGATCTAGCATTGATAGGAGGTCTATTTCTGGTTATTGTGTATTTGTGGGAGGAAATCTCGTGTCCTGGAAGAGCAAAAAGCAAACTGTAGTAGCAAGGTCTAGTGCAGAATCAGAGTATAGAGTTATGGCCCTAGCAACATGTGAGTTGTTATGGATTCGCCACTTGTTAGAGGAGCTTGGCTTCATGCAGGAAGCTCCCATGGACTTGAAATGTGATAATCAGGCTGCTTTCCACATTGCCCAAAATCCTGTCTTTCATGAGAGAACCAAACATATTGAAGTTGATTGTCATTTTCTACGAGAAAAGATTGAACAGAAGTTGATTCAGTTGTCACCAGTTAGATCATAAGACTAATTAGCTGATTTGTTTACAAAGTCCTTGAATGGTTCTCGAGTCCAATACTTACGTAACAAGTTGGGCACATATGATATATACGCTCCAACTTGAGGGGGAGTGTTAATATGTATGTGTAGGGACTTGTAAATGTTAGAAAAGGTTAGGTCCTTATGTGTAAATTTTGTAATGTCTCTTGTATATATAACACAAGCAACCTGACCGTGAGTAGGGTGTGGGTTTCCCCCATTGTCTTCTTTTCTACAATAAGAATGTCCAAATAAGAAACTGGAATAGAAGTAATAGAATTTCCATCATCTTGTGGTGGATCATCAGTTTCAAAAGAGGTCATTACCGGGGATACTGCAGGTAGGAGTCTTTTGTTTCGCCGCTCATACACTTTCAGAACATGGGTAGAAAACTCGTCCAAGGGAGGTACACTGGAAAGTGGCACATTAGCAAGTGGAACAATAGGAAGAGGCACCTATTTACTAGGTTCAGAAAAGGACAATGTATCTTGAAAAAAGGTGACGTCCGCACTGACATACAACCGACATGCAACCGGATCAAAACATTTATATCCCTTTTGTGTTTGAGAATAGCCAAGGAAACAACAACGAAAAGCTCGTGGAGACAATTTATCACGCCCCAGGTTGGTGATTGTGAGCAAAACATAGGTAGCCAAAAACTTCTGGTGCTAGGGTAAAAATTGGTTCATGAGGGTAGAGTAGTTGGTAGAGAATTTTATTTTATAAAATAGAGGAAGACATCTGGTTGATGAGGTAGTTTGCTTAAAGAATGGCATCAGCCCAATAAAACTTAGGAACTTTCATTTCAATTAGAAGGTGTACGGGCTACATCAAGTAGGTGTCTGTTTTACTTCCAGCCGCACCATTTTGCTGTGGACTATAGGGACAAGAGGTTTGATGAACAATTTCTTGGAGATGCAAATCTTTTGAAAACCATGTTGTACATATTCAGAGGCATGATCAGTGCGAACAAACTTAGGAGTAGCAGAAAATTGAGTCTTTATTTCATTCAAGAAATTGGAGAAAACATCTAAAATTTCAAAACGATCTTTTAAAGATAAAGCCAAGTGACACGAGACTAGTCATCGATAAAGGTTACAAAATATTGCACACCAATATGATTACCAATATGACATGGTTCACAAACATCAGTGAACTAATAAAACAAGCTTGGACTCCTGTTGTCACAACAAGGAGAAAACACAGAGCGATGGTGTTTTCCAAGTTGACAAGACTGACATGTAAAAATTTTAGAAGACAAATTGGGAAACAAAGACTTCAACTTGACGGAAGAAGGATGACCAAGCCTCAGGTGCCATTGATAAACTTAGACTGGGCCAAAAGAGCAGTAGCAGGCGAAGTTGATGAAATTTGTAGATACTACAAACTATCTCCACCTTCATATCCCCCACCCATTGTCTTCTTCATCCTAAGATCCTCCATGTAGACAATATAAGAAGGTTACACTGCAATTTAAAGACTTGGTAATTTAACTCACAAACATCGGTTTAAGGAAAATCTGGGCACAAACAAAACAAATTCTCGAGGGGTGTTATCCCCTATTCCAGTGGCTGAAGAGGTAGACCCATCTGCCAGATGCACAAGAGGATGATATGTGGATTTCTTTAGGTAAGTGAAGAGATTTTTATTACCGGTCATATGGGCCGTAGCACCGGAATCAACAATCCCATCTTCTTTTGTCAAAGAGGAAGAAGCTTGAAGATAAAAAGGATCACTTGAGTGTTGGGAAATATTTGCCTAGGGCGTGGTAGTAGTAGCAAAGGTAGATTCGATTAGCTTGTCAAGGTTAGATGAACTTAGTGTTACCATCTGAGGAGTGGTTCCACTATAGGCATATACAGATTCTCCATCAACATCAATAGTGGATACTTGGTTTGCCCGTTTTGGATTTCCATGCATCTTTCAACATTTGTCTTTAGTATGATTAGTCCGTTTGCAGAAAATGCAAAATCGGGACTGAAGAGGAGAGGACCCTCTCCTAGGAGACTTAAGAGAAGAGGACCCTCTTCCACCATTGTTGAGACCTTTGCCCCGTTTACGAGTAGAATTAACACGTCCTCATCCAACAACAACCAGAGCAACATGTTCTTTAGTAGTAGAGGACACTGAGCGAGATAGACGGAGATAAACATCATCTAGCATGGGCTATGGTTCAGATGCCAAGATTTGTCGACGAACAAATTCATAGCTAGAAGGCAGAGATGCCAAAAACTGATATAGTTGAAGTTCATCTTGTTTATGTAGTTTAGAGAGATCAGTAGACAAGGGATGATGGAGTTTGAGCTCGCCCCAGATACCTTTGAAGGTATCAATGAAGGTATCAAAGTGTGAAGCAAACGATGTAGTGTCTTCAAGTCTTAGAGAATGCAGAAGTTTATAGAGTTCAAAAACTCGGGAGGCATTTCCCTTGCTAAAATAGACCTAAGCAATATGATCCCAAGCTTCCTTGACTGTATCAGTGAAAAGGAGATTGGTGGAAACATGGGATTCACAACTATTTAGAATCTAGGAGAGGACTTGAGAGTCACACTCTGCCCATTTCTTATACTCGACTTTCTTTTTTATCTGTCGTTTCATCTTTACGATGAGGGAGTTTTGTTAGATGCTCAAACTTGCCTGAGGAATGTGCATAAATTTGAAAAGAACGTGCACCCGTTGAACTTAACAAAAGTTACACATCTAGCATGTGTCTCAAGGGTCTTAGCAGTGGAAGAGGATGACGCCATGATTCCAAAAAGGATAGAATATCGGGAACATGACACACGCACAATGTGTAGATAGTACACCAGCAGACCTGAGCAGTGACACGACGTGTCAGGAAAAAAAGACACGACGTGTCTAGAGTTGATAGAATTCTCTAGACTCAGTGACACGACATGTCTAGAGTTGGCAGAAGTCTCTAGAAGCAGTGACACGACGTCTCAAAAAATGATACAACGTGTCTAGAGTTGACATAAGTCTTCAGAAGAAGTGACATGGCGTGTCAAGAAGGTGAGACAGCGTGTGATATTAGTAGAAGGCATCATGCAACAACATGACATATCAAGAAGGAGACACGTAGTGTCAGGTATCGGGGCAATTCGCCGATGTAGGAGCAGATGGCAACGGAAACACGCCATGTTGAGTCACAAACACGCCGTGTGCGGCGGGCCGACGGCAAATCAGTAGAATAAGGTTACAACAGACCCGAAAAAATGGCAAACACTGTGGTTTACCAAGAAGAAGAGTGATATGTTGGATAGACCCAATCATATCAATAACAAGATGGATAGAGCCCTATAATAGGTGATCATGGAAGACCACAAAAATTTGCCAAACAATTTTCTAAAACAACAATCTTCAGGGCATAAGACCATTGGAAAGATCGTCGGCCATGTCCCTAGATCCTCTTGTTGGAGAAGAGGATAGGGTGAGAGGGGAGTAGATCCCCTTTAGGAGAGATCGACAACGGAGATGGAGAAGGGAGAAACTAGGAGGCTGAAAGGGGAGAGAGAGTGACGACGGCTTGCTGTGGAAGGACCCAAATTAGGTATCCCGCTATGATACCATGTGGAAGTGTGTCGTCTTTTTATATTATGAAAAGAGAGAATATACTCCTGTAAAGAGGAGGCAGTACAAGGAATCAAATAGAAAACCTTAATGGGAAGTAAGAACGACATAAAACAAGAAATAAAAAACAGATACATATCGCAACAAACTTGAACTCAATTGGATTCAAGTTTTTGGGTACTTGGTATGAAATTGGCATGAACTAGAAAAACCAATAATTAGATCTTGTCATTTCTTATTTTGGTTAATCTTGAGTTGAGTCTGCATGAGCTATTAAGGGCAAGGAACGAGGTATCCAATTTTGATGCCGTTTCGAGAGCATGTAAACCAATTGTTTTTGAAATTTTGATAAATGCAACCGTGCCCGTTTCGACGTCAAAATGAACGAATTAATTTACAAACCTAAATGCATCATTTTATGCAATAAAAATTTATGAGGGGTAGGTTGGAGGGGGGTCCTTCATGTGGGATGCAAGGGAATTGTCCTGATTGTTGAGGATTTCGATGACAAAATGTAGGAATTAAGTTATGAAATTTTACTAGCACAATCCATTAACTTAAGTACACACACGTGGGAGGCAAGGGAATTGTCCTGTTTGTTGAGGGTTTCGATGACAAAATGTAGGAATTAAGTTATGAAATTTTACTAGCACAATCCATAAACTTAAAGTACACACACTTCTACAAATATATCCAATTTACAACAAATGAATAACATAATAACTTACCAGCTCAAATTAGTTGTAAGTTGAATGTCGCGCTGGTTGAGCTGGTTGTACGTCATGCCATATTGTGTTGATATGGGTGACATATTTCTCCCATGACATGTACATTCTGTAAAGGGTGTTGTATGTAATCACATGTTCGTCAAGCACATTACCATCAACAAACTGCATCATCCCAAACTTTGAATAATATTGTTCCAGATCTTTGAGCATTTGCACCCTGCTTTCAGATGGAGGTAGAGGAGCTTGAGGAAGAGGAGCATGCGTTGGGAATTGAACAATAGGAACAACATGAACAATAGGAATAACTGAATGACCATCACTCCATGTTTGGCCCCCATCATCAGAAAATGTAACACTGTTGAACTGAAATAATCCATGTGGGTCTGAGACATTTGCAATATATGTATATCCAATACGATGTTCTACTTTTGCTTCTGGTTGTGGTGGTGGCTGAGTTTGATATGTAAAATACCCATACAACCCATACCCATGATGATGATGGTGTGGTTATGGTAGTGTTTGCCCAAACAACATATCACCAAATGATTGTTAAGATAGAGAATCAGAAATGCTCATACTCCCCATTGATTTAGAAATATTAGAAGTGGAACTATAGTATTGTGAAGGAGGATAGGATCCTGTAGCTGTAGGAGGCCTATAGCATGCAACCTCAGGTAGTGGTGCGCCGCTGTAGTGTTTTCCCCATCGAGTTTTCTTCCTTTGAAAAGTTTTTGCTGCCATTGAGATATCTACCTCCTGTGGATTCATATGAATATCCCTACTAACATATGGACGATCATCATTCTGAGGATCAACTGCTGGAGGATACTTTGGAGAATGTTGACCACCTGCATTACTATCATCATCATCACTCTTAGACTTGGACCCGAATGATGTAGTCATAGATTTTGAAGTACCAGATGTGCCAGCCAACTCATCCTGCACTGCTCTGTTAGTTTTCATTTGAAGATCTACATGCTCAAGCTCTGGCTCAAGTCTTTCAGGTGGGCTTTTGTTTCTTCATTCTTCAAGTATAACACTAGAAGCATCTTCAAATTGTTCCTCCACATGCGGATTTGGACGACCATTAAGATTGTGTAGAACTGGACAACCTATTTCATTCATCCATTCTTCCAAGGGATCTTCTACTGTATCGGTACCCTCATTATCATCAAGGCCTTTGTATCTGGCTTGATGCAATGTGTATGCAGTGTCAATGGGATCATGCACCTCAACAAATTGCACTTCTTTATAGTTGGCCTCTATTATGGCTCTAGCTCTCAAACACATGTTGTAGTGGACATAGACGAGATCCCTTAACCTGAGAGACCCCAACCTGTTCCTTCTTTTTGAATGTATCAAATTAAAAGTGCTCCAATTCCTTTTACACCCCCTGCAGAAGTTGTCTGTGAAAGAATGTGTATGGCTATTTTTTTTTAAGCTGGGGGGCACTGGACCCATTCCACACCCACCATTCATAAGGATCACCGTCTGCACAGTCAACTACTGCATTGGGGTGGCCAAAGCATCCAATGCCTTTGTGGCATTGTCGTAGCTACAAAAAGACAACAAACATCACATTAGAAGAACCTATTCTTACTGGGTTTGGATGTCCGTGCATGTACACGTGGAGTTACTGAGTCCCTCCTTTCCCACCCCTCAGATGTCGGCTGTGCCTGTTCCTGAAGAGGTGATCAACTACGTGGCTGTGAAAGCAAAACTAAAGAGTTGCTCGTATCTCAAGGACCCCCTCTGTAGGAGCCAACACATCGACATCTGGTCCTGGTCCATGACGGTTGTAGGCGCTTCCTCAACCTTCACAGCCTTGAAGATTTCATCAGGATTAGGGATACTTCATTCCACCTACCTCTGAGATACAATAGTTGAAGCTCGTGATATGGCAGAGCTGCCTAGAACCTGGAAGGATGGGGGGAAGAGGCATTCCTACAGGAACAAAGGGTAGGTCAAGGGAAGATTAGCATTACTCATTGATGACCGGCTTAGCAAGTTCATGATAGTGACTTAGAGATCGAAGGCTGCTTTGATAGAGTGGTGGAAGTTGGTAGAGGTCGCAGGGTGACGAGGCATAGTCACTGAGGCTCCTTTGCTTTAGGTGCTTGTGTGCCTTTTGGTTGCTGTGCTGTGCTTGGAAGCATGGGTGGATCTGAGATCTCCATATGGATGCAAGGGCTTTGGACGTCTTGAGGGGATGGTTTGTTGTACAACTGTGGTTTGGCTGTTGAGGAAGCACCAACACTTTGCTATTTGGTTTTCAGACCTGGGTAATGGAGGATGGATGAGAGGTTTATGTTGGAAGTCATGCTATGTTTTCTTTGTGGTGGGATGATTCCGGTTGCTCCCTTTTGCAGGTAGGGATGTATGTTATCCATTCAGGAAGTTTATGATCGTTGTTCCAGTTGTTACTATACAACATGCATGTCAGTCCTGGGTGCTTCTTGAATGGACTTTACAAGTTTATCCTTTCTAGATCAATGAGAGTCCTTAAGAGGGCCGGTTAGAGAGATAGGTACATATATGGTGTTTTCTTTTTGATGTATAGACAGGGTGATCAGAATATGACCCATGACAAAGCTGATTGGAAAAGAAGGATCATGTAGCCGACTCAACATGGTTGGGATTGAGGCTTAGATGATGATAATCACGACGATGACATGGTAAGTTCTTTTGAGCTGATGGGTGGTCGTTTCCTAGTTGTGACGATTCCCTTGTGTGATGGTGCTATGTTGTGCAGGCTTTTGGTAGAACCCATACTTAGCCAGTTCGAGGAGTACGAGATGAATATAATAGACTCCTATTGTTTTTACCCATACTTAGCCAGTTCGAGGAGTACGAGATGAATATAATAGACTCCTATTGTTTTAAAAAAATAATAGGGACGCTGCATGACACTTTTTCATGGCGTGAGATACAAAGTGAACCACTCTAGCCCAATTTCAACTAGACATTACACACACATGCAATGTTTTGAAAGCGGTTTGTGGTTTTGATTTTTTTGATAAATTAATCATATATGAGCAAAAAAATGATAGTCAAAATGTAAAAAATGTAAACATATTGTTAGAACTTAGAATTATAAGTCATATCATATATGGGTCGAGTCTAGTCTAGTCTAGTAAAGTCCAATAAGGTCTGGAAGTCTCTAGAGTCATGTCCACCTCCTATGTAAAGGAGAGGGGTCTCTCTTGTAAACATGATATCATAACACAATACTGTGAATATTATTGTCCATCCATTATATCCAACATGGTACTAGAGCCCTTTTGCTAGGGACTCTAACCCTAGAGAGAAAGCAACGCTCCTCCGCCCACGGGCGGCGGCCATCATGGCCGACTGCTAGCAGGGCCATCTCCATCACCCTCTCTCAAGCGCGATCTCCGTTGCCCTCTCTCTCTCTCTCTCTGAAGGGCCTTCTTCATCCAGATCTAAATCTAGCATCCCCATGTGTTCGTCTTTCATCTTTCGTTTTCCCCAAGCGCAAGGTTCAACCACTCCCTCCGTTAAGACAAAGTCTAGATTCAAGTTGTCATCCTTCTAGCATCACCAAGATCAACAACCCCCATGGTGGTCTTTTCCATGATCAAAGTCATCTCCACCATCTGTGTTGTCTTCTCTCCAAGGTGGAAGTCATCTCCCCCATCTGGTCTGTCATCTTCTTAGTGGTGAAAGTCAGATCTACCACCCGAATTGTCTTCTCCATCATCCGGATCGTCATCTATGGTGGAAGTCATCTCCATCTGGATCATCATCTATGGTGGAAGTCATCTCCACCTGGATCGTGGTCTATATCATCCAGATCCTCATCTAGGAATTTCAAGAAGAGGAGTCATCCATGAAGATAGGGTTAAACATTTCTAACATTTTTATCGTAAATCTTCCCTGGCGGCGCGGAACATGGCGTGTTCCACACTCTACACACCATGTGTCTTCATCCGACAGTACACTATTTTCATCCAGAACACAAGTCACACACCGTGTTGACGGGAGACATAATTACGACCCCGACAAGTCACATGTCGTGTCCATCATCGACACGCCGTCTTGTCAACAATGTCATCTTCGACCGAAAATCTTACATGCTCTGTCATCAACCAACACTATAAGTCTCCGACAGTCAGTTCATACATCTTTAACAATTAAACTCCGTGTCACAATTAGGGTTTGCAACTCAATTGGCGACAACTATATCTTCAAAGGACGTGTCACATATCAGTTCTCCAAGCATCTTCAAAGCTTAGATCAAAAGCTTCCCAACAAGAAGGATATTTTTGTCGGATCCAATTTTTTTTAAGGGGGCTCCACCCCCACACCCCCAAATTTGTTGACTTAAGGGCCGAACAAATCTTTTTGGGACGATACAAGGTCCATTTAATTTCTTATCCGAATCTTGTAATCAGTTCACATACCACATCAAATCTAGTTATCGGTTCTACTACTACATCTACCTTACAGAGTCAACCTCTTTGAAGCACTATGAAGTCTTATACTCACATGTGTGATGCAGCTCACTCTCAGGCACAAGATCAATCTCTCTTATTTGCGAGGATTGATCTATGTCAAGCATGACATCAAGCTTTCTTAAGCGTTATTGAGATATATTGCTGTACTTCTATTTCCTGTTTATTATTATTACTTAACCTGTAACATGGGCCTTTGTATAAACATGCCCATTAGGGTTTTCTGTTTGCTTCTATGTACAACCTCCTCGTATTTATAGGAGAGTCTTCTCTTTTCCAAGATATAGATCGACGACACACTTTCGTATGGTATCAGAGCAGGATTCCTAGCCTTGATCTCCACCAGCCGCCGCCTTCTCTCTCCCTCCATCAGCTGCCGCCGCTGTCGTTGCTAGCATCCTCCGTCTTCACAGCCGCTGCTGATCACGCCAAGGGGATCTACCCCTCTCTAACCCTATCCTCTTCTCCAACAAGAGGATCTAGGGGCATGGCCGACGATCTTTCCAATGGTCTTATGCCCTGAAGATTATTATTTGGAAAACTGTTCGACAAATTTGTGTGGTCATCCATGACCACCTATTATAGGGCTTTATCCATCTCATTATTTATATAATTGGATGTATCCAACATATCACTCTTCTTCTTGGTGAACCATAGTGTTCGCCATCTATTTTGGGTCCTTTTATGACCTTTCTGATGGTTCTGAACGCCGTGGACACGCCGTTTATTTGTCTCACACGCCGTGTGTTTTCTTTGAACTACCCACTGCTGCCGCCAGACACACCATGTCTCTTGCTGCACACGCCGTGCCATACTACCTGTTGCCGCTACTATTTATTTCACACGCCATGTCTGCCTTTTGACATACTGTGTTCCTGCTTCTGGACATCTCTGTTAATTTTGCACACATCGTGTCTGTCTTTTGACACCATGTTCCTGCCGCTGAAGACTTCTGTCTACTGTGCATACATCGTGTCAATTTCCTAACACACCGTGTCCCTGCATCTGTCGACTTTTGTCAACTAATACTGTTCTATACTTTGAAATCATGGCTTCATCTTCTTTTGAGACTCATGAGACACATGCTAAATGTGTAACTTCTGTCTAGTTCAACGGATCCAACTATATTTTATGGGCACGATCCTTTCAAATTTATGCCCACTCCTCGGGCAAGCTTGAGCATCTACTTGACGTAGCTCGTACTCTTCTCATTGAAATGAATGTTCCTAAGTTTTTTTAGATAATGCCATTCTTTTAGCCAACTACCTCATCAACTGGGTGCCTTCTTCTATCTTAAAAAATAAAATACCTTACCAACTTCCCTACCCTCATGAACCAATATTTTCCCTACCACCAAAGGTTTTTAGTTGCCTATGTTTTGTTCCCAATCACTAACCTGGGCGTGATAAATTGTCTCCACGAGCTTTTCGCTATTGTTTCCTTGGCTATTCTCGTACACAAAAGGTGTATGTTTTTAGTTGCCTATGTTTTGATCCTGTTGCAGGTCGATTGCATGTCAGTGCGGACGTCACCTTTTTTGAAGACACATCATTCTTTTCTAAACCTAGTAAACATGTGCATCTTCCTAATGTGCCACTTCCTAATGTGCCACTTCCAAGTGTACCTTCCTTTAATCAGTCTTCTACCCCTGTTTTAAAAGTGTATGAGCGACGAAACAAAAGGCCTCCACCTGTAGTATCCCCTGCTACGACCTCTTCTACGACTGATGACCCACCACAAGATGATGGTAATTCTACTGCTTCTGTTCATGTTTCTGATTTGGACATTCCCATTGCTTTACGGAAAGGACAACGATCTAGTGCAAAATATTGTATTTCTCAACATGTTTCTACAGACCAAATCAATGCTTCCATGGCTCAATTTACCGCTGCTTTTTCTACTATTTCTATCAAGAATGTTCAAGAGGCACTTCTGAACCCTGGATAGACACGTGCCATGGATGAGGAAATGGATGCACTTCGATCCCGTGGGACATGGCGACTTGTTGACCTGCCTACGAGTAGCAATCATGTTGGCTGTCGTTAGGTGTATACCGTTAAATGTCTACCAGACGAGACAGTTGAACGTATGAAGGCTAGACTGGTTGCTAAACGATACACTCAAGAATCTGGATTTGATTACTTTGAAACCTTTTCTCCAGTAGCTCGTCTTAATTTTGTCTGCATTCTTATTTCTATTTTCGTCAATCAAGGATGGCATTTGCATCAACTAGATGTCAAGAATGCCTTTCTCTATGGTGATTTGCAGGAGACTGTCTATATGTCCCAACCTCCAGATTATGTTGTTGAGGGGGAGCATTCTGGGAAAGTGTCTCCTTAAGAAGGCTATTTATGGTCTCAAGCAGAGTCCTCGACCATGGTTTGACCAATTCTTCCCTTATACTACAGAAATTTGATTTCACACCGCCTCAATGTGATTATTCTATTTTTATCAAGACCACTACTTCTAGAAATATTATTCTCATTGTTTATGTGGATGATATCATCTTGTCTGGTAGTGATGACACATGGATTGCTGATACAAAGAACTATCTTATGAAACACTTTGTAACCAAAGACCTTGGCCGTCTTTGGTATTTTCTTTGCATTGAGGTAGCACACAACAAAACTGGAGTATCTCTATCACAGAGGAAGTATACTCTTGACTTACTGACTCAAAATGGAATGTTGGGGTGTCCACCTGCAGTCTCAACTATGGATGAAGCACATGATTTATAGGCCGAGTCCACTCCACCCTCAGAAGATAAGTATTGCTACAAGCGGCTGGTTGGCAAACTTTTTGATCGCATTGTTATTAGACCTGATAAATGCTTTGCTGTGGGAGTTCTTAGTCAATTTATGGATCGTCCTAGGCAATGTCATTGGGAGGTTGCATGTCATGTCCTGAAATATTTGAAGAATGCACCTGGATAGGGACTATTTTATAAATAAAATGGACACCTTGATGTCATTGGACATTTTGATGCTGATTATGCAGGGTGTAAGTATGATAGGAGATCCACTTCTGGTTACTGTACCTTCGCAGGAGGTAATCTAGTTACTTGGAGAAGCAAGAAATAAAATGTTGTTGCCAGATCTAGTACAGAGTCTGAGTATCATGCAATGACACATACTACTTGTGAACTGTTATGGATTAAATCTATTCTTGCAAACTTTGGATTCCCTATCACTTCTACTATCCCGATGTATTGTGATAATCGTGCTGCTACCTTCATTGCTAGTAACCCTGTTTTCCATGAGGACCAAGCATATTGAAGTTGATTGCCATTTTCTCTGAGATGTAGTAATGAATAAGAAGATTGCTACTCCTTTTCTGCCATCACATGAGCAAACTACATATATATTTACTAAGCCTGGCTCTAGCAAGAGAGTTGTGGAGCCGTGCCGCAAGTTGGGCATGATTGAAATCTATGCTCCAACTTGAGGGGGAGTATTGAGATATATTGCTGTACTTTTATTTCATGTTTATTATTATTACTTATCTGTAACATGGGCCTTTGTATAAACATGCCCATTAGGGTTTTCTGTTTGCTCCCATGTACAACCTCCTATTTATAGGAGTGAGTCTTCTCTTTTCCAAGATATAGAAAGACGACACACTTTCATAAGCACGAGGTCAAGTCTCAAGCCCATTAAACAGTCCAACACAACTTCCCCAACCATGTCAAACAAATCTTTCTCCCCTCCACCCCATGTCCCCCTAGAGTTTCTGCTTGTCTTTGTCCACCCCAACCACTTTTGTCATCTCCTTGTAGTTGGTGTGCGGGGGAGAGATATAGGAGATGAGAAAAGGTGAGGAGAAGAGTTGAGGTGCATATCTCAGAAGAGGAAAGAGGAAGAAGAGCATTGTCCACATATGGAGTTTTGAGTACTTAACGTGTTATCCAGATCTCACTCCAGTTCAAGGTCAATGTCGTCCATCCTCGCCATTCAGATTCTGAGTTTCCAAGGATTAATATGTCATTCAAAATTCATCCTCTCGCATGGTCAGCTCAAGAAGATGATTCCTCAGATTAATTGGAAGTCATCGACACTCCACATCAAGTGAATATTTTTCTTCATCGGTCATGTCTTGGTTTTTCTTCTCTGAAACACTTCAGTCTTCTAGTATTAGAGCATCTTGGATTATTCACACATTTGGTTGTGTGTCGGTCCGACACACCTATCTTTTGCAAAAGATCATTTAGTCAACTTCGTCATGTTTCCTCCTTGTTCGCCCGTGCCCTCTGAAGCACGTTGATGTTCGTCCGTGTCCATGTTGATATTCGACCGTGCCATGTCCAACATGTCGATGTCTGTCCGTGCCCATGTTGATGTTCGTCTGTGTGAAACATGTTGATGCTCGTCTGTGTCCTGTCATCCATGCCATGTCAAGCATGTTGATGTTCGTCCGTTCCATCACGTTCATGTTCGTCCGTGTTCCATCAAGCACATTGACCGTCTAGGCTACCATGTGGTGGTTATCTCCTGGAAACTACTTCGACGACATAGCAATTGAGTTCGTGACTCAAATGATCTTCACATCTTCCTTCAACCTACTCCAAGATACAACCTCCAACCTAGTCAAAGCTCCAGATCTTTCAAAGATTCAGTGTGTATCAATCTCAGGTGTTTATCAATATTAAGGGAAGCTTCAAAGTCAAAGATGCCAAAGATTTTCAAGTGCGTGGGAGTGCACATGTCATGCTAAGTCAAGGGGATATCTATCATATTTTAGTCATAACTTTTCTTTTCTTTGTCTTGTTTCCATCTGTCATCCAATCTTGGCATGTGATTCTCCCATGCTCGAACTTGCCGGGGAGTGTTATAAGTCATATCATATATGGGCCAGAGTCTGTAGGCCCATATAGAGTCTAGTCATATAGAGTCTAGTCTAGTCTAGTCAAGTCTAGTCAGGTCTTGAAGTCTCTAGAGTCATGTCCACCTTCTCCTATATAAAGGAGAGGTCTCTCTCTTGGAAACATCAAATCATAACACAATACTGTGAATATATCCTCCATCCATTATTTCCAATAAATATAAATATACTTGCAAGTACGTTATATTTGTATATATGCATTTGTGGGTGTGTGTTTGTGTATAAGCAGTTCAATGAATAATTAAACATGATAATTGATAACAAACTTCACACAGTCTCTATATAAAAGCCAGCTGTTAGGACTGCATAGTGGATTGCATAGACATATGCGGTTTAGAGAGGTGGCCAAACCGCATATGTGACTGCATGTGCGGCTTCATGTGGGGCATATGAAAGACTGCACACACGGTTTGGGCTAAATTGGGCTCAACTCTTTGGGTACTTTGGTGTGAAATCCACTTGAAATACAAAAACCAAAAATTCAATCTTGTCATATGTTATTGGGTTGAGTCTCCACGAGCTACCAAGGGAGGAAAGATAGGACCACAATGGTTATAGTGAGTGTCATTTCTTAGTGATGTGAAGATACAAAGTGGACCGCTCTAGCCCAATTGAACTTTTCAGATATGTGCATTATAGCCGACTTAGACACAAATCATTGGTTTGGTACAACCATAGAACCGAGGTTACGCTTAAATAAGCTCATTCGCACTCCCGACAGTTAATATATTAAATGTCAAAAGATCTGTACAGATTCGGTACTTGCAACCTTCCCGTGATTTAGGCAACGTAAACGGGGACTTTGTTAATCACCCTATAATCAGGAGCATTGGCAACTGCCGCTCCGGTTCCATAGCAGCTGGCACGGCTGACAGCATATCATGTGCTCTGACTACTGTAAACTGTGCATGGATGACAAGATATCAGTTAGGTGATGATACATTATTTGCTCATTACTATCGGGATTAGGAATGTAACGGCCAAACTAGGGCTGAATGTCATCAAAATCCAATGAAAATTTTGCTTGATATTGAACAAAGCTGTAAACTTTTGTATTTAGAAACTGTGATGACACTTCGACCAACTTCGAGAATGTTGACCCAAATGTCAAAGATGTCGGCCTAGCCCAATAGAAAAAGTAGGAAAAGTCAACAACTTACCTAGATGTTAACCAACTTTGAGGATGTTACTACTGTCTTTGTGGAAAAACTGTCACTATTTCCATGTTTGGAAAACCTATCGAACTCAAGTATATTGTTGGATTTGTTTTGTTTTTGAGCTAAAACTACTGCATTTACCCATCCTCTACTAGATCTACCTTTTTTTTACAAGTTCTTGGTGTAATTCTTAGTCATATAATACTGTTTCATCTCTCCCATTTCACCCCGTTTACTCAAATGTGATTTTTTGAAATATATTCTTGTGTTGAGATTTTATGACCTAATTCTATTATGATTTGTGTAGTTGTATTGAATCAACCATCAAAGTTGTTTATATCTACACAAATCTTTATACCGCAACCGTTCATCGTGATTCTTTATTTTAATAATAATAAGATGCTAAAAATGTGAAAATGCAAAAATTCCGGATTCAAGTGAAACAATGATATATGCTTTATCTTGTACTTTTAATTATTTTATTTGATATGGTAAGCTTGTACCTTGTTACTTGGTAGTTTTCATAAACTCTATGTCTTTAAGTTATTAAAAACTTAAAAGAGATTTTTCATAAACTCTATGTTTTAAATGTAAGGTCTTCCACTTGGAGAGTCGAAAGGTTGAAGGGTTCCCGACGGCTGCCGCTGGGGGGAGGGTACGCCGCCTCTGCGCGTCCCTCCCCCTGGCCTCCAACAGCCTTGGTCGAGCTTACAGCTGAAGGTTTGCGATGGATCTCTGGAGAGCTGTCAAGCCAATTCGGTGGGGCGCTCCTCGGCAGTCCAGGAGAAAGTGAGATGGGTGGCGTACGAGGAGGCTAGATCTGGGACAGGGGCGGCATGTCGACCTGGTCGACTCCACACCGTTCAAGAGTGATGGTTGGAGAGGAGCTGTTCCTTCTAGATCTAGGTTCCGAGCTTGCGCCGCCATTGCTGGTGAAGGGGTAGGGGTGCTTCGCCCCTCCCTAACTGGCATCTTGTCTCCTCCTTCCGAGTACCTGGTTAGCCAGGGTGATGCGATCCCCGACTGCGGTTGGACGATGCCAAGGCACTCCGGTGGAGGCTCCTCGCTGGGTGGCTGGGAGCTCCTTGATGCGCTCAGGTCGACTTTGTGGAGGCGAGACGGGTCTCCCTGTTGGGAGGCTCGAGTCTGCGTCCTCGGCTTGTGCCGCTTCACCGTCGAGTATGTCCTGTTCCGTCGAGGTGCCTTCTGGCTTGGTCTCTCCAAGCTTGAGGGAGCCCCTGTCCTGGTTGCTGCTGCGGGTCTTCTTCAACTGATTGACCCCAGGAACTTCGCACATCAGGTGTGGCTGGCCCTCTGTTGCTGTAAGGTAGAGCACCCTCTAGGTGTTCGACACAACAGAGGGACCTCATCCGTCTTCTAGCAGGTGCTTCACCACTGGATGATGGGTGCAGGTTTTGTTGAGGCGCTCCTGGCGTTTGCTGGCTACCTCCTGCTGTTGTGAAGATGTGAAGATGGAACACCTTCGAGGTGTTCGTTGGAATGCCTCTGTGCAAACAGGGGCATAGGGTCCTGGCTGGGTTTCCTCGTCCAGTGTTTTGGCCTCGGGCCAATTGATGATTATTTCTGAGCATGTCCATTCTGTCATGATTCTTTGGATCGCAAGTTGGAGTCATCCAGGGAGCAAGGGATGACTATGCTGCTTGATCTCGGTCCCCACTCATCACAATTTGTGGGTGTATCAAAAGCTAGTGATGAGAGGTTCTGTGGTCCACATTATAGGACTCTTCTGTTCTTTGTTGCTCCAGTGATTGGTTCTGGTAAGTTAGCGGGATGTGTTTGTGCTTCCAGTTGCTGGCTTGGTTTATATCTAAGTCCTGGATATCTTACGAAGCCTAGGATTGTAGTGTAAGTGTTTTGTCCCTAGAGATTTTGGTCTGATGGGGTGTAGCCTGTCTGTATTGCCTTTGTGCTCATACTTTGTGGGTGTTCTTATGCTATTGAGTGCTTGACTATGCACAAGGCTTCGCGTCATTCGGTTGATATGTTTAGAGTTAAAGCCTTATGTACAATTTTTGTTTACATCCTTTTGGTCCCTTGACCTTGTTTACCAGCTTGTTGGTATCAAGGTTTGTTAGCTTTGATGTATGGGGTACTTCGTGCCCAAAGTTTTTGGTATTATAGTAACACGCTTTTTTGACCGACCAAAAAAAAAAGTTATTAAAAACTTCGATGACTACATATTGTCGGTTTTGACAAGACCCGTTCGTCGAAACTTCTCCAGCCCAAGGTCGATGCGCCTGAAGGCACATTGAAGGGTTGCTCCGCTGCAGGATTGGGATCACCTGCATTTGGCTCCCTGGTCGACCCATCAGCCATTATCTTAGAAGAGACTCCTCATTCTTCCAAAGTGATAAAAGACTTGATTAGAAAGACAATAGCCACAGACAGACCCGTGGACCAATTTACATAATGCAAAGGAGAGGTTTTGACCTCCTATTGATAGAGCTACCCGATAAAAGACTTGATGTAAGAAGTCAAGGGAACCCGAAAGGAGGCATAAACTATATTAGCTAGCGACCAAGGCAAAAATTCATCTAATTTTGACCAAACCATTTTGCCTATTCTGCATACGCTCTTTTCTTGATCAACCAACTCACCGGTTTCCTTCCTGTCTCTCCTAATCTTCCTGTCAAACTAATCATATATGCCAAGCTCCTCTTGGCCCTTCTTTCTCCCTTCTAAATTTGAACAAATGGTTCCAGACCTGAACTGAAAGAGACTCTACAAACAATTCGACTCGGCCTTAAGATAAGAAGCTTATATCCTTTGGATTCGGGGACCTAACAAGCCAGGACAACCTATACCGAAGGAGACAAATGAGCAAATTGAGAGGAACAAGCAACGATGCCCGTTGCGCTCACGGGCTTTTCTTCTAGGATTTGATTATCTATATGTTTAGACGTGTTCTTAGACATTTATTGTTAAACATGATATGTAGAGTGTTATGTTTTTTTGCTAAAGGTAATGACTTTAATGAGTTTCATCACAACCTAACTTATGTTAAAGTTTTATTCATAAACTTCCTTGAAGGTTTCCTCGAAGTTTGCACAAACTTCCACTTCCATACCTGTACCGTGGGTACAACAAGCATGACAAAACTTGAGATGCTAACCCGATAAAGCTTCAAATTTGTAGAATTTTAGGTTATTTTTGTTGTCATTCCTTTGTGTTGTACTTGTTTGTTTATTCAGACTTGAGCATGGCTGAGGCTAAGGTTTAGATGATCACAATGATATTGATAACATTAGGTTTGTTTAAATTCTAATCGGCATCTTCAGAACCTATCAAAAACCCACATTATATATTTGGCATGGCCTAATGGGAACCTGAGTCAACGGACGGCTAAATTGACATGATTTGCATTGTTTCTCTTATGTCAAGTTGAAATTCAATTGGTTCTGCATCTTTTATCCATTCAAACATATGCATTGGACTGTGTTTGATTGGTATACTAAAGAATTTACTAATTTGGACTCAACACTTGACGACCCTAAAAAGCTATTGGCTTCTTTTATATCTCGGTTATGCAATTATAGAAGACACAAATGAATAGAAAAGCTAGACAATGTAATTGTTTATCTTCAAACACCCATTCATTGCTTAGAAGCAGATATCTTTCCTAGATATATGTTTTGTGGCTGTTCACTAGGTATGAGAATTATGATATGGATACTAAGCATGGCCACATGGATAAAATAAATTTCTCCTTTGCTTTATCAACTCTACTAAGTCACGATGCAAATACCACCTTTCTCCTGTAAGCATGAGCACATAAATGGATTGAATCTCTCTTTAGCGTTATTTCCTCTACTAATGTCTATATGAATTTCTTTTACCTTCTTATTGTTTTCTTTTGTTTTGATTATATATACTTATTTCCAAGAGGCGACCAAGCTTATGGCAAACCCGCTAAGAGGTTAAGGCTCCTCCTATAGTGACCCAACATGACCCGAGATTGGGTCCTGCGACCTGTGGTACCACCCCAACAAGCTTTATCGGTTGGGCCAACGATTAAGTTCCTGCTTATTGTTTTTTACACAAGAATAAGTATCACAATGATTGCTCACCACATCTTAATTTGACCTTTGATCTTAAAATCCACATGGTAGACACGTCTTTAGTTGCCTTCGAAAACCAGAGTTTGAAGGAATATATAGCTAGGTCTTTACACATCATAGTTAGTAATTGTTAAATAATATAGTGTACCAAGGCCTTGTAGTAATGTAAATAAGGTCCTTCCACCTGCTTGTAAGTTGTTCTTTATCTCCTACGAGTATACGTCATGAGACCTACTAGAAATTAGGTTCTCTTAATCCCTACTTATGTTTGCCAGATGGTATTAGAGCAATAGGGTTAGAAACCCTATGAGAATTGGTCCAAGAGTGGAGGCAACCATCACCTTCTCTTCTCTATTTCTCTCCCCTAGTTATCACAGTTTCTTAAGTAGTAGTGTCGAAGCATTGTTTATGGTGAAAGTAAAGAGATAGTAAAGAGATATGCTTCTATTTACTATTTACCTATGCTCTACTTTACATCTTACTTGTGTTATTTATCCCATATTGCTTAGTTGTGTTTTTATTTTATTCTCTTGTCTTATAAAAGAGAAGGCATTGTACTCAGTTTTATTCACTTAATAGAAAACCTCTTTTTATTCTTTGGATGGTATCAAGAGCATCACGATCCGCCTTCCCCTCCCAACCCTAGTGCTTCCCCTTCCCCCATGCTCTAGCCGCCGTCCCCCCTGCCGCTGTTGTTCTGCCCTCCCTCCCCTTTCCTTCTCTTCCTCTACTCCACCTAGCCTCCCCCGCCCTTCCCTCTTCTCCGCCCAACCTCCCCTGCCCTTCCCTCTCCTCTACCAAACCAAGCGCTGCCCCCCCCGGCTGCCGCCGCTGCCGCCGAACTCCACCACCCCCCACCACCGACCTTCTCCTCTACCACTCCTTCCTGCTCTCCTTCCACCCACCGCGCCTGCTGCCACTCTTCTCCCGTACCATAATCTCCATCTTCTGGCCTCTCCTATCCTTCCGTTCTGCTCTCCCAGACTCATCGTCTCCAAGCATCTTAAAATAGCACGTTGACTTCCTAAAGAGTTTCTGGTTGCTTTCTACCTGTGCCTTATGGTGGAGTACTGATTCTCTTCGTGGTGGCGTGGGTTTTTCTTCCATCTACTCTGCCCCGTTGTGGGTTTCTACGATCTGATGCTTCAGATCCACTACTGGTATCTACTGCCCCGTAGCGGGTTTCTTCGAATCTATTGATCCCGACTTTATTTTGTCTATGCCCACAGTTTGTTTGGCGATCTTCTGACTACTACTGCTATTTTCTGCTTTCTGCTCTACCTCGGCTACAGATTTGTGTGTCATGGCATCTACTGCGTCTCCACGTTCTCTTTGTGTCACCACGGTGAAAGTTGATGGCTCCAAGATTTGGTCGACCTCCTTTATTTTGTATGTAAAGGCACAAGGTCTCTACTCACATATTACCACTGACCCTAAAACTCCTCTTGATGCATTGGCGGATGACAAGACACAACAAGCCTGCACATAGTGGAGTAAAAATGACTCGGGTGTTATGTCCTGGATCGTCAATAACACCGAGCCGAGGATCAGTCAGTCCCTCCTTTGCTTACATGATGCCAAGGCCATGTGGGATCAACTTTCCCCATGTCTACTCCCATCAACAAAACCTCAAGAAGGTTTTCAAGAATTTCAAGAACCTGGCAAAAGGAGTTCTGGACTGATGCGTCTGTTAAAGACTACTACAACCAGAGCTCTGCCCTCTGGAATGAATATTAAATCTATCTTCCTTTATTTGCTGACATCAAGGAAACTCAGAGACAACGCAATGAACTACAACTTATCTAGTTTCTTGCTGGACTCCCTTCCTCATTACCTGTAGTTGTTGAGCAAATTCTTTCTAGTGATCCTCCGCCTACTCTTTGAGATGTGCTTAAACGTGTTCAACGTTTACCATCAGCTCTAACTTGGAAAGCCCGCTTGGGCTAACCAGGTCACCTCTAATGCGGCTAAAGATTCTTCTTCTACTGATTACACCTCAGCTCAACCCTCTTTTGCCTGGATCCGGTCCGAGTTCGAGAAGCTCTTCGAAGAGCGCATGCTCAATCTACCATCTACTTCAGAGGCCGACTCGTCTGCCTTGCTTGCTGCTCCATCTACTAGTAAAAATAAATGGTGTATTGACTCTGGTGCTTCGGTCCATATGGCCAGTAACTCTGATTTATTCTCTGCTTTTACAAGATCCACCCCTCTACCTCTGGTAATGGTAGCTGATGGCTCTCAAACAACATTCCATGGCATTGGGAAGATTCCTTTATTAGAAATTTGCATCTGAAATCTGTCTTATATGTTCCAAGGTTTCCTATTAATCTACTTTCTGTTAGTAAAACTATGAAGATCCTTCAGTGCTATATTACGTTTGACCCTACGGGTTGTGTTTTTTAGGATCTCCGTACGAAGACGAGGATTGGTTCGGGCCATGAGGGACCAGATGGGCTCTACTAGCTAGACGGACTGACATCACCTATGCTATCATCATCTGTGACTGGGATTCAGTGGCATTACTGTCTTGGCCACCTGTCAGCTTCTAAGTTGATACATTTATTTCCTGCTTTAGCTGATAAGAGTTTTTCCTGTGAATCTTGCTAGTATGGCAAACAAACTCGGTCTGTGTTTCCTGCAAAGAAAGAAATTGGTTTTAAATGCGTTTTTGATATTGTTCATGCAGATATATGGGGTCCCTATTCTATTAGAAATCATTTTGGTGTTAGATATTTTATGACATTCATTGGCGACTTTTCTCGGGCTACATGGTTATTTTTACTTATAGATTGCATCACTGTTATGGACACCGTCATCACCTTTTTTTTCTTCTTCTAAAATTCAGACTCAATTCAATAAAACCCAATAAAATCTTTCGCACAGATGATACTCTTGAATACATGTAAAAATCTGTCACTTACTTTTGCTCATCCCGAGGGACGATCCATCAAACTTCATGATCCTATACCCCACAACAAAATGGTGTTGTTGAATGGAAAAATCGACATCTTCTAGAGGTTGCTCGCACCATCCTTCTTCATTATCATGTTCCTCAACGTTTTTGGCTTGACGTTGCTTCTACTGCTTGCTACCTTATCAATAGCATGCTTTCCTCTGTTTTGTAAAATCAGATACCGCATATGATTCTTTTTCCTGATGTGCAACTTTTTCTGTTCTGCGCATGTTTGGGTGCACTTGCTTTGTGAAAAACCTTCGTCCAGGGATGACGAAACTTGACCCTCGCTCTACATAATGTATCTTTTTGGGTTATTCCAGAACCCAAAAAGGATATCGCTGTTATGATCCTATCATGAGGCATTGGTCTGTTAGTGCGGATGTAGTGTTCTTTGAACATCTGCCATACTAAAGGGGCTTCGTTATCCTGTGAACTTTTGTCACCCACTCTGTTACTTGACATTGTGGATATTGATCCACCCTCTGAGTTAGCACCTGAAAAATGATTGTTGCAAGTCTACAAGAGAAGTCCTAACCGACTATCCCCTCCGTGGCCCCTCAACAACCAACTCCTTCGGCCGAAGATCACAACACAACTCAGGTACTATCCGACTTACACCTTCCAATTAGCCTATGGAAAGGTGTCTGCTCTTGTACTCAACATCCGATTAGTCATTTATGTTCTTCTACTAATTTGGGTGCTAGCTTTGCTTGCTTTACTGCTGCAATCTCTGCTGTGTCTATTTCGAAAAATGCTACAGAGGCACTTCAAATCCCTGCACGACGACAAGCGATTGAAGCTGAAATGCCGACACTCTGACTGCAAGACATGGAATCTTGTGAATCACCCTTCTGCCTGTCCTACGGTTGTATGTTGATGGATCTTCACTATTAAATATCAGCCTGATGGCATATTGACCGTTTGAAAGCACGCCTGGTGGCAAAAGGATATACTCAAACTTATGGTGTGGACTATTTTGAGATCTCTGCTCCAGTAGCTAGAGTCAATTCTGTTAGTCTCCTCATCTTTGTTGCTGTGGACAAAGATTGACCTTTGATTCAATTGGATGTCAAAAACACATTTCTTTATGGAGACTTGTAGGAAGAAGTTTACATGGAGCAACCGCCTGGCTTTGTTGCTCATGGGAGTATTCTTCTTGAGTCTGCAGATTGAGGAAAGCTATTTATGGCCTAAAACAAAGTCCTCGCGTCTGGTTTGTCAAGTTCAGTCAGATTCTCATCAAATTTAGATTTCGTCGTTCTCATTCAGATCACTTTGTGTTTATCAGAAAATTGCGACTAGTTTGGTCATTCTTATTGTCTATGTAGATGACATTATATTATATGGTAGTGAAACATGAGGCATTCAGGCTACAAAAACATATCCAAAACAACACTGTCACCAAGGATCTTGGTAAACTGCGATACTTCTTAGGCATTGAGGTAGATCTCTTGCAGGAAACAGATTTTCTTGGTTGCAAGCCAACCAACACCCCCTAGATCCAAACACTGATTGGGACAATGAATCTTCACCACCATATACTGATAACCACCAATTCAGGCGAATAGTTGGTAAACTCATTTACCTTACTGTCATGAGAGCTGATATTCCTACTGCTATAGGGTTTGTAAGAAGGTGCCTAGATAAACCCCGACAGCGTCACTGGGATGCTGTCTGTCACATTCTTAGATATCTCAAAAGCTCTCCAGGGAAAGGTCTATTATACAAGAAACATGGCCATTGCAATCTTTCTGGTTTCTTAGACTCTGATTATGCAGGGAGTAGATGTAACTGCAAATCTACATCCGGATACTACACCTTTGTTGGAGGCAATCCAGTTACTTGGCGTAGCGTAAAGCAGACAGTGGTAGCTAGATCAAGTACAAAAGCTGAATATAGAGCTATGACTCATACTACATGTGAACTTCTGCAGGTTCAAAGCCTTCTCAAAGAATTTGATATGTCTAATACTAGTCCTATTTTGATACTTTGTGACAACAAAACCTCTATTTTTATTGCGAGCGACCCTACCTTTCATGAGCGCCCAAAGCATATCGAGGTAGACTGTCATTTTGTTTGGGAATCTGTTCTTTTTGGCCGCATCTGTACCCCACATCTCAGTACTAAAAACAAGTGGCAGACATCTTCACCAAACTTCTACCTAAAGCTCGATTCAAGACTTTAGTGGACAAGTTGGGCATGTTCGACATCTATGCTCCAGCTTGAGGGGGAGTAAAGAGATAGTAAACAAATATGCTTCTATTTACTATTTCCTGTGCTCTACTCTACATCTTATTTGTGTTATTTATCCCATATTGCTTAGCTGTGTTTATTGTTTTATTCTCTTGTTTTATAAAAGAGAAGGCATTGTACTCAATTTTATCCACTTAATAGAAAACCTCTTTATTCCATGCCAAAAGTATTGTTCATGCCGAAAGTATTGTTCACACTATTGAATAAAGTTGCTACTTCACTTGATTCATCCTCACGTGACAACTTGTCTTAGTTACTCAGCCTCGTTCAACATGATACTCTGGATGTGGAGATGACCTAGTAGAAGTGGTTATACGAGTGGTGGGCATGATGCACCACATCAACACCTTGAGTGTTCTCACTATGGTAGTAACTGTTATACTAATGATACTTTTTATGAGCTACATGGGTTTCCTACCAAGTCTAGAAACGTAGGTCTAATGAAGATAATCCTTGAGAGGAGTGATGAGGCGTACAATTAGTTGACGCGACTTCGAGCTTCTCTGTATGCAACCTGCTCTGTTGGTTCTCTTGCTAAGCAGACTGGACCTTCCAACATTCGTATCTCAGGTTTCCTGAGCATCATCTTAATCTAGGTTCTATATTTAGGTTCATCTAATACTTTCTCCTCTCTTACCATGGTGAATATCATGACAAAGTTCTTGAGCTAGAAAAATACTATCGGTAATGTCTCATCCTTCAGCAGGAATTTTGCTCTACAGATATGATGCGAGGTAGAATCTTAGCAAGACAAGAAGTAAGGACTTTAATATCTATCCTCTTTGCCACATTTCCAACACTTATAAGGTGGAAGTGCGATAGGCTAGATGTTCGGGTCTCGAGTAGTAGGGACAGAGGTGAAGAGGTCTTAGTAGTATTTAAGAGCTTCAACAAGAATACAATCTGTACCGTAGATCCACTTCATACTTGTTGGTAGTATCTTCCTTGAGACCGACATGAGATGAATGAACTTCATACTTCTATGGATAACACCTATTGTAAGACAAAGTTTAATCATATTCATGTTAATGCAATGATTCCTTTGTCAAAATCTCAAGCATAACTATATAAATGTGATGCAAAGCTGTCGGGTCCAGGGGCACCGATATGTTCTAAACTTTTAATAGCTTTCAAGACTTCATGAGAGGAAGGCTTCATAAGAAGCACGACACTGTCAGTCTCAGTGACCATGGGTTGAAAGAACTCTAGATAGCCCAAATCCATAGTACGAAAAATGGTGAATAGGTCTGTGTCTCAGAAGCACAAACACGGACACGGATATGGACAAAGACACGAACATAGACAACAATTTTAGAAAATATGGGACACAAACTTGGTTTCAGATTCAGCAAGAGAAATTATGTACACACATATATATGTGTGTGTAAATACAACTAGTATGGAAACACAAAAAGATCTAAAAGATCTTAAAGAAATTCAATCACATTTGCTAATTCAAAATTATATACACGTTCGTGCAATCATCCGTCAATTCAAACTCCAAAGATACCCGACTTGTTTCCCAATTCAAGCAACATACACAAATAAAGAAAACATTCAATAACACAATCTATTTGCATAAAAATCAAGCCCAACCCATAGTGCAAGTCATTATGTGATCAAGCCAACAATACATTCATAATATCGAGAAATGAATGAAACACATATATTATAACCTACAACATTTTTGCAATAACTGTTTAAGAACACTAAAACCAAAGAGCTATGTATATTTGAGAACAACAAGATTTTCTATCCATGTTGAGAAAGAGGAAGAAGATATATATAAAACAGTTAAAGTGAAGAGAAAGGAGAAGAACCAAAAGTAATACAGATTACGAGGATGCATGTTGGATCGTAGTTTAATTAGGCCCATGGTGGTGTGAGAGGATGACATGTGTTGAAGTAGTTGATGGAAGAGGAGTGCAAGGTAACAATAGACATAGCGGATGCTGAATGGTGTATGCTATTGTTGGATATATTTTCATGGTGGTGAGGAGAGGTCGAAAACAAATAGTGGAGCATGAGGAAGTAAAGAGGAAAATAAGTAAGGAGAAGGAAGAAGAGGATGGGCTGATGGGGAGGAGGAAAAAGTAGGTAGAACAAGCTGTGATCACAAGCATAGACACCCTCCTTATATAGGATAGCAGTCCACAACATACGAAGTTCACCAATATGGGACAAAAGACAAGACATTAAAGAGTGCACAGAATAAACAAATACAAATAAATATATTAACACTCCTGCTCAAACTAGAGCATGGATATCATGCATGCCCGGCTTGTCCACCATAGAAAGGAATCTTGTCTTTGGCAGTGATTTTGTAAAGATGTCAGCTAGCTGATCTTTAGTCTTGATGTATGGAGTGGCTATGCACTTGAACAGAATGAACTCTCTAATGAAGTGACAATCTACCTCAATATGTTTGGTACGCTCATGGAATGTTGGGTTACTTGCAATGAAGGTAGCTGCTTTTTTACCACATTACATAGGAATGGGGGCAAGATCATAGACTCCAAATTCTTTTAATAGTCCTTGAACCCACATGAGCTCGCAAGTTGTATGTGCCATGGCGCGATATTCAACTTCAACTCTGGATCTAGCCACAACAACATGCTTTTTGCTTCTCCAATTGACAAGGTTACCACCTACAAAGGTCAGTGAATTCACAATCAGCCCTGCTGCTAGCGTGGTCTGAGTTAGAGAAACCGGAAATCTTGCAGTGCCCATTGTTTCTATACAGAAGACCCTTTCAAGGTGAGTTTTTTTAAGTATTTGAGAATGTGACACAAAATCCTAGTGACATTGTCGAGGTTTATCAAGGTACCTACTAACAAGTCCAACAACTGAAATGATATTTGCTCGTGTAACCGTCAGATAAATAAGTTTGCCCACAAGTCTTCTATATTGCTTGCTGTCAGGGTAAGGAGAAAAATCATCATCCTAATTGGTTTTGGGATCTAGAGGTGTGCTGATTGGCTTGGCACCCAACATGCCAGTCTCCTGTAGAAGATCAAGTACATATTTGCGCTGAGATAAACAAACTTCAGAAGAAGAATGAGATACTTCAATCCCTAAAAAATAGCGCAATCTCCCTAGATATTTAGCAATGAAGTGTTTTTGTATATATTCTTTGGTATCTTGAATACCCTGACAGTCACTCGCTGAAAGGATGATATCATCCACACACACTATTGGAACAATAAGCCCTGAATAGTTTTTTAACAAATACAAAGTGATCAGAATGCGTGCGTTGAAAGTCAAAATTTGCAAGAATCTGACTTAATTTATCAAACCACGCTCTTGGACTCTGTTTTAGTCCATAATTTGCTTTCTTAAGGTGAATGATTTTAGAACACTCCCCCTGAGCAACAAATGCGGGAGGTAGCTCCATATATACCTCCTCACGTAGATCACCATATAAGAAAGCATTTTTAACATCCATCTGAAACAAGGGCCAATTTTATTGACAACAATAAAAATTAGAATCCGAACGGAGTTAAGTTGCGCAACAGGCGAGAAAGTCTCTAAGTAATCCACGTCATAAATTTGTGTATAGCCTTTGGCCATAAGACGAGCTTTAAGTCGTCCAACCGTGCCATCAGGTTTATACTTCATAGTTAGACCAAACGACAACCAACGGGAGAAACATGAGCCGCACGATCAACTAAATCGAAAGTTTTTTTGTGCGAAGAGCCTCCATTTCCACTTCCATGGCACGATGCCAGGTAGGATGTGCTAGGGCCTCAATCCCAGTTTTAGGAACACAAATTGTGGAAAAAGCTATAGTAAAGTTTGAAAATTTTGAACCAAGATTAAGATTAGAGCATAAATTGCTAATAAGATGGAAGGTACAACAACACATCCCTTTTCTTATGCTAATCGGAGTATTCATATCAGCGTATACCTGATTAGTGTCGTGATCTGCCGATGAAGATGAGGGATTGGCTGAGGAGGGGCCATAGAGGGAGTTGGAGTTTTGCAGCGTCTTTGGTAAACCTGGAGAGGAACCTCAATAGATGAACAACAGACTAAGATGAGTCCAACTCAACAGTAACAGGAAGCGGTGTATCCACAAGCAGATCCGCAGATAGAGTCAAACTTATAGCAGAAAAATATGGTGTATCCTCAAAGAAAACAACATCCACACTAACATACCATTTCTTAGCAGCCAGGACATAATATCTGTACCCCTTCTGAGTTCGAGAGTATCCCCAGAAAACACACTTACTAGATCGGGGATCAAGTAAGCCATTCTGAAGATTTCAGACAAAACAAGTACTGCCGAAAACTCTAGGTGGAAGAGAGAAAAGAGGGGCTCCAAGATATAACACAATATAGAGACCTTGGTTGTTCAAGACAAACGAGAAACAGGAGGTGCCCGGTGGAGACAACATCAACACAAAAAGTTTTACGGACATGATAGTGAAACATAAGGGTTCGAACTACTTCAAGCATATGACGATTCTTGCGTTCGAAAATCTCATTCTGCTGAGGAGTGTAAGAACAAGATGTTTGATGGATAGTGCCAATAGTTTTACAAAAAATGTTGATAGATTGTTGCCTAAATTCAAGAGTATTGTCCGTTGCTAAAGTTTTTGATGGGCTTATTAAATTGAGTCTTAATCTCAACAAAGAATGCAGTAATAGTATCAAGAACATGTGCCCTATCGTTAAGTAAAAACAACCAAGTAGCCCTTGAGAAGTCATCGATAAAGGTCATAAAGTACCAAAATCCAGACATACTTGTGACAAAACAAGGGCCCCATATATCAACATGGACAATGTCAACAATAAAATTTGAGGCTATAATGGTTTGTCTAGAAAAATTACATCAAGTTTGCTTTCCTAACTGGCATGCTACACATGTAAACAGAGTTTCAAATACATTAGAAATCAAATGCTAGAGCTTGGATGCAGATGGATGTCCTAATCTGTAGTGCCATTGAAGTTTCGAAACAACCGAAGATAGAAGAGTAGTAGTATTTGGAGCATCAAGGTAGTATAAGCCGTCTAGTCCGTCGTGTGGAAATCTTAAAAGACACATCCATCCAGGTCAAACGTAATAGAACACTGAAGTTGTTTGACAGTTTTACGAATTAAAGGAAGATTCAAAGGGAAGCGAGGAACATATAGAGACGATCTGAGCAAGAAACTATTTGTAGTTTGAATATTGCCAACCCCATGAACTGGGGCTTGAGAGCCGTCATCAACAGTCACAGGCAGAATAGAAGAAGCACTTAATTTAGAGAAAATTTTTGAATCGCCAAAAATATTGGTATAAGCACTAGAGTTGATGGCCCACTTGTTTTTACCATAAGGAGCCGAGGATGCGCAAAAAGCAGAGTCACCATCCGAACGTGAAGCAAACGTCAAAGTTTGAAGTCGTTCTTTGAAGAACTTCTTGAATTTAGCCCGGACCAAATCCAGAGAAGCTGTGAAGAGTTAGACGGGTACATCCTTAGTATAATTAGTACATGCCTGATTGGCCCAGGTGTTGGGTAGCCATGTTTCTCCCAACAACGGTCCTCAATGTGATTGTTACAACCACAAAAGTTGCAATGACCAGTAGGAGGGGTGTTGCTTGGTCCAACGGAGGGCTGACCACGTCCCGGTCCAGTAAGGGTTGACCACGTCCTTATTCTGACGGGCCAAAACGACCACGTTCTCTGCCACGGCTACGACCTCTGCTACAACTAGATCGCCAGAGCGAACTACAAGAGCAGATGCTTAGTGGAACCAACAAGAGTAGAAGACGCAGATGGTAGGCGCTGAACCCTTTTTAGGACATCACGAAGCTCTTGGTGTGGATCACTAGAGAGGATCTGATCTACTATGCCTAAAAAAGAGATAGGCAATCCAACAAGGAACTATACCAACTAGAGTTCATTCCGCTGTCTTTGAATTTCAATGATATCAGAAGTCAGGGGAAGGTAAACTTCAAATTCCTCCCACAAAGCACAACATTGAGTATGATAATCCTTAATCGAGGTATCTTTAGAAAATTCTTTTTTAGCCAGATTTTTGAAGATTTTAAACACCTTTTTAGGGTTTTGTTGGTGCGAGTACACATGTGCTAACTGATCCCACATGGCCTTTTCCGTTTGAAGGTGTAAAAGAGAATGACTTATTTTTGGTTCCGGCACTGTTTGACCATCCAAGTCATAAGCCCCGAGTCATCCTTGACCCATAAGTCATGGGATCGTTTAATTTTTTCATCAACGTTCTCGGTAGGAAGAGAAAACCCTTTAGTAACAAGGTGAGAGTACCGACCTTGGGCCTTGACGTATATTAGAGAGTCTGGTTACTTTAGTTAATTAAGTAATTTGTGTGAGACAAGACACACTTGGGCCCAATGGCCCATATAGAATTAGACACAAATTACTTAATTAAGTAAACCAACCAGACTCTCTAATAACGTACAACTCAAAGGAAGCTGACCACATATGATAGTTAGAACTATCCAATTTAACGGTGATCACAGAGAGTTCTCAAGTTATCATCAGACGCAATGATGGAATCAGTTCTAAACCAGTCCACACAAATTCTTAGTTCAACAATGCGTGAAGCATCAACCAAGTTATTAATCGAAGGGTTTAGAGACCTAAAGAAAGGTCATTAAGATTTTTTTAATTAATAAACCAACGTCACATCGACAATTTAGACTGACATGCGACGAAGGTTGATGGGAGGGAGCAAGTCCCTCCCTGTAGAAGCGAAGCCTAGAGAAGGTGATCTAAGTCAGAAGCAACTGACTTTTTAGACGGATACACGACGTGGAGATGAAGCACAACACAAAGAGTGGATACTGTAGATGTGGGCGGGTGTGCGGTAAGCGGGTTGATGCAACAACGGTGTGAAGTTTTAGTGGGTGGATAGATGGTGGTGGCAGGCGACTGGGGGGTATGGGTGACGACAGATGGTTGGGGGGGTTGGCTGGGACAGGATAGCCAACCCTGTCCTGAAAGCCGAGAGGTGTGATTTTTTAGTGGGTGGATAGATGGTGGTGGCAGGCGACTGGGGGTATGCGTGACGACAGATGGTTGGTGGGGTTGGTTGGGACAGGATAGCGGGTAGGTGGGGGGGGGGGAAGTAGCGGCCAATGGGGGGGGGAATCTGGAAGTGGGCGGGATCTGGAAGTGCGGCGAATGGTTGCAAGCGCAGATGATGGAGGCGAGATGGTTGGAATGGGATAGCGGGTAGTACGGACGAGAAGGAGTAGAGCAGATGGTGGGAGAGATTTGGAGGAGATCAGAGAGGAAGAGCGACAAGATGAGGAAGGGCGGTAGGATTAGGAAGTGCGGGCGGGTTGGCGATGTGGAGAGGATGACTGGGTTTCAAAAGTGCGACCGGGAGGATAGCAGTTAGCATAAGAGATGCGGATGGGAGCGGTGGCTGGGTCGGCGTACAATTGAAGATGGACGATTGGGGGGGCAAGGAATGAAGAGAGAAAGACAACTAGGGGGACAGGAGGTAGAAGAGGATTAGGGCGGATCAAAAGGCTGCTCTGCCATGTGATCAGAATAGGTTTGTATTATTAGATAACTAGAGAATACACAAAATAAACAAATATAAATAAATATATAAACACAAGGACACTTCTGGGAGGTTGTTGTGGTTGTTCTTGAGATGTCTAACACCGTGTACACGTATTTCATGTATCCACCTCGTGTCCACCGCATGTCCAAGTCAGACACATGTCTGGGACGGCCACGACGACCTACGAGAACTGTCTATGCTTCCTAGGTCTGAGTAGTATCCAACAACTTCAACCAAGGATATTGTCCATACCATAGATATAAAGGTCACTGTCCTCTATAAATATTTTCTCAATGTGAGATATCTTCTGCCTTGATTCGAGGTGTGCGTGGAAGAATTGATTCTTACGACTTATGATCACCCACTTTAAGCCATATAATACCAAATTTCTTGCGGAACAATGTTTCTTCTTAACTGAAGGCTTCTTGAAGGTTGTTCTTGGCTTTATTAAGAGCCCTCAAAAGCCTTGTGAAATCGTTAACATCACATTATTGTTGATGCTACTAAACTTTGCTGCATTCACACTGTTTAGACTTGACAAACACATTGACGATCACATCTTTCTTCCACTCGACAAGCACTCTGTCGAGGTTTATTTGTTGCTCGAATACTCTGAAAGAAGCATTCCCCCATCCCTCCATTCGCCATTTGGATTAGATGATGGATTTGATCCAATCATGCCCGAGCCACATTTTAAGAAATCTGATGGGTGGAGCTGAGTTGACTCTATGACCTCCAAAGGACATGGAGAGGGATGTATACAGTCACCTGGACTTGATATGATACTGTGATGCTGACTATGCTGGCTTTCGTTTTGATAGAAGTTCTGCCTCTGGTTATTCTACCTTTGTCGGTCCCAACTTGATCACATGACGCAACAAAAATAAAATGTGATAGCTAAATCTAAAAGCATAATACTGAGCCGTGGCCCACACCACTCATGAGCTCATGTGAGTCAAGTCCCTTGTTGATTTAAACATAAAATTGAATCTACTATTTCCACGTAGTGTGATACCTAGAAACCACCTTCAGGGTAAGCAATCCAGTCTTTCATGAAAAAACCAAGTATATTGAAGTTGATTGTCACTTTCTACAAGATGTTGTGATGAGCGAGAATATCACTACTCTTCTAAAGACGCAAGATAAGATGCAAGATGACAACTGATGTCTTCACAAAGCTCCTTGCCGAGAAGTGTGTTCAATAACTCTGAATAAGCTTGCATAGTTGACATCCATTTCCCAGCATGAGGGGAAGTATTGATATTTATCCTCTTTTATTTATCTTTACTCGTATTTTACATCTTATGCCTTATGCTATCCTTTGGTTCCATATTTTGGGGTTTGCACGTTTCCACAAGTCTATATAAATAAGCACACACTTGTGGAAATGTAAAGAGATGGGAAAAGCCTACACAACAATTCCAAACCAGAAACCAAATGAATAGAAAGCCATTCAAACTATTGTAGCAAGGTACATCGGATCCGTATCTGATCAAAGTAAGAAAATCTAAAAAAAAAATTCAATTTTAGGCTTCAGAATAAATAAAGTAAATTTCTCTATTTTAATTTTCCTTGTATTTTGGTAAAATGCATTCGTTTCTGCATTTTCACAAGAAGAAAGCAAGGGATCCATCAAATTTCCATTATTTAGTTATATACAAAACACATTTATTTATCTACAAACAACACAAGTATGACCCTAGTAAGCGTCCTTATTTGGCGGTTCTTAAGTAACTGGTTAGAAACTTGTGATTGCGGTGGAAATGAAACCCTACTTTTAGAAAATTAAAATCATTAGAGCGATAAGAAAGATAATTTGTATAGCTAAAAATGGGCCATGATGGTATCTGCTGTTGAGGACTAGAAAGATGTTTCAGATGAATGTAATAACAGGGGTCACAAGTTGTGGTAATGTTTGTAGTGCTGGAAACTTATAACCGCTTTGACATAAACAAAACATGTTCACTACTTTCAGTCTATTTATGAGCATTGCAGCTTCCATTCTGGTGTTTTGTGCCTTCTTTGAGATTTGAGGATGCAATTCTTGAATTCTATGCACAAGGTTAGACATAAATTATAACAGGATCACAACTTTCTTAAACAGAACCGACCAAGAACTTCCTTTAACATAAATAACGAGTTAACTGCTTTGTAGTTTGATTAATATGTTTTCTATGTAAATACTTGGACCTGCAGATTTGGACAACTTTTTCCGGTTCAGATATCTAAGTTTGATTCTTCCTATTTGACATTTGTATTTTATTAGTCTCATTCAGTCACCCACCCCATTCAGCGTTACCAGAATATACACATTCTCAGTTGTTATTGTTGAAATGCATGCAGGAGTTGCTTTTTCCAGTGGTGGAGGCACATAAACGGCTCTGTTTTTTAGCAGCATGGGAAGATCCTTTTAAATCCACTGCATTTCTAGTGCTGACCTTGTATTTTGTATACAGGTATGTTGTTCTCTCTGTATATATATTTCTCAGCATGCAGTTCGGTGTTCAACTTCCTCTTCACGTTGCCCAGTCCAATTTTGGGTAGGAAAATGAAGTTCTTATTCTAGTTAGGAATAATCTATGGAACTGCATGTTTCCAACTTTCCATAGGATTCTAGTTCTTTGTCTGAGCTGTTGATTTCCATATAAAGTATTAAAGGTATTCCTCTCATTGATGACACATTTGATGAATTACTTACCTACAATAGAAAATTGTTGAATTCCGTTGTTTTCTAGTCGATTGTTTAAATGGACTTTTTTGCCACTGTTTAGGTAATTGTTAATCCATATGAGAATCAACCTTCAGTCATACTGCTACCTTCTCTTAATCCTTTTTTTTTCATCTTTTTGTTGTCAACTATTTTGAATAAATTTACCTAAATGGGACAGAAGTTCATGTTCCTCCATTCTAGGATCTGAATATTGTCACTTGAAGTTTGGAAATACATGTGCTTTTTTTTAATATATCTATTTTATACAGTTTATTTATGTTCTGTTATTTCTATTATCTGTTGGACCTCTATGTAATTGTCTCAATACTTTTATTAATAAAAGGAAGAAGATACATATCCCTTCACCGTCACGTTACTTTTGACATGGTATCAGAGCAATGCCGTTCCTAAAGATAGATCTCTCTCCTTTTATCTCCTTCATCCTTCAGCAACACGCGCCGGAGCCACCAGACAGGGAGTGTAGCAGCTGCCGCTGACACCCTAGCCAATAGTCGTCGCCGTCGGTGCAAGGGCCAGCAGCCGCCGCAAGGGCCAGTAGCAGCCGCCGCCGCCGACACTAGGGCTAGCAGCAACCGCCGCCAGCATGAAGGCTAGCAGAAACCGCAGTTGGCGCCAGGGCAAACAACAACCACCGCCGGCCAACAGTCTCGCTAGAGCCGCCACCGACCAACACGTCAATGGATCTCTTCGGAAAATCCAAACCGAAGAGTCCGCTTCGACGTAGAGAATTTCTAATCACATCTCCTCCATGTGTTATTAGGGAATTTTCAGTTGGGGGCTGTGGGTGCGTCAGACACATTTAATTTCTCGACGTGACATGTATCTTTCCGTCACTCTTTCTTGTGACGTGTATCACTCCGTCACTCTATCCTCCGTTTGAATCATGGAGGCCACTAAGGCATGAGTTGTCTACAACGAGATATCACCTATCTTCTCCATCAAGCTGAACGGGAAGAATTATCTCTTGTGGATGAATGTTGTCCATACAGTGTTGGAATCTCGAGACAAGGCGAAATATATTGAGTCGAATCCCCCTACGAATACTGACAAAGGCTATGCTGAATGGAAGCGTCATAGTAGTTTGGTGAAGACATGGTTATGGGGGAGCATGGAACCTGGAATTACTGCTAGGTTAATGTTCATCTGGGATGCAATCAAGAAACATTACTCTCAAGAGAAGAATGCTCATTGTCAGTTCATGATATATGTCTGCTTGTTTGCCGAACGACAGGGAGACAAGCCTTTAGAAGAATATTTTGGGGTGACCCAAGCTATTGCTCAAGAACTGAGTTTCTATCATCCAACGACTGTCCAAGAACAGGTCAAGGATAGAGATGATTTGGTTACAACAAAGTTCTTATCCGGAATGAGTTCTTCATTGAGTTCAACCCACAATGTTATCTTAGCTTCTGATAAACTTCCTAGTCTGGAAGAAGCTTATTCACAGGTTATGCAGTCCAACTTGGAACCAGTTGATTCTACAACTGTCTCGTCTCCTGGAGAATCTCATGCATCTGTAGCTGCTGCAGTTAGAGGAGGCCGTACAGGTACAGGCCGAGGAGGTGGCACACGACCTAAGTGCACTTTTGGTGGCCGTCTTGGACACAAGGTGGAGAAGTCTTGGAAGAAGCATGGTAGACCTTCTGCACCACCCGTGGGGCAGCCGACTTTATTGGCTTTACTGAGTCTTCTGAGCCTTCTGCTTCCAGTTCTAGCATCACACTTACCAAGGAGGAACATGATAAATTTATTCCGGCTACTCAGCGTCTGAGTTTGGGATCATCTTCTTCTTCTTCAGCCAACTTGGCGTCTACTATTGGTAATCAAGCTACCTCTTTACTGGCTTTCAATTCAACTTCTTCTTGGGTGGTTGACTCTGGAGCTTTATAACACATGACTGGTATGAGGACACTGCTTCATTCCATTAACTCACATATTCCTCACCTGTCTGTGACATTAGCAGATGGTTCAGTGAGGAGAGTGTTAGCCAGTGGATCTATTTCTCCGACTCCTAGAATTGATCTTAAATCTTTACATTATGTGCCTGCATTCCCATTTAATCTTCTTTCTATTGCAAAATTAATTGATACTGTGAAATGTACGGTGACATTTAGACCTTCTTGTTTTGTTTACATGATCTCAACAATATGAGGACGATTGGTGGGGGGCCTAGGAAAGGTGATCTCTACCTTTTCCATGGTGAAAGTCTGCCCTGTCAAGTATCTACTCTTTCTCCTAATATCCTTTTGAGCGACTCTCCTTTACTGTGTCACTACAAATATGGACATCCTTCTCTGGAAAGCTTGAGGAAGTTAGAACTAGATTTATCACAGGTGTCTTCTTTAGAGTGTCAGTACTGTTAGTTGGGGAAAACATCATAGGATGTCGTACCCCACTCGTGTCAATAAACATGCTCTTTGTCCCTTTGAGTTTGTCCATAGTGATGTCTGGGGTCCTGTAAAAGAAAGCAGTTATAATGGCTTTCGCTATTTTATTTCCTTTGTGAATGATTTTTCTCGCATGACATGGATTTATTTGTTGAAGAGTCGAGAGTCTGTGTTCTCCATTGTCAAGCATTCTTCAGTCTGATAATGCCTTGGAATGTATTCAAAATGCAATGGCTGATTTTTGTAGTTCTATTAGAATGATACATCGTACATCCTGTCCTCACACTACTCAACAAAATGGGATAGCTGAGAGGAAAAATTGTCACCTTCTTGATATTGCCAGGACAACTATGTTTCAATCAAGTGTCCCCAAGAGATTTTAGTCTGATGCTTTACTTACTGCATGTTTTCTTATTAACAGGTGTAACGACCCCGCCTCTCGGTAACCCCCAGTTAAGGGAGACCAAGAGGTCAGAGGCGTTATCCCAAAATAGGATCAGTGGTTTTGTAAATAATCAACAATAATTAATAAATTCTACTACAACTAAACTTTTAATGGAATAAAATTTTTCTTTTCATCTATGAAGCACGGATACTCCAAAACAGGTGCCGTACACGTATCCGATATGTATTGGATACCAATACTCTGTGGATACTCCTGGATACGTATCAGATACTCCTAATCCGTATCCTGCCGTATCCAGTCGGTTAAAACTAGAAAAAAATCTGGGCATGACATTGTTTGATTAGCATTTGACACCAACTCATGTCTCAACCCTCTTTTTTAAGTAGTAGCTTACAACAAGGCTGTCATAGTTACTTCCTTGAAGTAGTTCAAGGTTAGTCACCATTCCTCTTGCTAAATGCCAAACTTCCTTCTTCTCTTTATTGTTTGTATCTCCTTTGTTTTTTGGGATTTCACTTTTTAAAGAACTTCAATATGTAATCTGGATTTTTGTTTGTTCTTCATTGCAAACCAATTCATTCACCTTTACATGGTACTTCTGGATGCTTTCCCTGCTAAGGTGCAAGTTTTAAGCACGTTGATGTCCTCCATATTCTATGAAAGGATTCAATTTAGTATTGTTGGGTTAACTGCCTCTTGTTTTGGTGACTAAATCCGTTGTGATTTATTCTGGATTTCTATCTAGACAATATCTATTTCATCTTCTTTGAAGATAATCATTGCATCCCCATCTTTATGTCTCCCCCTTTGAAGCACCGATACTCCAAAATAGGTGTCCTACCAGTACTTAATACATATTTGATGCTAATACTCCCTACATATTCTTTAATACATACCAAATACTTCTTAAGTCGTATTCCTATTTTTATTAGCAGGATATGACCTTAATGCAGCCAGGATACAACCAACCCATTTAGCAGCCAAGAGAGCACCCCACTCGTGTGATCCCTCAAAATCCCAAAACCATGTGACTTCCAACTCTAGACTCCCCCTATTGTATTGTGATTTGAGAATGAAATTGGTATTGTCTTTTAAACTTTTAAAATAAACATTAAAAAAATTGTTGTATCCATGTTGTACCCGTATCTTATATTTTTTGAAAATTGTCATATCCCCGTACCACACCCATACCCGTATCCATTTCTGTATCTATATCCGTGCTTCATAGTAGCTAGCTATACCCTGAGAGAAGATAGCTTGGTATCACAGATGACACAACTCACTTTACAACACAACATTACATGATACATGAAATGTGAAAGGTTTAGAATATGATATTATCTGTCTTTTTGTAACTTGTCTCACATTAATATGAATGAAAGACCCCTTTTTAAATTATTGTTTGATATTATGGTATTGGTTTCCATTTTCTTTAGAAATATTGTGATTTTTGAATAAAATTTGATTGTCTTCATCTATTTTTAAATAAATATATTGGTTATTTTTAAAAAATATTAAATAAATATTAAAAAATTGCCGTATCCATGACGTACCCGTATCCTATATTTTCGAAAATTGCCGTATCCCCGTACCCGTACCCGTATCTGTGCTTCCTAGCTTTTCATACCTTGCAAAATATGGGAAGTGGAATTCTTTACTCAAGAAAGAACTTATCTATTTATAATCTTCCAATTCTTTATTAAGCTTTATTTCATCAATGTCACTTTAAAGGAATATCCATTTTCTTGGTAACCTAAAACGCCGACAAACGAAACGACGGTCAGTATAACGAATTATACTGGTATGTGGAGAAAACAATAATCTTGCATTTAATTGTAACAACATATTGCAAGCAATTATGGTTTAACAAGCAAACTTTACATTTTAAACATGACTACTCAATCCTTACATACCCTAGCCTCTGTGCGGTCCCTGCAGTGGACATGGATACTACCTCTCATATGGTAGATCTCAACTAACCCCCATGATCCTACCTTACATGTAGATCAATACATAGGATTGTGGAGTCGCATGGCCCTGCCCAAAGGTAGTCCAATCCCTGACTCGTGATAACCTGATGGTCCTACCTCGCGGGTAGACCATGTACTAGGTCATCTATCTCATCAACATCAGAGCTTCAGAGGAGGACCATGATCTGAGCTAGTTATGCACATATAATTAGGGTGATAGTCATAGTCACTTTATAATTGCATGAAATAAAAAACAATCAAGCATTTATTCCAAGCAATCGATAAAACTTCGGGAATCGCCGGGAAACTAAAACGATTTATCCATAAGCGTAACCACATACCTGTTCTTGAGCAATAGAATCCAAATTTAACAAAATATCCAAGCAAGCACTTTAAGGCACAGTGGCACACAACCCTTAATTCCTAAAACATATAGATTACCTAATGTCAAAACACCTCCCTAATGACATGAGGATACTTTCTAAAGCTTCCAAGCCCTTAGGGTTCATTAGGGTTTCTTTATCCAACTTTTAGTGCCTTTTAGACTCGTAACCCTAAAACATGTTCTTTATTTCTCAAAAACCCTAATTATTCCAATTATCCTCATTAAGGGTTCTTTAATCTTAAAACAAGTTTGAGATCACCAAATCTCTGTTATATAATTACATTTTCGGATTTAAACCATTAAAATCCATATATTCCCCAAATTAGGGTTTCTAAACATAATCATGTGAATAAAACCCTAAAACAAGCATAAAACTACCTTTTCAAATTTAACTCTCCCTTTTATTCTCAACAGGTTAATATTACTCAGAATAACCCAAAAGAGCCATTAAATCCGAGTTCAATATCAAATTAGGGTTTTACCATAATTTAATACATTAAAAGTGGTAACTTTGTGTACTTTTTAAATTGCAAGTAATATAAGGCTCTAATTCCATTTTTATCAGACTCTTATGTATTTTTCTGATCAAAAAGCACTATTTACTTTTATTTTTTTGGCAAAAGGAGCGATTTTTAGTGAATTAAACAAGATTCCATGATTTTCTTGTATTTCGACTAGAGAGGCCACTAACCTGGGATTTTTTGGAAAAACGATGACTGTTGGATCGCATGTCATCGTTGACTGGGCATGATCGCGCGGTTCGCACAGCTCGCGCCCACTAACAACCTTCAAAATAGCGGAGCGCTTCTCGGCTGTCGATTCTTCACGCGATCCACTGTGGACTCCGATCGAACGACAGCTGCTCTTAGTCCTCCACACGATCCAACAGGCTACTAGCGGCGGCGCCGCGGTTGAGAGATCACCGGAGCAACTTCAACTCAGGGATCTGGGGCACGAGAGTAGAGGGGAAGCGGTCGGTGGTGATCGTGAGGGTCTGTCAAAGTCAAGGGGGGTCCTGTTTATAGGATTTGGGGGCCAATTCTAGGGTTCCCAATCCTAGCCGTCGCTCCCTATTTTAGGAAAATTAGGCGTTCTTTCTAGAACCCTCGAAATCCTCGAAAACCTTGGTTAGTTGGGTGCAAAACACTCTCCCGAACCCAACCATCAACTTTCCTTGTCTGCACATGGACGCAATCGCGAGAAAAATCGGGTGGAATGAACCTCTGTCTGCGGCCTATTCCTAGTTCGGCTAGAACTAAAAGATGAGCGGCCTCCGTTGGATCAAGATCCAACGATCCACATCACTCGCGCCCAAACAAAGGAAATTTGGTTTTTATTTTAGGAAAACCTCTCTTTAGGACAATTTGGAAAAATCATAACTCTCAAATCATGGCTCCGTTTAATCCCATATTTTGAGGGAAACTTCATAATAACTTCATTTATCGTCGTGCCAAGTTTGGGGCCATAACTCAAAAGTAAACGAGCCTTTTCTTTATGGGTAAGTTATTGCTTAAATATATATATATATATATATATATATATATATATATTATTCATATTTCCTCTTTCACACTTCATTATTTTCCTTTATTTCAATTCTTTGCATCTCAAGGATCCATGTGGGGTCCGAATCACCATCCATTATGATCAAACCCACACTTATCTATTTATTTCTTATATTTTCACCTTTATCCCAATTTTCATTATTATTTATGAAATTCTTATTCCCTTTTAACTTGTCTTCCTCTTTTATTATCTTGGACCCATTATTACCAAAGGGTCCACGAATAACCATGCACAAGGAAGATTTGTAAAAGAAATCCATATATTTATCATAAATCATGCAAATTAACAACCAAGTACAGTTCTTTTGAAACAATTGCAATTACACTCATATAAGCAAAATTGAGGTTATAACAACATGCAACCTTCTTCTATTCTTGAAGGACGTACTCCTTTCTCTGTCCTACGTCCTAATGTTCAACCATTTCTTATTCCCCTCAGGGTGGTTGTACTTCTTTTGTCCACAATTTTGATCCTAAGGCTGATAAACTATCTCCTAGGTCGATTAGGACTTTCTTGGTTACTCCAACACCAACAAGGGTTACAAGTGTTACTATGCTAGTCTTCATCGTATGTTTGTGTCTAGGGATGTAACTTTTCATGAGTCCACTCCATATTTCTCTAGTGTTCCCAGTAAGGGGAAGCAATTGTGTAAAAGTGAGAGAGTGCCACCATCAGAAATCAGTGAGAGAGTGCCACCTATCATTCCAAAATATGGTGTAATTCAAGATGAGCAGTCGGTAGATGTTACTCCAATTCAACAATACTCACATGTATATCACAGACAAAGCAGGAAAGACCATGATGAGGTAGCGACTCCAGTCCCTGAGCCTTCCCGATCTCCCTCTACTCAAGAGATTCCTGAAGAACCATCTGATCTTGATTTTTCCATTACTCTCCGCAAAGGTACTCGTTCCTATACTACTCGTCATCCTATTGCGGGTGTGTGTTGTTTGTTAAAATTATCTAAGCAGGCATGTTCCTTTGCTCTTGGGATTGATTCTAAGGTTATCCCAAGAAATGATCTTGATGCTATGAAGGATATTGGTTGGAAACAGGCGATGCAATCTGAAATGTCTGTTCTTCTACATAATGACACCTGGGAGCTTACTTACTTACCTACAGATAAGAATGTTGTGGGCTGCAGATGGTTATTCACTAGGGATGGCAACGGGTCGGGTTTTTGAAAACCCGACCCAAACCCGACCCGACCCGTTTTAACAAAATCCGATCTGGCCCGCTCCTGGAAAAAACACTGACTCAAAAAATCCGCAAAAATCCGACCCAAAAAAACCCGACCCGAAATACGGACATTAAAAAACCCGCAAATATACGCAGGCTTTTTTTTTTGTTCACAACATTACTACTGTTTACAAAAGTATTATAAAAACCCCACTTAGATTCTTTTCGTAGCCGTTCTTGGAGTAGAACAGCCGGTGCGCCGTGACGATGTCCATCTCCGTGGGACCTTTCTTCTACCGACCGTGTTCCGAGGTTTGCCTCTTGCTGCTGGAGTTAGCGGTTTCGGTTTTAGAACTACTGGCAGTAGTAGCATGCCCCCCAGCGGCAGCGGCTGCGGTGGCCGCACTTGCGCGTCGTGAGGCGGAGTGGCGTGGGACGGGGGCAAGGAACGCGAACTTCTCCGTGCCGTCGCTGTGGCTGCGTTCGGTGGCGTGCATGATGTCACGCAGGCGCCAGCGCTTGCTGGAGTCGACGGCGCCGGCGGATCTGCTCTTCCATGCAGCTGTACTCTCCGGATGCGCCTCTGCGGTGGGTTTAATTGATGATGAGGACGGTTTCTTGGGAACCCACACGCAGTAGTTGTCGATTTCGGGCGTTGCTTCCGGCGCCGCAGTAGATTCGTGTGTCAACACGTCCTGCTTGTGGTCCTGTTGGTCGTCCGGGTGTGGGCGGGAGAAGACAGGGTAGTATTGGGTCGGAAACATATGCCCCGCATGGAATACGTCGTCGTCGGCGCTGGAGCTGCACGAGAACCCCTCGGGTGGTTCTTCTCCTTCTCTGTGTAAATCGACGCCGTCGCCGACACCGCAGCTAACATGCTCTTCCTGGTGTGTGTGTGTGTGTGGGTATGGTGGTGGTGGGTCGGTGTGCTGTGGAGTTATTAGATGCAGGGCCCGTGGCCAAGACGGAGTCATGGCGGAACTCCATTGCAATCGGTCCAATAGGTACTGAAGGTCTAGTCGTTTACTAATTACTACTCTGATTTACATGTCTTGGATGACATCCACATCGATGTCGAGCCCACCGAGCTGGAGTTCACCGAGTTTGAACTTGTCGAGTTCCCCCATGGCTGGTGCGACGACGATTAGGAGTGGGGGACTCAAGAGGACTGGACGCATCCAAAATCGTGAGTGCGGGTGCAGGCACCCGCGTGTTTCTGCATATAACACCCGCGTCCAACATAGCACTCACAAGTGTCAGCCCGCAAAAGCCCACAAACCCGAATAAAACCAAATTTTGCGGGTCAGATCGGGTCGGGTCGGGTAGGGTAGGGTTTTTTTGCCATGCCTATTATTCACAGTGAAACATAATCCAAATGGTTCAGTGGAGAGATTGAAGGCTAAACTGGTGGCAAAAGGTTACACTCAGACATATGGGGTTGATTTCTTTGAGACCTTTTCACTTGTGGCTCGTCTGAATTCAGTACGGATTCTTGTTTCTCTAGCTGCTACATTAACTGGCCTCTATTTCAGCTTGATGTCAAGAATGCCTTCCTACATGGTGATCTACAGGAAGAAGTGTACATGGAGCAACCTCCTGGTTTTGTTGCTCAGGAGGAGTGTCAGAATGTGTGTAGATTGAAGAAAGCCATTTATGGGTTGAAACAATCTCCCCGAGCTTGGTTTGACAAGTTTAGTGATGTTGTATTACAAATGGGCTTTTCACGTTCTGTGACTGATCATTCCTTATTCTATTCTAGCTCTTCTGCTGAATCTTTTATTATTGCAGTATATGTTGATGATATAGTTATTCTAAAATAATAAAAGGCTTTATATTAGATGAATAAAACTTGTGTTGTACAGGCGCCCGCCTGGGCGTCGCCGAGGCTTAAGTCAGCTCGCCTCAAACTGGGCGCCCACCCCCCTAATTGACCTAAGTTGTTGTCTAAGGCCTTTTGAGGCCCAAATTAAGCCAATTCAATGCTAATTTAGCATAAATTAGATCTGAATTTGATCAAATTGAGTCATTTTATGGTTAAATTGTCTCTGATATATTCCAAACGGGGTCAATTTAGGGTAAATTAGGTCTGATTTGGGGGAAACAAGCCTGATTCGGGGGAATTAGGTTTGATTTGGGGGAATTAGGTTTGATTTGGTCATGTAAGGTCTAGTTTAGATCAACATAGGGAAATTTAGGGTTAGTTAGGTTTGATTTGGTCATGTTTTGCAAATTAGGTTTGATTTTAGGCCAAATTATGCCAAATTTGAGCGGATTAGGTCTGATTTGGGAAAAACAAGTCTGATTTCGGAGAAATGGTCTGATATGGTGAAATTAGGTCTAATTTGGCCAAATTAGATATTGTTTAGGTCAATATAGGGAAAATTTGGGGAAATTAGGTCTAATTGGATCATAATATACAAAATTAGGTTTTATTTAGGCCAAACCATGTCAAAATTGGGCACATTAGGTCTACTTTAGGGGAAACAAGTATGATTTGGTGGAAATTGTTCTAAATTGGATGACTAAGTCTTATTTGGCCAAATTTTGTCTCATTTAGGTGAATATATGAAAAATTTATGGAAATTGGGATTGATTAGGTCATGGTATACAAAATTAGGTCTTGTTTAGGCAAAATTTAGCATAAAATAGGTCAAATTTGGATCAAATGAGTTCAAATTAGGTCCAATTAGTTCTAGTTTAGGTCTTGTTAGTTTTGATTTAGCCTAAATTCTACATAATAGTATTATATATGTTTTGGCTACAAACATAATACATGTTTAGCCGACCAAAAAAAAAATAATACATGTTTAGCTTTCTGATTTCTATATGAATTTTTTTTAGGTAAAACTTCCACAATTCAATCCATATCTAATGATTTTGTTGCTTTCTTCATACGATGCTAGCACATCATTGCTTGCATATATATCATGTATATTTGTATGTGTAAGGAACTAAGGATTGTATTTTTCAGAAATTTAACATATTTGTTTTTTTGCTGAACCATGCGTGCTTCCTTCTTTATTAAAACCAAACAGAGAGTAGTCTCTTTACAACATTGTAGAACTAACAACTGTACAAAAAAGAAAAGAACAAAACCATGGACTATCTGTACATGCTATTAACATCACGGAAGCACATAGTCCAGACCCCTTTGGGATCACAGGACTTATGCGAAAAGATCCTCCTATTCCTTTCATTCCAGATGCTGTAGATAAGGAAAAAAACAGCAGCTCTAGCTTCCTTCTCCAAAGAGAGGACATCAGTAAGACATGAAGGAGCATGACCAAACTTCAAACTGAACTGAGACCAAAGTTCAATGCTAAACCAACAAGAGAAAAAAAGATGTTGACTATTCTCAACATTATTCCAGCAGAGAAAACAGATAGAAGGGGACTGAAAAGCGAACTTCATCAAAGTGTCATGAGTAGGCAAACGATTAAGGTAGCATTTCCACAAGAAAATAGAGATATTCCTCGGAATCGTATTACTCCAAATCCCAGCAGTCCAAGGAAGCACACAACTTCTGTTCCTGCACATGTTCCAGCAGTCCTTCAAAGACAGAGATTTCCTCCCGTTCACAAGAATATAATCCTCAGCATCAGGACTAGGACTAGCTAAAGTTCTTAGGGTTCGAAGAGCAGCATTACCCCCACGAACAGTGTCAGGGATAAACCACTCACCATCCTTCAAGCAAGCATCCACACGACAATTATCCCCTTTTCCAAGTCTATACTTAAGCTGAAGCTTAACATGATCAGCTAAGTAAGTTCCCTCCCCAAACCAGGGGTCCTTCCACAACCAGAACCAAGCACCATTACCCAAACATAACTTCAAATGCTTCAGGAGGAAATCCCTATGGTTGAGCAATTTTTTCCAGAGCCATGAGTCAAAGGACTTAGGCTTAACCGACCAAATAGAGTCATTCTTTAAATACTTACCGTGCAACCACTTAGCCCACATGGAATTCTTATCACAAGCAACAATCCATAGATTTTTAATAACCCCAGCCATAGCCCAATCCTTGATACATCTAACACTTAACCCTCGTTCAGCTCTGGGTTTACAAATCCGGGACTAAGAAATCAAGTGAATGTGCTTTTTGTCATCAGTGTCACCCCATATAAAGTTCCTGAACTTCCTCTCTAGCTCATTGATCACTGAAGCAGGAAGAGGGAACGCCGCAGACCAAAAAATGTGATAGGAGGACAACGTGGAAATTACTAGCTCCACCCTTCCAGCCATAGACAACAGTCTACATTTCCAGGAGTCCAACTTCAAAGAGACTTTATCGAGAATTGGAGCACACATGACTTTAGTTAATCTCCCCGTAAACAACGGAAGGCCCAAATAAGTAACTTGAAAAGAACTAATCCCAATATCCAAAACATTAGAAATGTCTTGAGCACAACAACCTGGACTTAGAAAGAGATGGCTCTTAGTGGAATTAAGTTTAAGACCAGAAATGGAAGCAAACAGATTCAGAATGTCTTTGAAAGCCTACGCATACTTGGTGCCAGCCTTCGAAAAAAGAAGCAAATCATCCGCAAACACAATATGAGACACACTTGCTTCATTATTGACGAGAGGTACCAGATTTTTGCATTTGATTTCATAATTGATAATAGAAGATAAACCTTGCATAGCGATGACAAAGAGATAAGGTGCGATCGGGTCACCTTGTCTAACCCCATTAGAGGCAGTAAAGGGAATAGAAGGAGAACCGTTAACCAACACCTGATAAGAAGCCGAGGAAAAACAAGCATCAATCCATTCAAGCCAGCAACCAGGGAAACCCATGATTTTCATTATTAATAAGATATACTCCCTACTGACTGCATCATACCAAGTCAGCTTTAATGCACATGTAATTACCATTCTTCTTAGAGAAGGAGCTCAACACATCATTCGCAAGGAGGATGGCATCCCCAATTCTTCGACCATGGATGAAGGCATGTTGGCTATAATCAATCAGCTCAAGAAGAATAAGCTTTAATCTGTTTGCCAAGATTTTAGTAATCACTTTATAGATGAAATTGCACAAAGAAATTGGTCGAAAATCCTTTAAAGAGTCAGCAGACCTTGACTTAGGAATGAGAGTTATAAATGTCCTGCTGCAATCCTTAAGAAGCTTATTATTACAGAAGAAATTTAGGACAACATTCGTGACATCATGGCCAACAATGTCCCAACACTGGATGAAAAACTCAGCATTATAACCATCCGGTCCAGGGTCTTTCTCCTTCTTCATAGAAAATACAACATTCTTAACCTCCTCTATAGTTACCCACTTCTTAAGACAGGTTTTCTACTCATCACTAAGGGAGGGCAACCTCCACTCTGGTTTCCAGTAAATCGAAGAAGATACATCAGAGTTGAACAAGTTGGAATAGAACTCAGAAATGTGCTTAGAAATGAGAGTTGGATCAGAGCAAGGAGAACCATTAACATTCAGTAAATGAATACTGTTATTCAGTCTTCTGGTCTTCAAGGAAGTATAGAAGAACTTTGAATTTTTATTCCCTTCTTTGAGCCATTGTACCCTCGACTTCTGTTTATAGAGTTTTTCCTCACTCAATAGAGCCTCATTAGCTTTGGTTCTAGCCAATCTTAACTCCATCTGGAGATTTAAATCATCTGGCCTTTTATCTACCTTCCTTTGTAAAACATCAGCAGCATCTTCAAGGATCCTAGCATTGGATTGAATGTTACCAACAACCTCCCTATTCCACTTAGACAAAGCAATTCTCAACTTATTTAGTTTAGTATAAAGCTTGTACATAAGCGCTCCCTGGACATCCATTTTCCAAACATCACTAACAATCACACGAAACCCAACCACAGACATCCAGGAATTAATGAACCTAAAGGGCGTTCGACATCTCTTCCTGGGTGAGAAGTTCAATTTTAACAAATTATGATGACTAGTGACCGAGGAAACCACCTCACCCCATGCACCACCAAAAGAGGAGAGGAACTCCAAGTTATACAAAATTCTATCAATCTTAGAAAAGGAACTAATCCCACTCTTACTGCGGCTATTCCAGGTGAAGAAAAGATCTTTGGTAGGCATCTCCAGAAGACCAGTAGACTGCAGGGAATCATTAAAATCCTTCATGCTAGTATGTGAGGGCGGATGCTTACCAATCTTATCACTGAGAAAGCGAACCACATTGAAGTCCCCCATAAGGCACCAAGGAACAGAACAAGAGTTAGAAATAAGACCAATGTCCTTCCAAAGAGTTTTCCTATCAGAATTCCCATTAGAACCATATATAGCAGACAGGAAAAAGAGATGAGACTTGATATCAACCTCACAATGAATCACTTGATAAAAAACAAAGCGTGGAGTAATGGAAATATTAGGATCTCTCCATAGAATGATTATTCTAACATATGAATAAAAGCTATCATTCATAATATAGTTAGCACCCTTCCAAACAGAGTCAACACATCCAGGAACATCAACAGACTGAAGCCTTGATTCAAGAATAATAAAAACGTCTGCTCCCGACCTATCAATGGTATCCTGGATACGGGCAATCTTATTACCAGCACCCCTTACATTCCAGGATACCACAGAAAAAGGTTCAACCATTAGAAATAAAGAGGGACGAATCATCACCTTCATCCCCCTCAGGATGAATAAGATCATCATTCTCACCATCCGAGTCCAAAACAGAAAACCTATTAGGCGATAATTCATTTGTTCTTATACAGGGGTTAGCACTTTTCGAGACACATTTAGGCGGCGATTTGGATCTCTTCCCCTACACCTGCCAACCATCATCATTGTTCAAAACAGGAGTAGAGATGGACATTCCATCCTCTTCAAAACCAGAAACCAGATTCTGAGACGACTGAACATTCAGTACCTCAACGTCAGAAGATACAACATCAACTACAGAGGACTTAGCAGTCAACTCCTGTCCATGAGGCCCCTTCCCAGAAGTCGGGACCCAGGTTTTCCTCACTGCCTTAACTCTCTTGTTCTGGCTTCCCTTCTCCAAACCCTGGTCATCAGAGCACAGAAATGATTCATGCCCGAAATTACCGCACTTAAGACATTGAGAGGGCTCCCACTCATATTCAAACCTGATCACATCATCCAAACCATCATCACTAGCAATAGGAAGGCTCTTGGGAAAAGACGAGTCTGCCGAGATCAGAATTTGAATTCTAGCAAACTCCAACCGGGTAAAAGAAGCAGTCGATATATCAACAACCACCGGTTTGCCTAAAACTGATCCAATACGATTGAACATCTCTTCATCCCATAGTTCAAAAGGAAGATAAAAAATCCTAATCCAGATTGGAATCTCATTAAGCTTCAACTTCTCCATGGTATCCTTTCTCTCCCATTTTTTACATATATTTACTAAAATAAAAAATAGATAAAAATGTTTGGAAGCGCTTGGGCGCCTAGGCTGTCTGGACGTCCCCCTGGAACGCCTGGCCGCCTATACAACCATGAATAAAATAAGTACATGGCTCTCTCTTTTGTAGGACAAGAGAGTAAGACATAAAGTAGAGACATGCAATATGGGATAAAGGAAAGGAGGCTAATAGACAAAAGAAGCCTAAAGCCATAACACAATAAGTAAAATAACACAGTAAAATATATACTAATACTCCCCCTCAATGTTCAAAATTTCGACAAAATTGTTGAAATTTTTGGCGGAATTTTTGTTTCTGTGGCAATCGGACATCGAAATTGACTGACGAAACTCTCGAAACAGGTAGATCATCAATTTTTTTATTACTTTTTTATATACTATGTACTAGCTAGAGCATATTTTTTTGCACAGTTTTGTGTCTTCAAGTCTATATATTGTGTTTGCAAACTATAATGACTTAGTTCATTGATTTTTCCATTGAAAATTGACATAAAAAATCCCCATCGAAATGCCCATCGAAACAGTTCAAGGCCATTCACTAAAAAATGACGAGACCCCACCCCAACATATCCAATATGAGATATTATTACATATTTGAGTAGATCTACACTAGTAGATCATTCTGGTACAATTTCATAAATTAATTTGTTTATTTTGCCGTCGAAACGCCAGGAACGCATTTATCAAAATTTTGTCGAAATTTGTCGAAACTTCTGTCGAAATTTGTCGAAATTTCTATTTCTATGGCCACCGAAACGACATCGAAATCGGACATTTTCTTCCTTGCTCCCCCTCAAGCTAGAACATAGATTTCAATCATGCCCAACTTGTCCATCAGAGTAGTGAATCTGGTCTTTGGTAGAATTTTGGTGAAGATATCTGCAACTTGATCTGAAGTATGTGTATATAGTGTAGAAATCTGACCAGATAAGTCAACTTCCCGTACAAAGTGACAGTCAACTTCAATGTGCTTCGCACGTTCATGGAAAGTAGGATCGCTGGCAATAAAGATGGCTGTTTTGTTGTCACAGTGCATGGGGATAGGTGTAGAAGCAGAGAAACCAAAATTGTTCAGAAGACCATGTACCTAGAAGAGTTCACATGTAGTATGAGCCATCGCTCGATACTCTGCTTTAGCACTAGAACGATCAACGACTGTTTGCTTCTTCCTGTGCCAGGTAACTAGGTTACCGTCGACAAATGTGCAGTATCCAGAGGTAGATCTGCGATCTATCTAGCTTCTAGCATAGTCAGAATCAGAATAACCAACAAGATTACAGTGTCCATGTTTCTTGTAAAGAAGACCTTTTCCAGGAGAGCTTTTCAGATATTTTAGAATATGGCAGTCAGCTTCCCAGTGACACTGTTTGGGCTTATCTAGGTACCTGCTAACTAGTTCAATAGTAGATGTGATATCAATTCTAATGACAGTGAGAGATATAAGTTTCCCGACCATGCGGCGACACTGATGATGATCAGGGTAAGAAGGAGAATTCTCATCATCCCAATTAGTGTTTGGATCCAAGGGAGTACTAGCAAGCTTGGCCCCAAAGCAAACCTGTTTCAGATAGAAGATCCAGAACATATTTTTGCAAAGACAAGCATAGACCAGAAGATGACCGAGAAACTTTAATGCCAAGAAAATATTTTAGTGTGCCTAAATCTTTGGTGACAAAGTGTTTTTCTAGGTAGCTTTTAGTGGCCTGGATTCCTGCATGGTCACTACCAGATAATATGATGTCATCAACATAGACAATCAAGATAACAAGACCAAAAGTAATTTGGCTTGACAAATACAGAATGATCAGACTGAGAGCGACGAAAGTAGAACTTGTGAAGAATGGAGCTCAGCTTATCAAACCAGGCACGAGGACTTTGCATTAGGCCATAAATGGCTCTGCACAGGTGACAAACTTTAGATGACTCCCCTTGAAGGACAAATCCGGGAGGCTGCTCCATGTATACCTCCTCATGCAGTTCCCCATATAGAAAAACATTTTTGACATCAAGCTGAAATAAAGGCCAGTCAGAGTTAACTGCCACAGAAATAAGAACACGAAACGATTTCAAGCGTGCTACATGAGCGAGTCTCAAAGTAATCCACGCCATATGTCTGAGTGTAGCCTTTGGCGACAAGACGAGCTTTGAGGCGTTTAATAATCCCATCAGGATGACATTTGATCGTAAAAATCCATCAACAACCAACAGGGGAACAATTAGTAGGTGCATCAACTAACTCCCAAGTATTTCGTTCAGTGAGAGTCTGTATTTCAGATTCCATGGCCTGACGCCATGCAGGATGCTGAAGAGCCTGGGAAGTATTTTTAGGAATGAAAACAACAGAAAGAGCATAAATGAAGTTTCCAAAATTAGATCCCAAGTGAGCAGTAGTGCAGAAATTCCCAATGGGATGTTGAGTGCAAGTCCGAGTGCCTTTGCGTAAACTTATAGGAATATCCAAGTCAAAAAATACTTGAGCTGAAGGTGAGGTTGGATCTGTCGATGAGGATGAAGGACTTGGATCGACCATGAGGGAGTTAGAACCTTCAGTCTTCGTTGATAAACCTTCATTGGAGGAGCAGGAGCAGTATTTGTATCCGATAAAGTAGCATCATCAATTAGTGGTAAAGGTGTAGCCGGAAGTAAATCAGACGTCAGGGCAGAGCCAACCGAGGAATAGAACATATGTTCAAAAATGACTACATCAGTCGAAACCATCCACTTTTTAGTAATCAAATCATAACATCGGTACCCTGTGTCCTAGAGTACCCCAAGAAAACACACTTGATAGCACGTGGATCCAATTTAGATAGGCCAGGACGCAGATTTTTGACAAAACATGTACTGCTGAAAATCACCAGTTCCACATTTTCTCTCTGTGGACCTGAGGAGGTACAGTAAAAAGAGGAGCATTAGGAAACAAAATCTGATATGGCACTAGATTACCAAGTATAGAAGAAGGTATGCGGTTAATGAGATAGGATGCAGTGGAAACAACTTCCAACCAAAAATATTGGGGAACAAGGTAGTGGAACAGGAGAGTGCGGGCAACTTCAAGAAGATGCTTATTCTTGCGTTTGGCGACCCCATTCTGTTGGGGTGTGTAAGCACACAAAGTTTGGTGAATGGTTTCTAGTTTCTGACAAAAAAGACTAACTGATGTTTGCATGAACTCTATGCCATTGTTAATGCGAAAGATTTTTATAGTTTTACCAAACTGGGGTTTTATCTTAGCAAAAAAGGACGTGATAGTATCCATAATATTAGACCTGTCTTTTAACAAAAATATCCAGGCTGTTCTAGAGAAATCGTCAATAAAACTCATGAAGTACCGGAAATTAGAAATGCTGGAAATAGAACATGGGCCCCAAATGTCAGCATGTACTATATCAAACGACTGTTTTGAGCCAATACAAGTTTTCTTAACAAAAGTAGATCTAGTCTGTTTGCCTAACTGGCAAGTTTCGCACTAAAAGACAAAATCAGAAATATCAGGTAGTAGATGCTTCAACTTAGCCAGCGACGAATGCCCCAACCGATAGTGACATTGGATGCCTATCATAGAAGTAGTCAGGAATGCAACATTCTTCAGTGTGTCCAGATTGTATAAGCCGTCTGGTCCCTCATGGCCCGAATCGATCTTCATCCTCGTGCGCAGATCTTGAAAGATAACACCATCTGGGTCAAACGTTATGGAGCACTGTAGGCTCATAGTTCTAATGACAGATAATAAGTTTATTGGGAATTTTGGGACATATAAAGCAGAACCTAGTGAAAGTCGACCATAAGTACAAATATTCCCAAATCCGGAAACAGGTGTTTGCGAACCGTTGACAAGAGTAACAGGGGGAATTACAAATATTTTATGCAATTTAGAAAACAAAGTAGGATTTACAGTAATATGAGAGGTCGCACCGGAGTTGATCACCCATGTATTTTTACTAGACTGGGTCAGGAGAGCAGAACTGCTAGCAGGAGATGTCTCAGCAGAGGGAGCCAATCGGGCTTTTCAAATTCAGATTGGATCCAGTCAGCAGATGGTGGGGCAAATGAAGATGCATCAGTGTCGGGTTGATCAGATGTAACTTGATTTGCCCAAGCAAGTTTTCCATGTTTGATCCAACAACAGTCTTTAGTATGATTAGTACGCGTGCAGAAGTTTCAGTAGCGTTGTTCAGTAGACGAGGAGTCAGAAACAGATGAGTACGAATCATGACCAGGGCCAGTAGTAGAGCGCCCTCGACCAAACCCACGTTCGTGGCCACGACCACGGAAAGAATCACTAGACCGAACAACAAGGGCGACACCATCAAAAGAGTCAGGAGATGCTTGAGAGACAGAAGGTAAGCGTTATACGCATTTCAGAACGTCGTACAAGGTAGGTAGAGGATGACTGGAGAGAATCTGATCAACAACACCTGTAAAGGAGGGTGGTAAGCCAGCCAGGAATTGAACAAGTTGAAGCTCGTTGCGCTGTCATTGGGCTTCTTTAATATCGACCAGGAGTAGATGGTAGACCTCAAATTCATCCCAAAGCGTGCAACACTAATTGTAGTAGTCTTCTATAGGATCAGTAGTAGTGTACTCCTTGGCCAAGTATTTGACGATATCAAACACTTTCTTCGGATTTTGCTGATGAGAGTACACGTGGGAAAGTTGATCCCACATGTCCTTAGGCGTTCGCAGTCGAAGAAGAGATTGGCTGATTTTAGGCTCAACATTGTTGACCATCCAGGTCATAACACCAAAATCCTCTTTTGACCACAGATCATATGCCTGCTTTGTCTTGTCATCAGCAGTGGCATCAGGAACAACCATACCTTTGGTAGAAAGATGGGAATAGTATCCTTGAGCCTTGACATAAAGCTCGAAAGAAGCCGCCCATGTGTGATAGTTGGAGCTGTCCAACTTGATGCACAAATTTCAGAGCAGATCGGTGGACGCCATGAGCCACACAATAAGCAAGATGCAAAAGTAGGCAGAAGCAGCAGACAGGAGCAGCAGGTTGGAGCAACAAGCACATAGCAGTCAGTAGAAAGAAACAGTAGTAGAAACCCAACACATGGGCAGAGCTAGTAACACCCGCACGGGGGCAGAAGATAGCAGTAGGAAACATGACACATCAGATCTTAGAAACCCACGCAGGGGCAGCAAAAGGTACAAAAAACCCTAAGCCAACATGGAGGTAGAATTACTCCACCATGAGGTGTAGGCAGACAGCGAAATCCGATTAACCCGTCAACGTGCCAGAACTGGAAAGTTACCAGAGACGTTCAGAGAGTAGCGGGGAAGAGAGGGATGGATTGGGGTGGCTAACCGGATGAAGAGATGGCAGCAGATGGATAGGGTGGTGGTGCGGAATAGGGGATGGAGGAAAGGAGGCGGTGGAGGGCTGTTTGGAGGCGGCGGGTTGGCTGGTGGATGTGGTGGTGGCGACAGGTTGGTGGCGATGGGGAGGGTTTGGCGGCTGGGTTGTTGGAGACGGGGGGTGGCGACAGGATGGGTAGTAGGGGAGGGAGGGATGGTGGTGGAGAGGAAGGGCAGGAGAGACGATGACAGGGGTGAGCTGCCTGGCAACGGCGACAAAAGAGGGGGGAACAGTAGCAAAGGGAAAAGGGAGGGAGAGGGGTGGCGGCTAGGGTTATGGAAGTAAGACTCCTATGTCTGAAAGGTGCACCTGAAAAGGGGATCATCTATTATAGACCTAAGACTCCTATGTCTACTCTTGTTCTTATTGGCTATGCAGATGCAAATTGGGCAAGTAATTTGAATGACAGGAGATCCACATCTGGATATTGTACTTTTCTGGGAAATCATCTTATCACTTAGAAAAGCACGAAGCAGAATGTAGTGGCACGTTCTAGCACGGAGGCTGAGTATAGAGCAATGGCTCATGTGTGTTGCGAGTTGCAGTGAGTTCCATCTGTGCTTTCTGAATTAAAAATCCTGTGTTGTCTCCTATAGAGCTCAGATGTGATAATCAAGCTGCGATATATATTGGCAAGAACCCAGTCTTCCATGAACGCACCAAGCACATCGAAGTTGACTGCCATTTCATCATAGATCAGATCAAGAATGAGAAGGTTGTGACTCCTCATGTCAAATATGGAGACCAACTTGCCGATGTTCTCACAAAGCCGTTAAGTCCAGCAACTTTTCAGAGCCTTAGTAATAAGCTGGGCATACACGATGTGTACACTCCAACTTAAGGGGGAGTGTTAATATATCTATTTTATATTCAATTTATTTATGTTCTGTAATTTCTATTTTCTGCTGGACCTCTATGTAATTGTCTCAATACTTTTATGAATAAAAGGAAGAGGATACATATCGTATCCCTTCACTGCTGCATTGCACGTTGCTTTGTGGCACATTACCTTTGACATGTCTAAAGTATCATAAACGTAATGGCGGAAAGGCTGGACAACTTGACGTCTTGGTATGCCTAGGGGTCTTGAATTTATTTTTTAAACGTATACTTGTTTTCATATCATATAAGTCTATTTTGTGGATATTAGTTTTCCATGTATGTACGCATGTTAATTGGTGAAATACATAAGTATATACATTTTTTCTAAGGTTAGTCCCCAAAATAAGCCCCTAGATAAAACCAAACATGAAAATCAGATTCATGGTGCAAACAAAGAAAACTAATGGATGTTAAGCATATTAAGACTTCATGATGAGGGAATTAGACTCTTGAGACTGATAGTAATTTTTTAGTTAGAATACTAGGACCTTAAGAAGAAATCTTTTCACCCATTCATAGGCCCAATAACCCATAATATGGATCCAAGGTGCAAGGCAAGGAACACTCCGTTGATGGATTGTTCTAATCGTTGACCTAAAGAAAGACCGAGTTCGTCTCTCCCCTCTAAGCTCCCACTACTCCGGCTTAAGGTGAAGCAAGTGATAATACAAAGTAATATTAGTGTTGTGCATAGTATCAAGGGGCTAGTAGGATAAAATTACCATGCTTTGAGCCAATACTAATATTGTGCTATAGACAAGGATGAAATTATCCAATTTCAATGCCCTTGCTCATGGCCCAAAAACAAAAATTTACAAAAATATTGATAATGAGTTTGACATGTACGTTCCTGGTGAAGAGGAGTTTGCTATTAGGGGGATACTCCCTATCTGATTGAGATATATGTCTTAATTCTTTTTTTGGAATTTAATATCTTTTGATTTCATGTAGGTGGGCCTAAGTGTATTAGGAAAGTTAGGGTTTTTGTTTGCTTCCCTTGTTTCTATTGTCCTCCTACACATAGGAGAAGGGTTTGTCTAATATTCAGTGAAATGAAAAACGGCCTGAGCGGCCGATTAAACGGCCGATTAATCGGCCAGACACCCAGCCCGTTCGATTTTTGCTAAAATCGCCGGTTAATTTTTTTGTAATTAATCGGCCGTTTTTTGCCCGTTTTTTTCCCGTTTTTTGGCCGTTTTTTATCCGTTTTTTGTAAATTTTTCTGTACACCTGTAACTTTATATAAACTATATGGCCCCAAGTATTACTGACTATAATATATTAAACTTAAATATCCTATGATAAGCCTAGTCTAATAGAATGCATACTTGTATGCAAGTTGGGATAATAGGGTACTGTTGTAAAGTGTAATTTATACAAGTAAAATATATGTAATGTAACTATTATCGAATTTTAGAATGCATACTTTAGTTAATTGTACTGCTGTAATGTATGACTAATTGATGATATGCACATATAACAATAAGTTAGAAAGGTATCCAATAATGAGTCTATTGTTTACTGTATGCAAGTTGGGATAATAGGGTACTGTTGTAAAGTGTAATTTATACAAGTAAAATATATGTAACTATTATCTAATTTTAGAATGCATACTTTAGTTAATTGTACTGCTGTAATGTATGACTAATTGATGATATGCACATATAACAATAAGTTAGAAAGGTATCCAATAATGAGTCTATTGTTTACTGCTTAACTATGTAAACATGTGGTGCAAAAATATTTCTGAATCATGTATGTGGGGTATTTTATCTATGTCAAATCTATTATTTATTATATTATGGCTATAATTATTGTCTTATAGCTATCTTATAAACTAATTGGGTGCTTTTACTGTTGGGTAGAGTGTTTAGAATCTTTAGATATATATAAAAGTTTCAAAGAGTATTAGTATTTATATACATATATATGTAATTTTGTATAAAATTATATAGGAAATTAAAACCCGTTTTTTAAAAAATCGGCCGCTTAATCGGCCGCTTACCGCTTAACCAGTTACAAGGTGCTGTCCGCACGATTACCGCTTAACGTTTTCTAAAACATTGCTAATATTGAAACAAAAGTGACTTTTTCAGCACAGTGCAAAGTAGGATACCTACCGCCGACTCTGCCCATCTCCAAGCGTTAGTTCATCACACTAGAAGCTGCTCAAGCTGTCGTCGGTAGCAACTATGGGGGAGACTCCCTCTCTGATTGGAAATCCACAGTGATGCACTTCACCTTGCTGTTGATCTGGTGCTGTTTATGAATATCTTGTTCTTGCTGCTATTGCGCCGCTAGACACGGCATGTCGTGGTCTTGTATAAGACAAGTAAGCCTCCCCAGACCATACCAAGTAGCTTTTGCTGCTTCGACACGACTTATAGATAAAAAAACATGATGTGTTTGTCGTGACATAATGTGTCAAGTTGATACTACCACATTGATCTCTGACACGCTGTGTCATCCCGACACGACATGTCCCTAACTCCCTATCAACATAGCATGTGTCTTTTTTCGACACACGGAACTTCTGCTGTGACTTTTTGTTAGATCTAGCACTCGACATGTCCCGCCTAACATGGCACGTCTCCCCAAAGACATGACATGTCCATGCATTGTTGCTGCTTCATTGGTTCTTTATTATTCATCTGACTTGGTTTCTTTGATATATGGACTCGTCTTTATCCTTTGAGGTATCTAACACAAACTCTAGGAGTGTAATTTTTGTCAAATTCAACAAATCAAACTATATTATATGCGTATGTTCCTTTCAAATATACATGCATATACATGCACTCCTCTTAGACACTTGATCACCTTACTGAGTTGCCACCTGCTAACGATGAAGCTATAAATAAGAAGGGGGAATACAAGATGTGGGCAATGCATGATTTTCCTTTTTTTGTCATGAATGTTGAACAAATGCTAGTCTCAACTTAAAAAAAGTGGGTAATATGACCCCCAAAATCTGGGCTTGATTAGGCCTAGCAGCCGCCTAGATGCTTAAGCGTCCGCTTAGACCCCCAAACAACCGAATTAGACTGGGAGACTAGGATCTAGAGTCCAGGTGGCCCGCCCCAGCCGCCTAGGCAGACGCCCGTATAACTACGGTTAGAATGCTTGTTTATGTATGGCTTCTTGATTTTGTATTTTCTAATGTTTCATGAATTTATTTCTTCATGCTATCAAACAATACATGTTATATATAAACATATTTTAAAATACATACACACATATCATATGTATATGTTAAAGTGTGTGCATACACACATAAGTACTTGTACATTGAAATTAAGTATTGGAGTATTTACGTAATAAGTTATTTATAACTTGTGTTATTGTTCAAAAACCATAAAGAATGCTTGTTTATATATGAGTGCTTCATAAATTTGTTACTTCATGCTTTCAAATAGTAGATTTTATATACACACATATTATATGTATACATAAGAGTTTTTACACAAAACATGACACACCGGTTGACCGGTAGAACTGATCCAAATAGGCAGAATCAGTTGGGCTATGTGACATGCAACTCCTGCCTGATTAGTAGCTGCATGTGGGAATCACCGAGACACTGACAACCCATGACCCCCTATTGATTTATAACTTATTATTCCTATTATTTGAATTGGTATGTTCTGGTTTTGTTGCTTAGGCACTGTTCAAATTTTGACAAAATTGTCAACATGTTGGTTGAAATTTTGGTATTGATGACTACCAAAACCCGAATGATGGTGTTTTGAGAAATTCTGTGGCATTTTAACCATATTGCTAAGTTCAACAAAATTAGGTATTTTTTTATTATAAAGGCCCATTCGGTGGAACCCAACAAAAATATAAGTTATGTTTTGAGAAACGGGTTACCATGTTTGCTGCTTGTACTACGTGACTCCTTGGGTTTTTAGGGGCAATCTAAGATATGTTACTTCTCTTCCTAGCCTAATTCTACCTCTCTCTCCTATTTCTCCCACTTCTATAAAGAGATACGAAGAAAATATTCAAAAATGGGTTTAGGAGATGTATATATAGCTATGTTGACCCGTCAGGTTTCATTTTTGAAGTCACATGATTGGTAATGATAGTTCACAAAATTACCATGACCATTGAGATATTCTGTTTGTTATGCCATTAGCAATCACACTTCTAGCTACATTGTTGCCTCCTATAGGCTATAGCTACACAAGCATACGACCAAGAACAATGCTTGTGATTGTACAATATTTTGCATTTTGCCACTAGTCAGGCATATAGAGAACACATTGAGATACATATATGCTTGTATAAAACAAAATAAATTGGAGATCATCATGGCTCTCAAGCTTTAATGACGTACATAGACCGTAATTGTGTCTCAGTTATGCAATTGCTCACGTCTCAGAGACTTGTAGACTTGTAGTAAGCTTTGATTTAAGATGTATGTTTATTGTTGTAGTAAGTTGTAACTTCCTCAATACTCACTCACAAACCAATGCAATCCTGCTTATGTACTATTCCCCATCGTCCTACTTAGAGGTCCTCCCATCCACCATATTATATTTACAAGAATTTGTGTCTATAAGTCTATATATTGTACTTGCTAACTATAATGACTTAATTCATTCAGTTCACATTTGAATTTGACATCGATTCCCCATTGAAATAGTTTAGCTTCCTCCACTCAAACATGAGGGACACCCCACATATTCAATATAAATTTCTATTGCATAAATAGGTTCATCTACACTAGTACATTGATATGGTAAACATGATAATTAATTTGTTCATTTTGCTGTCTAAACATCAGAACACATCTTTGAAAGTTTTGTCAAAATTTGTAAAATTCTATTTCTGTGCCCACTGAAATGACATCGAAATCAGACATTAACTTCCTTGATGACATGTATACTACTACTGCCACTTAGTATATTTGAATCAAAATACTACGCACTGAGCATCTACTATAATGTCGTATTGTAAATGATTATGAGTAGAGTACCACTTAATACTCCTCAAACTTAGTCATCGCCGTGGTTTTAGAATAAGCTTTTAGATATTTAGAATTCAGTAACTCTGTTAATCCGTGTTTTTTTATTGAAATTGAATGTGATTTTAAGTTCTAGAGTATACTATCATTTCGTATGTCACTATTGTGCTTTGTGACGTATAAGGTCATCCATGGATGATATGGATTTTAGATTTAGTGCGATAGGAGTTGCAAGTGGTTCATATTATGTCTATACTTTAGCAAATGAATATATTTTCCAACTCATTACTAATGCCATCATTTGAACCAATCCGACCAAGTTACCATTGGTCGGGCCGGTTAGCTGAGAACCGACTGAGACACCAATTCAACGCCCGATCCGGTCCTGACAGTATTGATCAAAGCTATAGCTTTTATCTAAAATAAAAAGAAAAAATAAGGTAAGAGTGCCCTATATAAAAAGGAGGGCATATAGTAACTTTTTGTTCCTCCCTGTGCAAATCTCCTAAATGCATGGGTGAGTGCTTCTTTTCTTGTTAAGGGGCTATTATGCTATTACATCATAATGATCCTCCATGTGGTCATTCCAATGTGTAATATTCTAGCAGTGCATTCCCTTTTTGTTGCTCAACATATTTAATCCCAATAGCACAAGGTTCTTCTTATCTCTCTATCATGCCTGAATACTGATAGTTACTTTCTATTTACCGTGCCTCTTACCGATACAAACTATATTCTCCTTCATTTGAACTAACTAATGCTTTAGAAAGTGCAAAAGTGGGAGGCTGGCAACTAAGACCCTGTAGCCACTTAAGCGGGCACTTTTGAAAAAGTGGACATTCAAACTTTGGTCGGTAGGTCGGTGACATTCAAACTTTTACATATATATAAATATTAATACACAAATTGATGAATATTCAAATGTTGTTGAACTTTTATACATATAGTGAACCCATGTTTAGTGAAATAAAACCTGGGCATCAATACAAACACTAACCATATAGTGGTGTGTTTGTATTGTATATAGTATTATAAGCCGTAGTTATATAATACTTTAATACATAAGTACATGCCTAATTATATACTGTATATTAGCACTATGTTGCTTACATAATAATTTTTGCTAGTATGATGTTGCTACATAATTAATATTGTGCAATAGCTCAATTATAGGTGTATACTATCTTTGATATATAAGCACAAACTTAGTTAGAAAATTAATTTAATATTACACGAATTACTTGGTATTAGTACAATTATGCTATCACAAAGTTTTTAATAACCGATAGTCGTACAATTTTGGACAATAGTTATATAAGTACATAATATCCAATAAAGTAGTATGATAGAGACAAACTAATCACATATACAAAGTTTTTTTTTTGATGACGAGGAACCCCTCTCGCACGAGCGCCACTTTTGTGACCCCCGCAGACAAGGTAAACCCCGGAACCAGCCGCGTACAGGGGGGCACCGCGGCGCGCTCAATAACGTGAGGCCTTAACTGCACCCCGGGGAAAGTCGAGGATCGAACCCGGATCCCTTTTAGGGGACTTACCGAGCCGCACCACCCGAGCTACTCCTCGCCCCCTCACATATACAAAGTTACAAACTTGTATCATATATAAGTGCACTTAAAGTCACACAATGTTAACCTAGCATGTCAGTATTGGTCGTGGAATAACTATAATATTACATTTTATTACACAAGTGGACTCAACCCAACCACTTAAGTCTGGGATAATAAATAAGGCCTACTCTTTGCTATTAATAAAAGAGGGCCCATGTAGGTGCCCAAATTGAAGCCAAAGATAGGCATTTAAGCTGTCTAGGCAGGCCTCAGGTGGGCGCCTTTGGTTGGCCTACTCAGCGGGTGCCTAAGGCCAATTTGAGGTGGCCAAAGGGTTGGGTCGCTTATGCAGGCACCTAAGCAGCCACCTAAAACACTTTTTAAAACACTTGAACATAATTGAGGATAAGACCCTTGCAACGACATGACCTCTACATTACTTGTCAAACTCAATGTCTATAATTATGTTTTATGGAAAACTATACATACGATCCTGAAGTTAAAGATCCTCCTAAAAAACCTAAAGATGATCTAACACGGGCGCCTGAAAATAGCCAAGTTACCTATTGGCTCTAGGGTAGCATGGAACCCCACATTGTGGTGAAATACATCTTTCACTGAGGTGATATGGGAGGAGATGAAGCAATTTTACACAGAAGAGAAGAATGGTCTCCACATCTACAACATCATGGCCAAGATCTTCTCCACGTATCAAGGTGATCGACACCTCGAAGCAAACTACGATGCCAAGAACAAACCAACTAAAATTCTCTCCTACAACATTGTTTGATGTCATTAGGGGGCGAGACTCCATATTTTTAAGGGATTTCGAATGGATTAATGCACACGGTTGGGATACGATCAATTGCCTTCCAATTTCCATTGGTAAAACATATGTGCGTTGTTTGTCTTAGTCAGATATACCAAAGCCCCCCATCACTCATATTTAGCCATCTAGGCCTAAGAAAGCCGTTGTTGCTATTGCACGCAGCTCATGACGCGTAAGGTGGCAGCGTTGAAGTCCACCTATTAGCCACACTATATATATGTCACATCAAGCAAGGATATCAATCATACTATGTCCATAGTCATGGCGTAGGGACACCCACCAGGCTCAAGCGCTGTTAGTTGCATTCACTGTGGCAGGTTCTCCGACAAGCACCCCTTCTCATGTCATTCTTACAAGTGAAGAATATGACAAACTTCTTTGAGCCATGCAGTAATTCGACAATTCCACTACTCCAATCCCAGTGACTCCTTTGGCATACTTAGTTATCTTGACTAGACATCGGAGATTCCCCAATTACTGACAATCGGCTCCTACCTCAGCCCATCCATCGTGCAATTGCCAACCAAGGTAATGTTCGGTTTTCTATGCTCTTGGCACACTGCAATTGAATTGTGGATTCTGGCACCACCCAACATAAGACAAGAATGCAACACCCTACTCTGCACCTCTGGTACACCTTCCCCATTCCTTTGTCACTTTGCAGATGGATCCACTAAAATGGTTGAAAAATGAGGCTCTGTTCCTCTATCCTTTACCAATTTGACCCTGTTGCCAAATGCATATACATTTCACCAACATAACCTCTAATGAAGCAACTGCCAACCAAGGTGATGTTGGGTTTTTAATGCTCTTGGCACACTCCAATGGGATTGTTGGATTCTAGCACCACCCAATATAAGACAAGAATGCAACACCCTACTCTGCACCTCTGATACACTTTCCCCATTCCTTTGTCACTTTGGCAAATGGATCCACTAAAATGGTTGCAAAATGCAGCTCCGTTCCTCTATCCTTCACCAATTTGACCTTGTTGTCAAATGCATGTACATTTTACTGACATAACCTTAAACGAAGAACTATGTTTCTCTAAAATTGATGCCTCTTTATCTTCACCACATAAATTTATCTCTTTTCCCTTAGATCTCGAACTGGGAGGTAGTTTAGCCCCCCCCCCCCCCCCAAACAATTATATCGTCGGTAGCTGTTGAGTTTTCTCTGTGAAGCATCAGTTTGCGGGGGCTCCACCCTCACACCCCCACATTTGTCGTCCTAAGGGCCGGACAAATGTCCTTTTCAAGTCAAGAAAAGATCCATTTGTTTTCTCTAACCGGATCTTAATCGGGTGTGTTTTGCATATTGATTTGGTTATCGATTTTCATGTCGAGAAACCATTCCGGCAATGGTACTTCCTCCCCTACCGAGCAAATTTTCGGTAGTGTATCTCCTCTTTCTACTGATGCTTCCATTATGGTAGTGTTCTTTTTGTTATTCTGTACTTTTTCACCTCTCATTAGACCTTTTCCTTTCCCACCCTCCCATCCCTCATGTGTGCGTCTTTCCATGTGCGGGGGCCGGGGGATCATATTTCCCTTTTTCCGCACCATCTACTCACTCTCGTCGTATTTGGTGTGCGGGGGGGAATAGAGGAGAGAGAGAAATAGAGAGGAGGGTATTGGGAAAATGTGAGAGAGAATATGAAGAGAGTATATGATGAGAGAGACATGAGATGAGATGAGATGATATATTCCAGGCTATCTTCATGGAGCTTCGTGTTCTTCAACACATCTGGTTTCTTGATATCTTTGTGGCATGTCATTCCCACTTGGAATCACATTACTTTTCAGACAGCATTGGAGGATCTTACAGTTGCAACATTGACACCAAGACTCCCGCGTTCATGCTGCGTTATGTACGTCAGGATAAGAGCTTGCTGCGCATATTCCGACCTCTAGTCCCTTTGGTGTTGATAACGCTCCAGTTGATCATTCATGCTGCGTTGATGGTGTTCCAGATGGTTGCTTCTTCATCTTCGAAACCCGTCTTCTTCAAGCCTGTGCCAAAATTGTATCTGCAAGGATCCATCCAGAGTGATCTTCACCGAACTACTTCGTTACGTATTCTACGAGTTGCATCTGCTTCTTTTACGTGTTGAGACGACATCTCCGCACCTCGCCCAACATGTTCGTGCCACGTTATGCATGTCGGTGGTCATCCGCGCTAATTCCAGTTAGCTCCATTTCTCAGACAATTCAGAGACATCTCCACTGCTACATCGACACTGTGCCTGCGCGTTCGTGCCGCGTTATGTACGTGTGATGTGTTGAGTGCGCTTATTCCACTCCACATTCCTCTCTAATGAAGATGGCGTAGTCGTGGTACTTGTGATTGTCTGCTTCACATGTTCTTCACTCCAGATGCACTTCAAGAGAAAGACCTTCAAAGCTCGAGCTTCTCCAACCTACAGAAAACATCTCAAAGAGGCGTCATCATACATTTGTTAGGAAGTATTGTTTAAGGGGGAGTAACAATTTGTATGGGGAGTCACAAGTCTATCTTTTGTTTATCCAGTCTGTTTCTTATCGTTCAATCGAGTACTGTAACTCCAAGCTTGGACATGCGTTCACCCATGCTCCAGCTTGAGGGGGAGTGTTAGAATCTAGCCTATTTAGTTAATAGGTTATTAGTCTATTGTCTACATGGGCCTGTTGCCCATGGCCCATTAGGATTAGTCCGCTTCCTTTGTGCTTCCTTGTAATAGCCTCCTTTCCTATATATAGGGCAGGGGTGTACATATCAATACAACAACACAACATTATCGTATACACTTCTTCACGTACCTAATAGCCCCACTTTTAATTATAATATTACTGATTTATTAAAATGCATAGCTTTAAAATAAGAATACATTTTTTCATATACATTGTCTTAAAATCTCATCTCAACAAAAAGTAATTGGTGCATAATATGGGATTTTACATTATACACATCATTTCTAGATTTTGGTTTCTTTAGTAATTGGTTAGGTTAGTTTTGGGTCAACGGACCAAGCATGTTTAGTAAATGACCAGGTGTTTTTTTTTTAAAAGAACAATATTGTTTTACAAGTCCCCACAGTCCCAATTCTTTTGTTGCAATTTGATATAATTCAGCGGTTTTGTCTGTTTACCTTTGTGTGCGCTCACACATACACACGTTTCACACACATTTTGACCAAAAATAGTTTGACAAAAAAATCAAAATAGTTGTACCTCACAAATTTGTACCTTTTTAGCATTAGGAGAAATCCATAATACCACTATTAGGTTGATCTTTATTCTATCCATTTCAAATTAAAGAATTGCCTTACAGAGTTTTGAATTTTGTTCTTCAGGTTTCTATTTCTGTGATTATTTCATTATTTTTATCAATGAATTCTACAACATTTCTGTTTCTTGTTAAAATATAGATTTATCATTTATACACTATTATGTTTTGATCTGAACTATTAAGTGGAAAATATCTGCATTCCATCGTTCGATGAACCCGTTTATGTTTTAATAAGTCTGTCACAATCTGTTTTCAACTAAAAAAATTTAAGCATCTTAAGCTTTCAAGTCACGTTACTGAACGCTATTGTGTAGATTCTGGATCGTCTTTGGCCTTATAGCCATTTGGTGTAACCAGAATGATCAGGACACCATACACTTAATTTGCATGCTTACTCACGATATTTGGTTACAGAGATTGGGTGAAGTATGCAATACCTATCACTTTTGTCTTCCTCGCAATTTTCATGCTGTGGAATAAGCATAAAAGTAAAGGGAGGCCATTGGAGGCCTTCAAAATAACTCTCACTCAAGTGCGGAATCCTGTCGAACAACTGATTGCCTTACAAGAGGGTATTTCTCAGCTGGAAACACTTTCACAGGAAGGAAATATCATTCTTTTGAAATTGAGGGCTATCTTATTTGCTGCTCGGCCTCAGGTTTCAGCATTTACTTTTCAGTTTATCTTAATATCTGCAAGAGAAAATTACTTGATGCTACCATATTCATTAAGTTGGCTAGATGGTGTATTTATGTCTCGTAAGCTTCTTTTCATGCACGAATTGGTGAAACACTGAGATTCACCTCTTTAATGCAGGGATGAAATCTTTACTTGCAAGAATTATTAACTTTGTAGTAGAATCTGTGATGAGGGTCATTATATGATGCTTAGGGTTACATTCCGTCAGCTCGAACAGCTGTAATGGAAATTTTCTATTAGTTTAAGGCTGTTTACACAAGATCCCTGACAACACAATTATACTGGCACTTCTTTACATACAACATTACTTTGCGGTATCCCTAAATCTGGTGATGTACATCACATGTTTCTAACAGTACCTACGAGTTGAATTACTTCCCATTCAATGACTTGTATATAGATCTGCTAGCAGATCTTCTAACCTGACCAGTCCTGTAATGATCAGTTGTTCTTGGCCTAGGAACACAGACATTTTTCCAGGCTTGGACTGTGGAAATCTAAAAATTGAAAATATAGGACATGGATACAATATTGGACACAAAAAAGATATAATTGGCATCATCCTACACCACTGATATTCATTGTCAAATGTTGAAAGAAAAGATTCCAAGTCAGAAAAGGTTGCAATGACCAATGGGATTATGCATCCACTGTGAAAACAAAATATTGATCTCACATATCTATATTTTCTTGTTTTATATGAAACATAGGGGAAATTAAATTAAATCGATTCAGCATCTAAAAAACTTACAAAACTATCTAAAATGGGGAAAAAGCTATGTGCATCTTTCAAGTAAAATTAGAACAAGAACATAGGAAAATAGACTAGATAGAGGGGGAGTCACAATTAAGAAAACATGACCGGAAAGTGGCAATACCTACATGACAGGGAGTGACTCTCACAAGTACTTTAGAGTTGTACTTTCCCTTGAAGTGTATCCACAACCAATTGGGTAGTGTATACTCTAAGATGCGCATCCCTTCAAGTCACATCTCCCCTCAAGGCGATTAAAGTCTTCTGTCTCCAATGGAGGAAGGATTTGCAATGTGAGTACGTTATCAAGGCCCCTGCCTAGGCGGGCTAGGCTTTGGAGGAGGTGTCTAAGTCTGGGTTCTTAGGCCCCAGTGGATTGGTTGGGTGCCTAGGGCCCTTTAGACCCAATTTAGGTCATTAAAATCATCATTTTAGGTCAAACCATAGAATTAAATGTCCGATTTCGATGTCGTGTCCGATGGCCCAGAAACAGAAATTTTTCGAAATTTCGCACTAAATTTCGATATTTACGGCCCTAACGATTTCGACGACCAAATAAGCGAATTAAATCATGAAAATTTACCAGGATGATCTAAATGCCAAGATCTACTCAAATATGCAATAATATTTCATATTGGATATGTGGGGGGGGGGTCTCCCACATTTGTAAGTGAAGGAAGCTGAACAATTTCGACAGAATTTCGATGGCAATTTCGATGGAAAAATGAAGGAATTAAGCTTTGAAATTCTGCAAACACAAAGTCTAGACATAAACACACTAGATTATATAATAAATTTATATGTTTAGAGGTTAGGGTGGGATCCATGTCTTGATGAGTGAGTGCACAAATGAACAGAAATGTCAAGTCTGCTAGACAGTTAGAGACTAAGTCTATTACAAACATACAAATTTCAAGTTTAAACAACTACTACTAGACTTTAAAACTTACAGTTACTTACAACTTACAACTTACAAGTTACAAGTACAACTTGCAAGCTTACAAATTACAACTTATAATATATAATTATAAAATAAAACAAATTAACAACTAACAAAATTACACATTATGATGTTCCATAAGTCTTGCGTAGTAGTAAATTAGGAGTCCAACAATCCTAGTTGAAGCTTGATTGTCGTGGTGGTTCTTGTCCTTGTGGTGGTTGACCATACATATCCTCATTGTCAAGTCCGTTAGACTGTAAATGAGTGGGATCCATGTCTTAATGAGTGAGTGCACAAATGAACAGAATTGTCAAGTCCGTTAGACTGTAAACAGCTTACAAACCCACAATTTACCACTTCGACCTTAAAACTTACAGTTGCAAGTTACAAACTTACATGTTACAACTTATATAAGTCTAGTGTTAAAATTTAGTTAGGTTACATGGGTCATGTAAACATAGATCAAAGAAAATGCATTATTTTTAAGTCATTTTACGTATAAATATGTGTAATAATAACAAATTTATTGTAGAATTGCAGACTTAATACTGTTATTTCATAGATCCACAAGTTTGTTTGTAGTTCATGTGATTTTCCAAAGAGAATCGCCAAAATACCTAACATATAGTAGCAGCACTTAGAACTTTGTTATTTTTCATAGTATCTCTTCACATCTTTTAATAGAGTGTAAACATAGAAAGAGGTATACATGGGCTAGGGATAGGGGAAACGTACCTTAGAATCAAAGAAAATAGCCTCTATAAGCAAAAAATACAAAGAGAATTGCCAAAATACCTAACATGTAGTGGCAGCAGTCCTAGGAACAAATATCTCGAAATTTCTATCGAAATTTTGTGCCATTTCGCGAAATTATGGCTCAAACTGGGCGAAATTTGCACTGTTTTGCGAAATTTCGCACCTAAGTGCGAAATTTTAGCGAAATTTCTGCGAAATGACGTCCCATTCTCTGCGTACATGCGTTTCGATGTCCGATTGGAAAAAAATTGAAATTTCGATCGAAAATTTGCAATTTCGATCGAAATTTTGTTCCATGGGTCAAACCAATTCAAATTTTGTCCTACTAGGCCATGTATGGTCATTTTAGGGCTAAATTCGGTTATTCTATGTTTGATTCACGTCAATTTAGGTTTGATTTGGCTAAATTTGGTTAGTTTTAGGTCAAATTAGAGTAAGATCTAATTTAGTTCACATGAAGTGTCAATCTAGGTAAATTTGAGATTGATCAAGTTTAGGACATTGATATAATATAGTTAGTAAATAATTCATATAAACATATCTACTTTAAAGTAGAAAAATAATTATAAACTCGCAAAGTTAATAGAATAACTGGGCCGCTTAGGCGGTGGCACCCAGGTGACCAGGGTCGCAAATCTTGAAGGTCGCTACTACCTAGCCACCTAAACAACTGTGAATGAGGTGAGTAAAATACTGTATCATCCATGTGCATTTGAAACAACATGACTAGTTGCCTGATAGAGCTACAAGGTGGATTGGCATTTGAAAATACCTAAACATTATTTAAAACGATACCATTAGGGGATTTATTTATCAAAACATGGTTTACATTTATATCCTTTAATTTTACGAAAATTGAGGATATAACAGATATCGACGCCCTCGGTCATCGGTTTAAGCAAGTCTGCCGTTGGGATTGCAAATATCAGTAAACCGGTGGACTTACCGGTAAAACCATCCAATTTCGGAAAAAACCGAGGGTGCCGCTGCAAAATGCCCCACTTAAGGGCGGTATTGGCGGTATGTTGCCTGACATACCATGATTTGCAAGCCTGAATCTGCTACTGCTGCTGGAGTGAAGAAACAAGGGGATTTTGGGCGATTTCTTTCCTTGGAGCTCAAATCAGCCTTGATCAAGGTATGTTTTCTTAATTTCCTTCATTTCTCATCATTTCTAACCCCTCCCCTCTCTATTTCCTTCTATTTTCACCATAGAAGTTCTCCAAAATTCTCTAAATACACCCAAATTCTAGATCTACTCCAAAAAGCTTAGGATTAATGCTATTTAACAATAGATCTATGATTATTTTATGTAGATCTACTAATGTATCACTAGATCTACTACTATTAATTAATATTATCATATAATTTCACTAATTAATATAAAATTCGTAATAATACAATAAATACTATTAATAATAGGTATCTAACTTAGGTTTAGTAGAAGAAGTTGTACCAAATAGTAATATGAACAAATAGAAACAAAAATATAGTAAAAATATTTATATTTTTCGAATTTTCATTTATTAAAAATGCTAAAAATAAAAAAAATACTTTTTTTTTGTTTTTTCTACAGAAATATGTGTGTTAGTGTTATACAAGATGGAATGAGTAATTTGTAACACATCACTTGCCTTAATACTAGATAAATATCATATTTTATATTTTTTTAAAATGATTTCAGACATTTTTTTATTTAACCCTTTTTTCTTGGTAATAAAAATCTTAAAAAATATTGTGTTTGATTCTACAAATACATTTAACATTTATACACTTAAAGTATTGTGTTTGATTCTATAATACATCAAATAGATTAATTTCTTGCAACTTAATGGGTTTGATTTCAGACACCTAATTTTTTTGTCTGTCTTTTTGTAGTGTTGACTTTTGACTTTTGAGAAGACGTCTTCAAGCGATGGTGAGGGTGCTGGGCCCGGTAATATTGGAGCTAAGGATGTGGATTTGGCATGGAATCACTACATGCCTCTTGACGGGAACATGGGAAAGATAATTTGGAATTACTGCAAGAAGACAATTGGTGGTGGGGGGATTACTAGATTTAAACGTCACACATTACTGGTGGTGACAAAAATGTGGCAATGTGCCAGAGGTGTCCCTAAAGTGTTAGGGATGATTTCAAGAAACTTATGGGTGCAAAGAAACAATAACAACAAAAGATGAAGGAGGTTGACATTGATGTTAGGCCCACAGGTTCTTCAACTGAATCTGATGATGATACTGGATATCCTCCTGAATGTGATACAGCTTATTCACATCGTATGTATAGATGTGCTATCAGAGAATCTCGTAGGAGTGAGTGGGAAAGGGAGGAGGCAGCTCGGATTACAAGGAGGTATGGGCCATCTGGTGCCGGTGGAGTTAGTGGGACTGCACGCATTCCTGTTGTTGACCTAGATGACGATGAAGACCGAGCTGGTCATGGTAAAAGGAAGAAAGGAGGCATTAATACACTTTTTTGTTCTGCTAGTGAATTGAGGAATGTTGATGAGCCAGGGGTTAGGAAGCCAGAGGCTAGGCAAAAAAGCCTCAAAGCAATGTTTACAGGCGCAAAAGATAAGGTTGGCAAGGCAGTGGGCAAGTTCTTTGCTCATGGTATACCTGCACATGTTGCAATTGAACCCTATCTGCAACATATGGTAGATGTGATAGGAGAGTCTGGTAGGGGCATCAAGGCCCCCCAGTTCATATGAATTATTGAACAAGTATCTTCCACTAGAGAAGAAGTATCTACAAGCATGGATTTCAGACCAAAAACATGTGGTCTGAATATGGCGTCACACTTATGTGTGATGGGTGGACTAGTGGAAATAGAAGACAAATTCTCGACTTTCTTGCACATTGTCGTGGATCCACAATTTTTCTAGACTGTGTTGATGCTTCAGGAGAGGTCAGGAACCACAAATACATAAAGAGACTAATGAAGACATACATGAAGCAGGTTGGTGTGGAGAATGTGGTGCAAATAGTTACTGATAATGCTTCTGCCTTTAAGAAGGCCGACGAGAGTTTAATGAAGAAATATCCGGTCTATTGGACACCATGTGCTGCCCATTGCATAGATCTCATTCTTAAGGAGATGGGCTCAATTGGTTTCATCAAATCTGTTGTCATTGATGGTAGGTTGATCACGGGATTCATCTACAACCATTCTTTTCTGCTAAATGCAATGAGGCAACCTGAGTATTGTGGCGGTGATCTAATTAAAACTGGGGCAACTAGATTTGCAACAAAATTTCTTGCCTTGCAATCGTTAAAGTCCAAAAAGGATGGACTTAGGAGGCTCTTCAATGGAGTGGAGTGGACCTCCATGAAGGAGCACAACACCCCGGTTGGCAGAAGAATTGAGGAGTTGATTGCCAGCCGACCTTTTTGGGATAAGGTTACTAGAGTGCTGTGAATAATGGAACCCATTGTCAAAGTATTGAGGCTAGTAGATGGTGACAAAACTGCAACAATGCTTTTCCTATATGATGCAATGACCTCAATGGTGGACAATATCAAAGAAGCAACTCCTAGGTCCAATGAGCAATACATAAAAATTTATGAGAATCGTTGGATAAATATGCTTTTGCATCCATTGTATAAAGCAAGTATATATCTCAATTATATTCTAACTTCTAAGTTATTGGTATAACTCATAGTCTACAAATAAAATGCCATTCTTATTTCCTTATTTACATTTGTGACAACTTACTATTTGAATATGAGGTTCCAATACTCACGAACACTAGGCTTGAATGCGCCTCTAATGAATGCAGTGAGAGATGTCACTAACAAGTTCATTACCTCTCCAGAAGAGCGATTGCTAGTACTAGAAGAGGTATATAACTATATAGCTTACATTCTTAATTTCTCACTAGTCTTTCCTTTTATTTCATGATCTCAATATCGAATATATTATTTTTGCAGTTGCGCCACTTTCGTGAAAGCACTAGATGCTTTGGCCATCCAAATGCGGTTGCTGACCGCAAGGCAGGTGATCCTTGTGAGTTGTGGGTTTGGAATGGAACAGGTGCCCCCCATTTAAGAAAAGTGGCTATTCACATCCTTGCTCAAACAACATCTGCAGGGGGTTGTGAAAGAAATTGGAGCACTTTCAATTTGATACACTCGAAGAGAAGGAACATGCTTGGTGCAAACAGGTTGAGGGATCTTGTCTACGTTCACTACAACATGCGGTTGAGGGCTAGAGCAATACGAGATGCCAACTACAAGGAAGTGGATTTTGCTGTTGTCCATGATCCCATTGACACCGCATATACTTTTAACACTGAAAGACGTAGAGGACTGGAGGATGATTAAGAAAATCCTTTAGAGGAATGGATGAATGAGATAGGTCATCCTGTTCTTGATAATTTAGATGGACGTCCAACTCCATATATAGAAGAGCAATTTGATGCAAATAATGGTGATGATATTATTATTGATACCCTGCCAGAAATACTTGATCCTGAAGCTGCACATGTGAATATTGATATGGAAATCAATAGAGAAGTCGAAGAACAATTAGGTAGCTTAGATTCTTCTTCTTCTACATCTGGTTCCAAATCTAAGTCTGATGGTGCCAATGATGGTGATAATCGCAGCCAACGCTCTCCAGAATATCCTCCAGCTGTTGATCCTCAAAATGATGACCGACCTTATGTTAGTCATGTTACTAGGGTTGCACCTCCACCAGAACAGGAATATCTCATGGCTGATAAAACATTTCAAAGGAGAAAAACGCGAACTGGGAAAGATTACAACGGTGCACCTCCACCACAACCACAATACCAGAGTCAAAAGTGATTATTATTCTGATCTTGCTGATTCAATGGATTCCATGAGCATATCTAACTCTCAATCTCAACATTCATTTGGGTAGACACTTCCATACCCATTTCAGTCCCAACATGGGTATTTTGGATATCAAGTTGAACCATCACCAAGATTACAATTAGTAGGCTTGGGATATCACAAAGCATATTCTGTCTGTAGCCCTTATGGTTGCTTTCGAGTGAACACTGAAGCATACTCTGGTGATGGCGGTCAAACATGGAGTGGTGGGCATACTACAGTTTATCCTATTGTCGGTGTACCATTACTACCTCCTTTTCTTCAACCTCAAGCTCCTCGAGTATGGGCACCTCCTCCTGCTTTTATTCAACCTCAAGCTCCTCAACCTCAAGCTCCTCGAGCATGGGCACCTCCTCCTGCTTCTACTCAACCTCCATTCATTTCAGCAACCAAGGAAAAATATCTCAGAGATTTGGAAGAACATTTTCCAAAGTTTGGGATGATACAATTTGCCAATCTGGAAATGTATGAGGAGCATGTTGTTTCATACAACAAGTCTTACAGAAGTTACATGACATGGAAGCAATATGTGGCCCATATCAATAACATAATGTATAGAGAACCAGTGCGTCACTCGACATACAACTGATGTGAGTTAGTAATTTACTATGTTGTTATATGTTTGTTGTAAATTGAATATTATTGCATAAGTATCTAAACATGAGTTTATGGATTATGCTAGTAAAATTTCAGATCTTAATTCTTGCATTTTGTCATCGAAATCTCCAAAAAATAGGACAAATTCCTTACCTCCCACATGATTGACCCCCCACATACCCAATATAGAATTTTATTGCATAAAATGTTGCATCTAGGTGTTGAGACCGTGCCTGTAAAATTTCATGATTTAATTCGTTCATTTTGGCATCGATATGGCCAGGATTGCACATGTCTATATTTCCATCGGTATACCAGTAAATATCTATATCCAAGTTGTTGAAACGACATCGGTATCGGTCATTAAATTCCTTGTCCTAGACATCTTTGCATTACTCAAAGTGACTGGTGAGATCAGCTACTTGTGACTCCATGGAATTCCACAAGATGGAAAGAAGATTGACATCAGCTTGCTCCCACTGTTCTAGAGTGTTATTAGTAGGAGGATCTTCTGTAAGGTGTTTGTATATTCCTTGCCCTTTGAACCATATTATTACCAATTGACTCCATTGAGTGGAGTTCTTTTCATTGAGATTCGAAGTAGTGATGACTTGATCTCGAATAAGGAGAGGAGCCATCACTTCCTTCTTTTCTATCTTGATGAAGATAGGAGGTAAAACAGGACAATAGGTACCTTACAGGGAGTGTATGGAATAGCACACGATGTGTTTGAAGAAGGCAATGATTTGACAGGTGCCTTACACGACGTGTATGGGAAAACACACGACATGCTTTGAAGAACTGGATGGATCCCTTGTTGTTGATGACACGACGTGTCAGTGATGGACACAACGTGTATTGTCGGAGGCGTAACTTTGTCTTCCGTCAACATGACGTGTCGATAGACACGACGTGTGAGTTGTCGGGGCGTAACCCTGTGTTTTGGAAAGGAGATGGAGACCCTTTGGATGGTGATATCTCTGAAAATAATGTTTCAAAAGGTGGAGATGACTTCCACCACTTGGAGATGGTTCCCAAAGTGGAGATGATATCCACGATGGAAGGATAAAGGCTTCCACGGTGGAGATAACTTCAACGGAGGCGAAGGAGATGGACTTCCACGACAGAGATGATTTCCATGATGGAGAAGGTGAGACGGCCACAACGGAGGAGCCTGGTGAGGATGACGTCAACACCGACAGAGATGACGACTACTCATGCTGCAGATCGCCCTCTCCAGAGAATTAGTATCAATGGCTTTGATACCATGTAAACAAGAAAAGCGAAGTGCGGAATGAGATACCTTTAGTATTAACAAGGCACACCTATATATATGGACACAGGTGGTGGCCAATACCCGTTAACACAATGTGGGATTAATCACACATACACATGGAATATGCAGGGACATAAAGAATAATGAATAAAGTGAATAAAAATGCTTATCATTCTTGCGAGGGGTCTAGAGGCAATGCCCTCAGTGGGGATTGCACTGCACATTCATCGGGCAAGAGTTGAGGGAAAGTCTCATTTAGGGGAGGGGGAGTTAGGGGATGAGCTTCCCATCCCAAAAAAGGGTATATGATGATTCTGGAGGAAGATCTAGCGTACAACTTGCAAATATGACATTTGAGTAGAAGCCAATAGAAGAATAATAGTATGTGCATTCATAGCCTCCGTTGTCGTTAGCGTGTTTAAACAAAAAAATATATTATCGCACTAAAGGCTTCATTGAAAATGTAACATCTCATGAATTGAGGCCTTGGATAATATGATCTTAAGAATGATTGGACTGCTCATATCAACAAGGTCCACCTTTTCAGAGAGCTCTTCAATAGGTACTCTATGGTTAAGCATGCTCGACCTAAAGTAGTACTAGGATGGGCACATGTCGAAAAGTTGTACCCAAGCTATACGTGAGTGAGGAAAAAGTGTGCAACCTAAGCTAGTGTTGGTTTGTGGGGCTAGTCATCATTCACAAAATTCTACTAGATCCGTAGTCGCAGTCCTACGCATTACAAATGGTATTAGAGCTAGTTTCCCTCCAGTAGGTGGGGCCCACACAGACATGTGGTACGACAAATTTGAGCCATGCGATCCAAACATGGGGAAAGGTGAGATGGAGCTATTCTTGCACTGGTAGCCGTGAAATGGGATTGAGTGTGTATGGGTCATTTTGGGTCTGCATTGAAATGGGGAAAAGATATGAGGCCATATAGCTGAGCCTTGACGACGACATCAAGAGTCTATATAGGGGATATCACAACATCCTAGGATTTGAGGCCTCAAATAAAATGATTTTAAGAGGAATGATTGGATTACCCATATCAATAAGGTGCACCTCCTTTTCAGGTAGCCGACGAATAGGTACTCTATGGTTAAACATGCTTGGCTTGGAGTAGTACTAGGATGGACGACCTATCGAGAAGTTGAATTCAAACTATACGTGAGTGAGGATATAGCTTGCAACTGAGGCTACTATTGTTTGTGGGGCCAATCAACATTCCTAAAACTCTACTATATCCTTGACTATGGTCCCGAGTGTTAAAATATATCCAGTCAATCGTGGTCACTGACGTCCTTCATCTAGCATCGTGATCATCGCCTGTATGAGCATCATGAGACAACGAACTTGTGGAAGGTGTCACCTGTGATTAAAGTGGAAGAATGGTGATTCTAGCATGACCCTCTACAATTAGGACGTTGACATACACAACATGAACATTAGCCTTCCCAATATAGAATGTCTTGGCCATAACAATGTCAAAAGTAGTCACACCAAGGAGTTTTTTCTCATCGTAGACGCCATCCTTCTTTAAGACCTCCAAAATGGTGGAATTTACAGGGTTGCTAATCATGTTTACTAGAGCATTTGGGCAATACTTTGTGATGGTAGTGACGAGACCCCTTGACAATGTGAACATTGATGTTGAAGTGATTGTTGTGGGTCATGCCGAGATTCCTTGGCACTTTGGCGGGAATGATGACTATGTCAGATCCCTCGAAAGCTTGACTAACCTGACCTCTCCAAGTACCCTTTGCCTTGACACAAGAATTGAAATTGTTGACATCGATGGCGACACCAGGAGGATCAAAGAGGTTGACTAGGTGTTGATTGGGTATGAGGAAAGGGGGGGTCGGGGGGGGGGGAGCATGATGGAACTGGGATGCTGGGGGGAGGGTGATCTGGGAAAGATAAAAGGGAAATGAACCAAATTGGAAAGGGAAATGGAAATAAACGAAACAACGGAAATAAGAAAATGAATAGAAGATGACTGGAAAAGATAACAAAAAAATTGGAAAGGACTTGGAACTGGAAATGGGAATAGAAACAAAGGAACAAGAAAAAGAAGAAAAAGAAATCAAATTGAAAACTGAACAAGATAAAAAAATAAACGCGTTGTTGCTAAAAAAGGCAAAAAGAAAAGAATAGAAGTTGAGTAGGACACATTGAACTCTTGTCCTCTTGTTGATCTCGACAAAGGGCATAGAAAACAAGGGACCACCAACGACCAACGACTGAGACGAGACCGAGGGCAAGGGGTTTGAAAATCTGACATAGGGAGGTTATGGAGAGACATAACGTAACAATCCCAAAAAAAGATTAAGAAGTGATTGTGGAGGCTAGACCAATGTCTGGTAGGTGGCCAAGCCAAGAAGGGCCGCGAAGAAATTCTTTTTCTTTTTTCTAGGACTGAGGTTGGATCACCTTTCTAATATCATGTAGAAAATAAGTGTAGATAAAATTTTCTTGTGGCCGAGTTATTGATAGACGGAGAAACCCCTCTCCTATATATCTGAGATGGGGGAAGCATACAAATAGACAATCTAATGGGCCAAAACACATTGGGGAAATATTTCTTATAGACCCAATAAACTAGATCCTAATATCCTGCATTGATGATATTCACAAAGTTTGGAAAGTTATGTTTTGTTTTAGCCATTGTAGTTTATAGGGGTGAGCATGATCTGGTCATCATGCTATACATAATGGTCTTAAAAATTCTAATCCAAAATTGAATGTTGGTAGAGTTTTGACCAAATTTGATTGTAAAACTATTCTCAAGTTTGACTTGAAACCAATACTACTTGGTATATATCACTAGTTTTTAAAACGAATTCAATGAATGGTCAATGATTTGACGCCGATTTATTAGTGATATTCAATTAAGATTTTCTTGTTTACGATCGTGAAATAATATATATTGTGTATGCATCAAATGAACAATCTTGTGTAATTTACATATAATAGATACATACTTTAGAAACTAAGGTAAAAGGTCAAAACAATCAAGACTAAAATCATGTATATAATTTGTGTAAACAACTTTTGAATTGAAAAGCGTATGAACTTTATCTCTATCATCCCTTACAAAGCATCAATTGTAACCACCTTGTATATAAAAGGTTGTACATATATGCAATAAATCAAGGCAAACTATGTACCTGGACTATATAAACAACTTTTCAATTAGAAAGCTTCCGAACTTTTATCTATATTCATTTATCAATTAACATCTCACAATTATAACTAGAAGCCAATCTTTGTCCAATCACGCAAGTGAAGAGCCTCGATTGCAATTATTTTATCTTATAATATACAATTTTTTTAAGGAAGATATATATTATGGTGTTCTTTTTCTGTGTTATTATATAATAGTGTTATTAATAATATAATGTTATGATGTTGTGTTATTACTACATCCATATAAAATTATTGCACATATCATAATTTATGCGTCTGAATGTGTTCCTGGGACCACAATCGCCCCCACCCTCGCCCCTACTGCAGCCACCACCACCACCACTTAAAATCTCTCTTTTTAAGTTCTTCTCAAGTTAATTTAGGCTCTTCCCAAGTTAATTTAGCCATTGCTCTTCTTTTCATTGTGCTTGATCTAATAGCATTGCTTCGAATAGACACATTAGTTGCGCAGCTTGTCCTCAATGCTCACTACCTTCACTTTTTTCCTGATATATTCATTTCTTAGGAGATAATTTCTTGTCTTCCCATACATCCATCTTAACCATGGTCTACAATTTCAATTTCAACGCCATTTCCGGTGGCTTAGAAATTGAATATATAGAAATTTAGACCGAAATTTTGACATTTCCACTCCCATCGACACAAGATTTAGACATCCACATTTGGACGACCAAATAATGGAATTAAGTCATGAAATGTTACTAGGATGATCTACATACATACATACACCTAATTATGTAATAATATTATATGTTGATATTAGGTGGGGGGCTCTTACGTGTGTGAGTGAAAAGATATGAACTGTTTCAATGGGGATCTCGATGATATTTTCAATAACATAATGGAGTTAGTTTGTAGATCACCATGTTAATAATCAATTTCAATTGATATTTTATAGCTTATGCTATAGATCATTAGAGTGACAATAGTAAAACGTTCCCAATGTAGGTACGAAATTATTCATGAATAGATACAAATTACTAAAATTGGTTGATACTAATAGTCTAGTATATTGAATAAATCAATTGAATACATTTAACTATATATGGTTTCCTCCACTAGTTGAAATTTGGTGTTCATGAATAGATACAAATTACGAAAATTGGTTGATACTAATAGTTTAGTATATTGAATAAATCAATTGAATACATTTAACTATATATGGTTCCCTCCACTAGTTGAAATTTGGTGTACGTAACTTAACATTATATATAGAAATTCTAAACTTTATAGATTTTCCTTTTCATTTTAAGGTCTAAAATTATATGTTAATTAGTTTCGTATTCAAAGTATTACATATTCATATATTATTGTTACTGAAATCCCATAACAGAGCTGATTGGGAAAAAAGGATCCATGTAGACCCCAATATGGTTGGGATTGAGGCTTAGATGATGATGATTGTTACTGAAATCGTTCCATATAAGATATTTATTTAGTATTACATTTGTTAAGTGTTATATATACACATACATACATACATATGTACGTACGCACACACACACACACAGAGAATGGCTCAAGTGGTCAAGCATGGTGTCCCCTAACAAAGGGACCCGAGTTTGAAGCTCAGCTGCCGCCTTGATTTACCACCCTCCCGGGCGTTCGGCCTCCGCCACGGGTGTGGGAGAGGGGGGGAATCTTTCTCTCTTAATCCCATATATATACCATATATATATATATATATAATATGAAGATGATGTTAAAAAGTGGAAAAAAAAGATGTTAATGGCAAGGGGAGAGAGTAAACTTACCTTCAATCTGAAGAAGAAAGCCTTAAAAATAAAAGAATGCAAAAAATCACCAAAGAAGTAACCTCCAAGTCCAACATGATGTGGATAGTTGTTTCTAAAAATTGTGAACCCATTTCGGGTGTTTCCCGAAAAGCATGCCCAAAGTGGCCTTTTTTCACCGAAATTGTTGTGTTTTGTCAAAATTTTGCTCCCCTTAGCAAAATTTCTATCAAAATTCTGTAAGCTTACTCACCTATTCTTAGGGAGGTGCATTTCTATGTCTGATACCCATCGAAACCAAAATTTTAAACCATGATCTTAGCACACACATTTTGGTCACATTCAATCCTGTATAGCATGGCTGGCCATATAGATGTTTCGGGGATATAACTAAAATTTATGCCACAATTTTTACAAGTTTTGTCGCTTACCATTTATTCGAGAGTACACCTCTTTTTGACGGATAGTTTATAAATGTCCAATTGAGATGATTCTTTAAACATATGTAATCTAAGTAGTATAAATCACTGTGCAATAACTGTAATACAATTAAATTAATACAATTATGTATTAGATATTATGATCGTGTTATATGTAAAATGAATGCATATAAGTAAGGTATACTCAGGTACACAATCTATACAACCAAGTTCGATTAATTGGTCAGTTGCTCACTAGAGCATGACTAGGCCATTGAATATAAAATGGATACATGCGAGTTATGTATACTCAGGTACACAATCTATATGCCCAAGTTTGAAATATTGATTCACTTGGTGTTTTGAAAAGCGCTCTAGACCCTTGGACGCTCACATTGGGCTTTAGGTGGCAGTTGAGGAGATCTTCATTGAGCGCCCGCTTCAGGCCCGCTCGGCTCGCTCAAGCGACCACCTGAGCACGGCTTCTGGGCACCCGCTTGAGGCCGCTTAAGTGGAAAGCAGGAGCTAGGCCCACATCTTAGACCCAAAATGGAAATTGTAATGTAATTGTTAGTATGTAATATTAGACTTCTAACATTATTTAACATGTTGATATAATACTATTGTTCTAAACAACTAAATATGTATCAATATTATGTACACCATTTAACTAGTGTGCAATACTACACTGATTCTGCTTCTTAAAACATAACTTATGTTTGTAAATCATAGTATGTGTTTCTTGTTAGAGAGTCTATTTACTTAAGTTGTTAGTATATTTACTTAAGTTGTTTTAGTCTATTTGTAATATGGGCACAATTGTGTATTGGCCCATTAGGATTTTTCTTATATGTGTGCTTCCCCCTTATCTAATTTATAGGAAAGGGGGGCTGCCTCCTATCAATAAGAAAAACCTCTACATGTCTGGGGATTTCCCCATAATATCTTCTTTTCCACATGGTATCAGAGCATGCTTTCCTGTGTTGTCCTCAACCCTAAGAGAGAGAGAGCACAAAAGAGAGACGCCTCCCCTTATGGGTAACTGCTGCTAGGCGTTGCTCTGGCTGCCCATAGGGATCTCTCATCCCTGCTTCTTTGAGTCATCTCCTTCGAGCCTTCTCCATCTTCAACAAAAATCATCCTTTGAAGTTGCTAGTACCAGATCTACAAGAGCCGCCATGCCTCTGTCAATTTTGCTTGCTAATGGAGCCGCCACTATCCTATTTGCCGCCATCATTACAAATCTATGACATCATTATCTACTCCGCCGCCAATCTAATGTATGCCACCACCTTTGAGAACTTATCCAAAATCTTGGATAAAGGTCTCCCTTCTCTGCTGATATTGGGGATACATCGTCCTTATACTACTATGGTTGAGATTCAGAAGGATTCCCCCTCTTTTGCTGTCGTCTCTGAGATTTTTCTGCTATTGTTCACTGCTAACACGACATGTTGATGCTTATCACAGTGTGTTGGCAGAGATCTGCTTCGTTCGCGACTTCGTTTGCAAAATTTGCCGGCGACGACACAGCGTGTCACTTCTTGACATGTCGTGTTGCCTGCACTATGACACGACGCGTCGCTTAAAGAGACTGCGTGTCACTTGTATTCTGCCTCGAGATTCTGTCAACTAACACGACGTGCCACTGTATGACAAGGTGTGTCGCCTGCTTCCTACCGTTGCTGACTTTTGCTGCTGTGGTATCAGACACGACGTGTCTCTTCATATACAGATTGTGTCAACTGCTACTGCTTATTACTGTCTCAATTTCTGTCAACTGACACAACGTGTCATTGTACAACACAACATGTCGCCTACTTCTTGTCGGTGCTAACTTCTACTGTTCCATCACTGATGCGCAACACGGTGTGTCTCTTCATCGACACGTGTCAACTGCTACAGATTATATTACTTGGCATGCTTCACCATCTACACCGATTATGTCACATGGCAGAGGTATCTATACATGGCAAATCTCTTCTTTATCCTTACCAACAACATATATCTTCTTTTTTAGCACTTCTATTATTATCTTTTATTGTTTTACACCCCTACCCTTACCAGCCCTATATATCTTTTGCCTACCTCGTCAATACTTGTTTCACCCCCATATACATACTGAACCTACTGATTATCGAATCCTACGATTTTTTGACCTTGTTCAATTTTTTTTACGGGGGCTCTACCCCCACACCCCCATATTTGACGTCTACGGGCCGGACAAATCTCCTTTTTGGGTCGTAAAAAGACCCATTTATTTTGCTATCCGGATCTATGTAATCGGGTCATGTTGCACATTGACTCGAGTTGTCGGTTACCTCCTTCACATATTTGCATACATAAACCCTACTTCTACCATTTTTTTGACTCTCCACTCCAACCACTCTCTTGACTCTTTTCGTGGTTGGCGTGAGGGGGAGAATAGAGGATGATGAGTAGAGGAAAGAGATGAGATGGATAGAAGAAAACTTTCATTCTGTTGTTGTATGGATCGTCATGCTACATTTACTATATGGATCCTTCTGCGACTATGTGGTGTTCCTTTTGCTTCTATGTGGATGCTTTTATTGTTATGTGGATTGTTCATGCTAGTTTTGCTTCTATGTGGAGCTTTCTGATGTTGTTATTGCTTATTCATCACCAGCTCGACTGCTAGTATGGAGTTGTCTCCTTCACTGAGGCTATTTTTTATTACTTTTCTATCCGGCTACGTCATTCTTGCTACTTGTGCTATGATTAGCACATTTTATTTGCTGTTTTGTGCATTTGAACCATCTATTGTCAGTGCTTTGTTTGCACGTTGACTCTTTGTATGTGCCTTGTACACATCCACTACCGTTGTTGCTATGACCCAACATTCTTTGGGGATTGTGACCCATCACGTTCTAGAATGTGACGTTTGCTACGGGGATGGAAATTATATGATGAAATGATGATACTTTTGGTGACGTTCATGCGTATGATGGACCTTCATGCCTTTCTGCTACAATTGTTCATCTTGAAGTCTTTTTGCTGCTTCCTACTTCAGGCGCAATGGTCTTTTATCCAGTTTTGTCATCTATTTTATGCTACTATGTTCTAGCACTCTCTAACTTTTCCGTGCTTTGCGCACATCGACTCTCTACTTTGTGTGCATGTCGACTTTCTGCTATTGTGATCCATCACTCCTGGTTTGTCCGTACTCTGTTTGCACATTGACTACTATTGCTGTTGTGACCTAGCATTCTCTGGGTTGCGACGTTAGCGACTGTGATGAAGACCATGATGCCTACTTCTTGATGTTTTATCTACTCCAAATGCTACTTCATATCGATCAAGAAGCTCCTGCTACTTGCTTTTGGATTATCTGCTTGAAGGACAGTATTTGAGTGCTTAGAGTGATTTATTGTAACATTGAGGGGCATAAATTCATATATGGGCTTTATTGTAACATTAGTTTGTCCGTGTGTTTGTAAGCTGACTTGGGATTCTACCAAGCTCCAGCTTGAGGGGGAGTGTTAAGAGAGTCTATTTACTTAAGTTGTTAATTTATTTACTTAAGTTGTTTTAGTCTATTTGTAATATGGGCCCAATTGTTATTGCCCTTTAGGGTTTGTCTTGTGTCTGTATCAATAAGAAAAATCTCTACACGTCAAGAGATTTTCCCATCATATCTTCTATTTCACATTTCTAATTATTATTTGAGTTATATATGTATCAATATCATTCCTACTTTGTACAAGCTCTGTATTTATTACTGCTGCAGCAATGATTTATCTTTATGTATGAATTGTTGTACCTACATTACATATTTATCATTTATGTATGCACTGCTTCTCTGCTATGTATTGAACTACGAATATATACTAAAATATTATACTCGTATCTATGCTACTTATACATTCGTTTGTTTCTCTTGTATTGTTATGTGTTCAGCTACTGTACTATCTATGTAGATGTACAGTGTACGTTGTAGTATTTAATACAACCAATTGTATAATGTCATATCATGTACTGCCTACCTCTGTATAATGTATATTCTGTACTATGTAGTACGTACTTTTAAAGTATAATGTGTATATCATGTACTGCCTGCTATTATATATTCATGTAGTATGTAGTATGTACCACTAGTGTATGTATATTATGTGTTCGCTACTGCTGTGTATAACTAATTTAATATGTTACTATATTGAGTATGTTATAATTGAATTAATTCAATTATTTTATACCCATCACATTGTTTTGTATATGTACAAAAGCTCCTTAAAATATACTATTCATATACATGTGTAATTTTCTATAAAATTATATATGAATTTGGGCACCCACGGCCACAAAGTGGTGCCTGCACGCTTCCCGCTTCCCGCTTCCTGCTTTTTAAAACATTGCTCAGCCAGACATTGACCAGACCATTTAGAACCGGTCTGAAGATTTTTCATGCCAAATTTTATTGCACTAATTCAAACCTGACCAGACTGGGCTGTCCTATTAAGTTCAACACGGTCTAGTGGTCACCTTTAGTTTCCCATCCAGCTTAACTAGTTTTTTTAATAAAAAAGATCGAAGATTCTATTCATGCTTTTGCCGAGGCTTGAACCCGAGACTTTTAGTTAACAAACCAAAGATCTAACCATCTAGGTGTTCTATCTTAGACAACTTTACTAGTTTGGAATGTTTGTTTCTAAAGTTTACTCAATATACATTCTTAGAAGAAATCATTCAATTTTTTGAATCATGAGAGGTGTAATAAGGTAGTTATTCTTTGAAACGAGGCATGTAAGGCCAGAGCATCTATAAACCTAAGAAATACTACATTAGCATACAATATAATAAAATCTGTTTAAAATTATAAGATATGCATTGTTATAAGCAAGTTAAACGTTTTAATATCATCCAAGATGATGGAACACAGCTCTACAGAATGTGACCGACGTATGAATTTTGAGGGTCTTGAGGATAAGCCTTGCTCAATTTAGATATTGGCTTAATCCTGACGGGGCACTGCTTCACACATCAAGAGGAGTGGATTTCGAGGATGTTCATGTTTCATTCATCTTGAAGTGGCTATATGTTTCGTTCATTTTCATTGAATCTGATTTTTTCCATGATAAAAAGATGAAAATTTTGGAAATCTGTTTGAGCATATTGCTTCACTTGCTTTTCCAGGTTACCGATAAGGTTGCCATCATGTTTGTTGCTGCAGCTATCTTTTGTGCACTGGTTCCGTTTAAATATTGGTTAGTGCTAGTATTTCTTGAAATTTATACAAGGGAGATGCCCTTAAGGAAAACAACAGGAGAGAAGATCCTGAGACGAATGAGAGAGTGGTGGATTCATATACCCGCTGCACCTGTTGAGCTTATAAGACCCGAAGACAGCAAAAAGAAGAAGTGACTCGTAGCACAATTAATGACACTTCAAAATGTGTACATATTTAATGCTAGGGCACCCCTTTGGGGATCGATGTTTATAGCAAGCTGAACAGTAAAGGAAGTTCTTGGATTCCATGCACGTGTAAGCAATGTACATATATCACTTGCTATATCAGTGGAAGGCAATAAGAATTGCCATGTAATTTCTTCATCCTGTAATCCTTTTCACTCGTTGGACATTGGACTGGACATACAGTCAAGGCCAATTACTAGTCGCCCAACGTGATGTTAGATCTGAAAAAGTGTAAAATAGTAGGAAAAAAAGGCAACGATCTCTTGTAGTTCTTGTGCTTAATTGTTGATAGTGTTTTGACTCCCTGCTTTATCGATAGTTGAATCAGGCTCTGGCCAATTGCTGCGGGACCATTTTTTCTGATTTATTTGATCTGAAGGTTTCTTTAGTAAATTTGCTTGCTCGGTTACATCCTCTATCCTGTGGTCTAATGTGATACTGATCATGTACTGTATTCCAATGGTTGTCACCGGAGTGGATCAACGACATGTAAACAGTGCGGTCTGGAAGGTTACGACTGGACTGTAGGAATTGTGGCAGGACCGATTGGATTTGTCCTATTGAACAATATTGAACCGACCATTCAAGCCGCTTGCTTATCTTAGCGAAATAAATATTAAATGTTCACAAGAAATCTTGAACTTATACCTCTACAAACTATTTCGGACATGAAATTACTGCACCAACAGTCTGCTATGTAAGGAAATACCATATTCATGTTTTGCACATGTTGAAATGATTGCAACATTATTTGAGGTGAGAACTATGAAAAAACTTGTATTTATTCTTATTTTAGGATGAATGATATATGAAAACACTAGATTATTATAAAGTTTTGATGACAAAATATGTTTAATGTATAATCGATACTTGTCCTGTCAGAGTAGCTTGGGTGGTAAGAGCTCGGTAAGTACCGGTGAAGAACCTGGGTTCGAACATCACAAAAGGTACTTTGCGAACGACAATCTACATTGATTTGTCGGGGGGGGGGGGGGGGGGAGGGGGGTTGGGAATCAGATCACACCTTCTCATGTCTCGAGAGTTTACCATGTTGGACTCACCTGGGGTGGGTTCTCTCGATCAGAAAAATAGTATAATCTATACTTTGTTTATTTACTCCGTCATTCGCTTGAGTTTGGTCATGAAGATATCTATATTTTCTTTTCATAAATAAAAGTGATACTTTTAATTACGTAATTGACACTAAGTATATCAAACACACATTATCTTATAATATTATTATCTACCCTTAGTTATTGTACGAATGTAGATGTTAGTTCAATATAGCTTATATGCTTATACTCATAATTCTATACATGCAACAAATGCAGATGTACGTCTTATATGTATTATGGTAATTTTTTCAGCTGAACGTATGTGACTTATAAGCACCCATTATGCAGTAGACACATTTCAAGTATTCTACTCCCATCTTTAACTACACAAATTTGGTGTTTAAACCATCTCAATTAGACATCGACAATATAAAATGTAAAATGATTTTGCTTATATCTTAGTATATACACGAGAAATGCTTTTGATACTTAAAAGCATATCAGATTTAAGCACATTCCTTCCGTCCCGCTGTGGGATTTAACTACCGAACTCTACAGATACCGTTTGGATGGTTGGTAAGCAATTCCTAACTCCCCCGTTCTATATATCATATGATATGAACTAGGGCATCTGGTGTTAACCGACTTGGATTTTGGTTTCTTAAACTGATGATATCACACTAGCACTATTTCTAGTCTGACGTGTTTGACAACTCTGATTCAACCTAGTTCAAAGTTAGCCAAGGTAATTGTTCGAGCGACCAATCACTTTGATTGTGCTAAATATTGTTCTATCGTTACTGAATGTTAGTATTTTTTTGTGTGAAAAATTGGTAACTATTTTTTTTTCACAAATTTTTGGAATGTCTTTTGGGAGTGTGGATGTAGTCATTGCCCCTTTTGCAAAGAGCATGTCGGGTTGGGTATGTTGAAACAATATGCAGTTTACTTATTTGATAGTGAGAGTAAGAGATAGTTGAGTGGAAACATATGTTTATATAGGGGAGAAGGGAGGGGAGACAAAGAGATAAAGAGGATACATATTTTGACTGTTAATTATCTTTGGATGGTATAATTCCATTGGCTCGTATTCTTTTAAGGAAGGTTAATTATCTTTGGATGGTATAATTCCATTGGCTCGTATTCTTTTAAGGAAGGTTAAAGAAGCAGAGAACATTTTGAGAAGTCCTAGTGTAGCTTAAAATAAAATGCCTACTTTAATTGTCTCATTTTAGACTATGGAGGAAACATGTAGAGACAAGAAAGATGATTTTAAAAAGAAGAGACATAAAAAAGTTTGGTAAACCATTAGGAGAGAGAGCCAACTTATAATTGGAAAATGTAAAAAAATGATAAAACTCATTCAACATCTATATTCTAGAGATCCCATTTAGTGTGAAAATGATAAAATAAATGTAATAAAAAGTCTAGTGAAAATAAGAGGAAGAAATAAAAAGTCTTTATTGAAAATAAGGAAACAAGGTTTAACAATTCTTGAAGAGATTTTCTCAGTCATTGACGAATAGGACTTGACTTCAGGACATTGATTTGAGGTTGAATACTTGTTTAATTACCATGTGAGTAACAAATGATTATTTGCGTTTTAAAAAGTCAATATATTGTTAATAAAAACCCTAAATTTCTACTTGTTGATAACATGACAATCTAACAATTGGTGTGCATATATTATTCAAAATTGACTCATTATGTGATACATTGTCAAAGAAAGTTGATACTATATGATTTTGAAAGAAAATCCTAACTTTATCATGATACAAACCGTATCAATTTAATATAATATTGATAAGGAAATAATAAAATGATTCAATGGTGTTTTTGTATGTTCATATTGTAAGTTTATTATCTCAATTGATGGATAGTATACTCGAGGTGATACTTTAAGGGGTTCAAATAATGGTAAATAATTGTTTTCCTGAGATATGGCTTGAAGAGGAGCAATTATTGTGCTTTGTAACATGCTATATGTGTGACGGTGGTGTAAGTATAGTTTTGAAGTTGTTTTATAGGACATACGAATCTTAGAAAGGTGTCAGTAGCCCTAGATTTGGGTTAGGGTTGGAATTGAAGCTATCTTGAGAAAATTGGCACCTTGTGTTCTATCTTGGACCACTTGTTGCAGGACTTGTGCAAAAGGACAATTTACTTGTTGGTCTGAATCTAGCTAGGCATGAAGGCATTGAGTTTTATTTGTTTTGGGTTTTCCCTAGACTGCCCAAAATCCCACTCTAACAATTTGGGTCATGATGCCATTTTGTACAGAATGATCAATTCATTGCATAGGTTGAGCTAAAACAAAGGTTAGACAACCATTGAAAAGGATTACCAACCATTAAAAATAGTGCTTGAACTTTGTATAGAACAAACTACCATTAGGCTAGTTCAAAAAAAGAAAAGTATAGTGTAGTATTTTTTGCTAAGAACCTACATGATTCTTGTATACCAAAACACATATGGGGTTTTAGTGTAGTTGCATTAAAATTGGGTACAATCAAGTCCTCTTGAAAATATTTGCTCATATTTTCTTTATATTCCTGAAGTCTTTGCTAATGTCTTGGTGGATGTGCTTACTTATGACTACTTTTTATGTCTCGGCTTATATTTTGACTTTCCCTAATTTTGATCTTTAGTCTTTTTATTTCCATATTTCTCTTATGGTTTTGCACCTATAGAAGTTGAAGGCGTTGGCGTATTGATTTATTGTAGATTTTTTGTAGTGTTTTGGTTGAGGGAGGTGAACCTCAAAGGTTCTTCTTGTAGTTAGTGGACACTTCTTGCTTTTGGACGTGTCATACAGTTTAGATGCATTATGATGATTTAAGAATTATAAAAAGAAGAAGTAGACTTCTAGACAACCGTTCATGTTTTAGTATAATTTTGTAAGTTATATCAAGTTAAATATTCCCTATCTTCCCATATTTAAAGTATAATACAAGATCTAAACTAGTCCTTAATGATAAGTAATATGTGGGATAATTTATTAGTAAGTTGAATTGGTTATATATCTTTAAATTTTTAGAAATTGAGAGATGCTATGAACTATCTTGTCTTGGATGGTTGAACACAAATAAGGCAAAACTTCATACAATACAATATTTTCTTATACCCCTAAAAATAAAATATTTCCTATATAGTAGAATTATGTTAAACAATGATATTTTTTATGATATGCAATTATTCTTGATTTATTATAGATAAAGTAGTTGTGTGATGTTTCATGAAGCTGTCTAATGAACTAAATGCCTCCTTGATGATTGTCAACTAAGTGATGAGTAGAAATATATCCTACTTTCTTATAGTCCATACATGTGTTGATATATACTTAATCATGTAATAGTACTCAAATATACTCATATACATTCCTTGAAATAAGGATACTAAGGATGATGCACATAGTTCGTCTGATGTTACTGATAAATATTATAATCTAATGATACCGGGAGATAACCCTAGCAATTAGTTAAAATGTAATGATGATATACGACAATGGATGAAGTGTCATACATGTGATGTGATCTTTTCTAATGTTATTACGTAGTGAGACATGATGGCCATGGCCACAAGTTTTGATGTGTTATTGGTGTTTGTGATAGATGATGTGTCTTAACCATATATGGTGATCCTATAATTAGAAGAGTGTGGAAGTTACTCATAGCTTGATGCGATGATTTTGAGTCGCATTTATAGACCTTTTTCATATGTGTTTTGTGCTCTAATTACTCATTTTTATGGATAATATTGCATAATTCACTCATTTCGGTCTTTGCCTTCATATTATGTCAAATCCCCTCGGTTTTACTATTTTGAGCATTATTTATCATAATATTATTATTTGTGTGGATTTACTTGGTCTTGTTGTGAAATTTCAGGAAAAACAAGTATTTGCTTCCGTCGATACCATCGACGGAAGTCGATATCATCGACCAAGCCACAGGTTGCCAGCCGAGAGGAGCAGCACAGAGTCGATACCATCGACACTCAAGTCGATGGTATCGAGATCCCTTCAGGTTGCTGGCGAGGAAACTGTCGATACCATCGACCCAAGTCGATGCCATCGACACATGGAGAGCTACAGCGTCGCTAAACAACAACAACCGACGCTAAAGAGAGTCGATACCATCGACCCAAGTTGATGGTATCGAGATGACCACAAGCGCTCACATCAAAAGAAAAGAAAGCTGCCGCTAATACGCTGGGTCGATACCATCGACCCGCGTCGATGGTATCGACGCCGGCAGATATGCGTTGGATCTGTTTTTATCTCGATCGGACGGCTGTTGTTATTTGATGACCTAATTAGGGACTTATACCTAATGACGGCCGCCCACACGAGGGGATATCTCAATTCGCATTGCACGAGTGCCAAGGAAGGAGAAAAAGGAGAACGGAGGCCAGAAGCTCATCCCGGGTGATTCGGACGCTGCCGAAGACGAATTCCACCACCGACAGGCGGGGAAGCTCGTATTCTACGCCAAGGATCTATCGGTTCTTCTCCGTTCAGGGGTTTTCCCACTTGTTTCACGTTTTTCTTATGAATTCCCCTATTTCTACCATGTATTCGTGCGAGATGAACATGAGAGGCTAAAACCCTCCATCTTTAGGACCGGGAGTAGCCCGGGAATGCATTGTATGACAATTTTATATTGATAATTCATATTTTCTCTCTCAAATCCGTGGTATAGATTCGTTTTCTCCATATATATTGTTATGCTTGATCACCATAATAAAAATTTAATGCCCTTAATCACTTCGACAGAAGGATTAACGGTTGAAAAGAGACGAAACCTACATTAATCAATAAAACCCTTGATAAAGGAGTTGTAAAATTAATGGTGGGAACTGAGAGACCGTTTTTAATGCGCTTAGTCTAGGGGAATGATTACTACGACGGTGGAATCAACCTAGACCTAAGTAGTGAATTACACCACGACAGTGGGTAATTCTGTTTTCAGGCCACTACCCGGATAAAGAGAGAAGAGTGAAGAATTATATAAAACCTAATACAATGTTGACCCGCGGTGAAACCGCAATCCTAAAGATATCCTTTTGAATTGATTAAATTAACCTTTAATTAATTGTTTTCTTTGTTTCATTTTATTTTCTTTGAATTTTGACAACAAACCTTACTTTGTTATTCGGCCTAGCTGATTGGGATTAGTTAGTAGAAGTTTCCAATAATTCACGTGTCCCTGAGTTCGACTCGGGCCTCACAAAGGCCTATATTACTCGACGCGTATACTTGTGTTTAAGCGCGTAGTAAAATACACGTCAAGTTTTTGGCGCCGTTGCCGGGGACACGGCGAATTATTGGCACTTTGAGTGCTAAGAGCGGCCACTCTAGGCCACATTTTTTTTATTTTGAAACAATTTTAAATATTCCTAAATTTCTCTTTAATCGTGTTTACTCGTTCAAAGCATAGTACTGAACCCCGATTTTCTTATTTCAGGTACTTTGCATGGTGCATACACGTAGCACAGACTACGCAAATCGCACACCTGAGGTTCCACCTCCGGGACCATTGGATGAGGATTACTACGAGCAAGATCACCAAAGCGACATAGATTCTGAATCTGAGCAAGAGCAAGCAGAAGAAATGGCCAAACCACATACGATATGGGAGAAGATCAAAGCGTCTTCTTCATCAGCTTCAAAGGGGCCTATAAAGAAACATGGGCTCAACATTCCAACCTACAAGATCGATCTAGCATTGATTAACTTGGTTAAATCAAACGCATTTCACGGGCTGAAGAATGAGGATCCAGTGGCACACATTAGTCAGTTTGTTGAAAATTGCGATATGGTGAAGATAGATAGGTTCCCACAGGATGTTCTGTACCTCAAGTTATTCCCAAGTTCCCTGGCAGGAATAGCGAGAGAGTGGCTACATAAACTCGACGATGAGTTTTTCAAATCATGGGATCATATGGTAGAGGTTTTCTTCGAGAGGTTTTTCCCTCCTGAGAAGACCAATGACATGATTAGGAAGATTCACAATTTCACCCAACATGCAGGTGAAACATATTCGGAGACCTGGGAGTGATTCCAGGTCATGTTGAGGAGATGTCCACATCATGGACTGGACAAGGAGACACAGGTGAAGATCTTCTATTTTGCTCTCTCCGAGCATGATAGAAGTAACTTGGACTCGGCCGGTTCAGGATTTTTCTTGAACAACACTGATACGAGATGCTGGGAGATATTAAAGAACATGGCTAGGAAACAGTCATGGGGCGACAGAGGTGCAGTGGAACATGTCAAGGCTGCCAGCGAATCCAGAATAGTTAGGGAGCTGAACGACAAGCTAGATCTTCTAGCCAAGAAGCTGCTAACTAAGGAAGATGCATCTGAGGATGAGGAAGCCCAAGTGAAGTTCATGCAACAACAGGGCTATAGAAATAATGACTATGCATGGAGAAAGGATAAAAAGTTTTCATGGAAGGATCCGAATAATTTTCTGCAGGATCCGGATGCCAAACCACAGCAAAGAACCGAGGACAAGAACACTGAATTACTAAGTCAAATGGTCCAGCAAAACCAAGATATGATGGCCATGTTTGGAAAACAATTGCAAACTCAAGGTGATATCTTAACCAAGTTTGGGCAGACGCTGCAAAGCCATGGAGCACAAATGCGGGCATTAGAGATCACCGTGGCACAGATTTCGAGTGAAGTGGCGGCCATCAAGCACGCCAATCAACAGAAACCAGCCGAGAATGCAAATGTGGCTCAGGCACACCATCAGGTCAAGTATATGTCCGTGGTAAACAGTGAGGAGGAATCTCAGGCGCAAGAAGCTGTAGAAGAAAGAAAAATGACTTTCAATGTGAATGCAATGCCGGCAATACCATATCCACGCACTTACTATGGACTACCAGGCGGAAGCACTCTTTCTTTTTGGAAAAGCCGCCAAGAGCCCTTGGTGGTCACCCCTCCACCTAGGCAGGAAGAACAAGTGCAAGTTGTTTGTGCACATGTGGAGACATCTAAGGTGAGAGAGGAACCACAAAAAGCTGCTACTATTGAGGATGTCTCACCAAAGCCCACGTCCGAGGGAGTGATTGGAGCAAGCTTAGGGGAAGTACCCCCAAAAAGCGCTTATTTGCCACCTCACATGCGTGTTGCTGCAGCTGATATTTCAGATCCGGTGAATTCTAAGTCAAAGAAGGAGCATCGCCATTTTAAGAAATTTCTGGAGATATTCCGAAAACTCCACATCAATATTCCATTAGTGGAGATGATCGAGAAAGTACCCGCCCATGGGAGGTTCATCAAGGAAATCATCAATAAGAAGAGGCGGATAACAGACGATGAAATTTATTGGATGAATGAGACGGTGAGCTCTATGATTTATGGGAATTCACCAAAGAAGAGAAAGGACCCAGGAGGTTTTTACATTCCGTGCTCAATAGGTGGTCAACATTTTCCTAAAGCGTAATGTGATTCCGACGCTAGCATAAATCTCATGCCTTTGGCTACATTTCAAAAGCTACGGTTAAAAGAGATAAAGAAGTTGGCCGCAACAATTGAATTGGAGGATGGGTCTACTGTGAGACCCTATGGAGTATGTGAAGATGTTCTAGTCAAAGTGGATAGATTCATATTTCCGGTGGACTTTGTTGTCATGGATATGCCACCACTCCAAAGCTGTGAAATTCTTCTAGGAAGACCGTTTCAAGCAACAGCGGACGTCGTGACAGCCTTAGGGAGAGGTACTTTGTCCTTGGGCATTGGAGGAGATCATGTTGAATTCAAATTACCGCATGATCCTCTAAGCGCAGTCTCCAAGGTGAAAAGATGATGATCGTCACACCGTCTAGCCTAAGACGTTAAAGAAGGGCGCTTGTTGGGAGGCAACCCAACCATTGGTACATTAGGATAGGTTAATGTTAGTCATAGATTGCTTTTATTTCGTTTAAATTTTAGTTTAAAGAAGATACCTTGATCAGTTTGTTCAATGTGCAGGAACAGGCTGAGTCGATACCATCGACACACTGGTCGATGGTATCGACATGGGTTCAGGTTGACAGCTGCAAAAATCGCAATGAGTCGATACTATTGACGCCCCCATCGATGGTATCGACATACCTACAGGCAGGTCGCAACAAAATGTCGATGGTATCGACATGCCAGTCGATACCATCGAGATCTCTGGAGAAGTTCAGACGAATTTTGCTCAGTCAACTCGATACCATCGACGGCCTTGTCGATGGTATCGACATGATCACATGGTGAATGCAACAAAACGGCGGTGTCGCAATAAAAGCCGTCGATACCATCGACCTTCGTCGATGGTATCGACATCCATGTCACCGATCCGCGCCAAGGCATTGACGACGATTGCGAGTCCACGTCAGCGATCCGGATGCTGCGTCGATACTATCGACTTCCGTCGATGGTATCGACAGGTCAGCAATCCGGGTTTCTCGATCCAGCAAACGTCAGCCGTCGATACTCGCGAGGGAGGCGGATACCAGCGAGACGTGTCGATACCATCGACGCGCGTCGATGGTATCGACGGGTCAACAGTGGCGCCGACCAAGTCTATTTAAGGAGACTTGCAACGTCATTTGACGTCACACCTTCAGAGCAAGCATCCTCCTTTGCGCCGAGCACTCCCCCGAGCCCTCCAAGACTGAAGAGAAGCGACATCGAGCGAGGATCTTCACCGAGCGGAGAATTTCTTCTCCATCTGCACCAAGCTCTCTTCTTCTAATCCCATCTTCTCGCAACCATGGTGCATGTCGCCGGAGCTTCGTCATCGCGTGCAAATCCCATGGAGATCGAGGAGTTCGTTCCTCCCCCGACCGCTTCTGTTCCTCGCCCACGCCTGATTCACCCTTCCATGGAGGCAAGGAAGGTCTACGAGGAGATTATGAAGCGGAAAATTGAGCCGACCCGGTATGTGGACCGGGGCATGCTTCAGGAGCTTGGTTTCGAGGCCAACTTGGCCTATGTGCTTCACGGACAAGCACGTCACACCAGCCGACGTCCGGACGAGCTGCAGTGCCATGCGGATGGGCAGCCGTTTTTCGGCGAATGGGCCACCTACAAGGAATTGGTGGCGGAGTTTATGGCGTCCCTCGACGTCTGCGTCGTGCCAAACGACGTGGTGGCGTCGGATCGTGAGTGGATCAGGGGCCGGGTGTCTTTCCGATTGTTCAACAACAACTACAACATCACGCTGGTCCAGTTCAATAAAATCTTCAATTGGAACCACTCCCAACATGATCACCGACGTCCGGACTCCTGCACCGACTACAAAAAGATCTTCGCCGAGCTAGTTACAGTGCCGGCAGGAAAGACTGTGAGCTACCATAATGCAGCGGTAGCAGATTTTGAGCACCCGTTCATCCGGGTCCTTCATCGGATGTTGAGCTTCACGTTCTTCGCTCGGAGTGATTTGGCATTGAGCAAGTTTCAGGAGAGCGATCTCTTCTTCCTCTACGCACTCCTGAAGCGACAACCATGCAACTGGGGGGCGTTCTGGCTACAGCGCGTCCTGGCGGTGAAGAGGAGTACAAGGAAGGTTCCGATCCATTTTGGTGGGCTCATCACCAAGTTGGCGTCCTACTTGGGGCTGAATTTTCAGTCCATGACTCCGATTTCCACAAAGAGTAAGGTGAACGTGAAACACTTGCACCGTTCAAACCTTATCCTTCTCCGGGATGGGTTGGCGTACGCACATTGCCACGTCAACCAAGCTTATCAGGAGCGCTCACTGCCGGACGACGTCTTCAACATCGAGGGCGCGCAGCATTTTAGGTGGCCATTCATAGCCATCGAGTCCTCCAAAGAAGAAGGCGGCAACGACAAGCAAGAAGGCGAGGCTGAGGAGGAAGAGGAGGCTTTCACACCTCTTCGTGCACGTGTAGCGCCACGGAAGCGTCCTAGGATGCATCCGGGTGCGTCTTCATCATCACAGCCCCCGCCGCCATCACCACAGCCCTCGCAGCCAGCCGAGGATCCCTACTCCATGCAAGGAATGTACACGATGCTGCAGGATATACAGCAGACTCAGCAGCAGCACATGTCTATGTATACCGGTATTCATGATACTATGAGCCGGGTACTTGATAATCAACGAGCTATGTTCGAGAATGAACGTCTCCTCCTCGCCAACCAAGAACAGATACACAACCGGTTGCAGCAGATGGAGATGCAACAGGAGCCATTTTATGACCATTACTGGAGTCAGGACTACTTTGGAGGCTATCCACAGCCTCCGCCGAGGACCCAATATGATCCAAGCTTCCAGGGGGAGTATCCGTCTTGGGATCCTACGACCCCGCAGTACCCGCCTCCGCCTCCACAGGATTGATCAAGGTATCTCTGTTCCACCCTTAGGTTTGTTTTTGACTATGAGGCCATAGTCGAATTCAAGCTTAGGGGGGTAGCTGGAACAACTCTATCTTTTCTTTTGTTGTTTTTAGTTTTTGCTTTGTTATTTGTTTCTTGCATTTTTAGGTTGTGTTTAGGATCCACATCTATCTAGTGTAACCGTGGATGTCGTAAAATTGTCATCTCGCTGTTTTCATGGGAAATTTAAGGGAATTTTAAAATTTTTGTGTCTTTTGGATAGCTTGACTTGGTTGTCCTTGGGGAACTTATCCGATGAAAATGATTGATTATGTCAACTTTAAAACAATATGTCACACCTATACTCCCTTGGACTCATGAAAAGTGGATAGTAACGGTTGTTTGAGCCTAACCTAACCAAATGGTAATGAGACCTTAATTGGACGTAAGAGAGAGAATCCTTTGAATCACTACACATGTCAGTAAGGAGGGACACATAATACTCTTCTAAGGTTCAGTCATCTAATCTTGTGATCATTCCACTTCATTCTTCCATAATCCACCTAAGAATTGGAAGTAAAGCACAGTTTTAATTCCTTCTTGTGTGCATAGCATTTAGATAGGAATTGCATTGATATTTTCCATACTTTTGCATAAAAAGAGAAAAATATAGGGATTTATGCACATTACCTTTAGGTGCATGCCATGTAGTTGCACTCATGAATCTCATGATTTCCATGCATAAAGTACACCATGTATCTCAATTTCTCTTAAAAAGTGATCTAAACTGTTCCATACCTTCGAATAGTGCAAAGACTTCCAATCATGAAGAAATTAGCCAAAACATGTATCTCAAAGCAATTATGGATATGTGGGCTAAAAGAAAGAAAAAATTTCTGAAAATCTAAAAAAAAAAATTCTGAAAAAAGGGAATTTAGAAGAAAATGGAATAAGAGGGAGAAAGGAACATGATGTCACATGCATTACAGGAGAATTGAGTACATGATGTGGCTTAATTAGATTTCCATCTTATTTTGAGGTGGAAGGTTAGTGCATGCATCATTTCACCCAATTTTAGGCATTAGGGCATTTCTAATGTGCATTTGCATCATTTAGGACATTTTGTTTTTATGCATATTGAAACTGTGCAATACTTTCAAGTTCTTCCATGAACCACCCATTCCATCCACCCGTTGCTCGGATTGGTAGGCCACCATGAATTTCTCCTCACTAATGATTATCAGGAGAACTGCTTCCATGTAGATGGTAGTTAACGGCGAGCAACGTAGTGTAGGCGATCACAAGATGCACCAATGCTGAATCGGCGAATTTTATTATGTTAACTGCCTTATGTGATAGTGTTCATCGGTTTGAAGGATAATTTCTCTTATTGATGATTATTGTCGCCTTTAGGGTAATTACTGTTATGTGGTTAGAGAAGGCCGGTTTGAGAATGTTCAGTGGGAGTCACATGGGATGTGGGTTGGTGTGTTGATTTTTAGTTGACATCTGCAATTCTATTCTAAGGATTAGTCGCTCGAGGGCGAGCAATGTTTAAGCTTAGGGGAGTTTGATGCGATGATTTTGAGTCGCATTTATAGACCTTTTTCATATGTGTTTTGTGCTCTAATTACTCATTTTTATGGATAATATTGCATAATTCACTCATTTCGGTCTTTGCCTTCATATTATGTCAAATCCCCTCTATTTTACTATTTTGAGCATTATTTATCATAATATTATTATTTGTGTGGATTTACTTGGTCTTGTTGTGAAATTTCAGGAAAAACAAGTATTTTCTTCCGTCGATACCATCGACGGAAGTCGATACCATCGACCAAGCCACAGGTTGCCAGCCGAGAGGAGCAGCACAGAGAGTCGATGGTATCGAGATCCCTTCAGGTTGCTGGTGAGGAAACTGTCGATACCATCGACCCAAGTCGATGCCATCGACACATGGAGAGCTACATCGTCGCTAAACGACAACAACCGACGCTAAAGAGAGTCGATACCATCGACCCAAGTCGATGGTATCGAGATGACCACATGCGCTCACATCAAAAGAAAAGAAAGCTGTCGCTAATACGCTGGGTCGATACCATCAACCCGCGTCGATGGTATCGACGCCGGCAGATATGCGTTGGATCTGTTTTTATCTCGATCGGACGGCTGTTGTTATTTGATGACCTAATTAGGGACTTATACCTAATGACGGCCGCCCACACGAGGGGATATCTCAATTCGCATTGCACGAGTGCCAATGAAGGAGAAAAAGGAGAACGGAGGCCAGAAGCTCATCCCGGGTGATTCGGACGCTGCCGAAGACAAATTCCACCACCGACAGGCGGGGAAGCTCATATTCTACGCCAAGGATCTATCGGTTCTTCTTCGTTCAGGGGTTTTCCCACTTGTTTCACGTTTTTCTTATGAATTCCCCTATTTCTACCATGTATTCGTGCGAGATGAACATGAGAGGCTAAAACCCTCCATCTTTAGGACCGGGAGTAGCCCGGGAATGCATTGTATGACAATTTTATATTGATAATTCATATTTTCTCTCTCAAATCCGTGGTATAGATTCGTTTTCTCCATATATATTGTTATGCTTGATCACCATAATAAAAATTTAATGCCCTTAATCACTTCGACAGAAGGATTAACGGTTGAAAAGAGACGAAACCTACATTAATCAATAAAACCCTTGACAAAGGAGTTGTAAAATTAATGGTGGGAACTGAGAGACCGTTTTTAATGCGCTTAGTCTAGGGGAATGATTACTACGACGGTGGAATCAACCTAGACCTAAGTAGTGAATTACACCACGACAGTGGGTAATTATGTTTTCAGGCCACTACCCGGATAAAGAGAGAAGAGTGAAGAATTATATAAAACCTAATACAATGTTGACCCGCGGTGAAACCGCAATCCTAAAGATATCCTTTTGAATTGATTAAATTAACCTTTAATTAATTGTTTTCTTTGTTTCATTTTATTTTCTTTGAATTTCGACAACAAACCTTACTTTGTTATTCGGCCTAGCTGATTGTGATTAGTTAGTAGAAGTTTCCAATAATTCACGTGTCCCTGAGTTCGACTCGGGCCTCACAAAGGCCTATATTACTCGACGCGTATACTTGTGTTTAAGCGCGTAGTAAAATACACGTCAAGCTTTTGGCAACGGCGCCAAAAACTTGACGTGTATTTTACTACGCGCTTAAACACAAGTATACGCGTCGAGTAATATAGGCCTTTGTGAGGCCCGAGTCGAACTCAGGGACACGTGAATTATTGGAAACTTCTACTAACTAATCACAATCAGCTAGGTCGAATAACAAAGTAAGGTTTGTTGTCGAAATTCAAAGAAAATAAAATGAAACAAAGAAAACAATTAATTAAAGGTTAATTTAATCAATTCAAAAGGATATCTTTAGGATTGCGGTTTCACCGCGGGTCAACATTGTATTAGGTTTTATATAATTCTTCACTCTTCTCTCTTTATCCGGGTAGTGGCCTGAAAATAGAATTACCCACTGTCGTGGTGTAATTCACTACTTAGGTCTAGGTTGATTCCACCGTCGTAGTAATCATTCCCCTAGACTAAGCGCATTAAAAACGGTCTCTCAGTTCCCATCATTAATTTTACAACTCCTTTGTCAAGGGTTTTATTGATTAATGTAGGTTTCGTCTCTTTTCAACCGTTAATCCTTCTGTCGAAGTGATTAAGGGCATTAAATTATTATTATGGTGATCAAGCATAACAATATATATGGAGAACAAGAATCTATACCACGGATTTGAGAGAGAAAATATGAATTATCAATATAAAATTGTCATACAATGCATTCCCGGGCTACTCCCGGTCCTAAAGATGGAGGGTTTTAGCCTCTCATGTTCATCTCGCACGAATACATGGTAGAAATAGGGGAATTCATAAGAAAAACGTGAAACAAGTGGGAAAACCCCTGAACGGAGAAGAACTGATAGATCCTTGGCGTAGAATACGAGCTTCCCCGCCTATCGGTGGTGGAATTCGTCTTCGGCAGCGTTCGAATCACCCGGGATGAGCTTCTGGCCTCCGTTCTCCTTTTTCTCCTTCCTTGGCACTCGTGCAATGCGAATTGAGATATCCCCTCGTGTGGGCGGCCGTCATTAGGTATAAGTCCCTAATTAGGTCATCAAATAACAACAGCCGTCCGATCGAGATAAAAACAGATCCAACGCATATCTGCCGACGTCGATACCATCGACGCGGGTCGATGGTATCGACCCAGCGTATTAGCGGCAGCTTTCTTTTCTTTTGATGTGAGCGCCTGTGGTCATCTCGATACCATCGACTTGGGTCGATGGTATCGACTCTCTTTAGCGTCGGTTGTTGTCGTTTAGCGACGCTGTAGCTCTCCATGTGTCGATGGCATCGACTTGGGTCGATGGTATCGACAGTTTCCTCGTCAGCAACCTGAAGGGATCTCGATACCATCGACTTGAGTGTCGATGGTATCGACTCTGTGCTGCTCCTCTCGGCTGGCAACCTGTGGCTTGGTCGATGGTATCGACTTCCGTCGATGGTATCGACGGAAGCAAATACTTGTTTTTCCTAAAATTTCACAACAAGACCAAGTAAATCCACACAAATAATAATATTATGATAAATAATGCTCAAAATAGTAAAACAGAGGGGATTTGACATAATATGAAGGCAAAGACCGAAATGAGTGAATTATGCAATATTATCCATAAAAATGAGTAATTGGAGCACAAAACACATATGAAAAAGGTCTATAAATGCGACTCAAAATCATCGCATCATAGCCTCAATTCAAGTTGGAGGTGTTGTGCTTTATATGTAACTTATACTTTGTTGGAAATGGGTATTGAGGTTTATCTACAAACCTTGACCGTGTGTTAGAGGTGTCACTCCTCGACTCCAGCTGCAGTGCTACTCAATTTGTGTTCTAGAAAGGATAGATTGGCCTTGCCCAAAATGGGAAGTAGTGTGAAAAAAGCTAACAAATTTTAAGATTTAATAAATGGCTCATAGACCATACGAAAGACGAATAAGTCAAGAAAAAATCTAGATCTTGAATATTCCCTTATTGAGAAATTATTAAATTAATCAAATCTTAATAATATGAGAATAGATAATCTTTATGATTTTTTCAATAATTTTATTCAATTGTTGAATTAGTTAGCTAACATGTTAAAGCTCAAAGTGCACCGTATATCTTATCTTTGTTATATACCTTTGAGTAGGAGTACCCACTCACTGAGTGAACAAATTCACCTAGTTTGAAACATTCTATAAACATTTATTGAGGATCTTAGTGTGGTTGAGTATGAGTTACAACACAATTGAGTTGTTGGTGTCATATTGAGATCAAATTTTGCTCATATGTGATTGAGAAATATCTATGTAGGATTTATTTATAATACAAATAGATGAAACAGATGCAATGTTTAGAAAAATAGTTTAGTTGTGAAGTGTTATCATATATAATAGGATGATAAAAAAAATGTTGGAGTTTTCATAATGTTCAATGTGATTAGCTAGAATGATAAAATGAATTCATGTAAATTTTAAAATGAAAATGCAAAAAGTTAAGTGTGGATATCTTAGCTGACGATTTTTTTATTGTCTTTGGTTTTTTTATGAAGTTTAATAGTTGTGAGAAGAATGCTCATGTAATGATCATCATTTAGGTTGTGCTTATAGGTAACCCATGTGTCACTCATTACAAAGGTAGTTTCACATCATAGGCTTATAGACTCTATTTGGATTCTAGGATTGGGTTTGTGGGTTTGTCTTTATGTACACATTTAATCAACATGCCTATTTATTCCAAATGGATAATTTAGAGGAGCTCAAACTAGGGATCAACCTCTTGGTTCTTCAAAGGTCCCACTACATCTCATGATGTGGTTGAACCTTGGATGAGAATGTGCAATAGGCTGATCCTATGCAAGCTAAGTTGTAGCAGTTGATGAGTATATGCCTGAATGGACTCAACCCTTGGTATACTAACCTTGCTGGTAGTGTAGATCAAGAAAAAGCTGGCATGTGGATGACGAAGTGTTGAAGGAACATCATGAATATATATGAAGAGGATAAGATATGTCATCTGGTATATATGTTGAAAGTAGGCACTGGAAATTGGTGGCTATGGGCTATGCTAAGAGGCCAAGAGAGTTGTTTACATGGATAAATTTCTAGAGGTTTATCAATTATGTTTTTTTCCAATGTCATACATTAAAGAGAAGATCATGAGTTTGAGAATATCATCTGGAAATAATTTGTCATTACACAGTGTTCTTGATTTGGTTTCTTCTATCCTCATTTAGAAGATACAAATGAGTACAATATCATAGAATTTGAAGATTACTTGCTAGCACAAATTCATGAATGGATCACTTAAGGAGAGTCTAGAAAGAATTTTTTAGTGATTAATAAGTTGTTAGAAGGGTTAAGAGAGTGATACATAACTTTTGGGGTCTTGAACCACATAACAAGATAGTTGCAAAATGTGACAACACACCACCTTAGATTAGTAGGGTTTATATCCTACATGCTTTTGGATTTGTACCAATTGTTACTAGCTAGGACAATGATTATAGCAAAGGGACCAATTAGGGGTCCAATGTTGATGCAAATATGATTTTAATGACAATGAAAAAATGATAAAACTTTCAATTTGTAGAGGTAGACACGGGGGAAAATGTTGGGGAGCTTATTGTGATTTCCCCATTTTATGGTGGATAAGGACATGAGGAAGGATTTTTGTTAAAATTATTTTCCAAAAAGGGGTTGAGTGGGAAGTAGTGGATTCACACTTGAACAACTTTTGGGGACAAAAATTCTTCAAAATGGGATTTGTAATTACTAGATATGATGCTAGATGCTTGTTTTATTTGAAATATATGTAAAGAATGATTAACCATATTTTACTATCTAGTAGTCTATATGAAAAACCTAAATTGTAAAGTTACTCATGGATTATAAGTAATTGTGCTAGTTCATGTGATAAATGAAGATAAAGAGAAACCATAATTCAATATGGCATATGGTTCTGTAAGAAACTTGGTACTATACGATGTTGAACAAAAGATCCAACTTTTTTGTGACAAAATATGGTAGTTTAATACTTTTGTGCCAAACTATGGTAGTTTAATATAATACTAAATAATGCATGAGGAAATAAGTTAAGTTTGTTTACATATTTTTATGCTATGAATTCCTTATCACAATATATAGATGTTATTCCTAAGGTAATTGTATGGGGATACCCTAATATTGCATGAGATATAAGGCATGAGTTGGTGAGATAATCATACATGTATTGATTTAAGAACTTAGGCAATGATGTGAGTTACTTTTGTGGCCAATAAACCTCTAATGGCTCACCATAACTCCAGGAGAATGAATGATTGGTCATATATAGCTACGTGACTCAACTATAGGCTACCCTTACTCTAGAGAGATAATTTACACCCAATCTTATATTTGTTCCAAACAACTATTTCATTAACTCATTCTTAAAAGGAAAAGTCATCACTTTTGCTTTCCACTCTCCACAAAATTTTTCAGAACATTCTTGACGAGTCCAACCTTTTCGGCCTTTTGTGACCAAAGGTGGGGGTCAAACTTGGCTCAAGCATGAAATTCTCACTCTTTTCTCAAACCTTGCCTTGAGAGGGACAAATTTTTTAGACTTAGTAGGAAATTTTTGATTCTCTGGATAATGATGGATTTATTTTCCACACTTCCCACATTTCCACATTTTTTCTCTCACCTTTTCCCATATTTTTCCATATTTTCTCACCCATTTAATCCATTCATTTTTACCCACTTCTACCCAATTCAGACTTCTTTAAAGAAAATCTACTATCCAGACTTATGCAAAATTTTCCCATTATTGTCGCTTTTCATAAGCCCTTTTTTTAAAAAAATTACTCAGTTGAATCATCCTAAATAATACATTATCTTCTTCCTCGAGGATATTCCATTCCCTTTTTTCTCATAAAATATATTTTTTGGATTATAAGAAGGAAAATCCTCAACTAATGCATTTTCTCTCTTCTTCATTATTTTTCACTTTTATTTTCAGAATTCACCTTTTCCAAGATTTTATCCACAATGTTTCTAAAATATCCATAAAACCAGGAAACATGCATTATCCAGCCTGGGCCACACAATGGATCAGAGCCATCTGTCACGTGCCACATGACAGATTGCCTTGATCCTTGAGCTGCATCATGGCGATGCACCACCTCTTCTACAACCTTCTAGTTGGAAATTGTAAATATTGAAATTTATCCATGTCCCTTTCATATTTGCTAAAGCCAGAGACTGATCTACGTCCCTTTTTTATTTTATACATGTGATCAGAGGATCCTTCCTATGACACCAATTGTCTTGTTAATGTTGGTAGGATGAACAACCACATCTATTGCTTTATCTATTATATTTATTGCTACTATTAGTTGATTTGTAATTGTAGAAATCTACAAACTATTTTCAAAGATCTAGATCTTGCTCTATTGAATATCTCTTGTTTCTTTTTCTTCCTACATATTTGTCCCAATTACAGTGATGGATCTTCACCATGGGAGGTCTTGAGGTGATTGGGAGCACAACACACCTAAAAGGCTAGGACTTCTAGGGCTATAATTGGAAAGCCACAACCGTCTCCAACCTCAATGGTTTGATCCATAAATTGTTTTTTTTTCATTTTTTTTGATGTTTTCTTCAATATAAACTACAATCATCCTCATTTTTAACCTGAGATGTCTAAAAAGGATGTAATACCATTATCCGGTGAGATGGGGGTGATAACACTTTCCCTACTCATAAAAGGATCACAATGTATGATCTCTGTAAAAGGATCGCAATGTATGGTCTCTGAAATCATGCATACCTTTCTTATACGCCCTTGGGTGGACTCAAAATTGGGTCTTTTTGTGTTGTTTCACTAATTTAAACATTCACCTCCATTTTTCCTTGTTTCATGAATAAAATTGGGTTGTAACTTCAAGAGTTTTATAATACCATTTTTTTGTTGCTCCATTGTTTTCAAATGATCATAGGATCTTCCCCGTCGAGGGAATTTTTTGGGTCAGGTACAATATCAAGTTGTTGTTGGATTTTTTTATTAGCTAAGTGGTTACTTTTTATGATTAAATATGTCAAATTAGGAGACAAATGTGAGTTCTATATATATATATATATATATATATATATATATATATATATATATATATATATATATATATACATACATACACACACACACACACACACACACACACATATATATATATATATATATATATATATATATATATATATATATGGTTAAACATTAATATAATGAACGTTTATTTCCTTTAGGGTTGAATTATGATGAATTGAGATTCTTTTATTGTAAACCTGAACTATTTATGGTTTTAGTATAGATGAAATAATTGTGAGATGTTTTGAAGATGTTTTATGAAATAAATTTCTTGTTGGTTATGATCAACTAATCTGATTACTTGAAATATTTCCTTATCCAATCATAGATCATGTACATGTCTGAGATATATTCGGTATTGTGAAATTACTCAAATTATATTATAATACACGAGCTATAAATATGAATAATGGAGGTAATACATCTAATTCAGTTGATGAGATGGATAACTTAAACAGTTATATGAATCTATGATATGAACCCATGATAAATACCAAATAATGATTTTATATATGATGATATGTTGATATATGTGACAATTATAGGAGTATGGTGAAAGTGATGTGATCTTTAATAGTGCTTTGATATTGTGAGAGAAGATTGGCTCGACCACATCTTTGGGTTTTTTGTTGGTGCAATAGAGAGATGATGGGACTTACCCACAACTCTTCACCCTTTAATTGGAAGAGGATGGGATTTGATTATATCTTACATCCACGGGGAGGGTTGGGATTTGGTCTTACTCCTAATTGGTTGTGAGGGAATGTTGAGCCTTAGTCAAGACCCTTGCTCGTGTTCTGTAGGTGTCACACCTTTTTCACAACTCTAGTGATACTTAACTTTTGGTGTTCATGGAGGTACATATGGGCATTGTACATAACTGTATATGATGGAAGAAATTTTGGTATGTTATAAATGAATATGGGAAACATTAAAACCAAAATATCCTACATGATTTTCTTATCACCTTTTAATAATGACAATGTTTTCTTCTACAAGTAGGTTAGTCTCAGTGATGATCATCATTTGGCTTATGTTTAGAAGCAACCCAAGTGTTGGTCGATGTAGGCAAGGGAGAGAAAAGTTGAAGAAAAAAGAGTGATGATACATGAGAAGAGAGAGATTAAGAAGAACACAATATTGTCATAATGATGCTATCCAATTTATTAGTTGGAACAAATGATAAAATAGTCTATTCAAACATGTTTCTTCTTATTAATTTAGTACAAGACAATGAATTGCACCAAATTCTTATTTGCATTTTCAAAGTTTTACTAAGTGATATCTTTCTATAGCTCAATGAAACAAGATTTATGCCTACAAAAATACAAGGAAAACTTGCTCAAGGGTTGAGATTATCCCCAAACTTTAGAATTGACATGCTTTTAATTTATAAACAAAACAATCCATAAAATTCAACAATATCCCATATTTTATCATGGGTGACATCGTAATTCATGAGTAGGTGCAGAAAAATAGTATAATGGAGAAAAAAATATTATTTTGATGTTTAAAATAAAGTAAATATACAAGATTCATATATACGCAATAGGGAACAACAAATCCAACAATATATTATGCCAATAAGGTAATTTTATCATCAAACATTTCAACATATTCCCATATTATGCTTATATTCAAGTGGACTAGACATCATCAATGGGGAGCAAATCCACATGCTTGATTCATACTCAAAATAATATATATCAATAAACACTCAATGTTTTGTTAATATAGGGTGCGGTGAAGAGTACGCCACCTTAGTTGGTGAAAAAGTTGAATCACTTAGTTGGATAGGACTTACTAATCCAACATGGTGGTTTTTTCTTTAGTTCAGAAATTTGCAAAAACATCATCGGTAAGCATGGACATACTACACTAATTTCACATGAACACATTGAAAATCCATTGTGTTAATAAAAGTGTTTTATTAGTTAATTAGGCTTAGTACATTGTGTTTATGGTTCCTATTATTATGTAAGTGCACTCATCTGAGGATTTATTTACCCACTTAAGTGTACCCATGTATCCCTAGACTCCGATATATAGGAGATCCATAACATCACTACAAACCAGTGAGACTATTATTATTCTATCTAAATGGTATTAGACAAAGTACTTGTCATAGAACTCTTCTTACCCCGATCCCAATCCCACTCCCTAGATAGTGGTAGAGGGATTAAAACGCCCATCCCTGGATGGCTTGAAGGAAATAACATACTGGCATATACAATAAGAAATTATATCTTAGAACATAAAGGTTAACCAGAACTAAGCAACCTGATTTATGATTTAGTTACTTTTCCATATCATCAGAGTAGTGGAGTGCGGAAGCACATCTTTGTCATTTCTTTATAATTCATTATATTTTGTTAATAGGGGAAAATCGTGACATATAGTCAGTGCAAATACATAGGTACAATATCGGTAGAAAAAAGGAAATTTCATAATAAAAAGGCTTGTGGCATTCATAAAATAAATGAAGTATAAACTTTAATAAAAAAATCTTTAAGAAAACACATGCATTTTATCTTATATTCCTTATAAAAAATTTATTTAGCCAGTATTGTCCTCTACCACCTAGGTTCAAGGATATAAGCATTAAGCCATGTCCACACTCAAATGTGATATCTATTGACCTCCACATTAATGCATTTATTGTGCCCATCGGTCTGGATCTATTTGTGAGGATGTACATTCAGACCTTTTAACACCCAAATGTGAGGGCTTGTTTGTACTCATGCATTAAACCCTAGATACACCCAATGGTGAGGGTCCATTTGCATGTCAAATTTGATGTCAATGTAATGGATTTTTGATTTATTTTATGTTTAAAGCTTTAGAATATACTTATACTACAAATCAGAATATTATATCATAGGTAGTCACTTAGTTCACACAAATATTACCCCGGCCCTATATAAGGTCGATATGAGGACAAAAACCATTAGATCAAAGTCTGATGGCATGTGTGTTAGTCCCCCACCTTGGGTCATCTGGTCGGGCGGGCGCAAGTTGGCCTATTAATGGTATTTTTGGCCTAAGAACTAGAAAATCAAGGGAAAATATGTGTAAAAAGGTGCAACCTTTGGGATTTTTATTGAGGGAGCTAGGAACTCCAATTGGAGTGAAATTTTGACCCACATATCAAATTATGCTATAGAATATTCGAATTTTTTTGGATCCATAGAATGATGTTAAGTACATAATTGATCCAAAGAAGTAACGAGTCAAAATCAAGGTATATTTCTATAAATACAAGGTGTATTGTATGCATCAAATCCTTAATTAAGTGTCAGAACTGATCACATGATATGAACTGAAATCCAAGGTCAAATGACCAAAGATGATCAAGACGTAAATTTAAGGATTCGGAAAACATGTCAAACTAGGGTTTCAGTAATTAGACGTATCAACTTGATTCAAAACATGGAAGTCCACTATAGTTGATCATACTAGTCTCATTGATTATGTAAAATAGCAAGTGTGAGGAAATCTTGTCACTTAAGGAGTAATTGAGTAATTACACCACAATTGGTTCAAAGATAACTTTGTCACATCTTTCCCTCCTTAAGAAATTTTGTCTCCAAAAAAGAATATTGTCAAAATATCCATGATCTCAAAATTCAGATGATCATTCTCAATATGATTATCATGAAATCACAAAATTGACTAGCCACATGGTTTGAGGATTCAAGCTCATAATGGATATGATCAAATTGGTCTAGCAAATTTATTAATTTTCAAATCCATTTGCATGATAGGTTTTGACTCATGGATTAAACACATTAGGGCATCATATATCAAACTTTCAAAGATATGATTATCCCAAAATCAAAAGAAAGTTTTTTTTGGTCAGCAACAAACATGTGGGGCTTTTTTTGTATTTTTTGAGAAGTGTCTGTACAAAACATGCTTTCTCCAAATGAAGATAGCCAAAATAAAACTATACAAGAACACCGAAAAAGAATAGTAAAGGAAGATGAGAACACTATTTGAAGACCAGAAAAGAGAAGGATAACTGAACAACTCAGGTCTCCTATCAATATGAATTAAAGAAAAAAGAATCTCCATGAAAATCTTCAGTAACATCGTGCTAGCTGTGAAAATAAAAACACAACATGCACCTTCCAAACCCAGACTGTCTCAAGAGAGAAAAAATAGACAACTGAATCAGCTCTGCCACTCCAGGAAAGGATAATCCGACTTCAGAAAAAATCCATATATAGTCATTAAGTTGGAGAAAATATCCAAATGTATCTCTGACCAAAGGAGTTACATAAGAAGCTTCAGCATCAAGAATCCAAGCCAAAACAAAAACTACACCAACATCATCATATCACCACGGTTGTGGGGGTGGTAACCGTGGTACATAGCCATGCCCATACTTCAGAGTGGTAGCATGACTGTGCTATGAGGCACGACCATAAAGACTAAAATATTTAGGTAGAACGCCTGTGGTGGAGACCATGGTTATGAGGGGAGTATAGATGGTGGCCGTGGTACACAGCCATACCCATTCTTCATGTATATCTATCTTTCTAAAGCAAAGAATATCCAAACCATCTAATGTCAGAAGAAAACTGAACCAGCCAGAACCCAACAAAAGAATCTAGACATCTGAAACAATTCTTCCACTCCAACAAGGATATATTGTCTTCAATCTTATGAAACAGGTCAACATAGGGGTAGCTCTACCACTCCAGAAAGAATAAGCTCACCCTGAACTAAATTGATTCAATAAAGGTCCAAATAGAAGGAACCTGAGTTAGTTCTGCCACTCCAAATTTGGATAAACTGAAATGAGATAAACTCATGCTTTAAGATCAAGCCAAAACTCACACAAGATCCATAACAACAATAGCCTTATCATAATCCAACTTTCCGAAATTTCAAGGCAAGATTAACACCTAGGCCATCTGAAATAGTTCTACCACTCCATCAATGAGAAACGATCTTCAAGCCAAAAGAAAGGAGTCAACATTAGGGGTAGCTCTGCCACATAACCTCACCATGAACATCAACTGATCCATCAAGAGCCCAAACAGAAAGAAACTAAATTCTACCATTCCAAACTATGATAAACTGATAAAACATTAGCAGAAAAAACTTATAAAATTCCTCAGAACTTCATGCTAGCAACATAAAAGAACTAATAGAACATCTTCAACTTTGTCAATCAAGAACAAAGTTCATAAATGAGCCCATCTTCTTCAAAAAAAAAATGAGCCCACCATTACTGAGCAACACATACACACGAACCACAATGAGGGAACTCGGTCACTTCTTCAACACCAACCAAACAAAAGAGTTGAAATAAGTGAAACCTAGCAAATCAACAAAGATGAGAAACCCATAATCAACTTCAAGAAAGGCTAGAACTGTTGGGTTTTAGAGGAAGCAGAGAAGCAGCAGAAACAAAAATTTTCTCCCCAAAATCCAGAACAAAATGAATTGTGTCAACGTCTATACAATAGGAAAGATGGTTTGACAGTTGTCCTCCAAGCGACAGAGGTCTCCCGCCTCTGCAGTCATCCACACAGACTGGTTGGAACTCTGATCTCCTTATCGCACAAGGAATCAGAAGGAGTCACACCCTCCTATCGGCGTACTAGTCGCCAACACACTCTCAAGCCACTAGTCGCTTTCTGCAGTTGTCTTTCCCTTGCTGTACCTCCCTTATCAGGTAGCACTTGCTCGGGCTATCTCTCGGTTACCAAAACTAGAGAGAACGACAACTTCACAGAGCAACTGGTTACACTGAGTTGTACTTTGAGAAGCCCCCAATACCCATATATATATAGGAGAGTCATGGGACAGGGTTCTCCATCCCGGGCAATGCGGGACTAAAGCAGGAGTAGAAGGGTTCGAGATTTTCCACAAAAATAACCAACTCACAACTTGAACCGATCGTTTCATTCCTGAAACGGTCGGTTGGGGACCTGAGCTGGTCGGTTGACACCTCAACCGATCGGTTGGGACCCATGAATTGGTCGGTTCGTGGTCCTGATCAGTTCCCGATTGACTTTCTTTCTTTTGTTTCTAATTGGTATCAAATACCAATCCTTGTTCCAATCAAATTGGGCAAGTGAAACGAAAGGAAATTTCTCACCAATCTTAATTTCCCAACTTGCCCAGTTGTAACAGTTGAACCGATCGTTTCAACACTTGAAGCAATCGTTCACCCTATCCATGAGCCGATCGACTCACTACGTGAGCCGATCGATTCACCTAGCTGAGCCGATCGGTTCATCACATGAGCCGATCGGTTGGGAGTGTAGATTGTGCAGAATCAGTCAATTGTGGTTTCAATCAATCCGATACTCTAATCAATTAGTCCAACACCTTGAACACTATGATATTGAGCTATCAATTAATTGAGTGTTTAATTGAACTACTAAACTCCTTTAGTAATCAATCTAAACATGTTTGTGGACAAACTCCTATTCCAGGTTAAATCCTATGTGTGTGACCCTACAGGTCCATTTCACATTGGCAGTGAAAGTCCATAACACTTATGACTTCACAAGCAAAGAGCGGTGCCTAGTCACACATCAATGCTACCCAAGTGAAATAGAAAGTTGGAGAACAACTTTCAATCCTACAATCCGTGAATGGTGTTACAGTGAATGTATAATTCCTTTGTCACTAATATCCTGAATGAACTCGAGGCATGGAATAGTCATCCTGTCAACATTCATTCATTTCCTTGATCTCAAAGCAGACTGGGTGAGATGTGTGTGACATCAATATCACATATTGATTCACACGTGCATGCACATGCCTTTCTCAATCCTACTCATCAAGTGGCCAAGGACATCAAATGATCTGATCGGTTGGGAGTGTAGATTATGCAGAATCAAGTGAAATGAAAGGAAATTTCTCACCAATCTTAATTTCCCAACTTGATCGGTTGCAACAGTTGAACCGATCATTTCAACACTTGAAGCAATCGTTCACCCTGTCCATGAGCCGATCGACTCACTACCTGAGCCGATCGATTCACCTAGCTGAGCCGATCAGTTCATCACATGAGCCGATCGATTGGGAGTGCAGATTGTGCAGAATCAGTCAATTGTGGCTTCAATCAATCTGATACTCTAATCAATCAGTCTAACACCTTGAACACTATGATATTGAGCTATCAATTAATTGAGTGTTTAATTGAACTACTAAATTCCTTTAGTAATCAATCTAAACATGTTTGTGGAAAAACTCCTATTCTAAGTTAAATCCTATGTGTGTGACCCTACAGGTCCATTTCACGTTGGCAGTGAAAGTCCATAACACTTATGACTTCACAAGCAAAGAGTGGTGCCTAGTCACACATCAATGCTACCCAAGTTAAATAGAAAGTTGGAGAACAACTTTCAATCCTACAATCCGTGAATGGTGTTACAGTGAATGTATAATTCCTTTGTCACTGATATCCTGAATGAACTCGAGGCATGGAATAGTCATCCTGTCAATGTTCATTCATTTCCTTGATCTCAGAGTAGACTGGGTGAGATGTGTGTGACATCAATATCACATATTGATTCACACGTGCATGCGCATGCCTTTCTCAATCCTACTCATCAAGTGGCCAAGGACATCAAACTCCCTTAGGAGGGACAAATCCCATATCTATCACTCACCCCTCAAAAGCCCCATGTGTCAAAGCCACCCAATCATCACCTTTATAACAACCCATGTTTCAGGACTGCGTTTGATGATGTCAAAGTGTACCCAACGACATGTGTTGAGTGTAGTGATTTCAGGTCTAAGAATCACACTCACCACCATCACTGTGAGAGCTGACTGTGACTACCAAGTCATGGTTCCATGAGTCACTCTCATGGTGGGTCTGTCCGGTACCTTGTTCTCTAACAAGTACCTATGTGCTTGGTTTGATATCACTATATCATGACTAATGAGATTCTGTCATCAACCAACACACAATCTAGTCTTTACTGTTATTGATGTCTATGGTTATTTCCACAATAACAACTGACTAGGGACCAAACAAGAATGTATACTCTTGACATCCGCATGATCTCATCGTTTAGGTCCTTAACCTAAAGGCATACGTCATTGAGTAAAATCATTCTTTAGACATCTATCATGTTACACCATCATCTCAGAAACAGTTTAAGCATATAGATCGGAAATTTCCTTTACTATTATTCAAATCATTTACAAAGTATCCCATTACAATCATCATATGACTTGCTCTATGGGCATACATACCAACAGACTCCCACTTGCACTTAGAGCCAGTCACCAAGGAACCTCAGTCCTTGTGACCTAGCATGAGCATCATGATTCTGCTGAGAAAGGGCCTTAGTCAGTGGATCAGCTATGTTGTCTTCAGTTGGTACTTTGCAAATCTTCACATCTCCTCGCTATACGATCTCTCGTATGAGATAGAAGCGCCGTAGTATGTGCTTGGACCGCTGATGTGATCTGGGTTCCTTAGCTTGTGCAATAGCTCCATTATTGTCACAATAAAGCTCAATTGCATCACAACTACTGGGAACTACACCAAGTTCAGAGATGAACTTCCCGATCCACACAGCCTCCTTTGCTGCATGTGAAGTAGCAATATACTCGATCTCTGTAGTAGAATCGGCAACTGTTTCTTGCTTGGAACTCTTCCAGCTCACAGCTCCATTATTAAGGCAAAATACAAATCCTGACTGCGATCTGTAATCATCTTTATCGGTTTGGAAGCTTGCATCGGTGTAACCTTTTACAACCATCTCTTCCTCGCCGCCGTAAACAAGAAATTGATCCTTAGTCCTTCGCAAGTACTTGAGGATGTTCTTTACGGCTGTCCAGTGAGCATCCCCAGGATCTGACTGGTACCTTCTTGTCATGCTGAGAGAATACGAGACATTTGGGTGTGTGCACAACATAGCATACATGATAGATCCAATGGCTGATGCATATGGAATCCCATACATACGCTCCCTCTCTTCACAAGATTGGGGACATTGAGCTCTAGAGATGGTGACTCCATGTAGCATGGGGATATTGCCTCTCTTTGAGTTCTCCATGCTGAACTGCTTCAGCACTTTGTCAATGTACGTGCTCTGACTTAGTCTGAGAAGCCTTCTAGATCTATCTCTATAGATCTTAATTCCTAGAATGTAGGATGCTTCTCCTAAGTCCTTCATTGAGAAAGTATTCCCAAGCCAAGTCTTTACCTTCTCTAAGGCTAAGACATCATTCCCCATCGAAAGTATGTCATCCACATGCAATATGAGGAATGTGGTCGAGCTCCCACTAACCTTCTTGTACACACAAGGTTCATCTTCATTTTGAGTAAAGCCAAACACTTTGACTTCCTCATCAAATCAAAGATTCCAACTCTGAGATGCTTACTTCAATCCATAGATTGACCTTTGTACCTTACAGAATTTATTGGCATTCTTTGGATCTACAAAACCTTCAAGCTGTATCATGTACACATCCTCATTTATATTCCCGTTAAGGAATGTGGTTTTAACATCCATCTGCCAAATCTCATAGTCATAATAAGCTGCAATAGCAAGCATGATCCTGATGGACTTAATCATAGCAACTGGAGAAAAGGTTTCGTCATAGTCAACACCTTGAACTTGTCGAAATCCCTTCGCAACCAATCTGCCTTTATTAGTTTGCACATTGCCATCCATGTCGGTCTTTTTCTTAAAGACCCACTTGCACCCTATGGGTTTTACCCCTTCGGGTGGTTCCACCAAAGTCCATACTTTGTTGGAGTACATGGATTCCATCTCGGATCTCATGGCTTCAAGCCATTTCTCAGAATCTGGTCCCTCTATAGCCTCTACGTAGGTAGTTGGATCATCATTTATGATCAACTCTCCACCTTCCTAAGTCACAAGGTATCCAAACCTCTCAGGTTCAAGGCGGGTCCTACTAGATCTACGAGGTCCTTGTGTTACCTGAGGAGAATGAGTTTCCACAACACCTTGTGAATCTCCATTTTCCTCTTGTACATATATCGGTTCAATGTTTTCTTGTTGGGCTTGAACCTCTTCAAGCTCTATTTTCCTCCCACTATTTCCTTTGGAAATAAATTCCTTCTCTAGGAACACAGCTGTCCTGGCAACAAACACTTTGTTGTCAGTAGGGTGGTATAGATAGTATCCCCTCATTTCCTTGGGGTATCCAACAAAATAACATTTATCGGATTTGGGTCTAAGCTTATCAGGAAACATTTTCCTAACGTAAGCCTCACACCCCCAAATCTTTAGAAAAGACAAATCGGGACGCTTCCCAGTCCATATCTCATATGGTGTCTTTTGAACCGATTTAGATGGTACACGGTTAAGTGTAAACGCGGAGGTTTCAAGAGAATGACCCCAGAAGGAAATCGGAAGATCAGCAAAACTCATCATTGATCGCACCATATCCAACAATGTGCGATTCCTTCTTTTAGACACACCGTTATGTTGTGGTGTTCCTAGAGGAGTCCATTGTGATACAATACCACGGGCTCGCAGAAGGTCGTCAAACTCCTGGATTAAGTATTCCCCACCTCGATCAGATCGAAGTGCCTTAATACTTTTACCAAGTTGGTTTTGTACTTCATTCATGAAATCCTTAAACCTTTCAAGGGTTTCTGACTTATGCTTCATTAGGTACACATAGCCATACCTACTGAAATCATCAGTGAAGGTAATGAAGTATTGATACCCATTTCTGGCATTAGTTCTAAAAGGCCCACATACATCAGTATGTATGAGTCCTAATAGATCACTAGCTCTCTCACCTTTACCTGAAAAGGGAGTCTTGGTCGTCTTACCCAACAAACAAGATTCACATGTCTCTATTGATTCATAATCAAAATAGTCTAGATAACCATCTTTATGGAGTCTAGAAATGTGCTTCTCATTTATGTGCCCTAGACGACAATGCCAAAGATATGTTTCATTTGAGTTGTTGAGTTTTTGCCTTTTGGTGTTTACGTTGTATACATTTGTCTCTAGATCTATCAAGTATAGACCATAAGACATTGGGGCACTGCCATAAAAGATCCCATCTTTAGAAATGGAACAATTTCCATTCTTAATTAGAAATTCAAATACATCTTTGTACAAATAAGAGATGAAAATGATATTCCTATTTATGGCAGGTACATAATAGCAGTTCTTCAACTCTATTATTAGCCCACTTGGTAGAGTTAACTCATAGGTTCCTACGGCACTGGCGGCAACCCTTGCCCCATTGGCAACACATAGTTCAACCTCACCTTTCCCTAAAGGCCTACTTCTCTTAAGATCCTTCACATTTGAACAAATGTGAGATTCGCATCCGGTATCAAGTACCCATGATGAATAAGTAGTAAAGTTAATCTCTATCACGTATACACCAAAAGTAGAGATCTCTATCTATGACTTCTTCTTCCATCGTTCTTTCCATCCTCTCCATGTAGAAGAAATTGGTTTGGCGAGAGAACCCTTCTCTCCCTTACCATTCGTTCCATTGATTTCTATCAATGAACTTTCTTTCCTCTTCACCAAAGCATTAAGCGTACATAGAGTGGATTCAAAGGATCCTGGTATATCTGTATTGTGCAAAACACTTCTCACAGTCCTCAACCAGTTATGGAATTTGTTCTCAATTAATTTACCCATTTTAAAAGATGATTCCTTTGCCATTCTATAAGAGAAAATTGCATTTTGTCAAAACCTTTTTGATTTGATTTGAATAAAATTTGATGATAGTTAATTAGGCCTTTAATTAATTACCGCTCCCACTATTTTGACTCAAATTGACAGCCCTCACCATCAATTCGGAAGATTGCAACGTACAATCTTCTAGTGGGTCAAGATCCTGAAATCCTCTGAGCCATGGACCAGCTTGGGCTGTCACCCGCAACTCATATCTTCCAGGTAGGCAACTCTTGCCAATTGCATCATATGCAACTCTTGAAAGATGTCATATGAAACTCCTTGCCATGATCATCTCCATGCCTCAAGGTGCTAGATCCTATCTAGGTCACCTTGTTAAGTCTGACCCAAAGCCAACACGATGAACATGCACCCTGCTTGGGCAGACCCACACATTCATCCTTCACGCTTCCACGAGATAGACGGTGCACCACGCTTGGGCGTGCCCACACTTGGTCGATCAAGCTTTTCACGTGTGTCACATTTGGAAGGCATATGAAACTTAAATATTTAATGAGGGATTTGGTTTTTATATACATATACATATCCAATCACCATAATATATAGTACGTATCATATACATGCTATATCCCACAGAAAACATGCAAAATGATAAAAGAAATTATTATGACCATCCTATTGTGATTCCTCGAGCTAAGAGGAATCACGGTCATCTAGGTCTACATCACATGCAACCTGTACAAGATGCAATTTGTTCCTACCTTTATGGGTTTGATCAACTCATCTCCATGACTGATCGGCTCGCCATCAAGTTGGTTGTTCGGGTGCCACCAGCCGATCGACTGGCACCTCCAGCTGATCAGTTCACCGGTCTTCATGCATCTCCTCAGGTCGCCACCCGCTCATCTCACTCCTCGAACCGATCATCTAGAACACCAACCGATCGGTTCACGCCTTGAGCCGATCGTCTCAGGTCGTCCGCCAGGTCGTTCGCCGTTCTTTGACATAACAGGAAATAAAAATCTATCCTATTTACAATTGAATTGTAAAACCCCGAGTTACATTCGGGGGGAGCAAAGGTAGGAAAAGAAATCTCGAATTATTTTGAGTTACATTAGGAATAGGAGAAAAGGGAATCGGTGCGCAGACCGAGATGCAAGCAACCACATACAACCACACACAGATATAGGGTTTATAGGCCATAACCATGCTACACATCCACTACAAAACTCATTTAAGGGCAACACGTATCGAGTGCATTAATATTACATATCATATATGTATATTTGGGATTTGTGGATTGGACATGCATAAAGCCAATTTTATTCGCATCGTATGCAATAAATAAAGGCGACAAACCAAAATCGATCATATTGATAATCCTAAAATATAGAATAGTTAACGTGGCTCTGATACCACTGTTGGGTTTTAGATGAGGCAGAGAAGCAGCAGAAACAAAAATTTTCTCCCCAAAACCCAGAACAAAAGGAATCGCGTCAACGTCTATACAATAGGAAAGATGGTTTGTAGATGCATACCTTGTCCCGAGGCTTGCTGGGCGACAGTACCTCACGCCTTGCACGATCTTCACCTCTGGTCTTGGACGGTGTCTTTGCAGCTCCTGGTCGTACCGGGACTGAAGACTCCTGGTCTCACCGAGACTGTCAGGATTGACAGTTGTCCTCCGAGCGACAGAGGTCTCCCGCCTCTGCAGTTGTCCACATGGATTGCCTGGAACTCCGATCTCCTTGTCGCACAAGGAATCGAAAGGAGTCACACCCTCCTGTTGGCGTACTAGTCGCCAACACACTCTCCTGCCACCAGTCACTTTCGGCAGTTGTCTTTCCCTTGATGTGCCTCCCTTATCTGGTAGCACTTGCTCGGGCTCTCTCTCGGTTACCAAAACCAGAGAGAATGACAACTTCACAGAGCAACTGGTTGCACTGAGTTGTACTTTGAAAAGCCCCCAATACCCCTATATATATAGGAGAGTCATGGGACATGGTTCTCCATCCCGGGAAATGCAGGACTAAAGCAGGAGTAGAAGGGTTCGAGATTTTCCACAAAAACAACCAACTCGCAACCTGAACCGATCGTTTCATTCCTGAAACGGTCAGTTGGGGACCTGAGGCGGTCGATTGACACCTCAACCGATCAGTTGGGACCCATGAACTGGTCGGTTCATGGTCCTGATCAGTTCCTGATTGACTTTCTTTCTTTTGTTTCTAATTGGTATCAAATACCAATCCTTGTTCCAATCAAATTGGGAAAGTGAAATGAAAGGAAATTTCTCACCAATCTTACTTTCCCAACTTGCCCGGTTGCAACAGTTGAACCAATCATTTCAACACTTGAAGCAATCGTTCACCCTTTCCATGAGCCGATCGACTCACTACTTGAGCCGATCAGTTCACCTAGTTGAGCCGATCAGTTCATCACATGAGCCGATCGGTTGGGAGTGCAGATTGTGCAGAATCAGTCAATTGCAGTTTCAATCAATTTGATACTCTAATCAATCAGTCCAACACCTTGAACACTATGATATTGAGCTATCAATTAATTGAGTGTTTAATTGAACTACTAAACTCCTTTAGTAATCAATCTAAACATGTTTGTGGACAAACTCCTATTCTAGGTTAAATCCTATGTGTGTGACCCTGCAGGTCCATTTCACGTTGGCAGTGAAAGTCCATAACACTTATGACTTCACAAGCAAAGAGCGGTACCTAGTCACACATCAGTGCTACCCAACTGAAATAGAAAGTTGGAGAACAACTTTCAATCCTACAATCCGTGAATGGTGTTACAGTGAATGTATAATTCCTTTGTCACTGATATCATGAATGAACTCGAGGCATGGAACAGTCATCTTGTCAACGTTCATTCATTTCCTTGATCTCAGAGTAGACTGGGTGAGATGTGTGTGACATCAATATCACATATTGATTCACACATGCATGCGCATGCCTTTCTCAATCCTACTCATCAAGTGGCTAAGGACATCAAACTCCCTCAGGAGGGACAAATCGCATATCTATCACTCACCCCTCAAAAGCCCCATGTGTCAAAGCCACCCAATCATCACCTTTATAACAACCCATATTTCAGGACTGCGTTTGATGATGTCAAAGTGTACCCAACGACATGTGTTGAGTGTAGTGATTTCAGGTCTAAGAATCACACTCACCACCATCACTGTGAGAGCTGACCGTGACTACCAAGTCATGGTTCCATGTGTCACTCTCACGGTGGGTCTTTCCGGTACCTTGTTCTCTAACAAGTACCTATGTGCTTGGTTTGATATCACTATATCATGACTAATGAGATTTTGTCATCAACCAACACACAATCTAGTCTTTAGTGTTATTGATGTCTATGGTTATTTCCACAATAACAACCGACTATGGACCAAACAAGAATGTATACTCTTGACATCCGCATGATCTCATCGTTTAGGTCCTTAACCTAAAAGCATACGTCATTGAGTAAAATCATTCTTTAGACATCTATCATGTTACACCATCATCTCAGAAACAGTTTAAACATATAGATCGGAAATTGCCTTTATTATTATTCAAATCATTTACAAAGTATCCCATTACAATCATCATATGACTTTCTCTATGGGCATACATACCAATAAGAACACCCAAACTTTAAAGAACCAACCTAATCTAAAACAGACAAGTACTCCTAAAACAGCTCTGCCACTCCAAAAGGATAAACTGTCTTTAGGCTCATAGGAACCCAAAACCAAAAACTCATTCAACTACAGTTTAACAAACAACTGCAGCACAAAACCACCAGAAACAAATCCACCTCTCCGAGATGTATCTTCAAAAAACATCTATAAACATCCAAGAACATCTACAAACATAAAATCATCCATCTACATCACCTGCTAGGATGCAATAATCAACATAAATGCTTTTCCACAAAACCATCAAAATTTTATACATATTATCATGAACTCTTCTATTTCTCTCCATCCAAATATGATATAAAATAAGAGGGCATATAATACTAGCACTCCTACTCTTCATACTCACAATATCATCCCAATTACCAGGTTCTCTATCAATAAGCTCAAGATCCACAACATATTGCCAAAGCTCCTTGAAAAATACACAAAGAAAACAAATGTGATTTTTATCCTCGTACCCCTTCATACACATAAAACAAATAGAGGTTACCGAAATTCCCCTTCTTCTAATGTAATCAGAAGTCAAAAGCTTGTTATGCATGGCTTTCCATACATAAAATTTGTTGTTCATGTAGCTTTTACTTCTCCAAATCCAGTTGAACTTAGGATCTTCATTTCCTTTACTTCTAATGCAATCCCAAATGGTTCTAAAGTTTGATTTCTTCTGACCATTAAACAACCAATGATCATCATTAGTATTGCTAATATTAATCATTCTAATCACCTCTAGAATACTTTGAGAACAATGAGAATTACATACTACCGACTTACCATTCTCAATGATAGTGTTAAACTGAGCATTCATTAGAAAACCATCTCTAATGATGACATTTTTATCCACCACCTCATGAAAAAACTTACTGGAACACCAGGGATCTTTCCAAATCTTAATTTTATCACCAGATCCAAGTTTTAAATCCAGATGAGCCAACAAGATACTTCTACATCTAAGAACATAATTGAACATCCAAGAAAAATTCGTGGAATTCTCACAACTCCAAAACATTTCTTTTTTGAAATATTTTTCTCCAATCCATTTAACCCATAAAGTGTCCTTTTTCCTTGTGATATCCCAAGCATTTTGTATGAGACATGCCTCTGCAACCTCTTTACTTTTCCTTATACCCAGGCCACCTTCATTTTTAGGAAGAGAAACTATATCCCATTTTATAAGATTCAAATTTCTCTTATTCTCATATTGCCCCCACACAAAATCTCTATAGATTCTATCAGTTACCTCTAGAGTAGAGCTAGGAATATGAAAAGCCATGACCTAAAATAGGTGCATGGTTGACAGGGTAGATTTGACTAGCTCTACCCTACCTTCCATGGATAAGAGATTTGATTTCCAGCATTGTAGTCTTCTTTTAACTCTATCCACCAATCTCTCACAATGTTTCTTTTTGATCTTCCCAAAAAACAAAGGAAGTCCCAAGTACTTGGTATTATCCATATCACCAATGTTCATACCCATCTTACTAGAAATATTATCAGAATTCTCATCATTACCCATGAAAATCATACTCTTCTCATGATTCACTTTAAGCCCAGACATGTCTCCATATCTTTCCAACAACCTTCTAATGTTTACAGCATTACCCACACTAGCTTTAGCAAAAATCATTAAATCATCCACAACAATAAGGTGAGAGCAATGGAAATTCTTTGAAGCATAGATAGGAACAATATCATTCTTCATGATACAATCTTTAAACATTTCAGATAAACCTTGCATAGCAATAACAAAAAGATAGGGTGCTATGGGATCTCCTTGCCGAACTCCATTAGAAGGAAAAGTAGAATTAGAGGGTTCACCATTCACCAACACCTGATAAGAAGTAGTGGAGAAAATGACATCTATCCACCTGATCCATCTGGGAGAAAAATCCATCTTGTAGAGAATAAAGTAAAGATACCTCCAGCTGACAGAGTCGTAAGACTTAGAAATGTCAGCTTGTATACACATATGAGCACAGTTCTTCCTTCTAAAATCACTAAAAATTTCATTAACAAGTAACACAACATCCTTTAGATTCCTTCCCTTAACAAAAGCACATTGCTTTATATCAATGATGCTAAGTAACACTGCCTGGAGTCTTTTGGCCATAAACTTTGAAATGATCTTATAAAAGATGTTACAAAGAGCAATAGGACGCCAATTGCTAATCAGAGCAGAATCAGTACCTTTGGGTAAGAGGACACCAATTTCCTGGTAGCTTCTCTTATAAGGCTTCCATTTAGAAAAAACTCATTCACAACATCAAAAACATCATCTCCAATAATGTGCCAAGCATGTTTGAAGAAAAAACCATTGTACCCATCAGGACCAGGACTCTTATCCTCATTCAGGTCTTTAACTTCCTTTCTAGTTACATTCTTAGTGAGCAAGATAATATGTGCCTTAGTTACCCAGGGGCCATTCCACTCACCTACCCAGGCAGTACCTTTCTCAAATTTATAGAAAAGAGTGCTATAAAAATCAGTACTAACAACTTTAATCTCCTCAAGATCCTTCGACACAGAGCCATTAATAATAAGACTGCTAATAAAATTTCTACTCCTTCTAGTTCTGAGGGAAGAGTAAATTTTTTGTGTGTTTAAGTTACCCTCCTTTAACCACTGAACACGTGATTTTTGCCTGTAAAACTCCTCTTCAATGACAACAACTCTCAATGCTTCCTTCCTTTTAATATTAGCAAGATCACTCAGCTGGGAATCCTCCAGATTCATATCAACTATCTTTTGAGCAGAAAGACTAGATTCCTTGAGATTATGAGCATTTTCAAAAATATCGCCAAACTCAAATCTATTCCATAACTTCAACTTATGTTTAAGATGATCAAGCTTCCTATATAACTTGAAAGTTGCAAACCCCTCAACTTCTAGACTCCATACATCCTTCAAAATATACATGTAGTCCTTATGCCTAGTCCACCCATTAATAAATCTGAAAGGAGTTCTTCTTTTTCTCTGTTCTCCCAAAAACAAATAGATCCTTCTATGATCACTAATGATATTCGAAATGCTTTCACCATGAAAATTGTCAGAACTAGATTGAAAAGCTCCATTAAACAAAATCTTAACAATTCTAGAGGAAATAAATCTATCCCCCTCCTATTTATTATCCTAAGTGAACATAGGTCCATTTAGATCCAAATCAAACATCCCATTGTTAAAAACAAACTCATTAAAATCATCCATAGATTTAGAAAAAGGCAGTAGAGTTCCAATCTTTTCATCATTTTTTCTGACAATGTTAAAATCCTCAATGATGATCCACAGATCATTCATATTTTTAGCAAAATTATCGAGATTGTACCAAAAACCTACCCTGTCAAAGTCGTCATTATGACCATAAACGGAAGATAAAAGAAATTCACTATCGTCTTTCACAACTTTAACATGAATAGCCTGGTCGCATTCATCAGTATACACAACTTGACAAATCTCCTCCTTCCAAAGAATAAACACCCTTCCAAGATCATGGGACTTTAAATTCAAAACCCATATGTAATCCCCAAAATGCTTCTTCATAAACTTAACAACTTTCTTCTCTCTAATTTTGGTTTCAATGAGAATAACCATATCACAATTGACCTTCCTTATTTCCTCTTGAACACTCAGAATTTTATTACTAATGCCTTTGAGAGGTGATAGAAGTAGTGAGAGTCATTTAATGCCTGGGGCTATTGAACTGACAACCTCAGTGCTTTCAGAAATCATTTCCATCTCCCCATGTATTGGTGAGTATATATAATTCTCAACCCTATGATAAATACAAACATTCAACTTAGCTTGGCATCTTGGAGGTCCTTTCTTGCTAATAAACTTTGATCCATTCATCACGGAATTAGAAGAGGCATGAGAGCTTGATTCACTAATAGGAGAAACAATAGAGAGACCCGAAATAGAGACCAGTGTTGAAGGTCTTGATTCAGTTCGTCTACCATCCTCAACCTCCTTATAGCTTAGAGTAGTAAACTCATTTAACTCAGATTCAATTCCTTCATTAACCTCCCTTGATAATTTTAGATCTTCAATTATATTCTCATCTTCAGGCATCTTATTCTTAATACAAATAATTTCCTCTTCATATTCAATCTCTTGTAAGACACATATAGCATCATCATCCTTGTCCACAATATGAGCTTCATCATATTGACAACAAACTTGACCCTTTTTAACTTCCCAAACCTTTTTTGAATCCTTTCAGAACTAGTAGTCTGCTTTGAATATACTATTTTTATTTGGAAATAATCATGACCCAAGTATCCACACTTTTTACACTTATATGGAATCCACTCATATTCCATATCAATAATATGTTGCTCCCCTTCATCACTAACCAAAGTAACCATTCCTAGATATTTAGCATCTTTGTTCATCATAACTTGAATCTGAGCAGATTCAATACATCTCAGACTAAGAGTCATTTCATCCATCATAACTGGAATGCCTAAGTAAGAATCAATCCTTTCAAATGTTCTGGTATCCCAAAGTTCCAATGGCAAGTTTATAATCCTTACCCATACAGGAATATCATCAAGAACAACCTTGGCTTGTTTATCACCGATTTTCCATCTTCTTAGGATGACCGGTCTGTCTTTGACATACCATTCACCATTAACCATAACTTCTAGATCGGCTTGTTCATAAAACCTTATCAGGATAAACTTTCCCCTCCCTGAAAAATCTCAAAAGCACCTTGCACACTCCAGATTCCAGTGAAATGTTTAACGAGAGTAGGGATATGAGGCCAAAAATCAACGACATACCCCAATAAACACTTGCTCCATCAGGCTGCATTTTCCACAACTTCCTTCTTAGGGTAGATTAGTTTCCCTTCTATTAACGACACCTCTGTCTTCCTCAAATCTGATGGTCCTCGAAATTTCTTTGACTTGAAACTTTCCCACTTTCTCAGACTTAGATATGGAATTAGATCTATGTTCCCTTTTAGGCATGTGATGTTCAGCAGACACTCCCTCTGATCTAATCTAGTCTCCATGCCTAAGCATTTCTCTGAAAGGTGGCCGGTGAAGTGCCGTCACCTTTCCATTCTCCATATCGCGTGAGGCGGAAGGGGACACGGGAGCCATTCAGGATGTATTTCCCTGATTATTAAATCATAAAGAAAGTTAAAAGATTTGCATAACTATTTATGATTCCCTTTGTTATTTTCTTCTTTGTTGGCGTGCTTGGCATTAGCAGCCGATGTAGGGGGTGGGTAGGGGTGTTGATCCCTGAGATGACTTTCTTTCTTTTAAAAGTGGCAGCCCAAATTTGGATATATGCATCTTGCTCCAGGATTATTTCCACAATTGTATCATCTTAGCCTTTGATTCTAACTATCAACATGATATTGCACTTTAACATGTCCTTCATTGCAATCCCAATCTCTATTTTTATTCCTATTTCCATGATGATGGGGCTCGGATGAAGGGAAAAGGAACTCAGGGTGATGTGGATTCCTATAGGGACTATTGATGGTGTTTGGGTCACTAGGTTTCCAAAAGATTCCATGAGGGCCTTGCCTTTTTCTTCCAACACTTCAGGATTAAGGGTTTTTCTATGTGATTCCTCAACATTTTCTTCCTCATTGGGTTCCTTATCACATTTTCCCATACCCTTATCATCCTCCACAACTGAGGCTTCCACTTCAACCTTATCACTATTCCAAGTTTATGGATCCATCTACATCATATATTCAACTTCATAAGATCCTTTTAATCACATGGGTTGAGTCATGAGTATATCTGATCATAGTATGATATTTCTCTATATTTTCTAGATTTTATTTCATATTTTAGTTGTTTCCCATGCTATATAGAATAGGGAGACTATAGATCAATTCAAGATACCTAGTAGGAGAGAAGATATGAGGAGTCACCCAACTTCAATCTAATGGGTGGTCTCATGGTTCATTAGAGAAAAGATGTGATGGTGGATGACTCTCTAGGGTTTCAACGAAGAACCTTTAGGTGGTCCTGTCTGGGATCCACCAGGTCTAGTTTGAGCGAGAAACCTCATCCTCTATTACAAGACATATAGGAGGTATGACTTGACAAAACCCCTTGCACCCACGTCTAGACACCCCAATTTTCATCATTGTGGAATTTAGGGCTTCATAGTTTCAAGAGTTTGGAGAAATTGTTTACTTAATTCATATGGGAGTGTGTATGATTTTGTACCAAAAATCACAAAAATGTTCTTACCCCAATACCAATCCCACTGCCTAGAAAGTGGTAGAGGGATTAAAGTGTCCATCCCTAAGAGGCCCAAAGGAAATAACATACTGGTGTATACAATAAGAAAGAATATCTCAAAACATAAAGGTTAACAAGAACTAACCAACCCGATTTATGATTCAATGAGATTGTCCATGTCATCAAATTAGTCGAGTATGCAAGAAAATAATTTTCATCTCTTAATAATTCATCATGTTTTCGTAATAGGGAAAAACCATGAAACCCTATCTGTGAAAACATACAAGTATGCTAAAACACTTGAAATTTCTTAATAAAATAGGCTCTTGAAGTTCAAGAAATAAATGATTTATAACTTTAGTCAAAGTAATTCTTCAAGAAAACAAGGTGCACTTTATCATGTTTTCTATTATACAATTCATTTGGCCATTATGTACTCTACAACCTAGGTTTAAGGATATAGGCATTAAACACTATCCACACCCAAAGTTGAGCGTTTGTTTACCTCCACATTGAATCTATTTGATGCACCCATAGTTGTGGATCTATCCGTTTTGATGTAAATTAGGCCCTTTTAATGCCCAAAGGTGATGGATTGTTTGTACCCATGCATTAAAACTTGGATACACCCAATGGCGAGGGTGTATTGCAAGTCAAAGTTTGATGTCAATGTATAATGGATTTCTGATTTAGTTTATGTTGAGTTTTTTTAGAAATTTTTTGTAGTAGTAAATCAGAACATTATACCATAGGTATTCACTTAGTTCAAACAATACTATCACATGACAAGAAAAAAGAAATTGATCACACCATACATGAAATCATTACCATATGTACGCCAAGGAGAATAATAAACATACCTTCACCATATTTCAGAGTAATAAGATTTTTTGGAGATAAAAGTAGATTGGTTTTATATCTGACACAAAAGGGGTATACATGCATTATTATTTTAGTCATCAATATCCAGACCCAAAGGACCATATTAGGCTTCCTTAAGTCTCATTATTGGTCTTAGCTGTGGTACCCCATCAATAACAAAGATTTCATTTGATCACGTTTTCAAGACCATCATGTGTCCAACATTGTTATCATCAAAGTTGAATGATATCTACACCTAGTCCATAATGGGAACTTAATCCTTAATCCATCATCAAAGGAGTTTACTTACAAATGGTGGAGTCCAAGGGTCATGATCAATTTGTTCACAAATTTCAAAGAGGGGAAGATGATAAGATTTGATTCCCTCATAAGAAAAATATCACCAATTTAGGGTTTAACACCCACCATCAAGATCCATCATCATTTGGGTATATAAATCATATTCATGAGATTAGAAGTGAACATGTCAACACAATAAGATCTAGTCCCATCATTAGTCAAATCATGTCAACATGTTTTAGAGTACCTAAGATAACAATTAGAGCTAAAATTAAAATCCATGATGAAAATAGGTCAAGTATCAGTAAATATTAATTTTTGATTTTAAAATTACCACCAAAGATCATGAATTACAAACTTTTCTAAATGGGTTGAGAATTATATCTAAATAATAATCTCTCTATGCTTTGTCTCATTCTCACAATCAAAATGGAATATAATTTTGTCTATTTATGATTATGTATGCAAGTGATGTGATATGAATAATTTTTAAAAAGAGAGAGAGAGTATAATGAGATGAAGTAGGAAGGGTGCACTAATGGCTGCCCAAGTGGGGAAAATTGCAAGAGGCAAGGAAGGGTCGATCTAGAGTGTGGGTCATGATAATGGGGGTGAGGCCCATCCTGGGTCAGCTGGCCGAACGGGTGCAGATCGGCTCATTAAGGTATGTTTGGCCCAACAACCAAAAAATTAAGGGAATAATAGGTGTAAAAAGGTGCACAATTTGTGATTTATCGAGGAAGCCAACAAAACTCCAATTTGAGTGAAATTTGGTCCCAAAACTCAAAATATACTATATAATACTCAAAAGAAGTTTGGGATCCATAGGAAGAAGTTATGTATTGAAATGATACAAAGGAGTAACAAGTCTGAATCAAGGTATATGTCTATATATACAATGTGTGTTTATGCATCAAATCCTTAATTAAGTTTCACAATTAATAAGTGATGATTAAGTAAAGTCTGAAGTCAAAGGAGATGATGATCAAAATTTAAATCCAAGGATATATAAAAATGTCAAACTAGGGTTTTAAGTAATTAGGTGTATCGACTTGATTCAAAACATGGAATTTCACTATAGTTAATCATACTAGTGTTATTTATTATGACAAATAGCAAGAGTGACGAAGTCTAATCACTTGAGGGGTAATTGAGTAATTATATCTTAATTGGGCTAAAGAGAACTTTGTCATAGTACCCTAACCCTAATCCTCTATAACCCTTCACATTCCCTCCTTCCCTTTCTCTCTCTCTCTTCTACGGTAGCTGCCTCTGCCACCACCAACAACAATGTCCAAGAACTACCACTACCACCCAAAGAACAGACAAAAATGATGGATACCATCCACCACGTCACCACCACGTCAAGGTAGTAGTGTGATGAACATTGCTTCAGTTACCAGTCACCCATGTGGGGATGCAACAACGAGTCGGTTTCCCATCACTAACCAACAATGCCAATAAGATTCTCGATTCTTGTTCATTAGGTTGCGGCTACTGAATCTCCATGTCAATCCCCCTCCTTTGTTTGCTTTGGTTATATCTACAACAAGAGATGAAAGGAAGGTACAAAAAGAAAAAAAAAGAGAAAAAGACCATGTGTTACAATATAAAACACCAAAACAAGAGAAGGGGAACATATTATTTCTTTCTTCCTCTTTATGTAGTTCCCCTAACCCACATATCTTAGTTCTTTTGTTTGAAATAAGTATTTTTTAAGTTGCACATAACAAATCCTATATTTCTATAATATTTTTTCCTACTATGTGTATATATTAATAATGCTTTGTTCTTCCTACCGTGCCTTTATAATGCCATTTCTTCTTTCTTTCCTATCATGCCTTTATACCATTAGTACTTTATTTCTATATCATGCTTTCAATATGGTACATTTACTTTTTGTTTCCATGGTTGGAAATAATTTGTTTCTACTATTATCTACAGTGACATGCCCCATGTCACTTCTATAAATCTTAATGGTGATAACTTCTTATTGAATGTTGTTCAGAAGATTTTGGTATCCCATGGTAAATTAAAGTTCATATAAGAAACTACACCTAAAGAGCCTAAAGATGACTGGATAACTGGAAATAGCAAAGTTCTTTCCACCCTTTGGGAATATGTGGCACATGAATGCAAAGTCATGTGGTAAGAAATATTATAGTTTTCCATGCAAGAAGACAATTGACTATGGTTATACAATGCTATGGACAAGATTTTCTCTAAACATCAAGGCTATCGTTCACTATCAAAATATTTTGATTCCATTAAAGCCCTTGCAGATCAATTGAATTTTTTCATACCTAGCACCTCTGCCAAAGTTTGCAAATAGAGAAACACTCTCACTATCAAGTTCTTCATCAATGACCTTCCTCTTAGATTTTGTATAATGCATCAACTTCTTCTCATTAGAACCACCTCCTACCCATGGACCATGCATATGCTCTCTTTTCCCAATATGAGATTGTAACATACTCAATTCTTAGTATTTTCCTTGATCTTATTGATACTTTCTTCCAATAAAATAAGTAGTGCTTTCCACTAATTGAAGAAAATTCAAACTTAATATAACATATTTATATGATATTTAACATTTAAAGGGGCTCCTAGTATAGAAACTATCTCCAGAGTCAGTTAAAACAACCCTATGATGTCAGTTATAAACTGACACCTAAGTGGGAAACACTACAACAACAGGTCTAAGACATCAGTTCTTTGGGGATGGCAAAACCAACACCAGAGATCCAACATAGGTTGTGTGGATAGAAGAAACCAACACAAATGTGAGTCTTAGGCATCAGTTGCATTCCAAAAATTGACATCATAAGAGCCATACCATATTACATTTGTAACTGGTAAAGGACCTTGCATCGTCAGTTTGTTAACACCCAACACCTATCATAATGTACAGTGCCAGTTGCGAGCCCAAATAATCGGCGCCTATGATGTACAATGATGGTTAAATCTACAAAGCCGACGACTATGCCATGCTATCCAGTGAGGTCGTGCTATCCAACACAGACGTTTTGATTTTTTCCTTTAATGTTGGTTACTTTACTCAAATTGACGGCTCAGGTCTATAGTGTCAGTTTTTTTGATAAAACTGATGTCTAAGTTTTGATTCTTTTTAATAGAAGGTCTACAAACTTGTTTCTCAATTGGTCAGTAGGATGTAGAACCTGCAGTTCAGAAGTGGAGTTAAGAATTATAGGTTAACAACATCATGTGAGTTCATCTTAACAACATGTCACCAAACTTGCAATACATAATATATGCATATAATTCTATTCATCCTCCAATTCCATTTCAATTACATGTGCAAACATAAATCTTAACATTCATTCACACACATGATACTTCATTTACATATACACCAATTTCATTCTCATGACATGTAGAAACACAATTCATTCATCTTCACATTCACACACATGTATATAGATCATCATTCACATATGAACCAATAATTTTACTCACATCAAATTTTAAGTTCCAACATAAGCACCACATGTTTGAAATAAAAATAATGACATCAAACTTTAGAAAAGTCATTCCTTACCCCAATCAATGCAAAGTTCACTTCTATTTAGAAGGCTTCTTCCCATTGTTCTCGTGTCTCATCTATTTGTTCTATCATATAGGGCATTCGTATGTCTTCTAGATTTTCTAGCGTATTGAAGTATTTCATTGCAAACACCTACAAAGATAATGAGGTATATAATTAATAAGTTTGATATTTTCATATTATCTAATGAGACTATATACTTATAATGATCAAGAATATATATAAAAATTACATTTTGTATGCAGTTGATATCTAGTGCCCCATATCTGGCAATCATGTCCATATACCGCATCACGTAGTATCAACATGCCCAACCGTTGTCTTGTACATAACACTATAATTTCCAACATACAAAATGTTAATAAATAAAAGCAATCATAGTTGGCATAAATATGCATTGGAGTCAGAAAACTACCTCAACATTCTCCCAAACTATCACTTTCTTTTTCTTATCCACCTTTTCTCTAGATTTTTTGTATTCTTTTATAGACCTATACATTAATGTAACACATTTAATTGAATTGGTAAATAGTCATGTAAAATATATGTTTTCAGATATAAATATAAAAAATTACTCACGTGAATAATTTCTTTTTCAAATTGTATCCCTCGTTGTCTATTTTTTCACCATTAGGATCTAGATAATACACAGTTAGCATCGTGGGGACAATAACCAATAACACCCAATGTTTACTCCTAGTAATAAGAAGGCAAACAAAATATAACTCAAAATCTACAATGAAATGTAATTTATTAAGTCAAAATTATAAGCAGAGTTAGTAAACTTACTCAGCATTCTATGGAGCTAACATCACACACTTTTTATTTTTACCGAAATATTTAAATGTGGTAGAGAAATATTGGGTAACAAATGTAGGGTCTTTAATTACACAATTAATCAAGGATGGAACTAGAAATTCCACATGGGGCAGTGAAAACTCATTACAGACCCTATGTAATGGCTGCAAAACATATATCATGTATGCATTAATATATAAGAAAACATATCAACATATATAAAATGAGCTGTATAGATATATAAAATCTCACCATATCCAAAGTTCTATCAGAGATATATTCATCCATGCATAACCAAACAACTGCAAAACATATTATAGAAATATACTAGTATCATGAGGTTGACCTGTAATGTACTCCTTAATAGAAACCATCATAGGCGACAATACACCATGTTCTCCTATCCATAGTGCAACACCCCTGCACTGAGGACCTATTGAATCGAATATGTCCTTTTCAAGCCAACTAGGTATTTCAGGAGGAGGAGGAGGAGGTGGAGGTGGAGGTGGAGGACGAGATGTAAGGGGTTTCTTAGGTACTATGTCATGCACATATATAATCTTATATCAATGATGTCATATATAAAGATACAAACACAATGTAAATTTACCATACATCAGTATAGATAACTCCAACTTTGGCCCACATGACTGTTCCACCTTCTGTATCACCTATCGTGTCATGGTCGAGGTGCACATATGGCAGTGGAGTTCGCTTCCAAGGGCCTTAGACAAGGTTTGACAACACACAAATCACATCGACGGGTAATGATGAACCATGAATCATGTCACCTTCAAGGCGTGGGTAAGCCATGCCCACAACAACGACATATTCTTGTAATTTAAGAGGGCATGGCCTCAACCCCAATGAATTTTCATAGAGTGTTATATATATTAAAAAAATCATTCTGAAAAACTACTATATCATAAAGATGCTTACATCAGATGTTCTAGGTGGAAGGTTCACATGATTACCCCCAACCAACTCTGTGTGTGTGTGTGGGGGTCCATCTCATATGAAGAGTGGGGTGGAACACACACACTGTCGGGGTAGCTACTGATTGACAACATAAATGGTGGCTCTTTTCTTCTTGAATTTCCTTTGCAATTAACTCTTTTACCTCCTCTTTTGAGAATCCCCCTTTTACAGATTTGCACTTATGATATGATGACCCAAAGAACGCTATTATATCGACACCAGCGCCTACAACCCTAACACGCCCAAGATGCTCTGGGATACCTAGAGCAACTGTCAATTCATCCTTATGCCCTCAGGGATGAACTTTCCTTGATTTCTTTTCTAGTAGAGATCCCTCTAATCATCATCAATAGTAATTGGTAAGTAAAACATAACAATCATTAATACTAATTTCTGTGAGAGTTGAATTTTACCATTTTTGCAACCGCCTCAACAATTGCAGGGTTGAGTATATCTCTAGATTTGTTTTGCCTCTGAGCTATCCATAGATCATGGTGAAGTATAGGTTCAATAGTAGTAGAGGACTAAGTTGTCCTAGGAATAATTTGTTGAGAAGAAGTCGCATGCAGTAGATTTTGGCAAAGATGTGCATAGTCAGTTGGACCCATCGTGTGATTGTACACATCCTTTGCACAACTTTCTCTTTGAGCATCGCTACAGCCTGGTTAGTAACAATATTCAATACTAATTGGTAAGTAAAACATAAAAATCAAGGTTAAGGTAAAACAATGAATTCATAAGAATGTATTCATAATGTCGATCGAGGCTTAATACCTTGAATTCATCGATATTTTTCATAGCAAAAAACACCCCCACATCTCTGAGTCAAGATAGCCCCATTGCTCAGTGGCTGACTTCTTCCTCTTCTCAATGTCCTGTATGTATAGTTGTGACGTCCCCAGATTTTCTAAAACTTAATCTGATGTGTGACGTCCAAATTGAAACCTCACCTCAGCGAGAATCTCAATTTAAATACCACACACTAGGATAAGAAGAAGAAAAATCAAGGGAGTCATAAGGAAACATCATTAGCACATGCACATGAACAATGAAACAAACCATACCACAAGAGCTCACCATTCAATATATAATTACATAATGAATTGTTACAACATTTGATATTACATATTGAAAAACAAACTATTACATATACATGTACTACCACTAAACAATAGGATATTAAGACAATAAGTCCACATGTACATCAGCTCACCACACAACTCTCAACTATCTCGATTCTTCAAGAGCATAACCACAACCTAAACAAAAGATTACATGTGGTACACGTCAGCACAATATTCAAGAATATTATACTGAGTACACCTATGTGTCTTTTATATACCTCTCATCATATCCTGGCAATAAGATAAAACTAGAACTTGGAAGTTATAAAGAAATATAAGAAAAGTGTATACTTGCACAAAGATATTCATTAACAAAAGAGAACACATATTTTAAGCTCATTTTCTATTATATTAAAAGGCCCCTGAACTTACTTAATGAGTTGAATAAGCTTAATTACCATAATTTAATTCTTATAACCCTAATATAACCATTTTATATGCTTTGAAAACATAAGACAAGCTTAAGTTTCAAATTTGGTCCAATTTGGACACTATTTGAGCAAGTTATGCAATTTTCTGTACATTTTAGACATTTTTGTAATTTACCCAATTGATGGGTTTTCTTTGCAATTTGTCACATAAATTATGTTCCTTAGATGTTATATTATTATTCTTTAGATTTTTGAGCCATGACTCTCCTAGTTGAGCCATGGTTTGAAGGTGTTTTCATCAAGGGTATTTTAGGGTTTACCCCTTCACGGATGAGCCACTTTTAGTAGCTATCAACTAATGAATTATGTGATTGGCCGGGAATTTCGACAAAGGAAAGATAATAAGGTTAATAGGGACGGTGGGGGAGCTTCTTGTGTGTGTTCTTGTATATTCTTAATATTTTAAGGCCATAAACACATGGGGAAGCTACTTTTACACCTCATGCTTGCTTCTATCCTTATCCATGGGCTATATTTACCTCTTCCTTGCCCAAATACGAAACTATGCTTGCTTTCTCTTTCCTCTAACCTGGATAAACGAATCAACTCTGTTTTTCTGCAGAACCAAATGCTCTAAGGTAGAAGACAACCCCTTTTTGGAGAAGAAGGTCTCCTAGGGCTCCATCTAGCCCTACCTAGGGTTTCTAAGGTCATCATCTAGGGAATTCGACCAAGGAAAGTTGTTTTCTTCCTTCCTTCTTCATTTTTCATGCTCTTCTCCTTCCTTAGACCCTCCTCCAGGTCGGAACCCCGCTGTTCCATGGTGAAAGTGGCTCTACAACTCAAAACTCTATCCTTCTTGTTTCTTTTTCTAGGATTTTGCTTATTTGTGGAGAGAAGTACCTATTTGGCCAAGTTCAGATCTGAATCCAAGGTTTTCTTGCCCTATTTTCTTGAGATTATTTCTGTTTGGGATCTGAGATACTCTATAGAGGTGATTTATATAACATTCTTTAGTTATATTGCTGACTAGAAGCTTGTTAGTTCATGTTTATGCCTTAATGTGTTGATTTAAGCATAGAGAAACCATGCTTGTTTAGAATTACGAATTTTTGTGGTGTTCCCTATTTTGTTCCAGTTCTACATGAAGTTGTAAATATGTGTAAAACCTTTCTAAGGTGTAACATGATCTGGGACAGGTTGATAGCATCAACCTATGGTGCTGAGCACAAAATAATTGATGGTTCAAATTAGGGTTTTCAAGCTATTTCCTTCTCTATCACACAACCGATGGACATACCATTCAACAACCAATGGTGTTGCTATCTTGGAAACTGATGTTCGTTATTAAGGGTGTAAAATGTATGGTGAACCCCTATGGTCACCCCCTTACATCAGGTTTTGACTCAATTAGACATTTAATTATCATCCACTAAGTATTCTAATGATGTTATCAATCGATGATGATATTGGCTTAATATTTGATGGTGTTAACTAAATATATTACTGATCTAGCAACGAATGGTGACCTACTGATCACAATTAATGGTGGATCAGGTCATTACCATATATGATGAATTAGGAATGTAATTGTAGATTTGACTAAACCTTGAACCAATGGTTCCTTGGTTCAATTGATCTAATGGTTAGTCCTATACTTCAATTGATAACCTTGAACAATGAATCTGATCCAATGAATAATATTGGATTATTTAACATTCAATGGATTAGAATAAATCAGATGGTATTATTTGTGGGTCCTAGTGATGATATTCCGATGGTTCAATACCATTAATCGGTAGTCTTACCTTTGCCATTATATAGTTATATTTGATAAATCACTATAATAAGTGGATGTGTAACTCCCATGTGATTTAGCTTATTATACCTAACCTTGTTGTAATTATATGATGTTGATTGTTTATAATCAGACCTCTTGAATAATTAATTGATAATGAATTACACTCTTCTTGTGTTGAAACCACAATGTAGAACTATTTGAATATCATAGTGCCTTGCCATGTTAATATCTATGGACACATATGTGCTAATGATATTTTGAGCCTTGTTTAAGTTATAGAATGATGATTATAACCTTACTATGAATAATGTTATGGTCTTAATGACCTTTTGGCATGTTTGAATCCTTGATTGAGGTGAAATCCTCTTCATGTTGCAATAAGGGTTAAAACCATGGAACTTGTGATAAGATATTGGTATCTTGTAATAGTATGATGATAAGTGTGGTCCATTAATTTGCAATGAATGATAGAATGTGGTAATGTGATTAAGATTTATATCTCAAATTTTTATATTCTTTGAAGTTGTTATACATATACTCTTGTTAGAAAAGAATTAGGTTTTGAATGTCCACTTGTATGATAAAGCCTTAATGCATTCAATTGGCAGTAATTAATCAAGTGTAACCTTAATCATATAGAGCCCTGTGCCGTAGAGACATATTCAGTGTCTGAATTTACTAGATGGTGAAACGAGTATTCCCAAAGGAAACTCGGAGCACATATTGCTGAGTATGTGGGGGTGGCAATTTGAGGATATATCCTTGTCATCCACAATTGAAGGTTATGGAGGATGGCTATGGTCATGCCTATGACATTTGATGTGATTGAGAACAACTGCGGTTGTGCCTCGGATTAGAGGGTTTTGTATACCCTATTTTCTAGTGTCATAACTTGTACCAAGTACAAACTAGTTGTTATCAGTTGACTATATGTCACTATTGGTAGTTTGACTGGTATGTCACTACAGTTTACTCGTACTGATCGAGGGGAAGAGATCTTAGTATACCATCACTCCTAGATCTTATACAGAATTGAATAGCACTTTGCAGTGGCCAGTTGGACTTTGAGTGGTACGAATCAAACTCCCCAGGGCATAATAATAAAAGAAGTGATACTAGTCGTGTAGTATAATTGCTAGGGTTTAATATGTATCACATTGGTTTATTAACCCTTGTCTTGTCTTTACACTTCATAGTTCTTACATGATGCAGACTTATGAAAATTGTACAATTCTACTTGATGTTACAACTTATTTGCTTAACTGCTTAGTATGCTTAAACTGTTCAATCTATTCATATTGTTTATTCAATACCCTAACTGCTCAATGTATTTACTGTTAATTAATATGTTATAATCAATATATGTTGGAGAGAGTTATATCTCTCACTGGGACTGGGTCTCATCCATGGGTCACCACATTTTTTAGTTGGTCACGAGTAATGAGGTCGAGGTCATGCTGTGGAAGAAAACCAACCTGGTGATCAATAGATTCAGAAGGTTGGTTAGTTGTAGATGTTAGTAGTAGAGTCCTAGTGTCATCCCTATACTCTCAGATTCGGGTATGGGATGTGTTTTCTAGATGATATACTTATATCAACATGAGATTTTGGTAGTATGCCAATGTTTGTAAATATATGGGATGTACATGTGAAATATCTTTTGTATGCAGGATGGGACTGAGGTCTTTGGACCCATAAGTAAATACTTGTTACAACATATGAGAATGGAATGATGTACCTTTTGTAAATGTTCTAGAGTTTATTTACATTGTTGGAATTAGTTTTAATTATTCCACATTTTTACTATGTGATTAATTAGTACTTGATCATGTTTTGTGTTTTGAGTAATCTGGTTTAGCGTGATGAGGTGTCACAGTTATGTTGGTATCAGAGCTCTAGGTTTACTGAGTCTATAGGGACATATGACTTAGGTTTGAGTTTGTTCTTATGTATCCAACATATCTGATCATAGTTTATACTTATGAAAATTTTTCTATAGGACATGAAGAACATGTTGAGAGTAGCTATGTTGCACCAGGAGGACGTGTAGGGAGGTAGGCACGTAATGAGAGAGTGCTAGAAGAAGGGCCAGAGCAGCCCGCAATGCCTCATCTAGACCCGACAATGATGGCCAATTATGAGTTTTAGTCTATGTTTAGACAAATGATGGCCACATCTACACATATTGCTGACAGAGCGCCAACACCTCAAGCTAGGGCGGCCGCCTCTAATGTGGAGCCCCAAGGTGTCGGGAAGACATTTGAACGTCTTGGACGTGTTGGGGTGATTGAATATGCAGGTACTTCAGATCCAACAGATGCTGACATGTGGTTGACTGAGCTGGAAAAGGTGCTCAAAATCCTAAGCATCGCTAAAGAAGACAAAGTTAAGCATGCAATATACTTGTTGAAGGGTAGTATTGGCCACTGGTGGGCCATAGAAGAGGAGAAAAGGCCAGGAGTTGTGATAGGATGGGAGGAGTTTTGAAGGAAATTTGTTAGCTGATATTTTCCAGAGACCTACCTAGATGAGAAAATCTCTCAGTTCGAGAAGATTCATTAGGGAACTATGACTATCAATGAGTATGAATCAAAGTTTATGAAACTTCTGAGGTTCTTCCCACACATGGCAGCAGTAGACAAGGAAAGGATCCGGAGATTTGAGAAGGGTCTAAGTACGGAGTTGACTACTACAACATCATCCTTGGAGAATAGGGAAAGGTTTTCCACCTTTGTGGAATCTGTCAGGAGGATTGAGAGGTCTGCCATAGAGAAGCATGAAGCGAATGCTAAGAAGAGACCTATGAAGTTTCAAGGGCAATCATCTAGAGGCTTTAAGAAGCCAAGGTTTTTCCCACCACCGTCGCAACCAAGGTCAACCTTCAGTGAACCAAGATCACATGCACCATCACAGTGGACCCCAAGTCGAGGTAGAGTTCACAATTTTCCACCAATGGGAGCATGTAGTACCTCATCTATTTTAGTGACAGGGCCATTTAGGCCATATCAGGACACCAAAACATGTTACAAGTGTGGGCAAGTGGGGCATACCAGACCTTATTGCCCTATGAAAGATGAGGAGGTGACTCAATAGACAAGGCAAAGTCAACAAGGTCCACAACAACAACAGTTTAGTAGTGGAAGTGGAAGAGGATGTGGTCCGGCATCCCAGGTAGGATCCTATAGACAAGCAAGTAGAGGACATGGATGGAAGTAGGTGACAATAAGGTTCTATGACATTATCCAGCCAGAAGCAGTGATCAATCCACGAGTCATGACAGGTCAGATGGAGTTATTTCATTCTAATATGTCTTCTTCTTGTTTTGTATCTGTGTTAGTAGACCCGGGTGCAACACACTCTTTTATCACCAGATAGGTGATAGATAGTTGTTATCTACCTATTAGTCTTAGATCTGATACCCTACGTCTAGAGACTCCTTTGGTTGATTCTGCCGAGTTGCGAGAAGTGTGTCCTTCTTGTGTTCTTTCTTTTTCTGGACACAACATTCAAGTGGATCTTTTGCCACTTGACATGCATGGTTTGGATGTAATCCTAGGATTGGATACCTTGGAAAAATACAAGGTAGTCATGGACTGTAGTACTAATGTGGTGACGTTCCATGATGGAGATATACAGTGGATTTTCCAGGGTGATAGGAAAATTCTTCCTACATGTTTGATGTTAGCTATGACAGTTGAGCGGTTGATGAGGCAAGGATGTGAGGCTTTCTTAGCTCATGTTGTGGATACCAAGGCAGGAGGTCCTGGTATCCAGGAGGTACCAGTGGTGCGAGAATTCGAGGATGTCTTTCTTGAGGAATTTCCTAGCATTCCCCCTCCTAGAGAGATTGAGTTTGAGATTAATCTTGTTCCTGGAACACAACCCATAGCATAGTCAGCATACAAAATGACACCAACAGAGATGCAGGAGTTAAAGAAACAGTTACAAGAACTGTTAAAGAAGGGTTTTATCAGACTGAGCACTTCCCCTTGGGGTGCTCCCGTGTTGTTTGTTAAAAAGAAGGATGGTTCAATAAGGTTGTATATAGACTATAGACAGTTGAACAAGGTGACAATAAAGAATAAGTATCCTTTGTCGAGGATTGATGATCTTTTTGATCAGTTGAGAGGTGCCACTATGTTTTCAAAGATAGACCTGAGGTTAGGTTACCATCAGTTAATAATTAAGGTTGATGACATACCCATGAGTTTGTGGTTATGCCATTTGGGCTAACCAATGCACCTGCAACTTTTATGGATCTAATGAATAGGGTGTTTAGACCTTATCTTGATCAGTGTGTGGTCATGTTCATAGATGATATCCTGATATACTCCAAGGATAGTCAACAACATGAGAAACACCTTCACCATGCATTGACTTTGTTGAGGCAACACCAACTATATGCTAAGTTCAGCAAGTGTGAATTCTGGCTATTTGAAGTGTCTTTTCTGGGCCATGTTATATCTGCAAAAGGCATTTGTGTTGATCCCAAGAAAGTGGAATCTGTACTAGAATGGGAACAACCGAAGACACCGACAAAGATTCGTAGTTTCCTAGGTCTGGTAGGTTACTACAGGAGGTTCATCAAAGACTTCAATTCTATAGCGTTACCCCTAACTAGGTTAACCAGGAAGGATGTTCCTTTTGCTTGGAATGACAAGTGTCAACGTTCTTTCCAGCTTTTGAAAGAAAAGTTGACTAGTGCACCGGTGTTAGTACGGCCAGAGCAAGGAAAAGGCTATATTGTCTTTTGTGATGCTTCAAAGAATGGGTTGGGATGCGTGTTGATGTAGGATAAAAATGTGATTTCTTTTGTTTCGCGACAGCTTAAGAAACATGAGAAGAATTACCCAACACATGATCTGGAGATTGAAGTGGTGGTCCATGCCTTAAAGATCTGGAGACACTATCTTTATGGAGAAAAGTGTCATATCTTCACTGAAAATAAGAATCTACAGTATATCTTCTCAAAACAGGAGCTGAATATGAGGCAGAGGAGATGGATGGAGCTGATTAAGGATTATGATTGCACAATAGACTACCATCTAGGGAAAGCTAATGTGGTAGTTGATGCATTGAGTAGAAAGTCATCTTCATCATCAACGGTAGATAATGCACAATTAAATTCCTTGATGTGCCATAAGAGAGATATGCTAGTGTCTCTTCGCCAGATGAATGTACAACTAGAAGTTTCCTTGTTGGCACAGTTACAAGTGAAACCTACCTTGAGACATCAGATTCATGATGCACAATAGAATGATACTGTGATATTGAATATTTGATCAGGGATTGGCAGTGAAAAGTATGATGCCTTTCATGAGGCAGATGAAGGTATAGTTTGTTACCATAATAGGATAATAATTCTTGATGTTGATGGGTTGAGGAAAATGGTACTTGAGGAGGTTCACTCCTTCATGTATGCAATGCATCCCGGAAGTACCAAGATGTACCAAAACTTGAAAGACATGTATTGGTGGCCAGCTCTAAAGCGTGATGTGGCAGAGTTCATTGCCAAATGTCCAGTTTGTCAGCAGGTGAGGGCTGAGCACCAGAAGCCTGTAGGGACATTACAACCCTTGCCAATACCATAGTGGAAATGGGATCATATTACTATGGACTTTGTGGTTGGTCTTCCTAGGATAGCCAATGGTCATGATTCCATATGGGTGATAGTAGACAGATTGACTAAGTCAACTCATTTTCTGCCAGTTAAGATGACATTTACAATAGAGAAATTGGCACAAATATATGTTGATGAGATAGTCCGTCTGCATGGCATTCCAGTGACTATAGTTCCTGATAGAGGTCCACAATTTACAAGTCATTTTTGGGAGCGTCTGCATTCTGCAATGGGAACACAACTGAGATTCAACACCGCTTTTCATCCGTAGACCGATGGCCACTCTGAAAGGACTATCCAGACTTTAGGGATATCTTGAGGGCATGTGTTCTGCAATTTCTTAGTAGTTGGGATGTACATCTGACTCTGATAGAGTTTGTGTACAACAATAGCTATCAAAGAAGCATAGATATGGCTCCTTATGAGGCTCTGTATGGGAGACGATATCGGTCTCCTCTTTACTGGTATGAGACGTGAATATCAACTTTAGGGTCCTGATCTAGTACATCAGACTATAGAAAAGATTAAAGTGATACAACAACAGTTGAAAGCAGCCCAGGATAGGTAGAAATCTTATGCAGATAACCAACGCAAACCACTTGAGTTCCAAGTGGGAGATAGAGTATATCTTAAGGTTTCTCCTTGGAAAGGTTTTCTAAGGTTTGGAAAGAAGGGTAAGTTGGCTCCTAGATTTATGGGACCATACCCTGTCCTAGCTCGTGTTGGAAAGGTAGCATATAAGTTGGAGCTACCACCAGAGATACATAGATTGCATAATGTCTTTTACATCTCTATGTTGAGGAAATGCCATCCAGATACTGACCAGACAATCCAACCAGTAGAGGTTGAGTTAGATGAGGATATCTCCTATGTTGAGGGTCCTGTGTTGATCCTGGATAGAAGGGTGAAAAAGTTGAAGAGAAAAGATATAATACTAGTGAATGTTTTGTTGAATCATCATGGCATAGAGGAAGACACATGGTAACTAGAGGATGATATGCTTAAAAAAATACCCATATCTTTTTTGCGTAGGATTTCAGGGCAAAATCCTTGTTAGGGGTTTATAGTTGTAAGGCCCCTAAACTTGCTTAATGAGTTGAATAAGCTTAATTACAATAATTTAATGCTTATAACATAATATAACATTTTGATATGCTTTTAAATCATAAGATAAGCTTAAGTTTCAAATTTGGTCCAATTCAGACACTGTTTGAGCAAGTTATGCAATTTTCTGTACATTTTGGACTTTTCTGCAATTTACCCAATTGAGGGGTTTTCTTTTCAATTTGTCACATAAAATATGTTACTTATAAAATTATCATTCTTGAGATTTTTGAGCCATGGGGCTCCTAGTTGAGCCATGGTTTTAAGGTGTTTTCATCAAGGGTATTTTAGGGTTTACCCCTTCACAGATGAGCTACTTTTAGTAGCTATCAACTAATAAATTATGTGATTGGCTGGGAATTTCGACAAAGGAAAGCTAAGCAGGTTACTAGGGACGGTGGGGGAGCTTCTAATGTGTGTGCTTGTATATTCTTAATAGTTTAAGGCCATAAACACATGGGGAAGCTACTTTTACACCTCATGCTTGCTTCTATCCTTATCCATGGGCTATATTTACCTCTTCCTTGCCCAAATACGAAACTATGCTTGCTTTCTCTTTCCTCTAACCTGGAGCAACGAATCCACTCTGGTTTTATGCAGAACCAACTGCTCTAAGGTAGTATACAACCCCTTTTTGGAGAAGAAGTTCTCCTATGGCTCCATCTAGCCCTACCTAGGGTTTCCAAGGTCATCTTCTAGGGAATTCGACCAAGGCAAGCTATATTATTCCTTCCTTCTTCGTTTTTCATACTCTTCTCCTTCCTTATACCTTCCTCCAGGTCGGAACCCTGCTGTTCCATGGTGAAAGTGGCTCTACAACTCAAAAATATATCCTTCTTGTTTCTTTTTCTAGGATTTTGCTTCTTTGTGGAGAGAAGTACCTATTTGGCCGAGTTCAGATCTGAATCCAACATTTTCTTGCCCTATTTACTCTATATTATTGCTGTTTGGGATCTGACCTACTCTATATAGGTGATTTATATAACATTCTTCACTTCTATTGCTTACTAAAAGCTTGTTAGTTCATGTTTATGCCTTAATGTGTTGATTTAAGCATAGAGAAACCATGCTTGTTTAGAATTACGAATTTTTGTGGTGTTCCCTATTTTGTTCCAATTCTATATGAACTTGTAAACATGTGTACAAACTTTCTAATTTGTAACATGATCTGGGACAGGTTGATAGCATCAACCTATGGTGCTAAGCACAAAATAATCGATGGTTCAAATTAGGGTTTTCAAGCTATTTCCTTCTCTATCACACAACCGATGGACATACCATTCAACAACCAATGGTGTTGCTATCTTGGCAACTGATGTTCGTGATTAAGGGTGTAAAATGTATGGTGACAACCTATGGCCACCCCATTAGGTCAGGTTTTGACTCAATTAGACGTTTAATTATCATCCACTAAGTATTCTAATGATGTTATCAATCGATGATGATATTAGCTTAATATTTGATGGTGTTAACTGATTGTATTACTGATCTAGAAACCAATGGTGACCTAATGATCACAATTAATGGTGGATAATGTCATTACCATATATGATGAATTAGGAATGTAATTGTAGATTTGACTAAACCTTGAACCAATGGTTCCTTGGTTCAATTGATCTAATGGTTAGACCTATACTTCAATTGATAACCTTGAACAATGAACCTGATCCTATGAATAATATTGGATGCTTTAACATCCAATGGATTAGAATAATTCACATGGTATTATTTGTGGGTCCTAGTGATGATATTTGGTTGGTTCAATACCATTAATGGTAGTCTTACCTTTGCCATTATATAGTTATATTTGATAAATCACTATAATAAGTGGATGCGTAACTCCCATGTGATTTAGCTTGTTATACATAACCTTGATGTAATTATATGATGTTGATTGGTTATAATTAGACCTCTTGAATGATTAATGTGATAATGAATTACACTCTTCTTGTATTGAAACCATAATGTAGAACTATTTGAATATCATAGTGCCTTGCCATGTTAATATCTATGGACACATATGTGCTAATGATATTTTGAGCCTTGTTTAAGGCATGGAATGATGATGATAACCTTACTATGAATAATGTGATGGTCTTAATGACCTTTGGGCATGTTTGAAGCCGTGATTGAGGTGAAATCCTCTTCATGTTCCAATAAGGGTTAAAACCCTGGAACTTGTGATAAGATATTGGTATCTTGTAATAGTATGATGATAAGTGTGGTCCATTAATTTGCAATGAATGATAGAATGTGGTAATGTGATTAAGATTTATATCTTAAATGTTTTATATCCTTTGAAGTTGGTATACATATACTCTTGTTGAAAAGAATTAGGTTTTGAATGTCCACTTATATGATAAAGCCTTAATGCATTCAATTGACAGTAATTAATCAAGTGTAATCTTAATCCTGTAGAGCCATGTGCCGTAGAGCCATCTTCAGTGTCAAAATTTACTGGATGGTGAAACAAGTATTCCCAAGGGAAACTCGGAGCGCATACTGTTGAGTATGTGGGGGTGACAAGTTGAGGATATATCCTTGTCATCCACAATTGCAGGTTATGGAGGATGGATATGGTCATGCCTCTGACATTTGATGTGATTGAGGACAGTTGTGGTTGTACCTTGGATTAGAGGGTTTTGTATACCCTATTTTCTAGTGTCATAACTTGTATGAAGTACAGACTAGTTTTTATCAGTTGACTATATGTCACTGTTGGCAGTTTGACTGGTATGTCACTACAGTTTACTCGTACTGACCGAGGGGAAGAGATCTTAGGATATCAGCACTCCTAGATCTTATACGGAACTGAATAGCACTTCGTAGTGGTTAGTTGGACTTTGAGTGGTATGACTCAAACTCCCCAGGGTATAATAATAAAAGATGTGATACCAGCCGTGTAGTATAATTGCTAGGGTTTAATACGTATCACATTGGTTGATTAACCCTTGTCTTGTCTTTACACTGCATAGTTCTTACATGATGTAGACTTATGAAAATTGTACAATTCTACTTGATGTTACAACTTATTTGCTTAACTGCTTAGTATGCTTAAACTTTTCAATCTATTCATATAGTTTATTCAATATCCTAACTTCTCAATGTATTTACTGTTAATTAATATGTTATAATCAATATATGTTGGAGAGAGTTATATCTCTCGCTGGGACTGGGTCCCACCCATGGGTCACCATATTGTTTTAGGTGGTCGTGGGCAACGAGGTCAAGGTTGTGTTGTGGAAGAAAACCAACCTGGTGATCAATAGATTCAGAAGGTTGGTTAGTTGTAGATGTTAGTAGTACAGTCCTAGTGTCATCCCTATACTCTTAGGTCTGGGTATGGGATGTGTTTTGTAAATGATATAATTGTATCGACATGAGATTTTGGTAGTATGCCAATGTTTGTAAATATATGGCATGTACATGTGAAATATCTTTTGTATGCAGGGTGTGACTGAGGTCTTTGGACCCATAAGTAAATACTTGTTACAACATATGAGAATGGAATGATGGACCTTTTGTAAATGTTCTAGAGTTTATTTACATTGTTGGAATCAGTTTTAATTATTCCACATTTTTTATTATGTGATTAATTAGTAGTTGATCGTGTTTTGTGTTTTGAGTAATCTTGTTTAGCGTGATGAGGTATCACATATATCATCCATGCATTGACCACCGAAGGTTGAATGCATTAAGGCCTTTATGATCACTACCAAAGAGTTAGAGCATACGTACAATGTGACTCTACCAAAGAGTTAGGTCAGACCACTACCAAAGAGTTAGGTCACTTCCAAGAACACTACCAAAGAGTTAGTGCTTTCATATAATGGAACAAATATATTATGTTTGATGTGTTCATAGTAGTAAGTACGGAAAATCAAGCAACATATCATACACGAACAATCATTTGAACCAATACCATATGCCAAGTATTTACTACCATATAACACAAGCATATTGTATAATAAGACAAGTAAGATGTAATATAATGGTGTACCTTGATCAAGAAAGACAAACCTAATCACATTCATGATGTCATCTATCCTTGTCAACCTTGATTAAGACAAGATCACAAATCACCATCAGGTTCTCATCATCTTACATCTCATCTTAACCCTAAACATGTTCATATTAGGGTTTTACTTAGTCTTATGATATTCCCCTCATTACTTGTCTTATCATCTTGTTATCTGGGATTGATGTTACTTATATCATATTCCAAATTATGGTTCATCATCTGAACATTAGCTTCCATGTCATTTTGTGCACACATAAACCCTAGGTTACATCATTAACCTAAATTAGGGTTTTAAACCATATATTAAAGGTCATCTTAATATAACATGGATTTCATGTATAAAATTGATCTCAGATTTACATATTATCTTCCAGTTACTGGTATGAGGGTGTTCTATAAATTTCATCATTTATTGAGCATGTATGTATTTCTTACATTTTATTTAGGGTTAATATCCCTAAATAGCCATATAGAGAAAATTATAACATTTTGTGCATCATCATCATAATATCTGACCTTATGGATTACAAACATGATTTATGATTTACTGGTATTTTCTCATAATTTTAGGACATCGTTTGGTATTTATTATCCATTAAACAAGCATTACACATCTTACATGATATCACTATTATTAGTGCATCAAAAGCCTGATATTATCATCCTACTATGTTCTACTCATTTTTTGAGAATTTTGGTATATTATATGTATTTTTCTGATATATAGGCTAATTACTATGAATTATATAAGAACTGAGCATTTTAGGGATTTTACCTTTTTCGGGCCAATCAGGAGGTGTCACATGGCCCTGAGGAGGGCACACCTCCTTTGGCTGTTGTTGTCTACTGTGATCCGGGTTTGGAGGTGGATCCATAGATCCACAGATCTGCAAATCTGGGTCGGGGCTCTACCCTTTCTCTCGTGTATCATCCCGGACGTCCACCTCCCCTGTTCTCCGTGTGTGTCGCCGCACAGAGCTGCTCCGGAGAGCAATCAATCTCCATCAACTCCACCTCACCATAGATTTCCTCTTACTTCACTTTAAGGCTTTGCTACTTCACCAGAATGGCAGGGTTTTCATGCTCTAGTAGTCAAGGATCTTTGTTTCCTTGAGCTCGCCGCCGCCTCATTTTGGCACGGCGGAACAAAGAGGCGAACCACCTCTTCTCAGCCTCATACAACTCTGACAGTTCTGGTAGAATTTTAAATAACTTTAAAAATAGAATTGAAAATGATAATATCTCACACATAGTTCTTTCTATATGAAGTCTTTCTTGCTTTTATCAATTTTATGCCAAGATTCTACTTATACATTGCAATGGCTACGAGTAAGAACCCCTAGATATTCCATAAAAGAGTTGTGCTTCTTTCCAATAGGAATTCCTGCATCATCAAACTCAATGACCAACTTCAGTTTGTTACCCCTTTGTTGTATCAACTTGCTCATCATGGTGATGCCCCTTATTTTTTCCTTTTTACTATGTTGCTATCAAGTTGAGCAAGATCCTCAGGGCGTACATCCTCAAGCTAAAATAGACAAAAAAGCACATATAGGTCAAAAAAAGATATAACTTATAAATGCTATAAAACAATACAAAAATACAACAAAATAGACATATTGTAAAATGCACAGTGTGTTGATAAAATAATACACAACTTACACCAGTGTCAAAGTGTGCATCGTGATACTGTTCATCCTCACGGTAATCATCATCACAATCATCATACTCATGGTCAAATACCATCTGAAAAAATGTCATATAAATAATAGTCAAACAATGAAATATACGATTATAAAATGCACATCTAACATTTAGAAAAAAAATAACATGCCTCAAATATTGAGATCTTTTATCAATTAACATTCCATCAGTGTGATCTTCACACACATATAAGTCAACATTCATTTCAATATTTGGTGTTGGAAAATCAACTGAGAATGGACGAGAGTCATCATACTTGTCACAATACTCTTCTTCATCTATAGGATCTTCAATGAACTGTCTTTTATCGTGAAGAACAACCGACCATTTTTCATTTGTAGGATCATCAAAATAAATTATTTGTTTTGCCTGTGATACCATTATGAATGGTTCACCCTTCTTGCAAATCTATTCAAAATTAACTAATGTGAAACTTAATTCATCCACTACAACTCCTTTGGTGTTATCAACCCAATTACACTTAAAGATCAGAATTTTGAAATCTACGTAGTCAAACTCCCATATGGATTCAATGACACCGTAATATGACATTTTTAGCTTCACGTGGACTCTTATCCTTCGCATTAGAACAAAACAATGAATATGCTTGAAGGGTGACCCCACTATTTTGGATGATGCTCTTATCATCTAAACTTTGTGTAATATGAAAACCCATTTATGTCAAACTCTTCATAAGACATAAAATTCATTTTTGGATTAAAGGCGAGGCATTTGATATTGTCAGTAAAATTATTTGATGTTTGAGATAGTTGAAGTGAGACTTTATCTTCAATCCACCTAATAAATGTCTTGTTATGCTCTCTAGCAAGCCACATTGAATTGGCTTGAGGATATTGTTTCTTGATGAAATTGGTATGATCAGTGATATAAACACTAACTTCATCAATGTTGTGTAAAATATACAAGTGAGCTTGTTCCCACATCTCACAACTGATTACTTGCACTTGTGCTACTAAACTCCATTTTCCAAAATAGTCTTCAATATTCTTGTCATTTGCAGGAGCTTCGTTACAACTCAGAAAGTCACTACAAAAGTCAATAGCCTCCCTGGACACATAACCCTCAATGATACTCCCTTAAGGCCAATACTAGTTTCAAACATCACCTTTGAAAACACTCATGTACCATTCAAAAGGATACATCCAATGTAAGAAAATTAGTCCCAACATTTTCACTTCATTAGTTAAATGGACAATAAGATGTATCATGACATCAAAAAATGAAGGAGGAAAATACATCTCAAGTTGGCATAGGGTAATAACCACTTCTCTGTATAACTTATTGAGATTCTAAACATCAATAAATTTGTTGCTTAGAGTGTTAAAGAAGAAACAAAGTCTTGTGATTACAAACCTTATATGCTTTGACAATATAGTTCAAACTGCCACAGTCAATATTCGTAGCATTAGAGTGTGACAGTCATGATATTTAAGACCTATCAACTTCATATCTATCATTGATACCAGTTTATGGACATTAGAAGAGTATACATGTGGTACCTTAACATTAAGCAAACACTCACAAAAAGTTTTCTTATCCTTTCTAGACAGCGTGTAACAAGCAGGAGGTAAATATATTTTTGGCCTCCAAAAAATAGTCGGAGCAGCATTTCTTGCGAACTACTTCTGTTAGTTTTTTCCTTTTTCCCATTTCACATAGGTCCATTCTAGATTTGATTCCATCTTTACTCTTACCTGGTATATTCAACAGAGTACCAATGACACTATCACAAACATTTTTCTCAACATTTATGACATTGAAACAATGCCTAACTGCCAACGAACTTTAATAAGGAAGATCCCAAAATATTGACCTCTTCTTGTATAAAGATTTGCCACTCTATATGGGAATGGTACATTGTGATCTCTTACCTAATGCATTGATAAAGTCTTATACTCTTTCATAAATGACCTCCCTTGATATAGGTTTAGGATCACTATGTTCCTCATTCAATCCATTGAATGCTTTGTGCAACCTTGACGTGGCGTTTGAATGCACTAACAAATTCACTCGGAGTTTATATCCCTGAGCTTTTACCAAAACCAAGTGCAATAATACCACCCGCAAGCGGACGGGTCTTATCGCAGTATAGTTGAGGATCGAACCCAAAGGACAATGTTTTTAAGAATCCTTGTCAGTTGAATCTAGCTCGAGTAAAACTAATATTTAGAACTGTTGGTTGAATTGGGTTTGATTTAAACTAAATGCAAGAAAGTAAATGCGGAATTAAAGATAGGTTTAGATCAATAATATGGAATCGCTGGGATGGTACCGAGTTTGACCACCGCTACACACACAAACATACTCCTATGCAAACAATCCAGGCAAGATATAACACTCCAAGTAGAGCTACTGCAGAACCCCCCATACGGGCGTCAGGTCCGCGTAAGCATCACCATAGGCATCAGATGTCTCTTCACCATCCGGATCACATGTCTTACGGCTCTGAAGATACAACATCCAACTAAGGCTGTGAACCCCCCATACGGGCGTCAGGCGCACAGAAGCGTCACCGAAGGCTAGATGGGTCGTCCCCTCGCGGATCATATACTCACGACCTCAAGGAATCCTATCGGAAGTTCTCGTCAAGGAGTCAACCGCGTCAACTGATAAGCACGTAAGCGATTATAGTATGTGTAAACATCGACGATTAACAAGAAGATACAAAATCCAACTAAGGCTGTGAACCCCCCATACGAGCGTCAGGCGCACAGAAGCGTCACCGAAGGCTAAATGGCTCGTCCCCTCGCGAATCACACACTTACGACCTCAAGGAATCCTATCAGAAGTTCTCGTCAAGGAGTCTAACTTGCTAAACGACGTTCATACCCATGCATTGAAGTTCTCACAACATAGGGAGCACAAAGACAAAAATAAGCACATAACCAGCCTACGAGCTTAACGATAAACGACAAAATGAAGAGTTATATACATTGCCATGGAAAGTTTAACAAAAGAACATGATTTGCATGGGCAGCGGGGCTAGTCTCCGCACCCCAGAAGAAGTGGACTACTCACTCATGATGCGAGATACAAGATGGATGAGAGAGAAAGAGAGATCCGCCATGAGCTCGGTGCAGAGAGTGGTCGCAGCCCGGTGAAGAAGATGCGCTCCTTGCTCCGTCTTCCTTCTCTTCTCGGCCTCCTTGGATGCAACACTAGCAGTAGGTGGAGTGGAACTTGATCGGGGTGGTGCTCTGGCAGCCTGTCGGCATCCGGATCCGATGCCTCCAAATGAGGACCCTGGGGGTCTATTTATAGGTTTAGATCTGATCCCAAACGGTTTGGGTAAGTTACTGAAAATATCTTTTCCAAACGGTTTGGAGACCGTTTGATCGCCAAACGGTTTGGAGACCGTTTGGTCGCCAAACGGTTTGGAGACCGTTTGGGCGCCAAACTGTTTGCGTCGATCGATCTTGAGGTCGGTCTCGGTCACGGCGTGAATGTGCGGCTTCAGATCTTCAATCAGTCTTCGTGCTTGCGTCAAACGGTCTTGGAAACCGTATGAATCCAAACGGTCTTGGGATCGCATGGACCCAAACGGTCTTGGGACCGCATGGACCCAAACGGTCTTAGGACCGCATGGACCCAAACGGTCTTGGGACCGCATGGACCCAAACGGTCTTGGGACCGCATGGACCCAAACGGTCTAGGGACCGCATGGACCCAAACGGTCTTGGGACCGCATGGACCCAAACGGTCTTGGGACCGCATGGACTTGCCGTTTACAGCCCGCTCGGTTTTCTTTGGCGATCGACCTTGTCATTCATTTTTCATGTATTCCAACAAACAGTCTTGGGACTGCATGAGCCCAGACGGTCTTGAAACTGCATATATCCAAACGGTCTTGGGGCCGTATGGATGGAATTACCTGGTTTTCCTGCATTAAATGAATAATATTTAGTTAAAATCTTGATTGTTGAATCAGCTAAGTAGTTTTACACATTGTGATTCATATTTGGGTAAAAAGGTGTGAAATGGAGTTGCATTAGTTTCAAAGAGGTAATTGAATTCCATGATGAGTATGCACTCATCAAAATACCCCGAACTTGGTCGTTGCTCGTCCTCGAGTGACGTAAAATTTGAAACTGTTGCCAAGTGAATACTTTCTATTCACGTGATTGCTTCATCTTCACATCACAAATGTTTCTTTCTGCTTAGTATGAATGAGTACCTTAACTTCCTGGGACCACTAAACACGTCTTTCCATAGCTTCGTTCCTGAGTTCGTTTCCTAACAACACTTCCTCCCCACTTTTTCCAGCATCAAGCATGTCAAGGAGTTTTGTAAGAGTTCAGAGATACCCGCAGAATCAACAAATATGCATCCGATCTGACACTGGTGTAGTTCAGGATGGTGGGGCATGTATTGTGCCCTTAGGTAGAAAAAGGAGTGAAAGGTAGTATGGAAGGAAGAAGTAAATCTCTCCTCTATTCGACTCGAGATTTTTATTTGTTTTGCAATTTCATTTATTGCATATTTTTTGTGTGCACTATGGCATCTTTTATTGCAGATCTCTCCTCTATTCGACTCGAGATTGCATTTCTTTTTGTGTGCACTTTGGCATCTTCTATTGCATATCTCTCCTCTATTCGACTCAAGATTGCATTTTTGGTGGTACACCCCTATTTATTGGAAGGGGTATGGAAGAAGTGGATAAGGGGGAAGTGGCGTGCCACCCCAAACTTAGAGTTTGGCACAAATTTGGCTATATTGGTGGTATTGATGGATGGAGGGATACGAAGATGATAGAAGAAGTGTAGAAGAGAGTTTAGATCAGAATGCAACTTGATTTACAATTCGAAACCGAGTTATTCTCTTTGTCATACTCTGCTCAAATAATGACTTGATGCGGATCCAGTGGGGATTCTGAGCCATTGTTCCACTAGTCAGTTAGGAAGTGCGACATGTTTGATCCCTATCAGTTTGGCAGATACTTATCATTTTGTAAAAAGTATTATGATGTTAGGAATCACAAGCTTCACAGGATGATTTCAGGCAAGGGGCAAGTTTCAAAAATTAGTCCTGTTGAGGATTTACTTCGAATAAGGAGGATATTATGATTGAAAATGCACAGCAAGATAGTTAGTTACATTTTTATCAATAAGAGTCAAAATTTCATCAGGTATCTGTTCAAAAATTTGAAAAATTTTATGATAAATACAACTTATATGAAAAGAGGGTGTATATGGAAGTGAAGTACGTACCAACCACCCTCCACCCCGAACTTAGAGATTTGCTCATCCCGAGCAAACCCTAAATCCAAGATGGAGGGGAAAGGTAACACCAGGTATGACTGCCGAGAATGATTTCGTTCTGATCAGCGCCACTTCGATCTCGTGTTCTGAAAGAAAACTGTCTCATAAGGAAAATTTTATTTAAGGAAAATTTAACTATAAGGTAAAAACAAAATTTGGCAAGGAGAAGTAAAACATATTTATTGATCGGGTTGCCTCCCGACGAGCGCCTTTGTTTTACGTCGATGGCTCGACAAAGTCCTTTGTCTTCATGTGGGATCCTTTGGATCGGTGAGTTCTAGCACTGATTTGGTGTCTATGTCTTTTGTGGTGAAATATCTCTTCAGGCGGTGGCCATTGGTTATGAATTCTCCTGACTCTGCACTCCATAAAGAGAAGGTGCCATGAGGAGAGATGCTTTTGACAATGTACGGTCCGGACCAGCGTGAGCGAAGTTTTCCTGGGAATATCCTTAATCTCGAGTTAAAAACCAGCACTTGGTCTCCTACTTGTATGTCCTTTCATTTTAGATGTCCATCATGCCAAAGTTTTGTATGTTCCTTGTAGATTCGTGCATTTTCATAGGTTGTCATTCTTAGTTCATCCAGCTCGTTGAGTTGCAGAATCCTGGCTTGCCCTGCTTCTTTCATATTAAAGTTCAATTGTTTAATTTCCCACCATGCCTTATGTTCTAATTCGACTGGCAGGTGACAATCTTTTCCATATATTAATCGAAAAGTAGTAGTCCCAAGGGGAGTTTTATAAGCAGTACGATAAGCCCATAAGGCGTCGTTGATTTTTGTCGACCAATCTTTTCGATTGCGTCCAACGGTTTTCTCAAGGATAGCCTTTAGTTGTCGGTTAGAGACCTCTACCTGTCCACTGGTTTTTGGATGGTAAGGTGAAGCCACCTTGTGCGAGACACCATATTTTCTTAGAAGAGCTTCAAAGCTTGGTTCAATGAAGTGGGAGCCTCCGTCAGATATCACGGTTCACGACACTCCAAACCGTGGGAAGATGATATCTTTGAATAATTTGATGACTGGTTTTGAATCACTAGTGACAGTTGGTAAAGCTTCAACCCATTTGGAGACATAGTCTACCGCCACTAGGATGTATGAGAATCCACTAGAAGATGGGAATGGCCCCATATAGTCCACTCCCCAGACGTCGAATACCTCGACTTCTTGCCATAGAGATTCAGTGGCATCTCGTCTCTTTTGGTTATATTGCCAGATCTTTGACATTTATCACAGGATAGGACAAAATCGTAAGAGTCCTTGGATAAAGTTGGCCAGAAAAATCCACATTGCAAAACCTTTAAGGCAGTCTTTTTAGAGCTCATATGCCCACCCACAGGTCCTGAGTGGCATTGTTCCAGAATAGACTGAGCTTCTTCTTCGATGATACAACGTCTATACAGACCATCAGCGCAAAGTTTAAAAAGATATGGTTCATCCCAATGGTAATGCTTCACATCATGCATAAACTTCTTCAGAGCATTCCCGGTATATTGGGGATGAATGACTCCGGCAGCTAGGTAGTTTACGAAGTCGGAATACCATGGTACAACTTCCGAGATCCTCATAAGCTGATCATCTGGTAGGGAGTCCCTTATCGGAATCCCTTCAGCATCCAGAGTGTGGATGCGACTGAGGTGATATGCTACGACATTCTCCGTCCCTTTTTTTATCTCTTATCTCCAGGTCAAATTCTTGTAGAAGGAGTATCCATCTGATCAACCTTGGCTTAGCATCCTTCTTTGCCATAAGGTAACAGATAGCAGCATGGTCTGTGTATACAATGACCTTCAAACCAATAAGGTAGGATCTGAATTTATCGAAGGCATAGATGACTGCCAGAAGTTCCTTTTCAGTAGTAGTGTAATTCCTTTGAGCTTCGTCGAGGGTTTTCGACGCATAATAGATTACATAATGTTTCCTCTCTATGTATTTCCCTAAAACCGCACCCACTGCGTAATCACTGGCATCACACATAATTTCAAAGGGGTGGTTCCAATCGGGAGCTCTAATGATGGGGGTGGTTGTAAGGGCTTTCTTTAGTGTATTAAAACTTTTGACGCATTCTTCATTGAAATTGAAATCAGCATCTTTTAAAAGTAGGTTGGTCATAGGCTTTGTTATCTTGGAAAAATCCCGTATAAACTTTCTATAGAATCCACCGTGACCAAGGAATGTGCGAACTTCTTTCACACTTGTGGGGATGGCCAATTTAGATATAACTTTTATCTTGGCTTTGTCAACTTCAATTCCTCTGTTGCTAACCCTATGACCTAGGACAATGCCTTCTTTTACCATAAAGTGGCATTTCTCCCAATTTAGCACAAGATGTGCTTCTTCACAATGTTTAAGAACCATGGAGAGATGCTTAAGACAGGAATCAAATGAGTTTCCATATACAAAAAAATCATCCATGAAGACCTCCATAACAGTTTCAGTAAGCCCTGCAAAAATAGCATCCATGCAACGTTGAAAAGTTGCGGGGGCATTACACAGACCAAACGACATCCCTTTAAAAGAATATGTCCCGAAGGGACAGGTGAAAGTCATTTTTTCTTGATCATCTGAATGTATGGGAATCTGATAGAATCCAGAGTAACCGTCCAGGTAACAGAAATATTCTTGATGGGCCAATCTTTCTAAAACTTGATCGAGGAAGGGCATAGGAAAATGATCCTTTCGAGTGGCCTTGTTTAATTTTCTATAATCAATACACATCCGCCACCCAGTGACTGTTCAAGTGGGGATGAGCTCATTGTTTTTGTTTCTTATAACAGCTGTCCCTCCTTTCTTGGGCACCACATGAACTGGGCTCACCCATGGTGAGTCCGATATCGGGTATATTATTCCGGCTGTGAGAAGTTTGATGATCTCGCGACGGACCACTTCCTTCATATTCGGGTTCAACTTTCATTGATGCTCGATGGTTGGCTTATGGTCTTCCGTCATGGGGATCCTGTGCATGCAAAAGGCTTGACTGACCCCTGTGAGGTCGCTCATCTTATAGCCTATGGCTTTCTTCCTTTCCCTTAATTCCTCCAGAAGTTTCTCTTCTTGTTCGGTTGTTAAGTCAGAGTTTATGATCACTGGACAAACTTTGAGATCGTCTAAAAACATATACTTCAGCCCTTCAGGTAGGGGCTTCATTTTAGGAGGTTTTGGTTTATCGCAAGTTTCTTCTGTAGTTCTGGTAGTCTTCAGTTCTTCGTAAGTACCTTCAGCATTCTCTTTAGTAGAGTTGGGGAATTCATTGCGATCCTTTGCTCGTTGGTCAATAAGTTCGTCATTAAATAGGTCAGATAGAGCAGTTTCCAAGGGATCGTACGACTCGTGGTATTCTTGGGTCAGTTGTGACATTTGCTCAACACAATCAATCAGATAGACTTCTTCCTGTATACTTGGTCTTCTCATACTTTTGAAAACTTTGAATTCCAGAGTTTCTTTACCTAACCTCAGAAGTAAGGTTCCCGCTTTGACATCAATAAGGGCCCTTGCAGTGGCGAGGAACGGACGCCCAAAGATAAGAGGATATCTGGTGTCTTCTTTTATGTCCATAATGACAAAATCACATGGAACATATGCATCCTTGCCTACCTTGACCGGGATGTCTTCGAGAATCCCTAATGGTCTTTTTATCGAATTGTCCGCAAGTTGAATGGTCATAGCAGTAGGAAGCAACTCTGCAAACCCTAATCTCTTGCACAGACTGAATGGCATAATAGAAATACTTGCGCCAAGATCCGCCAATCCTTTCTTGCATGATGAGTCACCAATGTGACATGAGATTCCGAAGGATCCTGGATCTTTTTGTTTCTTTGGAATCTTGCTTAGTATGATATCTGATGTGGTTGTAGCCAGTTTTACAGTTTCATACTCTTCAGTTATGTACTTCTTAGTGAGAAGCGACTTATGATACTTGGTCCAGGCTGGTATCTCAGCAAGAGCATCTAAGAAGGGTATATCAACATGGAGTTTCTTCATAGCCTCTTTGAATTTGATGAATCTAGTGTCGAGTTTGGTTTGCCTTAGACGGGATGGGAAAGGAATATGAGGCTTATATACAGGAATATCTGGCTCTGGCGTTTCAGTTTCCTCATCAGCAGATTTCTCAGGGCTTTCCTTGTCAGTCTTTTCTTCATTCAGTTGCGATTCTGGTGTTGTCAAGTTTTGGATCGTTACAGGTTCACCCTCATCAGGGATAATCACGGTCGTCTTACGCTGGGGGGTCCGAAAAATCTTGCCCTGATCTAGTGGTGACAACCTTCAACTGCTCGGGATGTTTTGGATTGTTCTCAGGTTGACCTGCAAAGACTCCAGCCAGTGGCTTTATGCTAGCAGCAAGTTGAGCTAGTTGAGTTTCAATAGCTTTCCTGTTGGGCTTGTTGATTGGCTATCATCATTTGCTGTGTTTGCAGCAACTTTTCAATGGTTGATAGCTTGTCATCGGAAGGGATGGGTCCTGTTTGACCTTGCTGTTGGTTCAGGTTCTGATACTGAGAGTTGTTCTGATAATTATTGTAGTTCCTGTTCTGAAAGTTTCCTTTGAAGTTTCCTTGATTTCCAAAGTTCTATTGTTGGTTAAACTGGTACCCTGATGGGACTCTCGGTTGATTGTTCGAACCGAATTGATGTGAGTTCATAGCTCCTGAAGGGTTTCCGTATTGGAATCCTAGGTGATTCCTATTTTGATTAGGATTGTAATAGTTCTGCCCAGGGATGGTGTTAATGGCATTAAGGTTTTCCATCTGCCAATTTTCTACTTGTCCACAGGCATTGCTTAGAACAACATCGTAGAGAACATTGCATGACAATGTGGAATGATCAGTGCCTTTGCATGCTTCACAAAATAGAGAGGTGGACTTGACCTGTTCTTGTTGCCTAGTGGGAGAATGTCCTCTTCCAATCGCAGCAAGGGATGATTCTATGTGATCTTGCTTTGCGACTAAGACCTTCAAAGTTTTAGCTATAGACTTGTATTCTGGAATAGCTTCAGCCATGGCTACCTTTAAAACTCCTTTACCTACAGATCTGCCCCAATTAGCTTGATTTTCTGCCCCTAGGGTGACGACTCTCCATGCGCTGTCGTAACTTTGACGCATGAAGTTTCCTCCAGAAGGGGAATCTAGAAACATCTTTACATCATCCTCCACACCCCTGTAGAAGATTTCTATCAGTTGGTTCTTAGGGATTCCGTGGTGTGGGCATTTGCGTAGGAGCTCCTTGTACCTATCCCAAGCTTCGACAAGGGTTTCTCCAGGGACTTGAGTGAAATTTGTGATTCGTCCCCTGATTTCATATGTAAGAGATGGGGGTAGAACTTTTCCAGAAAAGCGTTTTGGAGTTGCTCCCAGGTGGTGATAGGTACGTCACTCTGTAGAGAATTGTACCAACTGATGGCTCTATCGGAAAGAGAGTACTTGAAAAGACGGAGTCGAATGGCGTCATCAGAGACTCCATTCTGCTTTGTCATAGCACATAGGTCGATGAATCTCAGAAGATGACCTTGGCTGTCTTCAACTTGTTTGCCGTAGAAGGGGTTGTTTTGAAGCAATGTGATCCAATGGGCTCTAATCTTGAAGTTGGCAGCCTCAATGGGAGGAGGCTGCACTAGGTGATAGACATTCACAACCTTTGGGATAGAGAACTCTCTAAGATATTTCTGTAGTTCAGCTGCCTGCACTGCTGCTTGTGCTGCTAAGATTTCTTGTTGAACCGTAGCTCTGGATTCCTGCATGAGCCTCTCTCTTTGCGCATTGATGGCTTGAGCCACTCTTCGGGCTACTTCTTCTTCTTGCGCCATCCTAGCTTGATTCTCTCTGATCTGTCGATGGAAGGTTCTATCAATTTTGGGATCAAAGCTTGCAGTGAGTCTGGGACTATCTGAACGGTGCATGCACTATGCGTTGAGGAGCACCTGAAAATTGGGAAGGTTTGAATATGAGATCCACAAAGTAAGATCAAATTCAAGTAGATAAGTGATGGTTTCAAAGAAAAAGTAAAATCCTAGATTAGTCTTAAAAGAACTAGATTAGACTGACTAATTCCGTTGTCCCCGGCAACGGCGCCAGAATTTGACGTGGCGTTTGAATGCACTAACAAATTCACTCGGAGTTTATATCCCCGAGCTTTTACCAAAACTAAGTGCAATAATACCACCCGCAAGTGGATGGGTCTTATCACAATATAGTTGAGGATCGAACCCAAAGGACAACGTTTTTAAGAATCCTTGTCAGTTGAATGTAGCTCGAGTAAAACTAATATTTAGAACCGTTGGTTGAATTGGGTTTGATTTAAACTAAATGCAAGAAAGTAAATGCGGAATTAAAGATAGGTTTAGATCAATAGTATGGAATCACTGGGATGGTATCGGGTTTGACCACCACTACACACACAAACATACTCCTATGCAAACAATCCAGGCAAGATATAACACTCCAAGTAGAGCTGCTGTAGAACCCCCCATACGAGCGTCAGGTCCGCGTAAGCATCACCATAGGCATCAGATGTCTCGTCACCATCTGGATCACATGTCTTATGACTCTGAAGATACAACATCCAACTAAGGCTGTGAACCCCCCATACGGGCGTCAGGCACACAGAAGCGTCACCGAAGGCTAGATGGCTTGTCCCCTCACGGATCATACACTCACGACCTCAAGGAATCCTATCGGAAGTTCTCGTCAAGGAGTCAACCGCGTCAACCGATAAGCACGTAAGCGATTATAGTACGTGTAAACATCGACGATTAACAAGAAGATACAAAATCCAACTAAGGCTGTGAACCCCCCATATGGGCGTCAGGCGCACAGAAGCGTCACCGAAGGCTAGATGGCTCGTCCCCTCACGGATCACACACTTACGACCTCAAGGAATCCTATCGGAAGTTCTCGTCAAGGAGTCTAACTTGCTAAACGACATTCATACCCATGCATTGAAGTTCTCGCAACATAAGGAGCACAAAGACGAAAACAAGCACATAACCAACCTACGATCTTAACGATAAATGACAAAATGAAGAGTTATATACATTGCCATAGAAAGTTTAACAAAAGAACATGGTTTGCATGGGCAGCGGGGCTAGTCCCCGCACCCCAGCAGAAGTGGACTACTCGCTCATGATGCGAGATACAAGATGGATGAGAGAGAAAGAGAGATCCGCCATGAGCTCAGTGCAGAGAGTGGTCGCAGCCCGGTGAAGAAGATGTGCTCCTTGCTCCGTCTTCCTTCTCTTCTCGACCTCCTTGGATGCAACACTAGCAGTAGGTGGAGTGGAACTTGATCAGGGTGGTGCTCTGGCAGCCTGTCGACGTATGGATCCGATGCCTCCAAATGAGGACCCTAGGGGTCTATTTATAGGTTTAGATCTGATCCCAAACGGTTTGGGTAAGTTACTGAAAATATCTTTTCCAAACGGTTTGGAGACCGGTTGATCGCCAAACGGTTTGGAGACCGTTTGGTCGCCAAACGGTTTGGAGACCGTTTGGGAGCCAAACGGTTTGCGTCGATCGATCTTGAGGTCGGTCTCGGTCACGGCGTGAATGTGCGACTTCAGATCTTCAATCGGTCTTCGTGCTTGCGTCAAACGATCTTGGGACCGCATGGACCCAAACGGTCTTGGGACCGCATGGACCCAAATGGTCTTGAGACCGCATGGACCCAAACGGTCTTGGGACCGCATGGACCCAAACGGTCTTGGGACCGCATGGACCCAAACGGTCTTGAGACCGCATGGACCCAAACGGTCTTGAGACTGCATGGACCCAAACGGTCTTGGGACCGCATGGACCCAAACGGTCTTGGGATCGCATGGACATGTCGTTTACAGCCCGCTCGGTTTTCTTTGGCGATCGACCTTGTCATTCATTTTTCATGTATTCCAGCAAACGGTCTTGGGACCGCATGAGCCCAGACGGTCTTGAAACCGCATGGATCCAAACGGTCTTGGGGCCATATGGATGGAATTACCTAGTTTTCCTGCATTAAATGAATAATATTTAGTTAAAATCTTGATTGTTGAATCAACTAAGTACTTTTACACATTGTGATTCATATTTGGGTAAAAAGGTGTGAAATGGAGTTGCATTAGTTTCAAAGAGGTAATTGAATTCCATGATGAGTATGCACTCATCAAACCTTCGGTAAGGATGGACTTTTGGAAGAAACCTTCAATGACCAAGTCATACAATCTTGTCACCATATTTTATTCATATTGAATCAATGTTCTCTTCACATATAGGGTGTGATTTGGATCCTTTTACAATGTATCTAGACAAATTTCCATATACTGGAAAGTCATTAATAGTGCAAAATAACATAGCATGTAAACAAAATGTGTCTCTACGCAAATCATCATAGGTCATCACACCTTCTCCCCCAAAGTTTCTTTAAGTCATCAATCAGAGGTTGAAGATTAACATCTATATCATTGTCAGGTTGTCTAGGGCCCAATATCAATAACGAAAGCATGACATACTTATTTTTCATACACAACTGGGGAGGAAGATTGTATATAACAATCATAACAGGCCAAGTGCTATGTTGGCTGCTCAATGTGTTGTATGGTTTCATTCCATGGTACAAATCTCAAGTCTTATATTCCTTACTTCTTCACCAAATTCACGATATAATTAATCAATGTTCTTCCACTATGGGGAATCATACGTGTGTCGTAGGATCCCATCATTATTTTTCTTTACCTCTGCACGCCACCTTAAATTCTTCACATCCATGGGATTGGAAAACAAGTATTGAAACTGTGGTATTATAGGTATATACCACATCACCTTGGTAGGAGAGCTAGTTTTGGACTTCCCTGAAGTTGTCATTTTGTACCTTGACGCCCCACATTTTAGACAATCTTTCAAATCGGCATAGTCCTTTTGAAATAACACAGAGTCATTCGGGCATGCATGTATCTTCTTATCCTTCATTCCCATTGGGAACAACATTTTCTTTAACTTATATGTTGAGATTCGAAGCTTGTTGCCTTCAGGAAGAATTTCTTTCAACAAAGACAATAATGACGTGAATCTTTTGTCGCTGCACCTATTGTTAGCCTTCAGAGAATACAATCTCAACATAGCGCTCAGCTTTGTAAACTTAGTACAATCTAAGTATAATAGTCTCTCAGCATCATGCACAATGTTTCTAAATAAGGAAGTTGGATCGGTGAGCTCTACCCCACAACTATATAACATAAACCATGTCTATCGAAATTGGTTCATTCACATCTACATCATCGAAGGCAATTTCTTATTCAACACAAGTATTGTTATCAACATCTACTGATCTCACTGTTGGATTCTCTCCATGCCAATACAATTCTATATATCATGTTATAATCATGTTGCACATGACATGACTTCTGATTTCGTCAACAATGTTGACTTTCAAGTTGTTACCGCAACGCCTACATGGACAGTAGAACCTATCTTCAGGTTGTTCCCTATGTTCCTCTACAAATCTTATAAACTGGTCAAGACCAGCAATTAACTCTAGGGTGCAGTGATTTGGAATGGATATCCATGATCTATCCATTCTATGATCAAAGAAGAAACAAGTATTAGGATGTAGGGTTTACATGATTAGGGTTTAGGATCTATAGATAGATTAGGGTTTTTTAATTTTGGATTTAGGGATAAGGGTTATCTAGATTAGGGTTTATGGTTTACAAATTAGGGTTTATGGTTTACAAATTAGAGTTTAGGGTTCAGTAATGAATGTGTGTACCACCTATCCCATTCTTGAACACCTAATCTCACTAGTAAGTGTAAATATGTATTCAATTTTCAAGAAAATTTCAGAATCATTTATGTACAGTTCTCCAAGTACACCGATGTAGATTGGAAAATGACCACCAATATATGTACTTAGAGAACAATTAGGGAAGTGATGATGAAACATCTTGATAACTGAATATACATTGTACACTTACATACTAAGTGAGATTAAGTGTTCAAGAATAGTCCTAAATTGGGGACTATCCAAGATTTACTCCGAATGAGTAAATCTCGGATGGGTTTCTAGGCCATAATATAATGTTTTCATTTATATACCTATAATATTAGTGTCACCAGGCACTTCAGCTCGCCCCCACTATAGGAGTGAATCTATGATTCTATATTATGAGGGTTTGTGGATTAGGTTCATGTAGTGTGTGTTGTGCAGATTGCTTCACCAATGTTTAATAATTATCAAAATACTAGTCACTAGAAAATGTAAGGATATCATCAACATTTAGCATTATTAAAACATAATTAACTATTAAAGAGAAGACTAACATCATTTGTACTAAATAATTTTGTGGGGGTTTAAAATAAGATTGTCAGGGCACACACATATATGCAAGGTTTATCCAGGGTACATGTTGTCACTTAGCATTTTATTTTTGTCATATATTATTAACAATCAAGCCAATCATCAAATGTATTAAATAAACATTACATGATTGTAGGGATTATTTGTTAACATATATTAAGGAGGAATAGAGGATGTGCAACTAGCCAATTGGAGGATTTACCTCTACCAGTGGCAATGACAGCAGTGGTGGTGGCCCTGGATGTACTGGCATCCCTAGCTGTGGCTGGCTCTAGAGGATAGCAGTAGTGATGAGCAGCAGTAGGAGAGCATGAGAAGCGGCGATAGAGTGTTATGTGAGCATGAACAATAGTGGTGGTGGCTGGCTCCGTTGGTGAGCTTAAAAAGGTTCAACATCGACGAACGTGGCGAGCTTCAGCGGTGGAGGCATCCAGCAGCAGCAGCGGTGAGCACAACAAGCTCTGACGGCGGTGTCCAACAGCAGCAACGAAGAGTAGGCCAGCACCTCAGGCGGCAGTGGAGGCGAGCCCAAAAATCACCAAATCTAGGTATTGGGCAACAATGAAATAGATAATGGGAAGGGGAAAGAAGTCTTACAAGTCTTAAGTGGAACATAGTCGTCAATTGTACTAAAAAACCAACAACTAAGTCTTTAGTCATCAGTTGGATGAGCAAAACTGACACCTCATATAGTCACTTAAATTTTGGTTTATTCCAAAAATATGATGCAAGAGGCCTTTACTCGAGTGAGAAAAAAATCAGCATCAATAATGGATAAAGTCGTCGATTACATTCAGAAAACCAACACCACAAATAGTGACTTAAACGTTGGTTTATTCAAAAAAATTGATGCAAGAGGTCATAATCTGAATGAAAAAAATCTATCTCACTAATGTCGATAGTTGTCAGTTGTATATGAGTAAAACCAACATTAGAGTGCTACTTGGGGGGGGTCGTAGGGACGTGAAGAAAACACTAAGACATCAATTTCTTGACTAAAAACCGACACATATTGTACAAATTTTCACAATTTTCATGTGAATTAACTTTAGTTTTGTGGAGAAGAAACTGACGCTAGAAATATTTTAGAGGCAACACTTGTTATGCATGATGTTGTATGTTGTCAGTTCACCAAAAACCGACACCCATCTGAAAATTTTTGGAGGCAAATATTTTCCCACAAAACCGTATTTCAAGGGTTACTTTAGACGTCAGTTTTCTTGGAATACCACCGAAGTTAATGAAAAAGTAGTACCCATGTCTTTTCTTAATCGGCTTGACTTCATTTATGGTGACCGTTGTGCTAAACAACCAATGTTGTTTGGTATCTAGCGTCAGTTTTTTAGTGTAACCGACGTCAGGAAAAGTGACATTAGATACCAAAAATGTACTAGTGGGAATATACACAAAATATCTATTATAAGGTTAGAATTTTTTTAGTAAATACCCTAGTCTTAGATCTGACTCTTTGGAATAATCGTATCGGTGAGTGAGGAAGATAAAAGCCTAAATGTTAACTAGAATCAAAATGTAATTATGAATTGATCCTTAATATATATGCATAGAATTGAGACCTTACATGTTTTAAAGTATAAAATAAATTCCAAAATATGATTCCTCCTCTTAAGATTTGGTAACCATCAAATTTGGGGTCAAAAGGAGGTCATATACACTCTTAATTTGAATAGAGAAAAAGAAATATATAGTGAAGGGATGATTTAATGAAATTTATATGTCACACCTTAACTGGATCATAGTCCTTTTTTTTTCTTTATCATGTGGGTGGAAGGCATGATGTGTGATCCAACAATTTAGTTTCTATGCACGTTTCAATCTAACATTGCACATGTATCTAATTCCTCAGTCCCATAAAAGCTATAGCGATTGTATTGCTACATGATTTATTGTGATAATTTCTCAATCTCTATAAAGGGTTTTGAATGATTTTTCTCGCATAAAATGACTCCTTCCCGTCTATTTCTTTTGAGATAGTGATCATGCTATATAATGACCTAAGTACTAAATACCCTATTTAACCCTAAGTACTCCCCAAAGCTATAAACTGAAAAACTATAAATACATAGCCCAAACCATCACCTAATACAACAATCCAACCAGATATGATCTTTGTGTCTCCCTCATATCCTTCCCACACTCAATTCCAACTAGAGCCTCATGAATTGCCATGATGATTCCATTCTTCTTCTCCGGTTACTACAACCAAACTATGAGCACCCTCACTTTCTTCAGCCAAATTGGCCATATGATAACGACCACTGACCTCTTCTCCTCACCTTTCTAACCTCTCTTCAAAGTGAAAATTGCTATTATGTCTTTGTGACTGCCTCCCTCCTTGTGACCTCACCAAAGGTGCTAAATCTTTGCACTGGAAGTCACATAACTTGATCTCAATCTTATTAACTTAATCTCACCACCAAGGAATCGTTGGAACTATTTTTTGTCTCACAAGGAGTCGAGGAGCTGGAACTGGCTATAGGAGTCAAAACTCTAGTCAAGCTCCAGTTTGTGCAGGCATAGGAAGTAGAGGATGAATCCCCTGGGGAACTCCAGAGATTACCCCCTACCTTAAATTAAATTGTCATGAGTCCCATGGGTATTTTCGGTAAATTCATAAATTTGATTTCACCCTTTGTCTGTGGGACATTTAGATGGTTATACACGAATGTTACAACATCACTGTTTGTTTAATAAATAATCAAACATGGGAGGCAAATTGGCCATTTGTTTATTCTATTTAATTGTGAGTTATTTGATAAGGACTAAAAATAGTAAAAACCATAATAACAATATAGAACTCGGAAAAATATGAAAGTACATGCTTTGACATGAGAAAAAGCACCAATTTAATGGTGTTATTTTTAGTGCATCGACCATACCTACTCATGGATTTACTCCTGAGAAAGACCTGTCATTTCTTTGTCAGCTTCTCACCAACACCATGAGGGGAAGAATTAATATGAACCAATAGTTTTATAGACCCAAAGAATACTCCCTGCTACAATTCATCAAGATACAAACACCCTACTTCAAGGTGAAGGAGAATTAGAGATGGTTGATAAATCTAAAGATTGGGTCTTATCTCTAGAATATACCTTTGAAGGTATGATATGTCCTACACATCAGAAAGTTAGAATTTCTACACATGTAGTGGATGGACTCACTAGAGTCTGGTGGAATCGGGTCGCACAAGCTCGTGATACTTCAATTATGACTTAGGAATAATTCCTCATATTTTTTGGGAGAAATACATCTACTCTGATGCTTTAAGAAAGAAAGAGGCATGACAAGTGCAATTACTTCCTAATAAGAAAATGAGTTTAAGTGACGACTATCATGACAAGTGTAATTTCTTCGTATGTCACCACCCTGCAGAAAGATGTATTCCAGTGCAATCTACAAAATGTAGGGATGGAAAACAATTAAATTGTCATTGTGTGGCCAAGCAAGAAACATTAGGCCCAATGCCTTAGTGACAACAAGGCCAAACTCTAGTTCAGTCACACCCTCCCCAACAACAACTCTAATCTCATCCTCCTCATCCTTCAAGAACAATAACAATCTAAAAGGGCACCCACCTATTGAGAAGCGTGTTGGGCGTGTCTTTGCCATGGATGTAGTGGAAACAAATTATGACAATGAAGTTATTTAAGGTATGATACATATAAATCAACAACATATCAAATATGTATTTGACTCTAGTTCATCAAATACCTTGTAGTATCTAAAGTAGTAACTATGTTAGAATCTATGCACGTAGAATTCATATTATATTTTTAAACCCCTAGTGTTAGGGTTTTTATTTCTTTCCTAAAGATCCGTCTTGTATGTTTATGTATCTTTAGGAAGACATTAATTCCAGATTTCATCATCCTCAATATGGTAGCCTTCAATGTCATACTTGGGATGGACTGGTTGAATAAATATGATGTAGCCTTATTCTGTGTTGAAAAGAAAGTGAGCCTTTTACAATAGATGGGGAACACTTTTATATTATGGGTAAAAAGTGAGATGAAGAACATATCATCATATTATCCCTCAAAGAAGAGAATCTCATTACTCAAGACTATAGAGCATACCTATAATAAATTATTCTAAATAATGTACCACCTAGTTTGGAAGATATTAAAGTGGTTCAATATTTCCTCAATGTATCTTCAGACGAGTTCCCTACTACTTCCACTCACGGGGCTGAATTTTCTATTTATGTTGTGTTGGGCACATCACCTATCTCAAAACCACCTTACTGTATGGCACTAGATGAACTAGATAAACTTAAGAAACAATTACAAGAACTCATGGATATGAGATTTGTCCTCCCTAGTGGTACATCTTGGGGAGATCCAGTCTTCTTTGTAAAGAAGAAAGATGGTTCACTGTGAAGGTGGATGAATTATAAAATGTTGAACCAAGTAACCATCAAGAACCTATATCCTCTACCACACATGATGATTTATTTGACCAACTAAAGTCTTCCACTTCTTTTCTAAAATGGTTTTTCTAAGTGGATACTATCAGATGTGAGAAAAAGATTAGGATATAACCAAGACAACCTTTTATACATGTTATAAGAATTACAATTTTTTTTATGCTGTTGGGACTGAATAATGCCCCAAATTCCTTTATGGATCATATGAATATGATTTGTTGACCTTATATTAATAATTGTGTAGTTGTATTCATTGATTATGTACTTATATATTCTAAGTCGATGGAAAAACATTGTGAACATCTACAAATTCTTCTCCAATCTTTATGAGAGCATCAACTGTATGAAAAACTCCCGAAGTGTCTAGTTTAGGAAAAACAATTATGTTCCTTGGCCATGTGATATTACTAGGACATATTGTGGTTGATCCCTATAAAGATTGAGGCAATAACTAAGTGGAAATCCTCAAAGGATCCCTCTGAGATTTGCAAGTTTTTAGGTCTTTTGAGATACTATTGGAGATTTGTGAAGAATTTCTCTGAGTTAGCACTTCCTTTGACAAAGCTAACTCGTAAAGACGTAAAGTTAATATAGACTCTTGAATTCAAGAAAAGTATCTTAGAATTGAAGTAATGTTAAACCTCTACGTCCATTCTTTTCCTACATGTTGAGGGTAAATCCTATATGATTTTCGCAGATGGTTAACAAGGGTTAGGGTGTTTCCTTATGAAAGAAGGATGAGTGATTGCATACACATCACACCAATTGAATCCAAATGAAGTAAATTGTGTTGGATTTTACATGGTCAGAGTAGGCAGCGGAAACAAAAAATTTACTTGACCATAAACCCATAACCAGTAGATTGCATCAACATCTATGTAATGGGAAGGATGGTTTTAGCGAGTCATACATGGTCTTGAGGCTTGCTCAGCGACTATACCTCGCAACAAGTGTGGTCTTCAACCACCTGTCTTCGATGGCGTCTGTGCAACTCATGGTCTTGACCCAGCTGTGGTTGACTATCGTCCTCCTAAGCGGAAGAAGTCTCCCGCCTCTATAGATAGTCCACACGGACTACTGGGAACTCTAGTCGTCCTGAAGAATGGACTAGAAGGAGGTGTCCCCTTCTGTTGGCGTACTAGTCATCAACATACTCTCCAATAAATAGTTGCTATTCTGCAGTTGTCTTTCCCTTATTGTTCCTCCACGGATAGGTAGAACTTGCTTGGGCTCTCTCGGTTACCAAAACTGGAGAGGACAACAACTTTACATAGCAACTAATGTTATGAGTTGTGTCTCTGTTGTGTGTTTGGAGAAGCCCCCTGTAGCCTTCTATTTATAGTAGAGGGCAAGGTTGGGGTTCCCAGTCTGTGTAGGAGTAGAAGGGTCTAGATTTTCCATGAATAATTTGCACTACGACAGGAGAACCGATCAGTTCACTAAGTGAACCAGTCGGTTGGCATAGTGAACCGGTTAGTTCACTTAATGAACCGAGCGGTTCACTAGACAGACCTTCTTGCAATTGACTTTTCTAATTTGTTTCTAATTTATGCAAAGATTAATTCTTGTCCCAATCTAATTGAACAAGTGAAATGGGAAACTTTTGCTCACGGACCGGGAAACCCAACACATGCTTGTTTGGTCCAAGTGAACCGATCGATTCACCAAAGTGAACCGGTTGTCTCACTGACCATGAGCCAATCAATTCACCCAGTGAACCGGTCAGTTGGTGGTCCAGATTGTGCAAAATTCAGTCAATGTAGTTCTCAATCAATCTGACACTCTAATCAGTTGGTTCAACACTTGAACATGATGATTCTGAGTCAAGTCTATCGATTGAATGTTTGATTGAGTACCTAAACACTTTTAGTAATCAATCCAAACATCATTCATGGATAAACTCCTCTTCCAGGTGAATCCTATGTGTGTGACCCTATAGGTCCCATATCATGTTGGCAGTGAATGTCCATAACTAGCTTATGACATCACAAGAAAAGATAGGTGCCAAGTCGCACGTCAGTGCTATCCAAGTGAATGTAAAGTTTGAGAACAACCTTCAACCTACAATATGTGATTGGTGTTCCAATGAATGTATAATTTCTTTGTCTCAGATATCCTGAATGAACTCAAGGCATGGAGTTGTCATCCTTTCAATGTTCATTCATGTTTCTTGAACTAGAGCATACTGTCTGAGATATATGTGAACTCAATATCATATATTGATTCACATGTGCATGTGCATGCTATTCTCAATATTTCTTATCAAGTGGCCTGGACATCATACTCCCTTAGGAGGGACAAATCTCATTTTTATCACTCAAAGTCTATCTCATGTGTTAAAGCCACACAATCATCACCTTTATAACAACCCATGTTTCAGGACTGCATTTGATGATGTCAAAGTGTGCCCAATCACATTCGACATTGCAGTGATCTCAGGTCTAAGAGTCACAATCACCACCATCACTATGAGAGATGATTCTGACTACCATGTCATGGTTCCATGTGTTACTCTCATGTTGGGTCTGTCTGATACACTATTCTCCAACATATATATGTGTGCTTGGTTTGATATCATATATCATGACTAATGAGACATTGTCATCAACCAACATACACTCTAGTTTTTATGTGTCATTGTTATCTATCAACCTTCCACAATGACATCTGACTAGGGACATAACAAGAATGTACATACTCTTAGAATCCATATGATCTCATTGTTCAGGTCCTTAACCTGAAGACATACGTTATCGAGTATTGTCATTCTTTAGACATTCAATATGCTCCATCATTTATCTCATAATTGATTGAACTAGAATAAATTGGAAGCTTGCCTTTGATATTTATCAAATCAATCATGATGTATGCCAATCCAATCATCATATGATTGTCTCTCAGGGCATACATACCAAAAAATTAGTCAACCCATAATTTAGAGCTAGCTGCAATCATTCTTTATCTAAGATATGGCATCATTATCTATATGAAGTTTAATTTGTAGTGTTTTCTTTTCACAAAAGCTTATGATATATGATGACTCATAATGATCTAAATATATGTCGAATAAGGTGGGTGGAATACCTTTAGGATTATGATTTCACCATTACTTACTATCTTGGTAAGACTAACATTGTGGCTGACGCTTTGAGTAGAAACAAAGACATTGTATGTGCTTCCATTCGATGCTTCTCATGGAAAATTTGTAAACCAGTCTCAAGTTGGTGTAAAGGTTGAGAGTACACATGGCTAGTCTGTCTGTCATTGCTTCTTGTATTTCTAAGGTCAAATTCGCTAAACTGGCAAGTCCCGACCTTAAGGAAATGAAAGTCTTGATCAAAAAGCCATAGTTAAAATTCTCCATAGGAGTCGATGGTGATATTCAATTCTAAAATTGAATGTGGAACCTTGATAATAAAAATCCTAGACATAGGGTTCTAAGTGAAGCTCATGGGTCTAAATATACAATGCACCCTACTACTACATTGTACAAAGACCTTCAATGAGGTTTCTTGAGGAAGAATATGAAGAGAGACATACCTACCTTCATGGAAAAATGCCTGACTTGTCAACATGTAAAAATATAACATCAAAGACATGATATTCTTCTCCAACCACTTGATATTCCAAAGTGGAAGTGGTGAATATTTCCATGGATTTTGTCATTGTATTTCTAAAATAAAAAAGTGGTTGTGACATCTCTTGGATAGTAGTCTTCCGCATGACAAAACCTTCCCATTTCTTACCTTTCAAGAGTACTTAAAAAGTTGTTGACATGAAACAATTATATGTGGATTGGGTCGTTGGATTGTATGGAGTGCCTAAATATTTTTTTTTTGAACAAGATCCAAAATAGTCATCTATTGAAATAGATACAAGATGAGATGGGCTCTGACCTACACTTTAACACAACTTACCATCCGTATAGTGATTGTTAGTCACAATGGACAATGCAAATTCTAGAAGATCTATTGCATGCTTGTGTTATTTAATTGGGAAGGTACTTGGGATAAATATCTCCCATTGGCTAAATTCAACTATAATAACAACTACCAAGGCAACATTGGTATGCCACCGTTTGATGCACTTTATGGCCGACCTTATTGTTCCCCACTACAGTGGGATGATGTGGGAGAATGTTGTCTGGTAAAGTGTGATGGCGTGCAACTAATGATTGATATAGAAAGATTGACCAAGAAACATATGAGAGCTTCTCAGGAATGACATAAGAAGTATGCTTACAAAAGGAGATTGGATGTGAGTTTCTTAGTAGGGTAATATTTGTTCCTAAAAATCAGACCAATCTAGTATATTGCAAGTCCAAGGTGAAAGGATCCCTATATATGTTGGACCATTTGAACTCTGGGATAATATTGGGGTGTGTGCCTATCTTCTAGCCCTTCCCCCACTTATGATAAGATTCACAACGTATTCCACTTGTTTGTTTTGAAAAAAGATGAAAAGTTGTAGATTCACCCCTCTCTCTTCACTTCAGATTTCGTGGACGATTTTTTTAAGGGGGTATGTTGTAACATACTCAATTCTAGGTATTTTCCTTACTTTTTTTGATACTATCTTTCAATAAAATAATACTTAGTGCCTTTTTCCTAATTTGAGAAACTTTAAACTTAAAATAACATATTTAGATGAAATTTAACATTTAAAGGGGTGTATGCAAAATTTACGTTATATGGTTAGAATGTGGTTAGTATATACCCCACTCTTAATACTGACTTTCTAGAATGTCCTTATGGGTGAGGTGAGCAAGATAAAGGCCTAAAACATTAATGAGATTCAAAATATAATTATGATTTGATACTCAATATACAAGTAAAGAATTGAGATCTTAAATGTTTTCAAAGCCAAATAAATTCTAAAACTGGATTCCTCATGGTCCAATTTGGTAACCCACCAAAATGGGATAAAAAGGAGGTCAAATACACTCTTAATTTGGATAGGAAAAGAAATATATAGTGAAGGGGTAATTTATGCAATTCACACGTCACACCTTGACTGGATCAAAGTGCAATTATTTTTCCTTCGTTACACGTCCGGAAGGCATGACACGCTATTTGACGATTAAGTTTTTACACATGTTTTGATTTAAAGATGCTTGTCTATCTTCTTCCTCAGTCTTGTGAACACCGTAACTACTTCATTAATAGGGTTTTCAATGGGTAAGGGTTAACCCATTTACTCTTTACCCATACCCTATAGGATAAGGGTAAGGGTAAAGGATTTTCTTACCCTCTACCCACCTACCCCCACCCTCTAACCCGCTACCTTAGTGGGTAAGGGTAAGGATAAGACATTAACCATACCCTCTAACCTGCTACCCACTACCCACTAATATTTATGTATAAGATATTAAATGTATAGTCATTATGTTGTTTGAGTTTATGGAATATTTAATATTAATATTATGTGGTCATCATTTTATATGATACATAATATTTTTAATTGCTTCTTATGTAGTTAACTTGGTTGTGTATGCAACATCATTTTGGAGGTACAAGACACGTGTATAAAAATAGTCTATGTTCCATTATATAGTTGGGTGAGTCAAACATGTATATGATAACGAGATTTAATCTTTAATGTACCACTGGATACATATATGAGGTAGTGCTATCTACTTCATTTGTATTTTATTTTTTAATACACAACAACATTTTAGAGGGTAAAAGATATGTATGTTCTAGCAATAACATATTCTCATTTGATATCATTTTAATGTAGAAATCTTTATCTTTTATGTACAATTTATTTGTTCACATACCAATGTTAGGGTACTACTATTTGTATATGAATTCAATACAGCACAAACTATTTATATAATGTTGTAGAAGATTACTTAGAATCATTTTGGGTACTTAAAAGTCATTTTGGAGTATCTTGATATTTCACTCAAATATATAAATGTATTAGCTACGCCATTAATGTTAATATTAGCACAAATTTGAAGAAGACATATAAATTCCCTATTTCACCCTTACCCTCTCCTTTTACCATGTGCGTAAGAGGGTAAGAGTAAGGGGAGGGTAAGGATATTGGTGGAGTGGGGAATTATCCATACCCTTACCCACCACACTTGGTGGGTAAGAATAAGGGTAAGACCTTACCCTCCCCATTGATAGCCCTATGCATTATTGTATGATTTGTCGTGCTGAGTTCTCGATCCCTAGTCAAGGGTTTTGAATGATTTTTTTAACTTTGAATCTATCCTTCCCGTTCATTTATTTTGAGCCATTGATCATGGTGGATGATGACCCAAGTACTAAATACCCAATTCAACCCTTGGCCCTCCCCATGCTGTGAACTGGTAACCAATAAATACATCGGCTAAGCATCACCCAATACGAAAATTCATCCAGAGATGATCCCCGTGTCTCCTTCATATCTTTTCCACACTCAATTCTAACTGGAGCCTTGCAAATTTCTACAATGATGTCAATCTTCTTCTCTAGTTACTTCAGCCCAACGAGAGCACCCTTACTTTATTATGAAAAATTGGCCATACCGTAACGATCACTAACCTCTTCCCCTCATCTTCCTATCCTCTCTTCAAAATGTGAAATGTAGATATGTTTTCCGAATACCGCCCTCCTTGTGACCTCTCTAAAGGTGCTAAATCATTGAACTAGAAATCACAATACATGATCTTATACTTATTAACTTTGTCTCACCATCACGGAATTGTTGGAACTATTTTCCATTTTGTGAGAAACCAAGGAGATGAAACTGGAGATTGGAGTCAAAGTTTTAGTCAAAATTCAGTCTTTGTGGGTGTAGAAGGTAAGACATGGATCCCCTCAGGGAAATCCCCAACTAACCCCCTACATCAAATTAAATTTTCACCAGTTCCATGGTTTTTTTTTTGCAAATTCATCATTTTGATTTCATATTTTGTCCACACGACATTTAGATGTTGATATGCCAATGTTTCCCCATTGCCATTTGGTTAATCAATAATTAAATACAGGAGGAAAATGGACCATTTGTTTATTCTATTTGATTGTAAATTATTTGATAAGGGTTAAAACTTGTAAAAATCATAATAAATAATCTAGAATTCAGAACAATATAAAATTACATTCTTTTGACAGTAGAAAAATCCAGCCAATTTAATGGCATCATTTTTAAAGTCAAAGGAAAAAGTTATCAGTAAGGTCATTTAAAGTTTAATAAATTAGAATACATATGTAATAAACATTATGAATTTTTATAATGGAATTAGGTATTTTGAATCTTGACTCTAAGCCCTAGGAAGACTTTGAAGAAATTAGGGCTTGGTTGAGAGGTGTGTGCAACTCCCATTTTCATATGGACATTTATCTGGCTCTTACCTAGTTTCTTCAAATGAGGAAATTCTCTTTTATTGACCATCATTCTTATTCCTTTTAGAAAATTCTCAAATTCCTAATTGTTTAGTTGATTCCTTTGAATATATGGTCAATGACCCCACTTTCCTTTCTACTTGGAAATTGAAGTATTACTGAATGATATTTCTTGCTTATCAATTAATGTATGTTGGATGTTAGACTTTTATCTAGAGTAGTGGAGCATGGGCACAACCAATTCATTTAAAGGGACACATATTATTCCTAGGGTATGTGTTTCAACCCTTATTTCTTTTATGTCATGATCCGATGGTGTTATGACCCTATTTTAGATATATGGTCTATCCCATGTGTACATTAAACTATTTTAATTATTTTATTATGAAAGGGGAGGTCCTACAGAGAAATAGCTAGATGCCAGAATGAGAAAAAGTGTAACACCTCTTATTTGACTTTGATTTTTCAAAAAGGTCATCTTATTCTTATTCCAATTCAAAACCCCAATTATGACATCTCTTCTCTCATGCTTGACAACTCAAAACAAACTATTCTTCTAGAGAGGAATTGTTGGGAAATATGGGCATAGAGTACAGTAGCAGAAATAAAAGTTTTATCTATCTGTGTTCCCATAACAACAAGATTGCGTCAACTCTTATGAAATAGGAAGGATGGTTTAACGGGATATACATGGTCCTGGAAAAAGTTGAATGACGACAACTATCTTCAATGCAACTGTCAACTAGTTGCCCTTGGACAGTGACTATGTAGATCCTAGTCTTCACAACGAACAATGAACAGAACAATTTCAACAACGACTCATGTGGTCTCGCCATGGACTGCAGGCTGACTTTGCTCTCCTAGCAGCAGTCAAAGGACTCATTCCTCTAGGGTAGTCCACATGGACCAACTAGAACTCATGTCACTCAACTAGAACATATAGGAAGGAGTTTCCCCTCTCATTGGTGTATTAGTCGCCAACTTGCTCTACCACAACAATGATCTTCAGTTGTTCTCTCCTATCTCTATCCCTCCCTTGTCAGGTAGGACTTGCTTGAGCTCTCTAGGTTACCACAACTAGAGAGGACAACAGTTGTTAGAGGAACTAATTCTTATTTGTTTGTGTTGTGTCTGGGAATCCCCTGGTACCTCTCTATTTATAAGAGGGGTTAGCGTTAGGGTTCCCAGTCTGTACGAGGTTGTGTAGGAGTGGAAGGGACTAGACGATCTTAAATTTTCACAACCTACAATAGCCAAAAAAGTTGTCTAGTGACCCAGACGGTCATCTGGTCACATGAGATGATTGTCTCACACTACCAGACGACCGTCTGGCAGTTTCCCAATCTCAAACAAAATTGACAATTTCAATTCCAGTTAATATCACATATTAATTCCTTGCACTACAAGAAAAGTGCAATCGAAACAATTAGGGAAATATCCAAAACCTTCGTTCAGCCCAACTGAGCCATCTCACACATGCATGATGCCCGTCTCATTCACCCATATGATCGTCTGGTGGCTTGAGTCAAGCTGGTCAGTTCAGCAGCTTGAACCGGCCAGTTCATAATTCAATTTGGGCAGAACTTAGCCAATTCAATCTCTAATTAACCAGACAACCCAAACAACCATCTCAACACTTGAGACACTTGTCTGACCTATGAAAATGGTTGTCTCAACCCTTGACATGGTCGTTTGGTAGTTCATTCATCCAATCTATTGTGTGAATTGAATACCTAAACACTTTAGTAATCAATCCAATCATCATTCAAGATAAAGTCCTCTTCTAGATGAGTTACTATGTGTGTGACCCTATAGGTCCCATATCACATTGACAGTGATTGTCCATAACTAACTTTTGACATCATAAGCAGAGACCGGTGTCTAGTCACACATCAGTGCTACCCCAAGTAAATGGAAAGTTGGAGAACAACTTCAACCTACAATCTGTGTAAGGTGTTGTAGTGATTGTATAATTTCTTTGTCTTTGATATCCACGATGAACTCGAAGCATGGATGGTCATTCTCTCAACATTCAATCCATGTTCGTTGAACCAAGAGCAGATTGTATGAGATAATGTGACCTCAATATCATATATTGATTCACATGTGCATGTGCATGCATTTATTGGTCTTTCTTATCAAGTGGCCAAGATATCATATTCCAGTAGGAAGGACAAATCCCATATTTATCACTCATAGTCTATCTCCATGAGTCAAAGTCACCCAATCATCACCTTTATAACAACCCATGTCTCACGACTATGTTTGATGATGTCAAAGTGTACCCAATAACATGTGATGAGTGAAGTGATTTTATGTCTAAGAATCACAATCACCACCTTCACTATGAGAGATGGCTATGACCACCAATGATGGTTTCCATGTGTCACTCTCAAGGTGGGTATGTGTGATACACTGTTCCCTAACATGTACCTATGTGATTGGTTTGATACTGCCATATCATGACTAATGAGATTCTATCATCAACCAACCCACATTGTAGTCTTATGTTTTAGTGGTTTCTATCTACGTTCCATAGTAACAATCGATTAGGGACATAATGATCATAGGTATATGTACTCTTAACATTTGTATGATCTCATTTCCCAAGGCTAATACTTGAATACATACATCATTGAGTAATATTATTCTCTATACATTCATAATATTTCCTCATTATCTCATAATTGAGTGAAACAAAATGAATTGGAAGCTTTCCTTTATAGGTATTAATCAAATCCTTTATGGTATATGCCATATCAATCATCACATGATTGGATCTATGGGCAATACCTTACCAACAAAAACATGATTTCACATCTTATTAACCCAAAATGGATAAGGAGAGGAAAGTTTCCTTTTTTGTTGTAATCCCTAGAAGAGGTTCGATGGAGATGGGGTGGGTCATGTACCTCAGAAGGTTAGAGCATGTGGCTATAACCCACAGTGTTGGGAGCAAGGAAGGAAATAATGGAAATATAGTTTATGATGTTCTCTTATTCTCTGAATGGATTATTCTTTTATTTATCTCGTTTTGGAACATACCCACTTGTTTATAGCCCCCTCTTATTGGGAAACCCCCACTTTTATACCTATATAATATATATATATATATATATATATATATATATGTCCAAATATCTTTATTTATGCAGATAATCATTCTGATACCGACCCATACTTTATTTATATCTTTTATGGGTACGATTTCCCCTCCACCCAAAACTAGAACCATTAGAGGAATTAGACTTCGTGGACCAAGAAGTTGGGGATCGAGACTTGGAGGATATCACTCAAGATTAAGAATTGTACCCAAGATGCCTAAGTAGCCCTCTGCCTCTGATTTACCTAGTTGAAAGTTTATGTAGACCTTTGTTTGTCAATTATGGAGTAATACGTTGAACATTTAACTTTCCCTGTAATAGCTTTAGTTTTCTTCCACTACAAACTTTGTACATTGCTTAGTAGTTGGAACTATTTTGAATGATACTATGCAACCTTTTTCCTTTTAAAGATATAGTTTGAGGTTGTTGTTTTATTTGAAAATAAAGTAAGGATCGGTCCCATCATTGGGACCCACTCCTTAGAGAAATGGCCCATACTCAATTTCCTTCCAATGATGCTTTTCAAGAAAAATTAGCATTGGCTGCCACTATTAGGGGATAAAGATGGGGTCATGGACAACACACTTGTCTTTGACCCCAAATGCACCCACTGTGGAAAATTAGGCCCCATTGAAGATGTGTGTCACTCCAAGCATGACTACATTGTTCACTATGGTATAGGGTGTAGTAGGGGATCTGCACATTGCTCAAGCTTTCATTTTGACCATTGTCCAGGGCACTATGATAGTACATGTGGCTTCTACTCTGACTAGACATCCAACTCATGCATGCCTAGGAAAGTAGGAGTATGATATCTTCGTCAAATTGCACACCAAATGGAAACCCTCCTCTTCACTATAGCATGATAACATCATCCCCTAACTGGCATGTTGGTGACCCACCCAATTTGACACCTTTGGCTTATCTAAGTACTCATAAAGGAAACCTAGGGTCCTCTGTAGTTACTGAAAATTCTAGTTGGATAGTGGATTACAGTTGTACTCAACACATGACCATCATGCCACACATTCTCACCTCTTCAAACTCTTTTATTCTACATTCCACTATCACTTTGGTAAATGGATTAATAAAATGGGTCACCAAGTGTGGCACTACTCCTCTCTCATCCAAATCATAGTTGTCATGCTATTCACTTTGTTTCTAATTTTCCCTAAATATATTTCCAGTGGGAAAAAGTTGACTCCTTCATTGTTTTATATATGGTTTTGTCCTACATTATTGGTACAATTATGATGATTTGATAGGAGGTGTGGTCTGGTGATTTATGCTAATTCCATTCCCCTTCACAGCCTCAGACCATTGCTCTTATTGCAACTTCTCCTCTCCGTCTCATCTACAATTTGGTCATCCTTCTTTGGACAAGCTCAAAACCATAAATGGTTGTGTTCCTAACTGTTATTCTATTTTATTTGATACTTTTCAACTGGAAAAACACCATTGTAATATTTCTAATGTCAAATTATTAAACAATCCTCTAAACCTTTTGATATAATGCATAGTGATGGGTGTAGTCCATTTTTTACAACAAGTTTAATGGTTGCAAATATTTTATTATATTTGTGAATGATTTCTCAAGAATGACTTAGATTTATCTTCTTCAAACACGTGATACAATTTTCCTCCTTATTTTTTCTTTTCATAAAATGATAACTATTCTATTTTCCACACACATTAAGATCCTCTACACCAATAATGTCCTTGAATACACCCAATGGGAAATTTCTTCTTTTTTTGGAGATATGTGAATTATCAAATCATGCTCTTGCACCTATTCTCCAAAATGAAATGCTAATGTGGAGTGTACAAATCCTCATCTACTTGACATTACATGCTCCTTACCATTCATTTAAATATTCCAAAATATCTTTGGACTGGTGATGTTCTTAGCATGTTTCTTACTCAATCAACAACCCTCCTTGATTATCTAAAAGCAAACTCCCTCTTTGGTTCTTATCTACACAATGAACTATTTCCTATATTATGTTGGGTTTTTTAATGCATCACCTTTGTTTCATAATTTTAACCCTAAGGACGACAAGCTATCCATCCTAATGTTATACAAAATGGTTTTTTAGGCTACACTTTCTATCATAAAGCGTACAAATGAATTGATACCATATTTGGTCATGTTTATATTATTGATGTTAGCTTTCACATGGACAAGTTGTTATTCTTTTTTTGTCTTTTCCCTTTGATCCTAGAAATGAAATTGTCTCTCTTCTTGAACCATTTACATGAATACCACCACCTCAAGACTCTAATGGGTGCATGGAAGTTGATCTCTAGATAGTAGCTCCAATTTCCTCATATATTCTGGTGTGGTTCAACTTACCAGTCATGTTTGCAAAGGTATATGCTCTTGCACCATCAAACAACTTATTTCTAACACATGTTTCCAAATTGTCTCTCTTTTAGTGCTTCTACTTTTGCCACAACCTGACAAGAATAATGTTGGTTTTCTTTGGGTATTCTCAGTCGAAAACCATTCTAATAGATCCATCAGGGGACTTAAGGAGTGGATGGTTTCTAAGGGGTTTAGTCAAATATTTGTTTTGTGTTATTTTAAGACATTCTCTCGAGTGATAATGATTGTTTTTTCAGCATTCTCATTTCCTTGATAGCTCATTTGACTGACCACTTTTCCAACTAGACATCAAGAATTCATTTTTACATGGAAATATCCTAGAAGAGGTATGTATCCAACAACCTCCCAACTTTGTTGTTGAGGGGGGTTTTCTCATAAATTTTGCCATTTAAGACACTCTTTATATGGACCAAAGAAATTCTTGAGAGCCTAGATCAATAGAATCCTTACGAAATTGGGGTTTCAAAGATCAACTTCATATCATTCACTATTCTCATCCAACTACTCAAGAGGGCACATTCTCCTTGCTATCTGTACCAATGACATGTGCTGACATGCAATGACAAAATTAGAAAATGCAAAATGAAACAATTACTACATGCCAACTTCCATACAAAGGACTTGGGAAATCTAAGATACTTCCTTGAGATAGAGGTTCTTTGCTCCTCCAAATGGATTATGTTGTCTCAAAGTCATTATGTTTGGGACCTACTTCAAGAGATTGGGATGAAAGATGTTAAATACATATATACTATGATGAGGGGGAGCTATTTCTAGACTCAAAAAGTATCATCAAATAGTAAGAACATTGATCTATCCAACAATTACTCGAACCCCACATAACCTATGATGTTAGAATTATTAGTCAACATATGTTAGAACTGCCCCAAGACCACTAGTGCAACATGTAGTACATTTTTTGCTATCTCAAGATTTCTTAAGGAAGATTATTATTCTACAAGCGTCTTAAATAAAATATCATTATTGTACCACACACACAAATGCAGATTGGGTAGGAGATGCCAAAGATTGAGGTCAACCTTTATACTCTAAATTATGTCAAGCAATCATCTAGTGGTTGGAAAAGTAAAAGACAATCTGTGATTTCTCTCTCTAGCATTAAATTTGAATAACATGCTATAGTCCTTGCATGTTGTGACCTACAATGGGTACGGTCCATTCCGACTAAGTTTGGAATTCCTATTCAAAATTCATCTCTCCTATATTGTGTCAACCACAATGTATCCACATTGCTAATAATCCAACATATCATAAGCGTACAAAACCCATTGAGGTGGATTCTCATTTTGTATGGGATCTAGTAAAAGCTAAAAGGATTGTGACTCCTCACATATCGACTGGTGATCAAGTTGCTAATATCCTGACTAAACCACTTCCTCTAGCACTTTTGTAGTATATGGGTGCCAAGGCGGGACAACACAATGTCTACTCTCTATATTTAGGGGGAGTGTTAGTATAAATGGTATTGGTTAATTAGGATTAAGAACATTGTATTTATATTTCCTATTATTATGTAAGTTTACTTAAGTGAGGATCCATTTTCCCATTTAAGTGTATGTGTCCCTAGAAGCCTCTTTTGTTATTCCATCTATACATTTTATGACTTAGTACTTATACAATAACAAACTTTTTGATGATTTCATACATATTTATCCTCTCAATAATGTGAAAAAAAACCATGTGAGAAACTATCATGCATCATGTTGATTCTAGGTCGTCTATTTTATGATCATAATAATGTCTAAATATATTATTTATGTTGACCATTAGATTTGTTTAATCCCTCTCTCCCTCTCTTAAATGACCTTATTTTGGCTTCTTAATACATATGTCACTCAATATCCATGAAATAGAGAGTTGGTGAACATCTCAACTTCTCTTGTCACATCAATGTGAACAAATATTGCATGAGAAAAAGAAGATTGGTCAACCATATATCAACTAAAGGGATTATAATGAGCATGAGGAAAACATTGCAATACTTCAAAAGCATATCCTAGATGCAATGAATCTCTCTTGCACAATCGATAGAAATCTAATTGAATGTATGACATAAACATGGCGCTCCAATGGACGAAACCTTATTATTTTTTTCTACCATAAATGCATTTTGAAAACCATTTCTACTATGTAGGATGTTGTCCCTATTTTCATGTTCATATTTATAGTTCCAACACTTTCTTCATGTGAAGCCAATGATCTTCTAAATAGGAAGATTTAATATATTTGCATCTTTTGTGACTCTATTTCAACCATTTAGGAGAGACTAAGATATAAGATATTTAAAATATATGATATGATCGTAAAGTATCTAAATCTTAACTACTCTACCCAAGGATTAACCATTCATTTAGTATGAATCACAAAGGTTTTACATGACTTGGTAAAGACTAATCATGGCATGTCATCCTTCATGAGTGAGGATAATTTCTTGGTGATTGACCTTTGGTTTCCTAGACATTGGGGACTTAATAAGATCTAATCATTGCATGTCATCCTTCATGAGTACTTCACCTAGTAATTCTTGTGTTTCTATCTTGTGAAATGGGGCAAATCAGCCTGCATCATTAGCACAAACACAATATACACATGGAACTATGTATCCACCATATTCTACCATAAATTTTGATTAATTTATACATTACCTTCAAATTTGAAATTTTTATGTCCATTTTGTTTTTTGTGTTAGAAATCAATGGCATTTAAAAAATCTATGTCTTTGTGATACAATTATTCATAGATTTGGCAATCCATTTACACATTTTCTATCTTTGAAACGTCATGATATATTTATGAATACAACAAAACATTGTGTTTTTATAAAATGTAACCAAATAAATATCATTTACCCATATTTGTCAACAGAAGGCCATGGAGGTTAGTTGTTATTCACCTTGCTCTCTATTGTAGGCCATATATTGTCAAAGTGAACATCAGTCTCCACTGGCAGCCAGTGGGGTATTACATCAGAAAAAACTATGGATGAAAAAGAAACTAAAAAGTTCTTCAACCACCATGTTATGACTACATAGAATGAAGGAAAAGATAGGGATACCCACTAAGAGAGAAAACTAAGCAATCACTCTCTTGATGGGGGCTGAATAGGGATTTGTAGGTTGATGATTGCTTAAGGCCCAGATGGTCGAATATGCATCCGAGTTGATGATAGGGTCCAATCAGTTATTGTTCTTGCAGAGTTCTAGGGCATTTCATATGCCCTAAATCTTGACCTCTAGAGTTAAGGAGGTGTGTTGTTGTAGACCACTTCCCAACACTGTCTTGCATAGTCTATTAACTACATGTATGTCAATGCCACATTTCTTGAAATGGCACCAAAATGTTGCACCCACAAAGAGAATAAAGTGACTACCTTCACGTAGGAGACAAGAGGTATCAACATGAATGTTAAACCTAGGGTAGGTCATTGGTAGGTTAAGAATAGTTGATGTACACTCTATAATAAAATATAGGTGGGCCTCCAAACTTTGGCTCTTGCCATTATGTATTATGGCATTCATGGTTTAGCAAATAGACAGCCTGGTGACTATCTACATGGTTTCTTCGGGTGAGCCATCCCTGAGGAAGATGATATGTTTGTACCAATCATCCTTAGTGATGTAGAAGAACTTAGGACCGGTCTTGAGAGAATGCCAAATTTCCAGGCTCATAGGGCAATCCCTTAAATAGTGGAAGAGTGTGTCCCTTGCGTTGATGCATACTAGACATAGGTAAGTGGATGGAATGCGCCTGTGAATCTTCTCACAGTTGGTAAGCAAGAAATGGTTCTGTCGTAGCCATAAGAAAGTCTGCAAACAAGGGTCAAGGGATACTTTCATATCTATTTCCAATTTCCATCAACGTGGGGTTCTACTGGGTGCCTAACCAACACATATTTTGATTTGGTAGAGAAGGAGCGACTTGGTTCAAAGGGCCAAGAATAAAATGTCTAGGCCAGAATCCAAATAGGGTAGGGGAATGCTCTTAAAAGAAGGCCATAATTGTTATTTAGATAGGCATTTATGAATGACCAGTCCTAGTCATAGTTTATGGTTATCATGCGCAGATTGAATATCAAAAAGTGTTGGTGGGAAAGCAAAGGATGGGTCCATCTCAAAGATCGAACGTCCATGTATCTAGTGATTGTCTAAACATTTGTGTTGCATACAGAGATGATAATAATAGGACATGCTAATTTCATGAGTATGAGGTGTTTTTTGATGAAATACTAGGTAGATGAGTATGGTCGTACGATAGCGCCATCTTCTCTCTTATACTTGCTCTTCATGACCTGAACTCAGAGGGATGATGGGTTATTTAAGAAGTGACACAGATTCTTCACCATGAGGGATGTGTTTTCGTCCCTATAATCCTTGATGTTGAGCCCACCATCATCCTTAGGTCTTGTGATCTTCTTCCACGAGACTAGAGAGAAACACTTCTTCTTGCAACCATCAAACCAAATAAAGTCTTTAAGATGCCTATTGATATCATCACACAATAGTGGTGAGAGCTTCACTAATTTCATGGTATAGGAAGGTATGATTTGTAGGGTTGATTTCACTAGAGTGATCCTTCCTACCATAGAGAGGTGTCGTGCATACCAACTTGACATCTTATCTTTAATAGAGAGGATGATAGAAGTGTGTGTAGATTTATTCAGGCAATAGTGTAGGACTGGAACACCCAGGTAGTGTCCCAGGTCTTTAGTACATTTGATGCCTAGACATCTATAGAAAGCATTCTTCTCCCACCGAGATGTGTTTGGTGATAAGAAGCAACAAGAGTTATCTTTGGATATTATTTGTCCATATGCTTTGGCAAAGGCCTGCAACACTTTGTCAATGGTAGTGGCTTGTTGGTTGGATACTTCTACCATAGGAAGAATATTGTTAAGTGAAAGAGGGGTGGAATTCCTTGTAATAAATATGGGTTTCCAGTCACCCTAATAATATATTTAGAGATGGCTTGACTTAGTTTGTCCATACAAAGAACAAAAACATATCGGTTGATGGGGTCACCTTGTCAGACATCCTGTGAGGCTGTGAAAGTTTCTAATTGGGTACCCTCCTAGAGAATGGATGTGGTACCACTTGTGATATTTATATAATGAGAGGCATTTCTAAGTTGGGTGACTCACCTTGGATAGAGTAATAGAGATGAAGGGCCAATGCATCTGATTGAATGCTTTGGCTAAGTCAAGCTTGATGTTGACCCATCTTTTTCTAGTATGCTTCATTCTCATGGAATGGACCACTTCTTGAACTAGGAGGATATTGTCACAAATTTGTCTTCCTACGATGAAGCTTGACTTGGTAATGGAAACCCAATTATGAAGAAATGGTTTAATCCTCTCAACCAAAATTTTTGAGATGATCTTGAAGCACAAATTATTGAGAGAGATAGGGCAAAACTATGAACATCATTGGGGTTTTCAAGTTTTTGGTATAGAACCATGTGTGAATCAAAAATGAAGTGATCAATGGATCCTATTATGAAGTATTATTGGATAGTGACATATATATATGGGTTGAAGTGACACCAATTTGTTTGAATGAAGATGTTGTGAATCCCTTCCCGTCCAGGTGCCTTTGTTGGACCATGAGAAACATTGTTCGTTTGATTTCACCATGGTCTGGTGGGACAATGAGCACGTTATATCTATCTTCATCTAAACCAGGGAAGAATCCTAGGTAGTCAGAAATCATGTTGCCCTCGCTAGAGGTAGTTTACGGAGCAGATGTAATTTGTAAAAACTAGGTGTGGACCATAGACTTGAGCACCGGTGTGACTCATCTACAAGCTTTCCTTTGTGATGGGACTTGGAATGTTGACGGAGCATCCTTCCCCATGCCCCTTCACTACTGTCAATGTTGAGCCTTTTATTTTATTCATGGTCCTAAACATACTCACAATTATTTCCTTCCCCATCTCTAGATCAATAGGGGACTCAACATTCTCCATAGTGTGGGTTGATACATTTTCTAGGAGCTTACCCTTACCCTTGTCATCCTAGGACGGGGGTCTTTCTTGATGGGTGTGGGTCTCATCTCATGTTTATTCGATTTGATTTTAATGGAATATGATACTGGTATTGTGAAAGATGGATTGTCATGCATGGGTGGTGTTGCATCTGCAAAGGTGGGGGCAAAAGTAAAAGTTCTCATACTCTAGGAAGAAGTATTTGTCAATCAAATAGATTATAAATAGAAGTGGCTTGGCGGTGGTTGAATTACACTACCAAGAAAGTAAACTTCCCCTCGTGGCATGACAGGGTGTAAGTCCCAATATTGATAGTTTTCCCCACTAGATCATTGATACATGCTAGGAGTTTGTGTTGGTAGAGGAAGATGTTCAGGTCCAAGACTTGCACCCAGACGACTAGCTAACGAGGAATAGGGTCTGATGGTTTGAATGCTAGAGATTATGATTGGATAGAGAGATAGTTGCTAAAAATTATCCAAGGTCACCGATCATCACTCCCACCAAATCCTCATGGTTTCTAAGTTGGGTGATGTAGTATCCCATCTCAAGGTCGATGACTCAAAACTACATTGTAGGTTTCTATAGGATTTGTATCCTATAGATAAGGGTAGTGAAGCCAACATTGATGATGATGATTTTGATGACCACTACAAATTGGCAAGGTTCCAAAAATGGACTTAGGGTTTCCTTGTTGATGGTAATCAAATGAATGATGTTGCTTCAGTCAAAAATGATCTCCTCTATCTTTAGAGTGTCTGGATATTCTAGTTTGGGAGTTGGGGACTTGGGAAAATTCCTTGTCATGGCTTGACGTGGCAATTATCGCACTAACAAACTCACTCGAGGTTGAAATCCCCGAGCTTTTACCAAAATTTCGTGCAATAATACCACCCGCAAGCGTACGAGTCTTATCGTAGTATAGTTAAGGATCAAATCCCAAAGGACAATGTTTTTAAGAATCTTTGTCAGTCGAATCTAGCTCAAGTAAGAACGATTGATTGGTTTGTGGTTAATTAAACTAAATGTAGGAAAGTAAAGGAGAAGAATTATAGTTGGGTCTAGATTAAATGATATGGAATCACTGGGATGGTACCAGGTTTCACCACCACTACACATGCAAACACGTCCAAACATCAAACATCCAGGCAAGATATAACTATCCAAATAGAGCTGCTGTAAAACCACCCATACGGGTGTTAGGTTTGCGTAAGCATCACCTTAGGCATCAGATGTCTCATCACCATCCGGATCACACACTTACGGCTCCAAATATACAAAAATCCAACTAAGGTTGTGGGCCCCCTATACAGGCGTTAGGCACACAGAAGCGTCACCGTAGGCTAGATGGATCATCCCCTCACGGATCACACACTTACAACCTCAAGGAATCCTATTATAAGTTCTCATCAAGGAGTCAACCGCACTAATTGACAAACAATCATATGATTAATCTACAAGCAAACATCGACATTTAACAAAGAAGATACAAAATCCAATTGAGGTTGTGGGCCCCCTATACAGGTGTTAGGCACACAGAAGCATCACCGTAGGCTAGATGGCTCGTCCCCTCACGGATCATACACTTATGACCCCAAGGAATCCCATTCTATTTCAAGTTTGGGAGTCAACCTCATTAAACGACATCCTACCCTACATATAGAAAAACTCGCAACATAGGGAAGAACAAGATATAAGAACACAGGTAACCAAACTACTAGTCATGAATGATTAGCAATGAAATGGAAAGTTATATACATTGCCATGGAAAGTTTAACAAAAGAACATGCTTGCATGGGCAGCGGGGCTAGTCCCCGCACCCCAGCGAAAAGGAACTACTCGCTCATAATGCGAGAAACAAGAAGGATAAGAAAGAGAGAGGAATCCACCATGAGCATGATGCATAAGGTAGTCACAGCTCGGTGAAGATGATGTGGTCTTCTACATCATGTCAGAGCCGATCTGGAAGAAAGAGGGATGCCAAGACAGACCGGGCAGTCTTTCTCACTCCTCCTTTCTTCTCTTCTCAGACTCCTTGAGTTGCAGCAGGAATGAAAGGTGAAGTGGCAATGTGGATGGAATTGGATCGGACCTGTGTGCAGGCAGCCTGTCAGCGTCCCGGAACCGATACCCAAATGAGGACCCTACTGGTCCTATTTATAGGCATAGATCTAGCCCTCATGATTTTGGTGTGAGTCCAAATGGTTTAATATAATTTGATGCCCAACTAGTTTGGAAAAGTGATCAAACGATCTTCAGGCTTTAGCATCAAATGGTTTGATAAATATGTCTTTTAAATGGTTTCATTGCATGGGCTCACACAGTTTGGTTGTATTGTATAGAAAACTATTTGTAAATCATTTAATTATTAATCAGTTTTGACAGTAGGTCCATTCGGTCTTCACGCAAGAATGCTCATTCAGTTTGCATGCTGCAAATGGTTTTAATCTGCAAACGATCTACTTCTCTTAACGATCCATTTGGTTTGCTATGCGTGTGACCATATGTTCTTCACGCTGGGTCCATTCAGTCTTCACGTATGAGGCAAATGGTCTTCACGTATGTATCTTGCTCAATCATTCTCTCGGCTCCATTCATTCTTGGCTGCTTATTCAGTTTACAGCTGGGATCTCCAAATGGTTTGCGACCATTACCTCCTCCAAATGGTCTAGGACCGGGCGCTTGAGTGATCGGATGGTGAAGAACGATTAGCACCCAAATGGTTTGGGAATCAAGTTAGATCAAACGGTTTCAAGGTGGAGTAGGTCCATTCGGTTTTGAGGTGGAACTGTTCATTCGGTCTTGAGACTGAATGGTGAGACTGAATGGTGAAACCGAATGGATGAGACCGAATGGTGAGACCGAATGGATGATCAAATGGTTTTGCTGTTGCGTGAAACAGTCTCACTGACCGGCACTCCTCAAACGGTCTTGTATTCTAGCTCCAAATGGTTTTGAGGTGATCATGTCGATTCGGTCTCGAGACTGAATGGATGAAATTGTATGGTCAAGACCGATTGGTCAGATCGTTTGGTGAGACCGAATGGTTGAAACCGAATGGCCATCACTAAGGATGAGAGAGGGTAGATCAAGGGTGGTTCCCGCTCATTGTTCAACCTCATCAAGGCCTGCATCAAATCAACATAAATTCAGTTAAAATCATGATGATTGGACCAATTAAGTAATTTTGCACATTTTGATATTTAGTAAATGAAATTGGATGTATTGAATCAAAAAGAGCCCAAGAAGGCGATTGAAAATCATGATGAATATGCATTCATCAAAACACCCTGAACTTAAACGTTGCTCGTCCTCGAGTAACACAAAATATGAAACAGTCGCCAAATGAATACTTTTTGGTCATGTGATTGCCCCATCTTCACATCATGATTGTTTTCTTTCTGCTCAGTATGACTCGGTATCTCAACCTCCTGAGACCACTAAACACATCTTACCATATCTTCATTCTTGAGTTCGCTTCCCAATATCATTTCCTCCTCACTTTTTCCAACAACAAGCATGTCAAAGAGTCTTGTAAGAGTCCAGAGATACCAGCAGAATAACAAGTGTGCACTTGATCTGACACTGGTGTTTTTCAGGGTAGTGGAGGCATTCATTGTGGCAATAGGTAGAAAAGGGAGTGAAGGTTGGTATGGAAGGAAGAAATAAATCTCTCCTCTATTCGACTCAAGATTTTCTTTTATTTTTGCAATTTCATTTATTGCATTTTTTGTGTGAATCTCTCCTCTATTCGACTCGAGATTGCATTTCTTTTTGTGTGCGCTTTGGCATCTTTTTGTTTGCAAATCTCTCCTCTATTCGACTCGAGATTGCATTTTTTTGTGGTACGCCCCTATTAATTTGTGAGGGGTATGGAAGAAGCGGATATAGAGGGAAGTGGCGTGCCACCCCGAACTTAGGGTTTGGTACTATTTTGTCTATTTTGTTTCTTTTTTATGGACGGAGGGTACGAAGATGATGGAAGAAGTGTAGAAAAGAGTTCAGATCAGGATACCTCTTGATTTACCATTCTATGTACTGGGTTGTTGTCTTTATCGTACTATGCTCTAATAATGACTTGATGAGGATCCAGTGGGGATTCCATGTTGTTTTTCCACTAGTTAGTTAGGAAGCACGACGTTTTTGATCCCTATTAGTTTGACAGACACTTGTCATTTTTGCATAAAGATCATGATGTTAGGAATCATGAGCTTCACACGATGATTTCAATCAAAAGGCTTGTTTCAGAAAATGGTCCTTTTGAGGATTTACTTTGAATAAGGAGGATATAATGATTCAAAATTCATAGAGATTGAAAACGTGTCAAAAATTCGTCAAATATCTGTTCAACTTTCTTTGAAAACCCCTTTTAAAAGTTTTGAAAATTTTGGTAAAAAATGCGACGATGAAATCTTAAGTGTGATTTAGATGGGTAAAGGTGGAAAGTAAGGTATGTACCACCCACCCTCCACCCCAAACTTAGAAATTTTCTCATCCTGAGCAAACTCTAAATCTGAGATGGAGGGGAAACTTCGTGCCGGTTGGACCACAAGATGTGGTTGCATTCTAGACAGCGCACGTCCTCCATCTAAAAATCTAGAAAAGAAAGATCAATCAGAACTCAAGATAGCATCTCGTGATGTGAGTTTTATTTGTTGCAAAATTATCTAAAAAGTAAAAACAAAATTAAGGAAAATTTTCTAATTCAAAATTAAAGCTAAATTCGAATTTATTTATCAGGTTGCCTCCCGACAAGCGCCTTTGTTTTACGTCGATGGCTCGACGTGGATACTATCACCATGGTGGGGGTCTAGGTGGAACTTGATTGACATATTATTTTGGTGGTTTCTTTCTCAACCATTCATTAATCTTCACTTTGATTTTAGCTTCTTGTATCCTTCTCCATACAGAATGAGCAATGTCAGAGCATATAGGGAAACAACCTGATTTACATTGACTTGTTCTTTGTTGCTCAATTTGAGGTAGAAAATAGTTGTATGGAATCTAAACGACGTCATTGATAATGTAGTGTTGTTGAGGCTTGGAAAAAAATTCATTTTTTGATGCACTATCCCTTCATCGTAGTAATGTTGGTTATTAACATCTATCAGATATGGATCTGAGGGATGTTCTTGGTAGAAACTACAGTCTAAATTTTGTTGTAGAGGGAGGATGAAATCAATAGTCTCTGTCTGTTGGGCTACTGGTGCATTCCCGATGATGGTTGTTTCTAGATGGGGAGGCTCATCGACACCTAAATATGGTTTGATATGTGTCATGACAGGGTTGGGGTGTCTCCTCCTTTCCACAAATGTCTTCAATAGTTTCCATAGGCTTGAGTTCTTCAAAAGTAGCTTCAACATCTTCTTCTGTAGAGTCGAGAAATTCGATGCAATCCTTTACTTGTTCGTCAATGGGTTCATCAGCTGATGGGTCTATTAGAGAAGATTCTAAAGGATCGTATGACTCATGATTCTCTTGAGTGAGAAGTGACATCTGCTCTATACAATCAATAAGATATACTTCTTCTTGCATGCTTGGTCTCTGCATACTTTCAAAAACTCTGAATTCGAGAGTTTCTTTACCCAATCTGAGCAGCAAAGTTCCTGCTTCAACATCAATTAGGGCTCTTGCAGTGTCAAGGAATGGATGACCAAAAATGAGAGGGTATCTGGTGTCTTACTTTATGTCCATTATGACAAAATCACACGGGACATAGGTGTCCTTTCCAACCTTGACCGGGACATCTTCGAGAATTCCTAACGGACGTTTTATCGAATTGTCTGCAAGTTGTATAGTCATGCTAGTCGGGAGAAATTCTAAAAATCCTAGCCTCTTGCAAAGGCTAAGCGGCATGATCGAAATGCTAGCACCAAGATCATCTAGTCCCTTCTTATGTGTAGAATCACCGATATGGCATGAGATACCAAAAGATCTTGTATCTTTCTGCTTGTTTGGCATCTTACTCTGAATGATATCCGAAGTGGTTTTAGCTAACTTGACTATCTCATATTCTTCAGTTATATATTTCCTGGTCAGGAGTGACTTTAAGTACTTTGTCCAAGTTAGTATCTCAGCCAGCGCATCCAAAAAGGGTATATCAACATGAAGTTTCTTCGTAGCTTCTTTAAACTTATTGAACTGAGTATCAAGCTTGGTTTGCCTTAAATGAGCAGGGAAAGGTATACGAGGCTTGTATATAGGGATATCAGGTTCTGGTGTTTAGTTTCTTCATCGATAGGTTTCTCAGGACTACCCTTATCTGTCTTATCGGTGGTTACTGATTCTTTTAGTTGAGACTCAGGTGTTGTTGAGTCATGGTCAATCCCAGGTTCATCCTCTTCTGTAATAACCATAGGTGTCTTGATAGGAGGATCAGAATAATCTTTTCCTGACCTGGTGGTGACTGCCTTCAATTGTTCATGATGCTTAGGATTATTCTCGGGTTGGCCAGCAAAAACCCCAGTTGGTGGCTTAATGCTAGTTGCAAGTTGAGCTAGTTGAGATTCAATAGCCTTCTGATGTGCTTGCTGGTTAGCTATCAAGGTTTTTTGGTTAGCTATCATATTCTGCTGTGATTGTAACATCTTCTCAATGGTTGTCAATTTGTCATCAGGTGAGAGGGGAACAACTTATTGTCCTTGAGGCTGATTAAGATTCTAGTACTGAGAACTATTTTGATAGTTATTGAAGTTCCTATTCTGAAAGTTTCCCTTGAAATTTCCTTGATTTCCAAAATTCTGTTGTTGATTATGCTAGAATCTTGGTGGGCCTCATGGTTGATTGTTCGAACTAAATTAATGCGAGTTTTCTGCTCCAGAGGGATTTCCATATTGAAACCCTGGATGGTTCCTATTCTGATTCGAATTGTAATAACCTTGACCAGGGATGGCATTAACAACATTAAGATTTTCCATTTGACTATTATCTCCTTGTCCACATATGTTTCTTAGGACAACATCGTAAAGAACATTGCATGCTAAAGTGGAATGATCAGTTCCTTTACATGCTTCACAGAATAGAGAAGAAGTCTTGATCTGTTCTTGTTGTTGAGTGGGCAAATGTCCTCTTCCAATTACAGCAAGAGATGATTCAATATGATCTTGCTTGGCAACTAAGAGTTTTAGGGTTTCAGCAATAGTCTTGTACTCAGGAGTAGCTTCAACCATATCCACTTTCAATACTCCCTTACCTATAGATCTACCCCGATTAGCTTTATTTTCAGCTCCAAGGGTGATAACCCTCCATGCGCTGTCACAACTTTGACGCATGAAGTTTCCTCCAGATGTGGAAACTAAGAATCTCTTGATATCATCATCCACACCCCTATAGAAAATTTTGATGAGTTGATTCTTAGGAATTCCATGGTGTGGACACTTGCGTAGAAGCTCTTTGTATCTGTCCCAGGCTTCAATAAGGGTTTCTCTAGGGACTTGAGTGAAATTTGTTATTCGACCTCTAATTTCATAGGTGAGAGATGGAGGGTAGAACTTTTCCAGAAACACATTTTGGAGTTGTTGCCAAGTGGTGATGGGTATTTCACTTTGCAACGAATTATACCAACTTATATCTCTATCAGTAAGGGAATACTTGAAGAGATGGAGTCGAATGGAATCATCAGATACTCCATTTTGCTTTGTCATGGCACATAGATCAATAAACCTCAAAAGATGTTCCTGACTATCCTCTCCTTGTTTGCCATAGAATGGGTTGTTTTGAAGCAATGTGATCCAATGTGCCCTAATCTCAAAATTGGTAGCATTGATGGGAAGAGGTTGTACTGGATGATGGACATTAGCAGCTTTGGGGATCGAGAACTCTCTAAGATCCTTTTGTATTTCTGCTTCTTATGCCGCTACTTGTACTGCTTGAATTTCTTCTTGAACCGCAGCTCTAGCTTCTTGCATGAATCTTTCTCTCTGTGCATTAAGGGATTAAGCTACCCTTCTAGCTATCTCCTCCTCTTGAGCCATTCTTTCTTGGTTCTCTTTGTTTTGATGATGAAAAGTTCTATCTATCTCAAGATCAAATCTCGTTGTGAGTCCGGGACTGTCCGAACGGTGCATACACTATGCATTGGGTTGTTCCTGAAATGGAAAGATCTTTCTGAAGTAAGGGTGATGGAATAGAAATGAATTTAAATAGATGATCAATTGTATCAAAAAAAGCAAAATACTAGATTAGCCTTAAAAGAACTAGATTAGACTAATTGATTATGTTGTCCCCGGCAACGACACCAGAATTTGACGTGGAAATTATCGCACTAACAAACTCACTCGAGTTTGAAATCCCCGAGCTTTTACCAAAACCTCGTGTAATATTACCACCCGCAAGCGGATGGGTCTTATCACAGTATAGTTAAGGATCAAATCCCAAAGGACAACATTTTTAATAATCTTTGTCATTCGAATCTAGCTCAAGTAAGACTAATATTTAGAACGATTGGTTGGTTTTTGGTTAAGTAAACTAAATGCAGGAAATTAAAGGAGCAGAATTAAAGTTGGGTCTAGATTAAATGATATGGAATCGCTGGGATGGTATCGAGTTTCACCACCACTACACATGCCAACACGTCCAAACATCAAACATCCAGGCAAGATATAACTATCCAAATAGAGCTGTTGCAAAACCCCCATACGGGTGTTAGGTTCGTGTGAGCATCACCTTAGGCATCAGATATCTCGTCACCATCCGGATCACACACTTACGGCTCTGAAGATACAGAAATCCAACTAAGGTTGTGGGCCCCCTATACAGGCGTTAGGCACACAGAAGCGTCACCGTAGGCTAGATGGTTCGTCCCCTCACAAATCACACACTTACGACCTCAAGGAATCCTATCAGAAGTTCTCGTCAAGGAGTCAACCACACTAATCGACAAACAAGCATATGATTAATCTACAAGCAAAGATCAACATTTAATAAAGAAGATACAAAATCCAATTGAGGTTGTGGGCCTCCTATATAGGCGTTAGGCACACAGAAGTGTCATCGTAGGCTAGATGGATCGTCCCCTCACAGATCATACACTTACGACCCCAAGGAATCCCATTATATTTCTAGTTTGGGAGTCAACCTCATTAAATGACATCCTACCCTACATATAGAAAAACTCGCAACATAGGGAAGAACAAGATATAAGAAAGCAAGTAACCAAACTACTAGTCATGAATGATTAGCAACGGAATGGAAAGTTATATACATTGACATGGAAAGTTTAACAAAAGAACATGCTTTCATGGGCAGCGGGGCTATTCCCCGCACCCCTGTGAAAAGGAACTACTCGCTCATAATGCGAGAAACAAGAAGGATAAGAAAGAGAGAGGAATCTGCCATGAGCATGATGCAAAAGGTAGTCACAGATCAATGAAGATGATGTAGTCTTCTACGTCGTGTCAGAGCAGATCTGGAAGAATGAGGGATGCCAAGACAGATCGGGCAAACTTTCTCACTCCTCCTTTCTTCTCTTCTCAGTCTCCTTGAGTTGCAGTAGGAACGGCAGGTGAAGTGGTAGTGTGGACGGAACTGGATTGGACTTGTGTATAGGCAGCCTGTCGGAGTCCCAGAACCGATACCCAAATGAGGACCCTGCTGGTCCTATTTATAGGCACATATCTGGCCCTCATGCTTTTGATGTGAGTCCAAACTGTTTAATATAATTTGATGTCCAACCGGTTTGGAAAAATGACCAAACGTTCTTTAGGCTTTAGCATCAAACGGTTTGATAAATATCTCTTTTAAACGGTTTCATTGCATGGGCTCACACGGTTTGGTTGTATTGTATAGAAAACAATTTGTAAACCGTTTAATTATTAAACAGTTTTAAAAGTAGGTCCATTCGGTCTTCACACAAGAATGCTCATTCAGTTTGCATGCAGCAAACGGTTTTGCTCTGCAAATGATCTGCTGCTCTTCACGATCCATTCGGTTTGCTATGCATGTGACCATACGGTCTTCACGCTGGGTCCATTTGGTCTTCACATATGAGGTAAACGGTCTTCACGTATGTATCTTTCTCAATTGTTCTCTCGGCTCCATTCGGTCTTGGCTGCTTGTTTAGTTTGTAGCTGGGATCTCCAAACGGCTTGGGACTGTTACCTCCTCCAAATGGTCTAGGACTGTGTGCTTGAGTGATCGGATGGTGAAGAACGATTAGCACCCAAACGGTCTAGGAATCAAGTTAGATCAAATGATTTCGAGGTGGAGCAGGTCCATTCGGTTTTGAGGTGGAACTATTCATTCGGTCTTGAGACCAAATGGTGAAACCGAATGGATGAGACCGATTGGTCAGGACCGAATGGATGATCAAACGATTTCACAGCTGTGTCAAATGGTCTCACAACTGCGTCAAATGGTCTCGCAGACCGGCACTCCTCAAACGGTCTTGTATTCCCAGCTCCAAATAGTTTTGAGGTGAGCATGTCCATTCGGTCTCGAGACTGAATGGATGAAACTGTATGGTAAAGACTGATTGGTCAGATCGTTTGGTGAGACTGAATGGTTGAAACCAAATGGCATCACTAAGGATGAGAGAGGGTAGATCAAGGGTGGGTCCCGCTCATTGTTTAACCTCATCAAGGCCTGCATCAAATCAACATAAATTCAGTTAAAATCATGATGATTGTACCAATTAAGTAATTTTGCACATTTTGATATTTCATAAATGAAATTGGATGTATTGAATCAAAAAGAGCCCAAGAAGGCGACTGAAAATCATGATGAATATGCATTCATCATGGCTTCTTTCTAGGATCTAGAACCTACCCCTTGGGGTACTCTGTAGACCCTTTAGAGGACTTGGGGTCTCTGTCGAACATTGTCATGACAACATGACCTAGGGTTTTGTTAGAGATGTCATCTGGATGGGAAGGCTTGATGGTGTAGTTGATCCCATTGTTGGCTATGCCCGATAAATAAATGGTGCTAAAGCCTCCCCTACCACCACCTTGTCCTCCTTGGCCGTGAGTTTTGCTTCCTCTCATACCCTAGAAACATTCCTCTTTTATATCCATTATATCAATAATGATATTTGTCAAAATATTATACAAATATAAGTGTTCTTAAATACATTTTAGGAATGATTCGTGTATAGAAGAATATATTCAATACTTATTAAAAAATTACAGTTTTAACTGAATTCTCATTTTTTTATTTTAATTTTTATGTAAGATTTCACTTATATATTTAATTTTGTCTGACATAAAACAATATAACATGTGAAAATTGAGTTAACTTGGACATATGAAACTCTAACTAAGCCCATGCTATCATTGCCACAAGTATCCACCGTGAAACATCCACAATTTTGGGATGTACTAGTTAGCATCTATGTAATAGAATTCATATGCGAGGGTTGGTTTGAGAAAATAATAGGTATCGACCAACAAGCATCAAAAGGGGTCATGAAGGTCATATTGTGGGGGGAAATGCCTAGAGAATGACACATTCTAGAAGAACCCAAGGCCCTATAGTGGTAGTTATTACATCCAATATGTCAGGAATCAAAAGGTCCTATTGAACCTTAGTATATTAATACCCAATTAAAAAAATTAGCTCGATATTGGAAGAAACCTATGCATTTTAGGGATACCTAAAAATTGGTAGCCTTCGGCTCACATCTTGTCATCTATTGTATACTTAAAAAGACATTTGAAATTTCAATATGTTTGGTGATGAATTACCATGCATAAGAGAATATACATTTGTTAGTTTTTCTTCCATATTGCAATATTGTATATTATGATTCATGATGAAATTATTTAGTGTAGCTCATTCCCTATTACACATAAAAGATATTCTTGATTTGTGATGCTAATAATCATTCATACACCATATAGGTTCATAGGTTGTTCTTACTATGTAACTAAATGCATCTCCCTTTGTTCTCGAGTGTCCTTTTAAGGTAAGATCCCCTGAAAAGAGTCAGTGTTTTGGAGTAGTATCCAAGGAGAACATATATAATGTAATATATTTATATTAAGTGTTGAGTTAACAAAAGTGAGTTAGATAACAGGTGATTGTGAGACAATTCTCAATTTTTCCATTTGATCATTCATTTGTCAAACCAATGAGATCTATATTATAAAGGGAATCCTTATAGGAGAAATAGGTAATATGAAATATCTTATAGGAGGGCCTAGGAAATTCATGATATGACAAATATAATTGTCTCCCTGTATAATATGAAATTCAGAAGAAATGATGTTGAGAAAGTATCTTATGACAAAGATGAACACCTAATATAACCCTGAGATGAAGAATATAGACTTCTTTTATAGGCAATAGTAGCAAGAGATCCAATTATGATCCATTCAAATACTAGTTCATTTGACTAAGTCTAGTTGCCTTATTTTATGATCTTGTATTCCCAAAATATGTAATATATCAAGAACTTGATATATGAGGCCATATAACTTGATTCTCTTGTATTTTCTTGACTTAGTTGGTGTACTTTATTTCTTGCAATAATGTGTCTCCTTATGTATTAAATAGTTGACGAATAATGAAAATCATATTTTGATTTGTATAATACATTTTTGTGATATTTGATGCACACAATTCTTCATTGAAACATAAGTTTCTTGGTGCCCATATTCATGAATATTTTTAGCAAAATTCTTCGATATGTCCTTCCATTACTCTTCCATGTCCATAACTTTTTGATAGGATAAAGGAAGAGCAAATCATATTCACCATAAATTTAAAAATGCATAACTACAAGATTTGTGTTTCTTTTCTAGAACTAATAAATAGAGGAAATACCATGAGTTGTGGATTAGTCATTTAATTCATATATCAAACTCCTTGTTTCTGTTATAGTTTTCTCTTTCTTATTCAAGGTTTTAATACATTTATAGTATGGTATGTCATCTTTGAATAGGAGGAGAATGTTGAACCTAAGCCTACATTTCCAAATTCCAAATTTTATTGACCACACAACCATTTACATATATTTTTTTATAGTGAATATGTTCAATATGTTTCTTATTGATCAAACATCTCCATGCACCCAAATTGTGAATCCCTAATTGGAGTACACTCAAGGTATATAACAAAATCAATCTTGATGAAGGTTAATTAAGAACTCTTGTGTATCTCATTGTATTTCAATTCTTTCATGTGTTCTATTCCTAAGATGCTAATGAGTTAATATGCACTAGACATGAGAAAAAATTCTAACTTTTTTTATTTTCCTTTTATTTTCATCACAGATATATGACATGACAAGGTAGAATCTCGATCTACTTATAGATGTTTATCTAAAATTCTAGTTAAAAGAAATGGTCGACATGATCCATATGCGTTGCAATCACTAGTTGTTGGCTCACTTTATTTTATAGAAATCTAATTGATGAGTAGGGCATTCTATTTTCCAACAACATTCATTATCTACTTTATCTAATGGAATCTTGGAACCATGTTAACATATGGAAGGTTGGGAGATGGATCATTCAGATTGTCATATTTGTTGGAAGATGGTATCTAGGAAAATATGGTTTCAAATTTATTTGAGGAGATTGTTGCCATGAAAAGATTTATTCTATGAGACTATTTGCATCTGAAAAGAATGTTCAAGATTGTGAAGATAGAAGATGTTGTTAAAGATTGAAGAGATTGCTCAAAGTTTGAAAATATCTTTGACTCTTGATTTGAGATTGTTGATTTAAAATGATTTTTTGGGATCATTAGATTTTTTTTAGATCATGCTTATTTCTATGATAAGATTCTTGACTTGAGAATATTGTTGGTTTGATAAAATTAAGATGTTAAATAATAGTGAGCTATATATACAAGATGATTATAATATCAAAACATGAAGTATTCAATAGTCTTAGAATTTCAAAGGCAAGAAAAAATCTTAGAAAATGTAAAACAAGCAACAATCTCAAGATGCAAAATAGAAGCTAAGAATATCCCCCATTTAACCCATGAGTTTAAATGTGGTTTACACCTTCACTTAAGAATCATACATATAGGAGGGTTTGGTCCTTAACTACTCTATGGAGTGATAGACCTTATTGTGAGGGAGTCCTGATTCATTGGATATGGGCACCACTCCCACTACACCTTGTGACTACATCGACCATTGTGCTAGAAGGGGCCCGATGTCCTCAAGGGATGAGAATTATGCTATGTTGATACCTTTACTAACACCCCCATGCCTCATCAAAGGATCCAACATGAGTGTTGGCACCCGTTCCATAGATGCATGTGTATGTAGGTGTGTATAGAGAAGGTGTATGTATGTATTTTACTTTTTCTAAAGCAAGACCATGATAAATGAAGAAAGGAAATTGAAATAAAGAAGAAAAACTCCATCTAGACATTTAATCTTTATATCCCTCCCACAACAAGTCAAACATGTCAACCAATCATCTAAGCATTAGGAAAAATCTTCTTGATCATGATGGAAGACTTCCCTAATCATTCTATGTCCATTTTTATTTATTTTCTATAGATATTTTTTATTTTTTTATTATTATTACATATAAAGATAGAGAAAAGTGAAAGAGAAACCCTAAAAGAAAAAGGAAAACCTTAAATTGGGAAGCATAAGAAAAACCCTAAAGGGAACGAGAAGAAAAACCCTAATTGAGAGCTTAAAAAACCCAATTTGGAAGTGGGAGAAAAACCATAATTGGGATGCAATGACCAAACCTAATCTAGGAAGAAACTAACAACAACCAGAATTGGGAAGTACCAATCAAGCCCTAATTTGAAATTAGAGATAAAACCCTAATTGGGAATCAGAAAGCAAGCTATAATTAGGAAGAAAAAAGCAAAACCATATCTAGGAAGTGGTGAGAAAACCCTAATTATGAAGAGGAACACAAAAATCCTAATTAGGAACCGATGAGCAAATGATAATTAGGAAGAAAGAGCAAACCCATATCAAAAAGTGGCAAGCAACCCCTGATTGGGAAACAAAACCAAAAACCGAATTAGAAAGCGGTAAGATAAAACCATATTAGGAAGTGGAAAACAAAATCCTAATCAGGAAGAGACGAGCATACCCTAATTAGGAAGTGGAAGTAGAACCCTAACCAGAAAGTAGTGATAAAATTGTAATTAGGAAGTAATAAAAAAAACTCTAATGGGGTTGCAGTGAGAAAACCCTAATTAGGAAGCAAAAGAAAATTCATAATAGGGAAACAATAAGAAAATCCTAATTAGGAAGTAAAAAAGGGCCTAAGTTGGAAGCAACAAGAAAACCCTAATTAGGAAGCAAAAGCAAAACCGCAACTGGGAATCAAAGAACAAACCCTATCTAGGAAAAAATAATGAAAAATCCTAATTCATAAGTTGTAAGAAAACTCAAATTAGGAATAAGAAGAAAATCCTATTAAGGAATTAGCGAGAAAATCCTTATTGGAAGCAGAAAACAAAAAACCCTGATTGGAAATCAATGAGCAAACCCTAATTAGGAAGAAAAAGAAAAACCCTGATTTGAAGAGATAAGAAAACCCCATCTAGGAAGAAAAAACAAGACCCTAATGGGAAGAGGTAAGAAAATAGTAATTAAGAAGAAAAATAATGACACTAGTTAGAAAGTAGCAAGAAAACTCTAATTAGGATGCATCACACAAAAACCCTAATTGGGAAGCGATAGGGAAACCTTAACTAGGAAGCAAAAGTAGAACCCTAATTGGGGTGTGCAAACCATAATTTGGAATTTACAAATAGAAATCCTAATGGGTAAGAAGTGAGTGATGGAGACCTAGTTTGGGTGTCTGTGTTGTTTTATTTTGTCCTTGAACATTGATGTTCATAATACACGTTATTTCCCAATAATTGTCACCTTTTGACAAATGCACTTATGGTTTCTCTTGCTTGTTCATTGTGACTCTAATTAATGGAAGGGAGAGAAATAGGATGACCTTTAGACTTCCCTCATCATGAAGAAGCCCAAAGTGATCCCTAAAGGTACACCAACCTACCCCCAAATGCCCAGTGATCAAGTTGGAGGAAAGAGCACCATATAAAGACACTTAGAAAACTCAAGTGCATGCTAAAACACAAAACATTTCCATACTATCCAGCCACAACCATGCTATTAGAGTGAAAACCATAAGAATTGACTAGGTTCAATGAAAGCCAATGCAACTTAATCACCACATTTGTATTCACAAACACAGTCGTGGTGCTCAGATCCCAACATGATCATGTTTTCCAACATGAACGTAGAAGTTGCAGTCCAAGATAACCATTATGAAGAGATGGCCCCCTCTTGCCTCCTTCACCATGGTCATGTCACCCACCATGGGCATGCTACCATCAAGACACTAGAATGCTTGTCACCACCATGATTGTTCCACCTCACTTCAAAAATGCCAACTTTTATTTGATCATTCTACCTATACCACCACAACTATTTCCCACCACCATGGAAATTTTTAACCATACCCACCATGGTGACCACCATAGTCGTTATATCCAACCAACTTGAATGTATCCTACTATCATTTTGCCAATGGGACCCCCTAGGCCACTATACATACACTAGACACGATAGGGAGCCCAATGTTAAATGATTCTTTCCATTATAGATTCCACCTACTCATGCCTCCCTCATTTAATCCATTTCCTTCCGTCTTCTACCTCAAAACCCTAGTTTTGTAGGGTTTTGAACATAATCCTTCTATCTTTCATGCAATTCCATCTACTTGGAGGAGGAGGTCATGCTTGGAGCTTCTAGAGGTGATTATTGGAGATTATACACCCACATTCATGTAGACTATACCTCATTATTTCTCTTATCTTTTAGTTTCTTTGATCATGGTTAGGTAAATTTTTCAGATGTTTGAGGGCAAAAATATGTAAGTTTCATACCATTTTGGGAATTATTTATGCATTATAATATAGTTTCAATGTCTTCTACTATATTATTGATCATTGTCCTTATATACCTATTTCTATAGTTGTTTTGTCTATGGAATCACCTAAGGAATATAGAAAGATGAAACTCCTAAGTTCCCTAAAGTAACTTTAGCTAGTTTCCCCCTCCCATTTATCCCTTCAATCTACTAGCCCTAGGTGAGATATTTGAGTGACTAGGTGTGCTCCTCCATTTGCACTTAGCAAAAAGGCTTGTTCAGTGGTTGATGGGGATAGTGGGAGGTGAAACATCCTTCTTATATACCCCAAACCACTTATTGCCCCTAAGTGTATTAGTATAAACCCATCTACAAATCTAGACTTGGATATTCTAGACCTATGTTTACTTATCACTTAGTCAATAGAGGCTCGTATGGGTAGATGGGAGGTGACATAGACTAGTTCTCAGATACACCACCATGCCACCCATGTCTAACTAATAGGGTAGAATGCATATAAGGATGTCAACATGGAGGGTATGAGGAGGGTAAGGCTCTACCCTTACCCTCCAAAGGGTAGTGGGTAAGGGTAAGGGTAATTACCCTTCTTATAAATCCTATGTTACAACCCCACCTCCCGATAACCCCCAATTAAGGGAGACCGAGAGGTTGAAGCCGTACCCATGACTTCCGGATCAAAGGTTCGACAATTAACCAAGAATAATTATCAAATTTTAACATACTAAACTGAAAAGTTGTAAGAAAATAAACTTTGCATACCTTTTGAAATTTTGGATTTCTAACTTCTATCCACTTAATGATTCTACGCTAACTAATCCTCCTTGAAATTTTCTTCATGTATTTCACAAAGTGACGATTTACTATTTGTCCTTTTGTATTGTACCTAAAACGCCGACAAACAAAACGTCGGTCAGCCGAAGCTGGTATGCGGGGGAAACAATAAACATGCAAATATTGTATTGCATTCAATTATCATTTAACAATCAATTTTTCACTTTAAGTATAACTACGCGATCCATGTGTCCCATTTCCCTTTTACCCCTCATAACCTCACCTATCAAGTGAGTCAATTTCTAGGGCAGAGTCACATGGCACTACCCGTAGGTAGCCCACTCCTTAACTCATGGTATGCCAAGAGTCTCATGGCACTACACATGGGTAGCCCAGTTTCTAACTCCTGATACCCTAGACCTTTCTCTAGGTTATCCTTAGCCTTTGCATAGCCATAAGGGTGGATCTGGATCTAGCTAGTTATACATGTATTCCTATAGTGATAGTCATAGTCACTTTATAGTTGCTTGAATTGAAACATCCAACAGTTATTTCAATCATTGAGGGAAACGTCGATAAAATCCCCGGAAAACTATTTGGTATAGTCATAAGCGTAACCACATACCTGATTTGATGAGTCATGCAGATTATTCAACATTTACTTCATGTATATGCAATCAAGCCAATCAACAGATCCAAGCAAGTAATTAAATCATCACATAATTCCTGAAAAGAATATGTACTCTATTTATTACACACTTCATCAAGAATCTACTTTTATTGACTTGAATCTCTTTCTAGGGTTTCTAATCCGTATTAAGGTTCCATTAATACCCATTAGGGTTTCTTAGATCAATTTCTCAAACTTTACCCCTTTTAGGTTATCAAACCCTAAAAATACTCTTTTTCATTTATATAAACCCTAATTGCTCGAACTATTCATTTAATAGTCTTTTATGCCCAAATTGACTTAGGATCATCATATTTCTATTTTATCATGGATTTGAACCATTAAAACATTTAAAAGTCATATTCACCTAAATTAGGGTTTTCAAACTCATTAATGCATTTTCATGCACGAAACCCTAAATTAAGCCAATTATATAAAAGATTATCTTTTTAGATCTTATTTTCAATTTTATGAACAATAGGCTTAAATTATCTATTGATCAACATTACATCCATCTATCATCAAATCTAAGGGTTTTTCATTAATTAAATCATTAAAAAAAATGATAGCTTTATGCACTTTTCATATTTCAAGCATATTTATGTACATAATCTCCAAATTAAACTAATCACGTGCAAAGTTCTTCATTTTTTAGGAAAATAGGAATTCGTACCAAAGCATTAAAAAGCAACTATAAAGTAAATAAGAGGAGGAATTTCGAATTCCTATTATCCAAGTGATGGGATATATCAAAGGAGAGAGAGAGTTAGCTTCTTAATGAAGGAATTCTATTCTTTTTAGGAAAGTACATAACTAACTCGTGGATGAGCAATATGGGGCGTGGATACTCTCCTATTTAAAGGGTAGAGGCTTTGGCCAAGTCGAGAGAAAGTCCCACGCAACCATCCCTCACTTTTGCTTCTTCTCCTTCTTCTCGCCCGTGCAAACCCTAAAAGGGAGGAACTTGGAGAACATGTAGTCACGAGGCAACAAGTATAAGTTGTAGTGGTGGCATGGTATTCCACGGTGCCATGGACCTCCGTTTCCATCTGGACTAGGCCCTAGAGATGGTGCACCTGTAGCCGCAAGGGCTGCAACATCCGCAGCAGATCGCAGAGCTCCTTCTCCGATCCTAGCCCCATGGGCCCCACTCTGGGCGGCGCCCAGGTGCGACTGGAGGTGGCGGGGCTAGGGCAAAATGGGGCAGCGGCTATCGAGGTCCGAGGATGGCTGAGAGAGCCGCGCATGGGCTGCCAAGCGGCGCCTAGGGCGTCCGCTTCGCGAGATCTGTAGGAAGAAGATGACTTCGAGCGTTTTGACAACTCTACCCCTCCGCGCGCTAAGGAGCCGACCGCTCAAGTGAGGGGCAAAGTCGACTTTTCGAAATGTTCTACAAGACAACGTTGCATGAGCCTGGATGACGTGGCACCCATCTTTTTAAACAATTTCATATAATTCATTAATAATGCAATACATTATCCTCTTATTTTGTCTTTTTAGTATTTTCTCTTTCTTTCCTCTTTATTGGGACTCCTTGGATCCCAAAACACTCCATTAATTCGAAATTCATTTTATTAGAATACTCATTATCCTTCTTAATGCACCTATATGCATTATTTTGCATTATCATGTTTAATTCTAAATAAGATATTTCTTTTTGAGGATTTCTCTTTATTCCTCTTTTATTTTCCTCATTGGCATTCCTTTTATCATTAAAAATCTCATGGATACGAAATTTCCCAAAGAAATCTCATTTATGCCTCTTTCCACTCAATTTCCACATTTTCTCATTATTTTCCAATTTCTTTCTTCATAATGAAATACTTGATTAATCTTTTCTTTTCCTATTGCTTTCTTTTTGCAACCTTGGACTCCTTGGTACCCAAGGAACCCAAGAGGCACGAAATCCTCTTTAGATTTGCCTTCTAGAGGTTTCCACATATTTCTTTTCTTAAGATTCAATTATCCATTTACTAATTGAATTTCCTTTGTTATTTTTCCTGTTATTGGGCCCAATAGCCAATAAAGCCCACAAATCATACAACAAGGCTATTTTAACAAAATCCAATTATTCTCAACCAAATATATGATTATTTTTTCAAACATCTTTAATATGAGAAATTATATTTCTCACCACTTGAACCCAAAATTTGGGGTTATAACATCCTTCCCCTCTTATAGGAATTTTGTCCTCAAAATTCAAACAAGCAAACAAACAACTCAGGATAAGACTTTTCCATGTCCATCATTGGCCCCTATGTGGCTTTGCCGTACCCATGGCATTTCCAAAGAACCTTTATTATCACATATTCTTTTCTCTGAGTCCTTTCATCCCGGCGTCTATAAACTACACAGGTGACTCAGGCCATTTCAGCCTCCCTTGGGGCTCACTAGGTTCATTGCTTAGCACATGGTCGGGGTACCTCACATAGTGCTCTAAATCAGACACATGGAACTCATCACACACTACTTTATCCCGAGGGGTAAGGTCAAACCTAACCTTCTCCACCCATCCATCTCTAATGGACCCATGTATCGGGGACTCAGCTCTCTTAGTTATAACTTAGAGGGGTCAGATTTTCATGTCACATTTTCTCCCACAGTAACTGGTATGTCAGTCTACTTTGCATCTGTTCACGGCTCTCATCGTCTCTAGGCTCCTTTCAGCCCTTGCACAATCAAAGTGACTTCATCTACATGCACTGGGGTCCCTTTTTCTAACCATCATGTGGTACTTTTCTAACCATCATGTGGTTCTTTCACCAACATCATCTTACTGAAGTGGTGACCGACACAACCTCCCTTACAGAGCTTCATATAAAACCTGATACTGGCTACGGTGGTCATTGTCACATCTTTCATAGGACAAGAACTTTCTCTAGATATCACCCTGAACGAGCACACATGCCCTCATCAGACCCTTTAGTCTGGATCATACTAACCATAGTTAGGGGTGATAAACTATATTAACTTTGAGTTCTTCATGAACCTACTTCCACCTTTTGGAAGGGAACTTTTAGTTCCAACTCAAGAACCTTTGAACTTGCTTCATGGTGTAATTGAACCATCTTTCTCATGGGTAGTTCAACTGGATCTGTCCCTTAACCGAACTCTTCCTTTCTTATATTATCTAGGTAAGGCGACCTACCATAACCCACATTGTATCTCGACCTTCCTCGATCCAGGGAAGACTTATCACAACATCCATAGTGTTGAGCTCTCATTCCCTCTCAAGGATTCTTTTGTCTTCTATATCGATACACTGGGTTACTGGGGTTCATCCTTTACCTCTTGGCTTGCATGGCCACATGCAACCTCATCTTAAACATCCAAAGTGCTATTGCCATTTTCCACGGTGTATGATGATCTTCAACCATGATTTCCTGTATGTCATGATTCTTTCAAGATCAAATCCTCTGAAACCCTAAACTACTCTAGTCGGGGTTTCGTCACCTTCTCTTCCAAAGAAGTTCATCTGAGGTTCTACCACCATCCTTTCTTTACCTCAAGGACTAGACTGGCAACCCTTACATATGAGCGTTATCCAAACACCTCTCCTTTTCAAACTTAGGGTTAGTCAAAAAACCTCTTCTAGCTTCTAATCAAACAAGTCATATGTATCTCAACCAGAACACCCATTACCACTTCTCATCCTTAAGTATTAGGTAACATTACACTTTCATGCATTTCACTTATCATGTCACCTCAAACTATATGTTTATCTTCCTAAGAACACTCTCTGATTCCATCATCATGGTGATCATACTCAACCTGGTATAACTTGTAAGTTCCACATAGCTCATGATAAAAACATCCTCATAAGGGAACTACCCCATTCCTCTTAGTGTTTGCAATCCATCCATGTATCATTCACTTTACTAGGGTAGGTTATCTTCTCTATCCTCATTCCTTGTGGCAACGTTCCAACCTACATCATCTCTTATCCTTGGTGTATGGCATGCGTAATGTCCTATCTCTCACTCCCATAATAAGAGGAAATAAGCATTTGGCTGCAGTCCAAATACAGAGTTCTTCCTATTCCAAAAGTAGAGATGGTACGTCCCACCTTGCCAATACACCTTTACATCTAAGTTGCAACGTGTCACATATGTCTCTACATCACAGACATCATGATATCAAACAAGTCTTGAACCTACTAAGGTTTATGTCCTTGGTCATCTCCTCTAGGTCTATAGGGTACCGGCTCTTCTGGGGTCATCCCTCTTCCCTCATGCATCAAGAGAGTGCCCTACTCATCTACCCTTCGGGTCCCACGAGTTCATGAAGGTGATCAATCTCCTAACCCATGGCCCTTAGACAATGATAGTTGTTACCTCCCGACCCTATGGTCATGTGCAACTGAGGAATTAGGTAACTCCTACTCCCACCAGTCTTATCCCTACCTGACCCTAGGATAGACTTAGGATTCTTCATCATAGTACATGTTCACTTAGAACCTTACCCATGTCTTTATCATCTCTCTCTCTGCATTCATGGGCTGACTTTTATCCTTTCATCAAGATCATGGCAACCTGCCTACCTTAGTCAAGCCCTATATCGGTTACCTCCATGGTAACACATCCATATGCAATTAGAGATGGATATCTATGGGTCTACAGGTTCATCCTCATATCATGTACTTTTTACTTAGCTTCGCAAGATCCTATTAGACCTCTTTAGGTTACCTTAAACCAACAAAAGCTCTTAAGTCTAGGGTTTACCTCCACATGAGTCTACTTAACCCTAGCAAGCTATTAAGTCACAAACAGATCACTTACTGAACCATGCTAGGTCATACTTGTCCTCTTTACTCAATGTTGTATCAAGATCATACCTTTCTTTACCAACAACCTAGCTATGAGGGGTTCAAACGCACCTTAAACTTAAGGGGCTTCCCTTTCCTCTATATATAAGGAGCACCATGCTCGCTTCTATAGGAACTCAACTTCTCATTATGAGCATTAGGTACACCACTTCCCTTCATAGACCTAGGAACCCTAGGTTCACTTGTAGGTGTCCAACTACATGCCCCATCTCTTAACCACGAACCAAGCATGCAAAAGGCATGACATGCACTTCTTGTCATCCTTCAACTCGAGTAACACCTAGGGTTGGGTCCTCCTCCAGGACAACCAACAAGGTACAAGGCCTCATAACCTGCTACTAAACCTTTCTAGGTCTAAGGAACTCTTCTTCCTACCCCAGAAGGTAAACATCCCTACCATGGGCACGTAGGTGCTATAAGCTTCATCTTCTCTCAGGGGTTGGTCCCTCTCAAGACAACAAAGGTATCATCAATTTTCAGGGACCGATCATGAGGCAACCATTATCATCCATTGTTTGGGGTTTTAGGCTTCCAACCTTCTTGCTAGGTTTCTAGAGATAACCCTACATCCAACCTCACCATTAGGGGTTCTCTCTTCATGAAGGTTCAACCTCAAAGGCATACTCTACATGGGTGAAGCCTAGGTTCGAACTTATGGTTGCTCTAGATCATCCATAACCCTTTATGCTCCATCATGATTCCTTATCCAGGGTTTCATCCTACCTTCAGCACTATGACGTGCCCTAGGTTCCAGTTATGCCCTACTGGTACAAGCCCATGAGGTTTCTATGGTCCTCCACTAACATAATCATCTAAAGAGCTATCATGTACCCTAACATGTACGACCCTTCCCAGGGTTGGGGTCGCCAAAGGTGTTAGGTCACCCATGGATCCTATGGAATCCCAAAGGCATGTCCTTTCAAACACCTGGTCCAACTCATCTCTCTCTAACCTTCACTTAGGGTTAGGGTTTGCGTCATCCTCAGAGGATGTGCCAGGTCTCTACTTACAATGGAGATCTCTATTTCCAAGACTAACTTATCCTCCTGACAAGAAGGCCTAGCCTCAGGTCTCTCCTGAGGACATGACATCTCATGTCATACGACCTAAGCATGTATCTATTATTTATTTTGCGCTTAATCTATTAAGCTTATGTCCATGACATCTTATTTACATGCCTTTCATTAATTTAGTGGAGGATTCCTTAAACCTTATTAACATTACCCATACCTCAAGAGGGTGAGGAGAAGAAAGGAAACCCTAATCCTTTAGGTCCTTATCAGAATTTTGTGATGAGAAGGGATGAATAAGATGAGAATTCCTAAAGGTATCTTATTTCGATTCATACCCTAAGACTTTGGCCAGGCGGTCACACGGGTCCGGGAGTCCTCGTATTCCGACTAGCGGTGCGGAGGAAAATCTTGCCAGCCCCCGGTCGTGATCCCTTTCTAGACACCTCCGTCTTTCGGATACTCCTCTAATAACTCCCTTGGGTTCTATGGAGTTTGTAAAATTTAATGATTATTAATGGTTAACTGAGGAACCTAAGCTCTGATACCAAATGTTACAACCCCACCTCCCGATAACCCCCAATTAAGGGAGACCGAGAGGTCGAAGCCGTACCCATGACTTCCGGATCAAAGGTTTGACAATTAACCAAGAATAATTATCAAATTTTAACATACTAAACTGAAAAGCTGTAAGAAAATAAACTTTGCATACCTTTTGAAATTTTGGATTTCTAACTTCTATCCACTTAATGATTCTACGCTAACTAATCCTCCTTGAAATTTTCTTCATGTATTTCACAAAGTGACGATTTACTATTTGTCCTTTTGGCTTGTACCTAAAACGCCGACAAATAAAACGTCGGTCAGCCGAAGCTGGTATGCGGGGGAAACAATAAACATGCAAATATTGTATTGCATTCAATTATCATTTAACAATCAATTTTTCACTTTAAGTATAACTACGTGATCCATGTGTCCCATTTCCCTTTTACCCCTCAAAACCTCACCTATCAAGTGAGTCAATTTCTAGGGCAGAGTCACATGGCACTACCCGTAGGTAGCCCACTCCTTAACTCATGGTATGCTAAGAGTCTCATGGCACTACACATGGGTAGCCTAGTTTCTAACTCCTGATACCCTAGACCTTTCTCTAGGTTATCCTTAGCCTTTACATAGCCATAAGGGTGGATCTGGATCTAGCTAGTTATACATGTATTCCTATAGTGATAGTCATAGTCACTTTATAGTTGCTTGAATTGAAACATCCAACAGTTATTTCAATCATTGAGGGAAACGTCGATAAAATCCCCGAAAAACTATTCGGTATAGTCATAAGAGTAACCACATACCTGATTTGATGAGTCATGCAGATTATTCAACATTTACTTCATGTATATGCAATCAAGCCAATCAACAGATCCAAGCAAGTAATTAAATCATCACATAATTCCTGAAAAGAATATGTACTCTATTTATTACACACTTCATCAAGAATCTACTTTTATTGACTTGAATCTCTTTCTAGGGTTTCTAATCCGTATTAAGGTTCCATTAATACCCATTAGGGTTTCTTAGATCAATTTCTCAAACTTTACCCCTTTTAGGTTATCAAACCCTAAAAATACTCTTTTTCATTTATATAAACCCTAATTGCTCGAACTATTCATTTAATAGTCTTTTATGCCCAAATTGACTTAGGATCATCATATTTCTATTTTATCATGGATTTGAACCATTAAAACATTTAAAAGTCATATTCACCTAAATTAGGGTTTTCAAACTCATTAATGCATTTTCATGCACGAAACCCTAAATTAAGCCAATTATATAAAAGATTATCTTTTTAGATCTTATTTTCACTTTTATGAACAATAGGCTTAAATTATCTATTGATCAACATTACATCCATCTATCATCAAATCTAAGGGTTTTTCATTAATTAAATCATTAAAAAAATGATAACTTTATGCACTTTTCATATTTCAAGCATATTTATGTACATAATCTCCAAATTAAACTAATCACGTGCAAAGTTCTTCATTTTTTAACATAATGTACATTTTTACATTTAACAGGTTAAAATCAACTCTAATGATCCATTAAACCCTATTAATCACTTTAATCATATCAAAGTAGGGTTTCTTTAATCATCATTATGTTAAAGTTGATAAATTACACTATTTTTCAAATTTCAAGAGGATTTGGCTTATAAAAATAATTTATTTAGATTCCTCACGTATTTCTGATCAACTTTCATATAAAACTTGTTCTAATCCGAGTTACAATTCATGAGCTATGATTTTTGCAAAAATACTTACTTTTCGACCAATCGGATGGCGCCACGTCATCCAGGCTCATGCAACGTTGTCTTGTAGAACATTTCGAAAAGTCAACTTTGCCCCTCACTTGAGCGGCCGGCTCCTTAGCGCGTGGAGGGGTAGAGTTGTCAAAACGCTCGAAGTCATCTTCTTCCTACAGATCTCGCGAAGCGGACGCCCAAGGCGCCGCTTGGCAGCCCATGCGCGGCTCTCTCAGCCATCCTCGGACCTCGATAGCCGACGCCCCGTTTTGCCCTAGCCCCGCCACCTCCAGTCGCACCTGGGCGCCGCCCAGAGCGGGGCCCATGTGTCTAGGATCGGAGAAGGAGCTATGTGATCTGTTGCGGATGTTGCAGCCCTTGTGGCTACAGCTGCGCCATCTCTAGGGCCTGGTCCAGATGGAAACGGAGGTCCATGGCACCGTGGAATACCATGCCACCACTACGACTTATACTTGCTGCCTCGTGACTACATGTTCTCCAAGTTCCTCCCTTTTAGGGTTTGCACGGGCAAGAAGAAGGAGAAGAAGCAAAAGTGAGGGATGGCTGCGTGGGACTTTCTCTCGACTTGGCCAAAGCCTCTACCCTTTAAATAGGAGAGTATCCACACCCCATATTGCTCATCCACGAGTTAGTTATGTACTTTCCTAAAAAGAATAGAATTCCTTCATTAAGAAGCTAACTCTCTCGCTCCTTTGATATATCCCATCACTTGGATAATAGGAATTCAAAATTCCTCTTCTCTTATTTACTTTATAGTTGCTTTTTAATGCTTTGGCACGAATTCCTATTTTCCTTTATAGAAAATATCATCTTTTTAAACAATTTCATATAATTCATTAATAATGCAATACATTATCCTCTTATTTTGTCTTTTTAGTATTGTCTCTTTCTTTCCTCTTTATTGGGACTCCTTGGATCCCAAAACACTCCATTAATTCGAAATTCATTTTATTAGAATACTCATTATCCTTCTTAATGCACATATATGCATTATTTTGCATTATCATGTTTAATTCTAAATAAGATATTTCTTTTTGAGGATTTCTCTTTATTCCTCTTTTATTTTCCTCATTGGCATTCCTTTTATCATTAGAAATCTCATGGATACGAAATTTCCCAAAGAAATCTCATTTATGCCTCTTTCCACTCAATTTCCACATTTTCTCATTATTTTCCAATTTCTTTCTTCATAAAGAAATACTTGATTAATATTTTCTTTTCCTATTGCTTTCTTTTTGCAACCTTGGACTCCTTGGTACCCAAGGAACCCAAGAGGCACGAAATCCTCTTTGGATTTGCCTTCTAGAGGTTTCCACATATTTCTTTTCTTAAGATTCAATTATCCATTTACTAATTGAATTTCCTTTGTTATTTTTCCTATTATTGGGCCCAATAGCCAATAAAGCCCACAAATCATACAACAAGGCTATTTTAACGAAATCCAATTATTCTCAACCAAATATATGATTATTTGTTCAAACATCTTTAATATGAGAAATTATATTTCTCACCACTTGAACCCAAAATTTGGGGTTATAACATCCTCTTACACTCCCCTTACCCTTGCGGGGAGGGTAAATGGGTAAACATGTAATTTTGATATAAAACAAATTTTATAAAAAGATAGCTTATTTTAAGGTGGTGCGTAGGATGATAAAGGTTAAGTCACGTCTTTCTTGACTTGCATTTTCACAAATGTGAATATAATAAGGACAATGTTATACCGACGTAATATGTTTAGACATTGGTGAAGAATAACTTATTTCAATATGGCGAGCTCATCCTTTTCCCATTGTTCATCGATGCTATCAACTGATTCAACATTTATAATAATATACTACGAGCAATAGAATGTGAGTGGGGGTGAGAAGCAAGCCACAACCCACCAGCTTTCCTATTGAAAAAAATATGGTGCAAATTGAACTAGAATCTTTTATATAGTTATATATCTTTGTTAATAAATGCAGGTAAAAGGGTAAAAGGGTATGGATAAAGTCTATACCTTACCCTCCCCTTTTAGTGTGACAGGGAAATGAGGAATGGGTACTAAAAACCTTTTCCCTTGCCCTTACCCTACATGATATGGATAAAGGGTAAATGGGTAATACCCTCCCATTTACAACCCTAAATGCATACTCTACATTAATTATGGTTGCTTTCCTTGGTATCTTACATGTTGGATATTTGTGCATTGAGTAAGAACCTATTGCATGGTTGGTTGTTGCATATCCCTCCAAACAATCCACTACCCCCAATTAATTTCTAAAACCCTAATATTCTCCCTTGCTAGCTAGTTATCTCTTTCTTGCTTATATTTCTTGTTTATTCATGCTAGTTAGTTCTTTCTATAGTAATTATAGCTTGTCCTTAGTTTCTTGTTCTAGGATTTGTTAGTTAATTTCTTAGTGCAGTCCTTATATGCCTTCTTAATGTAATTTCAACTCTAGTATAGTTAGTCATTGTCTCTTGCTATTTCTATTCTTACTTAGTCTAATAGTCCCCTTAGTTTTATTAGTTAGCATTAATTGTGTAGGGTTAATCTATGTTTAATTATTACATTTCTTCCTTGAATTTCCACCTAAGTGTAACTAAAGAACCCAATATTAAACCATTCAAACCCTACATCATTCTCTAGAAACCTAAAGACACAACCTTAGCTACACAATGTCCTATTCCAATCCTTAGGGATCGACCTAACTTACCTCATTATCTAGTACTACATCCCAAGTTGTGCACTTGACAATCTATCATCAAGAGTATCTCTAAATAGGAAGCTCCTAGAGGTGCATCAAGATTTCTGGCATTGTTGTAGGGGAGTGGTCTTCATGACCTAGATAGTTGTTTCTTTTTTACTTTTTTACTAGTCATCACCATTTATTTTCTTTATTCTTTATCAAAATTTTGATTTGTGACTTCTCTTTGCTTGCTTGTGCCTTGTGAATGTGACAATGCATGTTTGGTCATTACTTCTTGTCTATTTCTTTCTTTAGAGTTCCTAAGATATGCATGAGAAGGCGAAGGAACATGCACATTCAAGTACAAGAGAAACCAATGGGGTCCATGAAGCAAAAAAACCAAGTTGATCCACCAATTCCACCTCCACCAATGTCCCTAAAGTGATTACTTTGTGTCAACAAATTGCACTTCACCAATTTCTACAAGAGTGGAGCAGATGTCATGAAAAGTGTTCTCTATTATTCCAGATCCAGTGAGAACCCTTCCCACCTTATCTGGGTTATATATGGAAAACCCCCACAAGAACATTGATGCATTATTGGATACTTGCTCTACATTTTCACATCCCTGCAATCCAGAGATGATTCCATTTTCCTCACCCTCTTTCCATTCTCCATAAAAGATAAAGCCAGAAGAGTGGTACTCTAAAAATACGAAAGTGATGACATGGAAGGCTATGAATAACGAGTTCTCAAGAAATTCTACCCCATAGCCAAACTCACTCAAACGAGAAGAAGCGTCATCTCCTTAGCCAATTGGGTCATGAGAAATTTCATGAGTTGGGAGATATTCTAAAATCCATTGAGAGACAACCCTCATGAAGTTTGTTATGGAAACTTATACAAATTTTCTATTGTGTATTGTCTCAATTGGCACAAATGGTGGTAGATTCCTCTTTTGAAGATATGTTCATGGCTAAGCTTCTTGAAGAGTCATGGCCTTTGTTTGAGAAATTGATTGAAAATTCAAGGCATAAAGCATCATGTGCAATCAATTATTATGATAGGAACATTGGTAATTCCCAATCTACTCCACCTTCAACTTCATAAAATGTTGGAAATCAACAAATGATGAAAATCCTTTCCGACATGATGGACATAATGAAAAGTCAAGTGGGAGGTTCCTCCAACCATTCAATGGAATCTATTGAGCCTTTTGAGGAGGAGCTTAAGGGAATGCAATCTTTTAGGAACCACAACAACTTGGTCCCATGCCCAAATCCTACACTCCCTAGTGGATAAATCATCCCAACTTATTATGGAAAAAGGTGATTATGTTCAAGAGAAACCAAGGAAAAATCAAGGATAAAGGTATAGTTCAAGATTTGAGAATGAAATGCTTGGAAGATTGAGGAACCTAAATGAAGTCAAGAAAAATGTGTTGACTGATGGACAAAGGTGAGATTAGTTTTCCTTGACTTTTGAACACCATGAGTAGGGAAGGATTCCTTGCCAAACCTTGGTTAACCCAAATAATTCAAATTTACAAGTGGTATCCAACCATATGAACACCCCCAATCCAAATGCACCTCCACCACCAAACCCAGAATTTTACTGTCAGAGCCCTCCTCCACCTCAAAAACCACAATAGAAACCCCATGTCCCTCAACCACCACCTCAATAACAACCACCCCACAATGCCATACATCCTCCAATATCCATCCCATCACCAACAAACACCAAAGACCACAAACACCACCCCCACAAACATCACAAGCTCCCCCTCCTCCCTACGAGAAAGTGAATGAGGTAACACTCTTGAGAAGTGTGAAGATTCTTAAGAATCCCAAAAGAAAAGGGGAAAATATAATGTTGATCAAGGCTATGTTTATACTTCAATGCTGGAAATGTTTTTTGGTGATGTTATGAGAATCAAGAATTCTATTGCACCATCTTTTATTAATTATGTGATACAAAGTGTTCCACCCTATATGCTAGTTTAGAATGAGTGTATCTCTCATGTTCTGTTGGTGATTTCAACAATTCCATCATTGAAAATTGAAGGTCCTTATGGTATCTCTCAAAATTATTCATCTCCTCTTAAGTCACCTAAGTTTGATCAAGTTAATTCAAGAAAATATAATGCTATGGAACCCCATTATTGGATTCCTTAGATGACATGTCACTTAAAAGAAGGAAAAATCAAAAAGTTGATATCTTTAATATCTTTACACATGTCAAAGTGAACGTGCCATTGCTTTATGCAATCAAGAAATTCGGAATATGCCAAATTCTTGAAGGATGCTTTCCTATTTGAAAGGAAGACAACATGAAGAATGCCAAAGAGATTCAAGTTTATTGAGCAATTGAATTTTGTGTTTCCTTACTATAAATGAAAAGGACCCTGGAGCCCCTCTTATTCCACACCACATTGGTGGGAATCTTATTGAGAAATCTTGGATTGACTTGGATTCTATGTGAACCTCATGTTGTATGGTGCGTATCTTAAATTGGGTTTGGGTAAATTTCATCCAAAAGATTGTACTCAAAAATTGGTTGATCGGTCTATCAAAGTTCCAAGTGGTAGGGTGGATGTTGTACTAGTGATGCTTGACATAGAAATGATGGAGGTATTCCCAATGGACTTCATTGTGAAAGATATGGAGCCAAAGGACAACAAGATATCCATCATGTTGGCAAGGACCTTCTTGGCTACAACCAAGACTGACATCCATGTGTGCACTTGGAACAATGATGGTCACCTTCATGAATTTGAGGATGACCCTCAACATCTTCAATAACTCACCCCAATAGGAGAAAAGGAAGTACACCCTTGAATAGGAAATATGTGGACCCCCAAGACCAATGGATTGAGGAACAATTGATGAATGCCAATGAGAATTCATTTTTTCCAATGTATGGAGAGAAAGAAGAACACCCATCCTAGATGAAGGCATTAAACTTAACTCTAGTGGGAGGCAACCCACATTGGTTTGAGATCGTTCTCACTTGAACTTCATTTTTACTTATAGTGTTGTTTTTATACTTTCCACGAATCACACACAATACACTTGATAGTTTTTCTATTTTTTATCTTCTTATAACATGAAGCTAGATAGAAGAAATGGAGTTTCCAAGTCATAGGATGCTCAAATTTGAAAAGAGAAGTAATTTAACTGAACTAGAAAAATATAGGAAACTAGCCACCATGGTTGTTCTCACCACCACAATCGTGATGCAATTTGGATAGAATAGCTACTCTATATAGAACAACCACAATGGAATAGAACCATCCCATTTGAGTAACCTGAACCCCCCCTGATGTTTTGCCATTGCATCTCCATGGTCTTTTCTGTATCATCCTATGCCATTATTTCATGCTAAGGGCATTATGGTTTAAAATCTTAGGGTGGTAGGGTGGTAAGCCCTTGTTTTTATTTGTTCCTTTATTCTAAAAGTTTCATGAGAGACCAAATGTTTGATTAACATTCACACTTGTCCATTTTGCACTATCATTCTGCATTTTGCACACTTCCATTTTGTATAGTTTATTTCCTTGCTTTCTTTTTTAAAAAAAAATTAAATCAATTCCTTGCTATGCCACCCTTTCAAATTGCATTACAAGGAGATTTTGTTGACTTATTGTGTGTGATTGGTTAGCCATTTCTTTCATGTCATTTCATGCTTAGTAACATAGAGTTGGTGTGAATAGTGGCACTTGGCACCATTTTGCTAATATTGCCCAAAATTGAGATATTTTGTTCTAAAAAGTGGTTTTATCTCAATGTCTACCATTTTGAAATTTTATCTCAAATGTATGAACTTTGATGAATGAAACTCATGCACCTTGTTCGCATGGTAGTTTGACTAAGAAAGGTCAATACTTGAATTCATACATGTTTTTGGCTTCTCCTTGATTGATAAAATGGTGAGAGGAAATTACAACAAGTTGTAGACGCTTAGGGTTTTGTTCATAACTTATGAAAAGAATTTCGTTGCCATAATTGATTGACTCATTATTATTGGCCTTTGTTTGTGAATATTCTGAAACTAACTTTCTTGCAAGAACGCCTAAAAGAAAAATCTACATTGTTTGACCCCTCTTTGATCCACTACTCTTCTATTATTTCTTACCCCACCGCCTCATGGAAAGACACCATAGAGAACATATTCATCCTTGGCCACCTGGGTAACCCCACGCCTCTTTGCTTCCTCCTACCACCACATGCCCAAGTTATAGAAGGGACAAAAGAAAAATAAAAGAATGCAAAAATAAAATAAGAGAATCTCCTATGTAATAGCATCTAAGAAAGGGAAAAAATGGGTGCTCTTATGTAATATCACCCCATCTTCCTTCCAAAACCCCTTCTTCTAATTTCATTCCTATTGGTTTGGAAAAAATCAACCATATTCCTCCATTACCTAACATAGACAAAGGGGTGATCAAATGCAGTTTGAAATTTAGATGAGACAACATGAAAATGAAAACCACACTCCTAAACAACTTAAGTCAAATTTGCAAAATGAAATAGTTTTATTGGATCCTTGTGAATACCATGTCACTTGAATGAGTTGTGGCACCTTACATATGAAGTATATTTTCTTTGTACTTTATATCTATTCAAACTAGTAATGAAAAGAGAACAGATGTAAATGCATGTATATATACATGCTTGAACTTCTATACTCAAACATGTATGTAGGTGATTATATTTATAATCTTATAATCAAGTGAATTGAAAAGGGAGATTTTGTTGGAGAATACTTTAGGACAAGTATGTTTTATGATTGGGGTGGTGATGGAGTACTAGTTTGGCTCAATATATTATGTTATTTTGCTCCTTATTCACATCAAGATGTTTATAATGCATGTTCTCTCCCAATAATTATCACTTTTTGACAAATGTGCTTAAGATTCCTCTTGCATGTTTTATAGGTACGTTGACACTAATTAATGAAAGGGGTAGAAATAGTATGAACTTAGATTTTACACATCCATGGAGGAGGCCAAAGTGAGCCCTAAAGCTACCCCACCAAACCTCAAGTGACCAAGGATCAAGTTGAAGCAAAGAGCAACATGGAAAAACACTTAAAAGACTCAAGTACATGCCAAAGACCTCAAAGTGGGTGTGGTATACAAACATGATGTGCTACTAGAGTGAAAATCACAAGACTTGATCAGGTCCAAAGTAAGCCAAAGCAACTCAACAATCATGACAGTTACTATCAATACACATGTAGTGCTCAGATCCCATCATGATCGTGTTGCCAACAAAGTCATGGCAGATGCAAACCATGAGGACCATTACAAAGAGAATGACCCCTCCTACCTTCTCCATCATGGCCATGTAACTCTACATAGTCATCCTACTATTTCCATGCCACACCATGTCCATGCCACATCACTTCCAAAATACCAGTTTTTATATGATCATATTACCTTTACCACCACTACTATTTCGCACCCCCATGGTCGTTACTAACCCTACCCACCATGACATGGTGACCACCATGTACATTCTACCATCATTATATAATGATTCCTACTATCAATTTACCACTTTACCCCCACTTAAACCTAGCCCCTCTGGCCACTATATACGTTAGTGTTGGTTGTGAGCCCAATGTTAGCTGCTCCTAGCCATTATCTACGCTACCTACTCATATCTACCCCATTTATTACATTTCCTTCCATCTTCCACCTCTAAACCCTAGTTTTCTATGTTGTTGACCACATTCCTCTCATCTTTCATGTTGTTACATCTACTTGAAGGAGGAGGCTAAGCTTGGAGTTACTGGAGGTCAAAATTGGAGCTTGTTCACCCACATTCATTGAGTTTCTATCTTCTTCTTCATTTTCTTGTTTTTTTATCATGAGTATACAAGCCCCCTTTGTAGGCTATTTTAGGGGAACACAACTATGATACCATGTTAGAAAATATTTATACATTATACTCTGATTTCAAAGTCTAATGCTATGTTATTGTTTGTTCATCGTCCCTACATCTTGTTATGTATTTTTGAGCTAATGAATCACCTAAGGCCAATAGAAAAAAGTGATTTTGGACTTTCTGGTGGGAAAAATCCTAGGTTCCCTAAAAGAACCTTAGCTAGTTTCCCCCTTTCCCTTTATACCTCCATTCCACTATCCCTAGGTGAGAGATCTAACTGACTAGGTGTGATACTCCATATTCACTTTAGCAAAAAGGCTTGTAGCTAGTGGTTGAATGGGGATAGTGGGAGGTGAAACACCGTCCTTCTATACCCCACACCACTACTTGACCCTAAGTGTATTAGGATAAGCCTATCTAGAAACCTAGACTTGGATAATCTAGACCTATGTTCACAATGAAAAGATCGAGAGGGGGTGAGTAAAGTTACTTTACTTAAAGTGCAACAGAAATATGAAGTAAAGGAGGCAACCACAAGAGACACGGATTTAGAGTGGTTCCGACAAATGACATCAGTCCACTACCTAGTTCTTTCCAACTAGGATTTCTAAATCATGTATTTTATTACTTTTATATACCAATACACAATACAAAAAAATTACCGGTGTCTTTTATGGCACAAGACTAACCCTCCTTTTCAGCTCAAGGAGAACTACACCTTCTTTGATGGGCCACTAAAAGTCACCCTTTTCACCTCTTCTTTGATGGACTTGGAAGAGTTCTGATACACCTCTTCTTTGATGGACTTGGAAGAGCACCATTCTTCACCTCTTCTTAATGAAGAGCAGAAGAGCAAAAGTTGAGAAGACTCCTTCTCGCAGGTTCCTAGACAGCCTTCACTTTGAGAAGTAGCCCAATAGTAATACAACAAAGAAGAAATAGAATGGAGAAAGGAAGTAACAAAATAGGATGACAAGATATACAATCAATCTCTAATGGACAAGTGATGATGATCCACACCAAAAAGGTTTATGCAAAGTAGTATTAGGTGGAGAGGATACTATAGCTTAGTTGATGGCTTAGGCTAGAATGATGGCAACTTGAAGTACTGGACTTAAGATCTTTTAGAATGTGGCAAGTATGTAGTATGCTCAAGTGTATATGATTTCAATTGTTGTTCAATTGTTGGGTGTAAGTGTCCTAAGACCACTCCTATTTATAGGAAAGGATTACAAGTGATTAGGGAAGCTTTGGGGAGAGTCTAGAGTGTTCTTAGCGGTCCATTAGTTGTTTAGTCAAAATTAATTAGGTTGCAACAACTAATATGATTGTTAATAAACTAACATTCTAGAACCATTCTCGGTCTACAATATTGTCGACCAGATGTCTCTTGGTCTAAAATATTGTCGACTGGAGAAACTCTTAGGGTCAAATTGCTCTAGCGCCTATGTGTCAATCCATTTGCTCGGTCCAACGGCTCTATTTTGTTCAAACTTTTATTTTCCCAAATTCTTGTTCAAAAATGTTTTCGAACAAGATTGACTCAGAACTTTAGATATGCAAGGCTATTTCTTGGTTTTCTAAGTCTTCAACCGAGTGTATCTCAGTCCACAAAATTGTCGATTGAGAAGGACTCAAGAAGGACTTTGTGCAAAGATTTGTAATGTATGTGAGGTCCTATTAATGACTCATATGAAACCTATCAACCCTAAAGTCTTCATGTGAGTATAGGATAGGGTTTTGGGTAGGTTTTGGAGGATCACCACTTGTCCTTGCATCATATCTATCAAGTTGTATGAAAACACACAGGTACAAACAATACATAAATACATGGTACAACTTGACCTGTGAGTATCCAATCATATATATATTTGCAAGGTTTTTGTATTTGTATCTTGATTGAGATCCTTGATCACCTAAAACACTTAAAACACATGGTGGCAATACAATTTGGGAAATATTTGCATCATCAAAATATGAGTGTGTGGCATATCCAAAAATCCAACACATTGATCCCTTTGTTAATACAACCTTGTAAGGGTAGATGGGAAGTGATAGGGAATAGTTCCTCTATAACCACTGTGCCACCCAAGGCTAACTAATAGGGTAGGATCATACTCTAAATAATCATGGTTTCTTGATTTGGTAGCTTACTTGTTTGCATGTTTGTGTATGAATAAGACCATATTGCATAATTGATGGTTGTATATCACCTCAAATAGTCCATTGCCACAATTAATTGTTAAAACTCTAACTTGCTCCCTTTCTATCTAGTTGTCTCTTGCTAGCTTAGATTTCTTATTTGTTCATGCTAGTTAGTTCTTGTTGAAGTAATTATCTCTTGTCCTTAGTTTTTTGTGCTAGGTGCTCAATTAGTTTTTGTGCTAGGTGTTCAATTTTATTTCAATAGTTTTACCGTAGGGTTTTTAGTTAAACTAAGGTGTACATGCAAGGAGGAAAGGAAAGAATAAAACATATATTAACCCTACACAATTACTGCAAACTAATCGAGTTAAGGGAACAATTATACTAAATTAGACTAGAAAATAACAAAAGATAGAAACTAACTATACTAGAATAGAAATTACACAAGAAGGAAAGTAAGGACTACTCTAGAAACCTAAAGAACAATGATGCCTACCTAACATCCTAGTCCGCACCCTATGGGTTGACTCCAACTTACCTCATTCTCTATACTATGTTCTGAGTTGTGCACTTGTAAATTTATAATCAATAGTGTGTCTAAATTAGGAAACTATACAAATTTTTTAGACCGGTGTTCCCCTAGAGGCGCATCTAGATAACACGCCCTAATTTGGAAGTAAAAGAAAAACCCTAATCAATAAGAGGTGACAAAATCTTAATTATGAAGCGACGAGCAAAAAACCTAATGGATAGCGACAATCAAACACTAATTAGGAAGCAAAAGAAAAACTTCTAATTTGGAAGCAGCAAGAAAACACTAATTAGGAAGTAGAAACAAAAACTCTAGTTAGGAAGTGGTCAAAAAATGAATTAGGAAAAAAAAACCTAATCTAGAAGCAGCAAGAAAATTCTAGTTAGAAAGAAAAAGAAAAAACCTAATCTAGAAGTGGCAAGCGAACCCTATTTAGGAAGAAAAATAGAAAACTCTTGGGAAGCAGTGAGCAAACCCTAGAAAGGGAAGCAACAACAAACCTAAAAAAGGAAAAATATTTTGGAAGAAAAATGACAATAATGAGAAAACCTAACATACATAAGGTTGGTAGAAAAGTCAAAAATAGGGGAAAATATAAGAGATATCGAACCTTGGGGGAAAGGGGCACTTGAGGTCAGGTGGAATCTTTGATTTTGTTATGGATGGGTTCTAGTGGAATCTTATGTTCCATATGTTGGTATGTATGCCCAGAGAACCAATCATATGATGATTGTGATATGGCATTAGATACCTGATTTGATAATAATAAAGGCAAGCTTCTGAATTATTTTGTATATTTAGTTATGAGATAATGAACTACACAATAAATGTCTAGAGAATGATATTACTCAATGATGTATGTCTTCAAGTATGTGACTTAGAAGAATGAGATCATATGAATGTTAAGAGTATATACATTCTCACTATGTCCCTGATTGGTTGTTATTATGGAAGGTAGATAGACAACAATAACACATAACATCATAGTGTGAGTTGGTTGATGACTAAATATCATTAGTCATGATATGGAAATATCAAACCAAGCACACAGATACATGTTAGGGAACAGTGTATCAGACAGACCCACCATGAGAATGACACATGGAAGCCATCATCATGGAAGTCATAGTCAGCTCTCACAGTGATGGTGGTAATTGTGGTTCTTAGACCTGAAATCACTACACTCATCACATGTTGTTGGGTATGCTTTGACATCATCAAACGTAGTCCTGAACTATGGATTGTTATAACAGTGATGATTGGGTGACTTTGACACATGGGGATTGACTGTGAGTGATAGATATGGAATTTTTCCCTCCGATAGGAGTATGATATCCAAGGACTTTTGATTAGCGAGATTGGGAAAGTATGGCCATATGTGTGTGAGTCAATATGTGATATTGAGCTTACATATATCTCATGTACTCTGCTCTGGTTCTTTTTTTTTGGTCGGCCAAAAAACGTGTTACTATAAACCAAAACTTTAGGTACAAAGTGCCTCAAAAATAACTAGATCTATGTGTCTCCACGCAGGAAGAAACATCAGATCTGAACGTAAGAAAGAAAACCCCAAAAAATCCAAAACCTAAGAGCAGAAAAAGGACTAAAACGAGGAAAACAACTACAGAAGAAACAGAGAGATGACACACAGGATCATTGAGCACACCCACAAAAGTATCTATGAAGACACCTCTCCTCTCTACTGCAAACCATTCACCAGGAATAGCCATAGGCCTGCAACATAGGACAAAGGATAACTGGGAACACAGAGAAACAAAGAGAAATGCTCAATCTGCCACATCCAAACATTCTCCCTGGAGCACGCATGATCTGCCACACCAAACTAAGCTCCACCAAAATGAAGAAAACAGCCTCCAAGCCAGATACAAAACCTGAATAGGGATAACCACCTTTGGCTCACCTAGCAACTGTGCAACCAATCATCATCCAACCAGTACCACTACGATCAAAGCACCCACAAATATATGCTACTGGAGAGGAATCCAACCAACTACAAAGGAACTAAGTGAACCAGGATAAAATGGACATCCCAGCCAGAATAAAACCTCAGCTCAGAAACCTGCACATAAGCAAAACTAGCAGAGAAACCTTAGATGGACTCGGACAAGCCTAGCATGGGAATCTCTTCAGCACCAGTCCTCTTATGTCTTTTCTTCTTTTTCTTTGATCTTGGCTCCTTGTTCACACTGAAATCGTCAGTTAGTTCCTGATCGAACTTGTAAGAGCAAACCGAGGACCCTTCATCAGAATTACAAGTGAGCCTCTGCTAGAATTCCATAGAAATCCCAGTATCAAGAGCGAGTTGCTTCAAGCAGGGAGGAGTAGCAACTGGTTTGGAGGATGTAATCTCCCATTCCAAATTCAGAGCACCCGCAACCACAGTTGGAGAGCAGCTCCTCATATTAGGTTCCGACTGAACACCAAGGAGGTTAACCGCCCTATGCTCTGCTTCTGAATTATGCCTAGAAACTTCACTGTTGTTGGGACTCTTCTCCTCGGCATACTGTCGAACATCTGCACGCCTACTGTTCTTTCCGGCTCTCAGTTGCAGCTGACTCTGCATCGGCTTGCTCCCTGTTACCTTGGGGTAAGAGGACAGACGATGACCAAATTGAGAACACCCTGAACATACCTGAGGTTTCACCACATAGCCAACCCTCAAGTTCCTGGGACTCCCGTCTATATTGACCATCACTGACCTTGGGAAGACAGAGCCAGCTGCAACCTCCACGCATGCCGTGGCTTCACCCAAACAATGAACGGAAAGGCTGGAGTCTTCAACATCAAGAGGCTTACCAATGAGGCTGGCGACTCCGCTGATCCTTCTCGATGTCCAATGCAGCCCTGGATTTTCGATTTTGATCCATATGGGGAGCTTCGGGAACGAGAGAGGCTGGAGAGGGGAACCAGGTTCCCAAGCCTGGACAATAATCAGAGAACCGTCCATCATCCAAGGCGCCTCGCACAGTATTCTCCCTCTTTCCTTCGCCGTGGGCAGCTTCACGATGAATCCCTCAGTCTCCTCGGCGATGATGTCGAAAGCATCACTTGGCCTCCACTGACGGCGAATCCATCCTTGTAGCTGGCTTCGAAACGGCTTCCTCCCCGTAAATCTGATCGAAACATACTCCTGCCAGGATGGAAGTGGCTCATCCTCGCTTGAAATGGAGAAGCACTTCACCCCGTCGACGATGACTGGTTCGATGTAGTTGACACAGGATATGTCCTCGCAGGGCAACCCTGCTCTACTAGAAGAAAGCCAGTCGCTCACCTTGCTTCCTGCCGAGATATCCCCTGTATCATCAGGCGGGCGAGTTGGAGAAGAAGGTGGAGTTGCGGGCTTGGTTGAGGAGGACGACGCCTCTGAGCTGCCTCCACCCTGGGACGACTGGTTTCTCTTCGCTCCTTCAGCCGCTCTTGAGCTATCAGGAGGAGCCAAAGTAGGCTCTGGAGATGGAACCCTCGTCCCATTAACGGCGCCGCCCCTAGGGTTATCTCCCTTCCCGTGACCTCGACCTCCTCTTCCGCCTCTCCGCGACATCACGGACTCTTCTCCGCGACATCACCTGCTCTGGTTCAAGGAACAATATTGAATAATAATGAGGATGACTACTCCATGCCTCTAGTTCAATCTGGATATCAGTGACAAAGGAATTATACAAACAATATAACACCATACACAGATTTTAGGTTGAAGTTGCTCCCCAACTTTCCATTCACTTGGGTAGCAATGATGTGCGACTAGACACCACTCTTTGCTTGTGATGTCATAAGCTAGTTATGGACATTCACGGCCAACGTGATATGTGACCTATAGGGTCACACACATAGGAACTCATCTAGAAGAGGAGTTTGATCTTGAATGATAATTGAACTAATTAATAAAGTGTTTAGGTATTTCAATTCACACAACAAATCAGCTGACTAGACTGTCGAATGATCGGTTCAAGTGTTGAGACTATTGTTTGGAGTTTCAGGCTGATTGTTTTGTACTTGGTTTGAATTTTTCCTGATCTGGGCTGCGAGACACCCGTATCGCTTGTACAAAATGGACGTCTAGTTTGGTGTGAGACACCCATCTTAATTGCACCAACTGGCCATCTGGATTGGTGTGAGATGTCCATCTCAGTTGCACCAAACGAGTGTCTGGCTTGGTGTGATACACCCATCTTAGTTGCACAAAATGCCCATTCTGGGATACATCAAGTTGAGTAATAATTGTAATTCAATTACCAACATACATGCATAACTAGAAGGTGCAAAACTACCGTGTTGCACCATTTTTTCACACGCAAGTTGTGAAACTTCTAGAAAAGTTGTGAAAATTCTAGATCTACTTGTCCTTTCCACTCCCACTTTAGTTTTGCATTGGTTGGGGACTGGGAACCCTGACCCTAACCCCTCCTATATATAGAGGGGTATTGGGGGCTTCCCAGAGTACAACTACTACAAAAAAAATTGATAATCAGTTGCTCTGACAAGTGTTGTCCTCTCTAGTTGTGGTAACCACGAGAGCCCAGGCCAGTCCTACCCAACTAAGGAGGGGTAGCCATGAGAGAGAAACAACTAAGGATCATTGTTGTAGGAGAGCATGTCAGTGACTAGTACACCGATGGGAGGAACAACTCCTTCTTGTTCATTCCTATAGGATGACAGGTTTTCTAGTTGGTCTATGTGGACTACTCTAGAGGCAGGAGTCGGTTGGTTGCTGCTGGAGGGCAACGTCAACTCACAATATGTGGCGAGATCTGAGGAGCCACTATAGCAGTTGTCTGAGTTTGGTGTCTATGGAGGAGCAGTCACACGAGTCTGAGTGTGACTAGGAGCTGCACAGACACCGTCGAAGATAGAGTGTGCATCTACATCGGCAAAGATTGTCGATGGACTTGCTCCAGGACCAGGTATATCTTTGTTAAATCATTCTTCCCATTGCATAGTTATTGACGTGGTCTACTAGTTAATGGAAAAAATGCCAATAAAATTTTTATTTTTTTCTTCCTACCTAATGTCGTATTTCCCTACAGTGGTATAAGAGCCACGTCAATTAATTATGTTTTGAGATAATTAATATGATCATATTTTGGTTTTATTAAGTTTATTTACTTCATGCAATGTGAATATTTAAACTAGCTGATGTGCATGTTTGTATAATCACCACATAAAGAACCCAAACGAATATATATATATATGAAATATATGCAATTTACATGTGTCGCCATAAAATTGATTTTGATGCTGGATGTAAAGCATGGTTATGGCCAAAACCCCATATTTGTGTGTGCATAGTTGTGGATTTTATTCTTATTGTTAATCGGTCTGCGTACCGAGCCTCTCTCTCCTTTCCAAATGTAAATTAATGCTCTTCTTCCTATTTCCCCTTGAATGTAACTCAAGGTTTTCTCCATATACAATGGCAGTAAGAAATAGGATAGTTTTAATTTATGTTTCTATGTGAGATGGCGATCTGCATAAAAGCGAAACGAACGACTTGTGAGATGACCCAATCGACTAGAGGACTGAGGAGGCGAGACTATAGGAGGATGAAATGATTGATTGGTTGCCCAACCGGATGGCTGGAGATGCCTAGACACTGCTTGGACCTGAGAACCAGATAACTATTTTAGCAGAACACAATTGAGTGATGAAAAGGCGAGCCGACCGGTTCAAGAGTTGAACTGATCAACCTGGATTGGTTTGAACACAGATCATCACCAAAAATAGGTTGCATATGATGTGGACCATAGGTTGTAGTGATTCCTTGTGGCTCTAAAGAATTACATTACATGTCCATAACCATCGCTTGTGTGTTTTATTTATTTCATGTTCTCATTTGTGGTTATAGCATGTATATGATACGTACTATATATGTGGTGATTGGCTAAAGTATGTGTATGTATACAAACAAACTCCCTTAACTTAAATATTAAGTCTAAGATGCCTTCCATTAGCAATACACATGAAAAGCTTTATCGACCAAGTGTAGATTTGCATAAAGCATAGTGCCATGTTTATCTCGTAGAAGTGTGACGGTAGATATGTAGATTTGCACAAAGCATGGTGCATATCTATCGTATTGGTTATTGGGTCAGGCTTAACTGGTGACTTGGAGAGCCCAAGCCTAGAGGCATGTGGATGATCATGGTAAGGAGTTGTGCATGTCATCTATCCAAGAGTTGCATATGATGAAATTGGCATGATGGCCTACCTAAATAGTCAGGTTGTGGGCGATCAACAAAATTTGACTCATGACTTGATGAAATATGGATCTTGGCCCACTAGAATATTGTACGTTGTAATATTCTAAATTGATATTGAGGGCTATCAATTCAAATAAAATAGTGGGAGCGATAATAATTAAAGACCTAATTAATATCGTACAAATTATCAAATCAAACCAAATCAAAAATTGTTTTGAAAAGGTTGCAATATTTCTTTGTAGGATCAAATGACAAACACAAACACATTCAAATTGCGATCAGTCCTTTAGAAGGACAAAATGGGATAAAGTTCCACAATTGGTTAAGGACTTTGAGAAGTGTTCTCATCTATGAGAGAAAGCTCTATGTCCTTGATAGACCAAGGCCAGACAAACCCTCTCCAAGTGCACCTAAGGCTATATGGATGCTTATTGAAAGCATACCAATGTTTCCATAAACATTTGAATACCTAATGCTCAGTTGTATGAACTATGAGTTGCATGAGCAACATGAATACATGCACATTCTTGAGATAGTAACACATCTCAAGAATCATGTAAAGCATAGAAGGTATATTGTATCCTGAGCACTAATTGAGTGCAAACTAACAAAGGGAGGTCCAGTAGAACCCCATGTGCTCAATGTGATTGGACACGTAGAATGGCTGGTATTTCTCTTAGGTTAAGAGTTGACCATGAATATGATTGTGTAAGTGTTGCATGAATCATATAGTCATTTTATCAAATGATTGCCATGTTGATGCCAAATCAAGGAATAAGGACACATCTATGATGATGATCAACAGAAGTGAGTCCTAGGGAAAAAGCAAGGCCAGGAAGTGTTCAGAGACTAATCTAAAGCCCAAGTCTTCTACACTCAATAATAGAGAAGGGTAAATGTAAAAGGAATCTGTTCTTTTTCACTTAAAGGATAAAGAAAACAAAGTGCCACCATTTTCATTGGAAAAGAATTATCCTCTTCATATAGGATCTTAGGAAGAAGATAGAGATAGAGATCTCTACTTCAGGACCCGAGAAGAAGTAAGCTAGAACTATATGGAGCAAGGATTGCTGCCACTATAATTAAAGGTTGTCATTCATGGGCACATAATAGAATTAGTGAATTGCTATTACGTACTTGCTAATTATCATATGTTTTGTATGATAAGAACATTATGATCTTTTGTGGTGATGCCCTATGTCTCATAAAATATACTTGATAGTTGTAAAGACAAATGTGTATGGCACATATATTGAATGACTTGATTACTCAAACATTGAATGCCTATAGCACTATCATCTAGAGTGCATAAATGAGAAATGCATTTCTAGAATCCATATGATGGTTATCTAGACTATTTTGGATATTGAACCAATAGAGACATGCATGTCTTATTTGTTGTGCAATATGACCAAAGCATCTTCACTAGATGAGTGGGAGATCGACTATTCCATTAGGACTAGTACATACTTATGTACATAGACCTCATTTGTATTTAATAAAATTTACTGACACGATAAGTAGATATTAAAATTTGTATTTAATGAAATAAAAATTTGGATCTCTTGATGTGTTCAAGGAGATCATAAATGAAGTACATAACGTAACTTGATAAAAGTATTAAGATACCTCGATATGATCGATGTTGAAATATTTTAAACTAAGAGTTTGAGGACCTTCTAGGAGATCATAATAGTATATCATAATGAACTCCACCTAAAACATACTAATGTTTCAGAAACAAAGTATCACACCCTGTTAAGTCATGGTGAGATTATCAATAAAATCTAGTATAACATCATTGACCTGGGTTATGGCTTAACCCTATAAGTTTTGCTTAAGCAAGTTAATTATAAACTTGTTCTAATCTTTTGAAAAGTAATTAAGTCTCTTTGTGAAGTTTATTTTCAAATTTGATCTTATTTGCAAACTATGTGTGTGCACTATATGACAGTCTGAGTGAAAAGTGCAATTTACCCAAAATGAGGGGTTACATTGCAATATGTCACATTTTGAATGTGTCCTAAGTGTTTTAGTATCATAAGAGAGAGAATGATGCTAAGTGATGGCTTGTGAAAAGCCTAAATTTGAAGTATTGAGCTTGTTTGAACAATGTTAGTGCCTTGTGTACCAATTTTGATACATATTGTAATTTACCCAAAATATAGGGTTTATAAGAAAAGTACCACCTCTAGTGTGTCCCTACTCCCTCTATGTATCATTTAGAGGAGATAGAGAGAAGGAGGCACCATGATTGAACCACCTTTAAGTGATGGTACTCTTAGTGATGAAAAGACTAAGAAAGAATTGAAGGTAAAGCCCTTACTTGAGCTATATCGAGTTGTAGACTTAGAATGGGAGTCCCTATCGGCCAAGAGGCCATAGGGGGAGTCTCCTATTGGTTTGTGGACTCTTAAAAAAGGCCATGAATACCTATGCACCTCAGGGAGGTAATCCATGATGGGTTAGATGCCCCTTGCAAAAAGTGTATCAGTTTGCTTTATTTATGAGATAAAGATGATATATCTTATTCAATAAGATAAGGAATGACTGAGATATTATCCCTAGATTATCCTATATACTTTTGCATGTCAATTTAACAGTGTGTGCATGCATGTACATGTGTCAACCATGCATGGCCACGTGTCACCTAGTAGCACATGGTGAAAACACCTCGTATACACCTTTTCTCATGAGCCCAAGTATATATACCTCTCCTTCCACTTACTAATGAAAATTTATGAACCCCACAACTCTCTTTCCTTGAGATATCATGCATAGACTCTTATATATCGTGCATACCACTTTGGTATCGTGCACAAGTGGGGGAGTGTCGAATTAGAGCTTGATATTGGTCATAGAGGAAGGATATCGGTCAGGCAAGGTGATATCAGTCAAGCAAGGTGATATCGGCCACAAGAGGTGAAGATATCGTGCAAAGTGCTAAGGAGGTCAATCCTTGGACTTCTATTATCTCATCTTCAACCTTAGGAATGTAAATCTTTCGAGATTGGAGCTTTGAAGTTATTCATAAGGCGGGTTATATAACTTGAACCCAACTATGTTATTATTCACCACCTATCTTGCTATACTTAATGATCTACTTTCAATTCTGAGATGATCTTGAATATTTGATGAATCTATGAGTTCTAGTAGTTTATTAGACATGTTTTACATGAAATATAATAGTTATAACGAAGTTCTAGAGCTTGAATAAGACAGTATCACCTTATAAAGTGATATCGGGTTCAAGCACCTAAGCAAAGTACCTCTAACCCGATATGGTTATGTACATACAACACTAGCACGATATGATTAAGAGTTTTTACCTTGTTGCACAATATGGATATAAAGTTCACATCTTGATTATTATATGGTGTTAACCATACACCACTTGCACAATATGAAGTCAGGCAAAGACTCCATGCATGATATAGGGTCAAGAATATACTTCTAGATTGATATGCTAAAACCCTAGTTTGAGTAACCCGATATGAGTGAGACAAGCAAGCTCTTATTGCATGATATGATCATGAAGCTCACACCTCACGCACAATATGTTGATTAAGCATACATTTGTGCACAATATAAGACATGGAGTCAAATACATGGTATAACCCGATATGGGTTGAAATACCTTAAACTCAATATGAAACCCAAGATGGGGGTTAACCCGATATGGAGATAGATGATAGCTCATACATGATATGATCCATGTCTTATGAATAATATGGGAGATACCCACTTACACATTATACATGATACAAGTCTAAGCCTATACCTCTTACATGATATAGAGATAGTGAACACTCTAAAAAATATAGAGTTGAAAACCCAAGGTGATGGGTAAACTGATATAAGTGGTGAGTGATACCACATGGATGATATGATTTATATTTCTTGGATGATAGAAATAGAACCTACTTCTACCTTGTAAATGATTAAAGGTTCAATTCATACCTCATGCATGATATGGCCCATTCTACTCGATATGGTGGAAAACCCTAGATGATGGATTGAAATCTAATATACCCTATCCTTTGTGTAATGGATTGTGGTAAGAGAATTCAACTAGACACCTAGCTTGTCATGTAACTATATGATAGGGATGATCCTTGAAGGAATAAAGGGGTTATGATCCTAAGGGTTTACCTAACATGGTAACCCGATATGTTACCCAACATGGAGACCCGATATGATAATCCTAGAAAGGAAACCAATAGGGTATCTTGTATATACTACTTAAACGATATATGATGAGGCATACACTCTATGCCTGATATGGTGCACACCTTGTGCACCATATGGCACCAAGCATATAGCTTATACTCAATATGGGGTCAAGCACCTAGCTCGTACCCGTTATGAAGCTAAGTTGAGATGATAAGAACTAAGTGATAGTCAATCTGATATGGGTACACGATATGATGTTAGGGGATACACCCTAAAACATGACATGGTGATGTGGTTATACCACATGTCTAATATGGATACACAACATGAAATAAAGAATGTATCTTAAAGCAATATTTGATAATATACACCCATCTTGATACCCGATATGGTAGGGATAGTTCAATCATATGTAATTGATTGAGTGACATATGTTGTGTGTTGTGTTAATTTCAATATAAAAGATGATGAGATTTGTTAATAGGTGATCTAATGTTCCTCAAGAGGAGGATTGAACCAACTTGGTATAAATTATGATGCAATTAATAACCTAATAAGGATAAGAGAGACACTTTTATATGTGTAATAAACATGTTGATAAGCATGCATTGATACTCCTAAGATGAGTGGAGTATGAATTAGGGTTTGATTCTAGACATTATAATCTTGAATCCTTAATTTTTTAATAAATGGAAAACCTAACCCTAATGAAGGGTGATGGTATGTTTTTACAACCATAATCGGTTAGATTGAGAAATCCTAACCCTAATAATGGGAAGGATGCACTTTCTTATATCATAGGGTGATGATGTAGATAATCATAACCCTAACCATGGGAAGGATGCATTTCTCTTGAATTGTATAGTGATGTCATATACTATTAAGAGTTTTTCATCATAAAGTGCACACTATTCAAGAATCATGAAATGATGGGAATAGCAAAATATGATCTATGATGTGTTATATAAATATATTTAAATAAGTCTTGTAAGCTGTGTGAAATACTTGTATAACAAGTATAATGTTTATACATTTTGATGTCTTAAAAGATAAGTTGTTGCCTAGTAAGAGGTGACAAGATGTTTAATGAACTATGTGAGCTATGTGAAATACTTGTACAACAAGTGAGATGAATACCTTGGTCTGAGGACTTAGAGGTAATAGTTACCTATTACAGAGGTAATAATGCTATGTGGTGATCTAAGGGTTTGAATACCCAGATCCAGTAATCATGATGATGATGATATGAAGGGATGAAAATCCCCAGTGATGTGATAAGGGACTGAGATCCCTAGTGATATACTTTCAAAAATGTTCCAAAGATCTTAAAAGTACTACCTTTTCTTTATAGCATATATTATAATTCATGTTTGAAACATTGGTTGATGCTAAAAGAATATTGTAATGTACCTAATTAATTAAGTTAAATCTCATCATGTAGTACCCTGACCATAGATCCATCCAGTGTCAGAAATTGTTGATGGTGAAATGAGTTTAACTCAGAAGTGCATATTTTTGAATATGCAAGGGTGAAGGACAAAATATATCCAAACATCCCAATGAAAAATTAGTGTCACGCCTTCCTTATTTATCATAGGATGATGTGAATCTCCCGACCAAATAAGAAATTGATGTATAAATCCTTCTTCATTTCCAAGTGGTGTCGGGATTGAAGTATAAAATCTCCCGACTAGAGAGGAATTGATGTTGATCTTCCTTATCCTTATATTATAATCTGGGAAAGCTACGTGGACTTCTCCTGAAGAGAGTACATGCTATGGCAGTAACTTTATAGAAAAGATGTCGCTATACCCCGGCATGCTATTTGCAGATGACACAAGATGTCCTTCCAGCAGCTGACACAAGATGTCCTGCTAAATCTAAGTGGTCTTGTACTGACTGAGATAGGTGAGGTCTTGACAGTCGGCTCTGCCATTGACCTTGTATGGTACTGATTTCGACTTACTATTGGTCGGTTGGAGCATGAACGGTATACTTCATCTCCTCATGGCATAAGTGTGATTGTCAAATGTAATCAGTCGTGTAGCGTATTTGCTTAAGGATCGAATACAAAAAACATTGGTTGATGCATACTTCAGTTATACATCTTAGTTGATAGATGTTATTTATGTTTCTTTACATTTCTTATAGAATGGATAGATGGTTTATTACTCTACCATGGATAAATGCATTATTTTTCTTGAGTAAAGAGATTACTTTATCATGTTCATACAGTGATTAATCCTACTTTTTAATATAAAAGAACCTCTACTCATTTTTATAATGCTTATCTGTGATAATAATATGGTCGGCGGAGAGTTATATCTCTCATTGGGACTATTTTCTCACCTCGTGGGATCCAAAATTTTTAGGTGGGCATGCATGAAGAGGTAGAGACCATTCTATAGAAGGAGAACAACAGCTGGGACAACAATGACAACTCAGGTTGAGTGTACTATCTGTCGTGTCTTGTAGATAGAAGTCCTATGTGTTGTCTCTGTATTCTCAGGTCCTTGGAGTTAGTATTTAATAGTTTCATGAACGATCTGAGATTTTGGCTTGTATGCCTCGAGGTTTTATGTTGCTTTAGTATATGTTTTGACAAAGCAACTGTAATATGTTGTCCTTAAGATGAGATGAAATAGTGTATGTACTATGTGAACCATGATATATATAAGTTTTGGATCTCTCAGTAAGAGTTTCCTGGTAATGGACCTTCTTGCATAAATGGTTTTAATTCTTAGTGATTTTTTTTAATTTGTTGTTTATGATTATTCTGCAATTATTTACTGGTGATGGCTTGATTTTTTTCGGGTCATCACATCTAGCTAATCTTATAATTTCTTTTGGGCACATGCTTAAACACTAAACAATGTACCAACTAAAATGGTACAAAAGACACCATATGAGATATGGCATGGGAAGTGTCTTGATGAGTCTTTTGTAGTGATTGGGATTGAAGTCTTGTATAAGACACCATATGAGATATGGCATGGGAAGTGTCTTGATGAGTCTTTTGTAGTGATTGGGATTGAAGTCTTATATAAGAAAATGTTTCTTAAAAGCTTTATCCATAAATCACATGAATGTTATCTTGTTAGATACTACTTATATTCCAACTCGACAAAAAAGTGTTTGTTGCTAGGATGGCTGAATTCCTGAATGGAAATTAGTTCCAAAGGAATCAGTGGGAGTACAAGTAGAACTCGAAATGTTAGAGATAGACAAGAAAACATTGAACCTAAAGAGGTACAATAGGAATAAGAAGAATCACAAGTTGTTGTGGAATCTCAAGTTCCTTTTGTAAATACAAAACTCATAGTTTCAGTAGAATGCCTTGAGATTGAAAGATTATGATATCTTATAAAGGCGGTAAGTTGATCATAGTGATGAGTCAACTACCTAGCTAGAAACTATTAAGGAACCAAATTTTGAAAAATGTCTTGAGTCCATGAGATCTATGATGGACTCCATGTAAACCAACAAGGTACGACCTTGATGGATCCACCTAAAGGGGTAAAACCCATATGGTGCATTTGGGTCTTTGTAAGAAGATCAACATGGAAGGGTAGATTGGTTGTAAAGAGTTTAAAACTAGTTCAAATTGTTGAACGTGATGAAGTCTTTCACCAGTTACCATCTGGATAATGCTTGTCATTGCATCTTATTATGAATGTGAGATTTGGCATATGGATGTTAAAACCATATTCCTTAATTGGAATAATTAAGAGGATGTGCATGTGACACAACCTAAAGGTTTTATATATCCATTAATGCAAATAAAGTCTATTAGCTACAAAGGTCAATCTTTGGATTGAAGTAAGCATCTCAGATCTAGAATCTTCTATTTGACAAGATAGTCAAAGGGTTTGACTTAAGTCAGAATGAAGATGGAATCTGTGATTACAAAATATTTAGTGGGAGCATATTGATATTATACATAATGATGCATAATAGGGTCCTTATCCTATAAATATTAAAACCTAGAAAGGAAAGTACCTTCTATATGAAGGGTTTAGGAGAAGCATACTATGTGATAAGGACCAACATCTATAGAGATAGATCTGGAAAGCTTCTTGACCTAAGTAAAAGCACATACATAGATAAGATTTTGAAGGGTTCAACATGTAAGACTCAGTGAGAGAAAACTTGTCCATGTTCCATGGCGTTAGTCTTTGAAGTGCCTAGTGTCCTAGTTCTTATGAAGAATAGGTACACATGGATAGATGCCATTAGATGTATCATTGCAATGCTATGCACTTATCCTGTTATCTGGTATGTATTGGACATGATAAGAAGATATCGAGTAATCTCATAGAAATTGCATATGTATTGGACATGATGAGAGGATATATGTCACATTGCAGTGAGAGTCATTGTACTACCATAAAGAACATCCTTAGATGCTTGTGGAGCACTTAAAGGACTAGTTCCTTGGTTATAGTAATAAGGAAGAGTTGGATGTAAAGGGTTACACCCATGCAAGCTTCCAATCTGACAAAATGATCGCAATCTAAATTTATGTTTGACATTAAATGAAAATTGTAAGCTAGAAAGAGTTTTGAGGTAATGACAGTTGTTCAAATATACAAAATAAGTTGAGTATCTCTGTGTTATAAGAACAACAGAGGATATTGTATGGATCAAGAAGTTCATATGGGTGAACTTATGTGATGTTCCAAACCATTGATGACACAGTAGTAATACTAATGACCAGTGTTCAGGAAATCGGTCTGTGCGGCCGTTTAAGCGGTTCAGACAGGGGACCGCACCGCATATGTCAAAGTGGACCAATAATCAGACCAGGCCTGATTATGCGGCCGATTACCCGCTTATGTGGTTTCTTAATCACCGTTTTTCCGAACACACATACATGGACTTGAAGAAATAAAATTTGTATGATATTTCTGTTGTTTCTAATTAAATGTGTATATGATATTACTGCTCCCTTTCTTCTAATTAATCATTCTATGTTGTCCTTATATGTAATTGTTTAATGTGATATATAATTCTATATGACTGATATATAAATATATATAGATACATTAATTTATTAAAAAAATCCAAAACCATATATACTCCCGCATATACTCCCGCATACCGCATATACTCTATTCAGTGTCCCGTCCGCCCGTACACCGAATAGCGCTTTTCTGAACATTGCTAATGACAACAATGGAGCTACTAGTTAGGCTGGAAATCTCAGATAGCATACTATGGCGCTTCCATCTCATACGAGTAGTCATACATCCAAGAGATGAGAAATTTGCAAAATACCGACTTAAAGAAAACACTGTTAAACCCGCTATAAAATCACTTACATAGCAAATGCATGATGGTCATGCTAGGTCACTCAGGATGAGATCCGTGGGTGATTGTCTCTAAGTGCAAGTGGGAGTATGTTGGTATTATGCCTAGAGAGCCATTATATGATGATTGGGATATGGCATTAGATACCTAATTTGATAATAATAAAGGCAAGCTTCTGATCTATTTTGTATATTTAGTTATGAGATAATGAATTACATAATAATTTTTTAGAGAATGATATTACTCAATGGCATATGTCTTCAAGTACGTGACTTGGAAGAATGAGATCATATGAATATTAAGAGTATATACATTCTCATTATGTCCCTAATCGGTTGTCATTCTGGAAGGTAGATAGACAACAATAACATAAAAGATCAGAGTGTGAGTTGGTTGATGACTAAATCTCATTAGTCATGATATGAAAATATCAAACCAAGCACACAGATACATGTTAGGGAATAGTGTATCAGACAGACCTACCGTGAGACTGACACATGGAAGCCATCATCATGGAAGTCATAGTCAGCTCTCACAATGATGGTGGTGATTGTGGTTCTTAGACCTAAAATCACCACACTCATCACATGTTGTTGGGTATACTTTGACATCATCAAACACAGTCCTAAAACATGGGTTGTTATAACGGTGATGATTGGGTGACTTTGACACATGGGGATTGACTGAGTGATAGATATGGAATTTGTCCCTCTGATAGGAGTATGATATCCAAGGCCTCTTGATTAGAAAGACTGAGAAAAGTATGGCCATATGCATATGAGTCAATATGTGATATTGAGCTTACATATATCTCATGTAGTCTACTCTGGTTCAAGGAACATGATTGAATAATAATGAGGATGACTACTCCGTGCCTCTAGTTCAATATGGATATCAATGACAAAGGAACTATACAAACACTGTAACACCATACACAGATTGTAGGTTGAAGTTGCTCCCCAACTTTCCATTCACTTGGGTAGCAATGATGTGCGACTAGGCACCAGTCTTTGCTTGTGATGTCATAAGCTAGTTATAAACATTGACTGCCAACGTGATATGGGACCTATAGGGTCACACACATAGGAACTCATCTAGAAGAGGAGTTCGATCTTGAATGATAATTGAATTGATTACTAAAGTATTTAGGTATTTCAACTCACACAATAGATCATCTGAATAGACTGTCGAACGATCAGTTCAAGTGTTGAAACTATTTTTGGAGTGTCAGGTTGATTGTTTTCTACTTGGTTGGAACTCTGCCTGATCTGGGTTGTGAGACACCTGTCTCACTTGTGCAAAATGGCCATCTGGCTTGGTACGAGATGCCCATCTCAGTTGCACCAAATGGCCATCTAGATTGGTGCAAGTCGCTGGTCTCAGTTGCACCAAATGGTCATCTGGCTTGGTGTGGGACACCTGTCTCAGTTGCACCAAACACTAGTTTCGGGGAATGTCAAGTTGAGTAGTAATTGGAATTGAATTACCAACATGCGTGCAGAACTAGAAAGTACAAAATGACCATTTTGCTTAGCGAAACGACCATCTCGTTGGGCGAGATGACTGTTTCAATACACGTGGGTTGTGAAACTTCTAGAAAAGTTGTGAAAATTCAATATGTACTTGTCCTTTCCACTCCCGCTTTAGTCCTGCATTGGCTGGGGACTGGTAACCCTGACCCTAACCCCTCCTATATATAGAGGGGTATTGGGGGGCTTCCCAAAGTACAACTACTACACAGACAATTGAGAGTCAGTTGCTCTGACAAGTGTTGTCCTCTCTGGTTGTGGTAACCATGGGAGCCCAGGCAAGTCCTACCTGACTAGGGAGGGATAGCCATGGGAGAGAAACAATTGAGGACCATTGTTGTGGGAGAGCATGTTGGTGATTAGTACACCAACGGGAGGGACAAATCCTTCCTATTTGTTCTTACAGGATGACAGGAGTTCTAGTTGGTCCATGTGGACTACTCTTGAGGTAGGAGTCTGTTAGCTACTGCTAGGAGGGAAACGTCAACTCGCAGTCCGTGGTGAGATCTGAGGAGCCGCTATAGTAGTTGTTTGAGTCTACTATCTGTGGAGCAGCAGTCAGACGAGTCCGAGTGTGATTAGGAGCTGCACAGACACTGTCCAAGACATATTGTGCATCTACATCGACAAGGATTTTTGCTAGACTTGCTCCAGGAATATGTATATCTTTGTGAAACCATCCTTCCCATTGCATAGTTATTGATGCGATCTGCTGGTTAATGGGAAATATGTCAGTAAAATTTTTGTTTCCTCTTCCTACTTGATGTTGTATTTCCCTACACCATAGGCCGTCACTTTCCTGACCTAGATTGCTTCTAGAAAATCAAAAGAAGTATAAAAATCAACAAAAGAATCAACTCAAAAATATAATCACAAAAAAAACTTGAATCATCCAATTATCCCCAATGGAGTCTCAAAATATTTTAACCTCTAAGAAAAATTCTAGCAAATGAGCTAATTTGTAGATCGCATCAAACTTCAAAGAAAATAAAACTTAGAGTTTCCACCATGTTTTATACAAAAAATAATGAGATATGACGACACACATTTAAATTGGTCAGAAAATGTGAAAAGACCAAATATGACTCCACCCATGGGTGGATGAGCAAGGACTGAATTTCATGACCCTATTATGTATGGAAAGGTCTTAGGCACCCCCACATTGCCTGCAAAAATGGTATTGTGTTTTTTTGCAATCTCAAGTTAAAATGATAGTTTTTGGTTAAGTTATAGAAAACAAAGCAACAAAATCTATGAAAAGGTGATCTATAGTTTGTAGGTCATTAAGGCTAGAGATGAGCATGTCTTTACTATCATACCCAAAATACATGAATCTTTGGATGTGTTATTGTAGTCACCTTAGGATTTCCACATTGTATACCCATCATGATAGGTTGGGACCAAGAATGTGAGAAATGAGAGAAGTGATGTGGAGCAGTTTTGGCATGATAATATTTGATCTTTTAGAATAAATCAAGTAAGATTTGAAACACAATTAGCAAGTGAGTACATCTAGATAAAATTGATATAGATAAATAGTTTACTAGTAATCCATTATATAGTTAGGTAATAAAGAAGAAATAGAGCAACTAAGCAGTTACGATCCTAATAGTTAAGCTAAGAAATGTCACCTTCTTGTCATTCTTGCATCCTTTTAGCTTTCAAAAATAGTTTATCTAGATAAATGATTCTCTTGTCATCTTGGAAACTAGAAATAGAAGGGAAATAGTATGATATATGTCTTCATGAGAGCCTAAATTACCAAATGATGTGGTGGGTATTGGGGTTATTTATAATTGAGGGTGGGGGAAACACTTCACATGCAACATTTTGGAACTATTTTTAGGGTTTCAATAAAAAAATTACCATCTCATTTCAAAGTGGAACTGAAAATAGGCATGTTGTGCGTCATGAAATATGGTGTTCCACATGACCCATAGCTTGCATAACACATGATTTTTTCATGTGGTCACTATCCCAGAATCCCACGTTTCATGTCTGCCTATCCTAATCAACGGGAGGATGTCTTTATTTAAAAGTTTTCTATTTTGTTTGTAACTTTATGTGATATCGGATATAGAGTTCAAAGGGACTTTTTTTTACTCTTTTGGGGGAGAAAAAGAGCAGGTCTATAAACTTGATGATCATATTACTTTATTCTCTTTTCCCTAGTCTAATTCTCTTAGCAATTGAATTATTTGAGTAAAGATAGAGAAGGAGAGGGAAAGGAAAGGGGGAGAAATCCACTCTCCTTTTCTAAATCTTTTTCCACTTATAATTCAATTAATGAAGGAAAGAGGGAGGAAGGAGAGGAGAATAAAAAGGGGACAAAAACCCCTTTCATTTTCTTAATACTTTCCTTTCTTAGAACTAAATTAATAAAGGAAGGAGGGAGGAAGGAGAGGAGAAGGAAAAGAGGACATAATCCCCTCTATTTTTCATAATCCTTTCCCACTTGGTTTGAATAAATGAAGGAATGATGGAGGAAGGAGAGGAGAAAGAAAGGAGGATTCAATCCCCTCCTATTTATTTAATCATATTCTCACTTATATTTAAATCAATTAAGGATAGAGAGAATTAGGAGAAGAGAAGGAAAAGGGGGAAATTCCATGTCCTTTTCTCAATCATATACCCACTTGGATTTGATAAACATCCACAAATTTCAACAAAATGATAGTGAAATAATTATTATAGTTATGATTGGAAATGAGCTATATTTGTTATTCCATATTTTTTATTTATTGGATATTACATTAACTTTAAAGAGAATTAAATCAATTGAATTTCCAGTTGGGATGGGGACTGAATATTTTATTCATGACTAATTCAATTGGTAAATTTCTTTAAAAAGGTTTTATAAAAATCTCAATTAATGCAAAAAAATCAATTAGGTTTAGATAAAATATGTCATTTGTCCAAGTACCCTCACTAGTAGAAAATGGTTAATTGGGTGAATAAATCAGGTGATAATGATATCCATATTTTTTGGGAAATGGAACAAATTCCATAAACATAGAACAAATATTATCCTAATTTTTTATTAAGTGAGAAAAAATGGGTGTATCAATGACATCATTGAGAGATAATACTATCAAGAACATAGATTCTTGATTTCAAATTGATTCTCAACATTCATTAACAAAAAAATAGTACATATAGATTTATAACAAGACTAGGACAATGTAAAACTAGAGATAGAGCACCATTAGACTCTGAACCTTGGTAAGGAGGTGGTCACACATAAATTTCATGTAGCCCACACTCAAACACCTAGGGATAGACACCAACACCTAAACTGAAAATATATAGGTGCATACTAGGTCTTGACCCCATAATACACCACCTAAATTAGATAATACTAGTCTACTCTACATAACATGTTTTTTATAGATAATGCAAAGTAATTAGTCATATTTTAGTGATATCAAGTAATAAGAGGATGAAATCATATGACATGGAGGTCTAATTCAGTCAAGTGGGAGTAGATATGACTACTACTTAGTGCTCTAGAAGAAGGTGCAAAAAGGGTGAAAAGGTGTTAGAGAACTAAGAGATGCTACCAAATTGTCTAGATCTGAATGGCTATAGAACAAGTCTAGTTAGTTTCTTCCAACCCTACTGCTTGGGTAGATCTGATCACATATAGGGATGAAGATGGTTGTAGCTTGAAGCATTGTGAAGTCAAAATCATTAATGGAGAAACATTCTACTCAAAAACTATTTTTGAGCATAATGTGGATAAATGGAAGAACACTCAGCAGGTTATGTGTTGGGTCTCTAAACACGATGTTGACTCTTCACAATCATCTGAGAATGACTTGGAAAGCCAAATTCATTTCACATTTTCTCATGCAATAATGATTTCTATGTTGTCAATTTTTGAGACCCTGAGGACATGAAAATGATGATTGAGACAGTTCCATGGGTACTGACAGTCAAGCCACTAATTCTTAATATGATAGTGAGGTGAACCTGTAAGAAGCTTAACATAACATAGCTCTTGATCTGGATTAGAATGCATGATTTGTGTTTTACTTTGGGATGATGAGACTATTAGCATTGTTAAGATCTTTGTAGGAATCCCTCTATGGCTAGATCTACTCACCAAAAAATTCAAATGGATTGAATTTGTAGGAATGCAAGTCCTAATGCATGCTACACCTAAGATCTCTAAGAATTTCGTCTACTAAGTGAATAAGGGGAGGAATATATAGTGAAAATTGAATACGAATGGACCCCAATGAGATGCAGTGAGTCTAATCTTTTTGGGCATGACTAGGGACTTGTGTTAATAAGAAGGTAGTAATAAAAGTATGGTTTTTAATATAGAAATAGATAGATACTAATATGTATTTTGATTGTTTTTTGGAAGTAGAGGTACCGATCATCATGGAAGTTATCAAAAAAAGATACAATGATATTTAATGAAAACATCTTCACTCAACTGAGAAATAATAAGGTGTCCAGTGCATGGAGTAACTATAGCTCTTAATCATTCATTCCATGAAATGTTGAATCAAAGGTACCCATTCAAATGTTTAAGGGAATTTCTTTTTCTCCTAACATATTTGACAATCTTAAGCTATTAGATTAGTGAGATAATATGATAGAAGTTGGCAGGTCTTTGACCCATTATTCAAATGAATAAAAGTTTCAACATTACCTTCTGGAATATCCGTGGGTTGAATAAACTAAGATGCAAAAATATTTGTTACGGAGGTTATTCATGGGAATAATGACATTGTGGTTTATTTTCTTGAAACCAAATAAAAAAGGGAAGATTCCCAAAGATATTAACAATATTATATATAGTTGTAAATGGTTTTCTAACCACGATTGGAATGCTATGGGGATGACTTTGGCAATCTATGAAAATGATAACACCTTCATCAGAAAGATTAGTGAAGATGAACAATTTTCTCACCTTGAAGTTACTGCTTCTAATGAAGTTTTTCAATCTTTAGGTTATCTATGGTCAAAATGAATAGGTGAAAGGAATGATCTTTGCATATATCTTAGCCAAATTAAAAATATGCATGGTGGTTACCTTGGTTTCTTATTGGATGCCTCAATTCAATGAGGTTCTCTAATGATAGGTTTGGCACTTCTGAAACATCCTATAACTCTTTTAAGAATTTTCACGACTTTGTTAATATTAATCATCTTTTTATATTGGTAGTAATTAGGTGGTTCTAAGTTCACTTGGGATAAAAAGAAAGAAGGTAGTAATTTGGTTGTGTCCAATATTGGTAGTGCTCTTTTGAACTCTCATTTTATGGTGTTTTTTCTTTTTCATAGGCTGTTATCTTTGCAAACATTCACAGTGTTCATAGAGTTCTTTTAGTTAACCGTGATAGTAGTGAATTAAAGAAGAAAACCCCTTTTTCACTTTATTAATGTCTCGTCTTCTATTCCTATTTCTTTGATGTGGATAAAGAAGCATGGGAAAATGATGTTGAATGAAATCCCATGTTTAGAATTTACGAAAAGAACTTAAAAAATCACAATCTATTTATATAAGTGGGATAACAAAGTTGTTGGAAACATAACCTATGTTATAGATACCAAGGAATTCTAAAGTTGTCCTTGTTTAAATATTTACATAATATATCCTAGAAATGAGTTCCTTGTTGTAGATACTACTAAGAAAAGGAAATAAGACATTCAAGCTTATGAAGTTGAAGAATCATTCTTGAAATATAAATGTAAAGTACAATGTCTTAAACTTGGGGATCAAAATTCTAAGTTTTTTATGCCTCTCTGGAAATAAGGAGACAAATAAATACTATAAACTATCTTATGATTAATGACACCCAATTCTTAAAAGAAAAAAAAATATTTATTAGTCATATTTGCGACTTTTGTAATGATTTTTCAAAAAAAAATAGGTGATGATTATCCTACTTTAATATATGATTTAACCTTTAAATAGTTGAATACTTCTCAATTTAGCTTATCGCTACTGATGAAATGGAGAAAGTGGTCAAAGATTCTAATGGAGATAAGTCCTCTGGGCCTGATGGTTTTAACTATTACTTTTATAAAGTTTGTTGGCACATTATAAGGGGATATATCATTTATATAATTCATATTTATTCTAGTAGATGTATTCTAAAAGTAGTTAATAGCACCATTATTTATTTGATTCCTAGGTCTAAACTATACATTCATATGGAGACAGGAGGCCTATTATTTTATATAATGTTTTGTACAAGATTAATTCAAAAGGTCTATCTACATGCCTATTATTATTGATCTAGATCTTATTAAAGGTAGATCGATTTTGATTCCACTCTCCTTCTGAATGATTTGATCAATAACATTACCAAGAGCTCAACTCCTAATAAATGTGTGAAGATGGATAGTATGAAGGCCTATGATTCAGTTAATTGGAATTCTCATATTTCTTTTCTTGGAAATATCTACTTTCCTCAACTTTTGTCAACTGGATTACCAAAACTATTCACTCCATCAGTTTCAAAGTTCTGGTGATGGGGTTCCATAATATGTTTTTAATCCATATAGGGGTATTAGATTTTTTTTCTCTTTCCATTGTAGGTTTCCCCAAAATATAAATGATGTTGCAAACTTAGGTATTTGCAAGGGCATCAATGCTTCTTGCAAATTCTTCATTCATGAATATGAGTGACGAAATAGTATCATTCTATGTAACATAGCTAATTATTAAAATAGTACCCAAGACATTCTGAACATCAAGGTGGGGGATTTCATATAAAGTATTTTGGTTTTTTCCTATTTCAAGGTAAACTATCTAAGAATCTTTATGCTCCTAATATAGACAACACTAAGATGAGATTCGAAGGTTGGAAATAAATCATCTTTCATTTACAGTCAGAGTTGAACTTATTATCTTCACTCTCTCTTCATTCCACCTTTATTAGGATTCTCAATTTCCTCTTCCAAGCAATATTTTAAGGAGATTGATCAGTTGTGTATAAACAATCTCTAGTGTGGGTCTCAAATGAATAAAATCATTCATTTTGTTCCATGGAAGTATATTTTTCGGCCTAAAAAAAGGTGGACACTCTATTACAAATAAAATTAATATTAGCAGAGCTCATGTAGATAAGAATATTTGTAACATTGCTATGAAGAAAGACAACTTGTGGGTTATATGGGTCCACAAAAGATATTTAAATGGTGATTCTTTTTGGATGGTGTTGATTATTTGATCCCTCATGGCCCTAGAAGAAGCTTCTTCATTTCATATCTAATATGATTCCTTTAGTGTGGGATGTTGTTGAAATGGGGCTAATACTTTCATATGGAGAGATCCTTGGATTAATCTGGGAGTTTTCCTTGATGATGTTCTTGATGGAAGGGATGTGTTACATTTTGTAAAAGGCAAGCTTGATGTATGTTCATATTTATTGTATGGAGATTGGGCAACTCCTAGATCCATGAACTACAAAAGGATTGCAAATTATAATAAGGCTAAAATCATGGAACTTGTAAAGGATTTGATGATATTGGGTGGAAAAGAGAGAAGTAAAATTAACTACTTTTGGGATGCTCAAAATGTAGTATCTAAAATGGATGCTCATATAAAGGATTTGATGATCTTCCCAATCCAACATTTATTACATTGTAGTGCTTAGTCACATTTATTATTATTTTGGATGCTCAAAATGTATTGGACTTTTCAAGAATTTCCTTTTATTCCTACAACTTATGGCGCGATAAGGCCACAAGGCATATAGGTGACCAATTAAGGTATCTGGAGAATCCAATCTTCGTTATACCTCTTTCTAAAACTAGTGAATATTGCTTCAAATGTACATCGATGATGTGGTTTTATCCTCACTTCTCATTCATTGTTTCCTAAGAGGTTAGACAATGACTTCAAAGACATACATAATGGTCACATGAGCTTCCTATGTGTTCTATTAGCATAATAAATATATGTTGGATTTTCTTATTTTGAAGTACATATTTTTTATAAGTATATGACATTAGTTTCACGATAGTACTATCTCAATATTTCTTGGATTCATGTTTCTTCTATCCATTATCCTTTGTATGTTACACTGTCATGTTGGATTTTTTTTATCAAAGAAATCATGTCTCCACTTTTTAATTTTTCAAATTAAAACTTCACATTACATCATAGCAAATAAGAGAAAATCTTACATAAGGATAAAAAACCTTAGATGAAAGAAGCTAAAAAGTAAATATGTAAGGTAAGATATTAGAGCACAACTTGTGGGTTAGATACATCCAATACATTTTGAGCATCCAAAATTCCATATATGTGACTAAGCACTACAATGTAATAAATGTTGGATTGGGTTTCGATAGAGAAGATGATTTGTTTATGGTTATGAAGTGTAGAAAAAAGCTATAAGACATATAATCCTGGGCATAATCCTTCATCTAGTATTTTGTACACATTTAATATCATGGTTACACCACAATGGTTCTTTCTTAGGTGAATAATCCAAGCCAAGCTATGGAAATCCAAGAGCTCTTAATAAATATCATTATACTAAAAAAATCACATGGATACATATTCTCTTCATAGTCAATGATCACACACATGATACAAATAAAAAAGGAGAAGAGGTTAGGTTTTTTTTATTTTTAAAAACATTTCCCCAGAAAACACCCTATGGAGGGTATCTATAACACAGCTTAAAACTCTGATGGACCTAGGTATTCATAGTAAAATAATTAGAGAAGAGTAAATAAATAAACATAATGTAAGATATGCAGCTAACTTTGAAATAAAATTCTTTTGAATATAGGTTCAATGAAATTGATTGAGATTTTTCATCCTTTTTTGGATGCTATTAAAGGAGAACAAGGCTCATCTTATAAAAAATCTCATCTTTGAAATAAAGGCCACTATCAGTTGTGTAATATCCATAAAAAGTCACTCCATGAGTTGGCGGGAGGAAGGTTGTGAAATAGATATAGAAATTGTGCACATGGACTAAGGTACTACCTTGAAGGTTTTCTTGAGATGTGTAATTATGATTGTTGGAGATACCAACATGTTGGTTGTGGTGGTAGAAATGACAAAGCTTCCAACATGATGTTGGATACATACATAGGTTTCATGTCACAATGCTTCTATTGTTGATGCAGAGATAATGTCGGTCATACAATTGTTGTCAACAGCCAATATGCACATTTCATCATGGAGGTGAGATATGTCAATTAGGATGTGGACTCCAATGTTCACACAATAGAATAAACCATTATGCATGTTCATAATCAAAATCCTAATATTTATTGGTCTTTCTTATAGGTGTATGCCCTCATCGTCTTCCTTATCAATTTTTGTAGTGATCTAGGACACTATGACAACATGTAGATGGATCCTTTCAATAAAAAACATTGCACTAATATCATGGTGAAGTATGAAAGATTCATCATGATAGGAGTAAATTCCCATGATGATGTCAATTCTGATTAAAACACATGAATGACTCAATATTGGTAGACTTGTGGTGGTGTGGCTCATCCTAATCCCCATTACAAGTCTAACTACATCCTAAAGTTGGTTGAATATCAAATGAATCCAACTACACAATTGTATCATTGAGACCTCAATAAGAGTCGGTAATCCTAACAGATTCATCTTCAAAAACTCTAGGTAGGTGACATATCATAATTTTAAGTGTATATTAATACATTATTAGTACCTTGTATCATATCACTAAACTTGATGTACACTTATGGTATCCGCAAAGTAGAAAATGTCTTAGTTGGTGTACTACAATATGATCCACAAAACATAAAAGGATGCATTAGGGATTTCCACCAAGAAAGGTTACCACCCTTTATTTATGCACTAGCACAAAGCAACTTCTATACTTCTGTTGTACAATGACACAACTACAAAATAATTGTCAATGTTGTATAGAAAATTAAGTAAAAGTTCTAGATGGTAATTGACATTCGAATTCAATATGTTGAGCGTAATGACATTCTCATGCTAATGACTTGGCTGGTGGTGGTAGTCACCCAATCAATTATTCAGGTTCTATTGTGCATTTACATTTCACAAACAAATATTTAGGTAATTATAAGCATGAATCAATATTGAATAGAGTGTAATCCATTTTTACAACTTCATATGATATGTGTCTTGAGAGTCTTGAGACTAGGATCAATCTAGAAATATAAGGTTTATTTTTGCTTGAGGATTTTAGCATTGACAATCTGCTTGTTTTTAAGTACTTCATGAGGGATTAACAAAAATCCCAATGTCATCTTTTATGTAGTCATAGAGAGCATGTTTTAGACATTGCAATCTGATTTGAAAATCAAATGTGGTCGATGAATAACCTCCACAAAGCTGCCTCACCATGTTGGTTTTAAAAAGTAAGATTCCTCATTTTTCATCATGTTTGCACTAGGATTGAGGGTAGATGAATATATGTCCTTGTAAAGACCTAGTTATGGGGAAGAAGAGCATGAGTATCAAGCTCATTTTATTATTGTAGCATGATTGAAAGCACACACCATTGTATCATGGCGCTACATTGTAGATGAGGGCACTAAGGCATCTCGTATGTATTGTATCACCTTTATTGATAAAGGAGCATAAGGTATACAAGGAGGAACCCTATATTCTCACCTACATGCATATATTGTGAGATGCAATACCCTATACCCCTAGTTTGAGACACACAACAATAGTCCCAGGTGTAGCCACACTAAAACATGGAATTGGGGTCCTTGTCAGCATCTAATAGAGCCTCATCTAGAATCATGATTAAGTTTTGTCAAGGATTGATTTGAAGGAATAAGAGTTTGGGTATTTTCTAATTGATAAAAGTTTTAGGATCAAGTATCTTTCCCAATACAAATGGAGATTAGAAACAAGCCTCAATATTTTATCCTAATATATATTCAATAGACCTAAGTCTAAAAGTCAGAGTCCACACACCTAAATAAATAGTTTAGGGTATTTGGATTATATTCTTCTTTACGAATCCCTCCAATAAATATTATAAAAACACTTTTCCATTTTTGCAACCTATCTATATAATTAGCATGTAAATTTTTATTGTAAGATAGATTTTCTTATTTTTTAGATGTTTCATGAAAATGTTATTTATTTTAAAATATAAGTTAACAAATAAATACCTTAATTAAAACATTGATATAGAACGAGTTGACATTTTAGTCACTAGGCATGATAAGGGTAGGGTAGGAAATTTGTCAAATGTAAATAATATTGTCACCAAAATAAATATAGGAATCAAAAATAAAACCTATCCCCAAGTATTTGACATAAATAATGTGCACACGAGGGCCATCACAATGAATAATAAGAAAATTTCTTCCTTCATCCCATTCACAAGGACCATGAACTAGAACTAAATTCTAGTGAGCCATCTCAACATTACATTGACCTCACATGTGGGAGAGATCTCAACATGCTCTCATGGTTAGGCTGGCCCAAAAAGGCTAAGCTCAAGGTCAAACGTTCATGGGGACATGGAACTAGAGTTCTTGCCATGATAATACTAGAGATGATGATTTGAGATCAGAGGAAACTAAATCCTAGTGTAAAAAAATAATGCACACAAGATGTGGAACCTAAACTCCAAACACGCACAAGTATGGAGCACCAAACCGAAGATTCTAACACAATAAAAGATAAAACGAAGGATAGAGATGGTAGTTGAAATTATAGGTTCAAGACATAGTTAAAACAAAGAAAAAGGGGAAACATGAAAAATTACTTGTGATCAGGAACTTGAAATTTTGAGAAGCTTCACATAGTCTTCCTTAATTGATCCTCGTCCTCACTAAGATCTTTGTAGTTCTCTCATTCCTAATACAAGATTCGGTAGACAACATGAGACAATTAAAGTTTGGAAGGTCGGATCGAGGGAAAATAGATGCAAATCACATGTTGCTCCAGGTTAAGAAAGATTGTTTTGGTCAATAGGGATCATGTAAATATAGGTATGAGGATTAGTTAGGGGTTGTCTTTTTAAATAAAAGTGGGAACAATGGTGTCTAGAATTTGATAGGGTAGTATACTGAGAAAATCCCTACGAAGGATGGTTAACTTTGGTTTCATGAGACAACACTATAGGGAAATGATAGAGAGATTGAGGTGGATCAGAGAGGCAGAATAAATTTGATATGGTATTGGGTTATGGTTCATACTAAAAATGTAATTGCAAGAGGAAGAATGATTGGGGTGTTGTTGATTAGAATCATGCACTAACATAAAATCTAGCGGTAAGTGAAACCTATAAACCAAAGGAAAGGGAACACAATTTCTTATACATACTCAGTTTCCAAATCAGTTTTCTAAAAAATGATTCGTTTTCTAATTAAGTATTTTTCTTTTTGTAATTTAGTTTCCTATCTACAATTACCAAATGATTTTATATTTGAAACCTATACTAATTAATGTGAGTTATTTAAGTTTCTGCCAGTTCTCCACTTTTAAGTACATTAATTCATTACCTAAACAACTTGGATTTTAAGTCTTTTATCATGATAAATGTTGTACATGTATGTATTTATTTACAATATTTTGTATTTCACTTCTTTTATCTATATCCACTCCTCGTAAAAGCATTTTGGAAATATTTTAATTTAAAAGCTAATTAATTAACATAGTATAATATTAAATCCTTACTTTAACACTAATTCATTCAATTAATAATATCTCCTAAATTAGGGCATTTAGTATTACCACTACACTTCTATGACTCCTAGTCCACATACAATCAGTAAATTAAAAGGGGGAAGTATTCTAATATTACTACTATCTAAAAGTGTATACATGGAAGTAATGTCAAGATTTATACCTACGTTTGTGTATGTTACTATGAGGCAAACACAATCACCTATTAACCATAGTTTACGATATACCATCATCCATAATGATTAAAAGATAGTTCATGATCCAAGTTTGTGTGGAAAAACCACCCAAATATACTACCTCCAATGTGGATTCGTCCAAGAATAAAAAGTAGACAAGTCATCTTTCTCTGACGAAACTATTGCTCCTTGCATCACCATACGAGTTATTCAACGTGCCACTCAAAAATTTGTATTGGCATGAAAATTGGGCAAATGCAATACCCAATAGAAATAATGCTTACATATCATGCAAAGAATCTCTAGGAGATTCAAGCCTAGAAGTTATGCTTTAAGATGTTTGAGGACTTTTGGTATTTCTACAAAGTGCTCTACTAGATAAATTCAAGGCTTATGAATTTTCCTAGTACAAAGGATGAGGCAACCTAAATTTGCATGTGCATCTATTGCTCTATAATGATTAAAGGTTATGCCATGAAAATATCGTAATCCTTTATTACAACCATAATTGGAAGGACCAGTATTGACTAGGTTATTTGTAGAAGCAGGAGATGTTCATGTTTTCCTCTAACCTTTCCAATAGGTTTATCAACCAGTAATTATAAATCATCTATTATCTGCCTATCTAGGTTATTCTCGATGCCCATACACAAAGGTTGATAAAATCATTCATCTAGTTTAATAATTGATCGAGTGAGATGGCTACACATACTTACAACAAGCCATACTACAAGGAAGACATTTGTATTACAATCAAAACAATATTGCATGCCTTATCAATAATGATGACATTCTAGTTATATAAATCATTATGTGTTCTCGTTCAAACAAGCACTAACACCAAATACACCATCAACATAGGTGTTTATAAGAACATTGGCCTCACACTAAACATGATGGTAAAGATAGGAGCTGGCACCAAGGGAACCTTTTGCTGCAATAAACACCATATACATTCTCACGACATCAAATAAAACCAAGAAGGCCCATCCTACAACAACCACCACAACATTTAGTCCTACACTAATAGTTGTGGTTCAATAGTCGGTACCAGCTCAACCACCTCCATGAGCGCATGGTAACTATCTGTAACCAACATATTACAATATATAAAGGATGAAACTATTCTTCCTCATTCTAACAAGTGATCTTAAAATTGACAATCCAAGTTGTTGCATGGATAGATGCAATTCAACAACCTATTACTCTAGAAACAACATAGAGCCTACACATCCACACAATTTTGAGAATGTTGCACTAAGAAAACCTTTGCGGAAGGTCACCTTATTGATGTGCACTCATTTTTATTTGTTCCCTACAATAAAAAGTATGCCCAAGCTTTCAACACAAGGGCCTCTACCAAATACACTACAAAAGAACTTGGATGCCACATTATTGCCCATTCCACATCGTCTAAGGGCACATCATTGATAATTACCACATCTCCATGCATGTTTAATATTGTAAGTCATTGAAGATGACAAACTAGAGGTCAGCCATGATTTATATGATGTTGCAACTGTAGATCGAATTTTACAAATTCTAAATCCATAACTGATCATCTGAACCATGAGTCCGCTTTGCAAATTATGTATATAGGAGAAACTAATTGTTTGGGAGAGCTCCTCCTTTTCCATTTATAGATCATGGGTGATCTTAAACCAAATACTAAAAAGTCAGAAGGAATCCTCAAAATGATCTTTTTCATGCTTTTAAAGTTGGACGAGCATGCTCTCACTTATCTAATGGAACACCTTTAGAAGCACTTGGAGGTTCTATGCACATGAAAGTGTGGCCAAAAGATCCTATAATATAAATATACATAAGTAAGGTTACCACCTCTTCACAAACATGTCATCCTAGGATGATAAACACAACCTAGATAGTGGAACCAAAAGAAAAACTAACCATAAAATGTACTCAAAGGCTACAACATCTCCTAAATATATCCACTAGAAAATATATTGGAGGTCTTCAATTACCCTGAGCAAGAGGTGACACCTACTTGAACTTTCTAGAAGCATAACCTACATCAAATTTTTTTCTTTCATCACACTCTAGGAGACAATATCAATGATTGTAAAACTCTAAAAAGGGAGATCATCCATTTTTACACTAATAATCCATTTGATCTGATTAGACATAGAAATTTATTATTTATCAATGCCCCACCTTCATCGGATCCATCTAAGTTATAGAACACTAAACTATAATGCCAATATGTGTTCCATGAGGACCCATCAAGGTTCTAGTTGCTATGTCAAACACAAAGAAGAAATATTTTGTCACGATAGGCATTGAGGTTCTATTAATGAAACCCCCACCATCCATGCATGTCAAGTGTTGTTGGCACCAACATCAATCCTATCACACCGGGAACCTTGAATTTATATCCAATTGTTGAAATCTGCACAATGACAACATGTTTTGACCACAAAAGTTTAGTTTGTATGTACAACAAAAATCAATGAGACACAATGACTCGAAACACTCTCCTCCCAAATAACTCCCATACATTCAATAAGAGAACCCACACTAAATGCTTCATATAGCAGTTGAGGATGATGATAATGACAATACAAGTAGCACAAAATTATCACCTACTTAGGAAAGGCCATGAAATCAACAAAAGATACTCCCACCACCAAGGCATTGATCACATTACCTTCTTGGTACATCAAAATTTCTAGTTTATTAAACCTAAAAAATCACCAATGCCCTTAGAACAATTTATCTCTCATATCATTAAGAAGGCACATAAATCTTAATCTTCAATAATCTACAATGATAGTAGGATACTAAAGGCTTCATGTGGTCTTGTTGATATTATGAAGAACACAACGTGGACTTGATGCAAAGCTCCCCTTCTCACAAGTATATCATCCTCAAGGTTCTTCTAGGGACCTTTGTCCCAATTGAGTTTCAACTAGATAAGCTTCCCCATGTCATTTCTTTAACTGCCAATCCAAAGTTCACCACATTCTTAGAAGGAGAGATACCATAGGGATTGGAGTCCCATCCCTCCCTATATATCACTATTATCAATGTGGGCATGAAGATTCAGATTGTCTTCATTGATAATTGCACATGACTAAACACCTACTCCAATAAGGTGTTCATCATATTGGGGATCAATCATAGCAACATCCACCTAGCCCTTACCATGGCAACAATCTTTGAGAGATCAAACAAATACATAATGGGAGAGATTCACCTCACCATGCATTTCATACCAAAAACCTACAATAAGGTCTTCATGATCATTTATATGAATGCATACTTCAACCTATTGTTGGGACAACCATGTATCAATAAGAATAAGGTCCTCCTTTCATATTTTTATCAATGTTGACAATTTAGGGATGACCATACTATAAGGTTTTGAGGCAAGGGGGCGCAATGCATATACAATATTGTTTCCAACAAAAACTCTAATCCAATGAATTTGTTGTACACATAAAATGTCAGTATATTAAAGACATAGAAGGAATATTCAATATAAATTGGTGCACACCAGTTGTCCTACAACTAGAAACATATTATGTCATGTAGAATTCTCATTTTTGAATTCAGATCCAAAGTCATTTCTATTGTCATTGTATCATCCTCACAGCAACACTTTGACTTCTCCTAGAAGAAGTTGCTTGTCCTCAAGCCTTCAAACAAGGGCCTCGAGCTCTATGTCATCCACACAGATGTAGGATCTCTTTGTGCACCATCTTGATCACCAACAGGAAGTAGGACTCAGATTCATCAACATTCTAGAGTCTCTCTCTCTCATTCTCATTCTCATTCTCATTCTCCTTCTCATTCTATTTCATGATGTCATCTTTAGCATGAGTTTTTCTCTATTTAAGAGGAAGAAATCTTGTACCACTTGTGTCTCAATGTGTGCAAGAGTATCTAATCCCCTTGAATGTACATAATTTATATCGGAGGGTCATGGGATTGGATTTCCAAAATCCAATCATGTTCCTAACCTCAATTCAAAATGGAAATGAACTAAAATAACTCATACAAACTTCCCAAACCATCGGTTGGCCATCTGGTGAATTGGTTGGGTCACCCAGTTGACTAGTAGGTACGTCTAATCAATAGGTTAGCCAATCATGGTCTAATTTAATTGAATTGTTCAATTCCAAATCCAGCAAGTATTCTTTTCCCTATCCTATTGACTTATATCCAGTTGACTGGTTGGGTTACATTTTTTATTGATTGGCCAATTTGTAAAATGGTTAGCAATGGATGAACTAATGCCTAGTCTATTGAATGGTCTGAACCATCTAGTTGATCATCTAGCTTTTCTAGACAATTATTTAGGTAGGAAACCAACCTTTAATATTTTTAAACCATTTTTATTTTGTGTGTGATTGGAAACTTCAATTACCTAAGCATCTTGAAGTGTGTGACATAGTACATTTCACCCTATGTTGGCAGTGATGTCAGAGACTTCATAAACAAAGAGTAGAGTTTAGAAAAGATTCATTGCTACCCAAATAATTGGAATAATGAGAACAAGATTAATATGCTTATTACCAATGTTATCATACTTGTATAATCCCCTTTTCATAGATATCTATATTGAACACAAGATATGAAGTAGTCATACTCTTAATGTTCAATATATGTTTCTTGAACCAGAGCACAATATTGATATTATGTGATCTCAATATCATATATTGACTCACATGAGTGTGGTCATGCATTTCATAATCTCACTTAAGAAGTGGCCAAGATATCAATCCAATATGAAGGACGAATTCCACATACATCACTCAAAATAATATACAAGTGTCACAGTGTAGCCAATCACTACATGTATGGAAACCCTTACTCGAAGTCAATTTGAGTAATGTTAAAGTGAACAACATGTTATTACCATAGTGACTTGAGGTCTAAGGTTCATAGTCACCATTATCAAATTGAGATATGACTATGACTTCCATGTGTCATTTTGAAAGTGGGTACATCCACTATGGTCTATTCCATAACAAGTACAATTGGGATTTATATCCAATATCATGAGTAAAGAAACATAGTCATCATTCATCATACACACTACCCTTATGTATAACTTTTGTCCTATAATATCCATGATGATAACTGACTAGGGACATAATAAGAATGAATATTATTGAGTATACATATCATCTCATGTTCAGGTCCTCAACCCAAACCTATAGGGTTAAAACATTATCATAACATTAAAGTACTTATTTCTTATCTCAAGGCAAAACAAACATAATATGTGGAATTACATTTTTAATCAAATATTATATAATATATCATTATACAATCATCGCATGATGGCTCTAAGGGAATACATGCAAAACTCTCCCACTTGAAGTGGAGTCAATCACTCATGACTTGAATTCTAAGTGATATAGTGTGACCATCATGCTTCTATTGTAGAAGTACTTATTTAGGGATCAGTAATATTTCTTTTAGTTGGTACTCTGCAAATCTTTACATCTCCTCTATATATGATCTTTCATATGATATGATATTGTTGTAGTATATGCTTGGAACTTTGAATTGATATGGTTTATTTTGCATGTGCATTAAATTTGTTGTTGTCATAATAAATATCTATGATGTCTTCAATGGTCAGAACCAACCAAAGTTCACTAATAAACTTCTTGATCCATACTATGTCCTTTGTTTCCTTCAATGTGGAAATATTGCCATCTTCTATTCTGGAATCAGCCATTGTCTTTTGCTTGGAACTCTTCTACAATATAGCTTTGTCATTCAATCAAAACATGAAACTTGATTTTGATCGGTATCGTCCTTGTCCATTTGGTAGATTGCATTAAAACAATCCTTTACTACGAACTCTTCTTCTCTTCTATGTATAAATAATTGATCATTTCTTCTTCTTAGTTACTTCAGTAGCAATCAAGTGACATTCACGAAGATGTTATTGGTACCTTCTCATCATTCTCAAAGAATATGAGACATCTACACAATTTCATGTACAAAAAATCTAAATGGATATGCATATGGAATATTATTCTCTCTTTCACTCTCTTATAAAGGTTTGGGACATTGGGTTTTAGAGAGACTTGGTCCATGGAACAATGCATAAGTTTCTTCTCGTATAATCTTGCATGTTGAACCTTGAAAACACTTTGTCAATATATGTACTCTAGATTAGGTGAAGAATCCTTCTAGATGTATCTTTATATGTATGAATTTCTAGAACATTGGATACTTTGCCTAAATCCTTTATGGCAAAGGTATTTCCAAACCAATTATAAAGAAGGCATGTCATTTCCCATCAATAATATGTCATCCACTCATAATGTGATAAATACAATCATTTCCCACTAACCTTCTTATGAACACAATATTCATCTTCATTTTTATGAATTCCAAATATTTGACCATCTCATTAAAACAAATAGTCTAGCTTTTGGATTCTTTCTCTTTGTAGCTTACAAACTTTATTGGCTTCATTATGGGAGATTAAACCTTCAAGTTGTGTCATGTATACATCCTCAAGAATATTCTCATTACAGAAAGTAGTTTTAACGACCATTAACCAAATATTATATTCATGATAAGATACAATAGCAGTCATGATCCTGATGGAATTCACCATGCCCTCTTCTGAGAAAGTTTCATATTAGTCAACATCTTGAACTTGTATAAAATCATATGCAACCTTACAACCTGTATAGGTTTGTACAATATCATACATGGACATCTTTTCCTTGAAGACCCATTTTCACACGATGGGTTTTTCTCTTCAGGTGTATCCACCAAATTCCATCTTTTTTTGGCATACATGGACTCCATCTTATATCTAATGGCCTCAAGCCATTTACTAGAATCCAGTACCTACATAGATTCATTGTAATTTGTTGCCTAATCACCATTCAAGGACAACAAACTATCTGATTGAGTCATGATAAATCCAAATCTCTCTAGATCCAGACGTGTCCTACTAAACCTTTTGAGTATATTTATCTATATGATCAAATTGGGATTCCATAAAGGCTTTTGATTCTCTTTATGTCTCACATACCTCCATAGGTTTACTTTTATCTTGTTGGAATGGAACTTCTTTGAGATCTATTTTCCTCCCTCTAGTTCCTTTTTTAATGAATTCCATTTCATGGAACACAATAATTGTAGCAACAAACACATTGTCATATGGAATATAGAAGTAATAACCCAAAGTTTCTTTAGGCTATCTAACAATGAAATATTTATCCAATTTTGGAAAAGATTTGTAGAGAAACATTTCTTGACATAAGATTGGCATCCCCAATCCTTAATGAGAGACATATTGGGACGATTCCCATTCCATACATCACATTATATTTTCAAACTAAGTTAGAAGGAACATATTTAAGTGCAAGCACGGCAGTTTCAAAATCATATTTGTACAAAAATATGGTGAAAGAGATGGAAATGGAAACAAATTTGTTTTATGTGTGAGTGAGTGAGTGTGTGTGAGTGAGTGAGTATGTGTGGGTGTGTATGTGTGTGACAATGAATTGATGACAAATAGATCTTGGTGAGAACATGAGAAGCATTTGAATAACCATTTGTTTGCTTCACTTTTGATAATATAACTGTATGGATTAAAAGTATGCCTTAATATTTATGATTCCTACAAAATTATGTCATGATCAAATTTATATAGAATTCATAACAGAGGAATACTTTTCAATGTTCTATATTTAATTTTAGGCTGAACATTGAATTTAAACAGTGTATATTGTACATATGGACATGTAAAAGTTTGATTGTATTTATTTTTCTTAGGAAGGTAAATCAATTGATGCTCTTCCCATCTATATAGTCCCATCTATAAAATTGGATTTTAAAAAAAGCTATAGATTTTTAGTTATACAAATTCCTCTCATTCTCTCACCATATGATGTTTCTCACTAGATCACTACCCTATATACACACACACTCACACTCACACACACACACACAAACACAGCATGCACATAGGCACACACACACATATATTCTATAACCCTAGGTCCCTGTTATTTTTTATGAATCTGGACTAGTACACATGGAGATCAGGAGGGCTTTTCTTACTGGAGGGCTCTTTCATGTGGATGATTTAGCAATATTCTTGAACATAAATTTGGAAATCAGCATATAACCTTGTGAAGCTTGAATCCATGTAATATCCTTCATTTCTATCATATTTTCAATGATTTGCTATCCTCTATTATGTTTTTCTTATAAGCCCATTTTGGAAACTAGATCATTTCTTATAAATATGCTATTTTCATCTACTTTGGTCTGGATGGAGCTAGTGCGTGCAAAAGTGAACATTGATCTTGAAATGTGTAGCCTTTGTGCTATGTTTAGTTCTTTCCATGCTGGAGACATTTTCATCCCTTGGGAAATTGATTTAGTCTCTTTCAGTAATCTTTGTGATGCAGTTTCTATGTATAATTACCAATCTTCATTGGTGCATGAAAATGATCTAAAGACAAAAACTTAATGCGGGGTTTGGCTATAGCACACATGATTATCACCTTGATTACTATTACTAACTTTTTTAGAACAAAAAGATGAACTATTTATTGCCATGTAGATGAAAGATCCAAACATTGCATGTAACTTGCCCTACATGACCAATTTTGTCACATTTGATTATTTTGCCATTTTGAGTACATACAATTACTTTGAAAGTTCCTATGATTATTCCTTAAAGTTATAATATGAAACTCAAGAAGATAAAAGTGACTTTTGGTTCCTTACGTGATATAACGCACGTATGTTTGAAATTGAAGAAATTGTCTATGTACATGCGCATTGAGCACTAATTAGGGTTCATTGCTCTAGTGTTTTCATTATTCATATGTGAGTATACCTTTTGAACTCTAACATCTTTTTATATTTTATTTTTTGATCATATGTGAGTAGGACCTTCTAAACTCTAACGTCTTGTTTTGAATGTCTTGTTCTAAAAATACAAGTAAACATACTAATTAATCAGTTGAACCCTAAATTATGCAGTTTGCTTGTGAACGTATAACTTTCCCAATATTTGGAAGTTGGGGAAGTGAAACATCTATTTTTGTATCAATGTTAAGATTGTGAGAAGGTACATATTGTCCAAGTTGTTAAATATATGTAGGTTATTAATAATCCATGAGGTATGGTCCCCTAGGCGCCCTAAAATTACTTTTGTATGAGTGGGGTCAAGGCCATATATCCTATTGATTTATTGTTGTTCCTCCATTGTGGTTAATAACTATATGATATGATGATAGGAAGGCAATAGTGTACATGTGATGTGATAGGTGTTGTGACCTGAGTACCTAGAATGGGCATACTATTTTATGCAGGTCATAGGCCGGTGAGTCCCTACTTTTTGTACTCATAACTACTAAAATGTAGTATGATCATAAGGAGATCAGATAATCTTTATATCATTTTTATTTGGAAAGAGAATTTCATATTCTATAGATTATAGCTTGAGAAGTACATCCCAACTACCTAGGGTTTAATACTAAAATATGTCACCAAGATGTGCATCATTGATTTTGTGTATTTACTTTACTACTTTTACTTAGTATTGCATGTTATTCTCATATATGAAGTGGATGTTTATCATAAACTACCAAATTTAGAATATATGATATATTATCATACTTTGATTTCCTTACAAATGCTTAATATCTGACTGACATTGGTCTCACTCTCATATTATCTAACCATTTTATGGCCTCTTCACTACACCTAGGGGTTTTCCAATGATGAGTCCCCATTACCAGTTCAATAGTAAGATCAAGGTAGGACTTTAGCCTTTGACGTGTCTTAGATCCATTCCAATAGACTTAGGTCCCATGCAGGGTGTTTTACACCATGATGTATCTATGACATAGTTTTTGGATGCATGCCTTGTATATGATCTATGTGTGGTAATCGTAACATGCATAATCTTTTGTATAAATAGGTCATGACCTTAGTTACTTATGATGAAATTGTATAGCTACCATATAATATTGGACACCATGGTACTTTCTTTAAGTTAGCATATGAATATTGTTAAAAAAGTATAGAAGTTTCATTCCTTCTCGATTAAATGACAATATTTAAGAACGATTCAGATTTTTGTTTTGATTTATCATTTTCTAACCTACCCATTCTATGGGTGTATTGATGCATTGATCCTAGGTTTTGGTGCCACATATGGTCTGCAATTTTCCCAAAAAAAAATCCACATAACCATAAATGAGGATTATGTTTTTCTATGGTGTTATCAACCAACACAATAAAGTGGTATATATTACATACCCATTTCCTATCACCTATAGTTTATGCCAATGATAATGTTTTATAACATGAGGCATGCATCATTGGTCTTCAAACAACTAAACAAAAAGGAGTGTCCATGATGATGTCACTGCTGGCTTGTTTGTGATGGTATCATAAATGAATCGCTAATGGAAGATAAAGCAAGATCACTTCATCCCCTACCACAAATCACTAATACGTTGGGTGAATTTGAAGAGATAAAATTCGCCCACTACAATCTGGATCCCATACATATGTAGACATAGCGATGACCCTTTCTTCTTGATTGCACATACAATATTTAGAAATCTTCTCTATTGATCCAAAGATGTTCCCAACCATCTTATTGCATGTAAATATAACTTGAAACACCTATTAATGGCCAACCATGGTTCCATGAAATTAAACACACTTATAATTCCATCCCTTTGCGTAGTGAACCTCCAAGAAGGATCCACAAACCATTAAGTGCATTATGACATAGTATACTAGGTGTGTGAAAGCTTTACTAGAGAGAACACAACCTGAGCCTGGTTCACTACCTTACTCAACTCAAACATGAGGAGGTCACAAAGGAGATCACGAAGGAGGTCAAAAAAAGGTATTTTTGGAAATCGCATGGGTGAATTCACCCTTTCTGAGCATGTATGTCTACTTAGATACTTTTGGCATATGATGGAGGTTGACTATTATAAGTACACCCACAAGTCTAATATCTTCTAGCTTCATTCAGCTAAGTCTTTTCCCACCCAATCATTATTACAACATGGACATATCTTGGGCAATTATAGTATGGTGAATAAATATATACAGTCAAGATTCATATGAGAGTACCCAATGTACATTACTTAATGCTAGTCACCACTAACTATTTCACAAAGTGGGTTGAAGCATATTTACTACACATTGCATCAACATCACATGTGATCAGGTTCCTCACAACATCACACAATATGGTAAACCTATGAGATCATCTCCAACAATGGATACAACTTCATCACCAAGTCATTACATGAATTCCTACACTCATCCAATAAGAAGAACCATCACACTTCTTTGCATCACCCATAGATGAACAACACACTCAAAGATACCAACACAAATATCCTTGAGGTTCGTCCAAAATGACTGTCATCCCACATTTGGAACAAACAATTTCCATTAACTTATTGTCATGGAAAATAAGTATCCAAACATATATAGGGGAAACACCTTGTTCCTTGTCTATAGGAATGAAATATTGTTTCTTATTGAAGTTGAAATACCATAACTTCAAGCACTTGAGGAGGTGGACGTCCTCGAATTAGATCGGTTCCAATACCCAATTTACTCACTCACCGTGATCAAGGAAAGGATACTATAGGTGCTCAAACTTGGATAGTGTTGTCAAGATCATATGAGTCAAGAATTCTCCAACAAGGTTTGTCCTAAAATGTTCAAGAAGGTATATCTCATCATTTGCAAGTTACCAAATCCACATACACATGGAAAATTGAATCCTAAGTGGTAAGGTCCATATGTATTATATGATGTATAAATAGGATCTACTTTGTGAGTATAAGACATAGACAATGATGTCCAAATATTTCTAGCGAACGCCTTCCATGTCAACATGTACAACTAGTGATGATGCTAGATCTTGAGGAGGAAACACATCTAATACATTTTGTACAACCCTTTGTTGATGAGGACAATGATATATGTACATCTTCCAATAACACTCTATTTAACACATTTGAACTTTAGACTTATGATAGGAGGATCTCATACGTCATCTTTAGGCCTTAAGATTCACTATATATTCATCAACCAATATGAAACCAACAAACCTTTCATTTGAGAAGAGACGACTGCATCTAATCACTTGTTCATACTACCAATAAAACATAAGAAGGGTCACATGCTCTATTTCTTGGAAATGTGTTAGGTTTTGACGTTTACCTAACTGCTCCTTTTTCTTAGTGATCTTCTCAAATACAAACATCAATCATTTCAACAATCTTACAAAACATCTTCACAAGTTCCAGTGTTCAATATGGTTTGAAAGATCAAGATTTGTTAAGGAACCTACAACATATTTGGGTATTCTTTAAAATTGGATAATGATATTACTCCATATTAAAGTTTCTTCTCAATGATATTTGGTGAGTGATATACTTTTAACGAGAAAGGAAACACCCAATATCCTCCACCACCAACAAAACCATAAGTAACAAGTTTTCTACATCAATATCATCATACCTAACTCTCATGGATGATGTATTCCACACTATTGTCTCAATCCCTAAGAAATATAATAACATGAGGACCAACATTAGGCAAGCCTCAATCTTTATGTACCTACAAAACCTAGGATCCCATCCTAAGGCTCTAAACATTAATGTTTAGTAATTAGATTATCCTAAATGGACACGGTCTTATAAAAATACATAAAAATTCAAATTTTAATGTTTCAGATGGTAACATCTAGAAATATAGAAAATTCTCCATATGAAGGTTGATGTTACTACAATATTCTATTCTAACCTTGTTGAATACAAACCAAGGCATGTATCCATGAAAAAGTGTAACATGCAAAAGAGACCCAAACATGGTCCACTCAACTTGGGTGCATGTTTAGTTTAGTTCCAATGGGACCCCAAGTATATCTTCTCCCCTAATTAGCGACTCCTTACGTGAATTCTCTATGGAAAAGTATGATCCCTGAATGGTAAAAGTCAAGTTGTGATAGAACTCCTCATTATAAGTGGGTGTTGACTACTGACAATGTATTTAAACAAGGGATAGATATGACTTCATAAAGAAAAAATCATCACCACCACCCACCATCATCATACATATAAACATAGATTCTCACATCACATATCCTCTAGTTCTATTATCATGCTATGAAAAGTCTAGGTCTTTGTTGTTCAAAGTATTGAGTCCTAACATTGTTTGTCATGATATCGACACCTCATTATGAAGATTGATTCGCATATTAAATAACTAGGATCACTAAATAAACTTGAATTCATTCCTAAAATATATCTTCAAATTTTCTCTTAATGATATATAAATACAAAATAACATGAATTTGAAAATTAATCTTTTAACATTAAGTCATAAAAGTATATGTAAGAAACTCTAATTATGGAGAAGTATCATTGTAGATGGATTCTTGACCAATTAATATGCTAGTGTTCAGGTATTAATGGACTTAACCTAGACATATGTGATACATAATTCCATGAATATAACTTTTTATTTGGCCCAATGTTTGACTAAACATGGACGGTCACATAAGTATATAAATGGGTCTAGTCACATGAGAACTTGGTCCCAAATAAGGTAGTTTACAACTTTATAGTGTAATGAAACAAGGTGGGTGGTGTTTCTCATCAGTGGTGTACTTACATTCACTCTTTGATAGTTTTTTATACAGGTAATAGATTTCATGTCATCATTGTTGACTTGTTGGGATTAGATCCCTCTAATGTACTTGATTGTAACAAATAACCACAAAATTATCAATACACTTTTACATGCAGCTTGTGGAATGGTGGACTAGAAAATATATCTATAGTTATTTAGATATTGATTAAACTAGTCCATGTTCCTATATAAATCCCCTAAAGTTGAAAATTCCAACTATTTTTTCAGTTCTTATTCTACATCTTAAAGATTGGTTTAGAGATTGGCATCAGTTTCATGATAAATCATTTGATTTGTTGGAGCCTACTAAATAACCCTTAAAGATCCTTCTCTATATGAGGAGGGATTAAGTCAATTTATGCTCAAGCTTTACGAGGATTGACTTTGATGCCTCATTGGACAACTATGTAATCCAGTATGTTGTTAGAGGTGACACCAAATGTAAATTTTCCCGTATTAAGGTAGAAATGACAATTTAACATCCTTGAAATTTGGAAGTGTTTAATTCAAGGGCATGGTATGATAATAAAAGTAGAATAATAAAGGGAATATGATGGCCTTGTATGATGAATGTAAATCCTAGAAGTATCATAGGTCTTCATTTTAGTAATTAATGTAATGTTGAGAAAATATATTAGCATGAAGCCTCATTTGAGAAATTATTATGAGAAAAGCCTTGTTTTCACAATTAAGAAAAAAAACTGTTATGACCCCCTCATGTAGATACCCACCAATGAAGATAGATCGTAGGGACAGAGATCATAATTTCATTTTTCTAGGATCCAAATTTAATAAATAACCACTACTAACAAACATTCCTAATTGTACACGTCCAATGATACAAAAGTATATGGATTTCTCTTCAAAATAGTGTACAATTTTTTTCAAGTAACACAAGAAATACATGAAAAGAATTTTCTACATGGAAGATCACTATTTGTATAACTAATCCTCCTGGTGACATTTACTTTACTATCCTCAATGTATTCATATGAATCTTTGAGTCATACTATCTCCACTAAGCTATCTACTTAGAACGTCAAAAAACAAAGCATTTTAGTGTATTGCTATATTGTGTGTGGGTTCACACAAAAGAGTGTGTCTATAATATATATATATATATATATATATGTGTGTGTGTGCGTGTACATGTGTGCATACACACTTTTGCATGAATATATTTTGACTTGCATATATATATATATATATATATATATATATATATATATATATATGGGCGTTCATTCGTTGCCCGCGCGGGTAACTTGGATTTTCGCTACCCTACAACCAAAAAAGTAACTCTCCTAGCCAAAAAAGTAAGTTTGTTGTCAAAAAAGTAACTATGGTGGCCAAAAAAGTAACTCTGCTGGTCAAAAAAGTAACTCTGTACAAAATATATAGCAGATATATATAAGGACGAGTTTTTTGATTTTGGAGGGGCAAATGATATTATTTTTGGCTAAAACTTTTTGGAGAAATAGACAAAATAGTCCTCTACAATTGCGAAAAAAAATTGAAAAAAAGTTATGGGAAGGGTGGGCGGGTAGCTACCCGCGTGGGCAATAAAGATGGGCCCTATATATATATATATATATATATATATATATATATATATATATAGAGAGAGAGAGAGAGAGAGAGAGAGAGAGAGAAAATATTAAAGTAAATGTCACAAGGATATTAATTAGATAAACAATCATTTATTTCCATGTAGCATATTCTTTTCATGTAGTCTCCTTTTACTTGAAAATTTATGTACACTCTTTTGAGGAGAAACCAGTATACTTTTATTCAAAGCTTATGAAATAAAATTATGTGTATTATTTTTTATTTCTCAAGTTTGGATCCTGGAAAAATGAGATTATGATCTCTATCCCTACGATCTGCTTTCAATGGTGGATTTGTGGTGGACATTGTCGTAACAATTGGTATTAGATCATAGATTTATAAGAGAAGTTGTAATAATTACTATTTTTATATGTTCCTTAGAACCAAAAGGGGATTATTTGGGAATTTTTTATAGTAATGGTGTCTAGAAAGGATCACAACCTGGGGACTAGAGAAACTTTTAACTGCACCACTAGTTGCAATAAAGGAACTGTGAGCCCTATCAATCCCATCTGGCCAAAGCCTGGGGTTTTTCCCTAAAGTAAAATACATCTAGGTCTTCTCCTCTTCAAATTCGTCCTCTTATCATATATTTAGTTTCTTAACTCTAGAACTCACTTCTCTCCTCATTTTGAATTAGGGTTTCAGGAAGAAGTAGGACTAAGGCATCATATGTCAATGAAATAGCATATGATGCTAATTAGATATATATACATATATGTGTTTGTGCATTAAATATGTGGCATGTAAGTTATGTCTATAGTGAGGATGAACTCTAAAGAACCTATGGTTGGATTGGGAAAGCCCAGCCGCCCATGAAGGATATGAGTTGGGATAATTTAGTAGATTTTCAAAACTAAAGTTGGTTAA